>CM046673.1:16810651-18010651 GCA_025594165.1 Tamias sibiricus | reverse complement strand
CTCCAAAATGAATTTAGCACAAAGATTATAGTTAACACTGATGGGGAGGGTAAAGGAGGGTACCAGTTTCCACTACTCTGTAATGGTCATCCCTGGGCAAACAGATGTGGAAAGACAGGCCCTTCCCAGGGGAAGGACTCTGGTAAGCAGTAAGGGAAGAAGATGTACCAGGGGTCACAGAGGAGACTGTCAAAGGGCTAAGGCTTGAAGGCTGAGCCTTTGGTGAGCATCTGAGTGTGAACATTCCAGAGAGCTCTGAGGGGAGGGGTGATACAGAAGCAGATGCTAGGTCTGAATTTCTCTTTACAGGTTATTAAAAAAAAAGGGGGGGGGGTTTAAATGAAAAAAAATGGGGAGTCTGATTTCTTTTAAGCTTTTACCTTTAAGTGCCTCACAAAAGTTGAGCATCAGGCAAAGCCACCCCGCCTGACATATTAGTGATGATGTAGGAGGAACCAAAACAACAAGCTGAACTGAGGGGTCACCAAGACAAGCAACTGAGAGGCCCCTTCCACTGATGAGTAGAACCCTAGGCAGGGCTCTCAACTCCAAGTGATTAAGGCAGAGTGTACAATCCCTAGCCTCTTGACCCATAGATCTGAAAAGCAGGGAAACAAAAAAACCAAATAACAAACTCAAGTTTTCCTATAAACCAAAAGCACTGAGTTGATTGATGTGACACATGTACATATTTTTTAAAAATATGCTGACAGTAAGATATCTGACAGGGATAACACCCTCCTCTCCTCCTTTTTCCTTCTCCTCCTATGAGACCCATACCCCATACATCAGGATCCAAGACCCCAGGAAGGAGGGTCCTTGGCCAGGATGGCACAGCTGCCAGTGAAGTGATGTCAGAGTGGAGCCTACAGATATGTGTACGACAAATCAGCAAAGGTGCTTCCTCCAAGCCTTCTAGGGTCTTGGAGTGTGGCTCACCCCTGCCTCTGCACTAAATCTCTTTTTGGCTCCCGCCCATCCCACCAGATCCTTCCACTCACCTGTGTGAGGTACGCATATCCACTGGCCCGTCGCTCACCAGTCCATCACCTCTGCCCATCACCGTGGCCTCTGCTGCCCTTAGCAATCCTTGGGCTGGACCTGCTCCTGGCTCAGGTGTCACCCTTGTATCTCCTTCAGAGTTTAAGTCTGAAGCTGACGATCCTCTCTCCATTTTCATTTTCTTGCTCTCTACATCATCCTCTGTAGGGTCCAGTTCAAGGGCTCGTTTCTGACTTCGTGTTCGGCATGCTTCCTCAGTCATTCTGAACTTTGAGGGGAGGAGAAGACACAGCATTTCAACCGGGCACAAGGAAGTTACTACCTTTTAAAAACTTCTCGGGGTGTTGGCTTTGACTGTATTCCTTGCTGTATGGTGATGGCAGAAGTAGGTACAACATACAACAACAACAAAAATGCAGGTCCAGGGGCTGGGGTTGTGCTCAGCAGTAGAAATGCTCGCCTAGTGAGTGCGTGGCCCGGGTTCGATCCCAGCACCACGTGAAAATGGAGGAATTGTGTACAACTAAAACAAACAAATAAATATTTTTTTTTAAAAAAAAATGCAGGTCCACAAAAGCATCTCCAGGATCTTTATAGCGTTGGGGAGCCCAAGCTCTACCTTAATCTATCAGGGGCTAGAAACCTGTGGGTAGGTGAACAAAAACAATGGCTGCTTATCAGATAGGAGGAATTCTGTGCACTGCAGAATCAAGAGCAAATAGAGGGAAACTTTTCTAGATGGGAAATAAGATCTAAGGGATTGTGAGCATCTGCACTGGACTGGAGACAAGTGGAAACCAGGAAGGGAGTAATCACACTGTCCTAGAAGCAGGGTTGGGCCAGTCCAACTGCAGTGAATGGGTTGACCCCTGCTGCTCTCCTTCAGTGAAGGGAGGTCTCCTCATTCCCTGCTCACCTCCAGGAGGCAGGGAGTGAGGGTGACATTTAACCCTCTAGTTGCCAGAATGATACACTTTAAGGAGAATGAGGCCTGGCCCATCAATGTGCCACCACCCTGTACCTGAAGCACACATATATCTTGATTTAAAGAAAAAAGAAAGGAAGAAAAAAACAGCTGAGTCAGTTTTTGATCCCATGACATCATTGGGCTCCACATGACCCTTCCCAGGATTCAGTCTGAGAGACAAAGCACTTTCCAGAAAACCAGTCTGAACCGGTTCCAGACAACAAGCTGAAGTGCCGTTAACCCTCACAGAGACAGGATGGAGGACAGCACAGCATGCCTGTCTGCAGGGAGGCAGCAGGCATTCCACAGCAGGATCCAGAACATGGGCACTTTTAAAGGGGCCACTCTTAAGCCCAGGCCAGACTTTGATGTCCCAACAGGTCAAGGGCAACAAGACTTGGGAAAGTTGAGGTCTAACTACTCTAGAGTTCACTAGGGGCCAAGAAATAAGCTACTGAGCTCTCATACAATTTCTAGTGTCATAGTTTTCCACAGGATAGTCAGCACCCATTGTGTGTGAGCCCACAGAAAACCCTGGCTCACACCTTTGGCATGCTTTGTGCAGAAGCCCTATGATTTTTTTTTTTTTTTTTTTTTTTTTTTTTTTTTTTTTTTTGTGGTTACCGGGGATTGAACTCAGGGGCACTCGACCACTGGATCACATCCCCAGCCCATTTTTGTATTTTATTTAGAGACAGGGTCTCACTGAGTTGCTAAGTTCCTCGGCATTGCTGAGGCTGGCTTTGAACTCGCGATCCTCCTGCCTCAGCCTCCCAAAGTGCTGGGATTACAGGCGTCGTGCGCCACCGCGCCCGGCTAGAAGCCCTATGATTTTATCTGTGCTCTTGAAGGAGGGTACCCTCCTTCCCAGGGCCTCAATTTCCTTATTGGTGAACACCCTGGGGAGGCTTGTCTCAGGTAGCACTAGGCAGATCCAATTTCAGAAACTGGCATGCTGGGGGCTGAATGACAATGAAGGGGTCCCATAATCATATACAGAACCCACTCCTTAGCTGACTCACTTGCCACCTCTTTTAAAGGCACTGACTTCACAAGTGTGCAATAGTGCAGGGACCTGCCAAAATGTGCCCTTTCGAGGGCTTATCCTGAAAGGAAAAGGTGACAGCTGCTTCATGTTCCTGGAGCAGGAGAGTAGACTGACTGCATACACTAGGCTAGCTAAGCACAGCCAGCCCATCCAAAACGGCCAAATTAAATAGGTCTCTCTCAGCCAGGGCATCCTGGGCTGCTCCTCATAGGCCTCAGGAAGCTCTGTGCTCCCACCTCCATATTGATGGAAGAAGGTGGGACTTAACAACTTCTCTCTAAGCAACACCCAGATGCCATGGGTTTAAGCCTTAACATGACCTAGGTTGAGAGTTGGGTCCCAAACCTGGATGACTTAGGCATTCAGACTCGGCTTCACTCACCCTCTCAGCACCTCCTGTGATTCCATTCTATACCCAGTCTACACCTACCACACACCCCACACCAAATGCTTGGCCCCCAGCTACCTTCAGCTTTGCCTGCTCTGTGTCTTATTTCTCTAATCCAGGCCAGCTGCCCCTCCAACTCCTCCTACCTCAGAACTGTTTCTAAAGTTATATGGCTTCTGCCCTTCCACCAACATGCCTTGACTACAAATTCTGTCAGACCTGCTCACTGACAATCTGTCTGGCCTGTCTTCCCCTGAGACCCAAGACAAGTCTGCCCTCTGAATGTCAATCACCCTTCCCCACTGTGAGAGGAGGGATGGGACATCTCTCTTTTTAGGCAATGCCCAAAACAAGAGCTTCTCAGATATTCTGGAATTGGAATGAGAGAAGAGTTTCTCACAGCTACCTTGTATGGAAAGTACATTCACTCCAAGGCAAAAACCAGGAAGGAGACTGTCTAGTGAAATATGAGGAGACCAGCACTTCAGACAAGAAGGGCTCTACTGAGCCAGGCAAAGTCGTGCATGCCAGTAACCCAGGAGGCTGAGGCAGGCGGGTTATAGCTCAGTGGCAGAGGATTCGTAGGTTCAATACCAGTACCAAAGGGTGGAGGAAAAGGCCCTACCAAGGTTGGAAAATTCTTCCACTTAAGGGTGAAGTTGCAGCTGGGGGTGTAAGGATGTGGGAATGTGGCTCAGTGGCAAAATTCTAAGCCTACCAAGTGTGTAAGGTCCTGAGTTTGATTCCCAGCAGCACCAAAAGAAAAAAAAGGGGGTGACGCTCCTGGTCTGGCCCAGTGCCTATAGGGGTTGGGGGTGGGCAAAGAGATGGATGAGGAAAACACAGGCACACCATATGACACTGACCCTCCCCTGTGATGTGAGGCACCGGGTTCGATCCTCAGCACCACATAAAAATAAATAAATAAAATAAAGGTATTGTGTCCATCTACAACTAAAAATATATGTATTAAAAAAACACACAACAAAAAACAAAACCTAAGACCCTGCTTGAAATCCTCCCAATTACTCTACCTTGCCACATAGCTTCAATATTAGCATGAGGGGTCTTGGAAGAGCAGACCCACCCCACACAGAGTTCTAAGGTGTCTCCAGCAGAGGTCCCAAGGAGCATGCCAGCATGTGCTTGGTGTGCAGTGTCTGGGCAGTTCATTATGAAGCCAAATCCAGGCACAGAGCTGATGGCTGGCTTCACAGCTCATGCATGTCCTGGGCCTCCCAGAGGCAGGTCATTGGGTGGGTGGGGATCCCACCCTGCAGAGGTCTCAGTGGGCTCTGACCTCCCCACTCAGTCTTGAGCCTCCTTCACAGTCCTATTCTTGAAGTGGACCCTGTTACTGTCCAATCCCTGGTCATCACAGTGCGTGTGATCCTGGGGAGGGGCACATACTTGCAAGCTTCCTCCTCGAGGCAGGCAGAACCAATGCTCCCAGCAAACCAGGGCTGTTGGCCACCACACTGTAGGCACAGACACAGTGACAGCCACAAAATTGTCAGGACAAAACCAGTTTTGATGGCTGCTACCTATACAGGCAGAAATCCCAACAGCAACAGGCCCACTTTAACGGTAAGGGCCACTTATCAGCCCCCAGCTTCTCACTCCAAATACCCCAACTCCAGGCCTCACGCTACAAAGCAAGCAACATCTGCAATGTCAAAATAAACCTGATGCATTGTCCTCTAATGCCCACGGGTTAGCAGGTAGGGGATGCACAGCCCAGGTCTCCCTCCGCAGGGGGTCAAGGAGGGCAGACTCCAGTAGCCCTATGGGGGCCCTACATAGGCCCATCCATGAGGGCCTTGGCCAGCCCAGGGCAGGAGGGCCACTGAGGCCTCAACACTCCACTGATAATGGGGCTTTACCGTGAATGCAAGTTTTAAACAATCTCTATCCTATTCTGCTCTTTTTTTTTTTTTTTTTTTTTTTTTTTTTTGTGGTACCAGGGATTGAACTCAGGGGCACTCGACCACTGGGTCACATCCCCATTTTTGTATTTTATTTAGAGACAGGGTCTCACTGAGTTGCTAAGTGCCTCACCATTGCTGAGGCTGGCTTTGAACTCGCGATCCTCCTGCCTCAGCCTCCCAAAGTGCTGGGATTACAGGCGTGCGCCACCACGCCCGGCTTATCCTATTCTGCTTTATTGTAGTAAAATGCCACTATCCAACTAGTCTGAGAACCTCAGGCAGAAAACATGTTCTAAAACAACTGAAAAGACTGAATGATGCTGTTAACAGAAACCAGAATTTTTAAAGCAGACTCTGGAAACCAAAGAACCCACCACACTAGGCCAGTCAATGTCCCCCCAACCAACCCCCACTAGGGATTGAACCCAGTGGTGCTTAACCACTGAGCCACACACCCCCCCCCCCCCCCCCGCCATTTTCATTTTATATTTTGAGACAAGATCTCGCTAAGTTGCTTAGGATCTCATTAATTTGTTGAGGCTGGCTTTGAACCCTCAATCCTCCTACCTTAGCCTCCCGAGCCACTGGAATTACAGGCGTGTATCACTGCACCTGGCTAATAAATGTCTCTTGAAAATTTAAAAAAACAAAGTTAAGGAAACAAATCTGAGCCCAACCCTTGAGGTCTTATTAATGATACAGTCTACACTATAACATGGTATCTACACTGTACTAACATTCTATAGGCTGAGTATCACTTATCTAAAATGCTTGTGATCAGAAGTGTTTCAGATCTGAGTTTTTTTCAGATTTTGGAATGTTTGCATAGACCTCACCAGTTGAGCATCCCTAATTAGAAAATCTGAAAATTGAAATGCTCCAAAATCCAAAACTTTTTCAGCTTCATGTCAGCACTCAAAAAAAAGTTTAGAAACATTTCTAATGAGGGATGCTCAACTTGTACAAATAATACTAATATAATATTCATATTCCAAACATGAAAATTAATGAGACTTAGTAATAAGTGGGTTAAGGAATGTGGTAGAAGTGACAGGACTGATGTTCTGAAAAGTAGATTTGTCTGGGGTTGGATGGGCATAGTTAGTGAAGCGACCAAGAGTGTCAGGTAACAGTGCTGTGGGGACATAAGGTAGAGCAGGGGATGGTCAGAGCATGCAAAGCATCAGGGAGCCCAGAGAAAAAGGACAGCATCAGAATTTAGTTTTGAAAGGAGACATGCCCCAAGTGGAGTGCCCACAGCAGAAAACAGCAAGCTAGTACACTGTAAGTTCCAGCCAGTACAGAGGCAAAGTCAGAGAAGGTACAGGAAGGTGCTGAGCTCACAGTGCCACCAGGACACTGGGGGTAAGCGCAAGGATCTGGGAAGACAGGATGGGGTTCCAACTTTTTCTAGAGGGTCATGTGGCTGGAGAACAGACAAGGCTGGATGGCCGAGGAGAGCGGAGGGTGGGGGGAGTTCCCACCACTTTGTGTCTCAGATCTGGAAAGGGACAGCATTGGGGACACAGGCTGAACGAATGCTGGGTGTGCTCTGAAGATATATCAAAAGCTGGATAAGAGGGGAGGGAGACTGCTTTGTTTGGTTTGATTTTGCCTGAGCAACCAAGATGGAATTACTTTTCTGAGATGGGGAAGGAAGGTCAAGAGTTTATTTAGACATGAGGAGCATGGAGTCCTACACCTGGGGGCAGCTGCTGTCTTCAGGGCAGCTAGGGACATCTTTTCCTGCCAGGAAGGAAGATTGGTCTACGAATCAGCAGGCGCTATGTCAATGACAGGGTCCAGGCACCATCCTCACTAGCACTGGGCCTAAACTTGAACAGTATCAGAACATATAGGAATGATAGTAACACATAGGGCCCACTGGGTATCTCTAACAGGTCTGCACATGGGTACTCACCTCCAGAATGCCCCTATCTCCATGAAGATGCACAGTGCATACAGGTCTCTACATCCTGACAGTCCCAAGGCTGGGAATTTTGCGTGCGCTTTCGCGCGCGCGCGCTCTCTCTCTCTCTCTCTCTCTCTAGGCTGGGAATTTTGCGTGCGCTTTCGCGCGCTCTCTCTCTCTCTCTCTCTCTCTCTCTCCAGCTACCCTTATCTCCTGCCTGGGCCCAAAATCCCCATCTACTCTCCCCACTGTAGCACAGCTTGAAGAAGCTGTATCCCCTCTGGTGGCTTCCTATCTTTTTAAGTCAAACCCAGGTGTCTTAATGTAGCACAAAAGTACCTGGGGAGGGAGAGAACAGCTAAGCCATGTTTGTTTGTTTGTTTTTTTCTTAAGTTATACTTAGACACAATACCTTTATTTATTTATTTTTACGTGGTGCTGAGGATCGAACCCAGGGCTGCACGTGCTAGGTGAGTGCTCTGCTGCTGAGCCACAACCTCAGCCCACAGCCATGCTGTGTTTCACATATCTTCCTGAGCAGAACAGACACCTCAATCTGCCTAGGTGGGCCTGAGTCACTTCCTCACACACATCTGTGAGTGAAAGAGTGGCTGGGATTCGTTCCAAAAGGAACTGAAACCAAAAATGCTAGCTTTCAACTTTTAAACAACATCAAACCTCATTAAGGACAAGTACAAGGAATACAATTTAACTCAGGAGATTAAAAAGATGTTCCAAGCAGTCAACTTCCAGAACCAGAAATAGCACAGAATAGAGAACCTTGGCTCCGTCTTGCACCCAGTGACTGGCTACAGGAAGCTAAGCCTCAGTTTCTCCATCCTTTCATCACTGACATGCAATATAAGAGACATGAAATTATGCTGAAAACACACTGAAGGAGAAAGATCAGTTGCAGAAATATACAGTAGTACCCACAGTTTTAAAAATGGTTATCACTGATTGGCCTGGTAATGCACACCAGCAACTTGGGAGGCTGATGCAGGAGGATCTCAAGTTTGAGGCCAGCCTGGGCAACTTAGACTTTGTCTCAAAGTAAAAGAACAAAGGACCGGGGATATAGTTCAGTTGGAAAGCATCCCTGAGTTCAATCCTCAGTACAAAAAAATAAAAATA
Source organism: Tamias sibiricus (assembly GCA_025594165.1). Taxonomy (NCBI): domain Eukaryota; kingdom Metazoa; phylum Chordata; class Mammalia; order Rodentia; family Sciuridae; genus Tamias; species Tamias sibiricus. The sequence goes on along the minus strand of CM046673.1, from coordinate 18,002,272 downwards.
TGAATAATCTATAGGGGAAGAAAACGGAAAAGAAATATTACTCAAATCAAAACTGAAAGGAACTGAACTAAAAATCAGCAGATGACTATCTCTGAAGGGTAGATTATTAAGGAACTTTCACTTTCTGTAGTAAACATTACTGTACTGTCTAAATTCTTTAATGGTGACTATGCATCAGTCTTGTAGATTAAAAAAAAAAAAAAATCAAAGACTAAAAAGGAAAACCAGGAATTGGAGGTGTAGCTCAGTGGTAGAGCATTTGCCTAGTACGTGGGAGACCCTGGGTTCCATCCCCAGAACAGAGGGAGGAAGGAAGAAAGCAAAGAAGCAATCTACATAAAATAACACCACCAACCTGCTTAAAGTTCAAGTGTAAGCCAAAGGATGGGGTAAGTGGCATCCAGACTGGAGGGAGGAGAGAGCAAGAAGCAGAGACAGGGTTGGGGACGGAGGCCAGCTCCTTCAACGTTTAAGACCTAGGAAGGACACAAGGTGAACATATCAACTTTAGCAGTCCAGGAGAGGTCACTGCCCCTTTCCCTTTGTTTATTGGAAACATGTACACAGCATAAAAAATCCACCATGTATGCCACTTACCAGAGACTCTCAAGCTCTAAAACAGTAAATCCAACCCCTCGGTTCATCTCCAAAGCACACCTACCTGGGCACTAGCCTCCCTGAGTGGTCACCACAATAATTACAAGGACAGTGTCCCTCATCAAGGTACTGATGGGGGCCACAGCAACAACACCCATATCACTCAGCAGTTTCACCTCTCCTGGCTTGATGCTAAACTCTTCATCGGCCAAAGTTTCTTTTCCCCATTCATCATTTGCCTTCATATTCAGTGAGCAGCACCAATGTGGACTCAGTATGCACTACTGAGTTTTAAGCCTACATTTCTAGAAATTAGCCTTACAAAGTCTGTGTTTTCTGGGGTGCCCTGTAGAAAGCCAACAAGTAAAGTACCTTCCTGAAAAACTCCAGCTCTGACTCTGGAAGGCATGTAGTGTGGACTGAGACACTGCCTCCAGATGAGGCCAGGGCAAAACAGGAGAGACGTTCCAGGCCCGGAAACAGCATGGGCCAAGCTGCTAAGCAGAGAGGTCTCATGCCCAGGAAGGAAGCCCTGGTGAGTCCTGTGCTAAAGGTTTTCACAAAAACAGAAAGACTTGCTGGGCGCGGTGGCGCGCGCCTGTAATCCCAGCACTTTGGGAGGCTGAGGCAGGAGGATCATGAGTTCAAAGCCAGCCTCAGCAATGGCGAGGAGCTTAGCAACTCAGTGAGACCCTGTCTCTAATAAAAACCAAAAAAAAGGGCTGGGGATGTGGCCCAGTGGTCGAGTGCCTCTGAGTTCAATCCCTGGTACCAAAAAAAAAAAAAAAAAAAAAAAAAAAACAGAAAGACTTATTACTCGCTAACTGAAGCTGAATTATAATCTTAGTGGTTGTGAAACTAAAGACACACCAGAAATACAGGCATTTTATTCTAATGCATAATATCAGAATGGGCTCACAGCCCAGTCATGACTAGGAGCTCCCTGGGCCTTCAAGGACCCCAAACTAAGATGCCAGAAAGAGACCCTCTCCTTGCAGTGGTTCTAGAACATGACAAACAGTGGGGAGGTAGCCACTGGCTTGTGCCAAATGCTTCTCATGTGTACCAGGGATGACAGTTGCCACTCACTGAGAGCCTCCATGAGCTAAAGACAGGCATGTGTGCCCCTCAACAAAGTAAGAAAATCAAAGTCTAGCAGACCTAGATCTGAAGTCTAGGCCCACCCCCCTTCTCTTTCTACCTTAACACTTGGACAAGTTGCCCAGGGCAACACTTTCCACCATATGGTTCAAAATGTCTTTGGTTAACCACACCAAACTGCCTGTTTTCACCTGAAATGATAAGGCACATTGAAGGGTTCAAGTGACACACACATATGCCAGTATGGGAGGATAATGGAACACCCATTCTTAGGTGTCTCCATGGCACCTATGCTGGACAAAATGAATACTTGCCCTGGAAGGACTGGGCCAAAGAAGATGCCACAGCCAGAAAAGTACATGCTCCCTTACCCCATGACAGAGTATTCAGGACGACACTGCTACCCATCAGGTGTAAGAGCAGAGACCACTTGTCAACATTCCTGGAAGAGTGCCAGCCACACACCAGGGAAATGGCAAACATTTAATGCATGAGCAGATTCAAGTTTCAGAGAGGAGTTCTCTGAGTGAGGTGACTAGACAGAACCCCTTATATCCCCCTTTTAACAATGGGATCCTCAGATCCCAATCCAAGTTTATTTCTCCTTTACTGTTAATGGGAAATGTGGAGTTTTCTTCCCAAAAGGAAGTTTTACCTTAAAAAGGGCAAAACTCGGGGCTGGGGTTGTGGCTCAGCGGTAGAGCGTTCACCTAGCACGTTCGCGAACCTGGGTTCGATCCTCAGCACCACGTAAACATAAATGCATTGCATTGTGTACAACTAAAGCAAATTAAAAAAAAAAAAAAAAAAAAAAAGGCAAAACTCTAAACACCAACTGAGCATTTACCCCATAGGTATCTCCACAGATGATACTCACACCCACCTACTATAAGATGAATACTACCAACAACTCCCATTTTACAAGTGGGGAAACTAAGGCACAACCTGGTCATGTAGACATCAATATAGTGAGTGGCCGAAGCAATGCTGGGGGCTGAAAGTCATACTCCTCCAGGCAATGCCCTTCAAAACACTCCCCAAGTCAGACCTGAAGTTTCCAGAGGACTTGAACACCTCATGACTAGCAGCTCAGGCTGACCTTGCACTCCCATCACACGAAACCCGAATTGAGAATGATCAAGGATCATGACAATATATTGAGTGTCAAGACTGAGCACCTTTTGGTGTTTGCTTTCAAAGTACAATAAGTTCTGCTGTATCACAACATATATACAGTGTTCCTTATGTCATCTCAGAATGTGAGACCAGTCCTCTAAAATGCAGGGTTTGGGCTGGGGCTGTAGCTCAGAGGCAGAGTGCTTGCCTAGCATGTGTGAGGCACTGGTTCAATCCTTAGCACCATATACAAATAAAATATAAGCATCTGTCCACTTAAAACTACAAAAAAATATATTTTTAAAAATATTTATTTATTTGCTTTAGTTGTACACAATGTGTTTTATTTTTATGTGGTGCTGAGGATCGGGCCTCACGCGTGCTAGGCGAGTGCTCTACCACTGAGCCACAATCCCAGCCCCCAAAAAAATATATATATATTTTTTTTGGTACCGGGGATTGAACTCAGGGGCACTTGACCACTGGGCCACATCCCCAGCCCCTTTTTGTATTTTATTAGAGACAGGGTCTCACTGAGTTGCTAAGTGCCTCGCCATTGCTGAGGCTGGCTTTGAACTCGCGATCCTCCTGTCTCAGCCTCCCAAGTGCTGGGATTACAGGCGTGTGCCACTGCGCCCGGCCCAAAAAAAATATTTTTTAAAAATGCAGGGCTTATGGGAATAATGGGGCTAAGGGCACAATTCTTCAAAACTTCATCCAAAACACACAAAGAAGTTAGACATCTGATAAATGTGGGTACACAGGCAGTGTGTTTGTACACATGTTCAATGGCTAAGAAACACTTACATGTCACATGAAGTCTGGCCTCTCATGTTGGAAAGACCAGGTACTTACTGTGACCTAGTGGGATACAGGTTACTGTACCCTTACCATGAACCTCTGTAAGGAGCCTGTCCAAACACAGTAGGGGACAGGAATGGCTATAACATGCAAGACCTAAAAGGAACTTGGTGTACATCTGAGGAATGAGTACTTTGATTCTGTGTACCAGTAGGTGTCCTGTTTATCTGGGAACAGTTTTCTGGATTCCCCTAGTGCAAGAGAACCAAACTTTTTCTAAAGGGAGACTATTCAATAACTTTGGCTTCTGGGGACCACTTGATCTCTTCACGTGAGGCCTCATGGTTCAGATAATGCATACATGAATGACTGCAGCTACGTCCCAATAAAAATTTATCAAATGCACAATCATTCCACAGACCACAGTTCCCAATCTCAGCCTGTGTTTCTCCTGGACAAAACCACACATAAGCAAGCACAGTATTTGAGCCATGCTCCAACTCTTCACTAATGTATGAATAGTGTTGGAAGAAGACTGTGTTTCCTAAACAAGTCAGATAGCAGAACTGACAGGATTCAAATGAATAAATTCAATTTGAGCCCAGGCCTGAAGGTTAACTCTTTGACAAATCAAAAAAACTTCTGTTTCAAAAAACACCAATTGCAGACAAGAGAGCTTGCTACAGGGTCAGTTTTATACTATCCTAAAAGCCTTACATAATTGGTACTCTCAAGATAAACAGGCCCCTCATAGAAGGAAATTATGTGCTATAAACTCTAATACTGTGGTAGACAAAACTTTAACCCAGTTACAGAACAAGTGCTTCCTCAATGTGGGTGCCAAGTGTCAAGGTCAAAGCCCTAAGGAAAAGCATGGAAGCTGAGAGGGACTGGAGGGGTGCAGACCTAGTGGGAATAGGGTAAGTGGCAAAGGAGAAGTCTTGTTGAGGATGGGGTGGAAAGTATAACCCAAACACACTAAGGCTGAGTATCCAGAGGCCTGGGGGTCCCTACGGATCCCCTGTAATGTGATAAAGCTAAAGGGCATGGGATCATCAGGTAATGAGGACTGGCCTTCATAAACCTCAAGGATGGGGGAAAAGGGCTGTGTATACCAGGAAACTCCGAAAAGGACGCATTACCAGGTGGGGTGGAGGGACATCCAGGAGGCAGAGTCCACATTACCCTTCTGGACCCTGCTCTCTGTGCTGCCTATGACTTTCCCACTCAAGGGCAGATTCAGGGCAGGCAGGCATCCTACACCCTGTGTTCTGTCCTGAGGAATGGACAGAGATCCCAGAACTAAGTCACTGGGCAGTTAAAGGTCAGTACTTGGTACATTTCAAGTTAAAGTTCCACAACTCAGCCTCAGCCCCAGGATGAGGACAGCAGGGGAACTGCTGGGACCTAGCCAAGGTGCAGGCTCCACCTGGTGAGCACCTTGGTCCTTTAATTCTGCCAACATTCTCATGATTACTGGTCCTGATCAGTAGGCACATCACTTCATCCTCAGTCTGATGGCATCCTGTCCAGCCCACACTGGGATTGCCTGGTCTTCGGGACTGGATATGGGTTTTCTCTTTTGCTTGGGTTGAGAAAGGCCAACAGAGCCACAGGGTAGATGACCACTTTATACAAAGAGAGATGGGAGAGACAAATCCTTCTGTCTTGTGGAAGGGGCTTAGTTGCTCTTTCAAAGTTTCTTAGTTGCTCTTCTCATAAGGTGGGCAGTGTCACTGTTAGCCTTCCACAGACAGAGAGAGGTTCTTAGGGCCTGAGCCTGGGGCCCTTGGCCATAACTATGCTGTGGGTTCCCAGGAAGGCACAGGCAGCAAAAGAGGGAAAGGGACAAGGAATACCCACTACCTGTGATTTAAGAGCATCTGAACGTTCAGAAAAGACATTCTCAAGAGACACTGGACAAAGGAAACAGCAGGGCAGCACAAACACCTTCCCACCCCTCAAACTGTAGCATGCTGGGCTAGTTACACATGGAGAAACTCTGCCCCCCAAAACACTCATAACTGTACACTCATACTCATGCAGATTCATATTCTCTCTCTCTCTCTCTCTCTCTCTCTCTTTCTCTCACATACACACACTTTTTACCCCTTCCAACTACTTCTGAAATCTTGCCTAAATAGCTCAGAAAAGGTCCTTTCGGTCCTTTCTTTCTTTTTTTTTTTTTTTTTTTTTTTTTGTGGTACTGGGGATTTAACTCAGGGGCACTTGACCACTGGGTCACTTCCCCAGACTTTTTTTGTATTTTATTTAGAGACAGGGTCTCACTGAGTTGCAAAGTGCCTCACCATTGCTGAGGCTGGCTTTGAACTCGCGATCCTCCTGCCTCAGCTTCCCAGAGTGCTGGGATTACAGGCGCGCGCCACCGCGCCCGGCAAAGGTCCTTTCTTCTATGTTTAATTCTGAGCAAAAGAACAGCAGTTCTTTTTTTTTTTTTTTTTTTTAAATATTTATTTATTTGCTTTTAGTTGTACACAATGAGTTTATTTTTTACGTGGTGCTGAGGATCGAACCCGGGCCGCGCACGTGCTAGGCGAGCGCTCTACCGCTGAGCCACATCCCCAGCCCCAGAACAGCAGTTCTTGCAACTGATTAGTGTCTGCACAGCTACTGCCCTAAGTGCCCCAAGAATAAGGTAAACTATGAAGGTTGGAAATAAGAAATAAGACCCAGGTATAAGGGTCAGAATAATCAGCTTGTGAAGTATACGAAGGAGCCCAGAGCCCTACAGAGGCTCTCTCCTGCTGCATTCCTGCCCACCTCCTCTATTTCAACCCACTCTTCCTCAGCCTGGTGGGTTCTCACTTAGTTGGAGCAGCAAGACATTTTCAAATCACTAGCACTAAGACCTCACAAACTGCTAGCACTTCATGCTGAAAACACAGTAATTTTAGTGTCCAGACAAGTCAAAGAAATGGCTACTATGTGCTTCTAAGGACAATGCATGAACTCAAAAGGAAACTTTTGCAGCATGAGGAACTGGTCAGTTATTAACTGCCCAGGACACTCTTTCTCCTAGTTCACAGATCACCTGGTCTTCCGCCAGGCTCCTCAACCTAGCCAATTCCAATAAGTACTCATCCTGCTCCAGATGGTAACTTGGAGGGACTGGTGATGCTTCTTCTGTAGAGGGCAGGAGGAGGAGGACCTTGGAGTCCTGACCTTTGAGGGGGCACAGGGTTATGAGATTTGAGTTATCTGGTTACAATACTATACTAGAAAAGGAGTACACCATGCTGATCCAAAGAAAAAGAAGAATCTAGAAATGCCTCATTTGCGCTGGACCGTAAGGGCAGAAACTGAAATTGTAGAGATGGAAGAAGGGGGAAGGAGGCAACAGAAAAGGTGATATGACAGATATATATAAGAGAATTAAAACCCTTCTCCTAAAAGGTAGATGAAGGCAAATAAAAGGAGATTTCAGACTTTTAACAACTATTTTAAATGCAACAAGGTAGCTTAGAAGCAACAGAGAGGCCACTTGCATATATTCTGTATGAGAGGCTCACAATGAAAATGGGCCTCTTGAGAGGTTTATAGCCCTGAGAAGAGTCCAGATATAGGGAGGGAAGAATCCTGACTGTCCCTCCACCCATAAGAGTGAGAAGGGCTGAAACTTTTAATAAAGTCCTGAAAGACAGAGGAAGGGAATGCTGATATCTGAACAGCAGCACAGAACACACCTTTTTTTTTTTTTGGAGGGGGGGGGAGTACTGGGGATTGAACCCAGGGCCTGTTTATACCATGCAAGCATTTCACCACTGAGTTACATTCCCAGCCCAGAACACATTCCAAAAAGACATGAATAAATACAATTTAAATAAAGTTTCTCAGGCTGGGGGTGTAGCACAGTGGTAGAATGCTTGGGCCAGCATGTACGAGGTCCTTGATTCCATCTCCAGTACCACAAAAATAAATAAGAGTCTCCCCTTATACCACCGAATATATAGATTCAAGTGCTGATGCTGGGGGTATAACAGTCCCGGCAAGAGTTTTCTATCCTGTCTAGGAACAAACACTATTTACAAGTGTGTCAGATGCAGGTGTTGGGAGAGAGGCTAGGTCCAGGCGCATCTCAGTTGCTGCCTCTTTAACAGAGGCACTATGACAACCTAGGTGCATCCCCACTGCTAAATGATGGGTCCACCACTGGCTCTCCATCTAAAATGCTAATGATCTGCCCAATATAAGCTCATTCCTGTCGCCAACCAGTGGGAGGAATCTGAAGCAAAATCAGACAAGACATTCTATCCCATCATCTTAGGTCCTTGGTGAACTACCCAGAGACACAGGTTATCAAGAATGAAAGGAGTGTTGGGCACGGTTACACATGCCTATAGTCCCAGATACTCAGGAGGCTAAGGCAGAAGATTGCTTGAGCTCAGGAATTCAAGACCAGCCTGGGCAATGCAGCAAGACCCTGTCTCAAAACAATAACAAAAAGGGACTGGGGTGAAGCTCAATGATAGATCACTTGCCCAGCATGTACAAAAGCCCTGGATTCATTCCCCAGCACAACAACAAAATAAAATTAAAAAGAAATGGTACATCCAGTGTTTGCTCTTACAAATAAACAAGTTTACAATAAGATTTTCTTAAAGTAGAAGATTTATATGTCAAGCCTCCAAAATAATGCATTTGGGGATATATTTAACAAAATTATCATGGAGAGCAAATTATCATAAACTTTAATATACTCAAGCTAAGTAACTGCCAACATTTAAAATTAAAACTTTCCTCTGGTCTCGGCGGCAGCAGCAGCGAGATGACAAAGGGAGCATCATCATTTGGGAAGTGTCCTAATAAGATGCACACATTGTGCCGCCGCTGCAGCTCCAAGGCCTACCACCTTCAGAAGTCGACCTGTGGCAAATGTGGCTACTCTGCCAAGCGCAAAAGAAAGTACAACTGGAGTGCCAAGGCTAAAAGACGAAATACTACCGGGACTGGTTGAATGAGGCACCTAAAAATTGTATACTGCAGATTCAGGCATGGATTCCGTGAAGGAACAACTCCTAAACCCAAGAGGGCAGGTGTTGCAGCCTCCAGTTCATCTTGAGAATTTCAACAAATAGCCACCCAATAAATGTTCTGGTTTTAAAAATTGAAAGAAAAAAAAAAATTTAAACTTCGGGTTTGGGTATGGAGTTCAGTGGTAGAGCTCCTGCTTATACACAAGGTCCTGGGTTCAATCCTCAGCACCAGCAAAAAAAAAAAAAAAAAGGTGGGGGGGATAAGTTAAACAGCACTTGGTAGCATCGCACCCCAGCGCTGTGTCTGAACAAAACCAGTTTTGTTCATTTGTTTTTTTAGTTATAGATGGACACAATACCTTATTTTTATGTGGTGCCGAGGATCGAATCCAGTGCCTCACACGTACTTGCTAGGCAAGTGCTCTACCACTGAGCCATAGCCACAGCCAGAACAAAGCAGTTTAGGACAAGTCATCTCTAAAAAATATACAAGCTTCTTGCCATAGTGAACACCAGCCGACTAATAGTGCACCCAGCCACAGGGTATGCAAAAGGAGGCCCAGAAGAGCCAGGTTCCCAGGCCTCAACCTGGAAACTACTAGGGGGAAAAAAACAGAGAATCATTCCTTCCAAAGCAAGATAGTATAGGACTGTGCTTTAATCTCCCCTTAGACACAGCTGGATCACCTGAAAACTTGAAACTGCCACAACATCAACAGCATGCTGGTCAGAGAAGTTCTCACACAGAACCCAATCAGCTCTTTCTTTTTTCACATCAGCCTGTGTGTGTCCTGGCCTCTAAGCATCCTTTCCCAGTAATATGAGATGAAAGTCTGTCTCCATCTCTAAGTTACACTAGACAATAGGAAAAAGTGCACCTACACTGATCACAAGTTTGTGAAGAGAAAGGAAAGTAGCAAGAAATTGTCTTTTAAAAAGTACCGACAGTTTCCAGGCTCAAGACTTGGCTTCCATGTGTAATATCTTGGAAGTGTTCTGAACCTAACACCGCCTAGCTGAGGCACTGCTGGAAGCAGCCCCACATAGGTGCCTGAGCTCAAACCCAACCCTGCAGCCCCAGGGAGAGAAAGAGATACTGCCCGACAAGCATACAACACAGAAACAAAGGTGCCACCCATGAAGGGGAACCTAAGCAGTATTAAACCAAAACAGATGAGCAGTAACCAGAGCCCCCTGTTTGGGGTGCCACAATGAGGGCTAACTGGCTGAGCTTCCCCCTCCTGTGGAGGAGACCAGCACTACATCCTCTTCCATCTGCCTAGTGGGCTGGGAGTCTCTTCAGCCTATGAAGAGTTAGGCTTGCCATTTCCATGCCATCTGTGATGTTCACATCACAAAATGAGAGGCCTTAACCCTTCGAGGGCTGCACTCCCTCAGGGCCCAGCTTAGCTACAGCCAAGACCCTAGCTCCATAAAGGCCCAAAGATGAAAATGACAGGGAGGTTTTGCACAGAAAATTCCTGGAAGGGCGGGGGGGAACCTTCTCTATTCCCAAAAGGGAAACAGTGGAAAATGAGGGACCCGGATATGCATCTTTTATCACTTTCATCAGGGCACCCAACAATAGGGTAATGCCATGGGCAGCTGGAGGCCAGTCATGCACAGAGTCTCTATGTCAAGTTCCTTCCTCCAAGTGTCCTGTAGTATCTTAGCTCCAAGAGAGGATCAGAACCAGGAGAGAAGGTTACTTCTTACTATGAAGAAAGTTTCTGCACAGGGCACAAACAGTTCTTGAAGCACTTCCCCCACAGCCTGAATAGCTGGAACAGAAATCCTAGTGATACCCTCCCTTCCTCTAAAAAGAAATCTTCTACCTGTAGTGGGGGTGAGGGGTTCTGTAGACACCTATACTGCAACAATCTCTGGGCAAGTGCTTAGCTGAGCATGAATTGTTGCCAAAGAGAGGGTTTCAAATTAGTGCTCCTTTAGTAAAAGCATGCTACTTAATAAGATACAAGCAAAGTACTTGCTTTCGTCATAAGGCCATGCATGCAGTCTCTGACTATCTCTAGACACTCCACCCAAATGATTTTCTCAGATAATAAGCTCACTCCCACCTCAGGACCTTTGCACCTCTGATCTCTGCAGGGATAGCTCTTTCTTCATATCTCAGCTAATACTTTACACATGCCACTTGACATTCTATTTACTCATCTCTGTTTGTATAACTTTCACTCCCATTAAGAACAGGGGAGGGAGGCAGGCGCGGTGGCGCACGCCTGTAATCCCAGCACTTTGGGAGGCTGAGGCAGGAGGATCGTGAGTTCAAAGCCAGCCTCAGCAATGGCAAGGCACTTAGCAACTCAGTGAGACCCTGTCTCTAAATAAAATACAAAAAAGGTCTGGGGATGTGACCCAGTGGTCGAGTGCCCCTGAGTTCAATCCCCGGTACCACCAAAAAAAAAAAAAAAAAAGAACAGGGGAGGGGCTGGGGTTGTGGCTCAGCGGCAGAGCGCTCGCCTCGCACGTGCGCGGCCCGGGTTCGATCCTTAGCACCACGTAAACATAAATGCATTGCATTGTGTACAACTAAAATAAATAAATAAATATTTTTTAAAAAGAAGAAGAACAGGGGACATGAGGGGCACAGTGGTGCATGCCAGTAATCCTATCAATTTGGGAAGCTGAGGCAGGAGGCCAGAATCAGCAATTTAGCAAGACCCTGAGAAACTTAGTGAGATCCTGTCTCTAAATAAAACATAAAAAAGGACTGAGGATGTGACTCAGTGGTTAAGTGTCCCTGGGTTCAATCCCTGGTACAAAAAAAAAAAAAAAGGGGGGGACACTTCTCATTCAGTGCCACCAAGGTCATGTAGACACAATGCTTGCCACAAAAGAAACACTAGATACACATTTTTTTTAAACAGATTAGAATAGATACTTTTAGAACTCCCAGCTATTATCCCATTCCCCTCCCTTGTTAAATAAGCCAAAATGTTTTCAGTTTAGAAGAAAACATAATGATCAAAAAACCCAGCAGGGTGGAGTGGCCCACCTAGGCAGTACTCAGAAGTTATAACTACAGCCCAGGAGTTGTTGGAGATTATCCTGGGCAGCATAGGGAGACTTCACCAAAAAAATAAAAAGCAGGTGTGGTGCGTGCCACATGCCTGTAATCCCACCTACTTGGGATGCTAAGGAGGAGAACCATTAATTTGAAGCCAGCCTAGGTAATTTAGCAAGACCCTGTCTCAAAAATCAGATAGAGATGTAGCACAGTGGTAGAACACCCCTGGGTTCAACTCCCAGTACCACCCAAAAAAAAAAAAAAAAAACCTTGTCTCACACCATATATGAAAATTAACTCACAATGGATCAAAGACCAACATCTATGAAATTCTGTGAAGGAAACATAAAAAGGTAAAATTTCGGGGCTGGAGTTCTGGCTCAGCGGTAGAGCGTTCACCTAGCACGTTCGCGACCCGGGTTCGATCCTCAGCACCACATAAACATAAATGCATTGCATTGTGTACAACTAAAGCAAATAAATAAATATTTTTAAAAAATCTCTAAGTTAAATATCCAATTAAAAAAAAAAAAAAAAAAAAGCCGGGCGCAGTGGCGCACGCCTGTAATCCCAGCACTTTGGGAGGCTGAGGCAGGAGGATCGCGAGTTCAAAGCCAGCCTCAGCAATCGCGAGGCACTTAGCAACTCAGTGAGACCCTGTCTCTAATAAAATACAAAAAAAGGACTGGGGATGTGGCCAGTGGTCAAGTGCCCCTGAATTCAATCCCCGGTACCACACACACACACACACACACACACAAAAAAAAAAAAAAAAAAAGGCAAAATTTCGTGACCCTGGATTTGGCAATGGATTTAGATATCACAACAAAAACATAAAAAGAAAAAATGTTGGGAGCCTGAGACAGGAGGATCACAAGTTCAAAGCCAGCCTCAGCAATGGCGAGGCATTTAGCAACTAAGTGAGACCCTGTCTTTAAATAAAGTACAAAAAAGGGATGGAGATATGGCCCAGTGGTCAAATGCCCCCGAGTTCAAGCCCTGGTACCACAAAAAAGAAAAACAAGAAAAGAAAGGAAGAAAAAAACGATAATTTGGACTGCATTAAAACATTCTGTGCATCAAAGAACACTACTAATATTGGGGGGGGGAGATGGAAAAACCATCAGTGAATCATGTACATGATAAGGATTTAGTGTCCAAAATACATAAGGAATGGGGATGTAGTTCAATGTCAGAGCACTTGCCTACTATGTGTGTGGCCCTGGGTTCCATCCCTAGTACCAACCGCACTCCCAAATTTTGTAACTCAACAAAAAGACAAGCAACCCAATTAAAAAATGTGCAAAGGGGCCAGGCATAGTAGCAAACACCTGTAATCCCAGCGACTCGGGAGGCTGAGGCAGAAGGATTTCCAGTTCAAAGCCAACCTCAGCAACTTAGTGAGGCCCCAAGCAACTCAGGGAGACGCTGTCTCTAATAAAATATTTAAAAGGGCTGGGGAAGTGCCTCACTGTTTAAGCACCCCTAGGTTCAATCCCTGGTACAAAAAAAATAAATAAATAAAGGAAGGAAGGAATATGGGCAAAGGACTTAAAGAGACATTTCTCTAAAGAAACACAATTGCCCAGGAAGCCCATGAAAAGATAATCAGTACCATTAGTCTTTTGGGAAATGCAAATCAAATCATAATGACATACCACTGTACACCCTCCCATTAGATGGATATAATCAAAAAAGTGGAAAACAACTGAGGGTCTAGAGAAATTAGACCTTCAAAGATTGCTAGAAATAATGTAAAAAGGTCCACTGATATGGAATACAAACTGAAAGTTCCTCAAAAAGGTAAAAACGTAATTACCATATGATTCAGCAATTCTATTCCTAGGTATATACCCCCAAGAACTGAATACAAGTATTCAAACAAAAAACTTGTACATGAATATTAAAAGCAACATTATTCACAATAGCCAAAAGGTAGAAACAACCTAAATGTCCAACAAAGTGGATACACAAAATGTGGTATCTCTATATTCGGTGGAGTATTACTCAGTCATGAAAAGGAACGGCGTTTTCTCATCCAATGTAGATGAACCTCAAAAACTGAAAGAAGCCAGACATAAAGGCTTGTGTGATCCCATTTACATGAAGTAACCAAAAGAGGCAAATCCATTTAGACAAAAAGATTAGTGGTAAGCCAGGGGCTTGAGGAGGGGAAAGTAGAGAGTGACTGGTAATAGGTACAGGGTTTCATTTGGGGATGATGAAAATGTTCTGGAATTAGAAGTAATAGTTATACAATATTGTGAATTTATTAAATGCATTTAATTGCACACTTCGAAATGGGGTTTTGGCAGGGACGTTTGTTTCTGGTTTGGTTGTTTTTCCAAGATTAGGGACTGAACTCAGGGGGTGGTCTACCACTGATCTACATCTCTACTCCTTTTTCTATTTTTATTTTGACACAGGTATCACTAATATACCCAAGCTGGCCTTGATTTTTTTTTTTTTTTTTTTGCACCAGGTATTGAACTCAGAGGCGCTTAACCACTAAGCCACATCCCCAGCCCGTTTTTTATATTTTATTTAGAGACAGGGTCTCACTGAGTTACTTAGGGCCTTGCTAAATTGCTGAGGCTGGCTTTGAACTCGCAATCCTTCTGCCTTAGCCTCCCGATCCTCTGGGATTACAGATGTGCACCACAGTGCCCAGCTTGGCCTTGATTTTTTTTTTTTTTTTTTTTTTTTTTTAGTTATACATGGATACAATATCTTTATTTTTTTTTATTCATTTCTATGTGGTGCTGAGGATTGAACCCAATGCCTCACATGTGTGAGGCAAGCACTCTGCCACTGAGCCACAACCCCAGCCCTTGGCCTTGAATTTTTGATCCTCTTGCCTTGGCTCCCTAAGTAACTGGGATTACAGGCTTGTGCCATTGCACCTGGCTAAAAAATGGTGATTTTTTTTTTTTTTTTTTTTTTTGGTACCGGGGATTGAACTCAGGGGCACTCGACCACTGGGCCACATCCCCAGCCCTTTTTTGTATTTTATTAGAGACAGGGTCTCACTGAGTTGCTAAGTGCCTCGCCATTGCTGAGGCTGGCTTTGAACTCGTAATCCTCCTGCCTCAGCCTCCCAACTGCTGGGATTACAGGCGTGCGCCACCGCTCCCGGCATGAACTTTTACTATATGAATATTACCTGGATATATATATTTTTAAGAAGTGAGAAAAGAACAGGGAAAAGCAGTTTTATTCTATGACAACACAGACTCCAGTCCTCAGGGAAAGACACTTGTTTTGCACCAGATCCCAAACAGTCATATAGCCTCCAGTCATCATGACATGAACTGTGAGTTTTCACAAGGACCTATGAGGCCACAGCAAGGCCACCAGACAGATGAGATTAAAAACCTTCTCACAGCAAAGGCACTGATGCCCAGGAGTGTGATCACATGGGACACCCTGGGACAATTCACTAATAAGGAACCAAGAAGGAAAGAGGAGAAGGCCTCAGACTGCTGGGGTCACATGGGCCACCACCAGCTGAACACTTTTTAAGTCAGGCCTGTCACTGGTCCCACAATGATTAAAAAAATATTCGGGCTGGGATTGTGGCTCAGCGGTAGAGCTCTTGCCTAGCACATGTGCAGCCCGGGTACGATCCTCAGCGCCACATAAAAACCTAGGCATTGAGCCGGGTGCAGTGGCGCACGCCTGTAATCCCAGCACTTGGGAGGCTGAGGAAGGAGGATCATGAGTTCAAAGCCAGCCTCAGCAATGGCGAGGCACTTAGCAACTCAGTGAGACCCTGTCTCTAAATAAAATACAAAAAAGGTCTGGGGATGTGGCCCAGTGGTCGAGTGCCCCAGAGTTCAATCCCTGGTACAAAAAAAAAAAAAAAAAACCTAGGCATTGAATCCAACTAAAAACAAACAAATAAATATTTAAAAATATTGTTCCATGGATTTATATTAACACACTGCTGAGGATATGCCACAGGCCTCAACTCACAAGGTGTTCTAATTCACTGGCTTCCCTTTCTACCAGGGACCAGGGCAGACTGGGCCCCAGGCACACCCCTGGGGGTCCAGTAATAGTTCTTCCACCAAGAGTGGTCCATGCCCCAGGATCCCACGGAAGAACAGGACAGTGGCAGTGACAGTTGACAGCACAGAATATAAGATTCTTGGGGCTGAGGCCCTTCCCACGTTGTCAGTTGAATCCCTAAATCACTATTGCTAAGCCCTATGTTTCATGAAACAAAGTCACATGGAATACCAGTTAACTACTTACTTTATCCACTCTTGATTGGATACAACTGCTGTGGATGCAGGATACCAATAGGAAGGAGATACTGGTGTTTGAGGGAGAATGAGGAATGCAATCCAGGGCCTCCCCACACATGCTAGACAAATGTTCTACACCACTGAGTTACACCACCAGCCCTTGACATTGGTGTTTAATTAAAAAAAAAAAAAAAACTAACTTACATAATGGAGTCAGAGTATTAAGTGAAGAAGCACAAGAGGTGATAAGACATGTTCTAGGTACCCAGCAGAGGAGGGAGGGGTAGCTCAGAGGCGAGGCTCACCTTCTAGAAGCTGCCATCAGAATCACAGCTAGTCAGGTCAAAAACAGCCCAACTTAGCACAGCAGTGTACACACCTGAAAATCCAGCTACTTGGGAAGCTGAGGCCAAGTTCAAGACTAGCCTGAACAACTTAGCAAGGTCCTATCTCAAAACAGTTTTTAAAAGAGCTGGGGATGGAGCTGGGGTTGTGGCTCAGAGGTAGAGCACTCGCCTATCACGTGCGCGGCTTGGGTTCGATCCTCAGCACCACGTAAACATAAATGTATTGCATTGTGTACAACTAAAGCAAATAAATAAATATTAAAAAAAAAAAAAAAGAGAGAGAGAGAGAGAGCTGGGGATGTAGCTCAGTGGTAGAACACCCTGGGGTTTAGTCTCAGTACCCCCCCCCCAAAAAAAGAAAAAACAGAGCTGAGTTCACCTCCATGTCTCAGTTTCCTCACCTGCAGGAACAGCACCCATTTCATGGCTAAAACTTTCCAGGAAACCATGAAGGGTAGCTGCATGTGCTGTTATTACACTAAAAAAAAAAAAAAAGCAAGCTGTAAAGAGAGGTTTGTCTGATGGGCCAACAGGCCTCAGACTCAGACCACAGCCCCTCACTAACATCTCTACTCAAGGTTAAAATTCTGACAAGTTCACACTCCAACTTTTGTAAATTGCCAGTTTCCCTGCTCTGGATGATCTGTGTGTCAAGAAGCTCCCTGAGGCAAGGCTTAGGTCAAATCCAACTTTTAAACCTTTTATTACAGAAAATTTCAAACATATCCATAGAAGTAGTGAGAACAATTGCCAGCACATGCCCACCACCCAGGTCCCATGGCCATCAGGGGACAAATCTTGTGGCTTCTATATGCTGCTCTTTTCTCCTACCTCTCCAACTAGCTTTCATGAAGCAAAATCCTTCACAATATACATTTATAAAAGGGTTCATTGTTGGTGTCTACATGGCAAACGTAATCACAACGAAACCTTCAACAATTTAAGAGTCACCCCTCAATCTTTGTTGGAGTCACACCTGGTTGAAATCTTTGTTGTTGTTGTAAACAGACACAATACCTTTATTTTATTTATTTGTTTGTTTATTTATTTTTATGTGGTGCCAAGGATTGAACCCAGTGCTTCAAAAATGCCAGGCAAGCACTCTACCACTGAGCCACAACCCCAGGCCCTTGGTTGAATCTTTATAGCACATTTGTGTGCATTGCTGGCAGCGCACACCCACACACACCCCCGCCACTTGCTTGCAATCACGCTCAAGAAATTAGGTCAATGGGCTGGGATTGTGGCTCAGCGGTATTGCGCTCGCCTAGCACGTGCGCGCCGCGGGTTCAATCCTCAGCATCACGTACAAATAAAAAAAAAAAACACATTGTGTACAACTAAACCAAATAAATAAATATTAAAAAAAAAAAAAAAAAAAAAATTAGGTCAAGCCGGGCGCGGTGGTGCACACCTGTAATCCCAGCACTTTGGGAGGCTGAGGCAGGAGGATCGCGAGTTCAAAGCCAGCCTCAGCAATGGTGAGGCACTTAGCAACTCAGTGAGACCCTGTCTCTAAATAAAATACAAAAAAAGGGCTGGGGATGTGACCCAGTGGCCGAGTGCCCCTGAGTTCAATCCCCGGCACCACAATAAATAAATAAATAAATAAATAAATAAATAAATAAATAAATAAATAAATAAGGTCATTTGTCCTTTTTTCCACAGTTGGGTTGTGTGAGTGGTGTTAAGTTGGCCACACTCCTAAATTTCCTATAATCTGGGAAGGTACGACCAACACACATCCCTCTGGAATTACATGATGCCCACCTTGGAAGTTAGTGGTCATTAAAGATTGTTGTTTCCCTTCACAACACATTTCAACAGGTGTCTTCAAAATTAGAAACTGCCGGGCACGGTGGTGCGCGCCTGTAATCCCCGCACTTGGGAGGCTGAGGCAGGAGGATCAGGAGTTCAAAGCCAGCCTCAACAATGGTGAGGCACTTAGCAACTCAGTGAGACCCTGTCTCTAATAAAAATACAAAAAAGGGCTGGGGATGTGGTTCAGTGGTCGAGTGCCCCTGAGTTCAATCCCCGGTACCAAAAAAAAAAAAAAATAGAAACTTAAGAGTTCCATTGTTTCAGATTATTTTTTTTAATATTTATTTGTTTGCTTTAGTTGTACACAATGCGTTCATCTTTACGTGGTGCTGAGGATTGAACCCGGGCCACGCACGTGCTAGGCGAGCGCTCTACCACTGAGCCACAACCCCAGCCCTGTTTCAGATTATTTAACAAGAATGTGTCAATAGTTATGCTGTCCATTAGGCTATTTAAAGTAAAATTAAGACCTGATTTTTCTTAATCATGCTAATCCAGGTGTCACACATGGACCACATGTGTACAGAACATCCTCCATATTCCAGAAAGTTCTAAGGGACAGTACTGCTCCAATTTGCCCTCATCTACTATATCTTGGTCCTCCACAGTTCAGTTCATGGAGAGGAGGCAGGATACATGCTTCCTTCTAACAATTTTCTAAACAACCTGGTTTCCTAACAACTTCTAACAACTGATGAGTTTCTTCCTTTGAGCACTAACGTGAGCCTGCAGGTTTTTTGAATTTTATTTATAAAATTAATTAAATAACTAATTAATTAGAAATAGGGTCTAACTATGTTGCTCAGGTTGGGATCCAATAATCCTCCTGCCTCAGTCTTACAAGTAGTAAGACTACTATGCCCAGCTTACCCGTGGACCTCCCCCCCTCTCCAATTTTGTGGTGCTAGGGATCAAATTCAGGCCTTGAAAAGGTAAGGCCGAGTTCTGGTCCACCACTGAGTCACATTCCTAGCCCTCACCCATGAATGATTGATTGATTAATTGATAGATAGATAGATACCTGGGATGGAACCCATCCCAGTTATATAGCTCCACCGCTGAGCTACATCCCAGCCCCCCCCCTTTTTTTTTGAGAAAGGATCTCACTAAATTGCCCAGGTTGGCCTTGAATTTGTGATCCTCCTGCCTCAGCCTCTCAAGTCAAAGGATTATAGGTATGTATCACTGTGCATGGCTTAGAAGTCAATGTAATTCTGTTTTACCTAAATACTGTGATTTTGTATTTGTGTTGAATTTTTTTTATTCTTATGTGTGAGCATTACTCCTGGGTTTTGGAATACAAGCCTGAAATCCCAGATACTAGGGGATTGAGCCTGGGCAACCTGGCAAGACCCTGTCTCAAAACAGATTTACCAAAGGGGGAAGGGGGTGGCAGCTGGGGTTACAGCATTGTAGAACACTTGCCCTAGTTCACAAAGCCCTAGATTTGATCCCCAGTACACAGAAGGAAAAAAAATGCTCTCGGGGGCTGGGGTTGTGGCTCAGCGGCAGAGCGCTCGCCTCGCACGTGCGCGGCCCGGGTTCGATCCTCAGCACCACGTAAACATAAATTCATTGCATTGTGTACAACTAAAGTAAATAAATATTTAAAAAAAAAAAAATGCTCTCTCCTACAATATACAACAGAAATAATGTTCGCATTGTGACCCTGAAACTAAAACCATGATTCTGGAAAAGAGTTTTAAAAAATTTTTGTCTGGGGCTGAGGGTAGAACTCAGTAATAGAGCGCACTTGCCTAGCATGTGTGAGGTCCAGGTTTTCATCCCCACCACCACACACAAAAAATAATAATACCTATTTGCCTTTGAGATCTATCTCACTAAAAAGTTATGTGAAATAAATCCTCTCTGAGAAACCAGTAGCCAACTAGAGTCACAACTAACATATACCTAGATTCAGTTATTTAATTTTGTCCATGATTTTTAGGGATTGCTCTGCAGCTGCCACCAGTGCTGCCACCACCACTTGATGAGCTTTAGTTTTATAATTACCAATAAAATAAAATAAAATAAAAACACATAGTGCCACAAAGACACAGAAAAGTCTCAGAATCCTGGTGATCTCTCCACTGCTCCTCCTGGAAGTGATCATGTGACTCATTTCTAGTTTATACTTTCTTAAAAAAAAAAAAAATATGAGCAAATAAACAAATGACAGTATACCCCAACGTTTTCTTAGATTAAGTAGCAGCACACTGCATCTCTTCTTTCTTCATCTTGCTCTTTTTTCCACTTTGTCATTTTACCTAGAAATCCTGTCACCACAACATATGAAAATCATCCCTCTAACCTTCCTTCACTCAAGGGCTCAATTCCACCTGGTCAATTTACTCCATCAGTTACCCAGCCCAAAGGGAAGCACATCTCAGACATTCTGGGTTCTGCTATTTCCAAGCGTAGTAATGAATAAACCTGTCACAATTCTTCCTTATTTTCGACAGTGTATCTTTGGGAAACATTTCTTTTCTTTTTTTTTTTTTTTAATATTTATTTACTTTAGTCGTACACAATGCAATGCATTTATGTTTTACGTGGTGCTGAGGATCAAAACCCAGCCGTGCACATGCGAGGCGAGCACTCTGCTGCTGAGTCACAACCCCAGCCCCTTTGGGAAACATTTCTAGAAGTGGACTTGCTGGAGCAAGGGGTAAATACGTATGTGGTTTGGGTGTTTGTTTTGTTTTGTTTTTATGGTGCTGAGGATTGAACCCATGGCCTTGTGCACGCAAGGAAAGCATTCTACCAACTGAGCTATGTCCCCAGCCTCACGTAAGTGGTTTTGCTAGATATTACAAATTCCCCTCTGAGGAGCTGGGAATTCCCAAAAGCAACTGCAGTAGTGCCTGACTCTCTTCACTAGGACAGTGTGGTGCACCTTTGGGTATTTTCCCAGGTTACTTTCCCGCACACATAGTTCTTATTATCAGAATGACTGAGTACTGTTCATACTTTGGTCAAGGGTCATTTGCATTATGTTTTCTGTGAAGCATCTGATTTTCAAAAGTCACAACCATATTTAATCCTAACACCCAACACAAGGTCCAACTCTCAGCACATGAGCAGTGTGTTTCTAACCAAATGAACAAAACTCCTAACAAGTGAAATTCAGGGGCAAACATCACGTCTATGACCCTGAGAAGGCAGTCTGTGTGCACTGAAATAAACAGGAAAACGTGTAGGGTATTGTGTGTGGACTATCTGTGTGCTTCAGGAATGGGAGGGAGCTGCTGGACATACTATAGTCATCCCTCCCCCTTCTCTCTGTGTCCTGCAAGGCAGGAATAAATCGGGAGACCCCAGCTGACCACAGACCACAGCTTCAACTGAAAGTGGATACAGGCTAGAGAGACACACCCAAACTTATATTCTATGGATAAAACCTAATATCAATCTGTATGCTAGGCTGCCTTAAACACCATAACAAAAAGTGCACATATTTACAAATTTTTTAAAAAATTACTACTCTAGGGTGGCTTTTGCCTGTTTAACACTAAGCATCATGTGCCATGACTATTCACAAACTCTGTCCTTATTAAGTTCCTCTGTGCACTGGGCAGGGAAGAGGATGGGCCCAAAGGAAAACTGAGATGGCCTCTAGAAGTTTCCTTCTGAGCCCCCAAACTGATTACTTATAATGTTTCTGGCTGTGTCTTCCCAGCTCTAAAATGAAGAGGGATGTTTCCCTATTCATTCAACCACTACTTGAGGCTCAGAACATGTGCTTATAAGTTAAGAAAGGGCCAGGGGTGCCAGTCCTTGGGAGAACTTTAAGTGAGCCCCACTGCCCTTAGACAATACCTTGGGATGCATAACAAGAA
The DNA here is from genome assembly GCA_025594165.1 of Tamias sibiricus. Taxonomy (NCBI): domain Eukaryota; kingdom Metazoa; phylum Chordata; class Mammalia; order Rodentia; family Sciuridae; genus Tamias; species Tamias sibiricus. The sequence goes on along the minus strand of CM046673.1, from coordinate 17,980,378 downwards.
ACAAGCTGCAGGTACTTTCCCCTCAACAAAGGAGGTGAACAAACACTATGAGAGCTACACGGTTTCTGAACTCTGAATCTTGAATCTCTTCATCTATGTTAATGTCTAACACACCCAAACAGTAGTGACCTGAAAGCACAGTGGGATCCTCAACTATCTCTAAGAAACCAGCACAGACTTCAAATCTGTCCTTGTCTCCAAAGACCTCTAGAATCCCTAAGCAGGGCTGGGGAGATCTAAAATTGTGCATCTGCCATAGACAATAATCTGGCAGTTGCAGAAAAATTCAACATGGAGCTAACATATAACCCAGCAATTCCACTCTTAGGAGTAGACAAAAAGAATGGAATACAGCCAGGCACGGTGGCGCACACCTGTAATCCCAGCACTTGGGAGGTGCTGAGGCAGGAGGATCACGAGTTCAAAGCCAGCCTCAGCAATGGCGAGGCACTTAGCAACTCAGTGAGACCCAGTCTCTAACCAAAAAAACAGGGCTGGGGATGTGGCCCAGTGGTCTAGTGCCCCTGATTCAATCCATCGTACCAAAAAAAAAAAAAAAAAAAAAAAAAAAAAAGGACGGAATACAGGCATTCAAACAAAAACGTCCATGTATGTTAAATGCAGTACAAGTGAATGATATACTTTAAATGATATACAAATTGCATTCCAATTTTATTTTATTTTACTTTATTTATTTATTTATTTGGCACCAGGGATTGAACTCAGCGGCACTGGACAACTGGGCCACATCCCAGGCCTTTTTTGTATTTTATTACAGACAGGGTCTCACTGAGTTGCTAAGTGCCTCGCCATTGCTGAGGCTGGCTTTGAACTCACAATCCTCCTGCCTCAGCCTCCCAAGTGCTGGTATTACAGGCGTGCACCACCACGCCCAGCTTGCATTCCAATTTTAAAGATTTTATAGGCTGGGGGTGTATACACATACACACACACACACACACACACTTATATACACACACAATGCTGTGTATTGTTCATCAATAGAGCATGTGCCTGGCATGTATGAGACCCTGGGTTCAACTCCAAGCATTGTTTAAAAAACAATACCAGAAGAATTTGGTTTTGTCAGAAGAGCATCTTAGAAATGTTCTTCGGATACCAGATCGCTTGACCATATCTTCTTGCCACAGGCAGGTAAGAGCTGAAAGCTCACAAAACTGACCTCAACACTTGTCATACACCACACTCAGCACAGAAGGCAAGTCAGAGTAACCAGCTCTCAACATTGGGCAGCCAATAAGACACCACCGGAGTGGGGATAAACCCCTGAACAAGTCACCTGCCAACTCTGGGCTGTGTGCACTGCAATCTGTAAAAGGAAACAGCTGACCCAGGAGGTGATCAAGTTGCCCACAAAATTCTAAGACATCTCAGTTCTATATTCTTTTTCAGATAGATGACCCTGACCCAAAATGTTACTGCCAAGCCCTGATGGTAACAGAGAAAATCCCACGCAGGTGTCAGGATATAGCCTGCTGGATTGGGACTCCACTTTAGAGTTCCCTGAAGGGAAAGCCAGCTCAGCTTTCCCACAAGGCACAGGATAGGGTGAGGGTAACAGCTCCTAGAACCAGTGCAAGGCTCCACACTGCACAGTGATTAAGGAAAAATTCTAAGTGTTTAAAGCAGCATTGGAAAAACTACAGGAATTGCCAGAGGGCAAAGGCCATCTGGTTGGAATTATCGTCTACTTCTGATCCTCACAGAGAGCAGGACCATCCTATTTAGGACCAGGCTTCAAGAGTGACCAATGGGAATGTTACCTTTACCCAGAAACTCAAAGGATAAGACAGAGACAGCAAAGAGTGCAATCCCACATCAATGTGCCTCCCTGTCTTCTCTGGAAGGTGGCTGTCAGCTTCTGACAGCAATGCTTGCTTAAAAGTGCCCCAAGGAGCTGATTGAGGCCCACTGAACAAGTCAGAACTTTTCATTCCACACTTCAGACCCCAAGCACTCACCTGGCCTCAGGGTATAGGACGGGAAGCACTGGTCCTACCAGTCGGCCATGGCCACAGCTACGTCAAAAGACAACTTGCATCAACGTGCTGACCAACCTAAACCAAAGAACAAAAAAAAGAAATGCTGAGTTCCCAAGGAAGGATTCTGGAATATACTGGCAATTTAATATGTCTCCAAGACAAAGTGTGTAGCTCAGTGATAGAGCACTTACCTATCTAGCATGCACAAGGCCCTGGGTTCCATCCCCAGCACCACAAAAAAAATAAAGTATCCCCAATCATTGGAAAAGCCAAACTTTAGATTTCAGGGGTTTGCCTTTGCTGCCTTCCATAAAAGGGGCAAGCTGAAGAAATAAACTTTATCTACTCCAAGGTATTAACCAATAAGAGGACAACCAATAAACACCAATCATTCCAGACATCGTTTTCACCACTATAAATGGAGATATGAAGGTGGTAGAGAGTCACGTGGAGTTAAATTATTTCTACCTTTCACATACTGAATGCATAGATAAATGGGTTGGATTTTTGTTACAATAGTAATGACATTAGTAACAGAAATAATAATTGCTGTTAGCCCAGCATTTAACAGATGCTTAGTAGTGTGTTCCTGATACTACGCTTGAATACCATATATATCTAAATGCCCAAGACAACATTAGGGGTAGGTTACAGGATCGTGCCCATTTTATAGATAAGGGATCTGATGTATAGGATATTCAGGAATTGACCAGCATCACAGAGCACATAGGTAGTAGTGCTAAGAGCTCACTCAGGAATCCTCTCCAAAAGTGGCCTCTTTTCTCAGGCACTGGCCCAAGAAAGTCACCCACTATTCCAGGTAGGGTTGGGTTTATCCTGGAGAAAGATGGGAGAACATTGTGCTTGGGAATGGGCAGACTTCTTGTCCCCAGATAGAGGCAGCTTTACCTATAACCTCAGGGGTTATACCCACAGGGTTTACAACTTCCCAGGGAGGAAGGGGCTGCCTATTGTACAGACAGGAAAATTAAAGCTCAGCAACATTCAGAAGGGTTACATATCTGGTTCAGTGGCAGAGCACTTGTCTAGCTTGAACAAGGTCATGGATTCCATCCCCAACATCAGAAGAAGAAAAAATGTTCAGGAATTCTCTCAAGGTCACAGAGACAGGATGGCCCCAGGATATCCATTCCTAGTTTGTGAAGTCAGACATCCAGGGCTATGGGCCAGAGGTTGAACCTAGTGAATTGGCCAAATCTCACACTCCCAACAGTTAGTACTGTTCGTTGTAGCTTGACAGATAGTGTCAACATCACCTCTGTTGTCATTATTTGCACCCACATGACTACCAGGAGCTTTCTCTGATATGAAACCTTTATTTTTAAACTGGGTTCACAGCAATTCACAGCTCATGGGCAGCAAGAAACACTCCTACTGAAAAGCTTGCAAAATAAGGATGAGAGCAAATGCCAGTGAACTCTGTGGAAAGACCTTTGGGCACCAAAGAACACAAGGCACCCTCCTAAAAGAGGTCCAAGGGTTGACCATAGACACCACGAGGCTAGCTTCACTGGAGTGGCAATTTCTGCCATTCTTTTTGGCTCCATTCAGTCTGGGAAACCCAAAGGTTTCTTCCACACTTAAAATGAAGCCTCTTTACTGCAGAAGTGGAAAGTCTCCAAAGCCAGAACCCATACTTGCCAAGCACCTGCTTTGTTACAGGGCTACTAAGGTCAACACAGGCAGTTCCCATCTTACAATGGTTGGACTTTTTTCCAACTCTACAACAGCATAGAAGCACTATCAATGCAGTAGAAAACATAATTCTAATTTTGAACTTAGATCTTTCCTTGGGTGGTGATGTACAGTTTAATCCTGTCTCAAAATGGTGGGTAGCAACACAAACTCCAACTCCCTGTAGGCCCTTTAACGATTATTGGAAAGAACTGACACTACAGTATGGCGTATTACCAAGGTAGGATGTTTGTTCAGTAGGTTAGGTAGCTTCAGTGCATTCATTCATTCATTCAACCATTTATTTTCCCTGTTACTGAGCATTGAACCCAGAGGCACTTACCACTCAGCCACATCTCCTGCCTTTTTTTTTTTTTTTTTTTTTTTTTTTTTTTTTGAGACAGGGTCTCAATAAGTTGCTGAGACTAGCCTTGAAATTGCAATCCTCCTGCCTCATCCACCTGAGTCACTGGGAATACAGGCATGCACCGACACACCTGGCTTCATTTTTTTACTTGTACAGTATTTGTAAGTGAAGTACCATATGTATACCAATGTCAACTGTGTTTCTACATACTAGCAACAAGAACTCAAGGTCTTAAAAAAATCAATTTACATTAGCATAAATATGTGAAATACATAAGGATAAAGAAACTATAATTAGGGCTGGGGCTGTGGCTCAGTGGTAGAGCGCTTGCCTAGCACATGCATGGCCAGGGTTCGATCCTCAGCACCACGTAAAAATAAAGGCATGGTGTACAACTAAAACAAATATATATATATATAATATATATATATATATATATATATACACATATATATGTGTATGTATGTATATATATTTGGGGGGGGGGGGTACCGGGGATTGAACTCAGGGGCACTCGACCACTGGGCCACATCCCCAGCCCTTTTTTGTATTTTATTAGAGACAGGGTCTCACTGAGTTACTAAGTGCCTCGCCATCGCTGAGGCTGGCTTTGAACTCACGACCCTCCTGCCTCAGCCTCCCAAAGTGCTGGGGTTACAGGCGTGCGCCACCGCGCCCAGCTTAAATACATATTTTTTAAAAAAAATTTTTAAAAGAAACTATAATGAAAACTTAAATGGAGAGAGATGCCAGAATATATTGATTTCTCTCCCCAATTGATCTACAGATTCAACATAATCCCAATAAAAAATTTCAGCACTTTTTTTATAGAAATGACAAGAATTTCGTAGAAATTCTAAATTTTATGTGACAGCTGAGGGTGTAGCTTAGTGGTAAAGCATGTGCTTTAGCATGTGCAAGGCCTTGGGTTCAATCCCAAGCATGTACAAAAAGCAAGTATACGAGAATGTAAAGGACCTAGAATAATGAAAACATTGAAAAATGGGCAAATTTGATATACCCTACCTGATTTCAAGACTTACCATATAAAGCTTCAATAACCAAGACAGTGTGATATGTACACAGAAACAAGTAGACCAACAGATTCACTCATGTGGGAATAACTCATTTTCAGTAAAGATCCAAGTACCCTGCTCTGTGCAACCACAAAACACACAAAAAATCACAACATAACAGTGCACCAAAGGGTATAATGTAATATGCAAGTTTTAAGGTAACCTCAGTCTTTCAAACTTCACTACAGCTTTCCCCAGTTTGTGGCAAATCCATTCATCCAGTTAATCAGATTGAAATCTAGAATTGTCCTCTTGAAATTCCCCCAACATCCATCCCATAGGCAATCCTGTTGGTTCTCTCATCAAATACATCTGGAGTTCCAACCACTTCTCACACTGCCAATGATCATATAGTCCCTCCCTGCCAGCACAAACACTTCCAATCTGGACTAGCTGGTTCAAGTCCTTAGTTCATTCAGCCCAGCTGGGCTTGGTGGCACACACCTGTAATCCCAGGGGCTTGGGAAGCTGAGGCAAGAGGATCACGAGTTCAAAGCCAGCCTCAGCAAAAGCAATACACTAAACAACTCCGTGAGACCCTGTCTCTAAATAAAACACGAAAATAGGGCTGAAGATGTGGTTCAGTGGTGGAGTGCCCCCCAGTTCAATCCCTAGTACCCCTCCCTGCCCCCGCCAAAAAAAAAAAAAAAAAAAAAAACAACCTTCATTCAGCACTAAGTTATGTCCTCTCCTGACCCCAGAGGCCCACTGGGTACCTATCAACCCACCCCATCCTTCACTTCTGTCTGCTCCAGCCCTACTAGCCTCCTGACCATGCCCCCATATCTCCTTCACACCAGGCACCTTCCCACTGGGTCGTTTTTATGTTTTAAACAAAATCCCAGTAACTGTCACTTCAAAATCAATTCTTCCAAGAGCAAGGTGCTGTAATGTGCACCTGTAGTCCCAACTACTCCGGGGGCTAAAATACAGTAGCACAACTGTGCTCAATAAATATTTGAATGAATGACAGGGGATGGTGTAAAACTAAAAAAGAAGGACCCAAACTGAGGAGCACATGACAGCAGCCACCTTCCATATTATTAGTGCAAAATTCACAAAAGCACCAAGACTAAGACCACTTAGCATTCTTAGAATGAGAAAAGCATTTCTTGAAAATGAACTATAATCACTTTTCACTGATCTATCATTTGCACTGTTTTGCCATCTACCTCACACTGGCTGGGTTCAGAGAGCTTTTACTGTTTTTATTTCCAACCCATACATTTAAAACAGTATCAAGTAACCCCTAAGTACACAATTACCAACTCATAAGAGACTCTTCTGCTCCCCTGATAAATCATTATGGTTTGGCTTTGACCCTGCACCTGGGTACTTCACTTACTGACACATGTACACACAAGCTCTCTCAAACCCCTAACCCACAACCCACTCCAACACAACTTCCTAATCTGAGGGAAGATCACACTTGATGAGAAGGTAGCCATGGTGATGTACATGAAATCAAGTCACTGTGCTTTGGGTAATAGAAGTTCTTTATTGCCATTTTATCCTCTCCAGTCCAAGCAAGCAAAGGATAGCTACCCTTTTAGGAGGCATTGGCCAGACCCAACCTGTTCTCCAGGGAGCTCTAATCACAGAGATATGCCCATGGCCATTGCAGGATGGTTTGTCTGGGGCCATGGACACTTGGTGGGGAAGTGTGGGCTCCATGAGGTACCCCTAGAGGGCCTGTTGTCCCTTGCACCAGCCAGCCTATACAGAAGATGCAGCATACCTCCTTTCTCCTCCCAGCACCTGAACTCACCAATGCTTTTACTATCTCTAAAATTTTCCAACCAGGCCTACACCCAAATATTTACCATTTTGACTTCCATCCAATCCTGCGAACATGATATTAGGCCCAATGAAGTCCAAGATGAAACCCAACCATAATGTTTACCTTCCCCTGCTCCTCTCCCAGAACCACAAAATCCACTTGTTCTGCACAAACCAAGCGTCCCCTTCACAACAGTCACCTGCGCCTGCAACCTCTCTGCTCATGGTCCTACTAATTGTACTGCCAAATTTCTCAAGAAGAATTCACCTGACTCTACCAGAAATTAAGAAACTGAGGCAAGGCAACAGTGGAGCATCTCAAGGAAGCTCAGAGGTCATGCTGTTCCAGCAAGTGCCCACCTGCCAGCCAGTGAAGGAATTGTTTGTGGGGGAGGAGGTCTTTTGCTGCTAGGGATGGAAGCCAGGACCTTCTTCAAGTTAAGCACATGCCCTACCACTGAGCCACACTCCCAGCCCAGATTTAGTTTTCTAACACGGGGGCCAGCACGCTATTGGTTGCCACCTATTTGGGTAAGTTTTCCTGAGACGCAGACATGCCCAGTACAATCTAGTCTATGGCTGTTATTGCTGCACAATGACAGAGTCAAGTACTGATGACAGAGACACTAAGGCCTGAAAAATCAAAAATACTATCTCTGTCTTGAATGATCAGGAGGAAACCTCACCCCTGACAAGCTGTGCTGAACATCTGTTACATATAAATAAATAAAGGTCTATCAACAACTTAGATAAGAATTTTAAGAAAGGGCTGTTCAGTAAAAGAAAAAAGTGACCCTGGCCACAGCAGAACATCACTGACAAGATTAGTCAGGACAAACTGGGCATGATGGCACATGCCTATAATCTCAGCAACTCCGGAGGCTGAGGCAGGAGGATCACAAGTTTGAGACCATCTTCAGCAACTCAGCAAGGATCTGTCTCAAAATGAAAATTTTTATACGAACTAGGCACATAGATCCATGGTAGAGGACCTCTGAATTCAATCCTCAGTACCCCCCCCCCCCACCAAAAGAAAAAAAAAAAAAAGAGAGAGAGAAAAAAGAAAAAGAAGCACATCTCAGTGTTCAGGCTCTGGGTGGGTCCCAGAGGACATAAACAGTATCTGTTCTCCCCAGGGCACAGAGCCTCATTAACCCTGTGTCCCACACAGCAGGGGAGAATTGACTCCACAGACTACAGATGCAAAGAACCAATCTCAGGAGAGCCAAGGAGCTGACAGACTGGCCACGCAAGCCCATCCTTGACAACCAGAGCTGGCACTGGGGGGCCAGACTGACAGTCTCTACTCCCAGGTGCCCACTGGGCCTACAGTCAATATGTGCCTTGAGGTCCCTGGTTGGCCTGTCCTCCCCTCAGCTATAGGTAACCAAAGCCTCGATGAGGGATGGATTGTCCACTCCTCGCACTGAGCCAACATACCATTTCTTAATTCCCTTAAAACCCCTTAATGCTCACAGCACCTCACAGTGGCCTTCAAAGCCCTGCCTGTTTTATCCCCAGGTACACTTGTACACTTACCTAGCTGCACACACATGAAGTTCATGGCTCCAGTCACCTCACCTCCTCTCAATTCCTCAGACCCACCCTGCCTGCCTCCATTGTTGTACTTTGCTCAAGTTGTTACCAATGCCCAGAGAGCCCTTCCTTCCTCCCTTCTCTTCTACCTATCCTTCAGGTTCAAGTATCAACATTATTCAGGCAAGCTCTCCTAAGCTAGTCCCTCCCTGCTCCAGCTCTTTCCAGCACACCATGCACTACTGTCCCATTACTTCAAATATGGAAACTTAGTTTGCTGCAACTTGCTATTTGAGATAAAGTATCCATCAGGTTTGTCCCCCAAAGGGTACATGTCCCACAAGAGAAAGGGCTCTTGAACTTCATCTCCTCATCCAGCACCCAGATCAGCATGGAAGAGGAGCAAAGGGTGAAATGATACCCTCTGTGTTGTCAATACCCAACCATGATGTTTCCACCACAGACTTGAGAAAAAACATAACCATATAAATTTCCCTTAATAAGAAGCAAGTCAACACCAGGAAGCAACAACTGGAGATAGGCAAAGCGACAGCCCCCAGTCAAGTGCCTGAGCACAGGGCTTCCCTGAACAACACAGCTGCTACCTGCACATCTCACACAGGTACTTCTAAAGGTTCCAGAGGTCTTGGGTCTCCCAGGACCTCCTCGCTCATCACCACTGAGAATTAAAAGCTGCCCCAAGCCAGGCGCGGTGGCGCACGCCTGTAATCCCAGCACTTTGGGAGGCTGAGGCAGGAGGATCGCGAGTTCAAAGCCAGCCTCAGCAATGGCGAGGCACTTAGCAACTCAGTGAGACCCTGTCTCTAATAAAATACAAAAAAGGGCTGGGGATGTGACCCAGTGGTCGAGTGCCGCTGAGTTCAATACCCGGTACCAAAAAAAAAAAAAAAAAAAAAAGCTGCCCCAGTGCTAGAGGGGTCATGCTTTGCACTACCGCCCCCTCCTGCTTCTGATTGCTGAGGTTAGTATCACAACCTAAAACAAATCTTTACAGGGATCAGAATTTTGCCCTTTCCCCTCTAGAAGGAAGGCCCTGCCTCCTCCACCACACCACCATACTCTCCCTTCTCAGCATTCCAGGACTCCCTTCCTATCATACCACCAAACCAACCCAAAGATTAAACATCTTCTGCCCAGCCCTAGCTCTCCTGACAGTTAATGAAATCCAACTCCCTTGGTGAGAGCTAGCCTGTTTGTCCAGACACCCTCAGACATCCCCTCAGGACTCAAGGCCACCCTGAAGACCAAGTGCTCTGCCACCAGGCAGGATCTCCAAAAGAAGTTACTAGAGCTTTTCCTACTAGGATTAAATGTTCTTCCTCAAAATACCTCAGCTTCTACCTGGATGTTTCATCTAGAGTTTCCACCCTCACTTGCCAGCAGCTGCCTGAGCAAAACTGCATAAAAGTTAGCTGGGCCAGGGCTGGGATTTTGGCTCAGCGGTAGAGCGCTTGCCTCGCACGTGCGCGGCCCGGGTTCAATCTTTAGCACCACGTAAAACATAAATGCACTGCATTGTGTACAACTAAAGCAAATAAATAAATATTTTTTAAAAATTAAAAAAACAAAAAAAGCTAGCTGGGCCTAGTGGCACATGCCTGTAATCCAGCAGCTCAGGAGGTTGAGGCAGGAGGATCACAAGTTTGAGGCCAGTCTCAGCAACTTAGTGAGGTCCTATGCAACTTAGAGAAATCCTATCTCAAAACAAAAAATAACAAGGGCTAGGAATGTGGCTCAGTGGTTAAATGCCACTGGTTTCAATTCCTAGTACCAAAATAGAGGGAGAGAAAAAAAAAGAAAGAAAGCAGGGCTGGGGTTGTGGCTCAGTGGCAGAGCGCTCGCCTTGCGCGTGCGCGGGCCCAGGTTCAATCCTCAGCACCACGTAAACATAAAAAAATGCATTGCATTGTGTACAACTAAAATAAATAAATATTTTAAAAAAAGAAAAAAAAGAAAGAAAGCATAAAAACCCTACACTTAAAATGTCCAGAAATTAATGTCTCTGAGACTTTATACAGTGTTTATTTAGTGTTGAGGATGCAGTTTGAGAAAATATCTTCTCTGTTAGTAATGAGAATCTAGGAACTGTTGTCTCCTAATGATACTGTGAATACACATTTATTCTTTAAAAAAAAAAAACTTTTTTTAAAATTTATTTATTTGCTTTAGTTGTACACAATGCATTTATTTTTACATGGTGCTGAGGACCAAACTCGGGCGTGCATGTGCTAGGCAAGCACTCTACCGCTGAGACACAACCCCAGCCCCACATTTATTTCTATACCTGGTTTGTTGGCATCCTTGGGATCTCCAAAACCTTAGTTTCTTGCTGTATGCTAATGAGTTGACTGGTGGCCAGCAGCACCTAGGTCGTTCCTTAAGGGGGAAAGGGGAATGCGGGGGATGGCTGGTCACCAGAATTAGAAGGTTGGGACCTTCATCCCTACCCTCAGAGAGGGCCTAAAGGTTGAGATGATCACAGGCAGCCAAGAATATTATCAATCATGCCTATTTAATGAGGCCTCCAAAAAAACTCCAAAAGAACAGGATTCAGAGAACTTTTGGAAAGGAGAACAGGTGCAGGATCCTGCAGAGTGGCACACCCAGAGAACCCATGGAAGCTCCCTGCCCTTCCCAGCATGCCTTGCACTATGTGCCTCTTCATCCTCATCCTTCGTAATACCCTTTATCATAAGCCAAGAAATTCAAGTAAAATGTTTCTGAGTCCTGTAAGCCTCTTGAGAAAATGAACCAAACCAGAGGCAGGGCCCGTGAACCCCAATTTACAGTTAAAGCACGAAGAAAACCACCTGGGGCTGGTGATGGGCATGGGGAGCAACACTGGGGAACTGAGAACATGTGGAATCTGATACTGCCTCCAGGTGGAGAGTGTCAACATGGAACTGAATTAGAGGAAAACCAGCTGGTGTCTGCTCCTAAATGGCTACCTGCTGGGCGGGGTGGTGGGTGTAAATCACCCACACATCTTAGGCCACAAAAAGTATTTCGTTTTGTGAGAATATATGAGGAACAACTTTTTTAAAAACATTTTTTTAGTTGTTAATAGACCTTTATTTTATTTATTTATATGTGGTGCTGAGAATCGAACCCAGTGCCTCACACATGCCAGGCAAGTGCACTACCACTGAGCCCCAGCCCCAGCCCATGAGGAAAAACTTTTTCCCTTATCTTCCCTGACTCACCTTCAATATAAACACCAACATGTGTCATATTAAGGGAACTCCCTGACAAAGACATAAAGGAAAACATGAAATACCTGTGATACCCAAGAAGTACACCAGAACATATACCTCAGATGTTCCTAGACACTGCTCTCCCTCAATCCACAGAAGATTTTAGAGGTCCTAGGGTCACCCCAATAAGCTGGAGAAAGTATATCCAGGCTGCTCCTCCAGAGACTGGAAGAAATCCCATGGAATCTTTGTGCTCCAAGCCTCTGTTCCCAAGATGATGTTACAATGAGCCTTCTAGAACCACATGAATCTTCTTTAATTCCCTAGTGCCTGGCACAAGAAAAACCATCAATGTGAGCAACTTTATCCCTTCTTTCTAACCTAACACTTGAAGAATAGAATGTATGTTCTTATAAAGATGCAATTATGGCCAGGCATGGTGATGCACGCCTGTAATCCCAGCACTTGGGAGGCTGAGGCAGGAGGATCGCAAGTTCAAAGCCAGCCTCAGCGATGGCGAGGCACTTAGCAACTCAGTGAGACCCTGTTTCTTTTTTTTTTTTTTTTTTTTGGTACTGGGGATTGAACTCAGGGGCACTCAACCACTGGGCCACATCCCCAGCCCTTTTTTGTATTTTATTAGAAGCAGGGTCTCACTGAGTTACTAAGTGCCTTGCCATTGCTGAGGCTGGCTTTGAACTCACGATCCTCCTGCCTCAGCCTCCCAAAGTGCTGGGATTACAGGCGTGCGCCACCGCGCCCGGCTGAGACCCTGTTTCTAAATACAAAAAAGGCTGGGGATGTGGCCCAGTGGTTGAGTGCCCCTGAGTTCAATCCCCAGTACCAAAAAAGGGCTGGGGATGTGGCCCAGTGGTCAAATGCCCCTGAGTTCAATCCCTGGTACCAAAAAAAAGATGCAATTATGGGGCTGGGGCCATGGCTCAGGGTTAGAGTGCTTGTCTCGCATGTATGAGGCCCTGGGTTCGATCCTCAGCACCACATAAAATAAAATAAAGATATTGTGCCCACCTACAACTAAAAAATTTTATACACACACACATATATTTATACATAAGCAGATTCTTTTCCAAATTAAAAAAAAAGTTTATTGTGGTAAAATATACATAAAACTTATATTTTAATAATTTTAAGTGTAAATTTCAGGAACATTAAAAAACATTTACTCTGCAATACAACCATCACCACCATCCATCTCCAGAACTTTGTCATCTTATAAAACTGAAACTCTCCATACCTATGAAATATTCCCTGTTCCCTCCTATCTCAGCCTCTGGCACCCACCAGTGTACTGTCTGTCTCTATGAATATGATTCTAGGAACTCCATATAGATGTGATCACACTATATGTGCCCATTTGAATCAGAATTATTTCACTTTGCATGCCTTCAAGATAGAGCCACATGTATCACTTTAACCCTTTGGGGGAAATACATGTACAAAACAAAATCCCTGGGACTGTTATCCTGCAATGCCCAAAAGCATGGCTCTAAACCCTACTCCATGCCCAGCTATAGTCCTGACATGCTTCAATACCAAGCAGGCCGACCTCTCCACTTCCCAAATAAACTGTACACAGTGTGGTGGTGCACTCAGGACTCTGAGGCCCTAGGCAACTTAGACCCTGTCTCCAAATAAAAAATTAAAAGGGAGCCAGGAAGCCGGGCGCGGTGGCGCACGCCTGTAATCCCAGCACTTTGGGAGGCTGAGGCAGGAGGATCGCGAGTTCAAAGCCAGCCTCAGCAATGGCGAGGCACTTAGTAACTCAGTGAGACCCTGCTTCTAATAAAATACAAAAAAAAAAGGGCTGGAGATGCCCAGTGGTCAAGTGCCCCTGAGTTCAATCCCCGGGTACCAAAAAAAAAAAAAAAAAAAAAAAAGGGAGCCAGGAGCGGTGGCGCATGCCTGTAATCCAGCACTTGGGAGGCTGAGGCAGGAGGATCGCGAGTTCAAACCCAGGCTCAGCAATGGTGAGGCACTTAGCAATTCAGTGAGACCCTGTCTCTAATAAAATACAAAAAAGTGCTGGGGATGTAGCTCAGTGGTCGAGCGCCCCCCGAGTTCAATCCCCGGTACCAAAAAAAAAAAAAAAAAAAAATTAAAATGACTGGGGATGTAGCTAAGTGGCAAAGTGCCCTAGGTTCAATTCCCAAACTACAAACATTAAGTACAAAAAGAGGCACTAGAAACACTGAATGGCAAGAGCAGTATCTAAACACCTTAATATGTCTGACCCCAGCTCTTAGCTGCCAAAGCACTCTACCTCCCTGGAGATATAACACCTGTTCCAGCTTCATCTCATAGACATGAATGAGCCAAGAGAGCCAAGAAATGCCAGTGAGGGGAATGGTGGAGATGACCAATCTGTCTTGGACACAATTTTATTTAATTTAATTAATTTATGTTTGTTTATTTATTTGGAGTACTGGAGATTGAATCCAAGGTGATCTACTACTGAGCCACATCCCCCTACCCCGTTTTATTATGAAACAATATCTCACTAAATTGCTGATGCTATCCTTGAACTTGTGATCCTTTTGCCTCAGAATTCCAATATAGGTGCACACCACCACTCCTGGCAGGCACAAACTTTTCCTCTACATGGAAACCAGGAACATCATTGCCTGCCCCAAATCCACTCCCTGGAGTACATGGGCTAAACTCAAGGACCCTTACATAGTCCCACTAGAGGTGTCCTGAGTTTCTGTCATATCCAACTCTAGAAATGGGAGACTAGACAACCAGCCCAAATAGAGTCCCCACCAATCTAGGGCGCGGTGGCGCACGCCTGTAATCCCAGCACTTTGGGAGGCTGAGGCAGGAGGATCGCGAGTTCAAAGCCAGCCTCAGCAATGGCGAGGCACTTAGTAACTCAGTGAGACCCTGCTTCTAATAAAATACAAAAAAAAAAGGGCTGGAGATGCCCAGTGGTCAAGTGCCCCTGAGTTCAATCCCCGGTACCAAAAAAAAAAAAAAAAAAAAAGGGAGCCAGGAGCGGTGGCGCATGCCTGTAATCCCAGCACTTGGGAGGCTGAGGCAGGAGGATCGCGAGTTCAAACCCAGGCTCAGCAATGGTGAGGCACTTAGCAATTCAGTGAGACCCTGTCTCTAATAAAATACAAAAAAGTGCTGGGGATGTAGCTCAGTGGTCGAGCGCCCCCGAGTTCAATCCCCGGTACCAAAAAAAAAAAAAAAAAAAATTAAAATGACTGGGGATGTAGCTAAGTGGCAAAGTGCCCTAGGTTCAATTCCCAAACTACAAACATTAAGTACAAAAAGAGGCACTAGAAACACTGAATGGCAAGAGCAGTATCTAAACACCTTAATATGTCTGACCCCAGCTCTTAGCTGCCAAAGCACTCTACCTCCCTGGAGATATAACACCTGTTCCAGCTTCATCTCATAGACATGAATGAGCCAAGAGAGCCAAGAAATGCCAGTGAGGGGAATGGTGGAGATGACCAATCTGTCTTGGACACAATTTTATTTAATTTAATTTAATTTATGTTTGTTTATTTATTTGGAGTACTGGAGATTGAATCCAAGGTGATCTACTACTGAGCCACATCCCCCTACCCCGTTTTATTATGAAACAATATCTCACTAAATTGCTGATGCTATCCTTGAACTTGTGATCCTTTTGCCTCAGAATTCCAATATAGGTGCACACCACCACTCCTGGCAGGCACAAACTTTTCCTCTACATGGAAACCAGGAACATCATTGCCTGCCCCAAATCCACTCCCTGGAGTACATGGGCTAAACTCAAGGACCCTTACATAGTCCCACTAGAGGTGTCCTGAGTTTCTGTCATATCCAACTCTAGAAATGGGAGACTAGACAACCAGCCCAAATAGAGTCCCCACCAATCTACATCACTGAAAAGGAAAACAGGGCTGGGATTGTGGCTCAGCGGTAGAGCGCTCGCCTAGTGCGTGGGCGACCCGGGTTCGATCCTCAGCACCATGTACAAATAAAATGCATTGAATAAAACGCATTGTGTACAACTAAAGCAAATAAAAAAAATATTTAAAAAAAAGAAAGAAAAGGAAAACAATGACTACAATCCCCCTCTTAAGTTCTTAAGCATGAAGCCAGTTTATCTTACAGGCATGGTTCAGCCCACACATGGCTGAGTACACAAATGCTACATGGAAAACAAAACCCTGAGTGAGTGATCCCAACTCCTTGCCAAGAGGTACCCAACTTGCACAAAATGGCAGGCTGTTTTTTTTGCCTATTATTTCAAACTGGAAATGCTCAAAGCACCCCAATTATCACTTGGTAAGCACTCATGAAAAGAGTAAGAAGAAGAGGGGTGAATATGATTGTCTGGGGTTTCCATCTAGCTTGCCTTGGCAAGTAAGCAGTCTTGCTTGAAAACACACGTGTAGGGCTGGGGTTGTAGCTCAGTGGCAGAGCGCTTGCCTCGCACACGTGAGACACTGGGTTCGATCCTTGATCCTTAACACCTTAACACCATATAAAAAAATAAACAAATAAGCCAGGCGTGGTGGCGCACACCTGTAATCCCAGCACTTTGGGAGGCTGAGACAGGAGGATCGCGAGTTCAAAGCCAGCCTCAGCAATGGCCAGGCACTTATCAACTTAGTGAGACCCTGTCTCTGAATAAAATACAAAAAAAGGGCTGGGGATGTGACCCAGTGGTTGAGTGCCCCTGAGTTCAATCCCCGGTACCACAAAAAAAGAAAAGAAAAGAGAAGAGAAGAGGCCGGGCGTGGTGGCGCACGCCTGTAATCCCAGCACTTGGGAGGCTGAGGCAAGAGGATCGCGAGTTCAAAGCCAGCCTCAGCAATGGCGAGGCACTTAGCAACTCAGTGAGACCGTGTCTCTAATAAAATACAAAAATGGGCTGGGGATGTGGCTCAGTGGTCGAGTGCCCCTGAGTTCAATCCCCAATACCAAAAAAAAAAAAAAAAAAAAGAGAGAGAGAGAAGAGAAGAGAAAAAAAGAAAAGAAAAAGAAAAAGAAAAAAATAAATAAAATAAAAGCATGCTGTCCATCTACAACTACAAAAGAAATTTTTTTTAAAATGTGTATTAGCGTGACATATGCCTACAAAACACAAAGACCTGGGATGACTGTAACAAGGGGAGGGGGAGACTGGGGAGAAGATTAGATGAGTTGCAAGGACCAAAGGATAAAATTTTCAAAGGAAGATCACAAAAAGAGCCAAATGCAAAAAACAGCATTTCCACTGCAGCAGAATGCCAACAGGTTTTGGCAGCAGTCAGCCTTGCCCCCAGGAACTTGCCACCCAGGTAGCCACTACAACTTTCAGAATCTTACCCAGCTATATTAGCCTTATAGTCAGCTGCCATTTTGCTCATTGCATGCCAAGAAAGAAAACCTCCAACCACTCAATTCTTGTGGCAAATTTTCTTGGATTTTTTATAAAAGCAATACCTTACCTCTCACATGGGCTACTGGCCAGAAAACAAAGAATCCTTTCTTTGCCAGTGACAGCAAGCATCAGCTGCCTCTGAAAGATCCTGACCCTGAGCCGGGTGCGGTGGCGCACGCCTGTAATCCCAGCATTTGGGAGGTTGAGGCAGGAGGATTGCAAACTCAAAGCCAGCCTCGGCAATGGCAAGGCACTTAGCAACTCAGAGAGACCCTATCCTAATAAAATACAAAAAAAAAGGGCTGGGGATGTGGCCCAATGGTTGAGTGCCCCTGAGTTCAATCCCCGGTACCAAAATAAAAAAGAAAAGAAAATAGTGTTACAGGGAGCATGTTTATCAAATTAGAATAAATAAATAATTTTTAAAAAAGAAAATAGTATTTCAGGGGCTGGGGGGCTCAGTGGTAGAGCATTTGTCTAGCATGTGTGAGGCACTGGATTTGATTCTCAGCACTACATATAAATAAAGGTCCACAGACAACTAAAAACTATTTTTAAAAAAAGAAAGAAAAGGCCTGGCTAAGGCCAGGCGCAGTGGCGCACACCTGTAATCCCTGCACTTGGGAGGCTGAGGCAGGAGGACTGTGAGTTCAAAGCCAGCCTCAGCAATAGCGAGGCATTTAGCAACTCAGTGAGACCGGTCTCTAAACAAAATACAAAAAAGGGCTGGGGTTGTGGCCCAGTGGTCAAGTGCCCCTGAGTTCAATCCCCGGTAAAACACACACACACACACACACACACACAGAGAAAGAAAGAAAAGAAAAAGAAAAAGAAAAAGGCTGGGATTGTGGCTCAGTGGTAGAGCGCTTGCCTAGCGTGTGTGAGGCACTGGGTTCGATTCTCAGCACTGCATATAAATAAACAAAATAAAGGTATTGTGTCCATCTACAACTAAAAAATATATATATTAAAAAAAAGAAGAAGAAAGAAAATATTACAGGTGGCTCCCACCACATACAAATGGAGACCTGGGCCTATGGGGAAAAAAAGTCACAAACAAAAACCACAAGGGAAGTTCATAGAACTTCTTCTTGTACTATCCAAGATGAGACCGATCACTTTGTAATTTACATTTTCTGTGTGCATGAGTGCTGGGGATCAAATGCAGGGATTCATGTATGCTAAGCATGTGCTCTACCACTGGACTATATCCCCCATTCAAGACTGACCACTTTGTATATTTAGCAGCAACAACTAGGATTGCAGAAATTTAACCAAAGAAACATGCAGGCAGACCACACAGCTTAGAGGGGAAGCCAGTCTATGTCTTTAACCCCCCACCTCTGAAGAAAAATGCCCAAGTGACACTTCAGTACTTCCTAGAAGGCTGGGACTGGGTGCCTGCTCTCTGATGAACAAAGTGCCCATCAGCTATCCCACTGCAGCTGGACAGACCTACACCCTTGGGTGGCCTCTGCCACCTTTATCCCCAAGAATTCTCTGGGCTGGCAATGAAAGACAGAGAACAAGTGACTGAGGTCTATTTAAGCTGGCAATATACAGAATACACAGGGTCCACACCTTGATCCAAATGTGGAACTACCCAGGCAAGCAGCCAGGTCAATGTCATCTATTCACAAATGTTTCAGACACCTCCACATCCAGTTAAAGACAAGAGAGTACCTTTAGGGCTAGGGTTGTGGCTCAGCAGTAGAGCACTTGCCTAGCACATGCACAACCCAGGTTCAATCCTCAGCACCGCGTAAAAATAAAAAGGCATTGTGTACAACTAAAACAAATATTTTTTTAAAAAAAGAGAGAATACATTTATAATGGGGCTCATGTCCCCATCCTCTGCACCTATCCTGTCCAGGACAACCCTGCCTTCTATAACTCAGAATTCTAGAAATCCAGTTTGACACAATGTTTTACCTTTAAGCAAGCTGGGAAGCACTTTTCAAATACAAAACAGTCTATAATTGTCTGACCAAACACTTCCTTTGCTAAGAGGCAGAATTCAAATTCTCTGACCATCAGGTGCCAAGTCAGTCAACACAATCCAGTAAATTCTCAGATTTGACTGGAACCATCCACAAACCAAACCATGCCATGGCACAGACTAAGATCATGTGGCCAGCTCAGGGGGGACCTCAGCCCAGGAGAAGCCCAAGAGTCCTATGTACGTGGCTCCAGGTCCAGGTCAACAAGCTGAATCTAGATGTTTCATGACTCCTACAAATTCTGACAACACACCACAGCCATCACAAATATTGCATGACAAACTTTAAAATGCTACAAAGCAAAGTGCTGGGGTTGGCAACATAACTCAGTAGTAGATCAGTGTTTAGCATGAGGCCTCTGGTTCTCTCTCTCTCTTCCCTACCCCCCCCCCCCCCCCCCCCGTAGATATACATACACGAAGAAAAGTGTGATGGCCATGCCTATAACCCCAGCAATTCAGGAGGCGAGGCAAGAAGATTGCAAGTTCAAGGCCAGCCTCAGCAACTTAGTGAGACCTTGTTTCAAAATAAAAAATAAAAAGGACTGGAGTTGTAGCTCAGTGGTAGAGTGCCCTCAGGTTTAATCCCCAGTACAAAAAAAAAAAAAAAAAAAAAAAAAACTAAATTGTAAGAAACTGTAACAATGGCAACATCTATCAGTAAATCATGGCTGGCAGTATACATCAACCAAGAACAAACTAAGCTAGGGATGGTGGTGCACACCTATAATTCCAGCCACTGGGGAGACTGAGGCAGGAGGATTGCCAAATTCAAGGTCAGCCTGGGCAACTAAGCAGGGCCCTGTCTCAAAGTAAAAATAAAAAGGGCTGGGGATTCAGCTCAGTGAGCCCCTGAGTTCAATCCTTAGTACCACCAAAAAAAAAAATTTTTTTAAAGGATGTGAACCAACTCTATGCCTTCCTAACAACATACAATAAAAGTATGATAGCAGATGCCAGAAATAGCAGGGGCTCCTCAAAGAGGGTGTTACACAAAACTCACAATTCACTTCATGGTCAAGCCCAAGCCTTACAGGGTAAACTGAAGCTGAAGGAAGCAGAACCTGCCTGAGGTCTTAGATGGGGCAAGGAGGAGATGAGAGTTGGACACACAACTTCTCTCTGTTGTCGGTTTCCCACAGCCCTATGTAGACATACTCTATCACTAATCCTCACAACCCACTGAGACCCCAGCATTACAGAAGGATACCAAGGTTTGGGCAGAGGAAGTGCCATGTGGACATAGAGCCCCACCAACTGGGAGGAGTTCTGCTTCCCATAGCCAAACAGCCAGCATCTCAGGAGCAAGCGGGAAGAAACTATGCTGTGGGGTCAGATATCTGGACAAGAACAGCCAGACAAAAATGCCAAACTGCTCACTCCAAGGATAGTTGGTGAGGAGACCTGGAGTCTGGAAATACGTTCGGGCTTCGGTCTTGAGTGGGAGCTTTCCTTGCAAGGTTTTAGTACTAAAACTGATGAGTTATAAGATGCAATGTAGGGGCTGGGGTTGTGGCTCAGCGGTAGAGCGCTCGCCTAGCACGTGCGTGGCCTGAGTCCGATCCTCAGCACCACATAAAAATAAAGGCATTGTGTACAACTAAAACAAATAAATAAATATTTTTTTAAAAAAGATGCAATGCATATTTCACTTGAATATTGGCCTTAAAAATAAGACATTCTGAGCCGGGCGCGGTGGCGCACGCCTGTAATCCCAGCACTTTGGGAGGCTGAGGCAGGAGGATCGCGAGTTCAAAGCCAGCCTCAGCAATGGCGAGGCACTTAGCAACTCAGTGAGACCCTGTCTCTAAATAAAATACAAAAAAGGTCTGGGGATAGGACCCAGTGGTCAAGTGCCCCCGAGTTCAATCCCCGGTACCACCAAAAAAAAAAAAAAAAAAAAAAAATGACTGTACATATCAGACTCCACTCCAGAGGATGAGGACAGAACACCTGCACACATGGGCAAACATACACAGGGTTGTCATTTGTATACAAACATGAGTCCAGCACATGTGGGCAAACATGAACGCATATACAGAGCCCTCAATTCACATGCATATTTATCCACACATGGAGCCAACACACACATGAACATACACAAGCACATGCATGTGGGCACACATGTACACACACAAAAGCAAACTTTACCCTCTATACTTCTTTTCTTTTTAAATATTTTTATTTATTTGCTTTAGTTGTACACAATGCGTTTTATTCAATGCATTTTATTTGTATGTGGTGCTGAGGATCGAAACCAGGTCGCCCACGCGCTAGGCGAGCACTCTACCGCTGAGCCACAATCCCAGCCCCTTTCTTTTTTTTTTAACCACGGATTGAACTCAGGGGCATCGACCACTGGGCCACATCCCCAGCCGTTTTTGTATTTTTATTAGAGATAGGGTCTCACTGAGTTGCCAAGTGCCTCGCCATTGCTGAGGCTGGCTTTGAACTCGCGATCCTCCTGCCTCAGCCTCCCAAGTGCTGGGATTACAGGTGTGCGTCACCACGCCGTACTTCTTTTCATTTTTGACAACTTAGTGCATCCCAGAGAGCACTGTTGGGCTGGGGTTGTGGCTCAGTGGTAGAACACATGCCTAGCATGTGTGAAGCACTGGGTTCGATTCTCAGCACTACATACAAATAAATGAATAAAATAAAGGTCCATCAACAACTAAAAAAATTTTTTAATAATATTTAAAAAAAGAAGCACTGTTATGTGATCCAGTTCCCAAACACCTACAAAGTCCATCTTTTCCCCAGTGTCTCTGAAGCACAGTCCTATCTGGATAACTCAACCACAAGTAAGGTATCCCCTGGAAAAAAAACAAGAACAAACGAGGGGACCATACAGGGTACGAGAGAAGAGAAGTGGGCAGGGCAACAGGGGTGGAGGATATGTCTTCATTGTCTGCTACCAGTGTCCACTATTCACTCACTCCTGCAACTTGTCTTTACTGGCCAGCCTTGTGAAGAACTCCCCATCAACTCCTTCCCCAAAAAAGCCCACTTCACTGCCCCAGGCTGCCCTGTCCTCGCCTCTCTTCCCCTCCTATCCCATCCTCTACCTACAGCTACCTCACACATACCTAGGCTCTACCAGTTACACCAGCACCAACATCCAGCCTGAGACCCAGGCTCTCTGTCCCCCAAACCTTTAGTACTTACTACCAGGGCTCCAAGAGATTCAGGCCTCCTCATGAGTGTTCATTAGCTTTGATCAGGCATTCCCCTGATCCTTCACCGAGAAAACTGTTAGGCATACACATTCAAACTGTTACAAAAAAGCCCACTTACAAAAACTTTGGGGACATCAAGAAAATCATCTTTAATGTTGACAAGAGATTTTGTTACTAAAGGGGGGAAGTTTAACAGTGGCTACTAATTATTGAATTCTTTATTTGGTGCCAGGCAAGGTGCCAGCTCTTCACATGCCTGATTTCATTTAATCCTCACAACCACAGAATCAAGTACTACTGTTACCACCCACACTCCACACAAGGTACTGCCGTTACTCAGTTCACAAGAGTACTGCCATTATTACCCACACTCCATATGAAGTACTGCCATTGAAACCCACACACTTCAGACAACGTCCTATCAATGATACCCCCACTTGACAGAAAAAAACAAAGCTCAGAGAAGTCAAGGAAATTGTCCAGTGTCACACAGGTAAGAAGTCAAGTCGGGAAGCTGGTGTGTAGCTCAGTGATACACCCAAGTTTTCCCATTTACTCTCCTTTAGTATAGAGAGAGCACTTTGCATACAAAGCCCTCTGCGATGCTACTGGTTGCTTCCTTAGCAACAGACACACACACACCCCCCAAATGGGCATCCAAATCCAGGTCAGCCATCTCCAAGCCCAGGCTCAAATCTGAACTGCCATATCATGTACAATCTGATTATAAGACCATCCTAGGACTAATCATTCCCAGGGCTCTGTAAAAAATTCCTTAAGCAAAGACGTAAGGATCAGCATAGATGCAAAACTCATATATACATGCTTACTTAACCCTTCAATGAACTGCATGAAATTCCCAGAGAAGAGAAGTGAGCCCCATCATGCACACCCACACGTTCTGTAGACCCTACAGCAGATTCAATGACTGGTCCTCACAATTTGCAAAATGCACTAAAACTCTCAGTGTGCCCCCCCCATGTGTACAACCAACTATCTGCCCTCTGTTGATGTTATGGTTTGGATGTGAGGTGTCCACCAAAAGCGCATGTGTGAGACAATGCAAAAGGTTCAGTGGAGAAATGTTTGGGTTGTGAGAGTCTTAACCCAATCAGTGAATTAATCCCTGATAGAATTAACTGAGTGGTGACTGGAAGCAGGTGGGGTGTGGCTGGAGGAACTGGTTAATTGGGGGAGTGGCTATGGGGTATATATTTTGTATCTGGAGAGTGGAGTCTCTCTCACTTTCTACTTCTTGATCACCATGATGTGAGCTGCTTCCCTCTGCCACACTCTCCAGCCACGATGTTCAGTCTCACCTTGAGCCCTGAGAAATGGAACCAATCTTCTGTGGACTAAGACTTCTGAAACCATGAACCCTCAAATAAACTTTCCTATCCTAAAATTGTTCTGGTCAGATCTTTTAGTCACAGCAGCAAAAAAGCTGACTAAGGGCTGGGGTTGTGGCTCAGCAGTACAGCACTTGCCTAGCATGTGTGCGTCCCGGGTTCGATCCTCAGCACCACATAAGAATAAAAGCATTGTGTACAACTAAAACAAATAATTTTTTAAAAAGGCTGACTAAAACAGTTGACAAAACACTTCTGAGTCCCTGCTGCCAATCTAGAAGCCAAGAAAAGGGGCTTAAAGGATTTGACAAGCACTTCCCAGTCTGGGTCATTAACCAGGACCAATTCTCATCTTCATTTCCAAAGAGGTATACACACACCAACCACATACTCAGGATATCACAAGAGTAAACCAGGGCCCCTCTTCGTCCTAACACCAGGACAGCACTAGGCACCTATCCACAAGAGACAATGAACAGAGTAGACAGACCACA
This sequence comes from Tamias sibiricus, assembly GCA_025594165.1. Classification (NCBI taxonomy): domain Eukaryota; kingdom Metazoa; phylum Chordata; class Mammalia; order Rodentia; family Sciuridae; genus Tamias; species Tamias sibiricus. The sequence continues at coordinate 17,956,303 of CM046673.1, read as the reverse complement.
AGGCAGACAGGTCTCCTAGCCACTGACATAGCAAGGGGATTTTGAAGATGGCAGAGGACACAAGATCTGGGGACAACACAGACCCAGCTAGGAGGGCCTCTCAGAGTAGGTGATGGCATTCCCACCTAAATCATCTGATCCCTCACTCCCATCCCTAAGCTCCCCAATCAGGACCCTAACAGGGACTTGGTAATCATCAGCCAGATGCTAAATCATTTTATAAAAATGCCCAAATCCCCAAGACTCCTATCTTTCCTGTGGCCACAAGCCCTCCCCATTCTCAGTGGAATACCAAACTCTGCCAAAAGAGCCAGGATGTGAAAACATTTGAGCAATGCATGAAACAACTAAACTTCCTAAAATCCAGCAAGCAGCAGCTGTTAGAATAATTCATATGGATATTTCAGAGATGTATCTTAATCACCCTGGGTCTTTCTGGAAAAGTGTCTAAAACTTCAAGCTGGAAAATGCTCAGAATCTAGAAAATGCAGGTTTGCAATCAGATCCCAGGGCTCTGGAATCACAATGAGCCTTTCCTGGACTCCTGAAATGCTAGAAAGCTCTTTCTCAGGGTAGATTAAGTTCTGGGACCTCGAACTTCCATCCCCCCATTGTTACTTCACTGTTGCCTTTCCTCTTTCTCAGGGTGTTCCAGTCACCTGCTTCACAGCACCCTGCCCCATCTCCACCCCTCCCCACAAGAACTATAAAATCTCCAAGAGCAAGAATGGGCCACCTCAGTCATCACTCCCAGAGGCTCAAAAGGCTGAGCAGAGAAGGAACTCCCAACAGTTGTCCAATGGACAGATGAACTGTCTTCAGGCCCTGGTATCCAGTTAATCCCCACCCAATCTTCCTGCAGTGTCTCTGGCACCTGTCCCTGCTTTTTATTCCCTGTCAGGCAAATCCAAAGCCATATCAATTCATGTCTGCCTTTTGTCAATGGCCTCTTCCCTCTCCAACTGGCCTCCCTGCCTAAAGTGAGTCAACACTCCTGCTCAGAAACACTTGTGGGTTCTCCCTGCTTTTTAGAATAAAATATAAACAGACTCCTATTTTAAATCATTGACAATAATTGGAACAACTTGAGGTTTCCAACTTTATTTCCCAGTAAAAATTTCCAAAAAATCCTGGGGTCTAGGAGGCTGAAATGTCCTTGGACATCTCTACAGGGGCTATAGACGACCTGAAACCAATCACATCTCCTCAGAATAGTGGGGATGGGGGTAGAGGTGGGGGATGGGAGCGGGATGAATGGAGCAGATTCCCCATCTTTTTCATGGCATGTAACAAAAATCCTATTTGAGCCAATCATGGTAGTGCACAACTACCAGTAGCTAGTAATCCCAGCTACTCAGGAGGCTGAGGCAGGAGGATGGCAAATTCAAGGCCAGCTTGGGCAACTTAGTGAGACCAAAATAAATAAAAGGCTGGGGGTGCAGCTCAGTGTAAAGCCCTTGTCTAGGATGTGCAAGGCCCAGGGTACAACCCCCAGTAACAAAAAAAAAAAAAAAAAAAAAAAAAAAAAAAAAAAAAAAAAAAAAGAAAAAAAAATCCAATTTATATAGCACACTTGAGTAAAACAAGGTTACTTACAGCCTGAAGAGCTAACTGAGGGCTGAGGCTGCACATCTCTACATCTCTATCACCCATCCTAGCCCTCCAGCTAAAAGGTTCTGCTTAAAGAATCCCACTGGGGCTGGGATTGTGGCTCAACGGTAGAGTGCTCGCCTAGCATGTGCGCGGCCCGGGTTCAATTCTCAGCACCACGTAAAAGTAAACACATTGTGTACAACTAAAGCAAATAAATAAATATAATAATAAAAAAAAAGAATCCCACTGCTAGGGGCTGGGGTTGTGGCTCAGCAGTAGAGCGCTTGCCTCTCACATGTGAGGCACTGGGTTCAATCCTCAGCACCATATAAAAATAATTAAATAAAGATATTGTGTCCATCTTTTAAAAAAAAAAAAATCTTTAAAAGAAAAAAAGAATCCCACTGCTAATAACACATCTCACATCTCCTGTTCTGGTCTTTTCATAATGTGATGACACAATGCCTGAGCTGCATTTCACTCTTTGGGGCACCTATTGGTATAGCATAGGCTCTTAAACATCAATGAATTCACTCTTCAAAATAACTTAAAACCATATAGGTATGTAAACACAGGGGTAGAGTGCTTGCATAGCACATGCAAAGCTCTGAATTACATCCACAGCACTGCAAAAAATAAAAAATAAAAAATAACCAACAATGAGCCAGGCACAGTATCATATGCCTCTAACCCCAGAGACTCAGGAGGCTGAGGCAGGAGGATCCCAAGTACAGGTCAGCCTTAGTAACTTAGCTAGAACCTCAGCAACTTAACAAGACCCTGTCTCAAAAAAATAAAAAGGGCTGGGAATGTAGCTCAGTGGTAAAGCACTCCTAGGTTCAATTGCCAATACAAAAAAAAAAAAAAAAAAAAAAGCCAACAGTAAGTGGTTCACAGACTCAGGAGCTAAACAGATGGAAGTCACACTAGTTTTTACTAAGCAATTTTTGTTTCCTTTTCCCTTCTGCAATAAACCAAAGCAACAGAGTGGATGAGCTCCCATCACCTTAAACTACACAGAAGGTGGGTGTAATTAAGTCTCTGAGCTGTTCACTCAATACTGAGCTCCTTCCCTAAATAGCCACCCATCCACTTTTGCTGCCCTTTGTGGCATGATCACCTCATCTTATTTCTGGAAAGATGAACCCCTTCCACGCTCTCCAAAGGTATGAGCAGGCCTGTGCTCAACAGTTCTAGCAGCACAAAAGGCCACCCATCCAATTCTGAGCCAAGAAAGCTTGACTTCCCAAAAATCCTCCTGAAACCCTCCACCACCCCACATCTTCTCTAAACAAAATCTATTCAATCCCCTTAACCAGTTGTCCGGTGACACTGTTAAGACCACACCAGCAGCCAGAACAGACTCTTCCACATATAAAGGGTATGCAAAAAATAACTCCCCTTAATGTTTTTTTAGCAGCCAGCATCCTCAGCAGAATGTAAAGGTCTCACCCCTTACCCTGGACTTGCACAGGTGACCACGGAAGCCCAGTGTAGGACCTAACTTGTGGTCTGCTCCCTGCCAACTTCAATGAAATGCTGTTGGATCTTGAAATGGTCACCCACATATCACCTGAAGGATGTCTACCAGTTTAAGTGCAATTACTTTTTAAATAATAGACAGGGAAAAGCAGTTTCATGCTTTTAAAATTTAAAGCCATCACCTACTCGATTCCAGGACAGAAAACCCTGCTGCTCTTTTTGGTTTTGTTTTTTGTGGTGCTGAGGGCCTCTCACATGCTAAGCAAGTGCTCTACCACTGAGCTACAGCCCAGCCCTATACTTTTATTTTTTAAAGGCAGCCCTGAGTCAGTTCTTCCTGTCATTAGACACCCGTGATGACCTCAGGACTCAAAAAAAAAAGAGAGAGAAGGCCCTGAGGAAGGAAAGTGGCCAATGGACCTCCATATATTAAGTGAGGAAACTAAAACAAAACAAAATTAACAAAGTCATGAAAAAAAATCAATAATAACATGGAGATCAGAAAGACTAGGGAAGCTCCAGAAACAGAGTTATGTTCTTGTTCCTTCAAGTCAACATTGGGCAGGCCACTCCTCCACTTGGGCTCCAAGTCACACTCAGTAACATGAAAGAGTTGCATGGCTCAGATTGAAGTCATGTGCCAGGTGTTGAGTTTAGCAAACAGGGCGCAAAGAAGAAGCAAGTCCCAGGTGAATCCTAGATTTGTCTGCTGCCCAGCTACCAAAAATAGTTACATTTCTAATGCTATGACTTGACAAATACAAATTGACAGTAAGGCTACAAAGACACTACAATCCACACTCAGTACATTTACACCAAGACAACTTCAAAAGCAAACCTGGGCCAGGCATTCTAATGCATTCCTATAATCCCAGAAACTCGTAAGGATGAGTGAGGCAGGAGAGGAATCTGAAGCCAACCTCAACAATTCAGCACGGCCCTAAGCAACTTAGTGAGACCCTGTCTCAAAATGAAAAAGGGCTTTCTGTAACTAAGGCGTCCCTGGGTTCAATCCCCAGCACACACACACACACACACACACACACACACACACACAAATCTAAGTCTCTATTCTTTTCCCCAGACTTCAGCATCAGAAAATATCATGTACTGTTAGAAACGAGACAAAAAAGACTCAACAAAACTTCACTATAGTCTGGGCTGGGGTTGTAGCTCAGTAGCAGAACACTCGCCTAGCGCATGTGAGGCACTGGGTTCAATCCTCAGCACAATCAACTAATCAATAAAATAAAGATGTTATATCCATCTCCAACTAAAAATAAAAAAAAAAAAAAAAAAAAAAAAACCACTTCACTACAGTTTGGGAAAGGGAGGCAGGAGACAGATGACCCACAAACAAACTGCTGGGATGATTAGTTTATCAAACAAGTGTGTTAAGGAAAGTGCTAAACACTCGTGCTAAAAACCCTCCCCAGGTTCTAGTGAATGTAAGCAAATCCCAAAGTGATTCCTAACCCTAACCCTGACATCCTCTGAAAAAAATTACCATTGAAGGGGGTTGGCATTAACCCCTTAACAAGCCCAGGAATATGGCATTAAACAGAAAATGAAGTATAGGTATTCCATCAAGTCCTGAGAATATCACAGGCCAAGTGACTCAACTAATCCAATCAATGCATTTGAAACAAGAATTCAGTCTGCCACTCTTCCCAAATCATCAGGCTTCATCACTAAAAATGTATTTCCTCTACAGATATGGAGAGTGGCAACACTAAAGTTTCCAGAACTTGCTGGCAGGGTGAGCCTGTATAAAACACATAAGAAAACTCAAAGTCTAGCCAGACATGGTGGCACATGCCTATAATCCCAGTAGCTGCGGAGGTTGAGGCAGGAGGATGGCAAGTTCAAAGCCAGTCTCTTCAACTTAGCAAGACCCTCAGCAACTCAGCAAGGCCCTAAGCAACTTAGTGAGACCTTGTCCCAAAATAAAAAATAAATAAGGTCAGGAGATGTGGCTCAGTGGTTAAGAGCCCCTAGGTTCAACCACTGGTACAAAAAAGAAAAGACTATCCCAGCACTTTGGGAGGCTGAGGCAGGAGGATCGCGAGTTCAAAGCCAGCCTCAGCAATGGCGAGGCACTTAGCAACTCAGTGAGACCCTGTCTCTAAATAAAATACAAAAAAGGGCTGGGGATGTGGCCCAGAGGTCGAGTGCCCCTGAGTTCAATCCCCGGTACCACAAAAAAAAAAAAAAAAAAAGAAAAGACTAAATCTGTTGTAGCTACTATAAAACTCTACAACTGGAAACTCAAGTAATAGAAAACACTGGCCTGAAATCTGCTCACCTCCAAGGTCAAGGTGATCAGCCACCTCTAAGATTAAGAATTTGTTCAATATAATCTAACAGCCCCTGACTCAAAGGCTAATTGCACAGAACAGTTGTGACTGGAGGAAATGGGAACAGATGAGCAACTTTAGGGCCATAAGGTTTTTTACTTTCCTTCCAGATAATCTGATTGATATTTTAGGTGATAATTTAGGTGAGCTCCAAAGACCCCAAAATTGCTAGCTTGCATGGGATTTTGTTATTAAAAAAACATGGCCAGGCACATTTATTCTGTGCCTATAATTTCAGTTACTCAAGAAGCTGAGACAGGATCAAATTTGAAGCCAGGCTGGGCAACTTAGTAAGCCCCTGTCTCAAAATTTAAATTAAAAAAAAAAAAAAAAAAGAGCTGGAAATGCAGTTCAGTGATAAGAGTGGACCTGGGTTTAATCCCCAGTACAAAACAGAAAGAAACGGACAGGAAGCTGGGCGCAGTGGCGCACACCTGTAATCCCAGCACTTGGGAGGCTGAGGCAGGAGGATCACGAGTTCAAAGCCAGCCTCAGCAATGGCAAGGCACTAGCAACTCACTGAGACCCTGTCTCTAAATAAAATACAAAAAAGGGCTGGGGATGTGGCCCAGTGGTCAAGTGCCCCTGAGTTCAATCCCCAGTATGAAAAAAAAAAAAAAAAGGAAAGGAAAGGAAAAGAATACCTAGCTCTTCAATATGCTTCATTGTGCATGCATGATAACTGAGATGGAAGACTAGGGGATAGCTGTGTAGTTGCCATTTGAGGGGAGAAGGAACTTTGGCTCCATGACGAATGGAGAAGCAAAGGTTGGAACACTCCAACTGCTTGCAAACACTTTCCACTTGTCCTCACAGCTATCCTATGAAGGCAAAGATACTGTTTCTATCAACTCATACAAAAGCTGAAGCCTAGTGGCCAGGTGAGCCACCCAAAGTTGAAGAGAGATATGTAAGCACTCCATGGCAAAGTCAGATCTGTCCAACTCCCAAGCCAGCTAAGGAGCTATAAGTCTAAAAGTGAAGTCCAAAAGGAGGATGAGATGGGCCTTGGCTCTCCCAGTTGTCACAAATGCACAACAACAACCTACTTCAAACCCTAGCCAGAGTCTCTGCAGTGATAAAGTCAGAGAGGCAGGGGCCCCTCTCGGCTCCCAAAGACAGGATCCCATGCCAGATTTTCCTGGCAAACAACTTCCTATATAACAGATAGAAAGACTGTCCCTGAAAGTCAGGATGCTGTGTTTGATTGGCAGAGCCAGGAAAGAGGCTACTTCCTTTCCTTGGTGCAACACAACCAACCCAGCCATTTGGTGTCACTAGGGGAACCCTGAGACTAGAGGAAAATATATACAGTCTGAAATCAGAAAATGTGAAGCCAAGTCTAAACTGCAGAATAACCAGTAAAGTGACACTTACAAGTGTCTCTCTAAAGGGGACTTTGCAATCTGGAATGTAGATACAGGCTGTGGCACAAAGTTGAGGTAAGGCGCCAAAGAACACACAGCGGACAGTCCCAAGAATATGGAGATGCTCCACGCATAAGAAGTACAGCAGTGGTTAATGCTTTTGTGCTGTGGCTCATCCATTCTGGTCATAATGGCAGACACCATTAATTCCCACCTTTGAAACACACTAGGCACTGGGGTAGACCACTTGCATTTGCTACCTCACTCCCAACACAGCCTCCCAAAGTAGATAGCAAACACCACCCACCTTTACAGAAATGGAAACCAAAGGGCAGAGGTGAGTCCCTAGAAAGTAGCCGGGGAGGCTCACACCCAGGCAATGGGAGGCTAAACCAGAGCCAAGCAAGACTCCTGCAGGAACCTGCTGCTCAGTAACAGGACCACAGCCTCACCTGGCTAACAACAGGCAGCACTGGACTATGCCAGGGAGCAGCCTCCCTGGCACAGGAGGAGCTGGTCTGCCACTATAATGCGGCAGTGTACTTGAAGGCACCAACTGATTTGGGCTAAGTTTCAAAATTCAAACAGAAAGGTCTGACCAGTAAGGCAAGGCAGGCAGTACCAGGTCCAGAAAGAGTTGCAGGAAGGACTACAGGATTCTTCAACAAATCCCTCACACAAGAAGACTTTCTCTGTAATCCCACAAAGCCACAACCCCAGCAAAGACCCTCCCACCCCTCAGCTCACAGCTCCACCTGTCTATCTTTAAAGACAAGTAGCCTCAAGGTCTTACAACCACAAACTTCACCTGTACCTACCACCTCAACCTACTGGGAGCACCCATTCGGGCTCTGTCCATCTCCAGCCAGCACATCCTAACTATCCTGTCTCAGATGTGGTTCTCTACTCTTTACACATAGATATCATGTCTTCAGCCCTTTTATATTAAAGAAACCTAAAGAACCAGGAATTAGAACAGGAGACAAGTCCCCAAAAAACTCACCCGTGAAACACGGGATACCTTTGGGAAGGTAAAGAGAGAGAACATAAGTATAGTACATGGAGAAACTGCAAGGAGCCTTGGCTGTACCAATGTGGGGACCTCAAGACCCAGGCCCTTTACCCCAAACCCTGGAGGGTTTCTGAGAATTCCCAGTCAATTCCTGAGGCTACCTGCAGGTATTCTATTTGAATAAGTTCCTTTGTCTTCTAAAAGACTAACCTACATTTTCATCAGTCAAAAAGAGGTCACAAATACAGCCTGGAAAGCACAGGGTGGGGGAGGGGCCAAAGACATTTCTCTACTAAAAAGTCCTAGATCTCTGTTTGTGGGAATCTACAAGCAGGCAGGAACTGTCCTCAGTCAGGATTTTGGTTTCTGAGAACACCAGTCTCCATACTTTCTCACTGATCAATTAATTCAAGACCCCTGTACTTTTTATGCCAACCTTAACACACTGCCTGTCTAATTCAATTCAGAGAAGTAGCTTTGCAGTTAGCACATAAGTTTCATCACCTGAAAGGATAGCAATCTGAGGCCAGACTCAGTTACCTTCTGAAACAATTTAGATAACTCATGAGCATCCATTCTAATGACCACACTTAACAGGCAACGTAGTTCTGTAAGCCTCAAACTATGACACTGACAACTTGTTCTTCTGGTTCTGTAGCACTTCCCACCCCTAATACAAGATGGGTAGGAGGAAATCCCCCATGATGCTCAATTACCCCAGGACAGCTGCTCCTGAAGAATTTATCTACTAGCCTGGTTCACAATCTTCCCAGTTTTCTACAATGTGCATAAATTAACTCAACTATCAGGGGAGAGAAAGGTATGGAAAAAATAGCCCTGCCTATTACACTTGATGGCACAAGAACACCAGGAGTCCAAGCAGGTACTCACTTCTCCAGGCAAGTACATGAGGTGCCCGTGCTTTCAGATATTAATGCATGCTGATGGTCCTTAAATGAATTCACTGGTAAGGACCATTACATTTTTGCCTCTGTTGGGAACTGACATATCCATATCCAAGACTCTGTTGATTTTAATTTTTTTCCCAAGAGAACAAATAATTTTTAAAAAATCAACATTTCAAAATGGGTTTCACTGTGTTCCCACCCATATCCTTTAGAGGCATCCTCTGCTAAGACCCAAAGAGGTCCTGGTTTTGTGCTTCACCCCACCAGCCCCTTCCCTGTCTTATCCCCTTCCATGAGGTCCCACTACTCTCAGAGAAGCTACTGAAAAATTAAGAATTAAAGTCTTTAAAATGTGTTTCATTACTTAAAAATGTTCCTTATTAAACACATACACAAACACACACACACAAAAATACAAATAACCCCCCAAAATTTTAAGGTGGGGAAAACTCTTGTTAATCCTAATCCACATTTTGTACAAATCCTTCCAAGATTTTTTCCTTGCCGAGTAGCATTTTCCCCCTCATTTTCAAAATATAAGATTGCAAGATCTGCCAAATAATACTGCATTAATAGAGATGACCTGACACTAGAAAAAAAAAAGATGTAATCTAAGTGGAAATAACAATGCATGCATATCAATAATACACAAATCTTCCCATTTTCTTACTCTACTTCCAAGATGAAAAGCAATCCTTGTAAATACCACCTTCAGAACTTCAGGGAACAAATAAGGAATATAAGATGAAGCAGGAAGTTAGTAAGTGAAGGGAGAAGAGTCTAGAAAATGATTCTCAAAATTCTCACACTCTAGGGGCTGGGGCTGTGGGTCATTGGTAGAGCGCTTGCCTGGCATGTGTAGGACACTGGGTTAAATCCTCATCACCACATAAAAATAAATAAATTAGGGGCTAGGGCTGTAGATCAGGGGCAGAGCACTTACCTAGCATGTGTGAGGCACTGGGTTCGATCTTTAGCACCACATAAAAATAAAATAAAGGCATTCTGTCCATCTACAACTACAAAAAAATAATAATTAATTAAAGGCCCAACAACCTAAAAAAATTTTTTTTAATTAAAAAAAAATATTCCCACACTCTTAGTGCGGTGGCACACATCTGTAAGCCCAGCACTTGGGAGGCTGAGGCAGGCAATGGCAGGCACTTAGCGACTCAGTGAGACCCCATCTCTAATAAAATACAAAAAAGGGCTGGGGATGTGGCCCTGTGGTCAAGTGCCCCTGAGTTCAACCCCCTACCAAAAAAAAAAAAAAAAAAAAATTCCCACACTCTAAACTCCAAGGCCTATGAAGTGAAATGCAAAAAAGTAACTCCATAGCTCCACTCCTTAAAGGCAGCAGAGCAGACATTTCTGTTTTCCAAGGACAAAGCAGGACTAGAATGGTGTCCCCACACCTCCAGATCATCTCTCACTTCCATGCAGAGATGCACAAGAGCCTGGATAAGAAAACTGCCTCATCTAGTTTCAGGAGCTCCTGATTATACCACCCAAACACAAGCACCAAATATGTCTGTGGTGGAACTTAGCACACAGTAGGTACTCAAATCTGGGAGCAAATCAGAGCATGAGCCCTCCTCCAGAGCTTGCAGTCAGGTCTAACAAGCTATTGCTACTAGCATGTATAACAAACTGCTGCCAGCAAGCATTCTTCATGTAATCTAGTTTAAAAGAAAAACTTGTAACCAAAGAAAAAGTACATCAACAGAACAGGATAAGTCCAAGGATGAGGCAACAGCATAGAGGACTGTCTGTCCCTTGGTTTCTCTGTGCTGCCATAACCAGGAGGTGTCACTATGTGAATGGGCATACAGAACCAGAGATGTAAGGAGCGCTGTGTACTCCAAGAAAAATGAAAGAAGTAAATGGGTATGGAAGAGAGAAAATTCAAGGCTCAGGTGACTCACCCGTACTTTGTTCCAAAGAATCCAAAGCTCTTAAGATAAGGATGAACTACAGACCTAAAGATACTGGGTCAAGTTATACAAAATTAAGCACTCTGCAAATTCCCAAGGCAGGGCAGAAACATGCATTCAAGGGTTGTCATTCAGTTCATAAGGGAGGGATCCCCATTCGTTTCCTAGTCTCTGTGTGCACACCCCAAGTGTCCGACTGTCGCTGCGGCCCTGCCTATAAGCCTTTCCTTGTTGAAGTGATCAATTCCGATTCTTGGCAATAATCCTTTTAAAAGGCCAGCTGCTGCTGTCTAGTCACTGATGCCAACCCATTCCAGGTGGGAAAGAAAGAAATCAATAGAGCCATCTCCTAGATGGGGAGGCAAATTTAAAGTGCAGGGCCTTGAGAAAAGATGAAGCCCAGAGAGGGGGAAGGGTCCCGCGGCTCCCGGGGGTCAAGCAGGAAGGGCGCGAGCAGGGAAGGGCGGGGGGAGGGCCGGCCCTGCAGGCGTGGGCGCGCGGGGACTCTTATTCTGACACGGGATTCGTCGCCGCCGCCACCGCCGCGGGGTTCAGCGCCGCAGCCCGGCCCGCCTGGGACCCCCGCCCCCTGCGCGGGACCCCAGCCCCGCGCGCCCGCGTGCCACCGGCCCGCCGTCCCCGACTCGTCCCGACTGCTCCGAAGCGGCGCCTCGCGGCCCGGCCCCTCCCCGGCCCCGGAGGAAGCGCAAGAGGAAGCGGGGAGACGCCGCGACTTTCCGGGACCCCCGCCCCGCCAGGCCCCCACGTGCCGGGGCAGCGTCGGAGCCGGGAACTTTCTGGGGCAACACAAGAAAGACGCTCCCGGAATACAAGGAGTAGAACTCGCTCGCTCTCACTTTTCCACGCTCACCCAGGGGTCCCCTACTGACCCCAGACCCCAGGACCCTGCCTGGTCCGCGCCGCCTATGCCACTCCAGTCTCCACCGCATGCCCCCACCCTATCTCCGGGCCCCCGCCCCCAGCCAAGTTTGGTCCGGAACTTACCGGGCCGCGGGTCGGCCGGGCCCTAGGGCAACGCGCGGGTTCGCGGGGCTGCGGGGCCAGGGTCGCCCGCAGGGCCGGGCGGCGGAGGGGCCGGGGGCGCCGGGCCGTGCGTGTTGGCTCCGCCTGTGGGGCCCCCCGGGCCCGCGGCGCTCGCTCCGCCGGTCCGCCCGCCCGCCCGCGCCGCCGGCCAGATAATGCGCCCCTCGGCCGCACACATGGAGCCCGGCGCCGGCGTCACCGCCCGGGACATGCGCACCAGGTCAGCGCGCCCGGCCCGCGGCCCCCAAAACACCGGGGAGCTCTTAAAGGCGACGCCGCCCGCCCGCGCCCGGCTGGGCGGGGCCCGGATGGCTGTGGGCGGGGCCTGGGTGGGCGGGGATGGGCTGGTAGGCGTGGCTCTACGGCGTAGAAGGCGGGCCTCGGCGACTAGAGGGCGGGGTGAGGCAAGCCGGTCCCGCCCCGGAAGCACCACCCCTCCCCACCGCGCTCCCATGCGGCGCTTGGTCTGCTATTTGGTTTCCCACGCGGGCTCGGGAGGGTTCGGTACTGGTTGAGTCCCAGCGCCCTCCATAGGCGGAGGGGTCGTCACCCGTTCACCCACGGCGTAGCCAGGAGGGCCGCGCCCAAGGCTGACTCACGACGCGCTCACAGCTGACCTAGCTCCAGCTGAGCTGGGCAACCTCTAACAACTCTGCAGCCTCTGAAACGGGGGTTAGAATACCACCCTCGTGGGGTCGTCACACGCAAGTTCCCCTCTGGGGAACTTCGACCACGGTTTCTTGCGGATGGGGGGTGTGGGTCAGCTGAAAGATAACTTTTCCAGCACAGTGAACGCTACTAAGAAAGAATCCACCCACCTGAAGACACTTAGGGATGACCGCTCTCTCCCAATCTGCCCTCCCAATCCCCGTGCCTCTTAGAGAAGATGAACACCCCCTCCCACAAGAAGGCAAATCTGCATCCTTCCCTCTCCAGCGACACAGGGGAAACAAGAGAGTCTAACCTGAAAAAGAAATGGGCTTTGGAGATGTTAAACTATTTAAAGAGAAAATACAATTTCAGTAAGGAAAATATAAAGTTCATAGAAATCTAGTATTACAAGGCTCTTTCATGTCAAAGAATCACCAGAACAGGCTCTTTCCGTGTTCTTTTTCCAATTTAAACAATTTGTGATGAGACGCCTAGACTCCTGAAGAATAGTGATTCAATTTTTTTATAACACGCAATACATATATACAATTTAAACAAAAGTGCCACTAAACATCTTCACCACTTGGCTACGTACTCTAATGTTTCGTATTGTAGTTCATTTGAAAGAGAATCAATGTTAATTCCCACGATTGGGTGTCTATCCCATCTAGAAAAACATTTTACTTACAACCTAAGTTTTACAAAATTGTTTTTCTGCTACATGACCCCTCCTAAACAGGAAGTTCCCAAAAGCCCCCTTTTAATTGTGTCTAGTTTCACACACAACTGGCAACTTTTTTTCATTGATTCCACCCCAAAATCTTCCAAATGCTTAATACAACATCTGGTACAACCTCCCCCCCTAGGCCAAAAGAAAAGCATTCCTCAACCTAAAAATGATACAAAATATAAATTGATTACTTCTTAAGGATTCTCTGACCCAGTTTTGTCAGCAACTTGCTTTGCTACAAAGAAATTCAAATGTTCAAATTCAAACACCAAACAAAAACATTCTTATTCTCAAAATTCAGATAGCTCCCGGATGCCATTTGCAAGGATAGATTAGAGCAAATATTTAGAATTTTCACTCTAATACAACGGGTATATATTTTAAGAACTGCTTCATGCTGTGATGATTAATCAGATGGTGTATATTAAAGCAATATAAGCAAAATATTCATGGCTCCTTATGTGGGTCTTGATTAATGCCAACTTAATTAACTACAAACAGAACAGAGTGTGGTCAGGATAGAGACCTGAGATGTGAGACAAATGTAAGGATTCCAGAGTCTGAGCTGGCAAGCCCTCTGTGAGTCACCAAAGTGACAAACTACCCTGTTTTAAAGAGGGAGGTATCAGCTGTAACATATTAATGACACACCCCCTGTGGTCTGAAGTATGCACTGGTGACAAGTGGGCTGCTCCAAAGGTCAGTGACAGCTTCTCCAGGTGAGGAAGTCAGGGAATGGGGGATAGTGGGCAAAGGTGAAATGGCTACAGGGTTTATTTATGTGATAAGAAAAGAAAACCAGGTGTACAGGTGGATAACGTGAGAAATGACAGTGAATCCAGACCTCTTTGTGGGTCCTTGATTAGGTGTAGCTGCTTGAACTAAAATCCTTGCTACCTCAATGCCTAGTATAGACTAAACAGCAAATAGTTCAGCTAGTGATTATGAAATATGATGCAATCACCTGCACATTCTAAAGCTGAAGAAACTAAGAGATGACTTGGGCTAGAATCATGTTTTTCTCAGCTTTCCCCTGGCCTTAAGAGTAAGTTGTCTGGGCGGGGGTTGTGGCTCAATGGTAGAGCACTTGCCTAGCACACATGAGACACTGGGTTCCATCCTCAGCACCACATAATTAATTAATTAATTAATTAAAGGTATCGTGGGGACGGGGAGTAAGTTGTGGGGGATGGGATTGTAGCTCAGAGGTAGAGTCTTTGCCTAGAATGTCTGAGGCACTGGGTTTGATTCTCAGCACCTCATATAAATAAATAAAAAATAAAGGTCCATCAACAACTAAAAAAAAAAAAGTAAGTTGTTAAAACAGTACTTTAAAAACACTTATGGGTTGGGGTTGTAACCCCAGCACTTGCCTACCATGCATGAGGACCTGAGTTTGATCCTTAGAGTTGAATTACACACACTCACACACAAACACTTGTTATTTAAATTTTTCTTTCAAACTCATTTTAAGCTTCATATCTTTCATAGAACAAATCCTTGCTAATAGTAATTAGGCCTCCTTACACCTTAACCACTGTAAAATAGTCTGAATTTCAAACATACTATTAGATAAACTTCTAAACACCATCTCAGCCCTTTCCTACACAGTTGAGGAATTGAAGAAAAAAACAGGAGACTAATTCCACATTTATGTTTCCTTTTATAGCAGAAATTGGCCAAAGCCTGGATGTTCAGGTATTATACCTTTTTATGAGAAAATTTCTTTGAGCTGGGCAGTGGTGCACACCTGTAATCCTAGCAGCTTAGGAGGCTGAAGCAGGAGGATCACAAGTTTAAAGCCAGCCTCAGCAACTTAGTGAAAGCCTAAGCAACTTAAGTGAAACCCTGTCTCAATTTTTTAAAGAAAAGGGCTGGGGATGTGGCTCACTGGTTAAGCATCCCTGGATTAAATCCCTAATTTAAAAAGGAGGGGAAGGGGAAGGGGAAAGGGAAGGAAAGAAAAAGGAAAGAAGGAAGGAAGGGAGGAAGGAAGGAAGGAGGATTTCTTTGAAATTTCTTTTTTTTTTAATTTTTGTTGTTGTTGATGGACACAATACTTTTTTTTAAGTAAGTATTTATTTATTTGTTTTAGTTGTACACAATGCCTTTATTTTTACGTGGTGCTGAGAATCAAACCCTGGCTGCGCACGAGCTAGGCGAGCACTCTACCACTGAGACACAACCCCAGCCCCACAATACCTTTATTTTATTTCTTCATTTTTATGTGGTGTTGAGGATTAAACCCAGTGCCTCACATGTGCGAGGCAAACACTCTACTACTGAGCCACAACTCCCGCCCTTCTTTTAAAATTCTGGTGAACGAAATACAAGACGCCTTAATATGATAAACACTAGGTGACAAAAACTGTCTAAGATACCACTCATCCCAAGACTTTTATGGGCTGAGGAGCCTGAAGGCACATTCTCCAAAAGCTGACAGGCTGGTAAACAGAAGGACAGAATGACTGTAAATATATGTGTGCATATACACACACAAGTTCAGTGGCAGAGCACTTGCCTAATATGCACAAAGCCCTGGGTTTGACCCCTGGTAACACACACACAAATTTTTTTTTTTTTTTTTTTTTTTTTGTGTGTGTGTGTGTGTGTGTGTGTGTGGTACCGGGGATTGAACTCAGGGGTGCTCAACCACTGGGCCACATTCCCAGCCCTTTTTTGTATTTTATTAGAGACAGGGTCTCACTGAGTTGCCAAGTGCTTCACCACCGTTGCTGAGGCTGGCTTTTAACTCGCAATCCTCCTGCCTCAGCCTCCCAAGTGCTGGGATTACAGGTGTGCACCACCACGCCTGGCTAAAATGTTTTATTTATTATTATCCCTTTGAAAAACCACTGACTGCTCTCCCTACTTTGCCTTTTATAATATTCTAAAGTTTAAACTGTTTTCATAGATTTCCCACCAGTGCTGAGAATTAAACCCAGGAGTGCTCTACCATGGAGTTAGGACCCAGTCCTTTTAATGTTTTTTTTTTTTGTTTTGTTTTTGTTTTTTGTGGTACCAGGGATTGAACTCAGGGGCACTCGACCTCTGGGCCACATCCCTGGCCCTTTTTTGTATTTTATTTAGAGACAGGGTCTCACTGAGTTGCTAAGTGCCTCGCCATTGCTGAGGCTGGCTTTGAACTCGCAATCCTCCTGCCTCAGCCTCCCAAGTGCTGGGAGTACAGGTGTGCACCACCACGCCTGGCTAAAATGCTTTATTTATTATTATCCCTTTGAAAAACCACTGACTGCTCTCCCTACTTTGCCTTTTATAATATTCTAAAGTTTAAACTGTTTTCATAGATTTCCCACCAGTGCTGAGAATTGAACCCAGGAGTGCTCTACCATGGAGTTAGGACCCAGTCCTTTTTTTTTTTTTTTTTTTTTTTTTTTTTGGTACCGGGGATTGAACTCAGCGGCACTAGACCACTGGGCCACATCCCCAGCCCTTTTTTTGTATTTTATTAGAGACAGGGTCTCACTGAGTTGCTAAGTGCCTCGCCATTGCTGAGGCTGGCTTTGAACTCGCGATCCTCCTGACTCAGCCTCCCAAAGTGCTGGGATTACAGGCGTGCGCCACCGCGCCCGGCAGGACCCAGTCCTTTTAATGTTTATTTTGAGACAGGGTCTGGATAAGTTACCCAGGCTGGCCTGAAACTTATGATCCTCCTGCCTCAGTCTCCCAAAAAGTTGGGATTGTAGGTCTGTGCCATCACACCTGGCTGTTTTCACTGAATTTAAGGATGAAGTAAATACTATCTAAGGGAGGATCATTTTACTTATTTCACTGCAAATCCATGCTCACACCATTAGAATACAAGGCAATTGACTGGGAAAGAAAAGGGAAAGATGAATTTCCATCTGATTTGATATCCTTAGTACTTTGATAGTTTTGATACTTCTTCAAGGACCAGAAAATAGTTAAAGGTACTCTTACAGTGATCTTGTATGAATAACACAACACTTCCAATGTGTTACCATTGCCACAAATGTCATTTTTCAATCACAACATTCCCACACTAAATGAGGAGTTAATGGGAGACAGACAGCTCAATAGTACTGTTGTCCCCTAAGGGGCTGAGAATGTCATACATACCCTGGGTTCAATTCCTCAGCATGGGGGGAATAATACACAGCTTTGTAAACTTAGTCCATTTTGTCAACATACACTTATTTTGTTTTGAATGGTGTCTATAACCACAATTCCTTACACTTAAGAGTTTAGGCAATGTCGAATTCGGGATCCATCTGAAGTTAGGCAGTTCCTTCCAGAGAGAATGTCTGGGTAGCCTTGATGATGTCCCTCCTGCTCCTACAGGGTTCTGAGCACAAACACTTCCCTAAAGGGTTAAGCACAAACTGCTCAGAAGTCTTTTTTTTTTTTTTTTAATTTTTATATGTATTTTTAGTTGTTGATGGACTTTATTTTATTCATTTATTTATATGCGGTGCCGAGAATTGAACCCTGTGCCTCACACATGCTGGGCAAGCGCTTTACCACTGAGCCACAATCCCAGTCCGCTCAGAACTCTTGTGAACTGGAAGTGCATCTCCTACTGTCTTCATCTGCATGTGTCACTAGTTGACAAGGAATATCTCTTTTGTTTCTACACATATTCCCACCTAATCTAGGTCAATGGTAAGTCTTCGAAAAGTTAGTAAAGTAAACTATGTGTTCTATGAACTAAGGAATTAAGCAGAAAGTACCATTAAAAAGGGGGGGGGGGCTGGGGTTGTGGCTCAGCAGCAGAGCACTCACCGTGTGGCCCAGGTTCAATCCTCAGCACCACATAAACATAAATTCATTGCACTGTGTACAACTGAAGTAAATAAATAAATATTAAAAAAAAAAAAAAAGACTGCCAGTCTTGAGTGTGAATATCAGCCTATTCAAACCTGCTCTGCAAAGAGTGTTAGTCACATCATCCTTGGGTCTGCCAGTAAACATCCTTAGTTTAGACAAAAAGGAAAGTGGCAGCCAGGCACGGTGGCACACACCTGTAATCCCAGCACTTGGGAGGCTGAGGCAGGAGGATCACGAGTTCAAAGCCAGCCTCAGCAATGGCAAGGCACTTAGCAATTCAGTGAGACTCTATCTCTAATAAATTAGAAAAAAGGGCTGGGGATGTGGCCCAGTGGTCAAGTGCCCCTGAGTTCAATCCCCGGTACAAAAAAAAAAAAGGAAAGTGGCATCCAGTTCACACCCCAGTTGTTAAACTAGCAAACTGTCCAACTTACTTTTTTCTGAAGAGGAAAAACATTCCTCCAAAGTATTTTTCTAATAGGATAGGTAGTTCCCCTCCCCCCATAGAGGTGGAGGGTCTTTCTAGTTTATTTTCTCCTTCACAGAGTGATAACAAAGAACCACACCCTCTTGAAAGCCTAATCAGGCCTACATTTTAGTACCTCTTGGTTTGGGAAATTTTTTCATTTCAAATTTAGGTCAAAAGTCAAACTTCAATAGGTTTCTTGATGTGTTAAGAATTTTAGGGCTGGGGTTGTGGCTCGGTGGTAGAGCGCTTGCCTGGCACGTGCGCGGCCCGGGTTCAATCCTCAGCACCATGTACAAATAGGCGCATTGTGTACGACTAAAGCAAATGAATAAATATTTAAAAAAAAAAAAAAAAAAAAAATTTTAGACCAGCTGAAGGTCTACCCAGTGGCACACATCTGAAAATCCAGAGACTGAGGAAGCTGAGGCAGGAGGACTGCAAGTTCAAGGCCAGCCTCAACAACTTGGTGCAGCAGCCCTAAGCAATTAAAAAAAAGGGGGGGCCCCCCTGCTGGGGTGGTTCAGTGGTTAAGCACACATGAGTTTAATCACACATGAGTTTAATGCCCAGTATTGGGGGATTATTATTTTTTTTTTTAAGTTAGTTGTTGTCAATGGACCTTTATTTTTATTTATTTGTATGTGGTACTGAGAATCAAACCCAGTGCCTCACGAATGCTAGGCAAGCACTCTACCACTGAGCCACAACCCCAGCCCGGGGGGGGGGGGGGGGTGATTTTTTTTTTTTTTTTTTTTAATTTTGAGACAGGGTCTCATAATTTGCTTAGGGTCTTGCTAAATTGCTGAGGCTGGCCTCGAATTTGCAATCCTCCTGCCTCAACTGCCTGAGTCACTGGGATTACAGCCACTGTAATGAAAAATGTGCCCAGCTAAACAATACTTTATTTAGAGACAGGGTAACATTGAGTCGCTTAACACGTCGCCATTGCTGACACTGGCTTTGAACTTGTGATCTCCTGTCTCAGCCTCCTGAGGTACTAGGATTACAGGCCACCACATCTGGCCCTTTTTATTTTTTATTTTGAGACAAGGTCTCTCTAAATTGCCGAGGCTGGCCACAAACTTGCAATCCCCTTGCCTCAGACTTCCTAATTGCTGGGATTACAGGTGTGCACCATGGTGCCCAGATTGGATTCAATCTTGGATTCTATTATAGCATATTTTATAAGACTTTCTACCAGGCTGGGATTGTGGCTCAGTGGTAGAGCGCTCGCCTAGCACTTGCGCATCCCAGGTTCAATCCTCAGCACCACATAAGAATAAAGGCATTATGTACAACTAAAACAAATAAATAAATACTTTTTTTAAAAAAAATAGATTAAAAAAAAAAAGACTTTCTACATTTGAATAACTCCAGCTTTTCTTGCTAAAGTGCTCTGTTCCAACTCTTGATTTTTCCCCCCTTTGGTATCGGGGATTGAACTCAGGGGCACTCAACCACTGAGCCACATCCCCAGCCCTTTTTTTTTTTTTTTTTTTTAATATTTAGTTGCTTTTAGTTGTACACAATGCGTTTATTTTTACGTGGTGCTGAGGATCGAATCTGAGCCGCGCACGTGCTAGGCTAGCGCTCTACCGCTAAGCCACATCCCCAGCCCCCCAGCCCTTTTTTGTATTTTATTAGAGACAGGGTCTCACTGAGTTGCTAAGTGCCTCACCATTGCTGAGGCTGTCTTTGAACTCGTGATCCTCCTGCCTCAGCCTCCCAAGTGCTGGGATTACAGGTGTGTGCCACCACGCCCAGCCCAACTCTGATTTTAAGATGAGAATACCTCATCAAATTGTGAGAACTTACCTGGCTGTTTTTCACCTGCAGATCCCTGCCACCCACACAATTCCTCACACCAGAATGCCTAGCCACCTAACAAGTAGTTCCTCCCTGTCCCTCTCCTCCTTCCTTCATCCAACTGTAGCATTCTGCTGCACTTATTGATTCATCCACCTGTCTTTTCTTGGTAGCCTAAGAGCTCCTATCCCCAGCCAAATGCTTAACCCTTAGCAAGTTAAATTAGTATTTCCATATCCTTTGAAGGAAGGCTTTTGCTAGCATATATGCAGTCACACGGAATTTAGCTATTCAGTGTTTCCCTCAGTTGCCCCCTCATGCTTCAGAAGGCATTGCAAGTCCATAAAGCAAGTATCCCAAGGTGATACTGCTGCAAAGAACAGAGGAATCTCACTGGGAAAAATCAGTCAACCCAGGAACCTCCACAACAACAACTCTCAGACATGTCCAGCCTGAGCCCCAACGTGGACTAGCTTGCTCTTAAGCAGTATTAACTGCTGTACATACCTGTCCAAACCTGAATGCCAACCTCAAGAGGGACAGTCAGCCTTAATGTAATTCTGTAACAATACCTTTACCAGGCACATACAATAATTTGGCCACTTGTGCGTTTACCATGCCCATACCACAAATCAGGAACCTGAGGATCAAAAAGATTAGGCCAAGCCGGGCGCGGTGGCTAATCCCAGCACTTTGGGAGGCTGAGGCAGGAGGATCGCAAGTTCAAAGCCAGCCTCAGCAATGGCGAGGCACTTAGCAACTCAGTGAGACCCTGCCTCTAAATAAAGTACAAAAAAGTTCTGGAGGATGTGACCCAGTGGTCGAGTGCCCCTGAGTTCAATCCCCGGTACCAAAAAAAAAAAAAAAAAAAAAAGATTAGGCCACTTGTACTTAGGCCATTTTCCTGAGGTCACAGGCCAGCAAGTTATGGAATCTTGATTCAAACCCAAAATTTTCTGGCTCTAAAGTTTCTACTACACACAGTGACTTCCACAGTACCTTTATAGGCAAACAGACATAAATAACTACAAACCACTCTTCAAGAGTACACTTTTGCTGAAACACCTATCTGCTGTCTGTTTCTCTAAGCCCTGGCAGAAGATAAACTCCTGAGAACAACATTATGAAAATGCAACAGGAAACCATCCTGTTGGCCATCTTGCCAAATAGGCTTCTGTATTGTGTGTATATTAGCTGAGACCCCGGAACTGCCAAGTGAAAATCCACAGGTGGCTTCCAGCTCTGAAGGTAAGCCACTTACCAAGAAAAAAAAAAGTGTATTTAAACATATTTTCTATGTTCAAACTAGGTCCCAAGAACTAAGCCAAAAAGGAGAAAGAACAGGAAGTAAAGACGGAGCAAGCATATACTTCCCAAGGGCAGCAGGAGCCCAGAGGTGGGAGCCTGGTCACATGCACAGTTGCATTACTTGTCCACATCCACTTCCGGCCTAGGCCTGTCTCTCCAACTCCAGAGTCATTACTTGAGAGTGGAGACAGGCAGAACAGACTACCAGAAACTCTCCTTATAACACTCTCCTCCCTCTCCACTCTGTGCCCTAAATGAGAATCCAGCCCTACTCTCTAACTCCACCCCTCACAGATTCCTGTACCTAAGAAAATCACCTGTCAAATAATTGGCCTATGTGAATTAACATCAAATCTTAAGTAAGGGCTGGAGGTATATCTCAGTGATAGAGCCCTGAGTTCAATCCCAAGTGCAGCCGAGTTGGGTGGGTGGGGGTGGGACAACACATCGAATCTAAAGATTTCTAGACTTGCCCTAATATGCGAAAATCAAAATAGCACCTTCTCAGCCAGGCACTGCACAGTAGTGGATGTCTATGATCACAGCTACTCAGGAAGCTGAGACAGGAGGATGATCACAAGTTCTGCAACTTAAGAAGACCCTGTCCCAAGGACTAGGCATGTAGCTCAATAGTAGATCACCCCTAGGTTCAATCCCCCATGCTGCAAAATAATATATAAATATATGGCATCTGCCCAGTCCCAGTGGAAGAGGGAAAATTAGGACAGAGTGAACCCCATGCACAAAGAATCTACCAAGTCATGACAAAGCAATCATCAACTGGAAATCTCACTTTTCCTATATGATCAACAACAGCCAAGCACCTCCCTCTCTGAAATTTTTTTTTTCTTTTTTTTAAGATTTCAAGCAGCCAGGCATGATGGCTCATGCCTGTAATCCCAGCAGCTCAGGAGGCTGAAGCAGGAAGATGGTAAATTCAAGGTCAGCCTCAGCAATTAAGCAAGGCCTTAAGCAACTTAGACTCAAAATAAAAAGGGTTGGGGATATAACTCAGTGAACTGGGTTCAATCCCCCGTGGCAAAAAAAAAAAAAAAAAAAAAAAACAAGATTTCAAGCAAGCCAAACCAAATGTGGTGGCCCAGTTAATTGAGGAGGCTGAGGTAAGAGGATCACTTTATCCCAGGAGTTCAAGACCAGGCTGGACAACACTATGAGATCAGACCCTGTCTCAAAACAAAAAAATATTTCAGCCAGGTACAGTGGCACATGCCTGTAATCCCAGTGACTCAGAGACTGAGGCAGAATGATCACAAGTTTGAGGTCAACCTCAGCAACTTAGTGAGACCCCGTCTCAAAATGAAAAATAAAAAGGGGCCGAGGATGTGGCTCAGTAATTAAGCACCCCTAGGTTCAATCCCTGATACCAAACACACACACACACACACACACACACACACACACACAGATTTCAAGCAAAGCAGGAAGGGCTTTTAGAGCTGTTCATGTATTGCCATGAAGAAATGCCACAGGACTCCAAAAACACACACCACCACCGACATAAAGAAAAGCAACGCTGAAAATATTCCCCATGGTGACCATCCCAGACTCTCATTTCTCCAAGTTTACAGCCACAGTCATCATAGATCAACTACTGCCAACAGCCAACAATCAACTGGGAAAAATGCCATAATTCCTGCCTCCTTTTAGAGGGAAGAAATAAGTTCAGAGAGGAAATTCAGAGAAGTAGAGAGCTTTTGCTTCTAAAGCTCCAAGAAACTCCATCGCAGGCTCTCAATGAGACTAGCTACAGTATTTAGGAAGATTCCCAAAGAGATCCCACAATATTATTTCATTCATTTGTCTTCTTGTCTCTGACTGGGATGCAAGGTCCCAGAGGGCCCACTGCAACAATTCTGCTCACTACTAGACTCAAGCACCTGCACATGCATCTCAGACATGCAAACATTTGTTACTGAATTTTTACTGACATAGGAAGTCACATCAACCAGAAGATTTAACACTTTCAAATTTTTAAATCAAGCAATTTAAAAATGTATTTTCAAGGCCCTGGGTTTGATCCCTAACAGAAAGAAAGAAAAAGGGGCTGGGCTGGGGATGTAACTCAGTGGTAGAGCATTTACCTAACACCTGCAAGGCCCTGGGTTCAATCCCCAGCACTAAATAAATAATTTTTTTAAAAAATAACTATTTTATGGCCACACAGGAAAACCTGTCATAAGTAAAGCTCTTATTTGAGTGCTCACATGTCCCTTATAAGCCAGTTTAGAGGAATAAACTCTTATTCAAATAACCATACCACTATAAACAAAGGCAGCCAGAGATGATAAAGCAAAACTTAATATTAGAAATTAAAAATAACACCATCCATTCATTTGGATGGAACCATTCCATACAGTAGTTTTATCCCATTTCCAAAAGAGGTCAGCTTATTTCTTATCATCAAGATCCCACAGGGATTGAATGCCCCCAGTGCTGTCTCCAACAGGAAGGAAACCCTGACTTCCTAGCTATTTCAGTTATATAAATCAACAGTTTATCAGCCAGAGTTAGAAGCTGACCAGTGTTTGGACCCACATGCCTTTTAGAGCTGCCCACCAATGGATAACCATAATACATTACATCAAATAAATGTACCTAGATCAATATTATTTCTAACTATCCAAGGTCTTTTATTGCTGTAAGGATCCTTCAATTAAAAAAAAAAAAAATTTTTTTTAAACTTCCTGTTAGATAAAAAGACACAGTGGTGGCGCCACCATCCACCAGAGTGAAGTCTGTGGTACACAAGAGACAGTATTATTTCAAAGAGGAGAGTGATCCCTTTAAAGTTGTTTACCTTATTTTTTTTTTAATTTTTAAAATAATAAACTTTGCTCCTTTCTCATATAGTGGAATACATGTCCTTAAAAGAATTGAAGTCTAGGCCCTGGG
This sequence comes from Tamias sibiricus, assembly GCA_025594165.1. Classification (NCBI taxonomy): domain Eukaryota; kingdom Metazoa; phylum Chordata; class Mammalia; order Rodentia; family Sciuridae; genus Tamias; species Tamias sibiricus. The sequence continues at coordinate 17,931,920 of CM046673.1, read as the reverse complement.
GTTTGATCCCCAGTGCAAAAAGGAAAAAAAAAAAAAAAGAATTGAGACAAATTTAAGTTTAGTAGATTTTCCTTTGCTTCAATACCAAAGTCATTTTGTATGTTGGGGGGGGGGGGGGGGGGCATTAATAATTCGAAGAACAAAACCTTTTTCTTCAAAATTGGGAGCAGCCCACTAGGGGCCTAGTTTGGATTTTCACCCATTATTTCCCCCTAGGTTTTATCCATCAGGGGGCAAAGTCAGAGTTCCATCTGTCCCATACTAGTAAGTGAAGAAGGCGAGGCCCAATTCACCTTCTAGGGCTTTCACTAATTGCTAAGAAAAAGCCCTCTTAAAAATAAATAAATAAATAGAGTGTCCTGATCACCTTGTTCCCAATCCCCTCCTACCCCAGTATTGCTTGCCTTCAACCCCCAAACCCAAAAGAGCCGAGTTATTATCACCATAGCTCTATAGACCCTAATCCCAGGAGTGAGGGAATGAATTCTGATCTCCTTGTGGGCACTAAGCCACACACTGGCCCTCTCCAAGTACTATTATTGTGTGGCGTCAAATGCCTTTGTACACCGCTTTCCCAGTCTTTTGTCCCCAAATCTGATCCATTACCATGAAAGAACAAAACAGTTCATCTTTCAAAGTTCTAAAGTGTAAGAACAGATCACTCACCAGGTAACTCCTGTATATCTCTCACTCAAGCAGTCTCAAAATATGGATAAGATAAGTTCATGTTCACCTATTTTTTTTTCTTCCCACAATTCTTCAAGTTTCCTTATAATCTTCTATTTTGCCTATGGTCTAATTAGAGTAATACATCTCCCTACTTACCCCTTAACTCACAAATTACACCCATTTGACAGAGGGAGATGGCAAAGGCAAACACAAATAGCCCACATAGCAAATTCATCTCACATCTGGTGAGATGAACACAGAAAAACTTTGACAAAGAGACTCATAGGAGATGGACGCGGTGGCGCATGCCTGTAATCCCACCACTTGGGAGGCTGAGGCAGGAGGATCGTGAGTTCAAAGCCAGCCTCAGCAATGGTGAGGCACTTAGCAACTCAGTGAGACCCTGTCTCTGATAAAAATACAAAAAAGGGCTGGGGATGTGGCCCAGTGGTCGAGTGCCCCTGAGTTCAATCCCTGGTACCAAAAAAATAAAAAATAAATAAAAAAGAGAGAGAGACTCATAGGGCAGTGGGTTTTCCAACAGAAATAGGACCCTAATATCATGTGCAACATAACCAATGCTTATTTCATGTCAATCATATATGGGTAGCTGTGCTAGGTGCCTCCAGTTCATTATTCAGATTCACTCATTCATCTAAAAGTATCTCACAGCAATAGGCGCCTTCACACACACACTCATAGCATGTGTTCTCTCAAATATTTACAAATGTGCCAATTTTGTGCCATAACTTGTCCAAGGCCACACAACCAGGAAGGGCAAAACCAGAACCTGATCTTTCCCTTCACAATAGGGAGAAGTGGGTGCTACAAACAGAAACAGGAAAACTCTGAAGTTGGGGACTCCAAGGATATAAATGAGGGAAGACTTTCTCCCCTCAGATAATGAGGAAGGAAGTCTCAAGAAAGGAGGACTACCTTGCTAAGGTTTGGATATGGTTTGAGCATCCCCCCAAGGCTTGACATGTTAAAATTTAACCCCCATTGTGATGTACTAAGAGGATGAGAATTTAATCAAACTATGATCTTTAGAAGTAGGGCCTTTGAGAAGTGATTAGCATTAGATAAAGTCATTAGAGTAGAGTCCCTATGATTGAATCCTGGGGGCTTTAAGAGAGAGAGAGAAAGAGAGAGAGAGAGAGAGAGAAAAGCCACAAACATATATGCATGGAATGATCCCTGTTTCTTGACACATGATGCTTTGGACCACCTTGGGACTCTGCCAGAAGAAGACCATCACAAGATGTGAGCCTTGGCACCTCTAAAATGAGTCAAAATAAACCTCTTTTATTTACAATGTAGCCTATCTCAAGTATTTCATTACAGTAACAAAAAAAAAAAAAAAAAGAGAGAGAGAGACAGACTAAGGCAGTCCTTCTGACTTCAAAGATACCAGTTCCTTTTTTATCACTCTACATTGCAGTCCTATGTTTTTTTGTTGTTGTTTTTTTTTGTTTTTGTTTTTGGTTTTAGTTATCAATGGACCTTTATTTTATTTATTTATATGTGCCACTGACAATCAAACCCAGTGCCTCACACATGCTAGACAAGCATTCTACCACTGAGCCACAAACCCAGCCTCTCCTATGGTTTTCATTTCACATCTCTGCACTCAGGACAGTCTAACCCCAAGGTCCCCATCATCTTTCCTTTTCACCTCAAGACAGTGCTAATAGCTGACCAGGAACAGGCAGTAGAAGAGTAACAGGTCGGTAGCAGCCTCCTGCCTGGACTTGACTATCCCAGGAGCAAAGGGCCCAGGAAACTCTCCAACCGCCTCTCCACAGAAGAAAATAGCTCGAGTTGAAACTTGTGTCCACATGGTCCACCGACAGATTTAGAACTCAAATTATAGCCTCGGTAGAAGTCTTCACAAAGGACTCAAATTAAGCAAGACCCAGATGGAAAAGAACAGGAGAGAGACAGTCTTAAGTTAAACTGTAAAGTGAACTGCAGTTCTAGCAAAGTCAGAAGGAAGAACCTGTTGACATGCTAAACCAAACTGGAGTTCAGCCTGTATGTCAGAACTCAACTTCAGTCAAGCTCTCCCCATGTTTTTAGTTTGAGACTTGTGTGTGGACACGAAGTGGTTACAAGTTACTCAGGTTTCAAACTGAGTTCATTCCTGTCCTTTGGACCATCTCTCAATGCCAGCATTCATCTACTTGGGCTCCTGAGATCTCTGCGTTTGGCAAAGCAGATAAAATTAGCTACTGGAGTGAACCTGGAATCCAGGGTGGGCCATTAAAAAAATACATAGAGATTTGCAATAGCCATGTAAAAAAACTTCCTTTGAGCCAGGCTGAAGTCACCTAAAAACCTACGGCAATATAGTCAAATTCTGTCCCCTGCCTCTCTTTCACTCTTTCTGGATCTAATGTGACCCATTTCCTGCCTCTTGCCCTGCCTTTCAAACAGGGCCACAACAGATCTTCTATTGATCAAGGAGTGAATCAGAAGGCTCAGGGAGAGAAAATGTAGCAGGAAGACCCAAAGGAGCATTTTTCTTCTCCTTTTTTTTGTGGGGAGGAGGGAAGGTGAGTTACACTATGCAAAGGGAGGACTGAGGGATAGGACAGGAAGTAGGTCGGTCCCACAGCTTGACAATGTTATCACATTGACAATGTCTCCATTCTGTCCCTTTAGCCTCCACACTGGCCTGACACTGGCCTGTGGTAGCCCCAGGCTAGAAAATGAAGTAACCAAGGTGGTCATCTAGCAACAATCCCCAACCCCCAAGTCTAGCAGGTCTTAAGAACACATGAGAAAACAAAGGGGTGTTTTTTGTTTTTTTTTGTTTTTGTTTTTGGTTTTAGTTATCAATGGACCTTTATTTTATTTATTTATATGTGCCACTGACAATCAAACCCAGTGCCTCACACATGCTAGACAAGCATTCTACCACTGAGCCACAAACCCAGCCTCTCCTATGGTTTTCATTTCACATCTCTGCACTCAGGACAGTCTAACCCCAAGGTCCCCATCATCTTTCCTTTTCACCTCAAGACAGTGCTAATAGCTGACCAGGAACAGGCAGTAGAAGAGTAACAGGTCGGTAGCAGCCTCCTGCCTGGACTTGACTATCCCAGGAGCAAAGGGCCCAGGAAACTCTCCAACCGCCTCTCCACAGAAGAAAATAGCTCGAGTTGAAACTTGTGTCCACATGGTCCACCGACAGATTTAGAACTCAAATTATAGCCTCGGTAGAAGTCTTCACAAAGGACTCAAATTAAGCAAGACCCAGATGGAAAAGAACAGGAGAGAGACAGTCTTAAGTTAAACTGTAAAGTGAACTGCAGTTCTAGCAAAGTCAGAAGGAAGAACCTGTTGACATGCTAAACCAAACTGGAGTTCAGCCTGTATGTCAGAACTCAACTTCAGTCAAGCTCTCCCCATGTTTTTTAGTTTGAGACTTGTGTGTGGACACGAAGTGGTTACAAGTTACTCAGGTTTCAAACTGAGTTCATTCCTGTCCTTTGGACCATCTCTCAATGCCAGCATTCATCTACTTGGGCTCCTGAGATCTCTGCGTTTGGCAAAGCAGATAAAATTAGCTACTGGAGTGAACCTGGAATCCAGGGTGGGCCATTAAAAAAATACATAGAGATTTGCAATAGCCATGTAAAAACTTCCTTTGAGCCAGGCTGAAGTCACCTAAAACCTACGGCAATATAGTCAAATTCTGTCCCCTGCCTCTCTTTCACTCTTTCTGGATCTAATGTGACCCATTTCCTGCCTCTTGCCCTGCCTTTCAAACAGGGCCACAACAGATCTTCTATTGATCAAGGAGTGAATCAGAAGGCTCAGGAGAGAAAATGTAGCAGGAAGACCCAAAGGAGCATTTTTCTTCTCCTTTTTTTTGTGGGGAGGAGGGAAGGTGAGTTACACTATGCAAAGGGAGGACTGAGGGATAGGACAGGAAGTAGGTCGGTCCCACAGCTTGACAATGTTATCACATTGACAATGTCTCCATTCTGTCCCTTTAGCCTCCACACTGGCCTGACACTGGCCTGTGGTAGCCCCAGGGCTAGAAAATGAAGTAACCAAGGTGGTCATCTAGCAACAATCCCCAACCCCCAAGTCTAGCAGGTCTTAAGAACACATGAGAAAACAAAGGGGTGTTTTTTTGTTTTTTGCCTCTAAGTACCCCAACTTCCCCTCCAATCACAAAATCCTCCAGGCCACTGAAAGGTGAGATAAAAGTCCAGAGAAAAACCTCCAGCCTAGAAGAAAGAATGAAAAGGAGGTGGGGAGACATTTCTGGTCTCTCCCTCTACAATAGAGAAAGGGTGCCACAAATAGAAACAGGGGAACCTTGAAGTTGGGGACTCTAAGGATAAATGAAGGCAGAGTTTCTCCTTAGAGAATCAGGAAATAAGGCTCAAGAAAGGGGGGATGCCCTTAGGCAAGTGAGAATGGAACCCCTCAAAATGGAAGGGAACCTCTCAGAGAAGTGAAAGGATCCACAGTGTCTCCTAGCAAGAACAGAGTATCTTGGAGGGACTGGGGCTGGGGCTGAGTGGTAGAGCACTCGCCTAGCACGTGTGAGACACTGAGTTCAACCCTCAGCACTACATAAAAATGAAATAAAGGTATTGTGTCCACCTACAACTAAAAAATAAATATTAAAAAAAAAGAATAGAGTATCTTGGTAAAGTGCAGGCATATTTCAGAGATGGGCGGGACCCATAGGAGTGGGACATCTCACATGAGGGGAAGAATCTTTAGAAAAATCAAGAACCCCTCTGAAAATTGCAGCATGAACAGATTAGTAGAAGACTCGAAAGAAATAGAAATACTTTGAAAGTTGGGGGTATTCCTAAGAGAAATAAGGATCCAGTCAGAGCTATGGACATCTCATAGTACCCACACACACACACACCAGGAAGTGAAGGAACTCAGGAAACATAGGGGTTCCATCAAATTGGTGATAACTCCTTTCTGGGGAACACCTCCAGAAAGGACTCTGAAGAAAGCAGGAACACTCCAGATTAGCTGGGGAAACTTGGGAGGAGAAAGTTACTCAAAGAAGTGGGCCAGAAAAGCAGGGAAAATATTTCAAAAAGGTAGGGGGAAAAGGGGACCCATCAAAAAGTGGAACAATAGCTCAGAGAATCAGGGACCTCCTCAGAGAATGTGAGGGGTTCCCTACAGAGGCAGGGTGATGTCCTTAGAGAGGTGGGAGTCCCCCCAGAGGAGGAGGGTACCCTCAGAGAGAAGCAATGTCTCCTTAGAGAAGTAGGCCCCCATCATGGAAGCAGGGGACACCTAGGGACCTCTTTCACTTTTCTGGGGCCCCTCAGGCAACGTCCTCCCATAATAGCAGGGTCTCCTTAAAGTAGTGGTGAGAGGGTCTCAGAGAGGCCAGAGACCCTCAGAAAAGGGGTAGAGGCCCGTCAGAGAACCAAGCAGTCCTTCAAAAAGGTGAAGCGTCCCTCAAATGGGGCTCCCCTCAGAGGCATGGGTCCCTAGAGAGAAAGGGGTCCTCAAAAATAGGCTGGGGTTCTGAGGGAAGGTGGACCCTCAGAAAAGTGGAGGGCACTTTAGAAAAGGTGGTTTTTTCCCTCAGAGGCATGGGTCCTAAAGAGAGGTAGGGGTTCCCTAGAGACGCAGGGGTTCCCAAGAGAATGGGGCACCCCTCAGAAAGGCGGAGGCCCCTCAGAGAACCGAGTCCACTCGGCGAACGTGGTGCCGGAGAGAAGCGGAAGCCCCAGAGGAACCCCGGGCACCGGAAGCCACGGACCCCCGCCAGCGGCGCCAGCCCCGCACTCACCGAAGTTGCTAGACGTCCCTGTCGCGGGCGGCTGGGGACCGGGACGGCCTTGGGCAGCGCGGTCGGGTCGGGTCCGGTCACGTCCCACGGCTGCGGCTCCCTCAGGTGGCGCCTACGGCGGCGACGGCAGAGACAGGACGACCGACGACCGACCGACCGACTGCGCGGGCGGCGCGGGGCGCGTTTGAGCAGCGGGTGCGCGTGCGCGCGCCGGGGCGCTGACCCCGGGCGGGAGGAGCTGCCGCGCCGCGCTTGGAGCCGCCGCTCGGTCTCGCCGCTCGGTCTCACACTGAAATTGCCCGCTTCACAGCCCGGCTTCCCCGGTTGCTAGGCAGATTTCGCCTCTCACACTTCCGGGTTGAAGCGCGTCTAGCCGAGTGGCGGCGCCGCAGGCCAATGAGGTCTGGCCGGGGCTGCTAGGATCCGCACCCCACAGAAGGTGTGGCCAGTCTCACGACGGACAGCATGCTGCGACCAATGAGCGCGTGGGCCGGCTGGCCCTCGGGATCGCGCCGGCGGCTGGGGCGGGCCCTAGGGGGTGGGACATAATGACTGACAGAAAAAGTACCAATGGGAGAGTGGAGCGGGCTACTGGGCCACTCAGGGTCCTTCGAAGGCAGGACTTCAACTTCGGGGCGGGAATGCCATAAGGGGTGGGGCCTGGGAGACGCGTCAATTCGTGGCCAGCTTGCTTGGACCCCGGAGGGTGGTTTGCCTGGGCCGCCCGGCGGCCGGCAACTGGCTGGGCAGGGGGTTCCCCGTAGTGCTCAGCAGGGGCGCCCCACCCACAATGCACCGGAGGCGGCCTGGGACGCGCGGGCGTGGGGCGGTTGAGCCGGGTGGCGGGCGGGGCCGCGGGAGGCGCCTCTGAGGAGTCTCTGGGCGAGTCGTGGCTGGGCCTTGTCCCTGCGGGGCTTCTTTGCCCCTGCGCTCTTTTCTGTCTGGAGTTGCGGCTTCGACCTTGTTCTGACGAGAATGTTGGAGATTCTTGCCTCTGGCCCCGTTCTGAGGAGAATTGCGGGATTCTTTTCCCTGGCCCCCGTTCCAAGGAGAATCATCAGAAATCTTTCCCCTGGCCCTTCTAAAAGAGTTTTGAGGATTCTTGCTCTGCTCGTTTTTTCTGTAGAGAGTTGCCAAGCTAAGGATGACTCTGTAGATTTAGGACTCTCGTTTCTAAAACCTGGAGGCTCAGGATCCTGCCGTCTTTATTAAAGGAATTTTGGGAATTTGAGGCCCACTACTTTACCGAGGACTGTGTGGGGAGCACCCTCTGCCTCTTTGAGCATTGTTGGGGACCACTGCTCTGCCCCACCGCTAAAGAAAAGTGGGTAATGCCCACTCCCGCCATCATCTCTGAAGATAAAATGTTTCCCACCCACCCCTAAAGGAAAAATTTTAAGTTTCAAGCACCCCTCCTTTCCCAGAAAAGGATTGCAGGAGATTGGTGCCTCCTCCAATCTTAATTAAAGAAATGCCAAGGAGTTGTACTCCTTGCACTTTGAGTGTTCTGGAAAGGGTTCCCGTTTTCCTAAGAACTGCCACCATCTGATTCCTCTCCCCTAGAATATTATGGGGAGTTACTCCTCCTTTTTGGAAAAGCTGCCCAAATAGCCCTTCCCTCGGTTTTGTTCTGTTTTCTTTTGTTTGAGAGGGTTGTTTTTTGTTGTTGTTGTTTTGGTACCCGGGATTGAACTCAGGGGTACTCGACCACTGGGCCACATCCCCAGCCCTTTTTTGTATTTTATTAGAGACAGGGTCTCACTGAGTTGCTAAGTGCCTTGCCATTGCTGAGGCTGGCTTTGAACTCACGATCCTCCTGCCTCAGCCTCCCAAGTGCTAGGATTACAGGCCTGCGCCACCACCCCCGGCTGAGAGGGTTGTTTTTAAAGGGGGTTGGTACCCAGGGCCTCAGACATGCTAGGCAAGCACTCTGCCCCTGGTCTCAAAGTTGCCCAGGCTAGCCTTGAACTTGTGATCCTCCTGTCTGAGCCTTCCAAGTATCTGGGATTACAGGTCTGAGTCATTAGTCAGGCACTTTTCTTCCTTCCTTCCTTTCTTTTAATATTTATTTATTTGCTTTAGTTGTACATAATGCGTTTTTATTTTTACGTGGTGCTGAGGATTGAATCCTGGCTGCACACATGCTAGGCGAGCGCTCTACCGCTGAGCCACAACCCCAGCCCTCTTTCTTTTTTCTCTTGTGCAGTCCTCCACTCTTTCCCAAAGGACAAATCTGTGGCCTTCCTGAATCTGACGCCTGTTGGTCCGTACCTTCAGTCCTTTAGTTTCCTTCTGCAGGGAAGGGCCCTTGCAAACATTCCTGCTTCCCACCCACCCACACATAAAATTAATCTGTCATCCCAAACTGCAAGTAGCATTTGTGCTTCTGCTATAGCATATACTGTGGCTTATGAGGGGTCAGAAGCCTTCACCCATCTTCCTCCAGTTTTCCTACCTGATTTCCCCCGAAAGGGCCCACCTTTGCCCTATTTTTCTTCTTTTTTTTTTTTTTTTTTTTTTTTTTTTTTTTGTTGTTGTTGTTGTTGTTGTTGTACAGGGGATCGAACTCAGGGACACTCACTGGGTCACATCCCCAGACCTTTTTGTATTTTATTTAGAGACAGAGTCTCACTGAGTTGCTAAGTGCCTCGCCATTGCTGAGGCTGGCTTTGAACTCGCGATCCTCCTGCATCAGCCTCCCAAAGTGCTGGGATTACAGGCGTGCACCACCACACCTGGCTATTTTTTTTTTCTTTTAATATTTATTTATTTGTTTTAGTTGTACACAATGCCTTTATTTTTACATGGTGCTGAGGATCAAACCAGGGCCACGCACGTGCTAGGCAAGCGCTCTGCCTCTGAGCCACAACCCCAGCCCCCTATTTATTTATATATATATATATATATATATATATATATGTATATATATTTTAGATATTTAGTTGTCAGTGGACCTTTATTTATTTATTTATTTATATGTGGTACTGAGAATCGAACCCAGTGCCTCATACATGCTAGGCAGGTGCTCTACCACTGAGCCACAACCAGAGTCCCTCACCTTTGCCCTTTTTTTTTTTTTTTTTTTTTTTTTTTGGTACCAGGGATTGAACTCAGGGGCACTCGACCACTGGGCCACATCCCCAGCCCTTTTTTGTATTTTATTGGAAGCAGGGTCTCACTGAGTTGCTAAGTGCCTCGCCATTGCTGAGGCTGGCTTTGAACTCGCAATCCTCCCGCCTCAGCCTCCCAAGTGCTGGGATTACAGGTGTGCGCCACCGCGCCTGGCCACCTTTGCCCTCTTTAGGCAACCAAATGTACATTGAATCAAAGTAATGAAGGAAGCAGCACTGAGACAGACCCCCAACATTGTGAGGGTGCAGTATGGTGAATTTTTTATCACCCCCCACTTTGTTCATAGAAATGTGCAAGGTACTGAGATACTTGAATTACCTGATGGGACTTGTGAGCCAAGATGAATCCAATAAAGGGAAATGGGCCTGTTATAGGAGACAGAATGTTATACTAAAGATATACAAAGAAAATGCTGTAGGAATGTAGAGGAGGAAGTGATTAAATGAGATAATGGATGTGAAATTGCTTTGTAAACGGTGAAGCAGTGTGACCATGTTGAAAGGATGATTGTTATTGTTACAAGTGGGCTGACATTCCTGGAAGAAAAGTAAAGAATACATTCAAAGAGTCACAATGATGGGTGGTTGGCAGGGAGTCCTGTGGGGACTGACACCCTGAGTGAGCTCAACCCCAACTGGCAAGGCTGACAGAGTCCTGCTAGGGAAGGAAGCCATTGTAAACATGAAGACAACATGTTCCCAGAGCACCTTGTTGGCACCTCCACTTATATCACTTACCACATTCTGCAAGTATCTGAGGCAGGCAGAGTGGACGATAAACACTTGGACTTTAGTGGCTGGCAGAGCTGGAGTCGAACCCATGCCTGCCACTCCCTAAAAAGGCCAGTTATTTTCCTCATCATATAAGAGAACACTAGCCCCAAAGGGTTGCTGAGGATTGTGAGCTGAAAATGATTTGCACTGTGCATGCTACACAGTAGGGCTCAGAAGCTTTTAGTTTCATTCCAAGCACTAATGGGAAGCTTTCCTAGTATAGGAAACCAGCCTTCTTCATTTAAGTAATCCCTCAGTGCTTTGCATTTAACTTCTTTATAGTTGTTGAACCAAGCTGGGATCAAAGAGCAGCCTGTTGTCCAACCCCATCATTTTATACATGAGAAACTTAGAGACACAGAGGACAGTCGTGACTGGTTCATATCCTACTGCTATTTTATGGATGAATCCTAAGCTTGCATTGTCTAAATCTCACACTCAGCCCATGTACAGAAAAGGTATGGGGAAGTCTGGTCCTGTGGCCTTTAGTCTTTGTGCAAAGTAAAGCCATATTAAGAATCTAAAATTCGGGGCAGGGGTTGTGGCTCAGCGGTAAAACACTTGCCTAGCATGTGCACAGCCCAGGTTCGATCCTCAGCACCACATACAAATAAAGGCATTGTGTATAACTAAAACAAATAAATAAATATTTTAAAAAATCTAAAATTCAGTTAAGCATGGTGTTGCATGCCTGTAATCCCAGGTACTCGGAAGCAAAAAGATCCCAAGTTCAAGGGCAATTTAGCCTGGGCAACTTAGCCAGACCCTGTCTCAAAATAAAATTTAAAAAGGGCTGAGGCTGGGCTGGGGTTGTGGCTCAGCGGTAGAGCGCTCGCCTGCCACGTGTGTGGCCCGGGTTCGATCCTCAGCACCACGTACAAGTAAACCCATTGTGTACAGCTAAAGAAAATAAATAAATATTAAAAAAAAAAAGGGCTGAGGCTGTAGCTAAGTGATGATTGCCTAGCCTTATATTCCATAGCCCCCCCTTAAAAAACAAAAAAAAGAACTGGAGCCTTAAGCCGGGTGCGGTGGCACATGCCTGTAAGCCCAGCACTTGGGAGGCTGAGGCAGGAGGATCACAAGTTCAAAGCCAGCCTCAGCAATGGTGAGGCACTTAGCAACTCAGTAAGACCCTGTGTCTAATAAAATACAAAAAAGGGCTGGGGATGTGGCCCAGTGGTCCAGTGCCGCTGAGTTCAGTACCCAGTACCAAAAAAAAAAAAAGAACTTGAGTCTTGGGATGGGGATGTAGCTCAATGGTATAGTGCTTGCCTAGCATGCTCAAGGTCCTGGGTTTCATCCCTGGCACTGCCAAAATAAGAAAGAAAAGAAAAAAAGTTAAAGTTCCCTGAGCTTCATCTTTCTCCTAAACCAACTCTAGAAAGTGTTTCTTTGAAGGGAGACTCCAGTACAGTTTTAATAGAGTCCCCAGACTTCAGAGCAAAGGGTAAGTGGGGACCCTAGCTAGGGTCAAGTCCATCCACAATAACTTTTTCAAAGGGAGCTTGCAAATACAGTAAGGTTATTTCAGGGATACACCCCCATGCAATTTTCAGACTGACCCCTGGAAATGTCAGGACCTGTTATTAAATCTCACCTTTTTATTTTAAGAATGCACAGAATTTGTCCGGCGTGGTGGTACACGCCTGTAATCCCAGCACTTGGGAGGCTGAGGCAGGAGAATTGCGAGTTCAAAGCCAGCCTCAACAATGGTGAAGCACTTAGCAACTCAGTGAGACCCTGTCTCTAATAAAATACAAAAAGGGACTGAGGATGTGGCCCAGTGGTCAAGTGCCCCTGAGTTCAATCCCTGGTACCAAAAAAAAAAGAATGCACAGAATTTCTTTAGTTTTCTGGAAAAATACATTCCCCAGGGTAGAGATGTTAGTTAGATATAGGGATATCCATGTAGCCTGGAATTCTTTTTTTTTTTTTTGGTACCGGGGATTGAACTCAGGGGCACTCGACCACTGGGTCACATCCCCAGACCTTTTTTGTATTTTATTTAGAGACAGAGTCTCACTGAGTTGCTAAGTGCCTCGCCATTGCTGAGGCTGGCTTTGAACTCGCGATCCTCCTGCCTCAGCCTCCCAAAGTGCTGGGATTACAGGCGTGCGTCACCGCGCCCGGCTGTAGCCTGGAATTCTAAGCACAAACAATCCTGGATAGGTGTGTTACTCAGTGGTAAAGTACATGCTTAACACCTGTGAGGCCCTAAGTTCAATTTCCAGCACACACACACACACCATTTGGCTGGAAAATCGTATCTTCAAAGAATCCAAAGCAAAAGGACTTTTGTCAGAGAGAGTGAAATGCCACACAAAAATGGATGACAAAAAAGGGCTGGGGTTATAGCTCAGTGGTGGAACGCTTGCCTAGCATGTATGAGGCACTGAGTTCAATTCTCAGCACCACATATAAATAAATAAAAATAAAGTTCTATCAACAACTAAAAATATATATATTTTTAAAAAGTGGATGACATAGCCCCTGCGTCTGACCTAAGGGGAAAATAAAGAAAGAGACACAAGACTATACTAAGGATATGCTTTCCTTTCCATGGTGGTAGCAGCGATTGCATCTTTGCACCAAGGCGTGTCCTTCCTGGGTCTGGGAAATCATGTGGGCAAACTGGCTAAGTGACATTCACATCCAAATAGGGAAATGGGAACTGAGCCAAGCCACTCCACAGGCAGCAAGGGAGGTGGCGCCTCAGTGGTTAAAAAAAAAAAAAAAAAAAAAAAAAAATGAGGGCCGGGTGGGTGCCAGCCTGCAAGACCTCTTATTGATCTCCTTCAAGACATCCTTGGACCAAGGAAGTAGTACCCATTGACAATGAAGAATGACAACTGCCTAATACCAACGGGAAGGGTACTAAGCAAAAATTAAAGTTCTCCAGTGTCACTCATTGACAGGAACAGTTAACAGACACACAACAAAGTGCCCCTCCATCATTGCCTCCTAAGGTTCTTGGACAGCATAATTCATTTGAATTTGCCAAAGTTCACATATGTAAGTTCCTAATCTATGGAAACCTGTATTTTTTGGTAGGTCTGTTGGAACTGGCCTTGGTTCTTCCAGAGATAGAATAGTGAAAAGTCACCATCTATTCTCCAGAGAGAAACAGACACAACCAAACCAATGTACTGACCTAAGTAATCGTGGTACTTCCCCAGGGAAAGTCAAGTGGCACCTATATTACCCAGGGGTGGAGAACAGAGTGTAACTTTATTGATGTTGGTTGGCTAGAAAATCTGGAGTTGAGTCCAGATGGAGTTCAGGAGACCTTTCAGTCAAGATTTTTAGATCTGTAGGTTTAAAACCTAGAAGTAAATCTTACCTGGTTCTTTTTTTTTTTTTTTTTTTTTTTTTTTTTTTTTTTTTTGGTACCAAGGATTGAACTCAGGGGCACTCGACCACTGGGCCACATTCCCAGCCCTTTTTTGTATTATATTAGAGACAGGGTCTGTCTCACTGAGTTGCTAAGTGCTTCACCATTGCTGAGGCTGGCTTTGAACTTGCGATCCTCCTGCCTCAGCCTCCCAAGTGCTAGGATTACAGGCATGCACCACTTTTTTTTTTTTTTTTTTTTTTTGTGTGTGTGTGTGTGTGTGTGTGTGTGTGTGTGGTGCTGGGGATTGAACCCAGGGCCTTATGTATGTGAGGCAAGCACTCTACCAACTGAGCTATATCCCCAGCCCACCTGGTTCTGATTGACATAATTAAGTGAGATTAGTGATAAGCCTTGATCACTAATTAAAAGTATTATCTAGCCAGGCACAGAGGCCCATGCCTATAATCCCAGAGGCTAGAGAGGCTGAGGCAGGAGGACCACAAATTTAAAGCCAGCCTCAGCAATTTACCAAGACCCACAACTAACTGAGACACTATCTCAAAATTTAAAATTAAAAAAAAAAAAAAAAAAAAAAAAAAAAACCAGGCAGGGCAGGGGTTGTGGCTCAGCGGTAGAGTACTCGCCTAGCTCATGCGAGGCACCAGGTTTGATCCTCAGCACCACATAAAATAAATAAAGTAAAGGTATTGTGTCCAACTAAAATAAATAAATAAATAAACAAACAGGCTAGGCTAGGGATATAGCTCAGTTGCTAGAGTGCTTGCCTCAAATACACAAGGCCCTGGGTTCAATCCCCAGCACCATAAAAAAAAAAAGAAAAAAAAAAAAAAACAGGCTGGGGAATGTGGTTCAGTGGTTAAGCGCTCCTGGATTCAGTCCCTGGTACCTGGGTAGGGGGGGAATTCATCTTAAACACATGTGGCCACTTTATGTACAGAAAGGAGGAAGTAAACCAGTGCTACCAGTGCTAGAGCCAAACTCAGTGGTACAGGCCTATAATCCCAGTGGCTGGGGAGACTGAGGCAGGAGGATTGGAAATAGGAAGCCAGCCTCAGCAACCCTGTGAGACCCTGTCTAAAAATAAAAATTAAAAAGACTGGGGATGTAGCTCAGTGGTAAATCGCCCCTGAGATCAATCCCCAGTACAAAAAAAAAAAAAAAAAGAAAAAAAAATTGTGTTAGCCGGGCACGGTGGCGCACGCCTGTAATCCCAGCACTTTGGGAGGCTGAGGCAGGAGGATCGCGAGTTCAAAGCCAGCCTCAGCAATGGCGAGGCACTTAGCAACTCAGTGAGACCCTGTCTCTAAATAAAATACAAAAAAGGGCTGGGGATGTGGCCCAGTGGTCGAGTGCTCCTGAGTTCAATCCCCGGTACCACAAAAAAAAAAAAAAAAAAAAAATTGTGTTAGAGGATTTCACTAAAGCTGTAATATTTTTTTTTTCCTGGTGCTATGACTCTAACCCTGTGCTTTCTAAGCCCATGCTCTACTACTGAGTTATACTCCAACTCCTATGCAAGCTCCCTTGGCCATCTGGTCTCTTTTCATTTTCTTTTCTTTCATTTTTTTTTTTTTTTTTTTTTTTCTTTTTGGTCCTGGATATTAAACCCAGGGCCTTACACATACTAAGTACACTCTCTATTTTTCTCTTTTCTTTTTTCTAATTACACACATTAAAATCCCAAGGAGTGCTGGGGTTGTGGCTCAGTGGTAGAGTGCTTGCTTGCCTGACATGTGTGAGGCCCTGGGTTCAATTCTCAGCGTTGCATATAAATAAATAAAATAAAGGTCTATTGACAACTAAAATTAAAAAAAATTAAAAAAGAAAAAATCCCAAGGAACCCATCTTTAGTAGGACATGGTTCATGTTTCATGTTTTGAAAATAGTTCCCCATGTTGCATTTGGCTAGGCTAGCTTCTGCCTCCCTTTTTCCATCTACTTCTCTCAACAGTTGCATGAGGTAGAGGGATGTAGTCCCATACTAACGAGGAGAACCTTGAGGCTCAGGGCTTTTGATTTGGCCAGGGTCTCAGATGAATAAAACCAGAACCTGGTTCTGCCCACACTTTCCCCAAAGGCTTGGCTGTGTCAAATTAGATCTGGATGTAGCTGGGGATGTAGCTCAGTTGTAGAGCACTTGCCTGGCATGAGTGAGACCCTGGATTCAATCCCTAGTACCAGGAAAAATGAAAAGAAAGGAAGGAAGGAAAAGAGAGAGAGAGAGAGAGAGAGAGAGAGAATCTCCAGGTCTGGTTGAGCTTTTCCACTTCCTGTGGGGGGGCTGAGAGTATGTTGGTGACTAATATTTTTTGTTTATAATATTCTTTTTTGTGCGTTTTGTGTTAATGCAGCACACAAAGTGGTTAGGCTTAGTTCTTCTTTCCTTCTTTCTTTCTTTTTTAAGTACTGGGGATTGAACCCAGGGTCATTTCACCACTGAGCTACACTCCTACCCTTGTTATTTTACTATTATTATTATTTTGAACGGTCTCTGCAGGTTTGGCTAGAAGCCCAGTGCACTCTCCATTGCACCACAAAGACAATTTAATTTTTTTTTGGGGGGGGGAGGGTACTGGAGATTGAACTCAGGGCCACTCAACCACTGAGCCACATTCCCAGCCCTTATTTGTATTTTATTTATAGACAGGGTCTCACTGAGTTGCTTAGCGCCTTGCTTTTGCTGAGGTTGGCTTTGAACTCTTGATCCTCCTGTCTCAGCCTCTGGAGCCGCTGGGATTACAGGCATGTGCCACTGTGCCCCGCTAAATTTTTTTTTCTTTTTTTCAGACAATGTCTTGCTAAATTGCCCAGACTGTCCTCCAACTTACTCTGGAGTAAACTGCCCATCCTTCCTGCCTTAGCCTCTGGAGTCGCTGGGGTTAAAGATATATGTCACCATGCTCACCAGAGTACATTCTTCAATAAACAAATAGTAAATATACATAAACACTTAATATATACACTGTAAATCCCATTTAAACAATAAGTACTTAGAATCTTCCACATTTTCTGAATACCTGCTTATTTCTCTCCTCTAGGACCGCCATCCATACAGGAAGTCCTATGGCAGAGAATGTCAGAACCTAGAGGAAGTTAAGAAATCAGAAATTTGGGCTGGGTTTGTGACTCAGTGGTAGAACATATGTTTAGCACAAGGGAGACCCTGGTTTCATCCCGTCAGTGAAAAAAAAAAAAAAAAAAAAACTCAAATGCACGTGCACTGGCAGATAAGCTGCCTCTATCAGTGGCACTGGCAACAGCTCACTTGATCCTGGAATGAGGTTGGGACTTGTTTGAGGAATATGGAGTGTTCAAAAGAGAAAAGGGTCCCTTAGTGCTGGGAGTGTGTCTCAGTAGTAGAGCACTTGCCTAGCATGTATGAAGCCCTGGGTTCCATACTAGCACTACAAAATAGAAAAAGAGATGAATCAACCAGTCTATCTTTTTTTCTTTTTTTTTTTTTTTTTTTTTTTTTGGTACCGGGGATTGAACTCAGGGGCACTCGTCCACTGGGTCACATCCCCAGCCCTTTTTTGTGTTTTTATTAGAGACAGGGTCTCACTGAGTTGCTAAGTGCCTCGCCATTGCTGAGGCTGGCTTTGAACTCGCGATCCTCCTGCATCAGCCTCCCAAAGTGCTGGGATTACAGGCGTGCGCCACCACGCCCGGCCTTGCAACCCTTTTGAGGTTGCTAAAAAATGTCTACAGGCAGTGAAGGGATCCAGGATTTGTGCACCTGACTCTTGAGCAGAATCTGGAAGTCCCCATGGAGCTCTGGGTATTCACAGGCCATGTCCTGTGGGTCACATGTGTGCCTCGGTGAGGGACATTTCCTCATCAGTGCCAGACTTCCCAGCCTCTATGTTGAGACTTCCAGGCCAGGCTCTGAGAAGCAGCCATCAGGACTCCCTGCCTTTGGCTGTGGACCAGACAGGTTCAGGCTGTCCTTCCTGCTGCATGGCCTCTGACACACCCTCTGCTAACTAAGGCTCTGCTCCTCTTTATGAGAACTTTCTCATGGATTGTTACTGAAACACAGACAAGAAAACTGGGAGCGACTTTCCTTCAACTTATAGAAACATGACCAGTCAGCATGGACTCCCCACCCCTACCCCCTCCTAAGGGGGCTGGTTAGCACTGGGCAGGTGGCAGGGTAGCCAGCTAAAAGGTAGCCTGGAAGGAAAGAGAGTAATTGATGGTTCTTATTTTGTTTTTGTTTTGGTTTTGGTGCAGTGCCAGGAGTCAAACCCAGGGCCTGCTACAACTGAGACACACCCCAACCCTTATTTTCTTCTTTTGGATGAGTAACTTTTCAAGAGTTCACTCATTCATTGGTGTATTTGTGGGATAAGTTATTCCACAAATATTTTAAAAGCTCCTAACTAGGCCAAGCACTGTGGGACAGAACAAAGGGCAAAAGAACAAAGGAGAAGATCTCTTTCTCCTACCCAGATCCTCAGGTCTCCAGTCCTCATATATCCAGGCAGCCACCAACACTTTGCATCTCTTCACATCCCTTTAAGGGAGGTTCTATTCTATCATAAGCTCAAGGCCAACCTAGACAACTTAGTAAGACCCTGTCTCAAAATAAAATTTAAAAAATTAAAAATGTGCTGCCTGGGGCTGGGGATATAGGTCCATTGGTAGAGTACTTGCCTCATGTGCACAAGGCACTGGGTTCAATCCCCAGCACCACAAAAAAAAAAAAAAAAAAAAAAAAAATGTGCTGCTCACTGTGGTGCACTCCTATCATCCAAGCCACTCCAGAGACTGAGGCAGGAGGACCTCAAGTTCAAGGTCAACCTCAGAGATTTAACAAGACCCTGTCTCAAAATAAAAAAAATAAAATGGGGATGTAGCTCAGTAGTAAAGTGCCCCTGGGTTCAATCCGCACTACCAAACCAAACCAAACAATGGGACAGTTAAAAAAGATGAGGGAGGGAAGGGAGGGAGAAAGGAAAGGAAGGGACAATAAAATAAAATAATGAGTATGTTCTGTGGTTTGGATGACTAAAATGTCCCAAAGGGTTCATGTGTTGAAACTTAGCCCCCACTGTAAGATATGAAGAGAATGGAAACTTAATCAGACTATGATTGTTTGGAGATGGGAACTTTGAGAGGTGATAAGGATAACATAAGGTCATCAGGAGTGAACTCTCATGATTGAAGATTTTTAGGTGTGATGCCCTGGGTTTAATTTCCAGCACAATTAAAAAAAAAAAAAAAAGGCATAGAGACTAGGACATACACTTACTCCTGTCTTTCTACATGTGATGCCCTAGGCCACCTCTGGACTTTGCCTGCAAGGCCATCAATGGTCAGGTAAGGTAGGAGGCTGAGTCAGAAGGATTGCAAATTCAAGGCCATTCTGGGCAATTTAGCAAAACCCTTTCTAAAAATAAAAATTTGAAGTGAGGGCTAGGGGTGTAAATCAGTGGTAGAGTTTTTGCCTAACATATATGTGAGCCCCTGGGTTTGATTCAAAAGAAAGAAAGAAAGAGGGATGGAGGGAAGAAGGGAAAAGAAAAAGAAAAGAAAGCCATCAACAAATATAAGACCTCAACCGTGGATCTCCAGAAGACAAGCCACAATAAATTTTTTTTATAAAGTTCCCCAACTTCAGGTATTTTGTTATACTAATGCAAAAACAGACTAATATAATATGTGACACAGTGACTAGGGAGGTGTCTGGCTGGGGCAGGGAACTGGAGCCCAGGATCAAGTATATTTGAGGAAAGATCTGAATTTTAAAAAGGAATCAGCTTGGTGATTAGCATTCCAGGGGGAAGGGATCAGCCAGTGCCATAGTCCTGAGGTAGGATAAACTTCAGCAAGAGAGGGGCCCCTGCCAGCTAATGAGAGGGGCAGGATGAGAGTACAGGTCTGGGAGTAAGTAAGAAGAAAGCACTGTGAGCTCTGATTCCCATCAGTAAAATTCCTTGTTCAATGTGTGTGTGTGTGTGTGTGTGTGTGTGTGTGTGTGTGTGTGTGTGCTGGGGATAGAATAGAACCCAGGGCCTTGCACTTGCTAAGCTAAGCCACATTCCCAGCCTAAAAATTTTTGTTTAGTCTCAGTAATCTTCCAGCTCTCTGATTTCATTCCTACATTCCTTTATTCAAAGATGTCATTGACCCAGGTATTAGAGAGACTGAGGCAATAGATTGCTTGGGCCCAGGCAACTGAGTAGGCAACTCAGTGATGGTATGAGTCTCAAAAAACAAACTAAAAACCAAAAATAGCTACATGCAGTAGCATATGCTTGCAATCCCAGCTACTCCAAGGCTGAGGGAGGATTGCAAATTCCCGGTCAGCCTAGGCAATTTCACAAGGCCTTGTCTCAAAATAAAAATATAAAAGAAAATAAAAAGGGGTAGGAATATAGCTCAAAGGTAGCCTCTGGGTTCCATCCCCAGTACCGTTGGGGAAAAAAAAGAAAGACGTTGCAAGAAAAGAAAGATGTCATTGAATATCTAGAGTGTGTAGGTTTAACAAATGAAACATGAGATGCCCAATTAGATTTGGGTTTTTGTTTTGTTTATTGGTATTGGGGATTGAACCAAGTAACACTATACCACTGAGCTTTATCCCCAGCCCTTATTTATTTACTTTTTTTAATATTTAATTTTTAGTTGTAGTTAAGCCGGGCGCGGTGGCGCACGCCTGTAATCCCAGCACTTTGGGAGGCTGAGGCAGGAGGATCGCGAGTTCAAAGCCAGCCTCAGCAATGGTGAGGCACTTAGCAACTCAGTGAGACCCTGTCTCTAATAAAATACAAAAAAGGGCTGGGGATGTGGCCCAGTGGTCTAGTGCCGCTGAGTTCAATCCCCGGTACCAAAAAAAAAAAAAAAAAAAAAAAAAAAAAAAAAAAAAAAAAATTTTAGTTGTAGTTGGACACAATACCTTTATTTTATTTATTTTTATGTGGTGCTGAGGATTGGACCCAGCACCTTGCACATGCTAGGCAAGCGTTCTACCACTGAGCCACAACCCAGCCCCTATTTTTTTTTTTTTTTTTTTTTTTTTTTGGTACTGGGGATTGAACTCAGGGGCACTGGACCACTGGGCCACATCCCCAATCCCTTTTTTGTATTTTATTAGAGACAGGGTCTCACTAAGTTGCTAAGTGCCTCGTCATTGCTGAGGTTGGCTTTGAACTTGCGATCCTCCTGCCTCAGCCTCCCAAGTGCTGGGATTACAGCCAGCCCCTATTTTTTTTATTTTTTAATTAATTAATTTTAGGGGGGGGATTGGGGATTGAACTCAGTGGCACTTAACCCTGAGCAACACCATCAGCCCTTTTCATTTATTATTTTGAGACAGGGTCTCATTTAACTTGCTTAGGTTCTTTCTTGCTAAGTTATTGAGGCTGGCCTTGAACTTGTGATCCTCCTTCTTTAGCCTCCCAAGTTGCTGGGATTTCATGTGTGTACCACCATACCCAGTTTTTTTTTTTTTCTTTTTTTTTTTTTTTAATATTTTTAAGTTGTCGATGGATCTTTATTTTACTTATCTATATGCAGTGCTGAAAATTGAACCCAGTGCCTCACACACATGCTAGGCAAGTGCTCTACCACTGAACGACAAACCCAGCCTTTTTTTTTTTTTCACATTTTGAAACAAGGTCTTACCAAGTTGCTGAGGCTGGCTTCTGACTGTGATCCTCGTGCCTCGGTTTCCCTAGTCCCTGGGATTACAGGGGTGCATCACCAGGCACAGAGCTCATTTAGATTTGAATGTCAAATGAATCATGAATACTTTTAGTATAAATGTATTCCAGAGTGTCACAGTATCTTCCGTGTTCTGGAGTAGGTCTGGGTTTGAATAATCCACTTAATAATACATGGTTTGGTGCCTTTGAAGGAACTGGTCAAACATGAAGTCTTTTTTGGCCTGAGAGAAAGCGATAAACATGCTTCACAAGTCTTCTTTGAGGGGTTGGGGATATAGCTCAGTCGGTAAAGTGCTTGCCTCGCTCGCATTCCCAAGGCCCTGGGTTCAATCCCCAGCACCACCACCAAAATAAAAAATAGGAGTCTTGGGCTAAGGTTGTGGCTCAGCGGTGGAGCGCGCGGCCCAGATTCGATCCTCAGCACCATGTAAAAATAAACGCATTGTGTACAACTAAAAAAATAAATATTTAAAAAAAAAATAGGAGTTTTCTTTGGGGCTGGGCATGATGGTGCACACCCATAATCCCAACAACTTCAGTAGGTTGAAGCAGGAGGGTTTCAAGTTCAGGCCAGCCTTGGCAATTTGGCAAATCCCTAAGCATCTTAGTGAGAACCCGCCTTAAAATACAAAAGACTGGAATGTAGCTCAGTGAAAAATGCCCTGGGTTCAAAAAACAAAAATAAAAATACTGGGGATGCACCTCAGTGGTAGGGCACTTGCCAGATCCTCAATACCTCTGGAATAAAAAGTCTTCTTTGGAGCTGGGGGTGTGGCTCTGTGGTAGAGAGCTTGCTTAGCATTTGTGAAGCCTGGTTTCCATCCCCAGGACTGAAAAAAAGTTCTCTTTTTTTTAAGCTTTTTTAATTTTTTAAATTTTTTTTAGTTATTGATGTATCTTTATTTTTTTAATTTATTCATATGTGATGCTGAGGATAGAACAGGGCCTCACACATGCTAGGCAAGCACTCTGCCACTGAGCCACAACCCCAGCCCCAAAAAGTTGTTATCTTGAACTGATGATGGGTGCCTACAACTCTTGTGAGATCCCACATCACGTGGATCTAAATTCTTTTTCCATCCATCACAGATGCTTATCATGTTGCATGAGTGGAATGCTTGGTTCCTTGATTGGCCAGAAGTAGGAGCTAAGACCAGGTGTCCTTTTCTGAGGGAAGAAATGGGAGCATGTTCACACTTACGGTCCTCACTGTTTGTGAATAACTAATGTAAGCCAGAGAGGTCAGAATATTCTAGCAAGAAGTGATGTGATGGGGCTGGGGATGTGGCTCAGCGGTAGAGCGCTCACCTAGCACATGAGTGGCCCCGGTTCGATCCTCAGTACCACGTAAAAAATAAACGCATTGTGTACAACTAAAGCAAATAAATAAATATTAAAAAAAAGAAGAAGAAGAAGTGATATGACCCTGCCATGGGCCATGAATCCTGTCACAAGGTCACATAAATGTTGTGGTACCTGTCTGTATGCAAAGTCCATTCTGTCCCCAGACTCTGAAGACAATGCATGTAGGTATTCCCACAGCCTGGCCAAACCCAGGTGTGACAAATGGCCATCTGAGACACATCCAAGACTTGACAGATAATTTTTTTGTGTGTGTGTGTGGTGCTGGGGATTGAACCCAGGGCCTTGTGGATGTGGGGCAAGCACTCTACCAACTGAGCTACATCTCTAGTCCCTGACAGATAATTCTTTAAAAAAGTATCATGTAGGTGCAGTGGTGCACGCTCGCAATCTCAGAGGCTTGTGAGGCTGGGGCAGGAGGATCATGAGTTCAAAGCCAGCCTCAGCAATGGTGTAGCCCTAAGCAACTCAGTGAGACCTTGTCTCTAAATAAAATACAAAAATAGGGCTGGGGATGTGGTTTAGTGGTCAAGTGCCACTGAGTCCTGAGTTCAATCCCCAGTACCCCCCCAAAAAAAAAAGAGCATCCCCTTGTCACCTGGGCTTTGGGCCCATGGAGAACTACATGGCAGAGAGAAATCAATTTTATGAATGAGGGACCTGAGTAAAGCCCAATGGGGATTTCCTTCTGTCAGTGCCAGGAATGTCTCAGAGAAGAATGTTCTGGAGACACAAAGAACTTCCTGGGGAGATGAAATCTCTTTTCCTGGCATTTGGGGGTAGCTCAGGAAACAGCATGGTGGCTAGTGGGCATGGCCACTCAGACAAGGGACCCAACCCTGACCATCTGAATGGATCTGTTCCTGGTGAAGAATAAGTCAGGCCATAGCCTTGTCCAGTGTCTTAGGTGCCTTGGCTCCCTGAGTACCTGGTTTTGGATTATACATTATATAAAGAAGTCAAAAACTGACCTTGTGGGGCTGGGGCCGTGGCTCAGTGGTAGAGTGCGCACCTGGCATGCATGAGGCACTGGGTTCAATCCTCAGCACCACATAAAAATAAAATAAATGTATTGTGTTTACTTATAACTAAAAAATATATATTAAAAAAAAAAAAAGAACGGAACTTTTCACCCTCTGACCCACATGCTGACCATGTGTTTAGCCCCAATGAACCACCCAACCCCTGGGTTCTGTTCTAGAAATGTGGACCTGAGTATGGTGGAAGAAGAAGGACAGTGGCTTTGGCCTGAGGGGACATTCAATCCCTTTCCTGGACAAGGGGATCGGCCCATCTTCCTACCCACTGGTGTCCTCATGGATGACTCTAGGTGTTAGCAGTGTGCAAAGTGTTAGTGGACTGGCATGGCAGCCTCTGCCCTCAGTAAATACCACAGTAAGGACTGGCAGCCCCAATGCCCACCTGGTGTCCCCTCTGGAGTAGCCTGACAGGGGAGGACCACAGCCTGCAGTCCCAAACCCTGGACACTTGACTGAGGCAATAGTGGACACAGATTCCTCAAATGTCTGAGTCTTAATGGGATGTTGTTGAACTTGGACTGGCTTGCCCAAGGGAGTCCCCACTCTGTCCTGTCATAACATTTCTTACCTACCCACTGGTTGTACCGATCCACTGTGTGCTAGTCCCTTCTCACAGATGGGACAACACTCCCATTTGAGGCCCATTGTGGAGGGTAGAATGTTCACTCTCCTGGGGACTTTGTCTTAAGTGTTCCTGCTGTGTTCCCAGTATACAATCAGTGTTCAGTAAATGTCTAGGGAGTAATTGAGGCAATGAAGTCACACTGGCACCTGGAGAGCCTTGGGCCTTGTGTTCTCTGACCCTGCATGTTGCAGGAGGGGAACCTAAAGGCTAGGAGGGGAAGGTCACCCCACATTTCTTTACACAAAGACAGAGCCTGGCCAGAGGTGTCTGGCAGCATTCAGTCCACACTTACTAGTCAGTTTGGGGACTCCCATCGCCCTACCTGGTGGGACACTGCCTGGGCTGCCCTTGCAGCTCTTGGGCCCACCGTGCCCCCTGGTGGCCAAGGCTGGAGCAGGCCCCTGGGCGGCTGACAGAAAGTGGCAACAAATGTAGATGAAGACAGTGAAAGATGCACTTCCGGTTCACGACAGGACCTCTGAGCAGTTTGTGCTTAACTCTTTTTTTTTTTTTTTTTTTTTTTTGGTGGTACCGGGGATTGAACTCAGGGGCACTCAACCACTGGGTCACATCCCCAGCCCTTTTTTGTATTTTATTTAGAGACAGGGTCTCACTGAGTTGCTAAGTGCCTCGCCATTGCTGAGGCTGGCTTTGAACTCGCGATCCTCCTGCCTCAGCCTCCCAAAGTGCTGGGATTACAGGCGTGCGCCACCGCGCCCGGCTTGTGCTTAACTCTTTAGGGAAGTGTTGGTGCTCAGAACCCTGTAGGAGCAGGAAGGACATCATCAGAGCTCCTCAGACTCTCTGGGGACAGAATGTGCCTAACTGCAGGTGGAGTCTGAACTCCACTCTGCCTAAACCTAAGTGGACAGAAGACACTCAAAATAAGTGTGGGGCTGGGGCTGGGGCTGTGGCTCAGTGGTACAGTGCTTGCCTCGCATGTGTGAGGCCCTGGGTTTGATCCTCAGTACCACATTAAAAGTAAACAAATAAAATAAAGGTATCCTGTCCATCTACAACTACAAAAATTAAAAAAAAATAATAAACACATGTTGATAAACTAGGCCATCTCTAAACAGCTGTGTTTTATGGAGTATTATTATTATTGGTTCTGGAAATGGAACCTAGGACCTTGCTCTTGTTAGGCAAGTGTTCTACCCCTGAGCTTTATCCCCAGTCCTTTTCACTTTTTTTTTTTTTTTTTTTTTTTTTTTGGTACCGGGGATTGAATTCAGGGGCACTCGTCCACTGGGCCACATCCCCAGCCCTTTTTTGTATTTTATTAGAGACAGGGTCTCACTGAGTTGCTAAGTGCCTTGCCATTGCTGAGGCTGGCTTTGAACTTGCAATCCACCTGCCTCAGCCTCCCACCTTTTCACATTTTGAGGCTGAGTCTCAGTAGGTTCCAGGCTGCCCTTCAACTTGAAATCCTCCTTCCATGGGCTGGGGTTGTGGTTCAGTGCCGGAGCGCTTGCCTCGCACATGTGAGGCACTGGGTTTGATCCTCAGCACCACATAAAAATAAATAAAGATATTGTGTCCATGCATAACTAAAAAAAAAAAAAGAAAGAAAGAAAGAATAAAAAAGAAATCCTCCTTCCTCACTCTCCCCAGTAGCTGGGATTACAAACCTGCACCACTGTAGCTGGCTTCAGGGAGCTTTTTAGGATACATGATGGAGATGGGGACCATGGGTACTGCTAACCAATCTCCCACAAATTCCTCATTTATTATTCATTTATTTATTTTTATTTCTTGGTCCTGGTGATTGAATTTAAGGGCACTTTCCCAATGAGCAATACCCCCAGCCCTTTTTTTTTTTTAATATTTATTTATTTGTTCTAGTTGTACACAATGCAATGCATTTATGTTTACATGGTGCTGAGGATCGAACCCGGGTCACGCACGCGCGAGGCGAGCGCTCCCCCGCTGAGCCACAACCCCAGCCCCCCCTTTCTTAAAAATTTTGAAACAGAGTCTTGCTAAATTGCTTAGGGCCTCACTAAATTGCTGATCCTTCTGCCTCAGCCTCCTGAATCACTGAGATTACAGGCGTGCACCACCACGCCCGGCACACAAACTCCTCGTTTAGTGTGAGAATGTTGTGATTGAAAAACGACACATTTTGTAGCAGTGCTAACACATTGGAAGTATTGTATTTTTCATAAAAGCGTCTCTGTAAGAGTCCCTTTTGCTATCCTTGAAAAAAGTATCAAAACTATCGAAGTACAAAGAAAATCAAATTCACATGGAAATTTATCTTTTTCTTTCCCAACCAGTTGTCCTGAAATCTCACTGTGTAAGCACAAATTTGGAGTGAAATAAAATTTAAAAATTGTGAGCAAGGGCTGGGGGTATAGATCAGTGGTAGAGTACTTGCCTAGCCTTGGAGGCCCTGGATTCCCTTCAGTACAGCAACACAAAAACAACTTGTAAACAATCCTACACTTCCCTTCTCTGGAGACCCTGCACTGGTTGGGTGGAGAGATTGCATGGGCTCAGTAAACATCAGGGGCTTGCTCTCTGGCCCATCCACCCTACTTCCATTTCTCATTCCCAAGTGGGGTAGGCACCCCTGCTGTTCTCTGATCCCAGTAGCACTGTGAAACTCCTGCATCCAGCTCTGAGCTAATATGAGATCCTACGTGGCTTTCTTTGTAGGGAAATGTAAACCCAAAGCAATCAGTGAAGCCAAGGGAGAGAAGCCTGTACATATTGGGAAGATTTTCACCCGTATCAACCTTGACGGAGTCTGTAAATTGGTGGTTCAGATCAATATTTTATTTTTTTTGCAGAGCTGGGGATGGAACCCAGGGCCTCCTGCATGCTAGGCAAGCCCTCTACCACTGAGCTATATCTTCAGATTTTTGTTTTTGTTTTTTTGAGACAGGGGCTCAGTAAATTGCCCAGGCTGGCTTTGAATTTGTAATCTTCCTATCTGCACCTCCCAAGTGGCTGGGATTACAGGCATGTACCGTCAGTAGAGCTCTGCTCCGCTCAGCATTTTATTCCGTTCTTGGTGCATAACAGTAGGGTCTTGTTAGCATTTCTGAGGGCACCTGGTGTAGTGATGCAGTGCACTGATATAGACATAGTGAGTGAGTGTCCACCACACCCTCTGCCGGATCCTTCTAGAGCTGCAACATGCACTCAGCAACCTGGGCTGCCCTGTGAACCTGCCCACCATGCATCAGTCCTGAGCCAGGCTGTTTTGGGGTGATGTCAGGTGCCATGGCTGAGGTGAGTTTTATCAAAGTCATCAGAAGTGAGGTGAGGCTGACTTAGGAATGTTCAGGAACCTGAGATGCTGGCAGGGATAGCCAAACTCAGGAAGGAGGTTGGATGACATCCAAGGGGACACAGGGGCTTGGACTTGGGGAGGGGACATGAAGACAGCCAGGAATGCATAGAGTGACAGAATATGTGAGGATTTGGATATGAAAGTGTCAAATCTGACTAACAATTACTTGCTTCTCAGGCCAACTGACGCTGGCCAGTGTGAAGCCCAGTGCTGTCCTCCTGAGCCCTGTGGCTATCTCTTGGACATTTTTATTTTTCTTTTTGGTACCAGGGATTGAACTCAGTGGCACTCGACCACTGGGCCACATCCCCAGCCCTTTTTTGTATTTTATTTAGAGACAGGGAGGGTCTCACGGAGTTGCTAAGTGCCTTGCCATTGCTGAGGCTGGCTTTGAACTTGCGATCCTCCTGCCTCAGCCTCCCAAGTGCTGGGATTACAGGCGTGCGCCACCACGCCCAGCTCTCTTGGACATTTTTTTTTTTTTTTTTTTTTTTTTTTTTTTTTTTTTTTTTTTGTGGTACCGGGGATTGAACTCAGGGGCACTTGACCACTGGGCCACATCCCCAGCCCTTTTTTTGTATTTTATTAGAGACAGGGTCTCACTGAGTTGCTAAGTGCCTCGCCATTGCTGAGGCTGGCTTTGAACTCGCGATCCTCCTGCCTCAGCCTCCCAAAGTGCTGGGATTACAGGCGTGCGCCACCACGCCCCGGCTCTCTTGGACATTTTTTAATGTTTATTTTTTAGTTTTAGGTAGACACATCTTTATTTTATTTTTATGTGGTGCTGAGGCTTGAACACAGTGCCTCACGCATGCCAGGTGAGCATTCTACCACTGAGCCATAACCCCAGCCCCCCCATCTCAGACATTTATGTTAGTGAGCTTTTTCATCGCTGTGACCAATTTTTTTTTTTTTCTTTGTGGTACCAGGGATTGAACTCAGGGGCACTTGACCACTGGGTCACATCCCCAGACCTTTTTAGTATTTTATTTAGAGACAGGGTCTCACTGAGTTGCTAAGTGCCTCGCCATTGCTGAGGCTGGCTTTGAACTCGCGATCCTCCTGCCTCAGCCTCCCAAAGTGCTGGGATTACAGGCGTGCGCCACCACGCCCGGCGCTGTGACCAATTTTGATGAGAGCAAACTAGTAGAGGAAAAGTTTGTTTTGGCTCATGGTTTCAGAGGTCTCAGTTCATGGTCAGCTGATTTCATTGCTCTGGGCCCAAGGTAAGGCAGAACATCATGGAGAAGGGGTGAGGCAGAGGACAGCAGCTCAGCTCATGGTGACCAGGAAACAGAGGGGAAGGGAGAGAAAGAAGAAGGAGCCAGGGGACAAGATGTAATCCTAAAGGCATGACCCCAGAGACCTACTTCCTCCAGTCATGCCCCACCTGCCTAGTTACCATCTAGTACACTCGTCCTTTCAATTTAATCTATCAAATGAATATATTGAAATAAGCCCAATCCTCTATTAGCTTACAACTCTCATAATCTAATCATTTCCCCTCTGAACATTACATAGTTTCATGAGCTTTTGGAGGAAGCCTCATATCCAAACCTTAACAGCATTCCTGTCACCCACTTTCTTTTGTGTGTGTGTGTGTGTGTGTGTGTGTGTACCAGGGATTGAACTCAGGGGTGCTTGACCACTGGGTCACATCCCCAGACCTTTTTTTGTATTTTATTTAGAGACAGGGTCTCTCTGAGTTGCTAAGTGCCTTGCCATTGCTGAGGCTGGCTTCGATCCTCCTGCCTCAGCCTCCCAAAGTGCTGGGATTACAGGCGTGCGCCACCGTGCCCGGCCCTGTCACCCTCTTTCTAAGTGTGTCCTGCAGACTCCATAGCTTCTCTGCATTGTCCTCTTTTATACTGACCAACTGCCCTGGCTTTCTCTCAGGGATTTCCCAAAACTCAGTGATGATGGTGGCCGTGCTTCTTTTATTGGGGATCCTCTGGTTCCTCAGATGAGGTTCTACTTCTTCAACCCAGGTGCTCTGGGACAAAGTCCTACAGCATCTGCTCAAGCCCCAGTAGCTCTGCCCACCTGGGCTGTCTCTTACCTATGTGGGTCTTCCTCCTGTCTGATTCCTTCTTGCTGTTATCTTTGCATATACTGCCCTTAATGGACCCCTCACCTGTCCTCAGGACCTTCCCAGCGTGTCGGTCTCCATATACATCTCTTCCCACCCAGGCTCTTCTGCCTCAGCCATTGCTTCAATGTCTTCTTGGTCAACACCACTGACTGGCAACATGTTCTGAGAGGTTGTCTGTGTGTCTTGAATGGTGATGCACTATGGACTGAACGTTTTGTGTCCTTCTCCCCCATTTGATGTTTTTTTGTTTTTAGTTTTTATGGTACAGGTGATTGAACCCAGGGGCTCTTTACCACTGAGCCACATCCCCAGCCCTTTTTTGGAGGTATTATTTAAAGATAGGGTCTTGCTGAGTTGCTTAGGGTCTCAATAAGTTGCCGAGAGTGGCTTTGAATTTGCGATCCTCCTGCCTCAGCCTCCCAAGCCACTGGGATTACAGGCATGCACCACCATGCCCGGCCCCATTTGATAAGTTGAAATTTCATTCGCAATGTAAGGGTATGGTGTGGGGGGCTCTGATGAATGGAATTAATGCTCTTATAAAAAGAGGCCCCAGAGAGCTCTTTTGCCCCTTCCACCATGTGAGGACACAAAGATGCCATCTATAAAGCAGAAAGTAGGCCCTCACAAAACACTAAATCTATTGGTATCTTGACCTTGGACTTTCCGGGCTCTGGAGCTATGAAAAATATATTTCTGTTGTTGATAAGCTACCTCTTCAATGGTGTTTTGTTACAGGAAACCAAGCATACTGAGACAGAATGTAAAGTAGCTGCTGGGAAAATTTCCACTGAATAGATTCTCAAGTGCTGGGTTCTGGAAGCTGTGTGTACTGGTGACCAGGAAAGGGGGCGGGGGGGAGATGGGGTAAGATGGATGTGGATACTGACTGTGGGGGAAAGTTGTTCACTTCCTGAGTGGGGGTGAGGTCCTTGGTGCTCAGTCCCATGGAAGGGGTTCTGGGCACGGCTGACCCAATAATGTGTCTTGTCAGGAGGCTCCATCTTACCCTGGTCTGCTGGTAATTAAGGCTAAAATGATTGTGTCTGGGGTCACTTTGTGTGCAACATCAATCAGTCAGCTCAGGATGGGCCTGCTGGTCACATGTGGACTCATACCTCCCAGCTGGGGACAATGTGCCTGCTGGCAAGGCGGGTCATCCCATGACAGGTTTGCCACATTGTACTCTGGCTGAGCAAACTTAGGACAGGATTCCTGTGCAGGGCTTGTGAGGCATGAGGTGCTCTTGGATAGAGCCTTGTCTGTCTGTCTAGAGCATTCAAGCTGCACAAGTGATGTGCAGAGTTCACCTTGGGTGAAAAAGCTGCTTGATGCTGAGTTGGTCCTAAGAGACAGGAGGAGGCCAGGCACCTCTGGTGGGTACTATGGGACTGAATCCTCCCAGGCAGGATGTTGATGGACCCAGGGGCATATTTAGTGGCAAGCAGTTTTGTCCCACCATCATGGCCTGAAGAAATCCTCAGATGAGCCCCTCTGGGGAGTAAGCACTCTCTAGTTCACCTTGGCACATTCTTTTTTTTTTTTTTTTTTTTTGGGGGGGGGGAGGTTACTGGGGATTGAACTCAGAGGCACTTGACCACTGAGCCACATCCCCAGCCCTATTTTGTATCTAGAGAAAGGGTCTCACTGAATTGCTTAGCACCTCCCTTTTGCTGAGGCAGGCTTTGAACTCTCAATCCTCCTATTTCAGCCTCCCAAGTGGCTGTGATTATAGGCCTGGGCCACTGCTCAGCACCTTAGCACATTCTTTAAGTCATTGGCTTAGAGGCACCCTATATGTCCAACATGGGCATGACAAATAAAGCATGGTGGACACTCCCCTCAGCACATGACACATTGATGAGAGCAAGAGATTTTGTGTGTGGTGCTGGGGATGGAGCCCAGGGCTTCATACATGCTAAACGAGCTGTCTGCCACTGAGCGGCATCTCTAGCCCTCTCCCCCTCCCCCCTGCCAGCTTTTTTTTTCCCTGTAGCACTGGGGATTGAACCCAAGAGCACTTTTTATTTTTTTAAATTTCAAGACATGGTTTCACTAAGTTGTTGAAGCTGAACTTGAGATCTTCCTTTCTCTGCCTCCTATGTAGCTGGGATCACAGGCTGAACCTCCACATTGCATGTGACTGTGTTGGGTGTGCAAGTGCGTACTTGACTCCATTTGTGCATGTTAAAAACATGGGTTGGCTGGGGTGTGGTCAGTGGTGAGTGCTTGCCTAGCATTCGTAAAGCTCTGGGTTGCATCCCCAACACAAAAAAGTACACAAAACACACCCCCCCAATGAAAGAAATGGGCAAATCCAAGAATTAAAAATATGCATTCGAAAAGGAAAAAAAAAAAAAAGGTGGTTGAATGAGACGGATATCATTTTCCTAAATGCATGATTGAAGACCTGAATTGTACAAATATACTTTGTATACAAACAGTTGTATGTTGAGTTATACACATTAAAAATTATTTTAAAAAAATATGCATTCAGCCGGGTGCGGTGGCGCACGCCTGTAATCCCAGCACTTTGGGAGGCTGAGGCAGGAGGATCGTGAGTTCAAAGCCAGCCTCAGCAATGGCGAGGCACTTAGCAACTCAGTGAGACCCTGTCTTTAATAAAATACAAAAAAAGGGCTGGGGATGTGGCCCTGTGGTTGAGTGCCTCTGAGTTCAATCCCTGGTACCAAAAAAAAAAAAAAAAAAAAAAAAAAAAAAAAAATGCATTCATCTGGGGGCAGTGGTGCATGCCTGTAATCCCAGCGGCTGGGGAGGCTGAAGCAGGAAGATTGCAAGTTCAAAGTCAGCATTAGCAACTTAGGGAGGCCCTATGCAACTTAGTGAAACCCTGTCTCAAAAAAAAAAAAAAAAAAAAAAAAAAAAAAAAAAAAGGAATGGGGATGTGGCTCAGTGATTAAGTGCCCCTGGGTTCAATCTCTGGTACTAAAAAGTAATCCCCACACATTCAAATAAAACCAAGTATGGGCACATTTGTAGCAGCACTGTTCACAATCACCACAAGTAGGGAACAACTCAAATGTCCATCAAAAGATGAATGGAGGTGGGCATGGTGGCACACCTGTAATCCTAGTGATCAGGAGGTTGAGGCAGAACAATATTACGTTTAAGTTCAGTCTTAGCAAATTAGTGAGGTCCTATCTCAAAATTAAAAAGGGCTGTGGATGTGACTCAATGGTTAAGCACCCTTACGTTCAATTCCCAGTGCCTCCAAAACACAAAACTCCAAACAAAAATCAAAACTATGCTGGATGTGGTGGCACATGCCTGTAATCCAAGCAACTCAGGGGACTGAGGCAGGAATTCGCAAGCTCAAGGCCAATATGGGCAATTTAATAAGATCTGCAATTTAGCAAGACCCTGCCTCATAATAAAAAAATAAAAAGGGCTGGGATGTAGCTTAGGGGTAAAGTGCACTTGGGTTATATCCCCAGCACTGAAGGAAGGAAGGAAGGAAGGAAGGAAGGAAGGAAGGAAGGAAGGAAGGAAGGACTGTAACAAGACTGGTTAAGTTCACATTATGTGGATTTCAGCTCCATAGACAAACACAGAAACAAAACACCACACACACACACACCACATGGAAGCTGGCCCACACTTTTTTTTGTGTGTGTGTGGCACCGGGGATTGAGCTCAGGGGCACTCGACCACTGGGTCACATCCCCAGCCCTTTTATGTATTTCATTTAGAGACAGGGTCTCACTGAGTTGCTAAGTGCCTCGCCATTGCTGAGGCTGGCTTTGAACTCGCGATCCTCCTGCCTCAGCCTCCCAAAGTGCTGGGATTACAGGTGTGCGCCACCGCGCCCGGCTGGCCCACACTTTCTAAGAATGGAGAGCAGAGTATGAGAAGATCTGTCTATGCAGGGCAGGGAACAACAGGACAAAGGTAAGAGGGAAGGAAATGGGCCTTGTATGATAGTGTAGCAGACATTCCCTCCCTTCAAGGTTGGACCATACCAGAGGATCATCATCAATAAAGGGGGACAAAAAAGACTCAAATTCCCATCAAGAATTGGGTTTGATTCTGCATTCTTGCACCTTTAGCTTAGACCCTGCAACCCATCACACACAAGGGCCCAGCTGGCGCAGAGTAAGGGCAACAGCCCATCTCTGGGATGGCACAAGGAGGGGCTGAGAGAACAAAGACACGACAAGTGACAGCTCCTGTAAATTATTTTACTTTGAATATATAGGAAAAGAAATCTACAGGAAGCTATGTTCTGTGGTTATTTCTTTTAAACAATGTTTTGTATTTACAATTTTTAAAATTCCTGATTAAAAGCACCAGCTGAAAAGTTATGGGCTGCTAAAACCCTAAGATTACAAACCCATTAAGACATTATGCTCAACATAGTTATTACAAAACCTTAGCAAGAGACGATGTAACCCACAAATTTATCCATCACAGCGGACAGCATTTCTGACTTCCCTGTGTTCTTGATAAGCAGGGTTAAGTGCAGATCCCAAGAAGACCCTCACCTTACCAGCAGGTGACAGCTGTGTATCTGGGAGGGAACACATGGGCTTCCCTCCAAGCCCACCGACTTGCAGGATAGGCAGTGACATGAAGATGTAACCAGTTTTCAGCAGCCTACCTGCTAACAGAATCTTTCTGCTAAGCCTTTGCCCATTTGGAGTTTCCATTTTTTCCTGAATACTCAGCCATAGGACACTGAAGGCCACATCTCCTCAAGGGCTGCTGCCTGCCTTCCATTCGTTTTTGGTATTGCAGACTGAACTCAAGTGTGCTTTACCACTAAGCTACGTCCCCAGCCTTTTTGGGGACAGATCTTATTAAGTTGCTGAGGTTGTCCTCAAACTTGCAATCCTCCTGCCTCAGCCCCTTGAGTCCCTGGGATTACAGGCATGTGTCACTGTGCCCAGCTGCCTTCCATTCTTATGACTGAAATAGGAACTGACTTCTGACTCATGGGAAGGTACTTATCAAAAGCTATATGTGACAGGAAGGTGCTGCTGTGAAGGTGAGGTTCAAAGTTTGCACATCCTTGTGTTGCATGTGTACATGCCCACATACCCAAGCGCGCACACACAATTTGGCTTCCATAACGCTTGAGTGAATATCAAATATTGAGTACTGAAAATTTTAATTGTAAACTTATGACCTTATCCTTAACTTTACATATACATACATAACAGGGTAGTCACTAAAAGCACTTTAACATCAGGCCAGATGTTAAATTTTGAGGTTCTCATTTCAACTGCTCTACATACAAAATGCCCTAAAAGCAAAACAGACTTAAATAAATAGGCAGAGACAAACATGATGTACAACGTTGATTACAGTGAATGCAGGTCTGGAGAGGGGGACAGTGTGGGGTCCAAGGCAGCAGGAATAGGTCATGGAGACGGGAGAGTTCCATTTCCACCTCAGGGGAGGACCTAGGGGTTGCCTGTAGGGGGATCCATCATGGTTGAACTTAACAGAGGCCACGGCTTAGGAGGAAGACAAGACGGGGACATCTTGTTGGCCAGTGCCAAACCTTCTCCTGGCATAACTGGGAGGCACAAGGCTCTTCCTGGTAACTCAGGGATGGTAGGTCATCTCAGGATATCCCTCACCAGCCCTGTCACTCTGATCAGCTTTGTCTCTGACCTGGACAGCAGCCTGGCTGTGGGTGGTGGCCCAGCAAGTGAGGGGGCTACTGACGACCTGCCTGTGGCCAAGGCATGCCAAGACCTTGGAGCTCTGAACAATCTAATGTCCCTTCAGCCAGACACCGATGCTATAAGCAGTCTCCATGGAGCAAGGGTGATGAAACCTGGAAGCCCACCTACCCTGTTGGGCAAGGCTGCCCACCATCCCATGGCAGGGAGATGCCCCTGGGTGCTGAGAGCTGGAGGGGGGGCAGTTATATTTGTGCCTGTTACTGCCATTCCCAGTGCCACCAACACTGGGGCACCTTCCTGATTATCAAAGAAAAAAGCATAAACCCAAGCACGGCTGTCTGGGTTCGGCTTAGGAAGAGGCTTCAATGCCATCCCCCAGGGACCCAGTGGGGGTGGGGGTGGGGTCATGAGGCTGAGCCACTGCCCACATTCCTCTGCAGAAAAGGCCACAGAGCTGCCAGGAAGAAGACCTCTCTGACTGGTGTGAGGGGGAGCTTCTGCCCCGCACCTGAATTGGGCTGAAGAGGTGGTCTCAAATTTGGGCAAGGAGCCCCTCTCCCCTGCTTACTGCTCCTCCACAGCAACACAACAGGGGAAATGCAGGGGTCTCAGCTTTCAGACTTTCTCTCTCTCTCTCTCTCTCTCACACACACACACACACACACACACACACACACGCACACACGTTTATGAGCACACACCACAAGGTGTGGGGGTGACTCCAGTCAAGGTGCACATTGGAAGCTGAGTTCTCAGGTTCCTGAGGGCCCCTGACTAAGGCCCCAGCTGTCAGAGCAAATGGCTGCTGGAGAGAAAGGCAAGCTGGGAGAAGCACTGGTATTTGTGCTTTGTCCCACATGTGGGCCATTGCTTCTTCCCTCTGAATTAGGGCCAGAAACTGGTGTCTTGCCTCTGGGCTCTGGAAGGTGCTTTGAGAGCTGATGACACACTTCAGCCTCTGCCCAGCATCAAGGCGATGACCCCAAGGCACTGCCCATCCTGGCACACAGGATCAGGAGCTGGCTGGGGTCTGTGCCCCACGCCCCAACCAGACACTCTCTGCAGGTGTGTGACTCAGATGTGGAAGCAGGCCTGGTAGTTGAAGTCCACTTTTAAGGATGGCTCTAGAAAGTCAGCTCCAACATCCCACCTGTGAGCCTTAGCACCAGGGGCTCCTGGCACAAGGCAGGGCTGGCCAGCTGCCCCTCTTAGGAGGGCAGGAACTGGCCCACACATTCCCCAGGACTAGGAAGCTCTAGAGACAGTTGGGGAAGAAACTTGGGACACCCAAGTGAGCGTGCCTCCAGGAGAGCTCAAGTGCCATCTGGGTGGAAGTCGGGGACACAGGGCCCCACAGAGGCCCAAGGAGCTGGAAAGTCCCCTCCAGGGGCCTCACAGGAGGCTGGCCAGGCTGGTGTTGGGTCCATTCTGAGCTTGGAACTGCACGGGGGGTGGGCCATCTGTCCACTGTAGGAAGGAGAGGACACAGGTGGGTGAGGTGCCACAGAATCTTCCTAGGGAGAGCCTGGAATGCAGTTCCCTAGAGCTGATCACCTAGCCAGGACCCACCCTCCACACCCGAGCCTGTGGGCTCCCTGCATCACTTCCTGGGGAGTGGGTGCCCATGGCAGTCTCCCTTATCAGAGGCGCCTCCTGACGGAGTTAGAGCTTATGACAGGTGAAAGGAAATACAGCCACACATGCCCTTTCCTCCCCCAGGTGGGTGAGCCTGCCCGAGGGGCCCTCCACCTTCAGCCCTCCCTCGTGTCCGCACCGTGATGAGGTTGTGCTCGGGGAGGCTGCAGGCCTCGATGTGGTCTTGGAGCAGCTGCTGTGAGAAGTTCTGGTGCATCTGGGCAGCTTCGTGGGCGTCCATGGCATTCCCACAGGCTTTGTTCAGGTCTGAGGGTGGAACACATGTCTTGTGAGATCCTAAAACTATTCGGGGATGTCAAAGCCCATGTGCCAGCCCCACTCATGGGGTAGACAGGGCTGGACAGGTGGTGAAAGCTGGATGGCCAACTACTTGCCAGCCCTTAGGCATGTGAAAGCCTGCTAGAGGACACCCAATGCCCAATATGAGGACCAGCAAGCTCAAAATGACCCAACACCTGCCCTGAGCCTCCTCCCCAGGACCCTTGGTGAGTCTTTGACTCTGTTTCCTTATACATATAAGTAGGGTGCTGCAGTCACTGATTGGTACCTGCTGAGCACCTGCTCTGCACCCAGGACTGGTCCTGCCTGACAGGGATGACAACTGTTTGCATTCAGAGGGGAAGAAGCTCAGGCCAAGAGGCCAGGGGTCAATCCCTGATCAGTCAACCAGAGATCATGTTCTATCCTCATGGGTCCTGAGGATACTGAACAAGACCCTGAATCTAGCCAATAACTTGAATTGTCACAGGTACACTGCCCTCAAACAGGGTCCCCCAGAGAAGCGTACCCTACTCATACTAGATCTGGGGCCATGGACTGAGCAGATGAGTAGGGCTTGATCAGCAGCGCTCATCTCTAGGGAGAGACAGGCCAGGGCTGAGGAGGGGGAGTAGCTTCTGCACTTACCTCTCAGCAGGGCAGATGACCACAGCTGCACCGACATGTCCGGGATCTTGCTGGCCAGCTGCATGGCGGGCACCACCATGTTATTACTCTCCTGTCAATGAAGAGCAGCTGAGGGGGGACTGAGGGCCTGGTGGCAGAAACAGCTGGGCCCCATCTACCAAACCCTGCCCTGTTTGTTCTCTTGATGCTGCCTGGCAAACTCCTACCCTAACCTCTGAGCCTAGGTAAAATGACCCTCTCTGAAGTATTCCTTGTCTATTTTAGAAATAACACTGCCCAGCCGGGCGCTCAAAACTCAAAACACCAGTGTTCAAAGCCAGGCGTGGTGGCATACACCTGTAATCTCAGCACTTGGGAGGCTGAGGCAGGAGGATCACGAGTTCAAAGCCAGCCTCAGCAATAGCGAGGCACTTAGCAACTCAGTGAGACCCTGTCTCTAATAAAATACAAAAAAGGGCTGAGGATGTGGCCCAGTGCCCCTGAGTTCAATCCCTGGTACCAAAAAAAAAAAAAAAAAAAAAAAAAAAAAAAAGAAAGAAAGAAAGAAATAACACTGCCTTGCTTTGCTCCTGGCTGTGTATGCATTTCCCCATACATGCACAGTCAACAGTGGGCCACTCTGTGTGCCTCTCTTTCCAGTGGAGAAAAAGATACTGAGGCCAGTCAGCTCTGATCCCACAATAAGAACTGATTTAAAAGACAGACTCATTCAGGGATCCCTGAACCTGGGAAGGGTAGCCAGGAGCCTGCCCAAGAGCCTGCACCAGTAGCACTGATGGTTGGCAAGGAGGAAGTTTGTCTTTGACCCAGGAGTCTGGCTTTTAGGGAGGCTGTTGCAGACATGTGGGGCTGTGTGGGTGCCAGGATGTGTGAGACTGCTGACTCAAAATTCTTTATGTAATAGCCTGGTGCTGCTCCCACTTAGGAGCCCCAATATCT
Source organism: Tamias sibiricus (assembly GCA_025594165.1). Classification (NCBI taxonomy): domain Eukaryota; kingdom Metazoa; phylum Chordata; class Mammalia; order Rodentia; family Sciuridae; genus Tamias; species Tamias sibiricus. Next base: position 17,892,955 of record CM046673.1, on the reverse strand, counting down.
CCATGATGAGGCTAGAAGAGCCCTGTGAAGTCCATCAGGGGCCATTATCACCTGTCCTTGTCCCCATGACAAGGGCCTAGAACCACTGGATGGGTCTGCACTGTACAGCCTACATGGTATCTGGCTAAGGACTGAGTGCTGATGGCCTGGCTGTTGGGTTCAGGGTGAGGGTGGGAGAACTCCCTGTGCAACAGCTACCAGCAGCCCAGGGAATATGTGTCACATAGCCAAGACATACAAAGCATCAAACCCAATCCCATATGCAGATGCTAATACACAATAAGGGGGGAGGGAAGAATATCAGTGGATTAGACAAAGGGGAATGAAGGGAAGGCAGGGGGGATGGGAATAGGAAAGACAGTAGAATGAATCAGACATAACTTTTCTATGTTCATATATGAATACACCACCAGTGAAACTCTACATCGTGTACAACCACAAGAATAGGAAGTTAGGGGCTGGGGCTATGGCTCAGCGGTAGAGCTCTCAGCTAGCATGTGTGAGGCTCTGAGTTCAATCCTCAGCATCAAATAAATAAAATAAAGGTATTATGTCCACTTACAACTTAAAAAAAAAAAAAAAAAGGGAAGTTATATTCCATGTATGTATAATGTGTCAAAATGTACTAAATGTACTCTACTGTCATGTACATCTAAAAACAACAAATAAAAAGATAAAAAGATTAAAAAAAAAAAAACCCACAAAAATCTCAATTGTGAAAGACCCAGACTTCACACAATTATACTTAGTCTGGGATATTCTTTTTTGGGGAGACCAGGGATTAAACCCAGAGGCATTTAACCACCGAGCCACATCTCCAGCCCTTTTTGTTTTTAAATCTTTTTTTTGTGTGTGTGGTACCGGGGATTGAACTCAGGGGCACTCGACCACTGGGGCACATCCCCAGCCCTTTTTTTTTGTATTTAATTTGGAGACAGGGTCTCACTGAGTTGCTAAGTGCCTCACCATTGCTGAGGCTGGCTTTGAACTCACGATCCTCCTGCCTCAGCCTCCCAAAGTGCTGGGATTACAGGTGTGCGCCACCGCGCCTAGCTTGTTTTTAAATCTTTTTTTTTTTTTTTTTTAATATTTATTATTTATTTGCTTTAGTTGTACACAATTCAATAACGCATTTATGTTTATGTGGTGCTGAGGATCGAACACGGGTCGCACACGTGCGAGGCGAGCGCTCCACCGCTGAGCCATAATCCCAGCCCTTGTTTTTAAATCTTTGAGACAGGGTCTCACTAAGTTGCTAGGGCCTTGTTGAGGCTGGCCTCAAACTTGTGATCCTCCTGCCCAGGTCTCCTGAGTTGCTGGTGGCATGTGCCTCCACACCCAGATCATGCAGGGATATTCTACCCCAGATAAAAAAGCCTACCAACTCCACACTGTCACAGAGTATACCTTGGACATGAATTCCAGGTAAGCGCAAAAGGTTTTACAAATTTAGCTAAGGGGCTGGGGTTGTAGTTCAGTGGCAGAGTGCTTGCCTAACACATGTGAGGCACTGGATTCGATCCTCAGCACCACATAAAAATAAATAAAACAACAGTTTATGGGCTGGGGATGTGGCTCAGCAGTAGAGCGCTTGCCTAGCGCGTGTGCGGCCTGGGTTTGATCCTCAGTACCACGTAAAGATAAATGCATTAGCCAGGCGCGGTGGCGCACGCCTGTAATCCCAGCACTTTGGGAGGCTGAGGCAGGAGGATCGCGAGTTCAAAGCCAGCCTCAGCAATGGCGAGGCACTTAGCAACTCGGTGAGACCCTGTCTCTAATAAAATACAAAAAAGGGCTGGGGATGTGACCCAGTGGTCGAGTGCTCCTGAGTTCAATCCCCGGTAACACAAAAAACAAAACAAAACAAAACAAAAAAGATAAATGCATTGTGTAAAACTAAAAGCAAATAAATAAATATTAAACAAACAAACAAAAAACCCAAACAATAGTTTAGCTAAACTCTCCCACAAACTCAACAGTTACGGCAAAAAAAAACTGCTCTCCCCGCTGGGCGCAGTGGCGCACGCCTGTAATCCTAGCACTTGGGAGGCTGAGGCAGGAGGATCGTGAGTTCAAAGCCAGCCTCAGCAATGGCGAGGCACTTAGAGACTCAGTGAGACCCTGTCTCTAATAAAATAAAAAAAGGCTCGGGATGTGGCTCAGTGGTTGAGTGCCCTGAGTTCAATCCCTGGTACCAAAAACAAAAAAAAACAAAACAAAAACAAAAACAAAACAACAACAAAAAAAATTGCTCTCCCCTAGGCCTGGGTACTGGTGGGTGGATGATAGCCAGGCTGGGCTGTCTGTGGACACTTGGGTCCTCTGTCTGACAGCTGACAGAAAAGACAGGCCTCCCTCAGCTCTCCTGGGCAAGGCTCCTGATGCTGGCTTGGGGTGGCCTTATAGAAACCAGCCTTTTTATTTATTTATTTATTTTTGTACTAAGTATTGAACCCCTTTATTTTGGTACTAAGGATTAACAGCTAAGTTAACTGCTGAGGTATGTTACCACCCTTTTTATATTTTTTTATTTTGAGACAGGGCTTTGCTAAATTGTTGAGACTGGCTTTGAACTTGGGGTCCTCCTGCCTCAGCTTCCTGAGCTGCTGGGATTATAGGCATATGTCAATGAACCTAACTAGAAACAAGTTTTGAAGATTTGTGTGATCCTGAGAAGTGTCCCTTATGATACTATTGACAATGCCTGTAAATGACTGTGCTGGGCAAGCCCAGGGCAGGGTGCCCCAGTCTCTACTGGACCCCTGACCCTCATCTGAGCCTGTCCTGGCTGTTCAACCCTCTGACAGGACAACCATACTCTGGATACTTTGGTATCTGTCTCCATGCCAGGCCCCTGTCTGACCATTCTTATCCTGCACATTCTCCACCCAAGTTGTTAAGGCTGATGCCTCCCTGGGTACCCACAGCCCTGACCTAACAGAGCTGGCTTTGCTGTGTCTGGGTGTGAATTCCAGGCCAGGACCTAGGTCTGAGGGATCTGGAGGCTTTATGTAGTGGTGCAGGCCTGTAATCCCAGCAACTTGGGAGGCTGAGGCAGGAGGATCACAAATTCAAAGCCAGCCTCAGCAATTTAGCAAGGCCCTAAGCAACTTAGAGAGACCAGGTGTCAAAATAAAAAATAAAAAAGAGCCGGGCGCGGTGGCGCACGCCTGTAATCCCAGCACTTGGGAGGCTGAGGCAGGAGGATCATGAGTTCAAAGCCAGCCTCAGCAATGGCGAGGAGCTTAGCAACTCAGTGAGACCCTGTCTCTAATAAAATACAAAAAAAGGGCTGGGGATGTGGCCCAGTGGTTGAGTGCCGCTGAGTTCAATCCCTGGTACCAAAATAAATAAATAAATAAATAAAAATAAAAATAAAAAAAAAAAAAAAAGGTTGGGATGTAGCTCAGTGGCTAAGCATTCCTGGGTTCAATTCCTGGTACCAAAAACAAACAAAAACCCCAACAAACCAACTTATGCGTGGGAAGGAGGTAGGCAGTGAAAATGGCTAGATGAGGACGGCATACAAATTTATCTCCTCTGGCTCTCAGGCTTTTCATTAATTAATTAATTAATTAATTATTATTTTTTTTTTTGGTGGCATGAATGATTGAACCCAGGGCTTCACACATGAGAGGAAAATGCCCTACCACTGATCCGTACCCCCAGTTCTCTCAGCTTTTTTTTTTTTTTTAAAATATTTATTTATTTGCTTTAGTTGTACACAATGCAATGCATTTATGTTTATGTGGTGCTGAGGATGGAACCCGGGCCACGCACGTGCTAGGCGAGCGCTCTGCCGCTGAGCCACAACCCCAGCTCCAGTTCTCTCAGCTTTTTTTTTTTTTTTTTTTTTTTTTTTTTTTTGTGGTACCAGGGATTGAACTCAGGGGCACTCAACCTCTGGGCCACATCCCCAGCCCTTTTTTTGTATTTTATTTAGAGACAGGGTCTCACTGAGTTGCTAAGTGCCTCACTATTGCTGAGGCTGGCTTTGAACTCGTGATCCTCCTGCCTCAGCCTCCCAAAGTGCTGGGATTACAGGCGTGCGCCACCGCGCCCGGCTCTCTCAGCTTTTATAATGAACATCCTTTCTTCTTCTTCTTCTCTTTTGGTACCAGGGAATGAACCTGGGGGGTGCTCAGTGGCACTGCTTCCCCAGCTTTTTATTTATTTTTAAATATTTATTTATTATTATTATTTTTTAAAGTCGTACACAATGCCTTTATTTTTACGTGGTGCTGAGGATCGAACCCAGGTGGTGCACGTGCTAGGTGAGCCACAACCCCAGCCCTCTTTTTATTTAGATAGGGTGTCACCAAGTTACTTAGGGCCTCACTAAGTTGCTGAGACTGGCCTTGAATTTGTGGTCCTCCTGCCTTGGCCTCCTGAGTTGCTGGGATTACAGGCATGTGCCACCACACCCAGCGAGGTATTTTATAGTGTGGGAAAATATCTTAAAGTTAAAAATCTTAAGAGGTCACATGGGTGACAATAGGCAACGTTCAGATACAGGAATCTCATCAAAGACCATTGGCTTGGGGCAGGTACACCCCCAGGCCTTCACCGTGCCCCAAGGGACAGTGTGTGCTGGGTAGACAGAATCCACGGAAGTCTGGCTGAGAGAAAGCACTTTTTTGGCCATAGGCCTGTCCATCCCTCAGGCATCAACAAACAGGATAAGGAACCTGCTACTACCTACAACAGCTCTGGGCAGCCTCACAGGTCTAGTACCCAGCTCCCCAAAGCTTCAGGAGTGGTGGCAATAACATGTAGTCTAACAAAATGTGCTCATGCAGGTCACAGGTTGGGGAGCACTGCGCTATATGGTGGTGCTTCCCCACGCTGTCCAAGCCCCAACCCTGGGTCCAGGCCAGGCACTCACCCTGTGGTTCCCCAGCACATAGAAGATGTGGCCCAGAAGCACAAGGGAGCAGGCTGTGAGTCGGTTCAGGTCCTCCGCATTGGACATCTTCAGAGTTTCTCGTAGAAATCGTCTACAAAAGGGGAACATGGATGCTGACACCCTATAGGGACATCTTACAGAGAAGAGGCAGCAGCAGCCTGGAGAGGGCACTGAGTCTAGTGGGGACCTAGGCCAAGGCTGTGGGGTGGAGAGGGAAACACTGAGGACACAGTCCACCCACCAGCCCCTGCTCTGTACTCACTTGGCCTCGTTGTAACGACCCTGGAAGAAGGAGAAGAGCCCACGCACATAGAAAGCTGCTGCTCGGAGGCAATGTGAGCTGTGGGGAGAACACAGTGTCACCCACAGGTGGTTTTTGTGAAAGAACAGATTTATCCAAGGGGAGTATGTGTGTGTGGGATCTCCAAGAGCCCTCCAATACAGATGGTCTAGAAGGATGCGGTGCACAGAGGTGCCAGAAAGCACGAGACAGTCTAGGGCCCCATAGAACTCACATTACCCAAAGAGCAGAGGGCCTAAAACAACCTGGGAAGGGGCACCTGCAAGTGCTCACCTGACAGGAAAGCTGTGGTCTGGATTTATCCTCTCCAACAAACTGTATAGCTATGGACAGAAAACATTAGTTAGAATCTTTCTGCATTTTTATATGTAAGAAAGCTGGACCCTTAATGTGCTATTGGCACGACTATAGCTGCCTAGACTCAATCTGAGGGCCCCGTTCCTGTGGCCTGAATCCCACACCCTTCAACATCCTTCTGGGAGAGGGGGTGTGTCGCCTGTGAGGATGGACTGGGAGGTGAGGACAGAATTGGGCTAAGGCTACACCCAGGGCCAGCCCCCTGCCATTGGCAGACACCAGGTAGGGCAGAAAACAGGCAAGCAGGGACTTCTCTGTCATACTCCAAGCCCACATCTGGCCCTCAGACAACCCTATTAGCTGCTTTCTGACTGCTACTGTGGCTGAGGCTGGGCTTTCTGCTCTCTGTAGCCTGATAAACCACCCAGAATCTGGGAGGTCAGCTCTTTTTGCAGACAAGCCTCAACTACAACAAAGGCTGTGGGAGTGAAGAGAATCTGGGACACTTTGGAGGAGGACCCTAGGAATAACTATATAAGATTCAAGGATAAGAGGCATTGGGTGTATTGTAGGGTTAAGCGGGGATGGTGGGAGGAATCTAACATGTGTAAATATTGTCTGGGAAGACCATGTGAGCGCACTAGGCCTATGAGGATAGCCCTGGGCATCTCTACCCAACTCAATAGCCAGTGAGTGACCTGACTCTTTGGGATTCGATCAGCTGAGGCTGGGGCATGGTGACACCCTACAAGCAAAGCATAGATGACTGCCCTAGATATAACCGCTCAGGACAGGGCCCTAAGGCCTGCCTGAAATTCTAAAGCAGACAGCTTGGGTTATGAGACATTGGATTTTTTCCTTTGGGATTCAATAAAGCACAGCTCATTTTCAATAGTGAGAGATATTATGTAACCGTGGAAATGCTTTTGTCGCAAACCTGGCCTCCCTCAACCACAGGCACTGGTTCAGCCTGTGTGCCTCTCAGGATGGGAGCTACCCTGTGCCAAAAGGTAAATACCCTGAGGTTTACTGAAATCTGCTGGTGCAAGAACAACCAAAGACCCCAAAAAAGAGAATTGAGAGAAAGGATACCAAACATGAAGCATGTCACCTACTACCTCTTGGTGTCTATTTCCTTCCCGTATATACACACTCGCCAGGTTGGTCACGATGAAGGCCCATAGCTCCTGGTGGTTGGTGAGCTGGAATAGGAGACAGAAACATTAGGGAGCCAGGTCATATGTCGTGTCATACTGGGGTCTGCTTGGGGTCACAGCCAACCAAAAGTTCCATAGCTTTTGGAAAGCTCCATGACTACTTTGGAAACTGCATTCCCTACCCACCCCCCCAACTTCAGACAGGCCCCACTTACCTCCTATACCCAAGAATAGCCCTTTTCATTATAAAACCCTTACCCACCTTATGGGACATTTTCAAAAGAAAACAAAGCAAAAAGAAAAAAAGAGAAAAACCAGCCACCCCGATCCCTTTCTTAGTACATGCTGCATTTTGGTGTATCTTCTGTTTGTCTCTCAGGACTGAGACTCAGGTGGCCTTTCCCTCCACACCATGGCTGGTGACCTCCAGCATTCAGTCAGTGCATGCTGACAGAGGCATAAGCGGGTCCTGGGGAGACTGCTCTCCACTGGGGAGCTACTGGCTCAGAAGGGCTAGAAGATGAGTGAAGCTGTGTCAGAGGCCAGAGATGGTACTGATGGCTATAGGTGGGTAGACAGTGGTCCCCAGCTCTTCTTGGGGACCAATCTAAACAGCCCAAACACTGCCCAGACCCTGGCTCCCAGTGGGGCTGGGCAAGAGGGAGCCAGTAGCACATACCCTGCCTACAAGATTCTGGCAGATTGAGGAGGTCCAGAGTTTTCTGAACCAGTGAGTATTAGCCGAGATGTAGCAATGCCAGGGGCATTTGTCATGGGACTATGTGAAGAACATATGTTTAGGACTGGGGCTGCAGCTCAGTGATAGAGCACTTTTTTTTTTGCATGTGTGAGGCACTGGATTCAATTCTCAGCACCACATAAAAGTAAATAAAATAGGAGCCGGGCGCGGTGGTGCACGCCTATAATCCCAGCCCTTTGGGAGGCTGAGGCAGGAGGATCGCGAGTTCAAAGCCAGCCTCAGCAATGGCGAGGCACTTAGTAACTCAGTGAGACCCTGTCTCTAATAAAATACAAAAAAGGGCTGGGGATGTGGCCCAGTGGTCGAGTGCCCCTGAGTTCAATCCCCGGTACCAAAAGAAAAAAAAAAAAAAATAGGGCTGGGGTTGTAGCTCAGCGGTAGAGCACTCGCCTAGCACATGTGCGGCCCAGGTTCGATCCTCAGCACCACGTAAAAATATAAACACATTATGTACAACTAAAGCAATAAATAAATATTAAAAAAAAAAAAAAAGTATGGGCTGGGATTGTGGCTCAGCGGTAGAGCACTCGCCTAGTACATGCGCTGCCCGGGTTCGATCCTCAGCACCACGTAAAAATAAATGCATTGTGTACAACTAAATCGAATAAATATTAAAAAAAAAAGTAAATAAAATAAAGGTCCATCAACAACTTAAAAAACAAAAGAACCAAAAACCCCATATGTTTAGGGACAGAGGATTTGTTTTTGTCCTGAGTGTATCACTTCATGTGTGGCACCTGGAAGCACTGCTCCCTGGAGAGGGGAAGGACTCTCTAAGGTATACGGTTTTGGGAACTTTCATGCTGAACCAAAGTAGCAGCAGCAACCACCTGCAGGAAGTGAGATTGGGCATGTGGTAGCAAAACTGTCACAGAGTCACAATGTGTTGGTTGTGGTGGTCCTCGCACTGTTGCAGTGGACAGCAGGCGCAGACCAATGCCAGAGTGAAGGATGGAGACCAAGGAATGGCCACCAAGTCAGTTCTTGGCACCGAGGCATGTTATCTACACATCAGAGCTCCTGTGTGGTTCCAAGGTGAGTGGCAGGGGCAGCAGCACCCACAGACACATGGAATATCATAAAAGGGAGCACCCTATCAAACAGTCAGAAGTATTCCCCTAGAGACTTTTATTTTGAGTGGCAGACAGAGCAGCCCTTGATCCTTAACATCTCTACTGAGGGGCCTCCAGGGGAGGACGGTGTCCACAGCCTCCTTTTTCTGTGAGGACATTGAAGTCAAGGCACAGGACACCCTTGTCTGGTCCTTCGGCAGGGTGGGTAGAACAGGGACCTGAGTCGAGTCACTCTGTGACAAGAGTCTACCAAGACCCCAGTGTGAGGCCAAAAGCCTAGGGGTATCAATACTATTAGGAGAAGCCTCCTCCCTGATCGTGCACAATGAGGAATTCTCCTCTGCCCTTGAGCACATGGGTCAGGGCTGGTGTGGAGGCAGGGCAGACCTGGCTTTGTGTCTCAGCAACTTACCATTTAACATGGGGTGGCTCTAGGGAACGCCAGAACCCAGAGTCACTCTAGCTGTAACATGAGCCAACTTAATCTAGGGGGTGTCCTGAAGTTCCCATCAGGTGTTAAAGTGGCTGAAGAAGCTGTCAGCCACCACTGTGCCTTTCCCTCACTGTGCCTCTGTCCTTTGGTTAGCTTAGGCTGGCCAGGGTCCTCCTCTCCCCATGGCTACTCCTTATTCAGATGAACAGTGCGACAACATCACAGCCCACATAACACCCACTGCTGTGGAGTTGCACTTGCAGACCACAGTTTTGAATGGATGATCTAACTCCGCTGTGTCCCCCATCAGATGTTATGGTTTAGATGTGAGGTGTCCCCCAAAAGCTCACGTGTGAGACAATGCAAGAAGATTCAGAGAAGAAATGATTGGGTTAGGAGAGTCTTAACCCCATGGGTGAATTAATCCCCTGATAAGGATTAACTGAGTGGTAACTGAAGTGGTAGGTATGGCCAGAGGAGGTGGAACTTGGGGGCATGGCTTTGGGGTATATATTTCTATCTGGAGAGTGGAGCCTCTCTCTGCTTCCTGATCACCATGTAAGCTGCTTCTCTCTGCCACACTCTTCCACCATGATGTCCTGCCTCACCTTGAGCTCTAAGGAATGGAGTCAGCTGTCCACAGACTTAGACATCTAAAACTGTGAGCCCCCCAAATATACCTTTCCTCCTCTATAGTTGTGCTGGTTGGGTCTTTCAGTTGCAACAGCGAAAAAGTTGACTGAAAGAGACTACTCCCAACTTCTTATACAGAAGTGATGCCCACCCTGAGGAGGGAAGAGGTGGCCCCTTACCCGCAGGGCAGTGGTGAACTGTGCTTCCGCATTGTCCATGCAGTTGACAGAGACGCAGTACAGACCCTGGAAGAAGAAGGTAGTGTGATGGGGTGGTCCCTAGGGGGTCCCCATGGCTTCACCCAGATAACTGTGACAAGTGACTCTAATGAACCAGCTGCATTTGAGCTCTACCCTGAAGAAGAAGCAAAAAGGTAAGGCACTTGCTATTATGTGTCAGGCCAGACCCCGGGCAACTATGAACTCAGGGAGATGCTCAACAGAACATTGAAGATACTGCCTGGGGTGTTATGTGTCATTTACTGAAAATATTCTGGAACTTGCCTGGGGTGGTGTCATGGGGCACTTTACTGGAAATGTTCAAGATCCTGTCAGGGTGGTGCTGGGGCATTTTTCTGTCCTGGAGGGTACTTACCAGCAGTGTGTGTAGCTGTGCTGCATGGTTGGAAAAGAGCCGGGGAGATTGCTGGCACAGTTGGCAGACCTGGGAGATCTGTAGGGAGGGAGCATATTTAGGGTTATAGGTCCATAACCTGGGACCTGGCTTCTGAGCATCACTGGAGAATGACCCTAAAGATAACAGGTATGATTGCATCTTGCCTTCCAGACTGGGTACAGAGTCCCAGAGGATATGCCCACCACAAGGGCAAAGTGTGGTTCTGACCCCCTGTGGATGGTGACCCTTATCTGTGACCCACCTTCTTTGCCCATTATATGTCTTGCCTGTAAAGTACCTTTGCCCCAAAGCCTTCTTAGGAAGGTGGGCATTGAGAGTTATGAACCCTAGAGCAGGATGGGGATGTGAGCATCATTACAGGGAGCCCTAAATTCCTGTACATCATGAACAACATTTTCTGGGTGTGCAAGCTATGGGGAGGGGACCACTGGTTTTCATGTTAGTTCTCCAGACAAGTGTGTGTACAGGAGTACAAACTGCTGAGTCACAGTGAGATGACATAATGGGATATCCTACTAATACACACTTAGAAAATTTATACTCTCCTGAGACCTGACAAACTCCAACCACCTGCTCCTTGGCCTTCCCAACCCATGAGTGCATAGGTGTATGTGTGGGTGCATATATGTAGTCCCCCCAGCCCTACCTCCTGTAGTGCAGTAGCCTTGTGGCCTGTGACGAGCCGGCACATGATGATATGCTCCAGCAGGATCACTTGGAAGGAGGACAGGATGGGGCTGCAGTCGAGCACTGGGGGCAGGGGAATAGTTAGGGATAAGCAGACATGGGAGGCTGAAAGTGTCCCAGGGAGGCACTGACTCCAGTCCTACCTCCTACCATGCTGTTCTGATATCCTTTCTGTGTCCCTGAATCTCTATTTTGCCCTCCAAGTAAGGGAGCTCCTCTCCTTGTTCAGAAGAGGAAATGTAGTCCAAGCTAGGAGTTGATAGTGAGTGTGTATTAAAAGTAAGAAATCTTGCCAGGCATACGCCCATAATCCCACCAGTTTGGGAAGCTGAGGCAGGAGAATCACAAGTTCAAAGTTTGGTACTTAGTAAGGCTCTAAGCAACTTAGTGAGACCCTGTTTCCTAATAAAAATATGGCAATGCCTGGGGAATGTGGCTCACTGGTTAAGCACCTTGGGCTTAATCTTTCGTACCAAACAAACAAAAAACTCTAAGAAGACTGTAAATTCAAGGCTAGTCTCAGCAACTAAGGGAGAGCCTAAGTAACTTAGCAGGACTCTATCTCAAAACCAAAAATAAAAAGTGGGGCTGTAGCTCAGGGGTGGAGCATCTGCCTCGCACGTGTGAGGCACTGGGTTCTATCCTTAGCACCACATAAAAATAAATAAATGAAGATATTATGCTTGTCTACAATTAAAAAAAAAAAAAAGCGCTGGAGTTGTGGCTCAGTGATTAAGCACCTCTGGTTTTAATCCCTGGCATCAAAATAAATAAATGAATTTTGGCTGGGCGTGTAGCTCAGTGGCAAGGTATATGCTTAGTATGCACCAGGCCTTGGGGCTTGGGGTGGGAAGAAGTAACTTTTTTTTTTTGGTACTGGGGATTGAACTCGGGGGCACTCGACCACTGGGCCACATCCCCAGCCCTTTTTTGTATTTTATTTAGAGACAGGGTCTCACTGAGTTGCTAAGTGCCTTGCCATTGCTGAGGCTGGCTTTGAACTCACAATCGTCCTGCCTCAGCTTCCCAAGTGCTGGGATTAGAGGCAGGCGCCACCATGCCCGGCCCCTGGGAAGAAGTAACTTTTGATGGAACATGGTGGCATGTGCATGTAGCCCTAGCTACTCAAGAGGCTGAGGTAAAAGGAATGCATAAGCTGGAAATTTAAGGCCAGTCTGGGCAATACAGCAATATTCTGTCTTGTGTAAACAAACAAATAAATAAATAAATAATGCCTAGATATATCATTGATATATCTTTGATATATCATCACCCCTCAATAGATTGCTCAAGGGCTGGGCAAATAAACAAAATAAAGATATTGTGTCCAACTACAACTAAAAAATAAATATTAAAAACAAATAGGTGCTCAAGGGCATTTTGGACAAAGAGTTTCTAGTACAGATTTTTATTTTATTTTTTAGTTATAGATGGACTCAATACCTTTATCCCATTTATTTTTTTTTATGTGTGTGCTGAGGATTGAACCCAGCGCCCCCCATGTGTGCTAGGCAAGCTCTCCACCACTGAGCCACAACCCCCATCCTGTTGCCTTGAATCTTTAGGCTGTGTAACAGGGTGTCAGGCAGTGGCAAGGACCCTGGGAAGCTCCTGGCAGCATTGAGCAGCTACCTTCTGTTAGAACCAGATGGTGAAGTCTTTTCTCAGCACAGACACAGGGAAAGAGAATCATAGTCCCTTTGGGTTTGGTGTTTCTCAGTTCTGAAGCCTTCTCCCCCAGTGGTACTCAGGAGGACACAGGAAGCAAAAGAGCAGATTTGGGGGATTCTGAGCTAGCCACATATATTGGGGGCTCTGGGTTGATGCTACACTAAGGTCCTGTTCCCAAAGGATGGACTAAATAGCTGAGTATCTGTAAAGAACCTACAACCTCCAAAGAACCTGCCACAGGTCAGCAAGGGCCAAGTTGTGATTGCAGCTTTACCCTGAGCGTGTCCATGTCACAACACTGATGACAAGTGGCAAAACCACCCTTACATTTTTTTTTGTACCAGAGATTGAACTCAGGGTATTCAACCACTGAGTCATACCCCCAGCCCTATTTTGTATTGTTTTTAGAGACAGAGTCACTGAGTTGCTTAATACCTCGCTTTTGCTGAGGCTGGCTTTGTACTCGTGATTCTCCTATCTCAGCCTCCTGAGCCGCTAGGATTACAGGCGTGCGCCACTGTACCCAGCACACCCCTACTATTCTTTCTTTTTCTTTTTTAATATTTATTTATTTACTTTAGTTGTACACAATGCAATGCATTTTTTAAAAAAATTTATTTATTTACTTTAGTTGTACACAATGTAATGCATTTATGTTTACGTGGTGCTGAGGATCGAACCCGGGCTGCGCACGTGCGAGGCAAGCGCTCTGCCGCTGAGCCACAACCCCAGCCCTCCTACTATTCTTTTTTATTAAAAAAAATATTTTTTGGTACCAGGGATTGAAACCAGGGGTGTTTAACCACCGAGCCACATCCCCAGCCCATTTTATCTATCTATCTATCTATCTATCTATCTATCTATCTATCTATCTATCTATTGGTACTGGAGATTGAACTCAGGGGTACTTGACCACTGGGCCACATCCCCAGCCCTTTTTTGTATTTTATTATAGACAGGGTCTCACTGAGTTGCTAAGTGCCTCGCTATTGCCGAGGCTGGCTTTGAATTCGCGATCCTCCTGCCTCAGCCTCCCAAGTGCTGGGATTACAGGCGTGCGCCACCGCGCCTGGCTCCCTACTATTTTTATTTTTTAAAGTTGTACACAATGCCTTTATTCTTACGTGGTGCTAAGGATTGAACCCGGGCTGCGCATGTGCTAGGCGAGCGCCCTACCGCTGAGCCACAATCCCAGCCCTCCCTACTATTCTTGACTGAGCAACACGGTACTGGCAGGTATTGAGTGGGGCCCTGCTAACTCATATAGCCACTCTGCACAGTTGGGATGGACAGGACAGAGATGCAATGAGGCCCTGGCCAGACAGGGTCTTCCCCTCTATCCCAAGCCTGGACTGCTCTGCTCTCATATTGGCTGCTAGCATAGGCCACTGGGAAGGAAGGACCGACCAAGTAGGGACTGCTGCTGTGGTCATTCAGCTCCAGCATAGGTGGAGCCTTTTCGAGCCTCCCACCAGGGGGCGCTGTGAGTCCAACTTACTCTTGAGCTTCTCCAGCTGCATGAGGGCCTTGTCTGTGTACTTCTGTGCCTTCTCCAGGTAGCCCGCCTGCATGGAGTGCATCACTGTCACCTAGCAAGAAGACCAGCAGGCAAGGGTCAATGGGGCCCTTTCCTTGTCCCCAACCCGGGACCAGTGTGAACTCACCAGATAGACAAGCACACACATGTGCTCCTTGGGTAGCCAGTGGAAGAGGTCAGCGGGGTTGCTGGGCAGAATCTCGTCATCATGCAGTGTGGAGATGGTCTGGATGCACTGCTGCAGCTGCTTCAGGCATGGCTTTACACTCTTCACCTGCGGGAGCATGCAGGTGGCACCCGTGCTTTAGAGTCTGCCCATTCCCACCCTGCCACCCTTGGCTTCTTCTACTAGGAGCATCCACTGTCCCCTTCTGCCCTATTTACCTCCCCCAGGAATCAGCTGGGTTGAGTGTGGGGCAGGGAAACATATTTGGCAGGTAGCTCTTGGGTGTGGGAAGTAGCCTCCAGTGTCCAGGAGTCCCTGCAGTACTGTGGTTCCTACTAAATGGCTTGTCTGCACTAGCTACCCTGTCCTGAGGTCACACAGGGTATCTTTTTTTTTTTTTTTTTTTTTTTTAAAGATAGTTTTAAAAATATTTATTTATTTGCTTTAGTTGTACACAATGCAATGCATTTATGTTTATGTGGTGCTGAGGATCGAACCCGGGCTGTGCATGTGCTAGGTGGGTGCTCTACCGCTGAGCCACAACCCCAGCCCACACAGGGTATCTTGATGGCCCTCAAAACCCACTGAAAACTGGTGGCTGTAGTTTGCTGTGTCCTTATGAACTGAACAAGGAGCTCAGTCCAATGGGCAAAGGTGGGCACAGACAGAGGGAATTGAGGAAGCCTCTTACTAATGAAAGGACCACTTGGTACTTTCTAGGACCCTCATTGCTGTCAGTCTCCACCTGTGGCCTCCCTAGAGAGGTCCTGCCTGTGGTAGGCCCATGGAGGTGGGTGGGGGCTGAAGTGCATAGGTAGCTCACACCCCCAAAAGGCTGAGATGGTTACACAAGCACAGGTACAGGTGCTCAAACAAAGACATTCCTCAACCATACCAGCATTACTGAGTTGAGTCTTGGTTATGGCTGGCATCAGTCCCTAAACCTCTCAAAGCCATCATCTGCTGGGCAAAGGGGTGGACAGACACTGTGAGCAACTGCTGCTTCCAGAACCCTTAGGGTATACTCTCACGGATTTCCCAATTGGCCCTTACAGCACTCCACCTGTTTATGCACTGAGTGCATGTGTGTGAGGTCACTCATCATTACTCCTGAGTGTGGGCAGGGCAACTGGGACAGACCCTACTTTCAGAGCACTCTCTGCTTGTAGAGACACACAAGAAAGGTATGATGGTGCCAGCAGGTGTGCCAAAGCAGGAAGGGGTTGTGTGTGTGTGTGTGTGTGTGTGTGTGTGTATGGCAGAATGATAGACCTGCTGAGTATCAGGGTGATAACAGTGCCATCGCAGCCCAAGGCCCACATTCCATTTGCTGCTTGCACTCCTCCATGCCACTCCCCAGCATAGCCCTCCTGTGAGAGGCATCACGCACCTGCCCAGCATCCAGGTAGTGGGTCACCTGGAGCACCAGGAAGAAGACTCGCAGTGATTCCTTCTGGATGGGGTTCCCCTGCCAGTTCTCCACTATCTGCCCACACAGGGTCAGCAGTGGGTGTACTTCTTGCAACTTGCGCTCCATCAGTAGCAGCTGGGGAAAGAAAGGTGCAAGCACTGTACTACATCGTTTGTAGGAACCCCTCATAGGTACACAGAGCTCCCCGACCACCTACTGGGGGACCACCAACCCAGGGAGGAAAGCCAGGAAGAAAGAAACCCTGGCCAGGCTCCTTCCTCAGCATAAATTCCAAAACCTGGAATCAGAGTTTCAACTCTGAACCCCATGAGAGCACACAGCCCTCACCCTGAGGCTCCTTGCCATTTCTAATAGTCTGGGAAGCTGAAGGGCCATACCATGGAGAGTGGGTGGGGTGTGTACAGACCCTGTGTGTGGGGGGTCAGGCCTCAGTTCCACAACATGGGCTGCACTGGATTCTCCTGCCCAGCCTCAACTTACCATCCCCTTGCTGAGCAGGAACAGCGCCCTGGAAAACAGAGATAAGTCAGATCTTTGAGGGGCCAGGATCTTCCTAGAATAACTAACTGGCTACCTAATGCTCAAGGGACCTAATGGGCTGCTTTTGGGGGTGGTCAAGTGGATGATAGTATACAGTCTCCAGTGAGGTTTGTCTTATTTACAAGATAGCTGCACTTTATCCAATTCTATCTTTATTAACATTTTTTGCACAGCTTTGATAAAGTCCAGAGCTTTGATAAAGTCCAGAAGACCATGTTCCAGGCAGGGTGGAAGACGGTACACTCACTATCATCTCAATGTCCTGACAGAGCAGACAGTGGGCCTGGCAGCAGAGAACACACAGGGTGGGAGCAAGTGGGGGCTCCTTAATGCTCCACTGTCTTGTCTATGATCCAGGCAAAACCCCCCATTAGGTTTCTCTCAGGGTTAAAAGGACAAACTCAGGAAGGCTTAAGCCCAACAGCAGCCTCTATCCTTCTACTTTTTCTCCCTTTCTTTCTTTTGCTGTACTATGGATCAAACTCAGGGTCTCATGCATGCTAGGCAAGCACAATGCCACTGAGCAATATCCCCAGCCCTTTTTATTTTAAAACAGCAGTCTCATTTAGTTGCTCAAACTTGTGATCCTTTAGCCTCCCAAGTAGCTGAAATCATGGGTGTGCACCACTGTGTCCGGCTCTTTCTGCACTTTCTAAAAGAGCATTCACAGCTGTTCCCAGCCACAAGTGATAAGATAAGCACTGTAAGGAAAGTGCAGCAGACAGCCAGGGTGCTCTCCCCCACCTAAGCTCCTAAGGTGCCTTTTTGGACTGGCATTAGGGCTGAGAGGATCCTGGTTTTAGAAACAGCTGTTAGGGCTGTGGCTGTGGCTCAGTGGTAGGGCACTTGCCTAAGCATGCATGAGGCCCTGGGTTCCATTCCCAGAACTGCAAAAATAAACCAAAAATCACAAAAACACACAAAAAAAGCAGCTGTAATTGCCATGCCCTATAAGCCCTGTTTTTGTTTTGTTTTGTTTTTAAACTATCAAACATTTGTCTTCCCAGTTTTCTCAGGGTCCTTATGTGCTGTGGCCAAGACCCTATGAAGTAGGCATCATTCTCTCATTTTATATGTGAGGAAACTGGCAGGAAGTCAAGGGACAGAGTGGGGACATGCACCAGGGAGTGTGGCTCCCTTGCCTATACACTGCACTGTTCCCTGCTGTTACCTCACCTCCTGGATACTCTAGGTTTGGCTACTTGTCATCTCATTTTATTTATTTATTTTTTTGTACCAGGGATTGAACTCAGGGCCACTCAACCACTGGGCCATATCCCCAGCCCTTTTTTGTATTTTATTAGAGATAGGGTCTCACTGAGTTGCTAAGTGCCTCGCCACTGCTGAGGCTAGCTTTGAACTCAAGATCCTCCTGCCTCGGCCTCCCAAGTGCTGGGATTACAGGCGTGTGCCACCGTGCCCGGCTCTCATTTTTGAAATTATAAAAAAGAGTTCATGTAGGTCCCCATGTTTTCATACAAAATGCAGAGGCTAGGAGGCCCTATGTTGCTGATAGCAAGGCTTTGAGCCATGGGACCAATAGGCATTGAACCTTGGTGGGTGTCCACCAGGCCATTCAGCACAAACCATGTTGAACTGTGTGCCCAAGGAGGCCTGTCTGGGCAATATTCACAAGTGAATGTCTTCTGTGAGCAGCTGTTTCTCAGAGGGTGGCCTTGAGACTTGCTGAAAAAACCCAGAGGCCTAGAGGCTGGCATGTCACCACAGACTCAGCCATAGTAGAAAAATGTAGGGGACAGGGAAGCCAAGTGATGGTTCTGAATACTTAGACAATGTTCCAGGGATAAGACAGCCTGCAGGGAGCTGCCTGGTGCCCTTAGGGCCTAGAAAGTCTATAGCCTAGCCTCAGAATATCTGCACTTGGGTCAAGAAGGTCTAGTATGGGAATTTTCCAGAATCCCAACATGTTTGCACACAATAAGAGCACTGCTATATGGAGCCACCCACTGAAGAGCATTCTTCTACATCGGGAAGAGATAGATAAGAAGCCCTCACAGAAGGTACACATGGAAATGATGATGGTGTCTGACTCCTGACTCTTGAAACAACTCCAGACAGTCCATGCAGTTTTGCATATAACATGATCTTATGTATCTTCCTTGACATAAACAGTGGCTTAATCTGCCTCCTGTTCTTGGTCCACAGACTTCTCAGTGGCCTGAGCAAATGAAGTCATCTGTAGTCTGTGCTGTGCATGCCCTGTGCTACTGAGGGTGCATCTATGCAATGAAGAGCCATAGCTAAGCATATCGTGTGAGCTGGAAATGTATAAGTGCCAACTCTGTAGACAATTTCAGCTGTCCCTCAGTCCTATCCAGTTTTTTACTTTATAAATCAACAGGGTAAAAAGCATCTCACTGTACCTTTGACTTGCTTATCTCTTATTATGTAAAAGGGTGGGCATTTTTTTAATACTAAAATCCTATTTGATTGTGCTCAGGAGTAAAATGGCTAAGTCAGAGGGGAGGGGCAGAATGGGTGCCTACCGTGTGTACTCGGATCCCACCACCCGGGCATATTCGGCCCCCACACCCAGGAGGTCACAGGCTGACACCAGGTCCTTCTCAAGTGTGTGCAGTTGCTAAAAAGAAGAGAAAGAGCAATGACAGCTGCTGCCAAACCTGTGTGTTCTACAGAGCCTGGCCTTACTGCTTTGCCCAATCAAGTCAATGCTAATTATTCTGGGTACAGAGCTCTTCCTTACCGATAGTACACAGCATCTAAACTTAATGGGGCATAGAACCAGCAGTTAATTCTCACAAGCACAGACTCCCCCCAAGGCCCTGTGAGTGTCTAAGGTAAGTAAGTCTGGGTCGTTCCTGGGTCTCCCGAGGAGGGCATCTCTGGTGTGCTCTGGGGCTGATGAGGGACTCCTTCAGGGGCAAGCATCTGGCCTTAATGGCTGAAAATCCAAAAACCTTAAAAGGCTGAAAGGGAGACCAGAGTCATGTGCAGGTTTACAGTTTATGCATATGATGCCTGTTAACTCTGTGATCTGGGGTGACTCAAAGTGTGGCTTGCTTCTCTGTTTGTCAACAGGTACAAGTGTGTGTGGGGGGGGGACTCTCTCAGCCAGACCTTTCTGTAATGAGGGGCTCTCCTGGTGGGCAGTTTGGGCCCAGGGCCAACATTCTGTGTGCCCAGGTGGGTAACAGGGCTGTAATGGAAGGTGGGCCAGCCTGCCCTCCAGGCCATCTCAAGATAGGAAATGCTGGCCAACAATGCTGTCTGAGGGTACCTAGTGAAGGGGAGGTGCTGGCAGAGCCCAGCAGAGAAGAGATTCAACACATGGTGGGGCCCACATGTCCCTCCAACAGAGCTAGAAAGGCCCAGCTCAGAAAGCCGCCCATCTAAGCATCTTGGCACACAGGGATTTGGGCACCACTTACATCTGAGAAGTTGAAGGTAGGTTGTAGGGGGAATAGGGTAGAACTCAGGACAAGGCTATGCCCCAGCAATCCCCATGAGTGGGGCTCTGGGAAATAAGGCTTGACTCAGCACTCATTGTCTAACAGGCAGCCTCTGGAATCTCTGCAAATTTTTGTTTGTTTTTGAGACATGGGTCTCACTATGTTACCCAGGGTGGTCTCAAACTCCTGGGTCTCAATTCTCCTGCCTCAACTTCCCAAATAGTTGAGACTGAGGCACTGTGCCACCATTCCCAGCTCTTTGTGCATTCTCAAAGAACTCAGAGGGCCTCTGGCAGGAAACATTCCCCAACTCCAATGGACATAGGACAAGGGGATAAGCAAGGAGGGAGGAGAACCTGAAGATGCCCTGTGTTGGCCCCTGGGAGACAGGCACTTCCACTGATTACCCCAGGTGCTATGGTACTTCATAGAGCCTGGGGCACTGCTATTAGCAAGGCACAAGCTAGGGATGCTGCTAAGGACTGAGGCTGGAGGGCATTTGTCAGCAGGTTACAGAAACGTCCTTAGATACCCGCCTGCATGGTATGGCAGCCTGAGGGGAACCTATGCATCCTGGTCTCTGCTGTTATTTGTACTTGGGATAACCCATTCCCCAAGGTCCTGACCTCTGGTACTCACAGCAAGCTGGAAGAGCAGGCGGCAGTGCCAGTATGGGGTCTGCTGTGAGATCTGAATCGCTTTCCGCAGCAGTGGCTTTGCTGCATCAACGGAATTCTGAAAGGAAATAGTCAAGTTCAAGGAGGAAAAAAAAAACAAGCCAGCAATCAAGCTGGATTTCTTATGTAGCAGCTGTTGTGCCAGAAGGCCGTTCCTGTTTGTCCTCACCAAAGGATTTTTTTGGGTTGCCAAGTTACTTTATTGAAAGAAAAAATGATTTTACTGGACTCACTGGTTGGGAAGTTTTAGCACTACTCTTAAAATAACTTTAAAAAAAAAAATATATATATATATATTATTTTTTTTTAGATGTAGGTGGATACAATACCTTTATTTTATTTTTACGTGGTGCTGAGGATGGAACCCAGTGCCTCATGCGTACCAGGCAAGCGCTCCACCACTGAGCCCCAGCCCCAGCCCTCAAAATAACTTCTTATTCAACTAAACTGAACGTAGCTTCAGTTCAAAATCCTGCTCCATCAAATAAGATGCCAGTGCCCAGTTTCCATGGTCTAAGACCAGAAAGATATGCCAGGGACATGGAACACACAATTCCCATTGCCCAGGACACTTCATGAATCTTTTCGTAGTGAGGAAGGCAATTTTCAACTGCAACTGAAAACAGAAACCAGATAAAGAAGTCAAACTAGCCGGGCGTGGTGGCGCACACCTGTAAATCCCAGCACTTTGGGAGGCTGAGGCAGGAGGATCGCGAGTTCAAAGCCAGCCTCAGCAATGGCGAGGCACTTAGTAACTCAGTGAGACCCTGCTTCTAATAAAATACAAAAAAAAAGGGCTGGGGATGTGACCCAGTGGTCAAGTGCCCCTGAGTTCAATCCCCGGTACCAAAAAAAAAAAAAAAAAAAAAAAAAAAAAGTCAAACTAGGGCTGGGGAATGTGGTTCAGTATTCAAGGGTTTGCCTAATATGTACAATGCCCTGCGTTCGATTTGTGGCACCACCACTAGGGAGAAGGAAAAAAAAAAAAAAAAAAGAAAAGAAAAAGAAACAAACCATGGACCTATTAGGCTAGGAACAAGGCTGCTTTCTCAGTAGAAAAGGATTCGGCTGGCCCTTGTTAGCAAATGATTACTCACAGAAGCCCTGGCACTACGGTATAGAAGGTAGAAAGCACAGTTGGCTCTCTGTGTCCATGGGTTCTGCAACTATGGATTCAGATAGCTATGGAAAAACAAACTGGGTATGTAGTGAACACATACAGACTTTTTTCCTTGTCCTTATTCCCTAAACAACACAGTATGACAAATTTCTGCATAGCATTTACATTGCATTAAGTGTTGTAAGTAATCCAGAAATGATTTAAAATATATGGGAGAGGGGCTAGTGGGCGTAGGAAGCTCAGTGGTAGCGTGTGTGCTCATTATCATGCATGAGGCTCTGGGTTCAACTCCCAGCACCACAAAGAATAAAAATAAGATTCTGTGAACCACAAGGTGTCACGCTGCCACAGCAAAAGGGAGAGATTCTCCATTTTCACAAAACTTAGTATATTCTTACCTCTTGACAGTACAATTCAGACAACAGACTTGCTGCTTCAAATTTAACATCTTCAAACTGTGGGATCTAGTGATGTCCAGTTAAGGAAGTAGATACTGTAAAAAGGTCAATTTAAAAGGTCCACAAATCAGGGTTCTAACACTGCAGACGTGTGCCTTGTGTTCCAAGTTCTCATATTCTCCAGTGACCCCTGGGCTTGCTGCAGGTGGGTGTGGAGCCAGATGCCAGGGTAAGGGAGGCACAAAGAGGAACATGGCATCCAGGGAGAGGTTTCTGGCCTTGAGGGGCAGCCAAGGATAGAGCTGGGATTCTCCAGATTCAAATCTAACAAATTTCTTTTATTTAAATAGAACATTCTTTCAAGGGAAAGGTATAGGGCTGGGATGTAGCTCAGTGGCACAGCACTTGCCTAATAGGCACCAGACCCTGGAATCAATCCCCAGCACTACAGAAACAAAACACCCGAAACAACAATAACAACAAAATAAAAACATAGGTCCCAACAAGAAAAGGATACTTGCTGTGATATCAACCACTGAAAGAGAAAGAAAAAAAAGGATGAATTCTCAAGCAAACACCAGGTGCTCAGTTATTGGCTCACTTGGGGATTTTTTTTGGGGGGAGGGGCGCGGGGGAGGATTGGAACCCGGGAGAGCTCAACCACTGTGCCACATCCCCAGTCCTTTTTATATTATATTTTATTTAGAGACAGGTTCTAAGTTGCTGAGGCTGGCTTGAACTTGTGATCCTCCTGCCTCAGCCTCCCAAACCTCTGGAATTACAGGCGTGCACCACCGCACCTGGCTACTTTGGGATTTCTATTTTTTTAAAATATTTATTTATTTGCTTTAGTTGTACACAATGCCTTTGTTTTTACGTGGTGCTGAGGATCGAACCCAGGCGAGTGCTCTACCACTGAGCCACAATCCCAGCCCCTACTTTGGGATTTCTATAGGTTTCTCCCCAGCCCCCATTACAGGAGTCCTGTTAAGTAGGAAAGTGGCCTACTCAGCCTCAGAGAGTAGGCTCAATTTCCCTTCAATAGCCGGGCGCGGTGGCGCACGCCTGTAATCCCAGCACTTTGGGAGGCTGAGGCAGGAGGATCGCAAGTTCAAAGCCAGCCTCAGCAATGGCGAGGCACTTAGCAACTCAGTGAGACCCTGTCTCTAATAAAATACAAAAAAGGTCTGGGGATGTGACCCAGTGGTGGAG
Organism: Tamias sibiricus; assembly: GCA_025594165.1. Classification (NCBI taxonomy): domain Eukaryota; kingdom Metazoa; phylum Chordata; class Mammalia; order Rodentia; family Sciuridae; genus Tamias; species Tamias sibiricus. The sequence goes on along the minus strand of CM046673.1, from coordinate 17,869,888 downwards.
TGCCCCTGAGTTCAATCCCTGGTACCACAAAAAAAAAAAAAAAAAAAAAAAAAAAAAATTCCCTTCAATGCAACAATGGAAATGAAGCCATAGGGCATTTGGCGGGTGTCTAGGGAAGACAGAATATCCTCTTTTGACATCAGAAGAGGGGTTGTGAGTCAGATCCTTTCTACCCTTGGCAGGGTCAACTTCAGACAGGCAAGGAGCCCATAGTTAATCTGGCTCCCACATGCCACACAGCAATAGGGCTGACATTCAGGCAGAGAAGATGTTCAGCAAAGCATTACACAAGGAATCAGGTAAAACTGGAGAACGGATCTTGGGATGTCAGTTATTCTAGATGAAGTGGGATTGGAAGGCTGATGGGTCTCTGTGCCACTCATGTAGAGTGGTAACTGTGCTTCTAACCCTTAGTTAAAGGTGAAAAACGAAAGTACCCAACTAGATCAGAGTTTTAAGACTGTCCCAGATACACCAAAGTAATGTACAGAAAGGGCTGGGGTTGTGACTGAGTGGTAGAGCGCTTGCCTTGCACTTGTGAGACACTGGGTTTGATCCTCAGCACAGCATAAAAATAAATAAATAAATAAATAAAGGTATTGTGTCCATCTACAACTAAATATACATATACATACATACATACATATATATATATATATATATATATATATATATATATATATATATATATATGAAGAAAGAAATGCACAGAGAGGAGCCAGTGCGGCCTAGGGGTCAGCTGAGGGATGACTGAAGTCACATAAGTGAGAAAGTCTTGAGCTAAGACCAGCTGCCCACAAGACACAGATAGCCAGGAGGGGGAGCTGTGGGACAGTGAAAGGGAGAGAGAGTAATCCCCTTGCCAGGATTACTGATACACTACCTGTGACAAGAAGGCAGCCAGAGCATCTGCCTCCTCCTGTTCCTACCCAAGGCCCCTTGAAGCATGAACAAGAGGGTCTCTAGAGGGGCAGGGGCAGGGCCAGTACCTGAAGCCAAGAGTGTAGCCCTAGCGGTGGGGCTCCTCAGCAGGAGACAATGTGTGGAGAAAGCACTTGTGATATGGAGGAACTGGTGACCACTGAAGTCAGGGGTGCTTTCCATAAAAGCTACTTCACCTTGAAGCCCAGTCCAGCAAGAGAAGCTCTGGAAGGCCACCAATTAGGAGGGACACCAGTCAGAGGAGAGGAAACACTGTGGAGGAGGTGCTGGGCTAGAGTTGTGCCAAGATGCCAACCAACCGCAACATTGAGATCACAGGGCAGGCAAGACCTCCGGAGAGATAGGAAGCCTTTCAGAGAGTCCCAGATGGCCAAGATGGAGTGGTAAATTCAGTACCCATAGCTGACCTCCTAGGTTAGGCCTAGCTATGCCTCAGAACTGTGATAAATAAAGCTGATTCCATTTCTCTGTCCCTACACCCCAACAGAAGTAAGACAAGCAATGAGAAAAGATGTGACCCCTACCCCCACCCCATCCTATTCGGGCAGAGAAGCCTTCCAAATCCTGGGATGCTCTTGCTGCCACCCAAGAGTGAGTCCCTGACTCAAAACAAAAATAAAAAGGGCTGGGAAAGTGGATCTGTGTTAAAGCACCTCTGGGTTTGATCCTGCACAGGCATGTCTGTGGGAGGCACTTGGGAGGCTGAGGCAGGAGGATTGCGAGTTCAAAGCCAGCCTCAGCAATGGTGAGGCACTTAGCAACTCCGTGAGACCCTCTCTCATAAAATACAAAAAAGGGCTGGGGATGTGGCCCAGTAGTCGAGTGCCCCTGAGTTCAATCCCCAGTACCAAAAAAAAAAAAAAAAAAAAAAAAACAAAAAAAAAAAAAAAAAAAAAACCCTAAGACAGCTACGACGACATTACCAGGCAATATAATCTTATGGGACCACTGCCGTATGCGCAGTTTGGGTCTGGTGCTGAGGACAGCCTGCACAGGCATGCCTGTGGAAGGCAACTTGCAAGGAATGTATCCAATTACCCACTGCCTGGGGAGGACCCCACTGTTCTATTTCTATGAAGTCTTGGCTAGTGCTGCCCAGCTTAGGCCTGTGTGGGCCCATTAACGTCTCCTTATAGCAACAATTTTAAAATTCTTTCTCCTTTGGGGCTTTTGTGTGTTAACAACATCTATTCAGCAGATAGTTGGGATGGACCTAATTTGCTCTTGACTGACATCTTTTCTTCATGAATCAGATGTGCTTGCTAATGATTAGCTTCCTTCTATCAGCTTCTTTCATTTTCTGGTAAGATGGCTGGGAAACAGAATCACATTTCTGCCAGGTGCTGTGGTGCATGCCTGTAGCCCCAGCAACTTGGGAGGCTGAGGCAGGAGGATGAAAAGTTTGAGGCCAGCCTCAGCAACTAAGCAAGACCATAAGCAATTTAGTGAGTCCTTGACTCAAAATGAAAATAAAAAGGGCTGGGAATGTGGATCTGTGTTAAAGCACCTCTGGGTTTGATCCCTAGCATTAAAAGGGGGGGAAGGGATCACATGTCTCCCAGGCTTCCACAGAGGAGAGATTGGGAGATTGGTGAGCTGGGAAGTATCTTGCCCGAAGGTTCAAGACATGAACTTTCTCTTCTGAAAGTCACTGAGTGTTGGGAGCACAAGCTGGAGGACAGAGGACTGGGTTCAAGGTAGGGATTTACTAAGTGAGGTAGCAATGCTCCAAGTCTTTTGAGAAATTTTAGGATCCTAGAGCTCTTTTTTGTTTTATTCCTGCATTGCTAAAGTAGAATTCAGGGACTTATGCGTTCTAGGCAAACACTCTACCACTGAGCTACACCTGCACAGACCCTAGCGCTCTTGAACATTAATTTTTCAGGCCCACTGACCTTTCACCATTCTTTCATGTGTGTAGAAGTCCCCCATGTGTTACTTGATAATGGGGATGCACTCTGTGAAATGCATTGTTATAACAGTGATTTCTTGCTGCTTCTAAGCACACCAGAGTGTACTTATAAAAACTAAGACAGGCCGGGCGCGGTGGCGCACGCCTGTAATCCCAGCACTTTGGGAGGCTGAGGCAGGAAGATTACGAGTTCAAAGCCAGCCTCAGCAATGGTGAGGCACTTAGCAACTCAGTGAGACCCTGTCTCTAATAAAAACACAAAAAAGGGCTGGGGATGTGGCCCAGTGGTCGAGTGCCCCTGTACCCAGTACCCAATCCCCAGTACAACAACAACAACAACAACAACAACAAAAAAAAAAAAAAAAAAAAAAAAAAAAACTAAGACAGCTGCCTGTAGCCCCAGCAACTTGGGAGGCTGAGGCAGGAGGATGAAAAGTTTGAGGCCAGCCTCAGCAACTAAGCAAGACCATAAGCAATTTAGTGAGTCCTTGACTCAAAATGAAAATAAAAAGGGCTGGGAATGTGGATCTGTGTTAAAGCACCTCTGGGTTTGATCCCTAGCATTAAAAGGGGGGGAAGGGATCACATGTCTCCCAGGCTTCCACAGAGGAGAGATTGGGAGATTGGTGAGCTGGGAAGTATCTTGCCCGAAGGTTCAAGACATGAACTTTCTCTTCTGAAAGTCACTGAGTGTTGGGAGCACAAGCTGGAGGACAGAGGACTGGGTTCAAGGTAGGGATTTACTAAGTGAGGTAGCAATGCTCCAAGTCTTTTGAGAAATTTTAGGATCCTAGAGCTCTTTTTTGTTTTATTCCTGCATTGCTAAAGTAGAATTCAGGGCCTTATGCGTTCTAGGCAAACACTCTACCACTGAGCTACACCTGCACAGACCCTAGCGCTCTTGAACATTAATTTTTCAGGCCCACTGACCTTTCACCATTCTTTCATGTGTGTAGAAGTCCCCCATGTGTTACTTGATAATGGGGATGCACTCTGTGAAATGCATTGTTATAACAGTGATTTCTTGCTGCTTCTAAGCACACCAGAGTGTACTTATAAAAACTAAGACAGGCCGGGCGCGGTGGCGCACGCCTGTAATCCCAGCACTTTGGGAGGCTGAGGCAGGAAGATTACGAGTTCAAAGCCAGCCTCAGCAATGGTGAGGCACTTAGCAACTCAGTGAGACCCTGTCTCTAATAAAAACACAAAAAAGGGCTGGGGATGTGGCCCAGTGGTCGAGTGCCCCTGTACCCAGTACCCAATCCCCAGTACAACAACAACAACAACAACAACAACAACAACAAAAAAAAAAAAAAAAAAAAAAAAAAAACTAAGACAGCCAGGAGTGGTGGCACACACCTCTAATCCCAGCACTTGGGAGGCTGAGGCAGGACGATCGCGAGTTCAAAGCCAGCCTCAGCAATGGTGAAGCACTTAGCAACTCAGTGAGACCCTGTCTCTAATAAAATACACAAAAGGGCTGGGGATGTGGCCCAGTGGTCGAGTGCCCCTGAGTTCCATCCTCGGTACCAATAAAAAAAAAAACTAAGACAGCTACGACATTACCATGCAATATAATCTTATGGGACCACTGTCGCATGTGCAGTTTGGACATTGACCAAAATGTCATTATGTGTTAAGTGAGTTTACATACAAATGGAGGACATTAGATAAAGAAAGCATTGCGATGTGCCACCTCAGTCAATGCCATGTTCCCAGTGTCTGCAACAGGCCGACATGCAGTAGATACTTTGAAACATTTGCTGCACAAGCAATGGCTTTATCTATTGAGATAATGAATACAGTTTATCTAGCATCACTGGAATATAAAGGCTTCCATATGTGCAAACAGCTAAAGAACTGAGGCTTATGGCTTGCAGACACAGAGCCTTAATTCTTTTTTTTTTTTTTTTGGTACTGGGGATTGAACCCAGGCTGCCTAACCACTAAACCACATCCCCAGCCCTTTTTTTGTATTTTTAGAGACAGGGTCTCAGTGAGTGGCTTAGGGCCCAAGTTGCTGAGGCTGGCTTTGAACACACAATCCTCCTGCTTCAGCCTCCCCAGCTGCTGGTATTATAGGCATGCTACGCCTGGCTAGAGCTTTTTTTTTTTTTTTTTAAATATTTTTGGTTGTAGATAGATACAATACCTTTCATTTATTCATTTATTTTATGTGGTGCTTAAAATCAAACCCAGTGCCTCACAGGCGCTAGGAAAGCACTATACCACTGAGCCACAACCCCAGCCTTAGAGCCTCTTTTTAAAAAAAATTTCTTATATTTGTAGATGAATAGCATGCCTTTATTTATTTATTTTAAAAATATTTATTTATTTAGTTGTACACAATGCTTTCATGTTTATGTGGTGCTGAGGCTTGAACCCGGGCCGCACACATGCGAGGTGAGCACTCTACTGCTGAGCCACAACCCCAGCCCCCTTTATTTATTTTTTTTATGTGGTGCTAAGGATCAAAACCAATGCCTTACACATGCTAGACAAGTGCTCTGCTACTGAGCTACAGCCCCAGTCCAAGCCTGAAACAGTACAAACATCACCTTTTCTCCTGCTGGGTGTGGTGGTGCACACCTGTAATCCCAGCACTTGGGAGGCTGAGGCAGGAGGATTACGAGTTCAAAGCCAGCCTCAGCAATGGTGAGGCACTTAGCAACTCAGTGAGAACCTGTCTCTAATAAAATACAAAAAAGGGCTGGGGATGTGGCCCAGAGGTCGAGTGTCCCTGAGTTCAATCCCTGGCTTAAAAAAAAAAAAAAAAACAACTTTTTTCCAAATGCCACTGTTGTTTCTTTTTCTGCAGTCCCGGAGATGGAACCCATGAGTGCTCTACCACTGAGCTATATCCCCAGCCCCCCACCCCTTTTTTGGTACCGGGGATTGAACTCAGGGGCACTCGACCACTGGGCCACATCCCCAGCCCTCTTTTTGTATTTTATTAGAGACAGGGTTTCACTGAGTTGTTAAGTGCCTCACCATTGCTGAGGCTGGCTTTGATCCTCCTGCCTCAGCCTCCCAAGTGCTGGGATTACAGGCGTGCGCCACCATGCACAGCTGTTCCCCAGCCCTTTTGATTTTTTTTTTTGAGACAGGGTCTTGCTAAGTTGCCCAAGGCTGGTCTCGAACTTGTGATTCTCCTTGCCTCAGCCTCCCAAGTTGCTGGGATTGCAGGTGTGCGCCACCATGCCTGGCCATGTCACTGTTTCAGTGACACCTTGAATTGACCAGCATGTCAACACATACCTGAAGCTGGAGAGTGGTTCTGGTATCAGGGTGGGGCAATCACTTCCTCAGCATGGCCAGCCTGACACCATACCAGATGACTCTTTGTATTTTTGTTAGGATTTAAAAATAAACTCACCACTTTAGTTTGGGCCTAGAATAACCCCCAAAGACTTGGCTCCCCGGCCTGTGGTGTTATTGGGAGGTGGTGAAACCTTTAGGAAGTAGGGCCTAGTGGGAGGAGGATAGTTCATTAGCAGGGCATGCCCTTGGAGGGGATTTAGGGTTTCCACCCCTTTCTATTTCTTTGCTTCCCAGCCACCATGAGGTGAGCAGCCTCTTCTGCCACATGTTCCTGCCATGATCTCATCACTGGCCAAAGGCAACACAGTTACAACCATGGACTGAAATCTCTTTAAAACTGTGAACCAGAATAAACCTTTCCTCCTTATAAGTTGATTACCTCAGGTATTTTATTACAGTGATATAAAACTGACTGACCCATTCATACATCAGAACTATACATCCACCTTGTATATAAAGTAATATATTCTATATAGAATAGTATATAGGATACTGTACCCAAGATTGTTACTTTGTGATTTTTTTAAACTTTGTAATGTTAAAAAATAGTCTTTACATCTCTTTCCTTATAATAGAAAAGTGATCAAAGTAAGAGCTCCCTTGGCGTTAGGTGGCCTACAGGATGCAGATCAGGGATGTCAACGCTCTACCAGAAGTTCCAGGAGCCATCTTGCGGCTCTCAGGGAATGTGAGTGATGATCATCATAGGGCCACCAGGTGCAGAAGGGCCCAGATCACCACATCTCTGGTTGGTGCCTGGAAGACTTGTTCAGGACTCAAAGCATTTCATGTCTTTTTTTTTATTCCTTCAAACAAACAAACAAACAACACACACACACAAAAAGGGTTTGATCTTCTAAACCACCAAAATGTATAGAAACAGTTATTGATTGCAACTCCCTTGGGATAAAAGCACAGCATTAAGAAACCTTCCTCGCCTCTTTCTGCTGTGTACCCATGGTCCGGTGCATCCTTCAGTCACTGCCTGAGTGTGCTCACTAGTAAGTTGGAAGTGGTCCTCACCCTGTGGGTTTGTTGAAGATCAAGTGAAACAGTACCCTGAAATATATCTGTGCAGAGCCTGTCATATAGAAAGCACCAAAAACACTGCAGGAATTCAAAGACAAGAATTTGAAGAGTTGAAGTGAGTTAGTAGAGCCGTGAAGTGATGCACATTTTACCTCCCAAAATTGCAGGTAACTCAGAGTGAGAGTGAAGGGGCTAAGGACATGGCTCAGTGGTAGAATGCTTGCCTACCATGCCCAAAGTCCCGGTTCTACCCCCAACATGGGAAAAAAAGAAAGTGAGTGAAAAATATGGAAAGGAAAACAGGAGGAAAAAGTACAGATCCCTACTCCCAAAAAATGCTTCATATTGGCTTGGCAAATGTAGCCTTCACTTGAATTTTTGTTTCTAGACAATGTGGCATGCAATTTAGGACGACACAATCATGATCCTGAAGGATGAAAGTGTTGCTCCAGCTGGACCAGATGTGAGAGGCTTAATACCAAGCCTTAGTGGGCTTTGAGAAAGGAAAGCATTTAATCACTTGCTAGGGAAGTAAACCATAGACTTTCAGACTAAACCTAGATATAGAATTAGCAAGCAACTGACTGGTACAATCTGGAGTTGTTTTGTATGCCAGATGAGCAAAACCACCACTAAAAAGCATACTGAGAGCCAGGCATAGTGGCACATACCTATAATCCCAGTGACTTGGGAGGCTGAGGGAGGAGGATTGCAAGTTCAAGGCCAGCCTCAGCAATTTAGTGAGCTCCCAAGTATCTAAACAAGACCCTATTTAAAAAGAAAACATAAAAAGGGCTGGTGATATAGTTCAGTGACAAAGCACACTCTGGGTCCAATTGCTGGTACAAAACAAACAAATAAAACACAAAAAACAAAAAACAGACTGAGCTGGGTTCCTTGGCATGTGCCTGCAATTCCAGCTATTTGGGAGACTGAGGCAGGAACACAGTTTAAAGTCAGGAGTTGTAAACCAGAGCAACACAGTTGTAGGAGCCCTGTTTAGGGATTGGCTTGAATTGCAGTTGACTATGAGCCATGGAGATTTGGGCATTGTCTCCTCCCGTAGTCTCACGAGACTTGTTGCGGGATCTCGAGTGACTTGGCCAAAATTGCGGATCGGGTCAGCGCCATTTTAGTGGTGTGTTTGGCGTGAGTTAGTCGTTGTTAGAACCAGAGAGAAAAGTTATCAGAATAAAAAGCTGTTTGTCTCCAGTTTGCTTCTGAAGTTTTTCCCGCGGCTCTGTTGCTCCAAGCGCTTCAGGCGACAACACACAGTGAGACCTTGCCTCCAAAAATTAAAAAACAAATATAAAAACCCAACCAACAAACCAAACAAAACCACAGCCCCATCCTAAATGCACAGAGAAGCAAACATGGATGGCATCAACATGGATATTGGCAGTCAGTTCAAAGAATGGCTGTCTGAATTACAGAAAATAACAATTTCAGTGAAGTAGCATTTATTCCTCAGTGCCTTTCAAATCAGGAAAATCTACAAAATGATGATGCACCTTCTGTGCCCAGGGATTAAAAAAAAAAAAAAAAAAAAAAAAAAAAAAAAAAAAAAAAAACTGTGAGCCAGGTGCAATGGCACATGCCTGTAATCCTAGAAACTGAAGAGGCTGAGGCAGGAGGATTTTAAGTTCGAGACCAGCCTCAGTAACTTAGCAGGGTCCTAAGCAACTCAGAAAGATCCTGTCTCAAAATAAAAAGAGCTGGGGATGTGGCTCAGTGGTTAAATGCCCCTGGGTTCAATCCCTGGTATGGAAAAAAAAAAAAGAATGTAAGAAAGTTGGGACTCAGGGTGTAGTCTAATGGTAGAGTACATGCTTAGCATGCATAAGGCCCTGGGTTCACTCACTAGCACCAATAAACAAGTAAAAATGAAAGAAAAGGGGGAAATTGGTATACATGCATATTTTCTTGGTTTTATAGCAAATGTGCAAATGACTGAAATAGATTTGTCTGCATGAAAGACTAGTGTGAAAATAAAACAGAAGTCACAGGCTCTGAAAGAGAACTGAAAATTCACACAGGAATAGGAGTACAGCAAAAAGAAAATTAATGTGGGGAAAACGAAATATGTCTGAAGGAATGTAACTTGACAGAATCTGCATAAACAGCTTTGGAAATCTAGCCAAAAAGATTTCTGTGGAAAGGAATACCTTCTATAATCACAAACTATTTAACCAGAGAGTCTCAGAGTAGCCAATAATTTTGACCACACATAGACATCGCTGCCAAAACCATAATCAAGATGGGAAGCTAAGCTGGGCACAGTGGCAGACGCCTGTAATCCCAGCAACTCAGGAGGATGAAGCAGGAGTACTGTTAGGTTCAAGGCCAGCGTGGGCAACTCAGTGAGATCCTGCCTTAAAATAAGAAATTAAAAGGGCTAGGAATGCAGCTTGGTGATAAGAGTGCTCCTGGGTTCAATCCCCAGTACTGTGCACATGTGCACACACAAAGAGAGGCTTTCAGGTCAAGTGTCCTTATCGGATAAGTAGATCCGAGGGCCTGAACAGGCAAGATGACTAAGACCAATGGTTGTGGTCTCAAAAAAAGCTGTGGAGGAAAGAGAGACATATCCTCCAGACTCCAATGGGGATATTTAACTGATGATTCTTTCAAAGTTGGTAGACTTGATGAAGCAGATGGATAATTCTATTACATATGTCTTTTAAATAGCTCACAAACAGTTGAGGAAACAGAAACTAATATGTGCAAATCAAAGAGAAAATAATCTAACCTTAGCATCTCCCCTTGTCTGCAGGGGATATATTTCAAGATCTCCAGTGGATGCCTGAAACCTAGGGTAGCATTGAATCCTATAGATACTATGCTTTATCTTTTTCTTTTCTTTTCTTGATACTGGGAATTAAACCCAGGGGGCTTAACCATTGCGCTGCATCCCCAGCTTCAAAAAATTTTTTAAAATTTTGAGACAGGGTCTTGCTAAGTTGCTGAGATGCTTTGAACTCACAATCTTCCTGCCTTAGCCTCTCAACCCACTGGGATTGTAGGCATGAGTCAATGCACTTGGCAGACACTATGCTTTTTCCTACATAGACAAATCTATAAAGTTTTTTTTTTTTTTTTTGGTACCGGGGAGTGAACTCAGGGGCACTCGACCACTGGGTCACATCCCCAGCCCTTTTTTGTATTTTTATTAGAGACAGGGTCTCACTGAGTTGCTAAGTGCCTCACCATTGCTGAGGCTGGCTTTGAACTCGTGATCCTCCTGCCTCAGCCTCCCAAAGTGCTGGGATTACAGGCATGCGCCACCGTGCCTGGCTCTATAAAGTTTAACTAATAATAATATCAACATATTGAATTAAAAGTTTTCTAGGGGCTGGGATTGTGGCTCAGCGGTAGAGCGCTCGCCTAGCACGTGCGCGACCCGGGTTCGATCCTCAGCACCACATAAACATAAATGCATTGCATTGTGTACAACTAAAGTAAATAAATAAATATTTAAAAAAATAAACTAAAGATATTAAAAAAAAGTTTTCTAAACATGGTGTTTCTTTTCAAAATATCTTATTGTGCCAGGTATAACAGCACACACCTGTAATTTCAGCTACTTGGAAAACTGAGGCAGGAGGACTGATCACAAGTTTAAGGCCAGCCTGGGTAATTCAAGGAGACTCTGTTTCAAAACAAAATAAAAAGGACTGAGGTTGTACTTCAAAGGTAGAGTGTTTGCCTAGAATGCAGAAGGCCTATTTCAATCACCTGTACTGTCAAAAAAATAAGTGGCAGGGCCTGGTGGCGCACACCTGTAATCCAGTGGCTCAGAAGGCCGAGGCAGGAGGATTACAAGTTTAAAGCCAGCATCAGTAACTTAGTGAGACCCTGTCTCAAAGTAAAAAATTAAAAGGACTGGGGAGGGCTAGGGTTTTGGCTCAGTGGTTGAGTGCTTGCCTTGCATGTGTGGGGAACTGGGTTTGATCCTCAGCACCACATAAATAAATAAAATAAAGGTATTGTCAGCCGGGCGCGGTGGCACACGCCTGTCATCCCAGCACTTGGGAGGCTGAGGCAGGAGGATCACGAGTTCAAAGCCAGCCTCAGCAATGGCGAGGCACTTAGCAACTCAGTGAGACCCTGTCTCTAATAAAATACAAAAAAGGGCTGGGGATGTGGCCCAGAGGTCGAGTGCCCCTGAGTTCAATCCCTGGTACCAAAAAAAAAAAAAAAAAAAAAAGGTATTGTCCATCTACAACTAAACTTGGGGGAAAGAGAAAGGATTAGGGATGTGGTTCAATGGTTAAGTGCCTCTTGGTTCAATCTCCAGTACCCCCTGCGCCCCTCCCCCGCAAAGCATGCTTGCATTATAACACAAAAGATCATAGCCATGTATGGTGGTGCACAACTATAATCCCAGTGACTTGGGAGGCTGGAGCAGGAGGATCACAAGGCCAGCCTGGGGAGCTCTGTGAGATCCTGTCTCAAACTCAGAAATAAAAAGGGCTGAAAATGAAACTCAGGGGTAGAGGGCTCCTAGTTTCAATCTTTAGTACAAATAAAATAAAATAAAATAAACAACCATAGAAGGCAAACAGCATGGAAAACACCATTTTAAGTGAAATCCAGGCAAATTTGCAACTGGGGATGCAACTGACTGAGATCTTTATGCTTAAAGTTGGTGTGACCTATGGAGGGGACTATTCGGCTCTGTGGAAGATCCCACAAGATTCAAGGTTTTGTTAAATGAGCAAAGGCACTTCACAAGAATTGAAATTACGGGCCCAGAAACCAAGTGGCTAAAAGAGAGCAATTTGGGCGGGGGTTGTGGCTCAGCGGCAGAGCGCTCGCCTCGCAAGTGCGTGGCCCGGGTTCGATCCTCAGCACCATGTAAACATTGTATTGTGTACAACTAAAGTAAATAAATAAATATTAAAAAAAAAAGAGAGCAATTTGAGGAATGACTGCATCCGCTAGACATGGCTGAGTGGGCGAAATATGACAATACACACAGTGACTATTAAGTAGTGCTAGAAACAGGATGAATAGTCCCAGGAGACAAGGGAGGGAAATGGTGGGATCTGTTCTCAACTAAGAGAAGGGAGTTTCAGAACCAGTGCATGCACTGGAGGTGCTAGGCAGCCTGGCCCAGGCAGTTGCAGCCAAACAGTTCCTCACACCTAATGAAGCCTGGTGCTTCACTGGATCTCAAGGCCCTGGAGAGACCCTGAAACCACTGCTGGTCTCTGACAGGCCAGGCACTCCTTGCCAAACCTGATGCCCTAATCAGATCTCTGGCCTCTTTACCCCACCCACTCAGGCCTGCTCAAATGTCACTCCTACAAATACAGACTCCCTCACTACTGCTACCAAAAATAGCAGCTCCACATCAACTTCATCCATTCTCCTGGTCCATATTTCATGGTTCTTCCATAACTGACTAATTTTTTTACTGCAAATATCATTTGTCTCCTTCTCTAAAACGTAAGCTTCTATGGGTAGGTACTGTTTTAATCATCACTGATCCCTAGTATCTGAAATGGGGCTTGGCACCCAGAGAGAGCTTAACAAATATCTGCTGATTGAAAGCAAATAAACTTCACTAAAATAATAATGACATATTGTCTTGGCATGGAACATGGTGATCATTATGCCTGAGTTTGAGCTGAGTTTTGTTAGTAACTTGTGTGGCCTTCGACAAATCACTTCACTTTTCTGGGCCCAGACCCTCACTCTGAAACAAGGAAGTTGATCAAGTGAGGACTAATGTTGTCTCATATCTTTTCACAGTGTGTGAAGCAAAGATCTGATCTCCTGAACACAACTTGTTACTAGCTAAGAGACAGCTCAGATCTACCTCAGATCAATACATTTAAAAATCTGAGTTTAGCCACTGTGGTGGTACATGCCAGTAATCCCAGTGACTTGGGAGGCTGAGGCAGGAGGATCACAAATTCAAGATGGACCTCCGCAACTCAGTGAGACCATATCTCAAAATAAAAAAATAAAAAGGACTAGGGAGGGGCTAGGGTTGTGGCTCAGCGGCAGAGCGCTCCCCTCGCACATGCGCGGCCCAGGTTCGATCCTCAGCACCACGTAAACATAAATCATTGCATTGTGTACAACTAAAGTAAATAAATAAATATTAAAAAAAAAAAAAGGACTAGGGATGTAGCTCAGTGGTAGAGCACCACTGGTCTGAATCCCCAGCACTTGCCGGGGAAGGGGGGGGGGGGGATCTAAGTTAATAATTTTCAAGAAGGTTCTCCTTTAATCAGAATGGAATTGGATAAATAGCAAAAGGGAGGCAGGGTTCTTGAAGGAGCACAATGTTGCTATGAGCAGAAACAAGTCCACAGCCATAAATTTCCCACATTCTTTGAAGCGCCGAGATGTCACAGAAGTAAAGTTGAGGGTGGGTGGCTTCCTCGGAGGATGAGTTTAATGGGTGGAGGGAAAGCAGGTGCCCTGCGATCCACCCACAACCCCTCAACTGGTCCTGTAATCCAGATTCCCTATTTCGCCTCCTCACAGGATCTCAAAAGCCCAACCCAGGCTCCAGGACCGACCTTCCCGCATGACACCTGGCACTACTGATTGGGCAACAAGACCCTCCATACACTCTGAGTACCAGACTTTCAGGTCCGGGAGGAAGGTGTGAATGCCCTCCCTGGTTTCGTGAGAGCAGTCTTCGACTTCCCAGGGAATGCCTGAACTGTCACCTCCACTCTTCCCGACCTCAATTCATTTCAGGTGGGATCATTCAGGCTTGATGCTTCCGGGGCTGAGCCCTGAGAAGCTGGAAGTTTAACAACCCAGAGACTAATCTAGGGTGTCCCCACTGCGACCAACTAGTGGTATTCTGAAAACCTGACGATCTTGGGACTCTGTTGCTCCCAAGGAGGCAACTTTCCGAGTACCCAGAGGTGGAAGTGAGAGCCTCGGGTTCCCAAAAGGCCGGCGGCTTTCGGAGTCGGGTAAGGACCCTGCTGCTCTTGCGGAGGTAGCGCCCCGAGGTCCCCGACAAGCGATCTCTGCCTGCCAGAATCTCAGCTGGTCAGCCAGCGAACTGCAAGGAGCCCGCACCTCCTCCCTCGCGGCCCGGCCCGCGCTCACCGCCTTCTCCAGGTGACTCCGCGCCTGCTCGCTGTTCTTGGTGTGGTGATAGAGCACAGAGCCTAGCTGCAGGTGCGTGCGGGCCTCGATACGCTGCGGCGGCTTGAAGGGAAACACGGCCTGTAGGCAGTGCACGCACAGACGGATCTTAGGAGGACTGGAAGTGCGGAAGTGCTCAGCGAAGCCCAGAAGCGCCAGGTACCAAGACTCGGCCGCTTCAGCCTGCGCTGCCTGGGCCGCCGCTGCCTGGGCCGCCGCTGCCGCCTGAGCCGCCATTTTGGCCTCTACAACAACAAGCCTCCTCCACAGGGAGGCGGAAGCAGGCGTGCGGGGCAGGGCCGGGCGCTTTTGAGGATCTCGCGAGAGCTGCCATACAAGGCATCCTGGAACACGTAGTTTACATTTAGGGGAGCCGCGGCTCAAGGAAACGTTAAGGGCAAGGAGACGTCCCCGGGGTCATCAGAACTGAGACTTAGACGTCTCCTTTACGCTAAAGCTTGAGTTTCTGCGGGAAAGACCATGGGAGTCCATGAAATGGTAGGGCTTGCCTGACCGGCGTGGACTACAACTCCCATCAGGCCATGCGTACTATAACAGGCCCCCCCCAGGTGGCGCCCGAGCATTGTGGGATTGGATGAGTCTCAAGATGGACAACCGGGATGTTGCAGGTAACAGCCCCCGCCTCCCCTCTGTCGCTTTCTTGGGTTCTCCGGGCTGCGTATCGCCGCTTCGCCCTCCTGTCGGTCCTGTTCTTACCCGCGGACCTCTTGCCTCAGTCCCTGGGCAGCCCACAGTGGAGCCTTCTGCATCTCCTGAGACCCCAGACCCAGGATGCTGTCCGCCCCGTCTGGTTTGCTGAGGATGCCCCGTTTTCCATAAAGGCTTCCACTGGGGTCAACTCTTCTCCAGTTTTTTTAAATAATCACCCTCAGAGCTGAAACAGCGGCAACCTTAGGCTGTCCTGCACCTCTCTTTTCGTAGCAGCTGTGGTCTGGCTTGTGTCCCTCTTTTGGAAAAGCTGCTTTTTCGAACCGCTTTGGGACTCCCATTACACACTTTCCCAGGTTTTTTGAACCCCACTTTCCTCCAAGTCTTGCTCTTACTACTCCCCTAGGATGAGATGATGCAGTCATCCATTCAGCAAATGCTTATGTGCTTACTGTGTGCCAGGCACTGAGCTAGGTACTGAGGATGCAGAGGGACCAAATCAGGGCTCTTCCTTCCTGAAGGTTACTTTGTACTGGGATGTCAGTGCACCAAGGTGCAAATGTATACAGTGTTAATTATGGTGATGTGAGGTGGGATTTGGAGTCTGTTGATATTGAATGGTCAGGGAAGGCCTTTTTAGGCAGAAGACATTTGTGATGAGAAGATGCCAGCTATGAAAAGACCTGGAAGGCAGACCTTTCCTCCACAGATGTGGGACAGCCAGTGTAAAGGTCCTGGGGTAACCAGGCTTATCTTTTTTTATTTTTTAAAATATTTATTTATTTGCTTTTAGTTGTACACAATGTGTTTATTTTTATGTGGTGCTGAGGATCGAACCCGGGCCGCGCACATGCTAGACAAGCGCTCTACTGCTGAGCTACAACCCCAGCCCCGAGGCTTATCTTTTTTTTTTTTTTTTTTAATATTTATTTATTTGCTTTAGTTGTACACAATGGGTTTATTTGTACATGGTGCTGAGGATCGAACCTGGGCCGCGCACGTGCTAGGCGAGTGCTCTACCGCTGAGCCACAATCCCAGCCCACCGAGGCTTATCTTTTTTAAGAACGTCAAGAATGAAATGGAGGTGGGCAGGGAGCCATCTCTGGCAGGGATAGAAAACCAACTTACAAAATTTGGATTTTAATCCAAGTCCCACTAGTGTATCTTTGGGATGGCTTCTCTATCTCCACAGCTATCACACTAGTCCGAAGAGCACCATTTTTTTTTTCTTTTTTTCTTTTTGGTACCAGGGATTGAACTCAGGGGCACTCAACCACTGGGCCACATCCCCAGCCCTTTTTTGTATTTTATTAGAGACAGGGTCTCACTGAGTTGCTAAGTGCCTCGCCATTGCTGAGGCTGGCTTTGAACTTGTGATCCTCCTGCCTCAGCCTCCCAAGTGCTGGGATTACAGGTGTGCGCCACCACGCCCAGCTCAAGAGCATCATCCTTGCTTGAAGCTAGTGAGCCTCTTTGATCCCCTTTCTGCATGTGTACTCTCTAGCCAGAATGATCACCCAGCCACCAGGATGGTTTTAAAAAAATGAAAATATCCATTGGAACTTGTTATGGTGACACATTCCTGTAATCCCAGTTACTCAGGTGGCTGAGACATGAGGATCTCTAGTTCAAGGCCAGCCTAGGCAACTTAGTGAAATTCTAATGGGGATTTAGTTCAGAGGTAGAGTATCTTGCCTATCATGTGGGAGGCATAGGTTCAATGTCTAATACTGCTAAATAAATAAAAGAGCTTGTTTTTAACAACAACCCCATTGGATCTTTTAATTTCTCAACTTACTACTGCTTTGTCACTTCTTTTTTTTTTTTAATATTTATTTATTTGCTTTAGTTTTACACAATGCGTTTATTTTATTTTATTTTATTTTTTTGTGGTACTGGGGATTGAACTCAGGGGCACTCGACCACTGGGTCATATCCCCAGCCCTTTTTTGTATTTTTATTTGGAGACAGGGTCTCACTGAGTTGCTAAGTGCCTCGGCATTGCTGAGGCTGGCTTTGAACTCGCGATCCTCCTGCCTCAGCCTCCCAAAGTGCTGGGATTACAGGCGTGCGCCACCGCGCCCGGCTCAATGCGTTTATTTTTACGTGGTGCTGAGAATCGAACCCGGGCCGCGCACGTGCTAGGCGAGCGCTCTACCACTGAGCCACAACCCCAGCCCTGCTTTGTCACTTCTTGAAGCCCTTAAAGTAAAATGCAGAATCCCACTTCTACCCATCCCTAGAGCAGTCTGCTCTGGCCACATTAGACCCTGCTGATCCTGGGATGCACCAGGCTTCTTCCTGTCTTATTCTTTTTGCATCTGCTCTATCCTCTGTCCATATCCCTCTCCATTTGGCTTCTCATGATGCTGACTTCTTATGCTTTAATTCTTTTTTTTTTTTTTTGTGGTACCGGGGATTGAACTCAGGGGCACTCGACCACTGGGCCACATCCCCAGCCCTTTTTTTTGTGTTTTTATTAGAGACAGGGTCTCACTGAGTTGCTAAGTGCCTCACCATTGCTGAGGCTGGCTTTGAACTCGTGATCCTCCTGCCTCAGCCTCCCAAAGTGCTGGGATTACAGGCGTGCCCCACCGCACCCGGCTTATACTTTAATTCTATCTTAAATGCTTTCTCTTCTAATGGTTATTTTTGAATTACACCACCTGTATAGGTACTCTTCTGTTTCTCTCTCACACATCCTTTTATTAATTTCCAGCAGAGCTCTTGTTATAATTTGCAGTTACTTTCTTTTGTTATGAGTCTATTGTTCCCCTAGTCAGAGGTGAGTTCCACATCTGCAGAGGTCCTGGGTCTCTTGTTTAGCACCCATTACAGTGCCAGGTATATAACATTTTCTCTGAAAATATTTGTTGGGTGAATGAATGAATGAATGTATCAGTCATTGTGAACATAATTTGCTGTCTGACCTTTCACAGCCATTGGGCATGTGATTTTTCACAGTCAAAGATGATTTTTGATTTGCTGCTTTTTCCTTCCCAGGAAAGGCTAACCGGTGGTTTGGGGTTGCTCCCCCCAAGTCTGGAAAGATGAACATGAACATTCTTCACCAGGAAGAGCTCATTGCTCAGAAGAAACGGGAGATCGAAGCCAAAATGGAACAGAAAGCCAAGCAGAATCAGGTGTCCAGCCCTCAACCTCCACATCCTGGCGAGTAAGTGCCTGGGGCCTGGAGTTCTTAGAGGCTCATCAGCAGAGGGGTTTACTAGTGAGAGCAGTCAGTGTGTGCCTGTCCTGGCCATGGCTTGACAATCCAAGGAATGACACAGATGCAATTGGAAGGCTCAGTGTGGCAGAAGAGAAATGATGGTTGTGTAGGAGCTTGGAGGACAGCCTGCTAACTTGTGCATTAACAGTTATATACTGCCAGTGAGCTGTTGGGCAGGAGCCAGGGTTGTAGCACAGAGCAAAAATCCAGACTCTGCTCTGCCCTTGTGGGGCTCCCAGTCTGCTAGCAAAGAGGGTGCCAGTCCCACTCCAGAGCTGCTGGAGGACAACACGTGGGCACTGTGTTCCTAGGCATAGCGACCACCATAGGGACCCAGAAAGTCTTTGCATTCTGAAGGCCTAGGTGTAGCTGGCCTGTTGAGGAAGCAAAAAGGGCCTACCTGGTAGAGGGCAAGAAGGGGAGAGAGCATGCCAGGGCAGCCCAAACTGCTGTGCACTAAAGGGCTGTCATAGGGCAGGATTGGAGGTTGCTTAGGCAGAGTTTCTACCTGCCTGTCATGAAAAACACTAATGGCAACCAGAAGATTTTGTATTCTTTTTTATTTTGGCATTGCTAGGGGTGGAACCCATGGCCTTGAACATGCTAGGCAAGCACCCTACCACTGAGACGCACTTCAACCTGCACCAAAGGATTTTGAGCAAGGGGTGGGGGTGTCATCAAGATAATGAGATCCAAGAATTTCAGGCCAAAGGTTAATAATCAGAGAGGCAGGCCCCCTTCCTCCGGGCTCTGAATTGTGGGGTATATTAACCTCCCAGCTCCCACCTTTTCTAGGAATCTGTGACTTCTTTTTGAGGGCAGGGCCTAGACCTCATTCCAGATTAACCCTGGGCCTGGCACAGCTCCAAGACACTTGGGAACATGAACATGTTGACTGACTACTTGTGGGCCCTTGCCCCTGGAATTATGGGATGATTTGTACCAAGATAGGAACAACATGTAGAGTTGCCTCCCAGAAGTTTTATAGGATTGGGCAGCTGATAGGAACATCCAGGTGGGTAGGTACATAGCACAGGAAGCTTTTGAAATAAGTTGTTTTCTTTTTGTAAAAGTGTCAAAACATCAAAGCTTAGAATTTATAACTGAAGAAATAAAAATCTTCAAGTTACCCCAAGACAGCCATTTGGATATGTTCCCTTCTTGTGTCTTTGCTTTGTTTCATGAAGTTATCAGTTTTGCATTCTGCTTTCCCTGCACTGAAAAAAAAAATTTTTTTTTTAAAATTATGGTAAAATACATGTAGCATAAAATTTGCTACAGTAGGGCTGGGGAGAGCATAGCTCTGGGTTCAACCCCAACACTCCCCCCCCAAAAAAAAATTACTATCATCATTTTTGAGCCCACAGTTCAGTCATATTAAATATATTCACAAGCTGAGGATATAACCCAGTGGTTGAGTGCTTGCCTAGCATACACAAGACCCTGGGTTCCATCCCTAAAAAAATAAAAACAAAAAATGCATGGGAAAAACTGTATATGTACTGAAATACACAGACTTTTTTCTTGTCATATTCCCTGAACAATAGATTATGGCAAGTGTTTACATAGCATTTTTTAAAATATTTATTTATTTACTTTAGTTGTATACAGTGCAATGCATTTATGTTTACGTGGTGCTGAGGATCGAACCCGGGCCGCACACATGTGAGGCGAGCGCTCTGCCGCTGAGCCACAACCCCAGCCCTTACATAGCATTTTAATGGTGTTAGCTGTTACAAGTCATCTAGAGATGGTTTAAAGTATTAGGCAGCGTGTGCATAGGTTCTTTGTAAACACTAAGCCATTTTATATAAGGGATTGAGTGTCCATGGATTTTGGTATCTATGGGGGTTCCTGGAACCAGTCATGCACAGATGCCAAGGGACAACTGTATTCTCTGCTATTTGTTCATTACCAGTAATTATCAGGTGGGAGTCTTTGACTGCTCTCTGAAACTCAAGAGAGCACCCCCTGCCTTTATTTTATTTTATTTTTTTGTACTGGAGATTGAACTCAGGGGTGCTCGACCACTGAACCACATCTCTAGGCCTATTTTGTATTTTATTAGTGACGGGGTCTCACTGAGTTGCTTAGGGTTTGGCTAAGTTGCTGAGGCTGACTTTGAACTCATGATCCTCCTGTCTCAGCCTCCTGAGCCGCTGGGATTACAGGTATGTGCTACCATACCCGGTTCCCCGCCTCACCCCCCCCCACACACACACCTTTTAAATTTCATTTTGAGACAGGGTTATCACTGAGTTACCCAGGCTGGCCTCAAACTTGGAATCCTCCTGCCTCAGCCAGTCACAGGCATTTGACTTTGTGCTCAGCTGTTTTTCATTATTTTCAGTCCTGCCTGTCTATCCAGAGGGAGGTGCACATATTGTGAAGATAGGGCCAGGAGCTGAGGGGTCTCTAGAAGGCTCCTCTTATTTAATGTTGAAACTGACTTGTTAGCAAAATCTCTTTCACATAAAAGAGTGTTTACTGCCTTTCTTCTTTTTTCTTTTTCTTTTTTAAAACTTTAAAGATAACTCATGTGGTGGGAAATAGATGTAATGGCACACATCTGTAATTCGAGCAACTCAGGAGGCTGAGGCAGGAGGATGGCAAATTCAAGGCCAGCCTCAGCAATTCAGTGAGGTCATAGTAACTTAAAGAGACCCTGTCTCAAAAGAAGAAAAAGAACTGGGGATATAGCTCAGTGGTAAATCAACCCTGGATTCAATCACCACAACCAAAAAAAAAGAAGAAGAGAGGGAAATAAGGAAAAGCCAGAGTCCTCCCTTCTTGTCCTCCTCCTCTATTTATTTATTTTCGATATGGGAGTATCACAGTGTTGTCCACACTGGTAACAAATTTGTGAGCTCAAATGATCTTTCCACCCCTAAATAGCTGTGACTATAGGCATATGCCATCATGTCTGGCCCCAAAGTCACTCATAATGCTGCTACCCAGAGGAAAGTGGTAGTTGCATTTTGATGTTTTTCTAACAATTTTTTGTTATTATTGTTTTTTTGTCATCATTGTTTTTACAGTGCTGGGGGTGGAACCCAGGGCCTCTTGCATGTTAAGTACATGCTCTGCCTCTGAGTTGTACCCCTGGCCCCAACATTTTTTTGGTGTTGTTGTTGTTTTGTTTTGAGGTAGGATTGCCTTGAACTCCTGGGCTCAAGTGATTCTGATGCCTCAGCCTGCTGAGTAGTTAGGACTATAGGTGTGTATCACCATACTCTTCAAAAAAAAAAAAGGCATAAATAAAATTATGACACAAAACATGTTCTTTGCAAAAAGTTAAATAAATAAATGAAAAGGAAAGAAAGAGGCAGGGAAGGAATAAAAATAACAAAAATACAAAATATCGGGCTGGGATTGTGGCTCAGCGGCAGAGCGCTCGCCTCGCACGTGCGCGGCCCGGGTTCGATCCTCAGCACCCCGTAAACATAAATGCATTGCATTGTGTACAACTAAAGTAAATAAATAAATATTAAAAAAAATACAAAATATCCCTGTAATTCTCCACCAAGAGATTGTTTTGGGTGTTTTCCTATGAACATGTGATACCCACAGGAACATTTGCTGGAGCTTGCATGGGTAAACAAACACAGGCCCTGGTGGGGAGAACTCTATAAAGCCTGGCCAAGGAGGCAGACCTGTGAGTCAGTGAGAGCCTAAGTAACTAACAACAAGTGGGATGGGTACTGCGTAGAAAAGCAGGAGCCATCTTGATGGCTACATTTGGACCTACAGCATTGACACTAGGGCCAAAATAACCTGACGATAGGCAGTGTCACTCTCACTAGAATAAGCTTGTTCCCAGCTTACTATACTGAAACCTGCTCTGTACTCAGCAGTCCCTGGGCACCATGGTCCCTCCTCTTTGGCACATCCTTTTTGTCTTCTGTCTTGGTTCTAGAATTGTAAATGCACACAACTCTTCCTGCATTTCCAACAAGTTCGCCAATGATGGCAGCTTCTTGCAGCAGTTTCTAAAATTGCAGAAGGCACAGACTAGCACAGGTAAGTGCAACCAACCCCTTCCTTTATGCTTCCCTCCAGCTTCCTGCTGGGATCCCCTGGCACATCAAAAGTAAAAGGGCCAACCTTAGACCTGTCCCTTTCATGAGCTCATGAGTGCCTTCATTCTCCCCGTGCCCATACCAAATGCCAAATGCCAAGCACAGACCTGCCCTCATGGTGCCTATCCCATAGAAGCAGGGGCAAACTAGCCATGTTTCCATCTAGGAGGATTAGGGTCATGATCAAGCATGTTCCAGGGCTCTGGTATCCTGAGGGGGCAGGTCAGGATGATTCCCACTAGGGGAGAGGGCAGGGTGTGGGAGAGACATCCCCAAGCTGTGTAAGCCCAAGCCCACCAGTGGTGAGTGGGCCTTTTGCAGATAGAGTGTGCACCTCCACCAGGCTACCTGAGACACCTGAGTTGTGCAGATCTTGGGTCCTGTTGCAGCTGAAATGCAGGGTGGACAAGCATCCTGGAGGGTCCCCTAATGATTATCACAGGGATACTGGTGTTTATTGAATATCACCTTTATATCAGGAAATTTAGACTAGCTCACTGCTTGCCCTCTCCCTAGCACTACAAGCAGATTGTGCCCATCCTTTTACTTAATCCTTGGAAGAGCCTGTAGTAGTGTGTTTCCCTTTGAGAGACTTTTGATGGTATGGTTTTTCTCTCCACCTAAAACTCATAACTTCCACATTGTTATTTATATTTCAGTCTTTTTATTTAATAATGAAAAACACTATAGGAAGTTAAACTTCTCTCATCCTTACCTGTTACAGGAACCCACTACCAACAAATTGTTGTTTGTTCTGACAGTTCCTATTGTCATCCTGTCACTCCAGTATGTGATGTTATTTTGGAGCTTTGACCATTTACCCAAACAATAATACATTGTTTTGTTTTGAGACAGGGTCTCACCTGACTGGCCTTGAACTTGCTTGAACTTGGGATCCTCCCTCCTCAGCCTCCTGAGTAGCTGGAGTTTTGGGCACGTGCCACCATGCCGGCTGTGCCTTTCTTTTTAATGCAACATGATTCTTTCCCTTTTTTGGTACTAGGGATTGAACCCAGGGGTGCTTTACCAGTGACGTACATCCCCAGCCCTTTTTATTTTTTATTTTGAGACTGGGTCTTACTGAGTTGCTAAGAATGGCCTCAAATTTGCAATCCTCTTGCCTCAGCCTCCTAAGTCTCTGGGATTACAGGTGTGCATCACTGTGCCTGGCTTAACAAAACATGATTTTTTTTAGATCTAGACAGTACATACACATCTCTCTTGTTGAGTTCAACTTTTGTAAGCAGCATGTAGCTGGTCATTTTCCAGCTTTACACTGGAGAAACTGAGGCTTAGAAAGACTCAAGCCAGGTATAGTGGCACACGCCTATAATCCCCTGACTCAGGAGGCTAAGGCAGGAGGGTCACAAATTCATGGCCAGCCTGGGAAACTTATTGAGAAACTGTCTCAAAATAAAATAAAAAGGGCTGGGGGTGTGGCTCAGTGGTAGAGCACTTGCCTAGCATGCATGAGGCCCTGGTTTCATCACCAGTACTACAAGAAAAGGAAAGGAAGGTAAGGCCCAATGTAACCAGCCAGCCTGTGCCACAACCCATGGGGCCCTAGTCTTGCCATCGGGGCAGGGGCTTGCCCCAGCACAGTGCTTTTCTCTGTTAACTCAGGACTCTTGTGTGAAGCCATCAGATGCCCCACCCCCCCATCTTGCTATAAGTCTTGCTACACATGTGGGTCTCAGGATGCCTGGGGGTTTGATTAGAGGAACCTTCTGTAGGCATTCTGGGCTGTGCCTCAGTGCATTCCCCATGTCTCCTTACTAGGTAGTAACCCAGTTGAGAGGAATGGAACCCCTGTCCATAGTTTGAGGAGCCACTTGGCTCACAGGATGCAGTAGGGCATGCCAGGTATGAGAATCACCTCCCACGAGGAGCCCACTTGAATCTATGGCTGTGTAGTTTACCACCCAGAGCTCATTGTTACTCTGAGTCTTTGCTGGTGAAACAGCTGACCTTTGACCCTTGTTAGGTATCCTAGGGAATGACTGAAAATAAGTCAACCCAAGGCAAAATTGGTCCACAGAGAGGAAAGACAGGTTATTGAGTCCTTTACCTATAGTATCTTAGGCCAAGAGTACCTAATTAGGCCGGCTACAGGCATTCAGCCTCTCATCTGGCCTTGGGGGCTTGAACCTTATCCAGAAGACCTGATCTGTCCCCTGGCTTTAAGTGTAGCTTGATCAAGGGATCTCCAGCCACAGCTGCCACCTGCAGAGCCTCAGGCTTGTCCTCTTCTGATTGAGAAATCCTTACAAGTCTTTTGTCCCTGAGCCTCTGTCCTTACCTGTAAAACCAAGGTGGCCTCTCTGTGTACCTATAAACCCAACCTCCACAGTACTGAAAGCTAAGGACCAGCCCATGGGGGCCCCCAGCACTCTAGTTAGATGGGAAATGGGGAGATAAGCATCGTAGACCTCAAGCTTGTGTCTCTTTCCTTCCATCCCAAGACCCGCCCCCCAGCACGACCAGCGCTCCTCCCAGCACACCCACACCCCAGCGCCACAAAGAGGCCTCTCCTGCTCAGCAAGCGGTCAGGCCTGGGACTAGGCAGCCCACTTGGCCAGGTGAAGAACTACTCACATGCCAAGCAGCTCCCTGTGGCACACCGGCCAAGTGTCTTCCAGTCTCCTGATGAGGAAGAGGAGGAAGACTATGAGCAGTGGCTGGAGATCAAAGGTAAGTTGTGGGAGCTGCCACCCCTCCTTCCTCTGACCCATCCACAGTTCCCCCAGTGGATTTGTGGTCTATGGGGTAGATACAGCTAGAAGAATGGGGTGCTTGGGGATTTGATTAGTGGCCATCAGGCCTCTGGACTGAGCTGCAATCCAGAGTGGGACCCTTTGGGATGAGCAGAGCAAAGAAGGATGTGGGGAGGATTCTCAGGAACAGCTTCAGGAATTACCGGGGCATCAGAGTATGGGCTTTTACCTGGGCACAGTGGGAACCTTCATAGCCTGTCACAGCAAGGTTCACCAGATATGGGTGTCCTTATGATGGGTGTCCTTCTCATCTGGTAGAAGGGGTGGAACTTCCAAGTCTTCCCACCTTGGGCAAACACCTCCCTGAGCCCTTGAAGCCCAGAAGGGCTGCTACTTATTGTGGGTTATCTGTCCCCACCAATTTGGGGCCGAGGCATGAGTGCATAGTTTGAAGGGTGCTGCCCCCCTGCCTTGGAGAAAGGATGGTCCTTGTTCTCAGCTGAGCTTGTCCAGGTCACAAGATATAGGAAGACAGAGGATGGCTATGGCAGCATTCCCAGTGAGTCCAAACCCATCCATGTTCAGAATGAGGCTCTGTGACATCTGAGCCACCAAGGGCTGGGTAGCAAGGTCATATCACCTTGAAAGTGAGCACAGACTAAAGTGGCTGTGTAGTTGTGCCATAACAACCTCCAGGCCCCTTGCTCTGAACAAGGTTGCTGGCATCAGGCCTGAGTGTTTTGAGCTGATCACCAACCAGCCTGGCCCCCAGACCCATCAGTCAGAATGTCAGCTGGAGAGGGTGTATTTTCTTAGGTGATCTGGCTGCTCCAGTGGTGACCTGTGGGTAACTGCTGCTTTACAGGGGCATGGGGTATCTCAGGGCCCTTAAATCCTGTTTTGGACACCTGTTGGCATGGTCTCAGGAACACAACTGCTTCTGTAAACAGCAAACAGGTGGGGGTGGGTTCTTGCTGAGCACATGGGAGGAGGGTGAGGACAGGGGAAAAGTCAGGCACACAATGCCCCTGTGACCTCACAGGGCCCTCATCAGACCATAGATGTCCCTACTCTTCACTCCATGTTTCCTGGCAGCCCAAACAACTAGGGGAATAAGATTAGCCACTGGTGCAGCCCCTAGTTCAGTTGCTGAGTACTGGCTGACAGCAAGAAATTTCTCCTATAAGTCTCATAGAAGGGACATGATGCATGTAGTGGCTGACAGACTCAGCAACAGGCCAGCAAGAAATGCAAAAGCAAGTTCCTCATGGCTCAAACGGGGAGGCTAATTTATATATAAAAATATATTTTTATAGCTCTGTTCACTGAAAAGGCCCCAAGATAATGATTAAGCCCGCTGCAGTGGGCGTCCCTAGCGCCCAGATGGTGGTCTGGAAGCACAGTTTCTCACTAACGGAAACCAGAACTTCTCGGAGAGATGACTGGCTCTAGGTCTGGGCAGGAAGTGTATGAGATGATCCTGGAGCGCCCTGTCCCGGCAGATGGCAAGGAGGCCCTCGGAGACTCCTGGGGTCATGTCCAAAGCTCTCAGGAGCCAGCTTGAAGAGGCTCCACCGGCCACAGACCTTCTGTGATGACATTAATTGCAATGGATTGAAACCCAACTATGTGTTTAAATCAGAGTTCATAATGATATTTTTAAAAGAGAATTTGTCATCTTTGAAGGATAAAAGGGACCCGATGTATTATACTGAAAACTGGTAAATAAAGAAAAGAATTAAGCATTTCCCCTCTACCACTCCCCTCCAACAAAACCAGGGTGGGGGCCGGATATGTTTCCCAACGGCTCCCTTTCAGCCTGGGGATGGACTTGGCCCATGGGAAGCCCTCACACTTCTCTCCCACCCAGTATGTCTCACAAAGACTGTTGAGACCAACTGCCCCCCTCGCCACAGTGCTTTGTGCATGGACCCGGGATGCCCGACAACCTCCCACATCTCACGCTCTTCTTCCCCCACCCCTCTGTCGTTGTGGTCTGTAGAGAGAGTGTGCCTATTGACTGTGGGGTGTGTGAGTTGAACCCCAGTACTGACAGCCTCCTTAAAGTTTCACCCCCAGAGGGAGCCGAGACTCGGAAAGTGATAGAGAAATTGGCCCGCTTTGTGGCAGAAGGAGGCCCTGAGTTAGAAAAAGTAGCTATGGAAGACTACAAGGATAACCCCAGCATTTGCGTGAGTATCACTGGGGAAGGGGAGGCCATGGCTGTTTAATATGTTTACTATGCTGTGTCTCACACAGATGTGTTTATAAACTTGCCCTGGTGGTCAAGGTCTAGTGCCTGCTCACATGAGCCAGTTGCCATGTCAAGCACTTTCTAAATTACACCAGAGGCTGCAGGAGACACCTATGTGGTGCCAAGACTGACTTTTGGTCCTACTGAGGCCTCTGCTCACCAGCCTGCTTTTATATGTCAGAAGCTACACAGGTTCACCTGTCATCAAAGCTCATTTTTCTCTCTTTTGCAAATCTCTTCCTCTCCAGATTTTTACATGATAAGAATAGCAGGGAATTCCTTTACTACAGAAAGAAAGTTGCTGAGATAAGAAAGGAAACACAAAAGTCACAGGCAACCTCTCAGAAAGGTAAGTGGGTGGAGGGGGTAGGAGGTTCTGGTAGGGAGACATACATCTCCATAAGATGGAATTGGGGCTCCTGGGGACCACCATGGTTTGCAGTAGCACCACATGGCACTGATAGCCAAGGCTTGTGTTCTCCCAGGCAGCAGAAGTCACTCTGGAGGGACTGACACCACCTTCCCCACTAGTGCTGTGAGGTCTAGGTGAAGTCCGAATGCCAAGTCTGGCACTTGGATTGTATCGGTACTCACAGAGGGTCAAGGTCATGTCCAAGAGCTCAGCTCTGTGCATGTGAGCAGAGCAGAGGGAGCCCTTGCTTGCTGTTTTAATAAATGTTAATGAGCTCCAGCTTTGTGTTGGGCACTGAGGACACATCAAGATTGATATAGTCTGGGGGGGGGGGGGCGCTGGGGCTATGGCTCAGCGGTAGAGCACTCTTCTCACATGTGTGAGGCCCTGGGTTCCATCCTTAGCACCACTTGAATAGAATAAAGGTTTAAAAAAAAAAAAAAAGATCTATTCAAAAAATAAAAATAAAAAGATTGGTATAGTGGGACTGGGGTTGTGGCTCAGTGGTAGAGTGCTAGTCTCACATGCATAGAGTTCAATCCTCAGCACCGCATAAATAAATAAAAATAAAGGTATTGTGCCCATCTACAACTAAAAAAAAAAAAGTCTGAAAAAATAAGAAAAAAAGATTGGTATAGTGACTGATACCGAGGGAGGTGGGAGGGGGGACAGAGATGGTGAGATGGGATGTACTTCAGTAGATGGGGAGAGGCCAACTGGTCTCTAGCTGTAAGGCATAAAATCCCAACCAAGTGGTGGGATGATGGGTATTGACGTTTAGGCTGAACATGAGCCACAGAATTTCATGCATTGTCATCTGTATCCCTTTGCCTTGACCCTCTCCCCAGGAGAGGAGGGTGAGCCCTCCACTCTACTATGTGACCTGGGGGAAAAAACCTGGCAGAAACACTAGGGCAAGGGCTCCTATCACCTTTCCTACCCTCACAACCTGACCCCTCATTCCTAATTCATGTCCAAGCCCACTTGACCTATAGGGTGGGAAAGGGAGGTGGAGGAGGGACTGGGGACTTGAGATACATTGTAAATTAACTCTGGTGTTTGGTCCCAATGCAGTAATCTGATTCCCATTTGCCTGTTTCTCTTTGTATCATTCCTAAACTAAATCCCACTTGTTGCCTGTGGGGTTCTTAGCAGGAATTAGGCTGTTGGGTGTGGTGAGTTGAGCTCAGTACTGACAGCCTGCTTAAAGTTTCACCCCCAGAGGATGAAGAGGCCAAGAACCTTGCAGAAAAGTTGGCCAGGTTCATAGCAGATGGGGGTCCTGAGGTAGAAACCATTGCTCTTCAGAACAACCGCGAGAACCAGGCATTCAGGTAAGGAGGTGTTGCCGCCTTAGGCAACGATACCGTGGGAAAGAAATCGGAGGTAGACTGGGAATGAGTAGTTCCTTTATTGTTGCTTCTTCTTCTTCTCTATCTTCTCTCTTCTGTCCCTGATTCCCCCACAGTCTCTTTAAATACTCTTTACCTTAACAAGCATACACGTGTCACAAGCTCAACTTACAGGTGCGGTATGCAGTGCCCACGGGCACAGAAAGATTCTTAGTCAGTTACATTAAGGTCAGGTGTAAACAAGTAAATGCCTCCTCTTGGCTCTTAGCCAGCTGCCATCTTAGCTACTTCCTCATTAAAGGCTCTTACAAGGAGGGGTAACCCTTGCCTTTCCCATCACCCACTACAAATGAGGACACAGGCTAAGCACACACAGTCCATGACCTGCTAGGGTCCCACAGCAAGAAACTGGCAAGACTGGAACACTGGTCTGGGAGGTTCCAAACCCAGAGCCCAGCTCTGCCCCTCATGGCCATTTTCCAAGCACATGTTGGTCCCTGAAATAGTCTCTGAGGCATAGGCACAGAGTCCCTTTGAGGCCTCTGTGTTTTCTAAGTACCTTATGGAGAAAACTCTCTTTGTTACAGATGGCAGCTCCTGACTTGGGGCAGGCTGGGCTCTCAAGTAGAAATTCACAGAACTAGTTATATTGTGTTCCTATGACAAGGAACCTCAGGATCTAAGGAGTGGAAACCCCCAGCCAGGTCCCACAGAGAGACATATGACAAGTAGCCTGGCCTTCCTGCTGACCCCATCCACAAGGTCATACTCCAGCCCTGAGGGCTGGGTCTGTGTTTACTGTTCATTGATCCATTGGGCAGGCTAAGTACCTGCTCTGTGCTGGGAAAGCTGGTGGGTGGGGTGGGTGGGACCATCACTGCTACAGGGCAGACTGTTAGGATCACGCGTCAATGCTTCTGCACAAGGATGATGCACCTGTGAGGATGGTTTTTTAAATAGCTCCTGACTTAGTCAATGAGGAGAGTGATGGTATGTTTATAATAGAAAGTCCAGGAGCAACAGCACTCTGAGCTGGTTGGTTTAGCAGTTCTAGACACCATCAGGTACTCAGGAAGAGGGCAGGACACTGGACAGTGTAACTTAGGCATGATATTTTCACTTTATGTAAACTGGCAAGAGCTAAATGCAGAACAAAGGGAACCCAGAGGAACTGCTATGCAGGAGTGAAGTAGCAAAGACTTTGGTTGCTGTCCTGATGTGGCCAGCGTGCAGACAGGCTGCAGAACTGGGCAGGGCCAAGTCCTGGAGGGCTCAGGTATTCCTTGAGAGCCTTTGGAGGATCTGAGCCAAGGATTAATGGGGTTAATTGTAGTTCCCTGAGTCACTGACTGAGATGGTAGACGATAGTCAGACACGGCCAGGCAATGGGCAGCTATTGGGAAGTGGTGGGGCTGGGAACAAGGATGGCCAAGTCTTAGATGACTGGCTGTTTTTTCTCTATTACCTGGCACCTGGGAGCCACTGTGGGGGCCATGGAGTGTTGGATCTGGAATTCAGTAAAGGGGTCTGCCTAGGGATAGAGGACCTCCCCTCCCATATATCCTGAATCTCAGATTTGCACTGATAACCATTGATTTGTTGGTCATGACTCTTTGCCATCCAATCCAATATTAATAGTCTTTTCTTCATTTACCTAATAAGCTTATTTTAATGATAATGTAGGGATTTGGGGCATAGCTCAGTGGTAGAGTACTTGCCTATCATATACAAGGTCCTGGATTTGATCTCCAACATCCTCAAAAAACAAAGACAAAACAAAACAAACCACCTGAAACTAAAAAACTAAATGATAATATAGTTACTTATTGCAGGAAAAATGGGTAAAGTTTTGGAATTCCATCCAAGATCCGAGCCCAGGCAGCACTGCCCAGTTAGGGGGACCTAGCCCCTGGCCCAGCCTTTTTCTTTTCTTTTCTCTTATTTATTTATTTACTTATTTACTTACTTACTTATTTGTTTATTTATTTTAGTTGTTGATAGACCTTTATTTTATTTATTTTTTTAGTATGTGGTGCTGAGAATCGAATCCAGTGCCTCACACATGCCAGGCACATGTGCTACCGCTCAGCCCCAGCCCCAGCCCCAGCCCCCAGCTTTTTTCTTAATGTCAGAACTGAGAGATGTTGTTGGTTCAAATGGCTCTGGCCCTGTGGCCCTTTGACTGCCTGGAGGGTGTCCCCCACCCCATCTTTCTGTTACTAGGGATTGAACCCAGCACTCATATATACTAGGCAAGTACTCTATCACTGAGATGTATACATTCTGACCCATTCAAATCTTGCTAAGTTGCCCTGGCTGGCCTTCAACTTGTAATCCTGCTGCCTTAGCCTCCCAAGTTGCCGAGTTTGTAGGTGTGCTCCACCATGCTTGGTACTTGGAAGGTCTTAGTGGCTGTCC
This sequence comes from Tamias sibiricus, assembly GCA_025594165.1. Taxonomy (NCBI): domain Eukaryota; kingdom Metazoa; phylum Chordata; class Mammalia; order Rodentia; family Sciuridae; genus Tamias; species Tamias sibiricus. Next base: position 17,838,434 of record CM046673.1, on the reverse strand, counting down.
AGCTGTGAATATAGTGGTGGTGGAAGCTGGGCCAGGAGTAGGTGTCTGAGATGGCTGGTGAGGAAGTGGCCATGCTTATCCCCAGGACCAGAGCCAGACTGGAGAACTGGGAAATGATTGGACATCCAGGACCCAGCAGGCCATGCAGGTTCATACTAAGTGGATTGTTTAATCTGTTTGAGATCAGGTGTGAGGCAACTGCAAAGCCCAAAAATATCTAATAGATACATGTGATTGTCAACACCTCTCCTCACCCCAAACCAAACACCACCCTATGTTCCTCCCGATTCTTCATGTGGGCTGAATGCACCCCACACACCTTGATGGTAGGTTTTGGGAAACAGTTTGTAACAGCTGTGCTCAGGAGCTGTCAAGGAGCTGGAGATGCTGATTCCTTTGATGAGTCATCTCACTTCTGAGATACGACCCCAGAAATCATGTTAAATACAGCATCATGTATAGAGAAGAAAAATTAGTAGCAAATTGAATATTCAACATCAGGGGGCCAGATGCCTCTACAGGTAGCCTCTAGTGGAATAGATGGCCATTGGAAAGCTCCTAGATCTAACACCTATGTGATACAACATTTTGGGTTCTTATGGGTGGGGAAACGGAGGCAAGGAGGCTGGTCAGTAGAGCACGCCTTGGCTATTATGAGGTTATTTCAGTTTGTTTTCTGTCACTATAATAGAACACTTGAATTGGATAATTTATAGAGGGAAGAGGTTTGTTTTTGCTTATGGTTCTAGAGGCTGGGAAGTCCAAGATTGGACAACCATATCCAGTTAGGGCCTTGTGAGGGGAGGTGTTGACAATCACATGTATCCTTGTGCTCTCGTACAAAGCAGAAGGGAAGGGAGGACTTACTTTATAACAACCTTCTCTCTCAGGAACTAATCCAGCCCTACATGAGTGAGAACTCAGCAGAGAAGTACATTCATCCATACATGAGGGCTCTGTCCCCACAACCCAACCACTTCACGCTAGGCTCCGCGTTCCAACACTTGGGCCCTAGAGAACAAGCCTCAACATGAGTTTTGGTGGGAACAAAACATAGCAAATGGGAAAGCTTTATGATTTTTTTTTTTCTTTCTTATAAGCGCTCTATTACTGAACCATGGCCCTAGCTAGCCCTTTTCTAATGTTATTGCAACACAGGGTCTTGCTAAGTTGCCCAGACTGGCATCACAGTTGTGATCCTCCTGCCTCAGCTTCCCTAGGATTATAAGCATATACCACTGTGTCTGTTTGTATTTTGGTTTTTAAAAGAATTTCTTAAGCCAGGCACAGTGGATCATGCTTATAATCCCAGCTACTCAAGAGACTGGGATAGGAGGATCACAAGTTTGGGGCTAGTCTAGGCAACTTAGCAAGACCCTGCCTCAAAATTTCAAAACAAAATTTTTTAAAGGACTGGGTATGTAGCTCATAGTTAGAACTAGAATACTCCTGGGTTCAATCCCCAGTACCAAAAAAAACTAGAATACATGAAAGCGACTGAAAGGAAAGACCCTAAAGTGTTGATGGTTGATGATGGTTCTCCTCAGGGGAGTTGTTTTTTGGTACCAGGGATTGAACTCAGGAGTGTTCTGCTTCTAAGCTACATTCTTAGCCTTTTTTTTTAATATTTATTTATTTGCTTTTAGTTGTACACAATGCGTTTATTTTTATGTGGTGCTGAGGATCGAACCCGGGCTGCACACGTGCTAGGCGAGCGCTCTACCGCTGAACCACAACCCCAGCCCCACCTTTTTTAAAATTTTATTTTGAGATAGGATCTAGCTAAATTGCCCAGACTGACTTCAGACTTGTATCCTTCTGCCTCAGCCTCCTGAGTAGCTGGGATTATAATCAAGTGCCGCTACACCCAGCCAGAGTGGAATCTTGATTATAAAGTCTCCTGTGTGCCCACCTAGCCCTGTGCTAGGAGGGGTTCCATCTTCCTACTCTTCCCCACCCCTAGTGGAGCTACTGTTGACCCTTACGGACCTGGCAGACAGGAAGACCCTCGGTCGGGGGCTCTCCCATGCAGCCTCAGCTTAGCTTGGAGGAGACTCAGCCTAAACCAGCAGCTAAAGCCAGGGAGCCTAGGAACCTCCTTCCATCTTGCCCACCAGCCTCAGCAAGCAAATCTCCCCAGCTTGACTTTTCTCGGAGCTACCAGTTAGCTTTAAATTTGTCTGAACTCTGCTGGCTGTTCAGTGCATCTTTCCAATCTGTCCGGCTGCTCCTCTTTTTTTTTTTTTTTTTTTTTGTACTGGGGATTGAACTCAGGGGCACTTGACCACTGGGCCACATCCCCAGCCCTTATTTGTATTTTATTTGGAGACAGGGTCTCACTGAGTTGCTAAGTGCCTCGCCATTGCTGAGGCTGGCTTTGAACTCGCGATCCTCCTGCCTCAGCCTCCCAAGTGCTGGGATTACAGGCGTGCGCCACCGCACCTGGCTCCTCTTCCTTCTTGAACGGTATTTTTTATGTGTGTTTTATTTTTATTTTAAAAGAGTATTACTATGTTTCGCAGACTGGCCTCAAACTCCTGGTCTCAGGTGATCCTTCTGCCTCAGCCTCCCAAAGAGCTAGGATGGCAGATGCTTGCACAGTTCTTTACTTTGGTCTCTTTCAGTTTTTACGAATGTCCTAGGAATGTAGCTCAGAGGTAGAACACTTCTGAGTTCAATCCCCAGTATCAAAAAACTGAGTCATACTTGTACCATGACCTAGGAATACAGAGACACTGCCATCTCCCTGTCGCCCAATCCCACCCTCCCCAGGTACCAGATGTTGTCAGGGCTAGGGGTCCCTCTACCCTCTCCTGAGGTACACATGGAAGTCATCTGTCTGGTGTCTCGCCACTTGCTTTTTCTTTTTCTTTTCTTTTTTTTTTTTTTTTTTTTTTTTGACATTACTGAGATTGAACCCAGGGGTATCCTACCACAGCCCTTTTTATTTTGAGGTAGAATCTCACTAAGTTGCAGAGGCGAGTTGAGTTTTCAATCCTCCTGCCTCAGCCTCTGAAGTAGCTGGGATTACAATCATGCACCACTACACTTGGCTGTTCTCTTTTATGCAAAAGGTACCCTTGACTCTGTACAGTTGGCCTTCCATATTCTCAGGTTTCACATCCCAAGATTCAACCAACCACAGATTGAAAATATTCTTTAAAAGATTGTGTCAATGCTGAGCATTTAGCTGGGTGCAGTGGCGCACACCTGTAATCCCAGCAGCTAGGAAGGGTGAGGCAGGAGGATTGCGGGTTCAAAGCCAGCCTCAGCAATGGCAAGGCACTAAGCAACTGAGTGAGATCCTGTCTCTAATTAAAATACAAAATAGGGCTGGGGATGTGGCCCAGTGGTCGAATGCCCCTGAGTTCAATCCCCAGTACCAAAAAAAAAACACCAAAAATCAAAAACTGAGCATTTATGGACTTTTGTCATTATTCCTTAAACAATACAGTTTAAAGCTATTTACATTTACATTGTATTAAGTATTATAAGTCATCTAGAAATGACTACAGGAGGATGTACATTGGTATCAGAAAACTGAGTTCTATGGAAGTTCTACACCATTTTATATAAGGGACTTGTGCATCTGGATTTTGGTAGCCATGTAGGTCCTGGAATAGTCCTTGGCAGATACGACTGTGCCTTGCTGTTGTAATACAGCATTGTGTTATGACCATCCTTCCAGGTTCATGACTGCAGGTCTAACCCCTTGTTCAGATATTTCCCAGCCTTTTGCCACATGGAGCTGGGTTCAAACTGTTTCCTATAATGTAAACCCCAGCCAGAGGCAGGACCATTGGTTTCAGATGTGCCCAGGCTGAGAGAAGCTGGCAGGTGGTAAAATGACCAAGACCTCTTACTTCCTCAGTCCTCACTCCAAACCCAGTGCTACCTCCTTTGCTCCTCAGACTGGGTTGGGACCATGGGGACCTGTGGCTTCCAGATAGTTGGGCTTCTACCCTGAGGCTGCCTGCTTTTAAGGCAGGGTTGGGGTCTAGCTCCCTGGTTCATCCTGATGTTCAGTGTGTCTGTCTAGGTAATTTCCTGTTGGTATCTCCAGGGATGCATTGGAGAAAGCCTTAGATTCAAGACACCCTCTATGATGGCTGGTGTTTAAGGTCTCCCCACAATTTAGGATTCTGTGGATAAAAAAATGACTTCACGGGATTTGGAGGAGACTGAGGACAACCTGTTCACTTTGCTCTGAAGCAGGGAATTGATAGTGTGATGGGCCCCTGGGAAAGGCAGGGGGAGGTTTGGCATGACTCCTGACTTGAAGGGAGGGTACTATAAGAGCCTGTGGGTATATCACAGTGTTCCTCACAGTGAGGCCTAGCAAGGCAGGAGAACGGGGTGGAGGCTGACCTTGATGTGACCCTGGCTACCCTGGGCACACACAGCCTGAGCTGCTCCTGCCTGAACCAGGAGCAGTGAGGATCAGGCTTAGCTTATGGTGTCCCTCCAACTCTCCTTTGCAGCTTTCTATATGAACCCAACAGCCAAGGGTACAAATACTACCGGCAAAAGCTGGAGGAGTTCCGGAAAGCCAAGGCAGGCTCCACAGGCACCCTCACAGCACCTGACCCCAGCTTGAAACGCAAGTCCCCTCCTGAGGTCCCGTCTGGGTCCTTGCCTCCAGCCACTATCTGTCCTGCCTCATCTACTCCTGCACCCACCGCCACCACTGCCGCCACCCCAGCTCCAGCTCTCCCTGGTAAGCCAGCCTCCACAACCACTGTGAAGAGGAAACGGAAGAGCCGGTGGGGACCTGAAGAAGACAAGGTTGAGTTGCCACCTGCTGAGCTGGTACAGAGGGATGTGGATGCCTCTCCCTCACCTCTTTCAGGTGGGCTGACTCCCCCTTCCCTGCTGTCAGAGGGTCTGGGTTCTTTCGTGGAGCATGTCTTTAAGTTTTATTCATGTTGTAGCATGTACCACTATTTCATTCCTTTCTGTGCCTAAAAATTCATTGTGTGTATATCATCCTCTCTCAGTATCCATGGGGATTAGTTCTACAACCCTCCTCAGATAAGAAAATTCAGCTCAGTGATAGTTCACCCCTGGGTTCATCCCCAGTACCACAAAGCAAATAATGAAAAAACAAATAAGAGGGCTTAAGTCTGTGCATATTTAGTGCAAATATAATTATTTTTCTCCTGTGGCTTGAATCACACAGTATTGAACTGGGGTTGGGGATTGTACCCAGGGCCTTCTCCCACATGCTAGGCAAGCGCTTTACTACTGAGCTTCACCCTCAGACCCCCTCACCTTATTATATAGCTGTCCTAGTAGGTGTGTAGCTTTGATTTGAATCTTCTTAATGACTAATAATGTTGAACATCTTTTCATGTTTTTATTGATCATTTATATAGCTTCTTTGGACAAATGTCTGTTTTAGTCCTTTGCCTATTTTTAAATTGGGTTGTTTATCTTTCTGTTGTGGTTGAGTTATAGGACTATATTCTTTATGTAGCCTGGACATTAACTCTTATCAGATGTATGATTTGCAAATAATTTCTCTCAATTCTGTGGGTTGTCTTTTGATTTTACTATCTTTTGGTACCATAAATGTATGTTTGTTTATTTATTTTGGTACAGGGGAATGATCCCAAGGATGTTTAACCACTGAGCCATATCCCAAGCCCTTTTTATTTTATTTATTTATTTTTAAATTTTCGTTGTAGACATACACAATGCCTTTGTTTTAGGTATGTATTTTTATGTGGTGCTGAGGATCGAACCCAGTGCCTCATACATGTGAGGTGAGCGCTCTACCACTGAGCCACAACCCCAGGCCCTTTTCAATTTTTTATTTTGAGACAGGGTCTCACTAAACTTAGGACCTTACTAAATTGCTGAGGCTGGTTTCAAACTTGGAATCCTCCTGCCTCACCCTCCTGAACTGCTGGGATTACGGGCATGTGCCACTGCACCTGGCTAAAAGTTTTAAATTTTAATGAAGTCCATTTTACTAATTTTTTTGTTGTTGTCTATGAGTTTTACAGTTTTAGCTCTTAAGTTTAGGTCTTTGATCCAGTTTGAGTTAATTTTTATAAGTGGCATAGGGTCCAGCTTCATTCTTTGCATGTGGATATCCAGTTTTCCCAGTAGCTTTTTTTTTTTTTAATTTATTTATTTGCTTTAGTTGTACACAATGCATTTATTTTTATGTGGTGCTGGGGATCGAACCCGGGCCGCGCACGTGCTAGGCAAGTGCTCTACCGCTGAGCCACAACCTCAGCCCTTCCCAGTAGCTTTTATTGAAGAGATTGTTCTCTCCCCTTTTGAGTGGTCTTGACACCTGGTAAAAAATCAATTGACTGTAGGTGTGAGGGTTTATTTCTGAGCTCTCTATTCTGTTACACTGATTTATATGTCTATCCATACTGTAACATACTGTTTTGGTTACTGTATCTTTGTAGTAAGTTTTGCAGTTGAGCCGGGCGTGGTGTATGCCTGTAATCCCAGCACTTGGGAGGCTGAGGCAGGAGGATCACGAGTTCAAAGCCAGCCTCAGCAATGGTGAGGCACTTAGCAACTCGGTGAGACCCTGTCCCTAATAAAATACAAAAGAGGGCTGGGGATGTGGCCCAGTGGTTGAGGGCCCTTGAGTTCAATCCCCGGTATCAAAAAAAAAAAAAAAAAGTTTTGCAATTGAGAGTGTAAATCTTTTTTTTTTTTTTAATACTTATTTATTTGTTTTAGTTGTACACAATGCCTTTATTTTTTTATTTATTTATTTATTTTTTTGTGGTACCAGGGATTGAACTCAGGGGCATTCGACCACTGGGCCACATCCCCAGCCCTTTTTTTTTTTTTTTGTATTTTATTTGGAGACAGGGTCTCACTGAGTTCCTAAGTGCCTCGCCGTTGCTGAGGCTGGCTTTGAACTCGTGATCCTCCTGCCTCAGCCTCCCAAAGTGCTGGGATTACAGGCGTGCGCCACCAGCGCGCCCGGCAATGCCTTTATTTTTACATGGTGCTGAGGATCGAACCTGGGCCGCGCACATGCTGGGCGAGTTCTCCACCGCTGAGCCACAACCCCAGCCCCTCCATGTTAATTTTCAGATGAGCTGTTTTATTTCTGCAAATACTGTTGGGATTTTATAGGGAATATACTGAATTTGTGGGTCACTTTGGGTAGTACTGACGCCTTAATGATATTTAAGTCTTCTGATCTGTGAACATGAAATGTCTTTCCATCTATTTCTATCATTAATTTCTTTCAACAGTGTCTTATAGTTTTCATTGTATAAGTCCTCTGGCTCCTTGGTTAAATTTTTTCCTAGTTGATTTATTAGTTTGATGTTATTGTAAGTAACATAATGTTTTTTCAGTTTTCAGATTATTTGTTGCTAATGTATAGAAATACAGTTTTTCTTCTTTTTTGAGGGGTGCTGACAATCAAACTCAGGGTCTTGCATGTGCTAGGCAAGCTCTCTACTACTGAGCTACATCCTCAGCCCCACAATTGATTTGTGTGTGTTTATTTTGTGTCCTGCACCTTTTATTTATTAGGGTCAAATGGGTTTTGTTTTTGGTGTGTGTGTGTGTGTGTGTATGTGGACTCTTCAAAGTTTTTTGTATAACGAGATCATATTATCAGCAAATAGAAAGTTTTTCTTCTTTTTTTTAATATTTTTATTTATTTGCTTTAGTTGTACACAATGTTTTATTCAATGCATTTTATTTGTACGTGGTGCTGAGGATCGAACCCGGGTCACCCACGCTCTAGGCGAGCGCTCTACCGCTGAGCCACAATCCCAGCCCCTTTCTTCTTTCTAATTTGGATACCTCTTTTTTCTTTCTTTGTTTTGTTTGGTTTTTTTTTTTTTTTTTTTTTTTTTTTTTGGTATTGGGAATTGAACCCAGGGGTGCTTTACCACCGAGCAACATCCCCAGCCCTTTTTCTCTTTTTATTTTGAGACAAGGTCTCATTAAGTTCCTTAGAGGCTTGCTAAGTTGCTGAGGCTGGTTTTGGAGCAATTCTCCTGCCTCAGCCTCCTGAGCTGCTGGGATTATAGGCGTGTACCACTGGGCCTGGTTATTCTTTTTCTTGCCCAATTGCTCTGGTTAGGATTTCTAGTACCATGTTGAACAGAAGTAACAAAAGCAGGCATCTTTGTCTTGTTTCTGATCTTTTTTTTTTTTTATTAAATATTTATTTATTTACTTTAGTTGTACACAATGCAATGCATTTGTTTTTACATGGTGCTGAGGATCGAACCCAGGCCGCGCACGTGCGAGGCGAGTGCTCTGCCGCTGAGCCACATCCCCAGCCCTTGTTTCTGATCTTAGGGCAAAAGTATATTCAGTCTTTCACCACTGAGTATGATATTAGCTGTGATTTTTTTAAAATTTTATTTTATTTGTCTTTTTCTTTTTGTGTGTGGTGCTTTGGGATCAAACCCAGGGCCTTGCACATGCTCAGCAAGTGTTCTACCATTGAGCTACTTTCCCGAACAGTGCATCTTTAATAAATGGCCTTTATTGTCTTGAGGTTAAGGAAATTCCTTTCTTTTTATTTCTTGTCAGTACTGCGGTTGAACCCGGAGGTGCTATACCACTGAGCTACATCCCCAGCCCTTTTTATTTTTTATTTTCAGGCAGGGTCTCACTAAGTTGCTGAGGCTGGCCTGGAACTTGCGATCTTCCTGCCTCAGCCTCCCAAGTAGCTGGGATTACAGGCATGCACCACTGTACCTGGTGAGGAGGTTCCCTTCTGTTTATGTTTATTGAATGTTTTTGTCTTTGTCATGAAAGGGTGTTAGATTTTGTCACATGCTTTTAAAAAAAAATCAATTAAAATAATCATGTGGTTGTTTTCCCCTTCATTCTGTCAATGTGGTATATTATGTTAATTTTCATATGCTGAACTGTTTTATTTTTGAAAGGACATACTACTCTTTATTACTGGACTAAATATTACATCCTGCCTTGTGTTGAACCATTCTTGCATGACTAAAATAAATCCCGTTTGGTTATGTTGTATAATCTTTTTAATATGCTGTTGAATTGTCTTCCTAGTTTTTATTGAGGATTTGTACATCTGTATTCATAAGGAATATTGGTCTGTAGTTTTTTCTAACTTGTAATGCCTTTCATATCAGGGTAAAACTAGCCTCATAGGGGTTGGGGTTGTGGCTCAGTGGTAGAGCACTTGCCTAGCATGTGTGAGGCACTGGGTTCAATTCTCAGCACTGCATATGAGTAAATAAATAAATAAATAAAGGCCCATCAACAACTAATTAAAAAAAAAAAATAGCCTCTTAGAATGATTTGGAAATGTTCCCTCCTCTCTGTTTTGTTTTTTAAATTTTTTTTTTTTAGTTGTAGATGTATATGATGCCTTTGTTTTATTTATTTTTTATGTGGTGCTGAGGATTGCTCTCAAACTCAGTTCCTTATGCATGCTAGCCAAGCGCTCTGCCGCTAAGCTACAGCCCCAGCCCCTCTCTCTGTTTTTGTTGGAAGAGTTTGAGAAGAATTGGTGGTTTTGTTTCTTTTAAATGTTTGTTAGACTTCACCAGTGAAGACTTCTGGTTCTGGACTTTTCTTTATTGTTAGAGTTTTGTTTGTTTTTTTGTTAGTGGGGATTTAACTCAGAGGAGCTTTACCACTGAACTACATCACCCAGCCCTTTTTATTTATTTATTCACTTTTATTTTGAGACAGGTTCTCAGTATATTGCTTAGGGTATCTCTAACTTGCTGAGACTGGCCTTGAACTTTCGATCCTCCTGCTTCTGCCTCCCAAGCTGCTGGAATTATAGACAGGCACCACCAGGCCCAGCTAGATCTTTCTTTTTAATTGTATACAGTTAGAGCTATAAATTTCCCTTTTGGCACTGCTTTTGTTGCATACTACAAATTTTGGTATATTATTGCTTTTGTTTTAATCTATCTCAAGTATTTTCTAATTTGTGCTTTTTAAGCTGAGGCTGGCTTTGAACTCATGATCCTCCTGCCTCAGCCTCCTGAGCTGCTGGGATTACAGTCATGCACCACCGTACCCAGCTTTCAAGTTTATTTAAACTGGTTTCATAGCCTAAGATATGATCCATCCTGAAGGATATTCCATATGCACTTGTGAAAACTATGTATTGTGTCATTGTTAGTTTATGTGTTTCTGTGTGTATTTGTTAAGTCTAGTTGGTTTATAGTGTGTTATATATCCCTAAGGATTTTCTGTCTAGGTGTTCTATTTTTTAAAGTGATATATTGAATTCTATAACTATTATTATAGAATTGTCTACTTTGCCCTTGAATGCTGTTAACTTTTGTTTCATGTATTTTGGGGGCTTTATTGTTAGGTATCTATATGTTTATACTCATTGTATCTTCTTTCTGTATCAGACCTTTTTCAATATATTATTAAGCAGCTTTCAGTTGTGACAAAAAATTAATTTAAAACAGGAAAATTAAAGGAGGAAAGGGGGCTGGGGTTATAGCTCTGTGGTAGAGTGCTTGCCTAGCATGTGTGAGGCACTGGGTTTGATTGTCAGCACCACATATACACACATGTATATAATGAAAAGGAAAGATTTATTTTGACTCATAGTTTTAGAGGTTTCAGTTCTTGGTTGGCTGGCACCTTGGGGCCTTTATTGAAACAGAGGACATTATGGTGGTGGGAGCATGTGGTGAAGATGACTCACCTCATCTTGGCCAGGAAGCCAAGTGTGGGGGCAGGGTTTCACTGTGCCATTTAAGGCATGCCCCAGTAACCTATCTCCTCCAACTTGGTCCTACCTCCTGAAGTTTCCACTACCTCCCAATAACCCTAAGTTATGAATCCATGTATAGATTAATCCAATGATGAGGTCAGAGCCCTCATGATCCAGTCATGTCCCAAAGGCCCCACCTCTGAACACTACTGCATTTAGGAACCAAGCCTTTGGGGGACATTTAAGATCTAAGTTGTAATAGCCATCTCACGCTGCCTGTCTGGCTCCCTGCTGCACAGCTGGCAACATTGGGCAGAAATGTCTCATCCCACCTCCCCCTGACTCAACTGCAGCTTGACACACAGGTGCATAGGGGAGTCGCATGCATCCTGTTGCTTGGTGCCATCACTTGCATTTGCATGATGAGGACAGAGGGCAACTCCTCCAGGTCATGTGACTTGGCCTCTTGGCCTCTTCACCCACCTCTAAGGGCCAGTTTCTTGATTGATGCCTTCCTTGTCCCAGGGGCCTCAGAGATTCCAGGTCAAGGAGAAATGCTACTTACTGAATGATCTAGAGGACAGGCACTGGCTCCAGAGCCTCAGGCCCAGGTTTATGATCCATTGGTCCATATCGTCCCCACAAGGGACTTGGGCAGCCCTCTCTGGTGGAGACCCAGTGAGGGAGAAGGACTGTGGACTTGCTGCAGGCATATGACCCATTCAGGCCTCAGTCCTTGTATTTTCCCTACAGGGCTCCCCTAAAAGCCTTTGAAGAGGAATTGAAAATGTAATAGGGGTTAAGGAGCAACCATGGGCAATCCTATTTTGGGGGGAGGAGTTGCTGGGAATGGAACCTAGGGTCTCATGCATGCTAGGCAAGTGTTCTACCATCATGCTTTACCTTAGCCCATATGGTGATTTATTTATATATTTGTACCAGGGATTGAATGCAGATGCTTCACCATTGAGCTGCATCACCAGCCCTTTATTTATTTATTTATTTTGAGACAGGATCTTACTAAGTTGTTTAGGGCCTTGCTAAGTTTCTGAGGCTGGCTTTGAACTTGTAATCCTACTACCTCAGCCTCCCGAGCTGCTGGGTTTTCAGGTGTGCGCCACCATGCCCAGCCACATCATGATTCTTAAGGGAAAAGCCCCAGCCCTAGTGAGGTGGGAGGACATGGCTCTTTTCACCTTCCCAGAGCACACACACCCCTACTTGGCACTTCTCCCAGGAAGCCACTGCCTGAGGGGTGGTTGTTTCCACCCCAGATGGGGCCATCATAGCATCTTAACATGGATTAGTGTTTCTGACTCCAGCTAAGTTCCCAAGTTGATGCCAAATTAAATGTCAGTAGCTTTGAGGATGGTTGGCTGCCGCCCCCAAAGGAGCGAAGGGAGCCATACAACTGAGACTTGTACCAGACTCAATCCGTGTGCATCTGCACCGGATGTCAGCAACAGGAATGTGTTCTGAGAGCTGGCGTGTGTACCCACACCCACATATACACGTGCACATGTATAGTCGCACATCTTAGCTCTCTTGCCTCTAGCTTTACAAAATCTTTGCCTTTCACCTATTAGCTGTGTGACTCTGAGTGAGGACCCAATATTCTGATTACTGGTGTTTGCATATAGAACCTTTCTAGAGAAGTCTGAGGAAATGAAGTTCCAGTGCACATTACTACATCTAGCATGGCCACTGAGGTCCTCACATAACATATGTTAACAACTGGGTCATGAGGACCCTGCAGACCCTGCACCAAGGTGCCTTGGGTATTGTTAATTTTTGGACCTGACAAATTTAGAGATAGGACCTGGGGTCTGTGTGGCTGTTACCAACTGTCCTGCTTCTTTGATTTCCAGTTCAGGACCTCAAGGGGCTTGGCTATGAGAAGGGGAAGCCTGTAGGTCTGGTGGGTGTCACAGAACTCTCAGATGCCCAGAAGAAACAGTTGAAGGAACAGCAGGAGGTAAGACCACTGGAGACAGGGAACTCAGTAGGTGTTGAGCGTCCTTTCTTGTCCCTTGGTGTAGCAGTCATGGATGTGTTTGTGTGCTCACTGGGCCTGTGTGTATCAGGGCACTCAGTCAGCAAGGAGGCTTCCAGGAAAATGGTACCCTGTCAGTGCATGCCACCCCTGAGGGTCTTCACGAGCCTGCAGCTGGACTCAGACTCCAGGACCTCTTAGGCAGCCCTGTGGCCTGTGCCTTGCAGCTGCTGTCTACCATACTAGAGTGCTGGTCCTCAATGGAATAGTCTTTGTTTCCCTTCCATAGTTCCCTTGAGGGCTTATTGTAGGATAGTCTTGGTAGGTACAGGGTGCCAGGGTGTTTCTGTGGTGAGGGGCCTGGCCCAGTAGGGGGCTCCACAGCCAGTAGTAGCCCCTGCACTGCTTTCCCAGGAGCTCAGGCTCCTGCCTAGCAGTCTCTGGGGTTGTGCACCTCAAGTGCCTCTTTCAAGGATCAGGAGCCATATTTGCCCTTATTCAGGGCTGAGGGGTCCTCCTTGCTACACTGAGGTTCAGGAACCCAGGGCACATCCTGAGGCAGGGACTTGTCTACCCATGGGCTGGCCTGGCAGGGGTTTGGGGGGAAGCTGGCATCCTGCTCATGGGGATGTTCCACACCCACAGATGCAACAGATGTATGACATGATCATGCAGCACAAGCGGGCGATGCAGGACATGCAGCTGCTATGGGAGAAGGCACTTCAGCAACACCAGCATGGCTATGACAGTGACGAGGAGGTGGATAGCGAGCTGGGCACTTGGGAGCACCAGCTACGGCGCATGGAGATGGACAAGACACGGGGTGCGCCAAGGCGCGGGGTCGGTGGGGAGAAGCAGGGGTGAAATTTGGGGGAGCATAACTGGTAGGGCCTTGCCCTCAGGGCACTGTAGGCTCAGATATTCCCACTCAGCTGCCCAGATTCAGTCTCCTGGCTGTGATGCCTTGGGTGAGAAACTGAACCTCTCTGTGCCTTGCTTTCCTCATGGTGAAAAGTGGGGATGGGGGTGAGCCATGATGAGTGTTCACCAGCATTTGAATGGAAAGCTTGGCATGGTTGCCTATGGGGAAAGGTGTCTAGTTGGTGTCTCAGGCCAGCATGTCATTCCCTGGAGACCCCACCAAGACCTGTACCTGTGTTCTAAGCATCAGCTGGCCCACTCCCCACCCTTCTCTTCCCTCTTCTCACTTTAACTGCTTCTCTGGGCAGAGTGGGCAGAGCAGCTGACAAAGATGGGCCGGGGCAAGCACTTCATTGGAGACTTCCTGCCCCCTGATGAGCTGGAAAAGTTCATGGAGACGTTCAAAGCCCTGAAGGTAAGCCAGGGGGCCCTGCACCAGCCCCTGCTGTGGCCCAGCCCATCTGAAAGCCACCTCACCTACTAGAGCCTGAGGTAGCCTTGGGCCCCCACGCTCACAGCAGAAGCCAGACCCTCTTGCATAGGGAGGCATCTGTTTGTGACAGACTGCATCTGTGTAGGGAATTAGCAAATAGCTGCTCAGCTGCCGCTTCAGAAACATTTCCCTGGCTGCAGGGGAAATTGTGCCTCCAGTGGAGCCAATTAAGTGCAGTTTACAGGCAAAGCATTTCTCCAGCAGAAACCCCCATGGACCTGACCTGGCCTCCACAAAACAGAGCTTAACATTCTCCCCTGCTGTTCTTGGGCTCATGAGATGAAATGGCCGATGTGGCACATCCCATGTTGTCTTCTTAAAGTTTTTTTTAGAAAATTGTCTGGTCTCCCATGACCTCATCATTGACCACAATTTTTTTTTTTTTTTTTTTTTTTTTTTTTTTTTTTTTTTTTTTTTGAGGTACTGGGGATTGAACCCAGAGGTGCTATACCACTGAACCACATCCCCGGCCCTTTAAAAATTTTTTTTTAATTTGAGACAGGGTCTTGTTAAGTCTTCAAGACTGGCCTCGAACATGCAGTATTTCTACCTCACCTCCTGAGTGGCTGGCACCCAGCTTGGCCATATCTTCTTCTTCTTTTTTTTTTTTTTTTTTTAATATTTATTTATTTGCTTTAGTTGTACACAATGCGTTTGTTTGTACGTGGTGCTGAGGATCGAACCTGGGCCGCGTACGTGCTAGGCAAGCGCTCTACTGCTGAGCCACAATCCCAGCCCCCATATCTTCTTAATATGCTATTATGGATTATTCTCAAGCCAAGAATGGTTGTTGTACCTGTAGTCCCAGCTGCTTAGTAGGCTGAGGCAGGAGAATTGCATGAACCCAGGAGTTCAAGGCTAGCTTGTGCAATATAGTGAGACCCATGTCTCAAAAAAATAACAAAAATAAGTTGCTCTCAGAACATAAGGTTTTCTTTACCCATGAAGCATTAATCTCTCTTGTGGTAGATGAAATCTACACGACTTGTCACATTGCCCCTTTTGACTTCACTGCCAAGGAGCTCAGCACCCTGAGTCTCTAGGGGCCCATAAAAGGATGAAGAGTTTGATCTCTTCTTGAAGACTGTTCAAGTCTGACCTGGTGGGAGGAGGCCGATGAGTGGGTGGTTCCAGCGTCAGTGAGCCCAAAGGCAAGGGGCATATTTACGTGCCCATGGGCCCCAGGCATGGCTATGGCCCTCCTATGTGACTGCCACCACCTCCTGCTGCAGGAGGGTCGAGAGCCTGACTACTCAGAGTACAAGGAGTTCAAGCTGACTGTGGAGAACATCGGTTACCAGATGTTGATGAAGATGGGCTGGAAGGAGGGCGAGGGGCTGGGCACAGAGGGCCAGGGCATCAAGAACCCAGTGAACAAGTGAGTAGTGGGGATGCACCCTCCCAGAGCCCCACTGCCTACTCCCACCCCACCCTGTTATGTCCTCCCTTTTTCCCTTTTGGTGAAATGTATTCAACACCCCACTGCACGTAGCTTGCCAAGCACAAGCTAGTGGTGCGGGAGGTTTGGAGGCCTGTTCCTCTCCCAACTTGGGGCCTTCTTCCTCCTTCAGGTCTCTTTGTGAAGGCGCAGATGGGTCAAGCCCCCCTGGGACTGCTACCTTGTTTATATTCCCTGCAAGCTGGAAACCAGTCCGAGAAATTAGTGGGAAACCTTCCAGATGTGACCCTTTACTCTGGGCGTCCCATGCACTGTTGCACCGCTCTCAAGGCTGGCCTCTCAGTACTGTCCTTGAGTAGCTGCCCTGTCATCCCTAGAGCTGTGATAACCTACACTGTGGCTACTCCTTTCCTTGTAGGACTCTGGGGGCTGGACCACCTTGACGCCTCCCTTTTCTTCCAGTGTAGGCTTGTCCCTGCACAGATGTCCTTAGCCCAGTAGCCTACTATGAGCACCTGGAAGTGCAGTTGTTGAGCCCAGGCAAGCCAGGCCTCTCTGCTCAAAGTTCAGACCCTGTGTCCCTCTTCCCACTGGCACCAGCCCAGGTACCTGGTGCTGACACTAGCCCATTACCTCTCTGCAGGGGCACTACCACAGTAGATGGTGCTGGTTTTGGCATTGACCGGCCAGCTGAGCTCTCCAAGGAGGACGATGAATATGAGGCCTTTCGCAAGAGGATGATGTTGGCCTACCGCTTCCGGCCTAATCCCCTGGTGTGTGCACCCTTGTTCCCCCATCACTTTGCTTCCTTCTGAGCTGTCCTGACTTCTCACAGTAGACTCTAGGTGGGTGGCAGGGTGGCAACAGAAAAGTCCAGAAACCCCTAGTTCTCAACCTGCATTCGAGCCCCCCTCCTATACTTAGAGCTTGCCCTTTCTGCTGGAGGATGTGAGTTCAGCTGCCCCTGGATAGAGGAACTGCTGTCTGTCCTTTGCATTAACCCCTCCCCCTTTTATCTTTTTGACTTCCCACAGAACAACCCCAGAAGGCCTTACTACTGAATATTCTGGAGAAATGCAAGTCTACTTTCTGAACAACAGTCCCTGGATGTGCTGGCCTGCATTTCTGCCCATCCCTTCCGTTGTTATGAGCGTCGTGCCATTTATTAAAGTCCCAGTGCTCACCCGCCATAGCAGCCTGGTCCTGCCATTGTTGGAACCCTTTTCTGTCTCTTATCAGTGGGCTAGGCCAGGCAGATGGAGGCAGGACTTGTTTTCTGATGTTTTAAAATTTTTTCAGTACTTGGGATTGAACCCAGAGGTACCTTACCACTGAATTACCTCCCCAGCCCTTTTTTTTTTTTCCTTGCATTTTGTATTTTGAGACATGGTCTGATTTGTCAAGGGTCTCACTAAGTTGCTGAGGATGGACTCAAACTTACAATCTGGCAACACAATTTCTCAAAAGCCCCCCAATATCTGAGGAATTTCAGGATACCACCTGACCCCTTACCTGTTCCTGTGGTCTATTCCCCCGAAGCTTGGGTTGTAACTGAGGGGAGGACCCTCAGCTCCCACTGTAAGGAGATAGAGAAGGCTGCTCTTCTGCAGCAAACTGCAGGGAAAGGCACTTGGTTAACACCTGGCCACGCCTGGGCCCAAGGGTGTTGGGACCTTTCAGCCTACCATCGTTTCAGGAATTTAGAGGAGGAGGGGTCTTTAGAGAGAGCCCAGCCCAGCCTTCCCCTCCCTGGCAGGAGGTGCTGGCAGGGCCCAGCACTCACAGCAAGCCACTACTGGTGATTAGCTGCAACCCAGGTTGCTCCAACTACTGATTCCACTAGTGTGATGGACATACAAGTCCTTGGAGCTAGTTCATTTGGAGATAGCTGGTGGTTGAATGTACCCCAGTCACAGGAAGGGGCTTTGGAGCAGGATGTTTTAAGGCTGGAGGGTGGCCCAGGCCAAAGTGTGTGCCAAGACCTCCTCAGCTATGTCTCCGCCAAAGCTGGCATCTCATGTCGTGCAGAAACCACCTAGGGATCTTTGGCTGCAGCTACTCAATCCCAGGTTGGATGGGGACAGACCCAGGAATCAGCATTCTTATTATTTCTGCAAGTCTGCAGGCCACATGTGATGGGTCATAGCCTGGAGATCTCACCCATCTGCCCCCACACATCCAGCTAGCTGATGGTGACCCAACACCTGTAGGGTTGAGGGATCCCTTTTCACAGGCTCCGTGAACTCCAGCTGAAGTTGGGCTCCTGGGTGAGCTGTGGTCAGTCATTCAGCAAATACTGAGCACTAATTGAAAACCAGATGGAGAGCTTCCCCCAGGCAGCTGGTCTGCTAGGGCAAGGTCTGAGACTGGTGGTGTCAGCTACAGCTGCTTATTGAGGGCTGCAAAAGCTAAAAAGGGCTGGGGATGTAGCTGAGTAACAGCCCTTACCTAGCATATGTAAGGCCCTGGTTTCCATGCCTGGCACCACAACAAAGGGGAAACATGGATACCAAGAAGAGCCAGGGAGCTGTGGTAGAGGCTGCCTAGGAGTGTATTTCAGTAGGCTTAGGGACTGGCAAGACCTCAGAGGCAATAGCAGAGCTGAGGCTGGTGTGAAACACCATCTTGTTTCCCATCTTTGCTGGATATGGCACTAGTGGGCTTAGCTCAGGTGCTTATTTATGGGGGCTGCCCAGAGGGCAGCTGGCCAGGGCCCCAAGCACAGGTGTGCCTCTCAGCAGCCAAATATTCAGAAGACAGGACCTTGGGGCTTAGTTCCACGCACCCCTGTCACCCAAGTCACCTCTCCATTGAGTTCTCAGTAACCTGGAGGCTTGCCAAGTGAGGGCATGGACTTTACCCTCAGGCAGGGAAGGAGAGAGGCCTCCAAATGCAGTGTGCGTGTGCAGGTACATCATGGACGTAGGGTGCAAGGTCAGGCCCTGAGACAACTGGGCGCAGACGCTCCTGGCTCTGCAAGGGGAGGAGTAGGGTAGGGGTGACAGGGCAGCCTGGAATAGGAGTTGCTGGCACCTGCCTGCCCTAAGAGGTAAGAACATGGGCTTAGGCATAGCTCAGTGGCAGAGCACTTGCTCAGTGTGCCCAAGGCTTTGGGTTAGATCCCCAACAGGGGGAGGGAGGCAAGAAGTTAGAGACAGAAGCCGGGCCTGTGGAGTGTCTGCACTGCTAGAATTGGGAAAGTAGCCCTGGGGAAGCTGAACTTCACCCCATGCACAATGGGCACCTGGGGAGGAACGCTGAATCAGACAGCCTGAAGACTCTTGTGGTCTTGTTTAGACACCTGGGACCTGGTTGGCACAAGGCCAGTGGGCAGCATGGTGAAGGGGCCCTGGCTGTCCAGGGGGAGGAGCTATGGGATCCTTGGAGGCAAGACTCAGGTGGACACATCTCCCTTGCTATTTCCAGTAGCCACAATTACTTCACCTGGGCAAGAACCTAAGAATGGTTGGAGGGAGTAACAGAAACAGAAGGCTGCCTAATTTTCCTAACCTCACACTGTAGCCCTCCCTGTTTCAGGACCTGGACCCTGCCCAGCCCCCTCTAGCTGTTGGGAACCTTCCCACAGACAGCTCCCTGCTCCCTCCCTCACAGCTGCCTCTGAAACCCACACTCCACCTTTCCCACTTTCCTCCCTCAGCCTCTGGCTTCCTTCCAGCTGCTCAGCTCCTTATTGGAGCCCTCACTCTCCCTGCCAGGAACACATCCCCAAACTGGCCCCAGCTGGACCTTCTGATTTCAGCATCTGCTTCTTAAAACCCCTGCCTCCCACCTCTTTCCCCTACTGGAAGGATCCAACACATGTTTGCCTGCATTCAGACAGGCCCTGTCAAAACTTCATAACTGGACACGTTTAAATTTGTGGCCACGGAACACTCAACTCCAAGTGCACTGGCTGAGGGGATTCCTTCATCAGTGCAACACGTTCACTTGATCCTGGAATGGGGGTGGTGGTGGTCTGAGAAATATGGAGGGTTAGAAAGTGTCCCCTTAGGACTGGAGGTGGAGCTTAGTGGTAGAGCCTTTGTTAAGTATGCTTGAGGCCCTGGGTTCCATTCCCAGTGTTGCAAAAGTAAAAACAAAAAACAACAACAAAAGGACCCCCTTCCAGGTCGACATTGGGACGCCAGTGTCGGGACAAAGAAGGCATAAGTACACCACCCCAGCTCAACCCAAGCCACTGATAGACGCCTGGAGAACGAATTCCCTGAATTCCCTTAGAACAAAGTGGATCTCCAGGAATCAGACCCTGAGCTCAGCAGAAATGTCTCGAAGTGTTGTGTTCCAGCCTTTGATAAAAGGGAAACTGAGGCTGGACAGCGGGACCCGCCTGGGGCCAGACGGGGGTTCCGATACCACGGGCCAAGGGGCGGGGTAGCGGCAGGGGGCGGGGCCTCGGAGGCTCCCCGGGAAAGCTCAGCCCGGTCTCGGCGGCTGCCAGCCCAGGGCGCAGCGGGGGGCGACCTTTGTGCGGGGCGGGTCCCTGGCAAACACCCCCCCCTCCCCGCCTAGACGTGCTGCTACTGAGAAGCCGAGAGCCCTGGAGGATACGCCAGGACCGAGCCGGTCCCGGCGCCGCCGCCATGGACATCCCGCCGCTGGCCGGCAAGATTGCGGCTCTGTCACTCGGCGCCCTCCCGGTGTCCTACGTGCTCAACCACGTCTCAGCGCTCTCACAGTGCGTGCGGGGAGGGGCCCGGGATTCCTCCCCGGGAACACCCGGGCGGAAGGGGGCGAGGAGGACCGGAGGGGGGCTGAAGGGAAGATGCGCGGCTGCGGGCTTGGCTCCCGCCAGCCCTGCGCCCCGGTGCAGCTCGGAACCGGGAGGGATGGGGGCTGGGCCAGAATTATCCCCTCCAACCGGAAGTTCCCTTCCCGCCTCGCTGGAGGCTGGAGTGGGGACCTTCTGGGATGTTTGGGGCCTGAGGAGAAGGGATGCCGAAGATCAGAACTCCCCACACGGCAGGGTTTTGAAAGATTTCTGGGGTATTCCCAGGGATGCGCCTAGCACAGGTTCTAAAGTCGTCAAGGGTCAAAGTATTGGCCCAGATAAGGCCCTGATGACCCAGCTTTTGCTGCCACACACACGCTCTGCTCCATCGCCTAAGTGCAGGCCAGAAACTTTCTACTGTTCATGTCCTGCCCATCCTGTCCTGAGACTTACATGCAGTGACCTCCATTGTCTGTCTCTGCGGGTCTGGCAAGCCTTTCACACTCCCAAACCCAGTTCATCCCAAACCATGGGATAGAAAGAGTCTGGGTCTGGCTCCTTGGGTACAAGTAATCTGTCTCTATCTCCTGGGACCCTGGGTGAAACAACTTGCTTTGTGAACCTCAGTTTCTTCATCTCTGTGATGGCATAATCTTAGATCTCACCCCATTGTTGTGGGTAGAGTTTGCAAGTTGTATACAAAGACCCTGTTGTGGTCTCATCTGATTACTATAGTTGTCATTGTTGATAGATAGGGTCAGGATGGAGATCCTAGGAGACAGAGGGGTTTATAAGAAGATAGGACCTGGTGTGAGGAATTGATGTTCAGAGCTTGGCTGTGTGACCCTGGGCAGGTCTCTCACCATCTCTGGACCTTGGTTTGCCCAGAGACTTGGCTTCTGTTATCTATATAACTGTTTGACCTGCCTTATCACTCACCACGGGCAGATCTGGGCAGGGATAGAGTGGAATGAATGGAGGCATTTGGACTTCAACTGGGAGGAGTTGGAGTCTTAGGCAGAGAGGTCTACAGAGCTGAACACTAGAACCCTCCCAAGTGGGAGCTTAGCCTGGCCACAGAGAGGCTTGGCGTTGTTGAATGCTGAACAAATTGAATTGAACACACATTCACAAATGATGTAATGAATGATACAGACAAAAGGAGTTGGTGGATATCCCCTCTGTACCTAGCTCAAGTTGGACAGTGATCCTTTCTTGGGAGTCAGGGAGGACTTCCTGGAGGAGGAGCAATGTAGACTGACCATGAAGAATGAGTAGGAGTTTGCCAAGCAGAAAAGATCTATCAGGCCAGACTTGGTGGTACAGGCCTATAATCCCTGCTACTTGGAAGGCTAAGGCAGGAGGATCCCAAGTTTGAGGCCAGCCTCAGGGAGGGAGGGGAAGAGAAAGGAGAGAGAGAAAAAAAGATGAAGAGACTTCTGGAAGCAGTTTTTATAAGGGGGAAACAGCCCAAGCAAGAGTCTGCTGATGCAGGTGCTTCAGCCTCAGCACCTGGTACTTTCTGGAGTCTACCTTTTCCCCCCACTGTGGAGGGTGGGGTGAGGCCTCGGCGCTGGGCCTGGCCTCTCTGACTTGGTTTCCCTCTCCTCAGCCCACTGTGGGTGGCATTGATGTGTGCCTTGATCCTGGGTCTGCTCTTTGTGGCCATCTACATCTTGTCTGGTGGCGAGATCTCCTATGATCCGCTCTATGCTGGTGAGTCACTGGGCGATTGTGAAGGAGAGGACTCTCTGGACCAGCGCCTCCATCCTCAGACTTGGGGCCATTGAAGGACATCTTCCATCACACTGGAGGCCTTTGATGGGCTCCCATTAGCCTGGTGACCTCAAAGAGCCTGGGAAACCTCCATTAGATTGGAGAACCTCAAAAAAGCTTCCTCCTTCAGACTTGGAACTTCTGAGAGAAGGGACTGTCTCTCCCCCATCAGATTGGGAACCCCTGAAATTCTGTGCCTCCCCACCACTCCTAGATCTCCCGAATGCAGGGATCGCGCAGCTCCCATAAAACTGGGGACCCCCAAAGGTGGGATTGTGTCTCTATCTGACATGCAGAATGAGGCAGGTTTGTGGTCCTGTACCCCGTGGGCTGGGAACAGGAAGTGGGCCTGGAGCCCTTGCCTGGTACCTCATTCCTGACCTGCTACCTCAAGCCCCTGTTTTATACCTGACTAAACCTGCCCAAGCCCAAACTGTGACCTACTTGGTCCTAGCCCTGCCCACACGTGGCCTTGGCCCCGCCCACTCCAAATCTCCACCCACACCTGGCCCCGCCCCGCCCGCTCTCCCCGCAGTCTTTGCAATCTTTGCCTTCACCTCCGTGGTGGACCTTATCATCGCCCTCCAGGAAGATGGCTACGTGGTGGGCTTCATGGAGTTCTACACCAAGGAGGTACGTGGAGGGTGGCCAGGGATGTCCCGTGCCTCACCACTTGTCTGAGCCTCTCACCTGCCCCCACAGGGCGAGCCATACCTGCGCACATCGCACGGAATCTTCATCTGCTACTGGGATGGCACGGTTCACTACCTCCTCTACCTGGCCATGGCAGGTGCCATCCACAAAAGGTGCAAGGGACAGGCCGGGTGGTTCCTGGACCCTGGGAGGGAAACTATGTGCTCAGGTGGGGTCCCAAGTCAGGATGGAACCAGAAGTTCCCCTGGGGAGGGGAGGATTCTAAAGCCCCTCTAGGGCTGCTGCCAGGGGTGGTGAAGAGAAGGTTCCAGAGAATGTCACCAGGTGTGAGTGGTAGTGGTGACTCTCGCCTTGTGTCCACCCTGCCCCTTTGACAGAGTGCTTGCCGGTTCAACCCCTATTCAACTCCCTGTTGTTCCTTCTATTCTGGGCAAAACAGAGAGACCTGGAGTTGGGAAGCTCAGAATGGTCTCTGGACCCTGACTGAGGCTCTGAAACTAGGGGGCAGGTACCCACTAGTCACCCCCACCCCTTCCCAGGAAGAGATACCGGAATCTTGGACTCTACTGGCTGGGATCCTTTGCCATGAGCATCCTGGTGTTCCTCCCAGGAAACGTTCTTGGTAAGGACTCAGTTTGGGGGAATCACAGAATTTGGCAGGGTTAGTGCCCTTCACCTGGAAGCCCCCTACGTTGGATCCTCCACCCCCTTCCCAGTGTCCACAGAGGCTCCTTCTTTCCTTATGCCTGTGCATAGAAAAGCCTCAACCAGCAACTTACCAGATTCCTCTTGGAGCCCAAATTAGTTCTACTTCCTCCCCAGGCTACTGGCCCCTGACCCCCAAACTTCAGGGGTTTGGCCAAAATGCTTTGACACAGCAAGGGAATTTTTAGGGTGACACAGAGTGACAGAGTAAAAGCTTTGTAAGTAGATCTTGGGATGTAGAGCAGAGATGATAGTCCAGATGTTGGTATAGCCTGACAAAGACCTAGCAAGGGGAACACCAAGGTGTATTCATGGGAAGGAAAAGATGGTTAGGATGTAGGATCTGTATTCAGAGGGGAAACTGAGGCAGGCCAGGCTGGGGAGTGGGGACATCATCTGATGGATGCAGGGAATCAAGGAGGGTGTTGGAGCTTGAATGAGATTGGCATTTGTGAATCAAGAAGTCCATCCAGAGCCAGGTACAATGGCTCACGCCTATAATCCCAGTGGATCGGGAGGCTGAGACAGGAGGATCACGGGTTCAAAGCCAGCCTCAGCAAAAGCAAGGCACTGAGAGACTCAGTGAGACCCTGTCTCTAAACCACATACAAAATAGGGCTGGGGATATGGCCCAGTGGTCGAGTGCCCTGAGATCAATCCCCAGTAACTCACCGCCCTCCCCACCAAAAAAGAAGTCCATCCAGGGCTCTTGCATGGCCCAGCTAATGGGTCCAGCCAGGCCTGGGAGACCCTTGCTGATTGACATCCTCTCTCCTCCACCACGGCAGGCAAATACAGCTCAGAGATCAGACCCTCCTTCTTCCTTGCCATCCTCTACATGCTGGTGCCATGCTGGGCTGGCAAGAGGGTCTTCAGCCAGTCTCGGGCACCAGCCTGCTACACGCCCAACGTGGTGAGTGCCTCGCTCCCAGGCAGGCCTTGTCCCAGCCTGCCTGAATGTCCCCGCATGTGAATTCCTTCTAATCAAAGACTTCGTCTCCTTGAGAGGATCACCTTCTTTCATGCTATCTCTAATTCTCTCCCACGGGGCAGGTGCAGGAAGAGCAGAGAAAGGGCCTTCTGCAGCGCCCTGCTGACCTGGCCCTCGTCATATACCTCATCCTTGCTGCATTTTTCACCCTTTTCCGGGCCTGGTGAGTTTACCCTGGCCAGCCTCCCCATTTCCTGTCTCTGGTCTCCCTTCCTGGTTCATGTCTCCCATATGTGTTCCTTTATTGGTGCAGAAAAACCATTGCTATTCTGTCTGATTAGCCAAGGAAGTTCTTCCTCAAGTCTGACCTGAGTGTTCACACCTCTCTCCTCTGGGAGAGAGCCAGAGCTAGGAATATGGACCCTGTTTGAGCGTTGTGAATGTGGGAGGCTTCCTGTTTGAGAGATGCTTGAGGTCAGTGGATGGTTCCTCTGCCTGCCCTAGGTGGTGCTTGACTGCCCCACGGATGCCTGCTTTGTTTACATCTACCAGTATGAGCCATACCTGCGGGATCCTGTGGCCTATCCAAAGGTGCAGGTGAGAGGGCAGGTGGGAGGAGAGGGCCATTATCCTGCCTGACTCTCTTGGAAGCCAGAGCCAGAAGCACAAGTTAAATTGGCAGAAACATATAAGAGATGTGTTGTCTTACCAAAACAAAGTAACAGATAAGGTCTTCAGGTATGGCTGGTTCCAGGATCAAGGATAACTGTCTCCATACTCTGCTTCCCTGGCATGACTCCCTCTGTAGAGTGGCACAGGCAGCTCCAGGCTTCCATCCACCCCAGTCAGCCACCCCAGAGGAATGTGATCTATTATTACCCCAAAACTTAAGTCCGTGTCTCAGGCAGGCTGTGATATGCCCACCCCTTGTGAATCATTATAACCATGGGACTTGAGTGTTACGATTGGCCAGGCCAGGATCACATGCCACTTTGGGAGATAAGGGGGTAAGCTCTTGGTATGTATGGGTGGTGGGGGCAATGACCCCCAGGGTAAAGAGGAGCACTTTGCGCAGGAGTGGGGTGTGCAGAGAGCCCCATCCTGGGTGGGAGCTGAGGCTGTCCAGACCTCTCCTCAGACCCCCCCACCTCTGGGGTTTCAGGAGACCAAGCTCATCTCATAGGCTCCCCCCTGCTACCCCCAGATGCTGATGTACATGTTCTACGTTCTGCCCTTCTACGGCCTGGCCACCTATGCCCTCACCTTCCCCGGTTGCTCCTGGCTGCCTGACTGGGCCTTGGTGTTTGCTGGAGCCATTGGCCAGGTGAGGGGGAGGTGGGTGATGGGTGGTGGGTGGACAGGCATGAAGGGAACATGGTTTCTGCTTACCCATCAACTGCTTTTGTGCTCAACCTGGGCAATATGATTATGGGCACCAAGAAATCCCAGGCCCAGTACCCAGGAATTTACTAGTCTGGGGGAGAAAGAGCCAAACACAAGCCCCTGGGATCAGAACTAGAGAGGAGGAAGGACAGGGTCTGAGAGCGATATGGAAGGAAAGCACAGGAGCTGGGCTTTGACAAAAGAGAATGGCTTTCCAGGCAGGGAAGTGCATTTCAGGAATGGGAGCAACCTAAGGACAGGTACAGAGGAGGACAGTAATTTAGCAGGGCCATAATGTAGGTAAAGGTAGAAGCAAGAGAAACTGGCAGATAGATGCTGAAGACTGAACTCTGGGTTTGGGAACTTGTGCTGAGGGTAACTCGGAGCCATGGGAGGTGTTTGAGCAATGGAGGGCCTAATCAGAATTGGGGCCCTATTTCTGGAAAGAAATAACACCTGGGCCCAGGCCAGGGCAGGAAAGCCCAAGAAGTTTTCCATGGGGGCAGAATTGACAAGATTTGTGTCAAAAGCAGCTGTCAAGAGTAGGGAAGATTAGGAGCTGGACTGAGGTCAGAGGACAGATATATTTAGAGATATACAGATGCATTGGAGGGTGGAGACTGGTGGATCAGCTGTCAACAACATGAGGACAGGAAGCCGGGTGCGGTGGTGCACACCTGTAATCCCAGCACTTAGGAGGCTGAGGCAGGAGGATCGTGAGTTCAAAGCCAGCCTCAGCAATGGCAAGGCACTTAGCAACTCAGTGAGACCCTGTCTCTAATGAAATACAAAAAAGGGCTGGGGATGTGGCTCAGTGGTCGAGTGCCCCTGAGTTCAATCCCCTGTACCAAAAAAAAAAAAAAAAAAAAAAAAAAAAAAAACCCAAAAACAAACAAACAAAAAAAAACATGAGGACAGGGACCCTCTGGGCTCTGCCTGACCACGTTCTGTAAGACCCCAGCATACTGGGACTTCTGTCGCCTTCTGGTCCCTGACATCTATCCTTCCTGTCTGGTCACCAGGCACAGTTCTCACACATGGGTGCTTCCATGCACCTGCGCACACCCTTCACCTACCGTGTGCCAGAGGACACCTGGGCCTGCTTCTTCCTGTGCAATCTACTGTACGCGCTGGGCCCTCACCTGCTGGCCTACCGCTGCCTGCGCTGGCCAACCTTCTTCTTGCAACCCCCACCCCCAGGCACCCTGGCCCACCACAAAAAGCAGCAATGAGGGCTGCGGGGCTCCCCGAGACTCTGTTTACATGCACACCCAGCCCTGCCCTGGGAAGGGTGGGTAACCTTTTTTTACCAGCAGGAGGCACATCTCTGGGGAATCTTCAGTCCTAGCCATGGTGGTTTCCGGCCAGTGGGTGGGATGGGAGACTAATAGCCAGGTGTTCTTACAAAGAGAGCCTCACTCAACCATCACTGTCCCCCCAGAGGGGTCTTCTGCTGCCTCCCAGAATTTGCCCATCACCTCCCCCCATGAGTCCTTTTAATAAAAACCCTTCTGGTGTCTAAAACGTTAATGTCTGAGTGTTTCAGGGTGCCAGGGCAAGGAACCCTCTCCCTGGACCCCACAGGGACCCAATCCTCACTTCCATCATGGCTGTTGGGAGCCAGAGGCAGCAGGATAGCAGAAGAATGCCTCTGGTTGGTGTGTGCAGCTCCAACTTCCAGATGGGGAAAACGGAGGCCCAGAATGGACAGGAGACCTGCCTGGCGTCAAGATCAGGAGAAAAAATTCACTGCTCTGCCAATAAATTACAATAAGAGTTATAATGTGGCACCATTATTAAGCACCAACTGTATGCCATATCAACTGGATCTTTCCCTGTTTTCCAGATAGGGAAACACAGGCTGTAGGAAGTAGAGGTCCTGGTCCTAGGTCATACCTCTTGGGCACAACTGAGCTGGGGACTGAGCCCCAGCAGGTCAGACCACAGAACCCATAACTGCTTCTGTATAGTAGGCATGGGCTCATTTTAAGGGAAACAGATCAGAGAGGCAGCCAAGAGGTTCAGGGAAGACTTACCATTTCTTGGTTTGTAATTTTTTTTTAAATTCAGTCAAGGGCCAGGCTTAGGGATAATTTAAACTCAAGGGGATCAAGGACTTGATCCAAGTCCCTTGCTCCTTGCCCCTACCTGTACTACCAGGTACCTAGTGTGTGTGTGTGTGTGCTCATTGGATCTTCAAAGAACCAACTTGCCATTTCCCAGAGGTGGAAACAGTTCAGAGAGGCCAGCATCTCCTCCATGGTCCCACAGTGAGGAGCAGAGTTGGACTTGGACCTGTCGCTCCAGGTCCCTATGCTAGAGTGTGATTATTGCGGGGCCTTCACCCCTCCAGATGGTCACCTAAAGGGCAGATGGGCAAACTGAAGCCTGTAGGTCAAGCCCCTTAACCAAGTCACTCGCCAACCCTTGCCAAGGCAGGTGTCCAGGATGGAAGATCCCTGACTTCCTCCGGGTCCCATTCCATTTTAAAGATTGTTAAACAGAAAGAAGCTCAAGAGGTTTCCCGCTGACTCAGGGTCAGCCAACAGGGGCAGGGACGTGGCTACGCATTCCTCATCAAGAGCGCACTCATTATCAAGAGCGGTCCTTCCTCAGCCAGTGCCCAGGCCCACTTTTCCACCGAGCCACGCAGCTGCGTCGCCTTTAACAACCCCCCCGCCGGCCTCCCTCCTCCCCTTGCAGGCAGACTCCAGGATTGCGCCGCCCTGCGGGACCTGCCCAGTCCTTCCCCGGTGTGCGGGGAGCGCGCAGTCCGGACGCGCAGGGGCCGCTCGGCTGGGGCCGCGCGGGCAGGATGGTGAGTGCGGCCACCGGAGCAGGTCCCAGGCTGGTAGTGTGTCCCTGATCCCCCCGTTTCTGGGCTTCTGTGTCCGATTCTATCCCTTCGGTGTTTCTCTTCCCAGTCTCTCTGTTCTCTTTCACCCTCTTGTATCTGTCCCTTTTTATGACACTCTCCCCCTCTACGCCTCCTCCTTTCTCTCCCTTTTTTTCGGGGTGGGTAGTGATGTTCTCTCTTTTCCTGTCTCTCCCCCACCCATGTCTCTCATTCCTCATCTCTGTCTCTGCGCCTCTCGTGGTCTCTTCTCTTTTTCTTCCTCCATGTCTCTCTCCGTCTCTCTCCGTTCTTTCTGTCCCTGTTCTCCCCAGCCCCCAGCCCCGTGTCGTTCCCTGTGTCTCTAGCCACCCCACCCCCCGCGCTCCCGTCCCGGCCCGGTTTGCTGCAGTCTCCTGGCGCACGGATAACCTTGCTACCGCGGCTCCAGCTCCTCCCCTCCCCACTCCAGAGCCCGGAGAGGGGGAGGCGGGGCTCCGAGCTACCTGAGTTGGGGTGGGGGGAGTCAGGTGGAGTGCCGGGGCAGGTCACAGGGAGAAAGAGTCCAGGGGCATGTGCTTAGCTCAGGAGCGAGGGAACGGGGGAGGGGGCCGGGGGGGCTACCAACACTCCCCTTGGGGGAGTCCTCTGGGACCCTGACTGGAGTAGGGGCCTCGGAATTCGAGAAGTCCCCTCGGGGATGGCAGGCAGTCCTCTAAAAGGCATAGGCTGCTCGAGGCTGCACTGAGCACCTGTGTCCCCAGGTGTGCGCTCCGGCGGCCCTTGGGCGGGGCGTGCTCCCGGCCGCGGTTTGGGGAATACTGCTACTAACCGCCTCGGTGGAGGCGCAGCGCGGCCGGAAGAAGGTCGTGCACGTGCTGGGTGAGTCCGGGCCGCGGAAGCGGGTCTTGCCCCTAAGGAGCTGTGGCCAAGAATGATCACTCGGCTGCGCAGACGCGGCCGCAGGGTAGCGCGTTGCTGATAGCCACGGTACCCCCCCATCCCCCTACCTGAGACCCTGCCCACTCCCTGAGCCCCTTTACCTCTCTGATCCCCTGGCGCTCACCCAAGTCTTTTTCCTACACCCCCGGTCCCGCTCCTAGACCCCTCCTCTCTGAACCTTTCTTGGTTGCCCTACAGAGGGTGAGTCGGGCTCAGTGGTAGTGCAGACGGCACCCGGGCAAGTGGTAAGCCACCGGGGTGGCACCATCGTCTTGCCTTGCCGCTATCACTACGAGGCAGCTGCTCACGGTCACGATGGCGTCCGCCTCAAGTGGACAAAGGTGGTGGATCCTTTGGCCTTCACCGACGTCTTCGTGGCACTGGGTCCCCAGCACCGGGCATTTGGCAGCTACCGCGGGCGGGCCGAACTGCAGAACGACGGGCCTGGGGATGCTTCCCTGGTCCTCCGAAATGTCACCCTGCAGGACTACGGGCGCTATGAGTGCGAGGTCACCAATGAGCTGGAAGACGACGCTGGCATGGTCAAGCTGGACCTGGAAGGTGACCAGCACATGGGCAGGATGGAGCTTACTACTAAGGGAGGAGAGAAGGGGAGATTGCCAGGGACAGAAACCAAATCAAGTTGACCGTGAAGAAATTTAGAGATTTTGTTGGGTTAGAGCAATGGTTCTGATGAGGGTGATTTTGCTCCCCATGGACTTTGGCAATGTCTTGAGACATTTTAAGTTGCTATACTTGGAATGAGGGTGATACTGACAGCTAGTGAGGAGAAGCCAGGGACACTACTAACGCAAGAGTCCCCCACAGAAAGAATAATTCAGTTAAAAAATGTCAGCCGGGCGCGGTGGCGCACGCCTGTAATCCCAGCACTTTGGGAGGCTGAGGCAGGAGGATCATGAGTTCAAAGCCAGCCTCAGCAATGGCGAGGCACTTAGCAACTCAGTGAGACCCTGTCTCTAAATAAAATACAAAAAAGGGCTGGGGATGTGGCCCAGTGGTCGAGTGCCCCTGAGTTCAATCTCCGGTACCACAAAAAAAAAAAAAAAAAAAAAAAAAAAAAAAAAATGTCATCAGAGCTGGGCGTGGTGGCGCACGCCTGTAATCCCAGCATTTTGGGAGGCTGAGACAGGAGGTTCGCGAGTTCAAAGCCAGCCTCAGCAATGGCGAGGCACTTAGCAACTCAGTGAGACCCTGTCTCTAATAAAATACAAAATAGGGCTGGGGGTGTGGCCCAGTGGTCGAGTATCCCTGAGTTCAATCCCCAGTACCACAAAAAAAAATGTCATCAGGGAGGACACTGAAAATCCTGGGATAGTTAAGGTTCAGGTACAGTGAGATCCAGGTATTGGTACTATGTCAGAAATTCATCTCTCATCTCTGCTTCCTGAATGGGCTTCGTTGGGTAGTTTTCCTGTTATGAAACCCAAAGGAACCCCAATCCTAATGCCAGGCTTCTACCATCACAGCTTAGCAAGGGATTTCCTGGAAGACTTAGCTAGAGTCTCAGAGTTGTTTCTCATTGGACCAGCTTGAGTCATGTGCCTATCTGTGAGCCAATCTCTGTGTCTAAGAGATGGGCTGCTCTGATTGTCTGACCATGGAGCTGAAAGGTGGAGTTTATATCTGAAGAATTCCCTTCCACCTGTTTGCCTGACTCAGACCACTAGAATCCTAGAAGATTCTAGGAGAGATTTCAGGGACCCCCACTTGCAAAACTTTCTAACAATAACAAATGCCAACAGTAGCAGCAGCTCTCCTTTATTAGGCGTTCTATGTGCCAGCCACTTAGTTGAAGAGCTCCCTGGAGTCTCTCATTTAATTTTCTCCAAACCCCAAGGGTGACAGCTATTACCAGCAGATGGGCCATGGGCTCAGCAAGGTTAGATAGAGCCTTGCCCAGGGCACATGCTAATGAGGGGTAGAGTCCAGACTCAATCTCCTCTCAGGCTCCAGGTCTTCTCCCTGGCCCCTATCTGCCCTCTGGGTTTGCTTAAAGTATTCAACTCACCCAAGACCTGTGCAAACACAAAGCACTTTTGAGCTGCGCTGACTGTGAGTCCAATTAGGAACAGGTTCATAAGAACTGAAGGTGGAAGGAAAATCAATGGGTACAGCCTTGGACAATGCTGGTGAATCAAATGGGGTTTTCACCCTGGGTCAACCTTTCAGGCGCTCCCAGTCTTAGTGCACTGGATACAGACTTTCCTGGATCTGTGGGCTTAGGACTAGACCAGTGGGAAGGACTCAGTGCTTGTGGGATGTCAGAGACATATAAGACCCAGTAGAGGAGGGTTTGGGAATTGGCTTTTAAAGGAAGACTATGAGTTTGACAGGTGGAAAAGGGTATGAAAATAATGAGAAACGGTCTCCAGTGGTGGGAGAGGAACAGACACGATTAAGTACGTTAAGGGGAGGGTAAGTAAATCCAAAATTTAAGGTTAAAGGAGCCATAATGGATGTGAGCTGAGGCGAGGTGTTATTGGAAAGGATCTGAGGCTAGAGAGGGATGAACTGGGAGGTTCAGGTAGAATAGTCACAGGGCATCTCAGATGTCAGGTGGACAGGGAGTGCTAGGGGACCCTGGTTGAATCCCTGTGCCTTCCCCCAGGCGTGGTCTTCCCCTACCACCCCCGTGGAGGCCGCTACAAGCTGACCTTCGTGGAGGCACAGCGCGCATGTGCCGAGCAGGACGGTATACTGGCGTCTGCCGAGCAGCTGCACGCGGCCTGGCGCGATGGCCTGGACTGGTGCAACGCAGGCTGGCTGCGCGACGGCTCCGTGCAGTACCCGGTGAGCCAGCCTCGCGAGCCCTGTGGAGGCCTGAGTGCGAACGGGAACGCCGGGGCTGGTGGCGGAGCCAACGGCGGCGTACGCAACTACGGTTATCGGCATAACGCCGAGGAACGCTATGACGCCTTCTGCTTCACGTCCAACCTCCCGGGTGCGTACACTCCGCTCCAAGCAATCTCGTCACCATTCAGCCCTCCGCTGTGGCAACTAGGGTACCCCTGTCCCGCAACAGTCAAAGAACACCTGGCACCAACATTGCCTAGGCAGAGGCTGGGGTCCCCGGCTACAGGGAAAGGAATGTCCCTGGAGTCCTGGGTGACAGGAGGGTGGGATCCCGAACCCCAGGCCAAGTCCTTGGAACGGTCCTAACAATCCACCTCCCACGTCACCCCCACAGGACGCGTGTTCTTCCTGAAGCCACTGCGGCCTGTGCCTTTCGCTGGAGCAGCGCGCGCGTGTGCGGCGCGCGGTGCATCAGTGGCCAAGGTGGGCCAGCTCTTCTCCGCGTGGAAGCTGCAGTTGCTGGACCGCTGCACCGCGGGCTGGCTGGCCGATGGCAGTGCGCGCTACCCCATCGTAAACCCGCGTGCGCGCTGCGGGGGCCTCCGGCCTGGCGTGCGCAGCCTCGGCTTCCCAGACGCCTCCAGACGCCTCTTCGGCGTTTACTGCTACCGCGCACCAGGCGCTCCGGATCCCGCTCCAGGGGGTTGGGGCTGGGGCTGGGCTGGAGGCGGCGGCTGGGCTGGAGGCGCACGCGACCCGGCTGCCTGGACCCCGCTGCGTGTCTAGGACCCAGGAGAGCGGACTGTTGGGGGGGGCTTGGCGAATGGTCGAGTTCCCTGATGTCCCCCGACACTGGCCACGCCCCTGAAGTCCCTGAAGATGTGTTTTCCCCCTTGAGGTCCCTGGAGACGGACCACATCCCTCTGAAGTTCCCTGGACAGTGGACACGGCCCTGCGGTTCCCTGCAGGCTGACCAGGCCTCTTGTGGTCCTTGGACATTAACCACACCCCTTGAGGTCTCCTGGAGACTGGCCACATTCCCTGTGGTCTCTTAGAAACTAACCACGCCCCTAGGGTCCCTTGAGACTGGCCAGTCCTCTGGAGATTAGCCAAACGCACCTTTTCTAGACAGTGGATTTCCCCTTTCCCCAACTTATATCAGGAGAAGTGCCACACTCCCTGAGGATACCGGGAGGCCAACAGAACCCACGGTTTCCTGGAGACTGGCCATCCCTCTTTGGCCTCCTGGAAACAAATGGACTGCCCCCTTGGTCGCCTGGAGGCTGGACCCCCGGGATTATCTGAAGACTGGCCACACATTCTCAGCATTTCCCTGGAGACTGAAAACTGGTCCTTTGAGGTCACCTGCACACCAGATCCACCCCCCCCCTTACCTGGAGAGAAAACAGAAACCTCAGGGTTCCCCAGGTGACCATGCTCCAGTGGACACATGGACACTATGGGCTCAGGCATTTCCTCTCCCCCACTGTGACTCGGAGACTGGATATTTCCATTCTCCTCTTGCTCCCTGAGAACCCCCTAAAGTTTCTAGGGTAACAGGCCATGTTCCTAGGTTACTGTGGAGGACAGCCCCACCCCACCAGTTTCATGGGAGAACACTCTCATTTGCCATCACTATGACTGTCAACATACCTGCAGCTGGCTCACCTGAGTGGTGGTCATGCCCCATCCCTCAGATACTTCTCTGAAGGGAGACCAAACCCATCTCACAACCCACCCCAGGCCCCTAATGGGCTGTCACCAAAGATTCTTGGCATTTTTTATGGAGACCAGCTGTCTAGCTTCCTGCTGTCAGCAAGGAGATCAATTAGTCCAACTTATACCTGTCACCCAAAGTCACCTCAGTCAGTTACACCTATGGAGATGGTGCCTCCCTCCTCCAGCTGTAACCATGGATACCACACGTTCCACTTCTCATTGGCCTGCACCCTGGAGACCTACAATTCTACTTCAGGCTGTATTCACCCTGACCCACCACCATGGAGACCACCCTCCCCCTAATTGTCCTTGGGCTGACCCAAATTTGGTTCTCCAGCTCTCACCATAGAAACAGGCTGCCCCTTTCCCAGGCTGCACCCCTGCTCCTTATGGCCCTCTTGAGCTCCACCCCAAGGCAGCTTGGACTTCACAGCTGTTGTCATGGAGACCAAACTCTGGTGTCTAAGGTAACAGAACACCTGTCCCCCTAGGCTTTCCCTCCACAACAGGGTCCTGCCTCACCAAGCTGTCGCCATGGAGACTGTCTACTTCCTCTCTATGACAACTGACCTCCCAGCTCTCAGGAACTTCTCACCTTGGACAGGATGCCCTGGGTTCCTCCCACCAGGGCTCCTCCCACGCGTTCCATCAGGGGGCCCATGATTGCCCCTTCACCTGATTGGCCCAGGCCCAGAGAGGGCTAAAACTTCTGGAGCTGCTGGTCACCCTGCATTCCCACGCTAACTATATGCCAGACAGCAGCTGTGCATGAGACACCCTTGCAACACCGGGCTTTTGATTTCCGCTGTACAGAGGAGGAAACTGAGGCTGTGGAATGCCCTGGCCCTTGAGCTGTACAAGCACTGAGCTCTCGTTTTGTTCTGAGACTGCATCCCCATTCTCACCAGGTTTGCACTCTTTCCCTGACCCCTGCCCGCATTTCCCTCCTTAGAGATCCAGGAGGGTGGAATGTTTCTTAAACCTCAAAATCCACCAGGTTCTAAGGGGTGATTTGTGCTAAGAGATCAGCCAGATTCCCCAGTGTTGAGAGCCAGCTCCTGGAGACAGTCCACGGACAAGGCCACCACATTGTGGGATACTCCAGCTCTGAGGTCCTGCCTGAAATAACCCTGGCATCCCACCTGGAGGGCTCCTTACTGTCACTTCCATCTCTTGGAAACCCATCTCTGAGTTTTGGAACGAGGTGGACTTGTGGTCGAATCCCACATCTTCTTCTTGTTCACTGTGTGACCAAGTGACAAAACCCCTCTGAGCCTGTTTCCTTCTGTATACCAGGGTTGTTCTAAAATCCCTCCAGTGCAAAGCATACAGCAGGGGTTCAATAAATCTGTTTCTTTTGACGAATGAGAAAATGAAGCAGCTGGTGAGTAATTGCTTCATAAATGCTCTTTGATGGACAAAATGTTTCCCGGCTGGAGGAGCTTGGTTTTCAGCTCCTCCCCCATGCAGCAGAAGACACGTCTCCCTTCCCTTTCCTGTCCCATGCTCTTCCTCTATCCACCCCACACAGGTCTGCTGCTTCTTAACTGCCCTGATGGTCTTTGATAATACCCTGGGCATAAAATGTTGAAAACTGATTTAAGTTCATGTCCCAGGAAGGCAATAAAGTTGCAAAGTTTCTCTGGCATGGAAGTAGGGGGCGGGGAAGGGCTTAGAGGAGTCTGGAAAGTTTCTAGGACAAAGGCAAAGCCAGAAGAAAAACAAAAGTGTAAAATCCTGATTTGGTTGTGCAATTGGGGTGGTCTGTCTAACTGCACATCCTTCAGAGCTTCCAGACACGCAGACCCCTCATCTTTTTTAAACAATGTATATTATTTTAGTTGTAGATGAACACAATACCTTTATTTTATTTATTTATATGGTGCTGAGGATCAAACCCAGTGCTTCACACATTCTAGGCAAGAGCTCTACCACTGAGATACTCTACCACCCAACCCCTCATCTTAAGTAAGGGTCCAGCAACTTGATTAGGTGGCTAGGGGGTCCAACTGGGTCCTAGCTTCCTCCAGTCGGGTAATGGTAAGAGGCATGTTTCCAAAGATGAATGCATGGGATTTGGTCTGCTTTTCCGCCTCATTGCTATTGGCATCCCTTCTCCAGTCCCTGGGTTGGAGCTTCCTGGTTTTTCCTTGAGTATGTAAATTTCCTTCTCATTCCAAGAAATTGGCAAGTGGTTGACTTCATTTCCTTTGGGATTGGCCAATGAATGCTATGACCCAACATTTGGGCAATCCTGATTGGTCTAGGAGTGGGGGCATAGACCTATGCAAACCAATGAGACTCAGTCCCAGGAATTTTGATGGACTGAATGGGCAGAGGGAACCTTCTTTCTGCAGGGGTTCCTATGATGTTAAGGTGCAGACCTCAAGAACCCCCTAAGAAATGGCAGCCTGAATAGAAACTTTCCTGAAACCAGATACTCAGAAATCTCTCTCTCCTGTTCTTCACCACCCAGTTCATATCCCAGAGACATCTGAAGTTTCTTACATGCCCTTCCCAAGTGTTTTGTGCTCATTCCAGCAATCAAGCAACCATGCATACACAGTCAACCCTTGGTATTCTCAAGGGATTGGTTCCAGGACTCCCTATAGATCTCAAAATCTGAAGACACTCAAGTTCTTTATATGAAATAGTATAGTTTGCATAGAAACCTACATAATCTTCCATATATATTTAAAAACACCTCTACATGACTTACAATACTGAATACAATGTAAATGCTATGAAAATAGTTATACTGAGTTTTTAGGGAACCATGACCAAAAAAAAAAAATTCTATACATACTTAGTATGATACAATTTTGTGGGGTTATCGGGAATTGAACTCAGGGGCACTCGACCACTGGGCCACATCCCCAGCCCTTTATTGTATTTTATTAGAGACAGGGTCTCACTGAGTTGCTAAGTGCCTCGCCATTGCTGAGGCTGGCTTTGAACTTGCGATCCTCCTGCCTCAGCCTCCCAAGTGCTGGGATTACAGGCGTGCACCACCGCGCCCAGCTATGTATCATTTCTTTTCTCCATTTTTACACATGTGATTGTGTGCAACAACATATACTTTCTTTTATTGTGGTAAAGTTTACATAAAACTCACCATTTTAAACAGAAAAACAGCAACATAAAATTACACTAAATAAGCGGGCACGGTGAATCACGCCTGTAATCCTAGCACTTGGGAGGCTGAGGCAGGAGGATCGCGAGTTCAAAGCCAGCCTCAGCAACTTAGTGAGGCCCTAAGAAACTTAGCAACACCCTGTCTCCAAATACAATATAAAAATAGGCTGAGGGTGCTGGGGTTGCAGTTCAATGGTAGAGTGCTTGCCTAGCATGTGTGAGGCACTCGGTTTGTGTCTCAGCACCACATATAAATAAAAATAAAGATCCAACAACAACTAAAAAAAATTAAAAAACAAATGAACTGGGGATGTGGCTCAGTGGTTAAGCGCCCTTGGGTTCAATCCCCAGCACCACAAAGGGGAAAAAACATAAAAAAGAAAGTATTTGTGGCAAAAATTCTGTCATACTGGCTGGGTGTGGTGGTGCATGCCTGTAATCCCAAAGGCTCCTGAGGTGGAGGCAAGAAGATCTTGAGTTCAAAGCCATCCTCAGCAATGGTGAAGCGCTAAGCAACTCAGTGAGACCCTGTCTCTAAATAAAATACAAAAAAGGGCTGGGGATGTGGCCCCAGTGGTCGAGTGTCTCTGAGTTCAATCCCCAGTACCAAAAAAAAAAAAAAAAAACGCTAATATAATGACATAAACACATCAATACAAAAACATAAAATTATGTTGATATAATAAAATGACATGAGAATATAATATAAAGTTAATCATTTTAATCCAGGAGTGCCTATAATCTCAGCTCCTGGGGTGGGGGGCGCAGAAGCAGGAGGATTGTGAGTTTGAGGCCACCCTCAGCAACAGAGGGAGACTCTGTCTCAACATTTAAAAAAATAAATAACATTTTAAAGTGAACAATTCATGATCTGGCAATGTGGCTCAGTGACAGATTACTTGCCTAGCCTGTGCAAGGCCCTGGTTTCCATCCCCAAAACTGAAAAACAACAACAACAACAACAACAAAACAACCAAATTTGAAGTGATTGATTGACAGGCAGTTAGATCGTTCATGTATTGTGCAGCCACCACCTCTACCTAGATCCAAGATATTTTCAAAGAAACCCCCATACCCATTAAGCAGTTTCTCCTCATTCCTTCACCCCTTGGCAACTGCTAATCTGCTTTCTGTCTCTATGGATTTGCCTATTCTTGATATCTCCTATTAATGGCATCATGCAACATATGGTCTTTTGTATCTGGCTCCTTTCATTCTACGTAATATTTTCAAGGTTGGTCCACATAATAGCATACATCAGTACTCCATTTCTCCTTATGAATAATGTTTCCTGGTATATATCACCCAAAGGCTCATGTGCCTGGTCCCCAGCCTGTGACCTTGTGGGGAGGTGCTGGAACATTTAGGAGGTGGGGACTAGTGGAAGAAAGTCAGGTCTTTGGGGGGTGTGCCAAGGAAGGAGACAGTGGGACCCTGGCCCCTTCCTGTCTCTCTCTGCTTCCAAGCCACTGGGAGGTTGAGTGGCCTCTTCTACCTTGCATGATGTACTGTGCCTCCACAGGCCCAAGACACAAGGGCCAAGAGACCATAAACTTAAGGCATGAGCCAAAATAAATATTTTCCATTAAGTTGATTATTTTAGGTATTTTGAAACAACATAACATAAAGCTAACACAGTTTGTCTATTCCGTGTGTGTGTGTGTGTTGAGACTTAAATCCAGGGCCTCACACATGCTAGGCAAGCACTTTTACCATTGAGTCACATCCTGGGCCCTGTATATAGCACATGGTATTTATTCATTTATTGATGGATATTTGATATGTTCCCACTTTGGGCTATTGTGAATAATGCTGCTATGACCATTAATGTGTGCTCGCTCGTTCTCTCTCTTTCTCTCTTTCTCTCTCTCTCTCTCTCTCTCTCTCTCTCACACACACACACACACACACACACACACATACACACACAAAACCAGGGACACTTTACCACAGAGCTACATCCCCATCCCTTTTGGGTTTTATTTTAAGACAGTGTTACGCTAAGTTGCTTAAGGCCTTGCTAGATTGCTGAGGCTAGCCTTGAACTTCTGATCCTTTTGCCTCAGCCTTCTGAATTGCTGGGATTGTAGGCATACCTCACCATGCTTGGCCCAATATATAATTTGTTTTTAAAATATTTTTTTAAATTTTTTATTTATTTATTTATTTATTTTTTTGTGTGGTACCGGGGATTGAACTCAGGGGCACTCGACCACTTGGCCACATCCCCAGCCCTTTTTTGTATTTTATTAGAGACAGGGTCTCACTGAGTTGCTAAGTGCCTCGCCATTGCTGAGGCTGGCTTTGAACTCGCGATCCTCCTGCCTCAGCCTCCCAAAGTGCTGGGATTACAGGCGTGCGCCACCGCGCCCGGCTATTTTTATTTTTTTAAACATATTTTATAACTTTGTTTATTTATTTATCATGTGGTGCTGAGGATGGAACCCAGTGCCTCACGTATGCTGGGCAAGCACTCTACCACTGAGCCACAACTCCCACCCAATAAATTTTTAAGAAAGTTTCCCATAAGCATATAAAGCCCCCTTTCTTTCTTTCTTTTCTTTTTTCCTTTCTTTCTTTCTTTGGTGATGCTGGGGATAGAACCCAGGGCCTTGTGCATACCAGGCAAGTGCTCTACCACTCAGCTACACCAACTGCTCTTATTTTGAGACAGAGTCTCACTGAGTTGCCCAGGCTCTCCTCAAACTTGCAATCCTCCTGCCTCAGACTCCTGAGTAGCTAGTATTACAGGTGTGCACCACCATTTCTTTTATTGTTGTTAGTAATAAGCATTCACATCATCTCACACAAAAGCTGGAAGATGACCTCAGGAGTTGTTTGTTCAAGGGATCAAAGTTGTGTTTTTTATATTGGTCTCTACTTCTTAAGAGATAGGATCATAGCTGGGCGCAGTGGCGCATGCCTGTAATCCCAGCACTTGGGAGGCTGAGGCAGGAGGATCTCAAGTTCAAAGCCAGCCTCAGCAATGGCGAGGCACTTAGCAACTCAGTGAGACCCTGTCTCTAATAAAACACAAAAAATGGCTGGGGATGTGGCCCAGTGGCAGTGGTTGAGTGCCCCTGAGTTCAATCCCTGGTACCAAAAAAAAAAAAAAAAAAAAAAAAAAAAAGAGAGAGAGAGAGAGGATCAACTGATGCCCTACCATTAATGGACACAGTCACCTATTTCACACATCCTTGCCAGCATTGTGTATTGTCACTATTTTTTTTTTTTTTTTTTTTTTTTTTTGAGACATGATCCAGCTATGTTGCCCAAGTGAGCCTGGAACTCCTTGGCTCAAGTGATCCCCCCTGCCTCAGCCTCCTGAGTAGCTTAGATTTTGGGTACACACCACTATGCCTGGCTCTATTTTCACTTTTGACCTTGGCCAATCTGTTAGGTGAAAATGGTCTCTCAAATGTTGTCACTTGAGATTTTTCATGGGAAACTAAACATCCCTCTACCACCGCTGATTTTGACCTTAAGTGCAGGGTATTGAGCAAATCCTAACCTCTCAGCTTGGGCACATTGTCGTCATTGATCTATGCAAGGCCCTCTCTTGTTAGATTTTGTTTATTCCTTCTTATTTATATGCTCTTTCTTTTATGTTTAAAAAATGTGTATTATTTGTGGAGCATCTGTTGTAGTTGAAAAGCTGGTATTTCCTGTTCCACTAACTGTTTGCTTATATATTTTGCTGTTTGACGTTTCCCATAAGCATATAAAGCCCCCTTTCTTTCTTTCTTTTCTTTTTTCCTTTCTTTCTTTCTTTGGTGATGCTGGGGATAGAACCCAGGGCCTTGTGCATACCAGGCAAGTGCTCTACCACTCAGCTACACCAACTGCTCTTATTTTGAGACAGAGTCTCACTGAGTTGCCCAGGCTCTCCTCAAACTTGCAATCCTCCTGCCTCAGACTCCTGAGTAGCTAGTATTACAGGTGTGCACCACCATTTCTTTTATTGTTGTTAGTAATAAGCATTCACATCATCTCACACAAAAGCTGGAAGATGACCTCAGGAGTTGTTTGTTCAAGGGATCAAAGTTGTGTTTTTTATATTGGTCTCTACTTCTTAAGAGATAGGATCATAGCTGGGCGCAGTGGCGCATGCCTGTAATCCCAGCACTTGGGAGGCTGAGGCAGGAGGATCTCAAGTTCAAAGCCAGCCTCAGCAATGGCGAGGCACTTAGCAACTCAGTGAGACCCTGTCTCTAATAAAACACAAAAAATGGCTGGGGATGTGGCCCAGTGGCAGTGGTTGAGTGCCCCTGAGTTCAATCCCTGGTACCAAAAAAAAAAAAAAAAAAAAAAAAAAAAAGAGAGAGAGAGAGAGAGGATCAACTGATGCCCTACCATTAATGGACACAGTCACCTATTTCACACATCCTTGCCAGCATTGTGTATTGTCACTATTTTTTTTTTTTTTTTTTTTTTTTTTGAGACATGATCCAGCTATGTTGCCCAAGTGAGCCTGGAACTCCTTGGCTCAAGTGATCCCCCCTGCCTCAGCCTCCTGAGTAGCTTAGATTTTGGGTACACACCACTATGCCTGGCTCTATTTTCACTTTTGACCTTGGCCAATCTGTTAGGTGAAAATGGTCTCTCAAATGTTGTCACTTGAGATTTTTCATGGGAAACTAAACATCCCTCTACCACCGCTGATTTTGACCTTAAGTGCAGGGTATTGAGCAAATCCTAACCTCTCAGCTTGGGCACATTGTCGTCATTGATCTATGCAAGGCCCTCTCTTGTTAGATTTTGTTTATTCCTTCTTATTTATATGCTCTTTCTTTTATGTTTAAAAAATGTGTATTATTTGTGGAGCATCTGTTGTAGTTGAAAAGCTGGTATTTCCTGTTCCACTAAC
Organism: Tamias sibiricus; assembly: GCA_025594165.1. Classification (NCBI taxonomy): domain Eukaryota; kingdom Metazoa; phylum Chordata; class Mammalia; order Rodentia; family Sciuridae; genus Tamias; species Tamias sibiricus. The sequence continues at coordinate 17,796,471 of CM046673.1, read as the reverse complement.
TGTTTGCTTATATATTTTGCTGTTTGACTACTGGATTTTTATTCTTTGCCTATTGATTTTTAGGTGCTCTATAGAGAAGACAGTAAGACCTTTACCTCTGATTTGCAAAATTGTTTTCCATTTGTCTTCTGACCTTGCTTATGGTGATTTTGTTGTTGTTGTTTTGCCATTGTTGCTTTTATTTTTTAAATTATTTTCAATTTATTTTTTGGTACCAGGAATTGAACCCAGGGGCACTTAGCCCCTCAACCACATCTCCAGCCCCCCATTTTTTAAAGAATTTTTTTTCACAACACCTTTATTCTATTTATTTATTTTTTATGTGGTACTGAGGATCCAACCCAGGACCTCACACGTGCTACCACTGAACTGTGGCTCCAGGCCTCTCCAGCCCTTTTGTTTTTTTAAAGATTTTTTTAAAAAATATTTATTTATTTGCTTTAGTTGTATACAATGGGTTTATTTGTACGTGGTGCTGAGGATCGAACCTGGGCCGCGCATGTGCTAGGCGAGCGCTCTACCGCTGAGCCACAATCCCAGCCCCTAAAGATTTTTTTAAAAAGATGGACACTGTATCTTCACCTTATTTTTTTTTTTTTTAATGTGGTTTTGAGGATCAAACCCAGTGCCTCACATGGGCGAGGCAAGTGCTCTACTGCTGAGCTATAGCCCCAACCCCCTCTCCAGCCCTTTTTATATTTTATTTTGAAACAGGGTCTCACTGAGCTGCTTGACGCCTCCCTGTTGCTGAGGCTGGCTTTGAACTTTCAATCCTCCTGCCTAAGTCTCCTGGGTTGCTGGGATCAGGACATACACCAGTATTGCTTTTATAATTAAAGCCCAAATTCCTTCCCACATGGCCCTGAATGGTTGATCCTTTGCCTCTGACCCTCTGACTCCTCTCTCTTCACTCTCTGGCTCTTTAACTCTGCTTCAGCCACTATAAGCTCATTGCTGTTTCTCAGATGAGTTATGAACCCTTTTGTGTCTTACAAATATTTTTTTTTAAATATTTATTTTAGGGGCTGGGGTTGTGGCTCAGCGGCAGAGCGCTCGCCTCCCACGTGCGCGGCCCGGGTTCGATCCTCAGCACCACGTAAACATAAATGCATTGCATTGTGTACAACTAAAGTAAATAAATAAATATTTTTAAAAAATATTTATTTTAGATGTAAATGGACCTTTATTTTATTTATATGTGGTGCTAAGACTCGAACCCAGGGCCTCACACATGATAGGCAAGTGCTCTACCACTGAGCCACAACCCCAGCCCCTTATAAATATTAACTCCTATTAATTGTATGCATTGAATTTCACTGGGACATTTCCATATATGCATGTATCATGCTTTAATCATATCCATCCTCACCACTGCCATCTCTTGCCCTTCCTTCTCCCAATCTCCGTGTCTCCTTCCCCTTCCCTAATGGTTTCTATCTATGAACACTTTTTTTAAAAATATTTTTAAAAATATTTATTTATTTGCTTTTAGTTGTACACAATGGGGTTTATTTGTACGTGGTGCTGAGGATTGAACCCGGGCCGCGCACGTGCTAGGCGAGTGCTCTACCGCTGAGCCACAATCCCAGCCCCTCTATGAACACTTTAAAAAAAAATTTTATTTATTTGCTCTTAGTTGTACACAATGCGTTTTTTTTTTTTTTTTTTTTTTTTTAACATGGTGCTGAGGATCAAACCCAGGCCGTGCACATGCTAGGCGAGCACTCTACCGCTGAGCCACATCCCCAGCCCTATGAACACTTTTTAAAGGGGACTTTTGTCTTTGTTGTTTCCCCTGCATGAAATTCTCTTCCTTTTCTCCCCTCCTGCTCTAATTAATGCTACTCTTCCTTTAAATTCCATCCACTTCCTCTAGGAAGCCTTCCCTGATACCCACCCAGGGACCATATCTCCCCTATTTAGCACTGTCTCCCCAGTACCTAGCACAGTACATGGCCACAGTAGCTTCTCAGCAAATGCATGATGAGTCACTGAGTTAATTAAAGTGTCAGGAGATGACACGCAGGCTGAACTGTTAAAAAACTTTTATTAAAATGTCCAAGAAGTACATTAATGTCCACAGTGTCAGATATCACAGACCCACAGAACACTGCAGCTCACAGCAAAACCAGCAGAACCGAAGCTAGTCACACACACACACATTCACACGTATGCCACGCACGTGACACACGCAAACACACACGCACATCCCAAAGGGAAAGAGCAAAAGACAAACCTCCCACTTTAGAAAAGACCAGAGCCCCCTTCCACCATGGAGCTGGGGGTGCGGAGGGCAAAGAGGCCCAAAGGTAGGGAGCACCAATAAGACCCCCAAGAAGTTGCATCCCCAGTCTCCTCAAACAAAGGATGATTCTTTTGTGACGTGGGTGGCTGAAGATGTTTTGTTATTATTATTATATTTTTTTAAAACTAAGAAGTGTTATTAAAGTAAGAAGACAAACTAGAGCTTTCTCAACAATAATGATAAGAGGGAATAGTGACTAATGTCTGTAGCAGAGAAGGTTAGACTGTGGTCAAGGGTAAGGTCCAATTTACACTTCTCAACCATTTCTTAAATCTGTTTATGTATGTGTGTGTGTGTGTGTTTGTGTATGTATAACAGAGAGAGAGAGAGAGAGAGAGAGAGAGCGCCAGTTGTGGTGATGCACACCTGTAATCCCAGTGGCTTGGGAGGCTGAGGCAGGAGGATCGTGAATTCAAAGCCAGCCTCAGCAACTTAAGGAGAAGCTAAGCAACTCAGCAAGACCCTGTCTCTAAATAAAATATAAAAAAAAGACTGGGGATGTGGCTCAGTGGTTAAGTGCCCCTTGGGTCAGTCCCTGGTACAGAGAGTGGGGGGGGGGGGATATGTTTTCACTGTCTTCCCCCAAAGTAGAGAGCAGTATTTGGAGTCACACAGAAGCAGACCAAACCATTCCTTTGGTCCATTCTATGCCTTTCTCTTGTATATAAGAACCTCAGTTTTGGGGCTGGAGATATAGCTCAGTTGGTAGAGTGCTTGCCTTACATGTACAAGGTCCTGGGTTCAATCGCTAGCACCACACACACAAAAAAAAAGAACCTCAGTTTTGTCATATAAAATGAGAAAATAATGGTTTCTAAGTCACTGGGCTGTTGAGAAGATTCAAGATAGTATGTAAGTCCTTAGCATGGTTTCTATTCCATAGCTGTCAACTCTGCTTATTACTTTCCAGGAGGGACACAGGCTCAGTTAACACATTTTATTTCTACTGAGCCCCTAGGTAGACCATGCGTTTGCCTATATTTCTTTCATGCTGATTTTTATCCAGACTGAAGGAATTGAGAGTGGACAATGGACATGGAGAAAAAGTTGCCATCTTTCCTGCCCAAGATCAGGGAGCTGGGTCTTGCATCTGGCTTGGTGAGGCCTTTAACAGGTTATGCATTTGAGGGAGGAAGGCTAGGTGAGTTCTTTCCCACTTAAAAAAAAATTTAAAACTATGAGAGAAAAATGTGTGTATGTGTGTGTTTGTGTGTGTATGTGTGTTTCGGTTTTAACACCATGCATCTCTCTACAATATGACTGTAGGTAGGTGTTAATACTTCAAGTTTTAAGCTTTGCTATTCCACCAGGCAATGGCTGGATATAGGGAAGGGGTGGGGGAGGGATGGGATCCAGGGCAAGGATGCCACCATTATCTGCTTGAGGGATGGGTATGTGTGGGCACTGGGTTAGAAAACTTGGCACCTTCCTGGTCCAGGAAGGAGGTTCTTTGTCTCCCTGAGAGATGGAGGTGGAAGAAATCTGGGCTTATCTAGCCCTAAACATCCTCTCATTTGTGTGTGAGAGAGATTCATCTCACATGCAAAACCACCATATCTCAGCCCTGGACTAGGCCTGGGAGGGTAAGCAATACACTTTCCCTCCAGCACTACATATTGCTCTGAATCTCCTCCCCCCAAACTCTGAGGGCATGGAGGGTGGTTTTTCTAAAAATACTCTTAAAATTCAATACATGGGAGTTCCACACTATGTTTACACACCAACACCAAACACTGAACTTGGGCTGAAGTCCAAGGCGACGGAATAACAGTCTCAAGTTCAAGCAGTGTGCTTCTGTTTAGACTACTACTCCCAAAGCTGGTGACCTTAAGCAAAGGCTTCACCCTGGATTTAGGACAACCAACCATTTACTAAGCCTGAATCTCTGGTGTGAAAAGCAATCCTTGAGCTCGAATCCAAACATACATTCTTGCACTCTCATCAAAGCCTTATTTCAACAACTGGCAATCAGCCCAACAAACAAAAGACTGAACCAAGGCAAAGAATGATCTTTGCCGATTACACTTCCCTCAGCTGGGAGATGCTCCCAGATTTCAGTCTGACAAAAATGGACTTTTCTGACACATGGCTACACCTGCCAAGAGGACCTTGTGTATGTATGAAAGAGGAGAGAGGAGCTTTTTACAAAGGATTATGTGTGGGGGGTGTGGCTTGGGGCTCAGGGACTTCCAGACCCTCTTGTTTCTCTCCGGGCTCTGTCTCCCCAGGTGAAGCTCCAGAGCAGGTGTGGGAAAGGGGGCTGTGCTTTCTTTTGCTAGGTTCTTCAGCAGAAATTCCCTTCATCCTTTTCCCAGTCCTCCGCTGGGTGTTTCTTGTGTTTTCTGCGCTCCTTGCGTGATTTGTGGTGGTGATGCTGGTGGTGATGCTGGTGGTGGTGATGGTGCCTCCGCATCCGATGTGACCGTCTGGCTGCAGGAAAGTGGAAGAGGAATGGAAAAGGGCAAAAGTTGATGACAGCAGGGTGGCTGGAGGCAGTGGGGGCTCCAGATGGAGGAAACGTTAGGTGGGCTGGTAAATTCTCACTTATCTGCAAGGCTGTATTACCAGGCAGACATTACACCAGATCACTGTGGGTAATAATGGGATGTTTTAATCTGACAACGCAAACCGTTGCACATCCATGTTGGGGGTCTCTGGAGGCAGCCACTTACGTTTGGTGCAGACAATTTGGGGCCGGTCCCACTTGCCATTGCTCCGACACCGGATGGTAGCCACATGGTGCTGGGCAAATCCTTCATCACACTGATAGCGTACAATGGCATGGACATTGTACTTGGCCTTGCGGGCACCAACAAGTGAGGCATTCTCCACTGCTGGAGGGGGACCGCACAGCACTGGGGACAGAGGAACCTCCAGTTAGGGAAGTGGCCAAGACTGGGGCTAAACTGGTTTTATGTGTTGTTGGGCATCATATTCCCCTCAGCGGGTCAGCAGCTGTGATCTCACAGGGCTAAAAGTTACCGTGCCTGTCTCTGCCTCTTCCACACAACCAGGAGCTCCTTAGGGGCAGAAACCTTCAAGATGAACCCCATTCCCATTCTTATGCCAAGTACTTGGTGGTACTTGAAAGAGATGGAGACAGAATCATTATCTGAAACCAGGCCTGGGGGGCAGGTGCATGCCTGTGATCCCAGCAGCTTAGAAGGCTGAGGAAGGAGGATTGCAAGTTTAAAGCCAGCCTCAGCAACTCAGTGAGGCCCTAACCAACTTAGAGAGACTCTGTCTCAAAATAAAAAATAAACAAGGGCTCGAGGGGAGGGTGGGGTTGTAGCTCAGTGGTAGAGCACTTGCCTAGCGTGTGTGAGGCACTGGGTTCAAATCTGAACACCACATAAAAATAAATAAGTAAAATAAAGGTATTGTGTTCATCTAGAACTAAAAATATTTTAAAAAGAAATAAAAATGGTGGTTGGGGCTCTGGCCCAGTGGTAGTACATTTGCCTGGCATGTGTGAAGCACTGAGTTCAATTCTTAGCACCACATATAAATAAATAAAATAAAAAGGTCTATCAACCACTAAAAATAAATAAATAAATAGAATAAAATAAAAAACCCAAACAAACAAAACCAAAAAGGACTGGGGGATGTATTTCAGCAATATAGTGCCCCTGGGTTCAATCCCTGGTTAAAAAAAAAAATTATCTAGCCAGGCGCGGTGGCGCACGCCTGTAATCCCAGCACTTTGGGAGGCTGAGGCAGGAGGATCGCGAGTTCAAAGCCAGCCTCAGCAATGGTGAGGCACTTAGCAACTCAATGAGACCCTGTCTCCAAATAAAAAATGCAAAAAAAAAAAAGGGCTGGGGATATGGCCCAGTGGGTGAGTGCCCCCGAGTTCAATCCCCAGTACCACAAAAAAAAAAAAAAAAAAAAAAAAAAATATCTGGTTCTGTACCTGTACTGCTCAATTGGCCTAGCACACATGAGTTCCTGGGTTTAACACCCAGTACTAGGGGGTAAAAAAGAATAATTATCTGAGCAAATGAAAGGGTAGAAAGGACATAGAAACTGACAAAGAAATGGAAGCAAGAACAAACAAAAATACAAGAGAAAAGTAGAGAGAAGTATGTGTGCAAATGATTTCCTACACATATAAAGAGTTCTTAAAAATCAATAAAACTGTGGCTGGAATTGTGGCTTAGCGGTAGAGCACTCGCCTAGCACGTGCGTGGCTGGGGTTCGATCCTCAGCACCACATAAAAGTAAAATGCAGCCGGGCGCGGGTGGCGCACGCCTGTAATCCCAGCACTTGGGAGGCTGAGGCAGGAGGATCGCGAGTTCAAAGCCAGCCTCAGCAATGACGAGGCACTTAGCAACTCAGTGAGACCCCTGCCTCTAATAAAATACAAAAAAGGGCTGGGGATGTGGCCCAGTGGTCGAGTGCCCCTGAGTTCAATCCCCGGTACCAAAAAAAAAAAAAAAAAAAAAAAAAAGTAAAATGCATTGTGTACAACTAAAGCAAATAAATAATTTGTGTGTGTGTGTGTGGTAATGCAGCACTCGCCTAGCACGTGCGTGGCTGGGGTTCGATCCTCAGCACCACATAAAAGTAAAATGCAGCCGGGCGCGGTGGCGCACGCCTGTAATCCCAGCACTTGGGAGGCTGAGGCAGGAGGATCGCGAGTTCAAAGCCAGCCTCAGCAATGACGAGGCACTTAGCAACTCAGTGAGACCCTGCCTCTAATAAAATACAAAAAAGGGCTGGGGATGTGGCCCAGTGGTCGAGTGCCCCTGAGTTCAATCCCCGGTACCAAAAAAAAAAAAAAAAAAAAAAAAGTAAAATGCATTGTGTACAACTAAAGCAAATAAATAATTTGTGTGTGTGTGTGTGGTATCGGGGATTGAACTCAGGGGCACTCGACCACTGGGCCACATCCCCAGCCCTTTTTTGTGTTTTTATTAGAGACAGGGTCTCCCTGAGTTGCTAAGTGCCTCGCCATTGCTGAGGCTGGCTTTGAACTCGCGATCCTCCTGCCTCAGCCTCCCAAAGTGCTGGGATTACAGGCGTGCACCACTGCACCCGGAAAATAAATAAATATTTTTAAAAAAATCAATAAAACTGGGGCTGGGGCTATGGCTCAGCGGTAGATCACTCATCTTGCATGTGTGAGGCCCTGGGTTTGATCCTCATACCATGTAAATAAAATAAAGGTATGTGTCCACCTACAACTAAAAAAATATTTTTTTGAAAAAAAATCAATAAAACTGGGCTGTGGATATAGCTCAGTGGTATAGTGCTTGCATAGTATGCATGAGATCCTGGATTCAATCCCCAGCATTGACAAGAAAAGAAAAAGAAAAAAGTGAAAAAAAAAAATCAGTGAAACCAACAAGCAACAGAAAATTGAGTAAAGGAGGGCTGGGGTTGTGGCTCGGCGGTAGAGCACTTGCCTAGCACGTGAGAGGTCCGGGTTCGATCCTCAGCACCACGTAAGAATAAAGGCATTGTGTACAACTAATACAAATAAATATATAAAAAAAGAAAGAAAGAAAATTGAGCAAAGGAGATGAGTTGACATATGACAGGAAAAAAACACATACAAATAGCTTGTCAACATACAAACAGTTGGTAATTCTCATCCTTAAAGATGTGCAATGGGCCGGGTGCCGTGGCACACGCCTGTAATCCCAGCACTTGGGAGGCTGAGGCAGGAGGATCACAAGTTCAAAGCCAGCCTCAGCAATGGCAAGGCACTTAACAACTCAGTGAGACCCTGTCTCTAATAAAATACAAAAAAGGGCTGGGGATGTGGCCCAGTGGTCCAGTGCCCCTGAATTTAATCCCTGGTACCAAAATAATAAAAATTAAAAAAAAAAGATGTGCAAGGGGCTAGGGTTCTAGTTCAGTGTAGGACAGGCAGGAGGCCCTGGGTTCCATCCACAGTGCCCCCCTCAAAAAGACATGTAAACTAAGATAACAATGAGATACTACTTTTTACCACTTAGATGAACACAGAACAAAACATTTGAGAATGGGCAGAATCAGCAAGGATGGGAGGAAGTAGGACTCTCACTTGTGAGAACTGTTCTGGGCTGACATTCACTAACTTGAATAAAACAATAAACCAATGAGCATGTGTGGTTGGAAGAAAGAGGAAGCGAGGAGCAAGTACCTGTGCCTTTCTTGCAGACATAAGGGAGGTTGTAGTTGCAGGGAACATCATTCCAACGACCGCTCTCGTGTGCCACCATCACCACACAGTCCTCGCCACCCGCGAAGAAATTGTCCGGCTGATTCTCACGCCAGTTCTCATATTGCTTCAGGAAGAGGGAGCAGCGAACCATTCAGGGCACCTGTGTCCCAGCCCAGGCTCCTGCAGGATTCCCTTGGCCAGACTCCTCAGACTTGCAGGGACTCCCTCCCAGGGGCACTTTACCACTAAGCTACATCCCCAGCCCCTTTTGAGACAGGATCTCTCTAAATTGCTCAGGGTCTTGTGAAGTTGCTGAAGCTGGCCTTGAACTTAAAATCTCCTGCCCCAGCCTCCCAAGTCACTGGGATTACAGGTGTGCACCACTGCACCCAGCTTTACTCATGTTTTTAAGGTTCATCCATGTTGTAGTACACATCAAGAATTTATTCTTCTTTATGGTTGAATACTATTCCATTATATGGATGGACCACATTTTATTTATCCATTAATTTGTTGACGGGCATTTGGGCTGTTTCCACTTTTTGGCTACCAGTGTGTGTTTGAACATCTGTCTTAAATTGTTTTATTGTTGCAGTGCTGGGGATGGAACCCAGGACCTTATGCAATCTAGGCAAGTAATCTGCCATTGAGCCACACCCCCAGTCCCTGAAGTGTGATTCTTTAAAGGTTCCTGTGTGCAGTGTTTCCTTCTGTGATGATGAAAGTGTTCTTATGAATGTTACTAAAATGCCACTGAATTGTACTGTTTAAAATGATTAGGTTTTGTTGTTGTTGTTGTTGTTGTTGTTGTTATTTATTTATTTTTATTTATTTTGGGTACCAGGGATTGAACTCAGGGGCACTCGACCACTGAGCCACATCCCCAGCCCTTTTTGTATTTTATTTAGAGACAGGGTCTCACTGAGTTGCTAAGTGCCTCACCATTGCTGAGGCTGGCTTTGAATTCACAATCCTCCTGCCTCAGCCTCCCAAGTGCTGGGATTATAGGCGTGTGCCACTGCGCCTGGCTTAAAAATGATTAGCTTTTTTTTTTTTTTTTTTTTTTTTTTTTTTTTTTTTTGGGTACCGGGGATTGAACTCAGGGGCACTCAACCACTGGGTCACATCCCCAGCCCTTTTTGGTATTTTATTTGGAGACAGGGTCTCACTGAGTTGCTAAGTGCCTCACCATTTCTGAGGCTGGCTTTGAACTCACGATCCTCCTGCCTCAGCCTCCCAAAGTGCTGGGATTACAGGCGTGCGCCACCACACCCGGCTAAAAATGATTAGCTTTTTTAAAAAAAAATATATTTATTTTTTTGTTTTAGTTGTAAACAAATGCCTTTATTTTTACGTGGTGCTGAGGTGCTGAGGATTGAACCCGGGCTGCACACATGCTAGGCAAGCGCTCTACCCCTGAGCCACAACCCTAGCTCCTATGATTAGCTTTTTAAAAAAATTTTTTTTTTAGTTGTTGATGGTCCTTTATTGTATTTATTCATATGCAGTGCTGAGAATCAAGCCCAGTGCCTCATACATGCTAGGCAAGTGCTCTACCACTGAGCTCCAACGCCCCCGCCCCCAGTTTTTTGGTATATAAATTTCACCTCCATCTTTTTTTTTTTTTTTTTTTTTTTTTTTTTTTTTTTAAAGGCTGCAGCCAGATACACTGGCTTCACCTGGGTCCCAGCTACTCAGGAGGCCGAGGGGGATCACTTGAGCCCAAGAATTCCAGACCAGTCTGGGCAACATAATGAGACCCGTCTTAAAACAAAAAATCAAAATAAAAAACAAACAAAAAAGTTTGTTTTTAGACTGGGGGGAGGGGCAGGAGTTGGTAGCAAATGGCTATGGAGACCACTGCGGGGTCCAGGTTAGAGATAAGTTTCAAAGGAGAGGGGTGCGGATAACTGGTAGTATTTGAGTGACAACCGCTAGGAGATCAGGCTGAGAGACCCAGAGGAGTCAGACCCAGGTTTGCAGCTTCAGCAACTTGGCCATTTCCTGGCTGGGGATGTCACGGGGGGAAGATGGGGGCTTCATTGAAGCTTCTTGGCCAATGTCAGCTTCTTAGAGTCCCCGGGGACCTTTGATGAACACTAGCAATTGCTTCGCCCAAGAGGGTAAACGGAGGCCAGGGGGCACCGCCCCTGCTGCTCAGCTGCCGAGGACGGGCCCCAGCACTCACCAGCCCCGAGTTGTCGGTCCACTGGAAATCCCGTTCTACGATCCTGTCGTTGAGGCCGATCCACGTGTTCTCGTGCCCGAAGCCTGCGTGGGGATGGGTGTCGTGAGGGCTGGGCGTCCGCCGCACCCCCAGGCTGGGGCGTGGGGAGAGGACTTATTCCCTTCCCAGCCGGGCGGGGGCTGGACAGGGGGGGAAAGAGGGTGGAGGTGGGGTCGCGGGAGGGAGGGAAGGACCCCGCCTGGAGGTGCCGGTTCCCCGAGGGGAGCTGCAAGTGTGGGGGGAAGAAGCGGAGAGAACCCCACTCTTAGCAGCCACCCCTGGTGCACCCCAACCCTTCCCTGGCTGTCCTCATACCTTGGGGTGGGGGCGGGGCACTCAAAGGGCTGCAATTAGGTTCCAGCTTTTTTTTTTTTTTTGAACCGGGGATTGAACTCAGGGCACTCGACCACTGGGCCACATCCCCAGCCCTTTTTTGTATTTTATTTCGGGACAGTCTCTCCCTGAGTTGCTTAGCGCCTTGCTTTTGCTGAGGCTGACTTTGAACTTGTGATCCTCCCACCTCAGCCTCCCGAGCCGCTGGGACTACAGGCGTGAGCCACCGGTGGCGCCCGGCTTAGGTTCCAGCTTTGCCCCTATTTGTGTCATAAACAAACAGGGCGAAGGCGGAATAAACACAGCACTGTCCCATCTTTGCCCGGAGAGAGGAAGGAATAGGAGCCGCCCAGGAGGCAGCGCGGGACCCCGGCAGGCGAGAATGAGTGAGGAGGGGCCGCGGTGGATGTGCAGGTGGGGGCACAGGGAGTCAGAGGAGGAAGAGAAAGGGGCGGACCAGAGAATGAGCAGTGTAAGAATCAACCCGGGACCGGAGGCGCGGAAATGTGAAGAAACAACGTGAAGAAACGGATGGATGCACAAATGGCAGAAGGGATAATGAATAAATCAATAAGTGCCAAGCTTAATTAATGCAACACTCTCTTCTCTCCGTCTCTGCAGAAATGGGTCCTCATTTCATCACAGACGTACCCTCACGGTCCTCTTTCACCTGCCCTGTTATATTTATCTGTGCTTATAGGACCCACTGAATTATAGTATAATAAATAATATATATTAAAATAAAGCATAGAGTGCTTAAATAATGTAAGTATGAAATAATATAATTTTATCTAATTAGATATTTACTTGTTTTTCTATACCCCACCCCCAAGAGCATCCCTCCCCAAGGACAGAGTAGTGTCTCACTCACTGCTGGGCAGCAGTGCCTGAACCGGTGCCTGGCACATAGCACATGCTCCATGAATACTTGGCGGATGACAATAGTGAGTCGTGAATCAACAAATGAATCAGCAGGCATGTGTATTAAGAAGTGTTCAGGGTTTGCATTGATGATCACAGCTGTGGAGAAGTGATATCTTTGGGACCCTAGGGGGATGCCCTGGCAAAGGGACAAGTGCCACCCCTGCTCATCATGATGGTGGGGGACCCCTCTTCCAGAGTCCCTACTGTTAATGAAGTTGTGCTCCTCAGGTGAGTGGACGCTGGTCAAGTGGCCAGCCCGGCGGCGGCAGTCCCTCTCTGCATCCTCCCATGCCCGCCGATGGGCAAAATAGCGGTAGCAGTGGCCCTGGAACTTGTGCCATCCACGGTCACAGCCTTCCGTATCTAGGAGGTGGGATAGGAGTGTGAGGCAGGGTGTCTGGCCTTGGCCCAAGGTCTGCCAGCCATGAGCACAGCCCTCCACCATCACCAAGATAGGGCCCAACATAAGGTCCCTGTAGGGCTGGATCATCCCTCACCCTTAAGGACAGCCCCCTCCTTGCCCTTTCACCTCCCCACTCTCAGTCATTTTTCTGGGGGCTGGGGTATGGCTCAGTGGTAGAGAGCTTGCCTAGCATGTGAGAGGCTCTGGGTTCGATCCCCAGCACCTCATACACAAAAAGGTTCTTTTGGAAGACATTCAACTGGGAAACCATTGCACCCCAACCCTTCTCCTCTCAAGGCTGACATCTCTTTCTCTGATTGTCATGGTCAACTCCCTCTGTGAACATGTGGGCTCCGGAAATGGTCTTGGGAGGGCCTAAAATTTCCCTTCTGGTGAAGACCTTAAGCAGAATTTCTCCAAAAACATAAACAAATGACCCACAAGCACATGAAAAAATGCTCAGCATCATTAGTCATTATGAAATGCAAATCAAAATCACAATGACATACCACTTCATACCCATTAGGCTGACATCATAACAAAAAAAGAAAAAGGAAAAAGAAAATGTTGGCAAGGCTGTGGAGAAACTGGATCCCTTATGCATTGCTGGTGGAAATGTAAAATGGCACAGCTGCTGTGGAAAAGAGTTAGCAGTTCCAAAAGTTAAATATAGAGTTACCACAGGACCCAAGAATTTCATTCTGATTATATACCCAAAGAAAGGGGAAACCAAGAATGGCAAACAGGTATCCAAGCAAAAACTTGCACATGTTCACAGCATCATTATTCACATTTGCCATAAGGAGGCAGCAACCAAACTATCCATCAAATAAGGAATATACAAATAAATTGTGGTATGTCTATAAAATGGAGTATTATTCAGTCATATAAAGGAATGAGGGGCTGGGATTGTGGCTCAGTGGTGGAGTGCTCGCCTAGCACGTGGGCGGCCTGGGTTCAATCCTCAGCACCATATAAAAACAAACGCATTGTGTACAACTAAAGCAAATAAATAAACATTTTTTTAAAAAAAGGAATGAAGAGAGAGAGGGAGCTGTGGTTGTGGCTCGGTGGTAGAGTGCTTGCCTAGCTCATGTGAGGCACTGGGTTCGATCCTCAGCACCACATAAAAAATAAACAAATAGCCGGGCACGGTGGTGCACGCCTGTAATCTCAGCGCTTTGGGAGGCTGAGGCAGGAGGATCGTGAGTTCAAAGCCAGCCTCAGCAATGGTGAGGCACTTAGCAACTCAGGGAGACCCTGTCTCTAATAAAAATACACAAAAGGGCTGGGGATGTGGCCCAGTGGTCGAGTGCCCCTGAGTTCAATTCCCAGTACCACAAAAAAATAAATAAATAAATAAAATAAAATAAAAGGAATGAAGAGGAGCAAAGGAAAAGGGAAGTACTGGGGAATGATACTGGCCAAATTATGTTGTTACATTGTGGGCATGTATGAATACATAACAATGAATCCCACCATTATGTATAGTTAAAATAAGTCAATAAAAACATGGGGAAAAAACCTTAAAATTTGGATTTACAAAAAAGGAATGAATAACTGATTTATGTTACAATATGGATAAATTTTGAAAACATTATGGTAAGTTAAAGAAGCCAGGGCTGGGGTTGTGGCTCAGCGGCAGAGCGCTTGCCTCGCACATGCGCGGCCCGGGTTCGATCCTCAGCACCACGTAAAACATAAAATTCATTGCATTGTGTACAACTAAAGTAAATAAATAAATATTTAAAAAAAAAAAGAAGCCAAACACAGAAAGATATTTGTATGATTCCATTTACATGAAATGTCCAGAACAGGCAAATCCATAGAGACAGAAAGTAGATTAGTGGCTGCCAGGTGCTCGGGATAGGAAATGAGGAATGACTGCTAATAGGGACAAGGGCTTCCTTTGAAGGCACTGAAAAATTCTGGAACTAGATAGAGGTAATGACTGCACAACACTGTGAATATACTCAATTATATACTTTCAAATGTCTGATTATAAATTTTGTAAATTTCATCTCAGGAAACCAATTAACAACTTGTGGGACTCAGCCATGAAAGCAGAGGCAGAGACCTGAAGCAGGTGGGGGAAGCCTGAGACCAAGCACCCAACCCCACTGCTGGTAATATTTCCCGGTGGAAACTCACCTTTCTCGCAGAGGCTGCCCCCATAGCTGGGGAGGCAAAGGCAGACAAAGCCATTGACCTCATCGATACAGGTGCCTCCATTCTCACAGGGGCTGCAGACGCAGTCGTCAATATCTGGCAGGGAGAGGGAGAGGACTAGTCAGAGTCAGCTTCTCCTTGGCTCGGAGCCCCCACAGCAAACCAGGCAAAAGACAGATTCATAATTGTGCTGTCCATCCTAGGCCTAAGTCTGCACAGAAGGCCCAGTGATTGTGCAGCCAAGGGGTGGAGCCTCACATAATTAACATAAATTGGCGTTTATGAGAGAAGATGCCACTGTGTCAGCTGAATCAGGCCAAAATATGCAGAACATTCCCTCTAACCCCAGAATAGTAAAGTTTATACTCCTGCATTCAAGCCCAGCTGAAATTCAGCTGGAGCTGGAGTTTAGACATTTGCAAGGACTTGCAGAATCACAAAGCCATTTGCTGTAGAAGTAAATATTCAGTTAACCTCCTCTTCTACCAATCTCTGCAGAGATAGTGCTTGAGGCATGCAGGGCACTGGGAAAGTCACTTCCCCTCTCTGAGATTCAGTTTCTCTCTCTCTCTCTCTTTTTTTTTTTAGAGCAATACTAATAATGGCACTTTCTTGGGGGTGTTCTAAATGGACAGCTAAGGAAGGAGTTCAAGAAATTATACCATTTATATTTATTGTTATGATTCGATACTTAGTAGTGTGATTGTAAAGTTAAGGAGATGAGTCATACAGCTCAAGAAATTATATCATTTGCATGTTTATTGTTTTACAAATGTTCATGATTTGTGGTATTTCCTCTGTTGGACTTGGGAGTAACATCCAATGTTTCCAGTGGTGATGCCTATATGCCTGCCCACCCCAGACAGGGTAAGGTTCCCCAAGGGCCCTTTGCTCAGAGGAATCTGTGCCAGAGCCACACTCCCAGGATGAGGGCTCAGCTGTTTGAACTGGATTCAAACAGTGGGGAATGCAAAGGGGCACTTTATTTTATTTTTGTTGGTGATCTCTTTTTTGTGATTCTCAAGGGTGGGTGTGGCCACAGGGGTAGATCCCCAGCCTCTGAGTCAAACAAATCCAGGTTCAGCGGCTTCCCCTGGAGCACTCACCAATCTCACAGTTCTCCCCGGCGAAGCCCTGGTCACAGCTACAGCCATACATGGTGCCGTTGGCGTTACACGTCCCCCCATGCAGGCAAGGGTTGTTTTCACATGGATCTGAGGGAGCTGCAGGATGATGGATGGGCAGTGTGAGGAGGGACTGGGCCACGCGGTCACAGAATTCCTGGAATTCAGGCCTCAGGTCCCTAAAGCCCTCCTCATCAAACTATGGAGCACCCCCAGGAACCTCCCCAGCAGGGAGTCACCAACGTCCCCTTGCATGCCTCTCGGGATGAAGAGCTTACTCCTTTCAGGACCCCCCCCCACCCGCCAGGCATCTGTGGGCTGCTCTGCCTGTGGCAAAGTCCCTCAGACTGAACTGGAATGAGACACTCAGTGACCACTTCCATTGGAAGTCTCCTAAAACATGGGTTTAAATGCCCTCCCGGATTTGTCCCCCTCTTTTGGACATGCCCTGCTCACAACTATGCTTCTCAAAATGGGCCACGGTGGACATATGATGGGGTATGAATAGCACCAGAAATAATGAAGGAAGCTGAGTGCGGCGGCCCACGCATGTAACTCCAGCTTCTCAGGAGGCAGAGGCGGGAGGATGGCAAGTTCAAGGCCAGCCTTGGCAACTTAGCAGGACCTGGTCTCAAAATAAATTTAAAAATGGGTAGAGATGTAGCTCAGACGTAGAGTGCTGGTCTACCATGTGTGAAGCTCTGGGTTCCATCCCCAGGACCGAAGAAGAAGAAGAAGGAGGAGGAGGAGGAGGAAGAGGAGGAGGAGGAGGAACGGGGAGGAGGAGGAGGAGGAGGAGGAAGGCATCTCTCCTACATTCTGTCGCCTCACCCTCTTTTTTTTTTTAAACATTTTTATTTATTTGCTTTTAGTTGTACACAATGCATTTTATTTGTATGTGGTGCTGAGGATCGAACCCGGGTCGCCCACGTGCTAGGCGAGCGCTCTTACCGCTGAGCCACAATCCCAGCCCACCTCACCCTCTTTTGATGCAACCTTAGTGGTCATAATGTGGAGAGGTGGTGGGTTATAGTGGTTATCACCACAGACCGCAGAGTCTAATTCTGCCACTCACTAGGAAACCCTGAGCAAGTCACTTCTCTGGATTTCAGTCGCCTCATCTATAAAATGGAAATAAAAGTAGCTCACAACTTTCTTCCAGTCCTGACCAGAATGCCATGTCCAGCTCTTCCGAGATCAGCCTGGGGACTCTTGAAGGGATGTTTCAGCATTGCCCACAAGTGGAACTGGGGACCCAAGGGACATCCAGGAGTGTGGGTCCCTACACCCCTCCTCCATCACTTCCCAGTTGGGTTTCCCTGGAGGCAGAGGTCCCCTCTCCATCTTTAGGGCTCTCTGGTGTGGAGTCTCCACCCACTTGTAGACACTCCTCCCCTGAAGGCTGGGAAGGCCACCTGAGGACCCCTATCTTACTCCAGTCACCCCGAGGCCTTGTTGAGGTAGCATCTGACCAATCCAGTGCCCACCCTAAAACCAAGGTCCAGAGAAGAGCAGGACCAGGTTCAAAGCCACACGGCAGGACAGAGGAGGAGCCAAGACGGGCCTCTAGGTCTCCGGGAGCCCAGATTAAGGTCCTCTCTCTAGCTTCTGTAGTCTAGACTTTATTTCTGTCTTATCTTGGTCTGGAGCCTCACAGGAAATTGAGGTGACATCGAGCAGTCCCCTTCCCCTGGTGTTCTGTCCTCTGCTCTTACCCTCCATAGCCTGTTCTTTCCATAGCTGCTTGAGGAAACCTATGTGAACCCACATCAGGTCATGTCCCTCTGCCTAGACCCCTCCAGGGATCCCCACTGCCCTAAGAAGAAAGCCAAAATCCTCAACACGGTCTACACGGCCCTGTGTGATCTACTCCAGCATCTCCCCGCCTACCTCCTCTCCTTTCCCCCTTGCCTACTATGCTCCAGCCACAGTGGCCTCACTGGTCCTCCAACACACCAGGCACAGCCCTGCCTCAGGACCCTTGAACAAGCTGATTTCTCTGCCCAGAGTGCTCTTCTCCTATATCTCTGCTTGGCTCCTCCCTTGCCTCCCTCAGGCTTGCTCATTCATATTTCATCTGCTTTGAAAGGCCTTTCCTGTCCCTTCTTCCAAAGATGCAAACCACCCACTGGCACCCCCCACCCTTTGCCTTAGTTTCTTTTTTCCTTTATTTCTTATTCTTTGGGGGTGCTGGGGATTGAACTCAGGGGCACTCAACCACTGAGCCACATCCCCAGCCCTATTTTGTATTTTATTTAGAGACAGAGTCTCACTGAGTTGCTTACCACCTAGGTTTCACTGAGGCTGTCTTTGAACTCCTCCTGCCTCAGCCTCCTGAGCTGCTGGGATTACAGGCATGCACCACCACACCCAGCTAGTCTTTTTTTTTTTTTTTTAAATAGTGTACTTATTTGTTTATTTGCAGTGCTGGGGATGGAACCCAGGGCCTCACACATGCTAGGCAAACACTCTCCCGATGAGCCACAGCCCCAGCCCTCTATTTTATCCTTATCACTTTTTAGCCTCTAATATAATGTACACTTTTATTATGATGATTGTTTCCTGTGCATCTCTCTCCCTAGAGCAGTGCTGCTCCATATGGCAGCCGTATAGAGCCATTCATGCTTAAATTAATTAAAATGAAATGAAAGTAAAACTGCAATTCCTCGGTTATATTAGCCACATGCCAATCAGCACAGAGAGAGAACATTTCCACCCTTGGGAAAGGTCTACAGTGTTGCTCTAGCATGTCAGCTTTCAGGGGACAGAGGATTTGGTCTCCACCTAGGGCTCAGAACACAGCAGGCACACAATAATTGGATGCTAACTGGAGGAAGGCAGCAGCTGGTCATCTTGCAATGGCTGAGACCTATTCCTGGGGTGGTGGCATGTGTCTCCAAGGCCAGTGAAAGGGAAGGAGGATGGGGTCTGGGGTTGCATGATGGCCCTGGAGTGGCCTCAGCACGTGGGTGCCCACACGTGGAGCTGCTGGGTGGCGGAACGCGTGAGCCCTGCCAGGTGCCCTGCGCTGCCGACACCTGCCCACGGACTGGCGGTGACTCAGTCGATCACTGATGCTGCGTTTATTTTTGGCCTCATTAGCATTTCTGCTGCAAGCCGAGGGTGGGGAGGCGCCTGGGTCTCCCCTGGCACTGCCCACCTCCCTCCACCTGACTGCAGCTGGCTTTAGTCTGGAGCCAAAATTCCAGCAAAGTTCAAGGCGGTCCAGGCCCCAGGTCCAAGATCAGCTCCCAAACATGACTTCCTTTGCACCTCCATGTGGTCGCTTTCTACCTCTCTAAGGACTAGCTCTCTAGCTCCCTTGGCATCGAGACTTCTTCCATCTTCAAGGACAGACCTCCCCACAGCCCATCCTTCTTTGCTCCCTCACTGGGTAAGCTCATGGCCTCCTCACCCCAGGACCTCATGTATTTTTATTTTTTAATCCCAGTGAACTGGTATTGCCAATGAATTTAGCATCTTCCAGCCTAGGGGTTGAGACAGAGACCCTGTTTTCAGATGTTCTGGATTCAAAATCCAAGCTTACCACTCCCTAGCTGCATAACTGCACAAATCACTTGACCTCCTTGTGCCTCAGCCTCCTCATCTGTAAAGCGAGAATCACACTAGAACTTGTCCATGAGGAGGTTGTAAGGATTAACCAAGATAATTCTAATTAAGAGTTTAGAACATGGAAAGATAATGTTAGGCATCAGCTTTAGGTCCTGAGTCTGCCTGTCTCTTGCAAATCTAAGGAGAGAGGATCGACCCCTGACACAGCCCAGAGGTGACAGCATGGGCATCTGCTATTTCCATCAAGACACTGCCTTCAAAAAAAAGGGGAGGAAGTTAAAAAACAATTGTGTTAATAACAATGTCTTGCAACTCAGAAAAAAAGTGCTTTATAATTAGCTTTTGGTTTTTTTAAAGCTCATTTGGACAAAAAAAAAGTTTAATTGAAAAAATAAAAATGAAGCTCAATGTGACAGTATTTTTCAAAAGGGGCCAGAATTTGCAGGCCTACCTGGGCGCTAAAGTGGCTTCAGGGAGAATAGGTCAATAGCTTGCTGTGGGCTCTGCTGGGCAGAGAGGCTGAGACTTGGGTGGACATGGGCTCCAGTTGAGGTGTTGCCACTGATTAGCCAGGTAGTGACAAGGCACACGTGTAGAATGGGGTGATGCCACCGCACCTGTCCTTTCCTAGCATCCACTTTCTCTGTGACTCGAGGCCCCCACAATCCACATTGCTCCCTTCCATCTCCAACTCCTACTTGGTCAACACGCCCTCCCTGCCACGTCCCATCCCTCTGGCCCCACCGGGAGGCATCTGTGCCCAGCTCCGTCTTCCCCAGACTTGGCAGTGGATTGTAAACTAAACTCATGCCCCAAATCCAGTCTCCCCAGTGCTTCGCCATGCCTGCCTTTGTTTCTCCACCTGCTGAGCTCTGGCCTGACATCATCTTCTGCTCCCAGACCCCCAGGGACATCCTCCCAGACCCCTAGGGACAACCCATCCCCCCTGGTCTGGGCTCCTCCAGTCCTTAGTTACCACGCCCTGACCACACTGGGCTAGAAGGAACCGGACTTGAACTTACCCTCCTCGGCACTCCCATTTGCAGGGGTCCCTGGCAGGGCCGGCTCCTCTCCGCTTGCTGCTTCCTCCCAGAAACCCTCCACACCTGGTCTCCCTGCCAGGACCTGCAGCTCAGACTCCTCTGTGCCCAGGGAGATGGGCAGCAGGGTGCTCAGGGAGTCCCACGGCACTGCAGGTTCCCCTGAGGCAACAGAAGCAGCCTCATCCATGCTGGCCACAGTGGTTGTCCAAGGGGGAAGAGCTGGCTCTCCAGGGGGACTGCCCTGAGGTGGAGGGGCTGAAGGTCCCACCATTCCCTGGTCCACCATCTGGTCCTCTGGCTCTGGGTGGGGTTGGGAACTTGAGGAGGACAGTGTGGACATATCCAGGACCCCAACCTTGGCTTCTTGGTCCAGGGATGTAAGGGGCGTTGCCATGCTGGTATCCACGGCCACCGGAGGGCTCAAGGTGGGGCTTTCAGCTCCTCCAACCACGTGGGATCCAGACTCCCAAATCCCATCACTGGGGGCCAGCATGCCTGTGGAATCTCTGGGACCCCCAGTGCCTCTTCCACTTGTAGTTGCCCAAGGCTCCAAGCCAGGGATGACTTCAGACACTGAGAAGATGCCACGGCCTGCGGAAGGTGCAGATGGGGAGCTGGTGTCTGGCAGAGAGGGCCAGGTGCCCAGCACCTCATCCACAGTGGTCTGCAAGCCAGAAGTAGGGCTTTCTGCTGTGTTGAAGACCTCGGACTCAGATCCCGAGATACCTCTGACACCTGTGGGCTCACTGGCAGTCTCGGTGACGAAATCCACGGTCACATTCCTGTCCAGAGAAGCCTGTGGGCTGGACCTGGGGTGCTCAGCTTGGCTGAGCTCAGTGGAGCTGACCGCCTCAGTGTCTCCAAAGTCTGTCCCAGGGGAGTCAGCGCTGGCTCCAGCTTGTGTGTCCATGACTGCCTCTGAGGGGGCAATGGGACTTCCTTCTCCATGGCTGCTGAGTGTCATGGCTGTGGCCTCTCCATCCTGTCCTGTTGGGCTCAAAGACGGGGGAAGGGAATACACCTTGGTCTCTGAGGCTGTAGAGGATGGGGTAGTGGTCATGGCCTCACCATGGCCCTTGACCTTGCTGGCTTCAGAGAACACAGGAGTAGAGTGTGATGCGAGCCACAGGTTGGGGGCACGCAGCATGGCCATGATGGGGAGGTCTGGGGAAGTGGCTGTGGGGAATGCCTCCTCATGGGCAGCGGAGGAGGCTTCTGCGGGGCTGGAGGTCGGGACAGTGGACTCCAAGGGAGGCCAGGACAGGTTGGGGGTGTCTGGCTTCGCGCTGGGGGCCTTGGCTCCCTCTAGCTTCAGGTCAGGGGTCCCACTGGGGCCTGGGATGCTGGGTTGGATCATAGTTGGAGGCCACAACCAGGGTTCTGGGGGGCTCTTGCCACCAGAGGAACCTGCAAAACAGCAAGAGTGGTTATTATTACCACTCAGCAGCTGCTGAGACCTTGACCCAGGTCTCCTAGGGCTTCTAAGGCTGGGTGAGGTCAGAAGACCCAGCTGGGATTCAGGCCATCCTCCCCGTCCTGAGCACAGCCATGTCCGCCCTCCTGGCCTTCAGATACCCAACCAGGTCCCAGCTCCCACCCCACCCCCAGACTCACCAGCTCCAGGCACATCCACCTCATTGGTCAGAATGGCCCAAGGACTCTGGCTCTGGCCACTTCCTGAGGCCTCTGTGACCAAGGGAAGCTCCACATGATTCCCCGCTGGGGTGAAGGGCTGGGCACTGTCCTTGAGCTCCCCCTCCAGCCCTTGCTCTGGTTCCTGCTGCTGGAAGTGGCGTCCATTCAACCCTTTGAAACGGCCTCTCCTCTTGGGTGTGGGGACTGTTGAGGCCACCTCCGTGTGAAAAGCCTCTGCAGTGCCTGCCCCCATGCTGCTAGGGCTGGGAGCCACAGTGCTTGGCCACACCGCCTTGGTGGGCCATGAGGCCAGTGCAGAGTCACCAGGGGTAGAGCTGGGGGTTTCTTGAGACCTCCGACTCTCTGCCAAGAGTAGGGGCTCTTCTTCTTCTTCCCCACTGGAGACCAGAGGCTCTTGGAAGTCAGAAGTGACCACCTCCTCTTCCTCCCCCAGGTTGGGCTCCTGCTCTCCGGCTGGAGGCCCCTCCGCTGACAGAATCTCCCCCTCATCCCCAGATGAGGGGGTCTCTGCGTCTCCATGTTGCGGAGTGGGATGATGAGCTATGGGAGAAAACAGAACAAGTATGCTAGGCCCAGGAACTGCCAGGGAAGTTCTATTTGAATTCTACCCACATTCCCACATGCTTTGACACAGACCATCTGTGCATCTCTGGGTGGTTTCTAAGCTCCCCCAGCCTGAGAGAGGGAGGCACAAAGTTATCACCTCCACACTTCAGGCTGGGCCAGACCCAGCCCACTGTCAAGGTCAAGGTCAACTTGGTTACAATGAGGATTCAGTAGACAGCTTGGTTCATGGGAGAGGCTCAGGCAATGTCCAACTTTCTGAGATCTAATAAGCCTGCGGAGGGATTCAACTAAGGATCTTCCTTTGGGGATGGGAGGCGTCCAGTGGGCGTGACCCTCCCAACAAGGGTACTATTTTTCCATCTAGCTTACAGAAAGGACTTGGTCTCTGAGGGTTGAAGTTTGCACCTTCAGAGGCAGTGGCCTCACAGCAAAGCCAAGTGTCCTCCGCCCTGCTGCGACACTGCCCAGGGCGAGAAGCTGGCCAAGCAAGGCATCACCTCTAGACGCCTCCACTTGGGTTGTGCCCATGGGTGTGGCTCCAGTGGGATGTGCTCCACCCAGGAGCGTGTTTCATAGGGGTGTTGCGCCTCAGGACTTACGGGAATATATATAACCCTTTGGGGAAAATGTGACTCCTCTCCTAGAGGTAGGCCTTCTTAAGGGACATGTCTTTCCCCACAGCCAGGTTCCTAAGAAGAGAAATGACTGGGGGGCGTGGCCGTCGGCCGGGGTGTGGCTTATCACCAGCACGCTTCCAAGCTTCTACTCGGATCTTGGCCTCCGCAACAAAGCGAAGCTGTTAGGGGTGTGGCCTCCACCAAGTACACACCCTCGGGTGCCTGGCCACTGGGGACACACTGGGGCGTGTCCCGTGGGCGGGGCCTCGCACGCACCTCGGAAACAGTAGGCGTCGAAGCGCGCAGCCGGCGCCGGGAAGCCGGTGCGGTTGGCGAAGCGGTAGACAGTGCGCACGCCGGGGGTGGGTCCCCCGCAGCGTCGTCGCGGCGTCTGGATCGGGTAGCGCACGCTGCCATCCGCCAGCCAGCCTGGGTCGCACTGGTCCAGACCCTCGTGCCAGGCCAGGTGCAGCTGTCCCACAGAAGCCAGCGCAGCGCCCTGGCGGCGGCACTGGGCGCGCGCGCCGGCTAGCGTCAGGCGGCGGGCGGGGCCCACGTAGAAGACCTCGCCTGTGGGAGGGGCGGACCGAGGTCAGCGGGACCTTTCCCTGAGTCCGGGAAGGAGGTCCCAGTACGGATAGCCCGTCCTGGCCCGGTTTGGGTTGTGGTTAAGCGAAGGGGACACAACCGCAGCTGTGCTCCAAGCTCGCCAGAGTATCGTCGTCATTAGCTCTTTTTCTGGTTAGTTTGGGACTAACCAGAGAAAGCTTTAGCTTCTTTTTACAAATGACGTCATCCTGGTCCTTGAGCAAAGTAAAGCTTCAAAGAGAGGGAGGGGCTCAGTGAGGGGGTTTCAGAGAAAGGGAAGGGGACAAGAACTCAGAGGATCTGAGAGAGAGTGGCTCAAGGAGGGATGGAAAGCTCTGGAAAGAGGTGGGCCCAGGCCTTAGTGCAGGTTTTGAGAGCTGCATCGGGACTTAGGGAGAGGTGGGGATTTGGGAGAGTAACAGATTCTGGAAGAAGTGCGGATAGGATCCTGCCATTCCCAGGCTTACCTCCCAGCTCTCGGGCGAAGCAGTACACGTCGTAGAGTTCCTGTGGGTCTCGCCTCCCATAACTCCTAACTCCTGGAAGGCTGCTACGGTCACCATAGCAACCAGGACGGGACTGGGTGATGGGATACCTGACAACACAAGGAGTAGGGATCCCTTCTCAGATGTGTGTTTCCCGAGCGCCCAAAGAGCCTCTTTCTCCAGGGGCTAACTCTCCATCTCCCCACCCTGTGTACCCCCTCACCGAACCGTGCGGTCAGAGAGCCAGCCAGCATCACAGTTGTCAAAGCCATCTTCGAAGGCAGCCTGCAGGTGCCGAGGCGCTGCAATGGTGGCTGAGCTGAGACGGCAGGCTTCCTGGGCTTCAGCAAAGGTTAGCG
Source organism: Tamias sibiricus (assembly GCA_025594165.1). NCBI lineage: Eukaryota > Metazoa > Chordata > Mammalia > Rodentia > Sciuridae > Tamias > Tamias sibiricus. The sequence goes on along the minus strand of CM046673.1, from coordinate 17,771,946 downwards.
CATAGCGATCCCGGGCTGCCCGGTAGTGGAACACAACACCTGTGGGGGAATATCCAGGATGGGCTGGGGGAGACTTATGCCAGAATCTTCAAGAACAGACCTCCCTTTTGCAGAATGACCCCCCTCCCTGCCCAGTCTGAAATGAACAGACCTGCAGTCCTCCAGTGCCAGGGTGATGGTGGAGAGTCAGATTGCTATGCCTCCATTTTACAGATTAGAAAACTAATAACAATGACCAGAAAGGGCTCAAACTTGTCAAATGTCTTCTAGGTGAAAAGCATTTGTAAACAATACCTCAGTGAACTCTTAAAACAATCCTATGATTATTCCAAAAGAAGAAACTCAGAAAGGCTCAGAAAGATTTCCATGCCTGGGGCTATGTGGCAAGTATGAGGCAGAACCAAAATTCAAACCAGGAAGATCTGACTCCAAAGATACCATTCTTCATGCCTGGGGTTAGGCCCTAGGGATGGCAGGAGGCAATGAGGAGGCTGAAGAGAGATTTTATACATATGCCAATAGGAGAAGTACAGGCCAAGTGTTGTCCTTCTTGCCCTGCCTGGGAATGGGTCATGGAAGGTTTCCTGGAGGAGGTGAGAAGTAAACCAGGAAGTGAAGCACCAATAATGGGCTCTGTGTAACTCAAATTCTGATTTAGAAGTGAAAGAAATGGCTGAGTAAAATGAAGACATTGAACATTTTGCCCCATCTTAGCAGACTGAGACCTTTTAGAGACTGAGTTGTGAAGTCAGTGAGGTTGGCAAGTAGGTGCTCAATAAATGTTTGGCTGAATGAATCAAACCCAACAAATCCAGGGGTATAATTCACTTAATTATCCAATAATTGGTGGATTTTTTTTCAAGGTTTATCAGTTTTGAGAAGTGAATCCTGTGAAAGGAATGATTGGATAACCCCATACCATATTCAGTCATTACACAGTAGGGTGGCTTTAGCAAGCAATAATGCATTGTATATTCAAAATAGCAGAGAGGATTCTGAATGTTCTCACCAGGAGAAATGATAAATGTTCAAGGTGATGGATGGGCAAATTACCCTGATTTGATCATCACACAAAGTATAAATATGTACAATTACTATGTGTGACTCAAAACTAAGAATAAGCAAGGAAAAAATATATGGCAAGACACTGTGTCCTGATTTCAGTTTGTGGAGCAGACTAAGCCCCAGGACAGGAGATTCAGGGACTAACTTGTCCAAGGTCAATGTAAGGTAAGGGAAATAGATTTCTTAGTAGGAGTCAACAAATTTATTTTTCTTCTTCCTATCTCCCCCAACTCTGGCATTGGGGATTAAACTCAAGGATGGTCTACCACCAACCTACATCCTCAGCCCCTTTATATTTTTAAATTTTGAGACAGGCATCTTACTAAGTGGCTGAGGCTGTCCTCAAATTTTCGATCCTTCTGCCTCAGCTTCCTGAGTAGCTGGAATTACAGGTGTGCACCACTGCACCTGCCTCAACAGATGGTTTTCTGTATAACAAACCATTCATCGAGTCACACTTAAAACATTTATTGAGCATGTACTATATAATACATAGACTCTGTTCTAGACTTTGCCTTAATCATTCATCTTTTTCCCTCCTTCATCAATTAGGAAAACAGAAACTACACTGGATATTTCAATGGAAAGAATTTAATAAAGGAATTAGTTAAACAGGTATTTGTGAACAGTTATTTACTTTATATATATATGTGTATATATATTATTGACTTACTTTTTTTAATTTTTTTTAATTTTTATTTATTTGCTTTTAGTTGTACACAATGCGTTTTATTTGTACGTGGTGCTGAGGATCGAACTCGGGTCGCCCGCGTGCTAGGCGAGCGCTGTGCCGCTGAGCCACAATCCCAGCCCTATTGACTTACTTTTTAAGAATAACTCACTTTTAAAAAGTTTAAACAAATTCATTTAAAAAAGAAATTTATATTTGATTTTTATTTATTATTATTCTTTGTGTGTGTGTGTGTGTGTGTGTGTGTGATGCTGGGGATTGAACCCAAGGCCTCATACATGGAAGGCAAGCACTCTACCAACTGAGCTATATTCCCAGCCCCTGTATTTGATTTTTAAGTTGAAAGTCAATATCTTTTGTCTTATGTAAAATTGAGTAACAACAAAAGGGACTAAAGGGACTCAAAACAAAAACAGGATTAGACTGGGCATGGTGGTGCATGCCTATGATCCCAGAGAGACTGAGGCAGGAGGATTGCAAGTGCAAAGACTGCAAGTTCAAGGCCAGCTTCAGTAATTTAGTGAATCCCTAAACAACTTAGTAAGGCCATGTCTCAAAATAAAATTGAAAAAGGGGCTGGGATGTGGCTCAGTGATAAAGGGTTCCTGGGTTCAATCCCCAGTACCCCCCCAAAAAAGTAGGATGAAGCCATTGTTGCCCAGATAGTATAACCCACTGGTGACGGAGACTGTGGCTGCTCCCTCTTGGCTAAGAGACAGAGGTGTTTAAAGACAAGGTAGGGCTGGGTGCCATGGCACAGGCCTGTAATCCCAGTGGCTTGGGAGGCTGAGGCAGGAGGATCGCAAGTTTAAAGCCAGCCTCAGCAAAAAGTGAGGCGCTAAGCAACTAAGACCCTGTCTCTAAATAAATAAAATACAAATTAGGGTTGGAGATGTGACTCAGTGGTGGAATGCCCCTGGGTTCAATCCCTGGTACACCTCCCCCCAAAAAAAAGGACCTATGGAGACTTCCTTCATGATGTTATCACGATTGAAAGGGAAGCCCTCCCTATACAGGGAATGATTTCTAAGGTGACTCTCAGTGGCAGGCTTCAGGCTCTGCCCCTCCCGACCTCAGCCCCTCCCCTGCCCCCAACTGACCCGTCACCTCCAGGGGCACCAGGTCCTGCTCATCCTCGATGCCCCTCACCACTTGGCAACGGTAGAGTCCGGAGTCGCTGGCCCTCAGTGGCCCCAGTAGCAGCGTGGCATTGGCTCGGCGCCGGGAATAGGAGGGCAGTGACACTCGGCCCTGCCAACCCTTGGCCACCCGCACCACATTGTCCTTGGCTACCAAGATGGGCAAGTCCTGTCGCTGGCCCGATGCCGTCCGCACCTTGGTCCACTTGATCCGAGGGATGTCTCGGGCTGCACCCGGCCGTGGCTGCAGGGTAAAGAGACAAGGCAGGGCCACCAGCTCTGCCAGCACAGCCCGCACCGACCCAGACCCCACCTTCTGCATGTGGAGCCCCTTCTCAGCGGCAGCAGCGGTGGCGTCCTGTGTGCCTGGGATGGAGAAGGCAGAGAGAGGGCATGCCTCAGGGGCAAGGACCAGCAGGGCACTGCCATTCCCCTCCTTTACAGGTGGGAAAGTGGAGGCCAGAGAGGTTAGGGTGCCCACAGTGTCACAGTGCACAGGGTAGCCTGCTCTGGGAGGTTCATGGGGCAGAAGGGGAGTTGTAGGGTCAAATCCCCTTGTGGTTCTGCCACCACTGAAAATGGGAACTCCAGGGCTGGGGGTGCAGCTCAGTGGCAGGGCATTTGCGTGCCATTAGCCAGGCCCTGGGTTCAATATCTCGCTCAGCAAAACAAACAAATGAATTCTAGAGGCCTCTTCTTATAGGGATGGGGATTTTTAAAAACTTTTTGTGCACAATCCCTTTATTTTATTTTTTAAATTTATATTATGTGGTGCTAAGGATCGAACCCAGTGCCTCACATGTGCTAGGCAAGCGCTCTACCACTAAGCCCCAGCCCCAGCCCAGGGATGGGGATTTGACTTCCAATATCCTGTGTGCCTGGGATGGATTATGTGGCCATGGGAAAGTCACTTTCCTTCTCTGAGACTTTTTTTTTTTTTTTCTCAAAAGTTAAGCAAGAGCCTGGCGCAGTGGCGCACGCCTGTAATTCCAGCACTTGGGAGGCTGAGGCAGGAGGATCGCAAGTTCAAAACCAGCCTCAGCAATGGCGAGGCACTTAGCAACTCAGTGAGACCCTATCTCTAATTTAAAAAAAAAAAAAAAAAAAGCGGGCTGGGGATGTGGCCCAGTGGCTGAGTGCCCCTGAGTTCAATCGCCGGTACCAAAAAAAAAAAGTCAAGCAATGGGGCTGGGTTGTGGCCTAGCTTGTGTGTGGCCCAGGTTTGATCCTCAGCACCTCATAAAAATAAAGGCATTGTGTACAACTAAAAGCAAATAAACAAACATTTTTTTAAAAAGGTCACGCAAGAGGAAGCTATTAGAAGGGAAAGTTCATTTGGGGAGTGCTTTTTTTTTAATATTTTTTAGTTGTAGATGGACACAATATCTTTTTTTTTTTTTTTTTTTTTTTTGGTACCGGGGATTGAACTCAGGGGCACTCGACCCCTGGGCCACATCCCCAGCCCATTTTTGCATTTTATTAGAGACAGGGTCTCACGGAGTTGCTAAGTGCCTTGCCATTGCTGAGGCTGGCTTTGAACTCACGATCCTCCTGCCTCAGCCTCCCAAGTGCTGGGATTATAAGCGTGCTCCACCGCGCCCGGCTTTTAGTTTTATTTATTTATTTTAATGTGGTGCTGAGGATAGAACCCAGGGCCTCATTCATGTGAGGCAAGTGCTCTACTACTGAGCCACAACCCCAACTCCTGGGGAGTGCTTTTATAACAGGCACTTTGTAGGAATTAGCTTGTTTGATTTTCTCTTTCTTTCTTTCTTTCTTTCTTTCTTTTTTGTATTGGGATTAAACCCAAGGGCACTTAATCACTGATCCACATCCTCAGCCCTTTTTTATATTTCATTTAGAAACAGGGTTTCACTGAGTTGCTGAGGCTGGCTTTGAACTCCCAATCCTCCTGCCTTAACCTCCTGAGCCACTGGGATTACAGGTGTGTGCCACCATGCCCAGCTTCATTTTCATAATCATCTTTAGAGAGCATGATATCTGGTCTTCTTTTTGGGGAGCTGAGGAAACTAAAACTCAAAGATCATGTATTTGCCTGAGGCCACTGAGCAGATCATTGATGGATTTCTAAAGCCTGGACTCTTGATCACCTTTGGGGAGATGCCAAGAGAGGCATACACACCTTTATTTCCATTGCCCACTCATGGCAGACATCACCAATCAATCTCTGCACGATTTGCAATGCTGTTCTTTCTCTTTTCAGTTCATTTCAGCAAAACGGTGAGAGGCGGGAATCTCCAGCTTCTGCTGGTAATGACTAAAAATAACCTCTCAGGTATTTTGTTCTCTTTTGATTGTTCAAAGACCCTTTTCATCTATTCTTGTTTTATTCTTTAGATCAAGCCATAGGGCCAGCAGGAGAAGGCTCTGGAATGTAACAGCCCCATCTCATCAATCCCCCAGATCCCTAGCTGTGGTTGCAGAGTGAAAAGATTCTCTCCCCACAAGTCAACTCACCCTGATCCCCTGTCACAAGCAGCAGCATCTGCAGCATGAGGAGGCCTGAGACCCAGACAGATGTGGCCCCCATCCTGGACCTGGAAGAAAATGCAGAGGGATGGAGGGATGAGTCATAGCACCATCCTCCCAGACATTCCACACGGAAGGAGCAAATCCCCCTACTCTACAGATCAGGACCTGGAGCCCAGAGAGGCCAGTGTGTCACTCAAGGTCACAGAGTGAGCAAACAAGAGCTGGGCCAGGATTCCAACCCAGGGCCACCTGGCTTCAGAATCCAAGCACCAAAGCCTCATGGCCAGAAACATGGGTGGTAGAGTGAATCAGACCAGGGGGTTGACCGTCTGTCTGTTCCTTGCTGTGTGACCTTGGGCAAGTAGCTTAACTTTTCTGTACTTCCCCTCTTTTTGTGGGTCAGATGGGGATAACATCAGATGGTTGGAAGGAATAGTGCGCCAATATATATAAAATGCTTAGAGTCTGCCTGGCATGAAGGAGCACATTTTAGCTGTTGCTAATATTATTGAGCATAATACAGGCAAGACTGAAATCCTATTTTTGAAGTCAGCCTCCCCTATCAGACTGGGAGCTCCTTGAGGGGGACAGCCAGTCCTGGTCTTCCCAGTTTCCCTGTCCAGGCAGCAGGTGAGCCTCCAAGCCAGCCTTTAATCTGGGTTTGCTGACTGACACGATTCTCAGCTTCAATTCCAGGATTTGGTTGTCACCAAGATTCTATTCTTGGTTTCTGGGATATTTGAGGAGCTTCCAAGTCCCAGCTGGAGGAAGGGGCCTCACCCCTGCCCACCCCATCCTCCCCCTGACTTCACACAGTCTGGTGAAGATGCTTCTGAGGCTTGCAGAGCAATTTCAGTGTGGGCCCAGCTCTCTGTAGGGGCCGTGGTCCAGAGAGGCCTGAACAATTACTTGGAATCTACTGTCACCAAAGTCCATTCCAGGTGCTGGACACAGCTGTGTCCTTTCAGACGGTACATTCTCCCAGGGAGGTGGCTCCTCCCCAAAGCCTCCCACCCCTCTGGAACCCCACCCTTCAGTGGGGATGAAGGAGGTGGGAGCAGATGGGAAATTAGAATGTCTCATGCAAACCACGCCCCTATAAAAGCATAGCCCTGGGGGCTGGGGTGGTGGCTCAGTGGTAGACACTTGCCTAGCATGTGCGAGGCCCTGGGTTCAATCCTCAGCACCATATGAAAATAAATAAATAAAAATAAAGGTATTGTGTTCAACTACAAGTAAAAAATAAATGTTAAAAAAAATAGCCCTGAAGACCGAGTTGTGGGTAGAGTCTAGAATGAGAGGCCTTGGGGACCAGCTGTTCTACTCAGCTCTCCTTCCCAGTTTCCAGAGGCCCCTGCGGGGAGGGCTGGTGAGGGGGACCTGTCCGTGGTGCTGAACTCTGAGGTGATAATGCGGAAGCACTGCCCACAACGTGGGTCCCTGCCTTCTGCCTATTCACGTGGTACCTCAGGGCCCGGAGAGGGCTAGCAGTTTGCTTCAGGATGCACAGAATAGCACATGTCAAGGCCAAGGCCCTGGGCCAGTGACCCCAACTACCAGTCTCTAAACCTCAGCAACCTCTGCCTCCATCATAAACTCCCTCATTTCTCCCGCTTGGAACCCCTAAGCAAACAGGGGTATCCCAATGGTTGTGCCTGCCTCAGCAGGGCCTTTGGAGGGGACAAAGCCAGAAAATCCCCTCTCTTTCTCACACACACAAACACACACACATGTGCACATGCACACACACACACACACACACACACACACATCATATGGTTCAGAGCTCAGATTACATCCAAATGACCTCACTTCAAACCCTGTCTTTATTCCTTACACACCATGCTGTGTGATCTTGGACAAGTTACTCCATCTTTCTGTGCCTCAGTTTCTCCATCTTTAAAATGAGGATAATCCAGCACACACCTCATCAGGCTATCTTGAGGAAGAAATGAGCTAAGACTTGTAAAGTCCTGGATATGTTAAATTTAAAAACAGTTCTTTGTACACAAAGCCTCATGTACACACTAAAAATATCCTGAGGTGATCCAACACGGTGACAGACAGTTTCAGGTGCACACTGCCCTCCTCACCCTCCCACTGCCTTCCACTTGCACCCTCACACCCACACCCTTCTCTTAAAATACCTCCTCCCCAGGGCCACCAGAGGTGAGCATTTACACAGCTGTCTGGGGCCGGTCCCCTCATGAATGATGCATGAGCCTCATGCATATGCAAGTAGGGGCCTGCAGGGTGCTGGGGGAGGGGTGGTCTGGATCATTGTGAGAGTGTGTGTCTCCCCTCTCTCACTCCCACCTCCTGTCTTGGTGGGCACCAAGTGAGGGTGAGTTTGTAGCGGGCATTCCTGTGGGTGACCGGGTGTGCATCTAGGGTGCCAGGCAAGGGTGCACATGCAGATTCACCCCGTGGGGTGTGGACCTCCTGTGTGGGAGCCCCAGCAGCCTCATGCACTAGGTGGATGGAGGAGACCCAGTGTGATTTCTGGATGTGTGCATCCAAGTGCCCCTCAGCAGGGGCGATGCACACACGTGTGTGTTGCTGGCCTGAGAATTGGGGTGTATTTACACACATGGGTTTGAATGTGGAACTCCTTGCAGGAGAAAGAAAGCCAGGCAGCCAGGGTGGCCCTTGGGGACCTCAACCTCTGACCACCCTCTCCCAGGGTTAGCTCCCCAACTCTGCACACAGATCACATCCCACACCCCCATTCTCAGGGTCCACACTGCCAATCACATGGAGAGGACCCCTGCCACACACACACGGTCACACATCCCAGACACAGACCCGGGGAGACACACACACACAGATTCACAGTGACATTAACAAAGAGAGGCAATGTGGGCATTCACAAGGCAGGCGGCACGTCTTCCACACAAAGACTCAACCCTCAGCCTCAGCCCCCCATGGAGACCCCTCAATGAATCGAACACCGTCAGACACAGCTCCCCATCAGACACGCTGCCATGCCAGACCCTGGCACAGACCAGGATGGATTAATGTGGCTTGGTGACTGTGGGCACATATCATTTGGCCACCTGGTGATGTGGCCCTCCGGCACAAGTTTCCTGACAAAGACACCCACCACAGTCATATCAGATTCTCAGGGGACCCTAGACCCCTGGGGCACACCCCCTCCTCACTGCCTGGAGCAGACATACACACAAAGCCGCCACCTCCTGCGATGGGGGACCTTCCTTTGGGAAAGTCTAGGGGCCACGGAGTCCTGGGTTTTGGGGTCCCACAGTGCATCCACCCCTCTGTCCCTGCCCCATCTCCATGTCCCCGGCTTGGGCCCAGTGCCAAGCCTCTCCTCAGCCTGGCTGCTTCCCACTGATGCTGGTGAAAGGAACAAAGCGTAAGGATGGGGGTCACTCCCAGTCAGGCTGGCCTGGGGTCCCAGCCCCCTGCTTGCTAGTGCTTATGCCCCCCAAACCAAACCAGGGTTTCCACAGGCATTGATATGAACTGAAGGGGGTGAGACAAGGGTCTGTGTCCCTCCGTGAGGATGCGGACAGATGCTGAAGTGCTGGGGACAGTCCCTGTATTGGGGTTAGTGTCCCAGAGACCCATAACTGGGAGCTCTTGCCCTCCGCCTGGCATTCATCAGGGACACCCAGAGAGCTACCCTCCCTGGAAGAAAGGACAACACCCCAACTCCAGATCCGTGGGAAAATGGGGGCCACCTTAGGATGGGGCCCCCCCAGAACCTCCTCTCTGAGTCAGAATGTGACAGAACCTAACCCAAAATGACGGGGACATGACCCGCTCCCTTTCTCTGTGTCCATTCACTCTTACTGCAAGACCCCCTTCCAACGGACTCAGGCTGATCTGGGGAGGGGGGACTCACACTACTGCAGTCCAACCCGGAATCCTCCATTCATCTGGAAATTGGGAATCCCCACTTAAAATCCTGGGGTGTCAGCTCAGACACAGGGGTGCCCTGTTCCGGAGTCCCCCATTTAGTCACTGGGCATCCTCTTCTCTCCAAACTCGGGGTGCCCCTCCCCTAGCCCTGGTTCCCAGTGCCTCCTCCCTAATCCTGAGACCCACCCCCAATCCCGGACCCCTCCCCACCGCGGGATTGTCTCTGCATTCCCCGACAACCTTCCCCCCAATGCATACCCCCTTGACATCCCTGAGTCCCCTTCTAATTTGCGCTCCCTCCTCACCCCAGGGATCCCCTCCCCCATCCGCCCCCCTCCCCAATCTGGGGGCTTCTTCCTGATCCCAGGCCCCCTCCCCAAGCCCCGGCTCTGTCTCCAATCCTGAGGTCTTTCCACTAACGCGGCCCGCGCCCCACGACGAACACCCCCACACCTGGCTCCTAGCTCGGACGCATCCCGGGGCGGCCGCCCGGCACAAAGGACGCTCCAGCTCAGCTCGCTCAGCGCTCAGTCCAGCCCCTGCGCCCTGCGCTCCGCTCGCCCCAGCGCCGCCTCAGCGCTTATAAAGGGGCCGCGGGGCTGCTCTGCGCATGCGCCGCCGCCAGCCCGCGGCCTCCAGCTGCATAAGTATAGGGGCTCCCTCTGCTTAAAATCACCCGTGCATTTTTCTCACACTCACGCCACCTGGAGGAAGACCGCACCTGACTTGCCCCCATTCTTTTTGCCCCAGGACCCCCTTAAGTGACCCCAACCAAACCCCGTGATGGGACCTGCCCCATTTTACAGGTGGGGAAACTGAGCCCCAGGGAGGCAAAGTTGCTTCCCAAGGTCACACAGAGGGGAAGGACAGAGTTGGAATTTGAGTTTTGGTCTACCTAACTCGCAGCGGCTTATGCTTCTAGCAGTTTTGGCTATAATTACTGTTTTGCACATGTATAGAGAGGAAGCAAGGCTCAGAGAGGAGGGGGAGACTAGTTGGTCATGCAGCTGATAAGGGAACTGGCATGGTCGGAGCCCGGCTGTATCACACCCCAGAGTTGCTCTAGCCAAATTGTACCATTCATTCTTCACTCACCTTTGACCAGTCAGCATTTATGTAGCACACACTATGAATGTTGTTAGCACAGGAATTTTTATACTTACGGAAGGAGCATATGGGTACCCTTGACAGAAGACTCTGATCTTTTAAAACCTAGATCCTAGGCTGTGGGTGTAGTTCAGTGGTGGAGCATTTGCTTAGCACATGGGAAGCCCTAGGTTCTATCCCCAGCACTGTCAAAAAATGAAAATAAAAGCTTAGATCTAAACAATGGAATATTACTCAGTCATAAAAAGAATGAATCTCTGAACCATGTCACAATGTGGATGAACCTTGAAAATATGATGCTGAGTGAAAGAAGCCAGACACAAAGGGCACATATTCTATGACTCCATTGATATGAAATAATTCAGAACAGGCAAATCCATAGAGACAGAAAGCAGATTAGTGGTTGCCAGGGGCTGGGGGAGGGAAAAGAGGAAGCAACTGCTAATGGGTATAGAATCTCCTCTTGGAGAGATGAAAATATTCTGGAACTGCTTAAAGGTAATGGTTGCACAATAATGTAAATGTATTTAATTCCACTGAATTATACACTATTGATTGATTGATTGTGTGGTATTGGGGATTGAGCCTAGGGATGCTCTACCACTAAGCTACACTCCCAGCACTTTTATTTTTTTAACTATTTTTTTCTTTATTTTACCTTCATTTTACTTATTTATATGTGGTGCTGAGAATCGAACCAGTGCCTCACACATGCTAGGCAAGTGCTCTACCATTGAGCTACACCCCCAGCCCTGACCTTTTTCTTTTTTTTTTAGAGACAGGGTCTTGCTTAGTTACTGAGGCTGGCCTCTAACTTTCAAACCTCCTTCCTCAGCCTCTTGTGTTGCCACATGTCCAGCTTGAATTGTATACTTTATTTTTTATTATTATTATTTTTTTTGGTGGTGCTTGGGATTGAACCCAGGGCCTTGTGCATGCAAGGCAAGCACTCTGCCAACTTACCTATATCTCCGGCCCCTTGAATTGTACACTTTAAAATGATGAATTTGACCCTCGGGAGTGTAGCTCAGTGGTAGAGTATGGGCTCAGCATGAGTGATACTCTGGGTTCAATCCTCAGCACCAAAACAAACAAACAACACAAAAAGTAAATGTTATGTAAATTCTACCACAATAAAAAGTAGTTTTATTGTGTTTAAAGTGTTCGAGCTGTGAGAATACGCTGTCCTGGCTATGCCTCCTGGTCCTCTGTCCCCTGTCCTACCTACACTGGTGTGTGTGTCTTTGAGCATTTCTGAGAGTGGGTCTCAGTCTGCTGGAAAAACAGAAAAGGGGGGCAAAATAATTTCCTCCAGATTATCAAAGAGGGGGATGGAACAGATGAGAGATGAGGGAAGAGCCCACGTGAGCAAGGGCAGCCCTGGAGGCCAAGGTGACATGCCAAGGAGCTGCACTTACTGCCCCACTCTATGTCACAGAGGAGAGATGGAGGTCAGGGATCATAGCTGATGTGAACGTGGGTGACAGCAGTGTCACCAGCACCCAAATGGCATGCGCTGCCTGGCTGGTGAGGCCAGTGAGAGGGAGGTGGCTGTGGCTGGCGCTGCGGGGCTGAGAGCCATGCGCTGTGCGTGGGAACGAAGTGAGCTGGGCCTCCCCAGGTCCAGGTTCAGGCCCCCTCCCTGCCGCCGGTAAGAGTGAGACCCTGGGCAAGCCATCGCTTCTTCCTATGCCTCAGTTTCCCCACCTAAATTGGGAATGATTGACAGTTCTAACCTTATGGGTTGCTAGGAGACGGAAATGGGAAGGAACCGCACAGGCAGGCTGCCGTCTTGTTGCTGTTCATTTTGGAGGTTGCTGGGGAAACTGAGGCTCGGGGAGCCAGAATCATCTTCCTGGGGTTGGACAGCATGGGTAGAGACCAGGTGGGAGCCCTGATCTATAGCCACAGTGCCAAGCTGACCCCCGCTCCTGTACTCCCCCCTCTCCACGAGCCCCCCAGCCCCCCTAGTGCCAAGGCGCCAGGGCTGAGCAGAGAGAGGCTGGCCTGGGGCCCGGGGGCGGCCTGTTGCTGGGGTCTTGAATGAAGCAACCTTGCCTGGGAACCTGCTGGGCTCAAAGAGCTATTTATAGGCCAGTTCTGGGATTGGCCAAGTCCCCCCCACCCCCATCCCTGAGTGCCTTCTCTGCCCCCCCCTGTTCCCCCATGGGGCTCTGGGCCAGGGGTGGCTGCCAGTGAGATGAGGTGGGGGAGGGGACTGGGTGGGCTAGAGCAGGGGCTGGGAGGGAGGCTGGACCCTCCTGGAGAGCTGGTCTCAGGAGTGAACAGTATCCCGCAAAGAGCCTCAGAACATACCCAAGGTGACACATGGACAAGTCACAGACATGTCACCAACCACCACTGACACACAGTCACACCAACAGCAAGTCGGTTCACATGCAATTTCACTTGGCCACAGCCACACACAACCACCCTTGGGCAGGGGACTCGGTGTCCCCCTCACAGCTGTGAGCCCGGAGACCTAAAGTCCCTTCACACTCAGACCACACTGCTCATATGGGGCCATGTTTACAGCCATGGGTCCACCTAGAGGCGGCCAGCCCATGACCACATTCACTTTGCACCAGTGTCACCAACACCATGAGAATCCTCCCAGGTGCTGTCACACACACAGCCTCAGTGTTCCCACACACGCCCCCCTCGGTTCCTTCACATCCAGCCACCCCTTCTCCCACTGTCATTGTGTCCCTTTCCCAGGGGTAAACCAAGGTTTGGAACCATCCGAGGGCCTTTCCTGCCCTGCTCCAGGACGGCAGACTCACGGAGAGTGGCACTTTTTCCTGAGTGGGTCCTGAGTGCCTCCTCAGAAGCAGCGACACAAACAGAGCCCTGCAGAACCAAATTTGCTGTGTGACTTCAGCAAATCACAAACCCTCTCGGAGCTTCAATTCCCCAACACACACACAGAAAAAAGCAGAACTCAGTCCACTAGAGGGAACTCCAGAGTCAGACTGGGGATTGCACGCCAGTCTCCATGGATGATCTTGGCCAAATAACTTTGCTGTTTGGTGACTCAGTTTCCCTGAGAGAACCAGAGGAACTGGAGCGGGCTCCTTTAGTGCTCTCTGAGCCTCATCCCCTGGGGTGGGAGGAGTGGGGAGGGAGCTCTTAGTCTGCCTCACTAAGGCGAATGAATGGACCACTTTTGGCCGCCTGGCTGGAAACTCAGAGCTGCTAATTCCCTGGAGGAACAGGAGGCTCTTTCATGCGTAGGCGCCAGTGGGGTGAGGAGGCGGGAAGAGAGTAAGGAGCTGGCCTCATCCCAGTGGCTAGGTGGCTCTATGCCAAGCCCAGGAGTGATATGGAGGGCCCTGGGGCCATGCATATCCTCACAGGGGAATCTTGGCCAAGTTGCAGTGTCCCCTGCTATAAAATGAGGGTGACACAGATCAGCCAATTGTGGTTTGATGAGCCAAAGAGTGGAGACGAAAAACACAGTGGGGCCTCAACAAGTGTCATCCACTGTTGTTATATGTCAACCCAAGGAGTCTACTGTATCCTCCCACAGGCCTATGAATAGAATTTTCCCCCTTTACAGATGAGGGAACTGAGGCTCAGAGAGGTAAAGATGTTTGTCTAAGGTCACAGAGCTAGTGAATAGTCCAGCCAAGATTTTAACTGGATCTGGGCTCTCCAGGGTCCAAGATCTTCCTAACTTCTGATGAGAGTGGGAGGTTTCCTGCCATCTCCAGCCTGAGCCCTGAGAACAGCAAAGCCGGGTCTGGCACCAGACCATAACAGAATGCAGGAAGTCCTGGCGGTCAGGGACTGATGGGACAGCCCTTCCGCTGGTGACCCAGTTTCCCTGCCAGTCCCCCCCCCCCTTCCTGAGATGTGCTTGGGAGACTCTAGTAAGATGCCAGGGGACCATCCCCCACCCCCTTGAAGAAAGGGGCTGGATCCCAGACCATTCAGCTAAAGCAAGGGACAAGAGTCCCCTGCCAGTGGCTGCCCTGTCTTGGAAGCCTCCATTTGTGTAGATTGGATAGAGTCATGCTCTTTCCCAAACACTGCTCCAGGCCCAGCAGGATATGGCTCCACATATTTTATTCAAATCCATGGTCTTTCATCCAACTAGGCCTTTCCTTATGCTTTTCCCCCTGCTGAAACACCCTCTCCAGCCCAGATTCCCCCCTCCCAGGAAGCTTCTTTCAGGTGGAGTCCCTGCTTCCCCACCTCTGTCTCTTCCTGTGGCTCAGCCCTGACTCCATGGGTCTGGGAGTATTTGTGTTTGCCCAGGTGGGGTTTTTTAGGGATGAGGCTAAAACTGAGGCCTCTCATCAACTCCAGCACCACCCAGGACAGGGATGGGCACAAGGAATGGTATTACATGGTGACAAGAGTTATCTAGTGAATCAGTGAACCAAAATTTTGGCCTGGTATCTGAGACTTTGTGTAATCTGACTTAGCAAAATCCTATTTATCCTTCAAAACCCACTTTACATCACCATTTCTTCAAGAAGCCTTCCTCAGTAGTATTTGCTGGAAAGACGGATTTGGAGTCCAGGTCTTTTGCATCTCAGGGCACATGGGGTTAATGGGACCTACTGATGCTCCCAACATCATGTCTTCCTCAACTCTTCCCATTGGCCTCTGTGGGTCAGTGAGGTGCAGGGGTTCCCAGCCTGCATTGGAGGTTAGGGAATGAATTCAGCATACTCCCCAAGAGCAAGACATGATTATAGAAAGTTTGTGGGATTTGAAAACCAATGCTTTATAGCCGTAGCATCAAGAAATGGTGCCAGGTGACACACAGCTTACGTTCCTCCAACTCCAAAGGCAACCTCAACCACCGGAGGAGAGCCCTTTAAGAGGCGGGCACGAAGGGGCAGGGTCCAGTCCAGCCCCGCCCCAGGAGCTGTGGCTGGGCGGAGCCCAGGTCACATTGCGCCTGCGCAGTGCCCACGCGGTTCCTGGTCCTGGTCTCTGGTTCCTAAAGCTATAGACCAGGAAAGTGAGGCTCGGACAGGGAGCCGGCGCCCACAAAACCTCGGAGGAACCCGTTCCCTTTCCTCGGATCCGCTGTGAAAGCCCGGGTCCCCGGCCATCGGCATTTCCCCGGAGCCTCCAGTTTTTCCAGCAAGGGGGTGATTGAGGCGACATTTAGGACTTGGAAGTGAGAGGGAGTGGCTGTTATTGGTCCCCAGTTACTGGTGAGGACCTGCAAACTAGGGGCGTAGCCAAGGTGACGCCGCCTGTGGCTGAGGTGGCGCCGGGATTTGGACCCGAGTTCAGCAGAGTCCAGCCTTGGGTTTCGCGAGGCCCAGCAGAACCAAGATGACCCACTCTTTGGTTTGTCCGGAGACAGTGAGCAGGTGAGAGCCGGAGAGCCCAGGTGGCGAGTCCAGTGGTAGTCGTCACTGGACGGTGGCGAAAGGACCTGTGGCGGGGAGGGGGCGGGCTCGGGCTCGGTGGCGCCTAGAACTGGGCTTAACCCCTCGTCGACCCGGTGCCCCCAGGGTGAGTTCGGTGCTGAATCGCAACAGCCGGCAGTTTGGAAAGAAGCATCTTTTCGACCAAGACGAAGAGACGTGCTGGAACTCGGACCAGGTGAGGTCCAGAGTGCCTTGAGAACTTCGGGGGAACCCGAGGTGGGCAGGGAAGGACTGTGTGCCGACTTTCCCCTCTCCCCGCTGTGTGAGTCAGGCATAGCCCGGCTCTGATCAAGGAGTGATCGTGGGCCTCAGTTTCCCCATCTGTTTTTAGGGCCCCTGCCAGTGGGTGACACTGGAATTTCCCCAGCGCATCTGCGTCTCCCAGCTGCAGATCCAGTTCCAGGGGGCTTCTCCAGTCGCCGGGGCCGCCTGGAAGGTACTGGAAGGTCCTGGGAGGTAGGGACTCCAGGGGCTATCCTGGACTCACTGTATGCACCTTTCTCTGCTGCAGGGTCACAGGGGAGTGAGGCCCTCCATAACATTGTAGACTTCTACCCTGAGGACAACAACTCCCTTCAGATATCCTGCCCTGGCCTCTGGGGTGGGAGGATCTGGGCCTCTAAAAACCTTGAGCCCACCTAGGCCTGAATGGGGAAAACTTGCCATGAAATCTTGAAAAGTGACCTCCAGGTCTCCATTGCATCATCTGGAAAATGTGCCTGCTCTGTGTGAGGCTCAGAAGGGCTCACACCTTGCTAGGGTCACCTAGCACACTGATGGTGTCTGAGCTGGGTTTGGGAAAGGTAGGGACTGGAGGGTGGGAAACAAAGTGTCACCCATTTCCCTTGACTGCTTGTGCTCACACGTTCCCTGTGCCAGCTGCTGAGGTGGACCGGTTGAAGGTGACATTCGAAGACACCACTGACTTTTTTGGCCGCGTGGTCATCTACCACTTGAGAGTGCTCGGGGAGAAGAAGGTCTGAGACCTCTGGGGGTTGGGGGACACCTCTCAAGGAAGCCCTCAGGGAATCACAGCGAAGTCCTTTAATTTTCTGCACAGAAGGTTTATTGGTTCTTCTTGGGAAGGGTCCCCTCCCACTGCCTGTCCAGGAGCTGCCTTTGAAGCCAGTTCTGGGTTCTCCCAGCTCTGGGTCGACCATTTGGTTCCCTGAGTATCTGCGTCCCCAGCAGGCAGCCTTCACTCGGGGTCGGTGGGCCCCAGGTTGCTGTGGAACAGTTTGAGGATGTGGTTCTCGATTACCTGTTGCACTGGAGATGGGGTGGGGAAAAGGTAGCCGCTGGAAAAAGCTGGAAAAGAAGCTGCAGATGCAACAGGCACTATCCTAACCTGCACCCTTGCTCTGGGGGAGGAACCAGGGCTTCACAGCCCTGGGGCCTGGATGGAAGACCATATAGACAACAGGGTCCATGCCCTTCCCAGAGCAGGACCTGCAGGGCCAAGGCCTCATCCCAGAAACCTCACCTTCCCCTTAGTATGTAAAAATTCCCAGCCAGGTGCGGTGGCACACGCCTGTAATCCCAGCACTTGGGAGGCTGAGGCAGGAGGAGCGCACGTTCAAAGCCAGCCTCAGCAATGGCAAGGCACTTAGCAACTCAGTGAGACCCTGTCTCCAATAAAATACAAAAAAAGGTCTGGGGATGTGGCCCAGTGGTCAGGTGTCCCTGAAGTCAAATCCTGGTACAAAAAAAAAAAAAAAAAAAAAAGTCCCTTCCTGTCTTCCTTCCTCCCTTCTCTTTCTTTCTTCAGTGCTGGGGATGAAACTCAGGGCCTCGCATGATAGACAAGTGCTCTACCACTGAGCCTCACTCCCAGCCTTAGAAATGTATTCCCCTCCTCCCTTGTGGTACCAGGAATCAAACCCAGGTATTCTGAGCTATATTCCCATCCCTTTTTATTTTTGAGACAGGGTCTCACTAAGTTGCCCAGGCTGGCCTTGTAATGCATTTATTGAGCCTTTTGGAGTTATAAAGTACTTCTTACCAAACAAAATGGGTGAGTTGTGATTTTTTTTGGGGGGGGTTACCAGGGATCGAACTCAGGGACACTCGACCACTGGGCTATATCCCTAGCCCTTTTTTTTTGTACTTTAGAGACAGTGTCTCTCACTGAGTTGCTAAGTGCCTCGTCATTGTTGAGGCTGGCTTTGAACTCGTGATCCTCCTGCCTCAGCCTCCCAAGTGCTGGGATTACAGGTGTGTACCACCATGCCCGGCTCACAGTGAGTTGTGATTTTTATGAAAATAATATAGGGTCTGTGAGGAATGATTTCTGTCCCAAATAGAATAAAACTCTCCAAAGGGAGATGGGATATTTCCTGAGCCCTTAATTCCTGCACCAACCCAGGGGATGGGTTGTTAGGATCTTCTCATTTTATGGGTGGGGAAGTGGGGAGTCAGACTTGGGTTTGATTATGGCCCCTGCTCATCCTACCTCCTGCCATGGACAGGGTTGGGCTCCATGGCCCCATGCACTGTGGCCCAGCCCACCTCACTCTTGGTGTTCTGGCCCTGGTAAGCTTCTATTACCCTTCTCTTACCTGGACACAGTGAAGTCCTTCTAAATTCCCCAGAAGCCCACCCTGACCACCTTGCTGCTTGGTGTGTGGCTCACGTGCACAAGCACACCCACATACACACACATGCACAGGCATGTGTACATAAGCTGAAACTTGGGATCTGCTGTCTCTAGTAAATACACGTCGAGGCTTGTTGGGAGGTGGGGCCTATTGGGAGGTGTTTGGGTCATGGGGGCGGAACCTTCATGAATGGGTCAATGCCTTTTCTCACTATTGTGGGACTGGATTGGTTACCTTGAGAATAGGTTGTTTTAAAGCAAGGCTGTCATGACTTCATGTTTTGCTCCTTACACACACACACACACACACACACACACACACACACAGCCCTTCTACTTTCCACTGAGTTGCAGCAATATGAGGCCCTCACCTGACGCCCTCACCAGATGTGTGCACCCAATCTTGGGTTTTTCAACCTCCAGAATCATGAGCCAAAATAAATCTCTTTTCTTTATGTATTGCCCAGTCTTAGATATTCAGTTATAGCAACAGAAAATGCACTAAGATAAAGCCGGGCACAGTGGCACACGCCTGTAATCCCAGCACTTGGGTGGCTGAGGCACTTAGCAACTCAGTGAGACCCTGTCTCTAATAAAATACAAAAAGGGGCTGGGGATGTGGCCCTGGTACAAAAAAAAAAAAAAAAAAAAGAAAGAAAGAAAAAGAAAATGCACGGGGCTGGGGTTGTGGCTCAGCGGTAGAGCGTTCGCCTAGCACGTGCGCGGCCCGGGTTCGAACCTCAGCACCACGTAAAAACGCATTGTGTACAACTAAAAGCAAATAAATAAATATTAAAAAAAAAAAAAAAGAAAATGCACTAAGATAGATGCCCATCCTAGGGCTGGGCTAGGGCCTCCTTTGGGCTTCTCAGTGCCTGTGCCCCCGTCATGGCTCTGGTCACTGACATGCACTGGTATCTCTCCTCTTGTGTGAGAACACCGAGAGCCAGGGTGTGCTCAGGCCAGGTACACACTGGTGCTCCATGTCTGCTCACACGAACACACTTGCTGCCAGCATCTGACAAGTGAGGGAGATGTCCCATGCACTGCTTTGTGGTCACCCACCTGTGAGTCCTCACCACTACCCCATGTCTCAGGCCTACCTTTCCGGTATCCCAGAGCCACGGCGAGGTCCATAGGGGTGTAGCCAGAGTCTGCCTCAGTGGTGAGGTCAGCGCCCCGGGCTGCAAAGCAGAGAAGGCATTGGGGTGGGGCTGGAAGCCCAGAATGGGGCTTGGAGACTCAAGAGGGCCAGTGGTGATGCCTCATGGTAAAGCCACAGGTTTGCCCAGTGCAGGTGTGACCTTGGACAAGGGCCTGGCCTCTTCAAGTTTCAGTCTCCTCCAAAGACTGTGGCTCTGGAGTCCCTGAGGCTTGGAGAGCAGGGGCTCAACTCAGCCAGACCCAGACCCCCGTGCTCTCCTACCACCTACTGCTCCAAATCCACCTCCAAATAAAGCAGGTAGTGACAAGCCATGCAAGAGCTCAGGATTCCCACAGGGCCAGATGGGGATCTGGGGCCTCCTTGGCCAGTCTCTACTCTTACTTACCCAGCAAGGCTTCAACACACTTCACATGGTTCCCACGTACAGCGTACAGCAGTGGTGTCCCTCCATTCTGTTGGGGGGTGAAGGCATGGAGAAACTTATCTTTTTCTAGTTCTCACCATGCCTCAAAATCTCTGGCTTCCAACTGAATATGGTACCTCTTCCTGCTCATCACCTCACCCATCTTTCTCCTTGTCTGTTTCTCAACTTAGATGCCCCTTCCTCCGTGAAGCCCTCCCTGACCCATCTTGGCCACCTCTGTGCTCCTGGGGCTGCCTGTGCGCCTGCCTTCACAGTACTATCCGTTATCTCTCCATGGCCTGTTTATGTGTCTGTCTTCCCCAGGTGTGAGAATGAGTCTGTTTTGTGTTCCCAGCACCCAGAGCAGGCCTGGAAACTTCTAGGTGCTCCATAAATATTGGAGGGCAGGAATGGAGGCCAAGCAGCCATGAGGGGCCTGGGTGGGTGGCACCTTACCCAGTCATAGATGTTGATGTCCACGTCACGCTCGAGCAACAGCCCCACAATGTCCGTGTAGCCGCCCATGCTGGCCAGTGACAGGGCACTCTCCCGCTCCTTGGCAAGGATGTGGGGGTCGGCACCCTGGGGGAAGCAGAGTGGGTAGTGATGGGAGACACGGTGACATTCCCTGGGATCCTGGGGTCCCCCAGCAGCAGCCCCATCTCATGGGCAGGGAACCAGAAGAAAAGCTGAAACGTCAGCCAGCCCGCAGGTCCCCAGGAAGCCCCCAACTAGGCTGAGACGCACCCACTCGAGCAAGAAGCGGACGGTCTCGATCTCTCCAAAGGCAGAAGCCCAGATGAGGGGAGTGAAGCCACGCTCATCCGGCTTGTTGATGAGGTTGTCACCTGGCAGGTGGGAGTGGTATCACCGGATTGCACCCCTGCCTCGCTCCCCAATGTCACCAGAGTGGGGATAAGACAGGGCCTGGGGTTGGACGTGGGGGGCAGTTAAACACACACATGGATGCACGCACGTGACACACTCACATACGCGTGTGGACGCAAGCACACGTGCAGGCTCTCACGGGCCATCATCACTGTGAGTGGGCACGCAGAGCCCACGTGCACGCACCAGACGGGCCAGCACACGTGTGTGGACACGCACCTTTCCTCAGGTGTTCCTTCAGCTGGCTCAGCTCCCCCTGGGCAGCAAGCTGGTGGATGGACAG
The DNA here is from genome assembly GCA_025594165.1 of Tamias sibiricus. NCBI lineage: Eukaryota > Metazoa > Chordata > Mammalia > Rodentia > Sciuridae > Tamias > Tamias sibiricus. The sequence continues at coordinate 17,750,835 of CM046673.1, read as the reverse complement.
GGCTGGGGGCCAGAAAGAGGCAGAGTCCTCTCTCAACCCGTGGCCTCTCAGCACCTCGGCTTACCCATTAAAAATAGCTCCTCCCTGCTCTTCCCACCCTCCTAGGGCCCTACTCACAGTCTAGGGTGGCTGGCAGGGCTGAGACCTCATTCCCTCGCTGCCGGTTGGTGAGGGTGGTAGAGTGCTTCAGGGAGCTGCCTGCTGGGACAGAGGAAGGGTCTCAGTTTCCCCTCGGTACATGTCACTGGGGCTTCCAGACAGATCCTCGAGGCTCAGATCTACCAAAGTTCATGCCTGAGACTCCACCAGTCCCTCACTCCACCTCCTGGGCACCCAGGTTCGTTTCTGTTCTCCAGGCCTGGTGATGTTCTCAGCTCACAAAACAAAGTCCTGCATTCAAGGAGCCCACAGGCCAGATCATCAGACAGAGAGAAGTAGAATAAATGGAGTAGAATAAAGCCTCAAGTTGAAATAGGTTATCAGAAGAAATAAAAAAGTCAGTAAAAGGGGCTAGAAAGAAGGCAGGAGGTAGGTCCATTTTAGACAACATGGCTGAGGGTGGTAGCTCCGGGTTGATACCAACTCAGATCCTGACAAGTCAAAGAAACTAGCATTAGGCAAATGTTGGGGGAAGCATTCCCATACAAAGATCCTGGGGTGAGAAAAATTAAGATACTTTCAAGGACTTTACTCAAAGAGAAACCTTCAGTTTCTCAATAAGTTAAACAGGATCACCATTTGACCCCAAATTCCATGCTTACATATCCATGCCAAAGAGCTGAAAACAGGTGTTCAAACAAACACTGGTACACCAATGTTTCACAACAGAACTATTCACAGTAGTCAAAAGGGGAACAACCCAGACGTCAACCAATAGATGATGAATAAACAAAAGGTGGCCCCACAGGTGCAGTGGTGCACACCTGCAATCTTAGTGACTCAGGAGGCTTGAGATCAGAGGATAGTAATGAAGTAGTATTCAGCCATGAACAGGAATAAAGGCCTGATCCTCTGATCCATACCACAACTCAAATGAATCCTGAGTACATGATGAATGAAAGAAACCAGACACAAAAGGTCATTTAGTATACAATTCCATTGATAAAGACAATCAGGACAGGAACTCCATAGAGATAGAAAGCAGATAATTGGTTGTCAGGGGCTGAGGGAGGGAAAACAAGGAGTGACTGGTCATGACAGGGTTTCCTATTGGGGTGATAAAAATATTCTGGAACTAGATAGAGATGATGGTTGCACAACATTGTGAATGTGCTAAATGCCACTGAATTGTATTGCAATTCTGGTTCTAATTGTAAATTTCAGGTTATATATATTTTGCTACAATAACAAGATTTAAGAGCTGGGCGCACACCTGTGATCTGGCTACTTGGGAAGGTGAGGCAGGAAGATCAAAGTCTGAAGCCAGCCTGGGCAACTTAGTAAGACCCTGCTTCAAAATACGTAATCTAGCCGGGCGCGGTGGCGCACGCCTGTAATCCCAGCACTTTGGGAGGCTGAGGCAGGAGGATCGCGAGTTCAAAGCCAGCTTCAGCAATGCTGAGGCACTTAGCAACTCAGTGAGACCCTGTCTCTAAATAAAATACAAAAAAGGGCTGGGGATGTGACCCAGTGGTCGAGTGCCCCTGAGTTCAATCCCCGGTAACCACAAAAAAAAAAAAAAAAAAAAAAAAAAAAATACGTAATCAAAAATGACTGGGGGGCTGGGATTGTGGCTCAGTGGTAGAGCGCTCACCTAGCTTGTGCGTGGCCCAGGTTCGATCCTCAGCACCATATAAAAATAAAGACATTGTGTACAACTAAAACAAATAAATAAATATTTTAAAAAAGGACTGGGGATGTAGCTCAGTGGTACAGTACCCCTGGATTTAATCTCCAGTAACAAAAAAAAAAAAAAAAAAAAAAAGAACAAAACCCAGAAAACAAAATTGTAAAAAACAAATAAACCACTCTTGGAGGGTGGAGAGGGAAGAGAGGAGATGTCCTAAGTAGCGGGTCATAAAGACAGAAGTTTCATCTGGGGCTCAACATCCCACCATCATCAAATCCCAGGGGGCCAATCCCAGAGGTATTATCTTACCCTGCAGTGAGGAGACACTGGCATCTGCTTCAGGCTCTGGGGTGCAGGGGAAGAGGCTAAGGACCACAGTGTCTGAGCCATCCGGGGTTTCAACCCCATGGTCTTCAGGGTCCCCAAGTTCTGGGGTGGGAGACTGCTGGGTCAGAATGAGATCCTCTGCAGGCTGGGTGAGCTCCATAGGGGAAGCTGGTGAAACCGCTAGAAGGGAATAGATAATTATCAACAACTCTAATTAAGGAGTCACTTCTAGGGTGGCTAAATTGAGATTCAGGATAATGGCCAGTGCTGGGATATTAAAATTGGGAGTCCAGCTTCTGTATCGGCCCACTCTTCCCCACCATCAAGACACCTGCAACATGCAATGCTTTAATGTCTGGGCTCTGAAATCCGCTGTCAGGGTTCGAACCCCCCCCCCCACCCTATTGACTGAAAACTAGGGCATGTGATTTAACCTTGCTGAGCCTCAGTTTCCTCCTCAATAAAAGGAAGGAATGAGGCCTAAAACAAATCATGTCCATAAACAGAGTAGAACGTCTGATGCGGCTAGAGCTCAATAAACACTCCCTCTGATTGTTTGGTGGGGGCCCCCCCCGAAATGAGTTGGGGCTCAACAAAAGGTGCGATTGTTTCTAGTCCTACCCGCGCCTCTCAAACCGATCCGGAGGTCCATTCACCTCCCACTCACTTCCCACTTACCTCCTCTGTCCCCCAGCGCAGCAAACACGGGTCCCCCAAAACTTGGGGACCCAATTCACAAACTTTTCTCCTTCAATGGATGTAGCAGGGAGCAGGCTGGAGTCTGGACCCTCAGCGTCCTGGCTTCCTCTGCCCGGACAGTAAGCAACTTGATACGCGACTGCTACCCCCACCCCAATAGTCCCCCACTGCGCCTGCGCACCCCCGCCCCCCAAAAGTGCGAAAGAGCCGGAGCAGCAGGAGACGCTTCTAGCCCTTTAAGACTTGGGGGAGGGGCGTGGCTTCCGCCGGTGCCTAACCGGCGCAGTTGCGCTTGCGCATTCTCTGCCTTGCCGTTTGGCTGGGTGCGGAGGGCGGGGCCTCAGAGTTCTCTGAGAAATTCATTGCGCTTGTCTTCCTCATTTCCAACTCCTCCCACAGGTTTTTCCACAAGAAACCAATCGGTTCCAGTTACGAATCGACAGGCGGAGCTTTCTTAAGGCGGAGGATGGAGCAGTGGGGAAAAGAGGGCGGGGCGTCTGAAATTTAAAGGGGCGACTTAGTTCTGTTGTCCCCTTCCCTAACACCGTCCTTTCTGTATTGCTACGATCTTATGAACTTGTATAGGGAGGGACTTAGTGGAAGCAGGGGGGGAAACGGAGGGAGTTTTTACGGTCCAAAGTGGGCAATGACTGGTGTTTTTCTTCCAACTCGTCTGCTCCGGGAAAAGGGGGTTTGGGAAGTGAGAGTTCTTGCCTCTCCGCCTAGTTATCCTTCCTGGAGTCTCAGAGAGTTCTTGCCTCTCCGCCTAGTTATCCTTCCTGGAGTCTCAGGGGGTATCTCTTCCCCCCTCACCCGCCCTCGGGACACCTCTTTTCCCTTAATCTCGCACTTTAAGCCCCTCTCCTGTCCCTGGATGAGGAGGAGCAGGCAGGGCAAGCCGGAACTGGAGCCCTGCTGCGTCCGGTTTCCGCAGGGAAAGTTTAAGCAGAGGGCCCAGCCTCTGTATTTCCTGTTCCTGTCCTCCGGTCCTGCAGGCTACCGTCGCTATGGAGGAACCAGAGATGCAGCTCAAGGGGAAGAAAGGTGGGGAGGGCCCCGGATAGGATGGAGGGTGACAGAAACTCTCGAGGCTCGAACTGAGAAAGGGCCGAAATGGCAGAGGCACGGGTGTGCGGGGCGGACAGTGACTGAACTGCCATGGAATCCCAGCTCGCCCGCTAACTAATTTTGAAACCTTTAAAATCTCTGTGCTTCGTTTTGATATCTGTAAAATGGGGGGGGGGGGTATATTCCCCGTAGGATTATTGTGGCGTTTTAATAACCGGATATTTGTAATGTATTGGAAGAACGTCAAGGACGTGGTAATCGCTGTGCGCATTGTGTCCTTATTTCTTTAGATATGCCAATATGCCTGTATGTTTACATGGGCTTGTCAAATATTTATATAGTTGGAGTGCCACGAACTACTTTTATATTTATTTATTTAGGGTACCAAGGATTGAACTCAGGAGCACTCAACAACTGAGCCACATCCCCAGCCCTATTTTGTGTTTTATTAGAGACAGGGTCTCACTGAGTTACTTAGCACCCCGCTATTGTTGAGGCTGGCTTTGAACTCGCGATCCTCCTGCCTCAGCTTCTGGAGCTGCTGGGATTACAGGCGTGCACCACTGCACCTGGCTTATTTTTTTAAAATACATATTTATTTGTTTTAGTTGTACACAATACCTTTATTCTTACATGGTGCTGAGGATCGAACCCGGGCAGCGCACGTGCTAGGCAAGCGCTCTACCGCTGAGCCACAACCCCAGCCCCTTAGTTTTATTTTTTAAAAACATATATTTAGAAAAAAATTGGTGCTAGGGATTGAATTCAAGTCTTCAAATATTAGGCAAGTGCTCTACCACCGAGCTACACCCCCCAGCCCTCTCAAACTTTTTAAATGATAAACGTTATTTCACATGGTACTTCTAATTATTTAGAAGACACAAGTACATTTAGTTCTCTTTTCTCATTAAAAAAATACTGTTATAAATTACTACTGTGCTAATTTTCAAATGAAGAGGACAAAAGGGTAAAAGGTACCCTCTTTTCCCCCAGGGTGAGTTGAAGAAAAAATATGCATTGCCCACTTGGGACTGTATAATAAAGACCTCCTTTTGGCCACCCCCTTCCCTCCTGTCCCCATTAAGTTCTTGCACATGCTCATAAGAGTTTAGAACCACCGAAGAGACATCGTTATGGAAGGACCAGGCCAGTCACCCCTTTAAATTCTAGACTTCCTGCCTTTTACCTCCTCACCCTCCATTCAGGGTACAGTGGTGAGCTAGACCAACCCACATAGATCAGAGTCCTGTGTGGCTTCCCTTGATTTAGACACAGTGGGCAACAGCATTGGATCCATCTTTGTAGCAAACTTTGATGGGTACTATCATTTCATTTTTACAGATGAGGAAACAGACTCAGGCCCCTGCCTCATGAATTCAAGCTTTGTTTTTTCTTGTGAACATATAAAGTAATAAATCATAATAGGTATAAGAGAAATGAACAAGGGGTAAGGTCCTGAATGAGGTAGAGGGGACAGCTGATTAAAGCTTGTTGTTAGGGAGAACCTTGCCCAGGAGATGACATTTGGGATAAAGAGGAGCCAGTGGGAAAAGGATGTCTCAAAGTAGGAAATAGATTCAAAGGCCCTGTGGTGGCAACTTGTTCAGGGCTCATATGAGAATTTAAATTTGAAGTGATTAAAATTAGGTAAAATTGAAAATTGAGTCCCTCAGCCACACTAGCCACATTTCAGGTGTTCAGTAGCCACATTAGTTAGTGGCTACCATTTTGGACAGTATTGATTATAGAATGTTTCCACTATCTTAGAAAGTTCTTTTGAAAGGGCTGAGTGTCCAAGGAACAGCTGGAGGTACACGGCAGGGAGGTGAACATCACCCAGAAGCAGAACATGTGGGGCCTTATGAGCCATGATAAGAGAAGCAGATTTTATTCTCTGGCTAGTGGGAGCCATGGGGAGGGCTTTAAGCAAGGAAGGACATGTGTGATATGTGTTTTTGGCGTTCACTTAATCTGCTACATGGAGATTGAACTGTTGGCAGGAGGAGAAGTAGGGGAGACCACTGAGGAACTGGGTCTAGCATCCAGGCAGGGAATTGTCATGCCGGGGTCACTGTGGGATATGGTGTGACTAAGAGCACTTGCCTAGTATGCACCAGGCCCTGGGTTCTCCCCTGTATGGCATAGAAAAAAAGTCAGGTGAGACATGGGCTTTGTTTTGTGGTAAAACCAGCAGATTCATGATGGGATAGCAAGGGTGGAAACTGCTGGCTGTCTGGGAATGCCTTACGTTGAAGCAGACCCTGGGAGAAGATGTGTGTGCCATTAACTTACCGGGAGAAATATGCAAGGGAGAGGGGAAACAGGATGGGGTTAAGGATGACCTCAGGTAAAATCACAGAGGAGATTTCTGCCTCGTCCTGCAGGGGAGCTTATGAGGATACACATGCCTCCAAGTTGTCCCAGCACTCACTGAGGGACACAGACACAGGCTTGCATATGCTGCACTGGCCAGTCATAACTAAGGGCCATCCAGGGAAGGAGGCTTCCAGGCCCTTTCAGGTCATGCAGACATTATCTGAAGAAGAGTCTCAGGCTTGTCATTGGGTTAAGAGGAATTTGAGGGGATCTGAGTGGGCAGATTAAGTACAAGTTTATTTGGAAGGAAAAAGACCAAATTCGGGGGCTGGGATTGTGGCTCAGCGGTAGAGCGCTAGCCTAGCACGTGCGCGGCCCGGGTTCGATTCTCAGCACCACGTAAAACTAAAAACACATTGTATACAACTAAAGCAAATAAATAAATATTAAAAAAAAAAAAAATGACCAAATTCATAGTATGTGTTAAGATCCCCTGTGAGTAATGTCCTGCTCTGCCCATCTCCTGCCCATCCCTGGGGCTTCAGGTGATATAGCTGCTGGGGTGATGCTAGGTGCTCCTCTCTGTTCTGACTGGGCTCACAGTTGAGCAATCAGAAGCCTGATATTTTATCCCTTTGTCCCTGCCCCTCCCTACTGACTGTTGATCCTGGACTCAGTCACGGACAAGTTCACCGAGAGCGTCTATGTCCTGGCCAATGAGCCATCTGTGGCCCTGTACCGGCTGCAGGAGCATGTGCGCCGCTCTTTGCCTGAGCTGGCCCAGCATAAGGTAAGCCCCCACCAACCTTTCTCTGCTATTGACCTCTTCCTGGTGCCTGCTGTGTGGAGCAGGGGCTGTCAGGGTAAGAATTAAGTTGGGGCACCAGCAAGAAGGCATGTGGTAGTTGAGTCAGGTCAAACCATTGGTGGATAGATCTGGGGCAGGTTTTGAGGGAGACATCATAGTCTGCATTACTTATAACCTGTATAATGATTGAAGACCCCAGGGAAGGGTGGGTTAGGCAGAGGGAACAGCCATTACAGAGGTCCTCAGGTGTGGTGTCCAATTGTTCTGGAACATCCATGGGGAAAAAAGAGGTTCAGGATGAAAAGTCTCTGGTCACTGGGCTGTGGCTCAGTGGTAGATTGCTGGCCTAACGTGCTTGAGGGCTTGGGTTCCATCCCCAGCACCACAAAAGGAAAATAGAGAAAGAACTGGGAGGAGCCCTCTGGGAGGTAAACTCCCCTACTAACAGTTCCCCTCAACCCTCTCAGGCGGACATGCAGCGGTGGGAAGAGCAGAGCCAGGGAGCCATTTATACTGTAGAGTACGCCTGCAGGTGAGCCACAGTCCCCTGTTGCCTGGCCAGCCTGCACTGCTCGGGCCTCTGGGCATTCAGGGGCTTTCCCAACCTGCTACCTTATGAGCCCTACTCTGCCCAACTTACCCTAATGGAGATGTGGGAGCTGCATCATGACTCACCTGGCCACATGGTGGATTCCAGCCCAGGCCTGTGCACACTGGGCCCCTCTCTGTCCCATGTCAGAGTGATAAGGATTCTCGGAAGGGCCACCAGCATTTTCCAATCCTAGCCAGGCCAGAGAGTGAATGACAGCTGGGGGGTGGGCCCAAAACACAAATAGGGCTCTTTAGTTTTTTTTTTTTTTTTTTAAACATTTATTTATTTGCTTTAGTTGTATACAATGCATTTATTTGTACATGGTGCTGAGGATCGAACCCGGGCTGCGCACATGCTAGGCGAGCGCTCTACCACTGAGCCACAATCCCAGCCCAGGGCTCTTTAGTTTTTTGTTTAGCTTTCTCTAAATCTTCAGGTTACAAAGAAGAGGTGGGATAGCCAGGCACGGTGGCGCACGCCTGTAATCCCAGCACTTTGGGAGGCTGAGACAGGAGTATCGCGAGTTCAAAGCCAGCTTTAGCAATGGCAAGGCACTTAGCAACTCCGTGAGACCCTGTCTCTAATAAAAACACAAAAAAGGGCTGGGGATGTGGCCCAGTGGTCGAGTGCCCCTGAGTTCAATCCCCGGTACCACTGAAAAAAAAAAAAAAAAAAAGTAGAGGTGGGATAACATGGGCTTTTTTCCATTTGTAATAAATGGAAAGTTCTAAGGATTCATTGCACGGACAAACCAAATTTTGCTAGGAAGGCAAGAAATTAAAATTTCTGAGTCAAGTTATTGTTTTGTTTTATTTTTGGTGCCAAGGGTGGAACCCAGGGCTTGAGAATGCTAATGAGCAGGCAGGCACTCTGTCACTGAGCCACACCCTCGGCTCCTATTTTTTTTTTTTTTTTTCATATTTTTTGGTGCTGGTGATGGAATTCAGGGCCTCCTACATGCTAGGCACATGCCATACCACTGAGCTACACCCCAGCATGTCCCATATCTTTTGTTTCAAACAGTTCAATAGTATTAAATGGTTGTTATAAAACTGAAAGATGGGGCTGAGGTTGTGGCTCAGCAGTAGAGCACTCGCCTAGCACGTGCGCGGCCCGGGTTCGATCCTCAGCACCACATAAAAACAAATGTATTGTGTACAACTAAAGCAAATAAAATAAATATTTTTTTAAAAAATTGAAAGATGTTAAAAATGGTCTAGAAATTCAGGAAAATGATTCAGTGGTGAGCTTGTATTAGTAAGATGTTTATTAAGATGGGCAATCAAACACAAGAAAAGCTGACTGCATTTGGTGACATTAAGATGAGCGAATTAAGCCAGGCACAGTGGCACATACCTATAATTTTTTTTTTTTTTTTTTGGTGGTACTGGGGATTGAACTCAGGGGCACTCGACCACTGGGTCACATCCCCAGACCTTTTTTGTATTTTATTTAGAGACAGGGTCTCACTGAGTTGCTAAGTGCCTCGCCATTGCTGAGCCTGGCTTTGAACTCGCGATCCTCCTGCCTCAGCCTCCCAAAGTGCTGGGATTACAGGCGTGTGCCACCGCGCCCGGCTCACATACCTATAATTCTAGTAGTTCAGGAGTTTGAACCCAACCTTGACAACTTAGCAAACAGGGATGGGATGTCGCTTAGTGGTCGAACACCCCTGGGTTCAATCTGTAGCCCCACTAAAAAAAAAGAATGAGTGAATTAAGGGCTGGGTTTATAGTTCCATGGTAAAACACTTGCCTAGCATGTGAGAGGGCCTGGATTTCATTCTTAGTACCATAATTAGTCATCTTTTAACCACTGTGACCGAAAGACCAGACAAGAACAATGGAGTGTAGGAACAGTTTATTTGGAGCTCATAGTATCAATCCATAAAGGGCTGACTCCATTGCTCTGGGTTCTAGGTGAGGCAGGACATCATGGCAGGAAGGTGGGAGGAGGAAAGCAGCTTAATATGTGGCAATCAGGAAGAGGAGAGAGAACTTTCCTCACCCAGGACAAAATACTTACCCCAAAGGCATGTCCCAGTGCCCCTCTGCCTCTAGCCACACCTTTCCTGCCTAGAGTTAGGACCCAGTTAGTCCATTCAAGTGGATCACTGCACTGATTAGGTTAAGGCTGTCATAACCTGATCATTTCACTTCTAAACTTTCTTGCATTGTCTCATACATGAGCTTTTGGGGGACACCTCACATCTAAACCATGACAGCCACAAAACGAAACAAGAAAAGATGAGCCAGTTAAGACCCTCCTTCCACCATCTTAGAACTTTGGCCCAGAAGCCAGTCAGCCTATTTAGCCTAATCAGGAGTAACAGCCAGCACCCCATTTTATATGCCATTTTCATGCATGTTCTTGGCTAATAATAAATGGGAGTGATCATTTTTGTTTGTTTTTAATAGGAAAACTTTAAAAGGACTTTTGGGGGCTGGGGATGTAACTCAGTTGTAGCATGTGTGAGGCCCTGGGTTCCATCCATAGCACCACAAAAATAAAAATAAAATGACACTTTTGTTTTTTCCTGCAGATGATGCCACTCAAGCAACTTTTTGGCACAGCAAGGCACTGAATAACTTTGTAAATGTTTTCTCTGGTGGCCTTGGAAAGGGTGTTTTCATTATGCGTTTATCAGTGTGTGGCACCAGTGCCAGAACTTACTGAAGCTTTGTAGTCAGCCTCCCTAGTTGATGGTGGCTTATTGTGATTCAGCCTAAACTCACCTTTAGATCTTTTCCTGCTGAGTTGATAAGCTTCCTTTAGAGGCAGGAGTATGTTTCCTAAAAAGAAAGTGATGTCTTTTGTCATTGTTTTCTGTGATGTTAGGGATGGAACCTGGTGCCTTATGCATTCTAGGCATGAGCTCTACCACTGATCTGCAGCCCTCAGTCCTACTGAGATATTTTTGAGGCCATCTTTACATGTTTATACCACCTTTAAAACTTTAGTTTTGCAGTGGTGAAATGAAAGTTGTCTTGCCATCATGTGCCCTGTCGCATAGATCTCCATATGTAGCATAGAAATCCAACACCTGAGCCCACTGTGAGTCCTGAGGGAGGTCCAGGGAATCACCAAGGTACCCACTGAGCTCTGGGTCCACCCAGGGCCTCCTCCAAGCACATGGCAGTGGCCTTATCCAGTGTTGGGGCATGGGGGACACTGGCATGCGTGCAAAGCTGATCAGACTTGTCTTCCCATTTCAGTGCCGTCAAGAACCTTGTTGACAGCAGCATCTACTTCCGCAGTGTTGAAGGTCTGCTCAAACAGGCCATCAGCATCCGAGACCACATGAATGCCACTGCCCAGGGCCACAGGTAGCTCCTGGGACCACCTACCCAGTTACCACCCTCAGCCTCTTCTCTGTAAGGACCATCTGCCAGCTCAGCCAAGAACTGCCACTTCTTGGTCTTTACAGAACTCCCTTTCCTTATCTCACATGTCTGGTGACTTTTGCTTGTTCTTTAGCATCTGTAGCACCCACATCTTGAGCTCTGCTATGTGCCCAGTTCAGAGATGGGCACTAGGAACACAGTGGTGACCAAGACAGGTTGACTCACAGCAACCAAGTATACACATAACGAATGAGAGCATTCCTCAGTGCTTTGATGGTAGCCAAGGGATGTGGGGCTCAGGAGGAGGTGGCCTGAGTAACACACAGGCAGAGGTGACTGGGGGATGGTGGTGTGGGGAGTGGTGAGTGCAAAGACCTTGGAGCTGGGCACACGGGCATGCTAGGGAAACACTGAAGAGGCAGGTGGCTGGAGTAGGTGAGCAAGGTGGAGAAGTGGGCAGGGGCCTCCGTCCACCCAGTCTGTAGTCACCTCGAGCAGAGGGAGGCTTTGAGCTGAGGCCCAGACAGTCTGAAAATGAAAAGCACAGTCCTCGCATACTGGGGGCAGTTTTTGGAGCTGAAAGTAGCTCTTTTTGTTTTTGATGTTCATTATAACTTAATAAACACATTTGAACACATGTACATGGGCCATAAGCTGGACTTTGACCTTGGGATGCATCTGGCTTCTGCCGGTTAGAGCTTGAGGTGCTTACCACACCCCCTTCCCCCCACATACCAGGCATTTAGAAAGAAAAAAAATCTGCTGTTTCTCATAACTAAGACATGAGAATTGTTGAAAACAAAAAGTTTTGTGCACATGTGACATGTGTTTATCCCCTTCCTCCCTGCAAGGGTGGCAGGAGAGGGACTGAGCTGGCTCTTCAGCAAAGATCAGGCTGGTTTAGTGTTGCCAATTGGAACTAGAGTTCACTCAAAAGCCAAAACTAGCTGCTGGTTTCCAAAATGCTTCCCAGTACCCCACTTGTGCTGCTGTTGCAAAAGTGCTTGCGCTTCTGAAAGATGTGGGTAAGGTGCCGTTAACACCTCTCTTTGCAAGTCCTCCATGGGTGAGTCGCAATCCTTGCTTCTGAAGTGGGTAATTGTTGCTTCCTGACTTGGAGCAACAACGCCGCGGGAGAAAAACTCGGAGGCAGAATGAAGATGAAAGAAGGTTTTTTTATTCTTCGGCTTTAGCAATCTCTCAAAACTCTAACACTGCCTCTTTCAGCAACCTCTCTGACTCTTTACTTCTTCTGACTACTGACTCTTTACTTCTTTACTTTCTTTTACTTTTTACTTTCTTAGAGAGAGCTTAGAGAGAGAGAGAGAAAGAGAGAGAGAGAGAGAGAGCTTCTTCTTTCTTCTTCGGCAGCCTCGGCCTGACTCCGACCAGCAACTACTTCTCTTTATCCTAGTCTGACTCCTCACCCGGTTATATATCTTTAGCTTTAACAAGGACCACAGGTGCGTCACATAGTTCATGGGCATACAAAGATTCTTTCAGGTGGAAACCAGAACATCTCTTATGGCCGTCAGCTAACCGCAATTAACCATCTCCTATTAGGGCTCCTTCATTTCCCCCTTCAGTTTTATTAAAATGTGACATTTCTTTTTTGCTTCTTCATCTATCTTATATTTTTCATCTATCTTACTTGAAGAAAATAGGGGATGTTCTAGGACTTCCAATTTTGAGGAGATGCTGCGGCTTTAAGGCGGCAGGCCTACGGCTGACGAGCCAAGTTTCCATAGCGCATCAAGTTCTTTAAGCGAATCAGCTGCCCTTAGTTTCATCAAGTAACGCACTGATCATGTTCATTGGCTACTCGCTTCAGCTTTTTCGCTGGCTTTCGCTTTTTCGCTTTTTTAATTAATTCTTAATACCGGCTTAGTGGAGGAGACCTTCCTCTTTGATCTCTCTTCTTGCTGGTCTCAACTGAGTCAGAGGCTATGCTTTCTTCTTCGCTCTCCTCACTATCTTTTACTTTTTGTTCTTATTTCTTATCTTTTCTTATCTGCCGGCCGAGTCCCCGTACGGGCCGCCATTTGTTGCTTCCTGACTTGGAGCAACAACGCTGCGGGAGAAAAACTCGGAGGCAGAATGAAGATGAAAGAAGGTTTTTTATTCTTTGGCTTTAGCAATCTCTCAAAACTCTAACACTGGCTCTTTCAGCAACCTCTCTGACTCTTTACTTCTTCTGACTACTGACTCTTTACTTCTTTACTTTCTTTTACTTTTACTTTCTTAGAGCTGAGAGAGAGAGAGAGAGAGAGAGCTTTTTCTTTCTTCTTTCTTCTTCGGCAGCCTCGGCCTGACTCCGACCAGCAACTACTTCTTCTCTCTATCCTAGTCTGACTCCTCACCCGGTTATATATCTTTAGCTTTAACAAGGACCACAGGCGCGTCACATAGTTCACAGGCATACAAAGATTCTTTCAGGTGGAAACCAGAACATCTCTTATGGCCGTCAGCTAACCACAATTAACCATCTCCTATTAGGGCTCCTTCAGGTAATGGTCCCATGAAGTGGGCAGTGGTCCCATGTATGCCCTGAAGGCCCAGGCCAGGTATCTTGAGGGACCACAGCATGATGTAAACTCATACCCCAGCCCAGCTAAGCAGCCTCATGGCCTCTGACTTGGCCCTCATGTGTTTTATTCCAGCCCTGAGGAACTGCCCCCGCCCTCCTCAGCCTGATCCTGGAAGAAACCTGAAGGCCCCTGGCCTCTCCCACGCAGGTCAGTGCCAAGGGTGGCTGTGAGCTTTTCTGCTCTAAACTAACCTGCCCACTTGGCATCTGAGCAGGGACCTGCTTATCTAACCCCCTGGGCCTTCTTACTGGGCTTGTTGGGTGGCTTCAGGGAGTAGGGAGGACACATTTGCAGACCCAGCGTGTCTTCAGTGCCTCTGCTATTCAGGGACCTTCTTAGTTTGTCTTCCTTCCTCTGTCTGCCATCTTCCTGCCTCTTATCCAGGTCACAGGCCTTGTTCCGACCTCAGAGGTCCCCCCCACTCCAAAGCTCAGAAGGGAGCCCACATTTCCTCCGTCCTGCCAGGGCCAGGTGATTGCTTCACTCACACATTCTCACACTGAGCCCTGCTGGGTCGTTATCCACACAGCTCTGAATCCTCCTGTACCACCAGCCTGCTGTGCCCTCCCCTCCTGGTCTCTGTTTTTTCCTTCTGTAAAGGTTACCTATTAGGTGACTATGAGGGCACAGGATACAACAGGTCAGTGTTGTAGCAGTTACCTGTTATACATGACAGATAATCCCCAAACTTAACACCCTATAAAACCGGTAATAGCCCTACATGCGATTCTGTAACTTGGCTGAGCAGTTCTGCTGGCTACTCCATGGGGACACTCATTGGAGTTCAGCTGCAGCCAGATAGTCAGGTGGCCTCACATCTGGTCCTTGACTGGAGTGTTGGCTCTCGGGTCCAGGATCCCTGTGGCCTCTCCAGCAGGCCAGCTGTGCTCCTGGTGACCAAATGCTAGGCAGGCAGCACTCACCCCACCCCCTGTGCTTCACAGTTGTGGTACCCCCTGGTCAGTGACATGAGCAGGCCCAGGATCTTGTAGGGAGGGCTGCACAGGTGTTGTGGATCCTGGAAGGTGAAGTGACCGTGCATGGAGATTGGCCCCGGGGAAGACCAATATATTCTGTGCCCATGGAGGACAGACATGGCAGATTCAACGCATCCAGAGGATCTGTTGTCCAGGGGCTGGGACTATCCCTCTTTTTTTTTTTTTTTTTGGTACCGGGGATTGAACTCAGCGGCACTCAACCACTGGGCCACATCCCCAGCCCTTTTTTGTAACTCAGCGGCACTCAACCACTGGGCCACATCCCCAGCCCTTTTTTGTTTTTATTAGAGACAGGGTCTCACTGAGTTGCTAAGTGCCTCGCCATTGCTGAGGCTGGCTTTGAACTCACGATCCTCATGCCTCAGCCTCCCAAGTGCTGGGATTACAGGCGTGCACCACCACGCCCGGCGGGACTATCCCTCTTAAAGGCTGAGGGAAGGCGAGTTCAGACAGGCCCCACACCCTCAGCTGCAGCACCCAGAGCCAAGAGGCCGTGGAGTTCACCTGTGTCCAGAGAACACTCACTGGGCACCACACTCGGCACTTACTGGGCACTCAGTCAGCCAGTGAGCACTTATTAAGTGCCTGCTCATAAGGCTTGGCTGTTGGCCTGGGAACAGTGAGAAATCTCACGGGTTGTGGAGTTACCTGGGGGCCATCTGGGAGGGCCTGAAGCAGGAAAGGCTGCCTGAGGGGTCAGCAGCTGCCCCAGTGTCCCCCATAGCATTGCCTGCCAGCTCTAGGCCCACATCCATCCTCTACCTCCCACCTCCAACCATCCACTCCCATCGCCCCATCACATCCCCACCCACGGGTTTCTCCCTGTTCCTTGGGACACTGTTGCCCTTCCCTTTCCTGGATCATCTCCTGTTTTCCTTTGCTACTGAAACTCCACTGTGTACAAGGCTTCTGATCTCACCTTTGTCCCTCTAGACCTCTTTTTCCTTCTCCCCCTTCTCCCCCCCTCTAAGAGCCTTCCATATCCAGTTTTCCCCAAAGCTGCTGTTTTCAGGGTCTTCAAAGACCTTCATAGATCAAATCATCCCCTGCCTCTCCTGTCCCATGACTCTCAAAATTGTCTCATTTTACAGAAGAGAAAACCGAGGCTCAGAGAAGTGAGACAGCCAGCCCAGGGTTGAGGCCCATGCTCAGAAGCACCAGGATTCATACCCAGACCCTCTGACTCCTGAGCTTCACATGGTCCTCGGCCCAGGCTCCTCATGGGACAACTCTATAGCTCTTGGTCTACCTCTCAGACCCCTTACTCACTGCCCAACCTGACCAGAGCTGGGCCCTTGGGTACCACCTGTTCAACCCAGAGGGATTAAAGACCAAGCCAGTGGGGCCAACATAGACCTGCTCCTGCCGAAGCCTCCAGGCCCAGCCATCATCGTCCCAACACATGCCTTTTCTTCCTGTACTCTTACCCGCTCTTGGATCAATAATTGGCCCCGTGATAATCCTGATTATGTACCCACTGTGTGTGATATGTTCCACATGGGTTATCTCCTTTCCTTCTCAGACAACCCCTTTAGGCAGGTATCACCCCCAAATACAGATGGGAAATGAGAGGCTCTGAGAGATGGTGTGACTTGTGTCAGGTCATACAGCTTAAGAGCAGACCTGGGCCCTTAAGCCTCCTAGTTTGGTCTTAGCCCTGCCTCTAACATACTGGGTGATGTGGGGCCTGGTGCTGGCCCTCTCCAATTCTCCCTTTTTCCATCTGGACAAGGAAAGCTGTGCTGAACATGCTCTATAGGCTGAGAGAGGTTAAAAGGGGTAATGGAAAGAATGAAATAAATGTGACCTAATTGGAGGGCTTCTTGGAATTTTGCTGGAAGCTTGGGAAGGAACCGTGCTGCTTCCACCAGGATGGTTGAGTTGGGTAGATGGAGGGAGGGACACCTGAGAATTTCATGGGGCCCTGGATCCAGCTGTACCTGAAGTTAACACATTTCAGTTCTTCAGTTTCATGAACCCTTCAATTAATCTTTTGCCAAAATTA
Source organism: Tamias sibiricus (assembly GCA_025594165.1). Taxonomy (NCBI): domain Eukaryota; kingdom Metazoa; phylum Chordata; class Mammalia; order Rodentia; family Sciuridae; genus Tamias; species Tamias sibiricus. The sequence goes on along the minus strand of CM046673.1, from coordinate 17,734,301 downwards.
CTTTGAGGTATTCCTGCAGCTAAGTGCAGAAGAGCCAGTGCTGAGTCCTGTGAATTTATTTTTTGGAGGGTGGGGTGGTACGGGGATTGAACTCAAGGCGCCTGACCACTGGGACACATCCCCAACCCTTTTTTGTATTTTGTTAGAGACAGGGTCTCGCTGAGGCTGGCTTTGAACTCACGATCCTCCTGCCTCAGCCTCCCAAGTGCTGGGATTACAGGTGTGCACCACCGTGCCTGGCTGAGTCCTGTGAATTTTAATGTCACATGTCCTTAGTATGTACACCTTCAAGGCCATCTGTGTGCAAATGTTAGCCCCTGAATTATTTGTTCCAATAAAATGTATTAGGAAGATCAGAATATACTTGTTGGGGGTATAGCCAGGCTGCACCTCAAGCACACTCCCTCAGCTTGGCAGTGAGGGAGAGGGCGTGGGAGGGCCAGGGGCTCCTAAGAAGAGAATGGGTCCTACTGGGACACTGGGTCAGGAATACAGGAAGTATGGAGAAATGAGTTTCCTACCACAGGAAGCAGGGGTCAGCCCTCCCTCTGCCTTCCTAGTGTGTACTGGGAGGCTTCTGTGCTGCCATTTTGCCTCCCCATTGTTAATGACTCTATGGGGGAGAGGGGAGTCTCAGGTCCACCAGATTTGGGGCCCTGTCTGCTGTGGGGTCTCCACAATGAGAAATTTGCTTGGCCTGAAGGCATCTCACGTTGTCCAACTGTCTTTTCATCTGTCCTCCACGTGCCCATTTATCCAGCAAACATTGTCCCTCCTCTATGAGCCAGGGGATACTCCAGTGAGCTAGGCAGGCCAACACTGCCAGCAAGACCCCAACCCATGAGACAGAAGACAGCTGAGATAATTGCACATACCCAAGATTGGGGGAGCAGTCCTAGAGTGTCCTAGACCCTCCCAGGGCTCCATGTCACAGCCCTCACAAACTTCAGCCAGCAGCTAAGAGTTTGCTCCTTTCAAGGGTGGTCTGAGAGCCCACGGGAGTCCTGCTTAATTTGCATCTCATTCACATGCTGGAGTAGGCATTCTCCTCTGGGGGAGGCCCCGCCCACATCCGCCGCCAGGGGGCGCAAAAGACAAAACCTTGGCCAGGAGCTTGGCCTCCAAACACATCATCCTCAGCCCTGGCTGGTCTTGGGGACATTGTGACCATTCCCCCTTTTTCATCTTCTACACCCTGGCTCCTGTTTGAGAGTGAACTGAGTTTCCAAGGAGCTGGATTGCCTAGCAGGGCCTCATCTGCTCCTGTACCCTCGAGAACAAGAACAGCCTCTCGTCCCAGACCCTGCTCAGTAGAACTTGCTCCCAGATGGCTCAGAAATGGATGGGCAGCTGGAAGAGAGGCAAGGAGCCCCCGTGCCATGGGGCATTCAAGCAGAAACCTAGTGGTCACCAGGTTAGGAATGACCTGGAAGGGATTCCAGGGAGTGAAGTGTGGCACCCTGCCAAGCTCCTTCAGATATGTAGACGAGCTGAAAGAGACCCAAAGAGGGCAGCACCTGTCCCTAGCTGCTGTGGTCAGGAAGAGAATCAGACTTCTCTTCAGCTGTCTTTTTGGCCTTAGCACCTGGTCCAGGTCCTGGTTTTTACTTCAGACCTGCTCTGCCAGAGACCCCTGGGAAGCCTTTCCTAGCCCTGTTCTCTCCCCCAACATGGCCTCTGTGTGTCCCAAGTCCCAAGCTTGCTTCCCATCACCCCCACCCCTCAGACTTTCTCTGGGGCTCTCAGTATTTCAGGAGACCCATGAAGACCTACATTCAGGGCCACCATACACAGGGCCTGGCCACTGAGGGAGTCAGTGCTGGGCTAGGTGAGGGCATGGGGGCGGAGAAACCCCAGACAGAGGAAGCACAGGGATGGCTTTTGGAGGAGGGGACTTTGTAGGTGGACCTTGAAATGCTTGGCTCCTCCAGGAGGAGGGGCTGCTATGGTCTCCACTTTTTACATGAGCAGAAAGACTCACAGGGGTGAAGTGACTGGTCTGAGGTCACACAGCAGGTACATAGCAAAGCTGGAACAGGGAGGCAGGGTTCTTAACCCCAGAGCCTTCCCTACTGAGACCACAATGTCCTTGTCATGGAAAGTCCTTCAAAGTCTTCCTGTGCTGACATTCTGGAAGAGGATCTGGGAGAGGGGGGCATGGCTTCTCCATTTCCCCCAGCCTCTCCTTCACCCAGGCGGCCCCCCTCATCTCCCAGGATCCCCTCCCTGGCCTCCCGCTGGCCCTTTTATCCCTTTCTCCTCCACCCCCCCAACTTCATATTCAGACAACTCAGGGTATCCCCTCATCTGAGAAGGCTGAAGTTGAGAATTGACTCCCTTGCTTGGGGACATAGTAGTGATGAGAGAAGGGACTGGACAGGGATAAAGGCAAAGTAAGGAGGGACCATTGCAGGAGACAGACTGTGAATGATGGGAGAAAAAACTGACCAGAATAGGAAGGGGGCATGTGGGAGAGGAGGAGGCAGAGACGTGGAAGGGAGTCCTAGTACTGGGCAGGGGTCAGGGCACAGGGGAGCAGCTCCAACCAGCTGGCCTCAGCTCCACCAGCAGCCCTTTCTACCACACCCCGGCTGCTCCCAGAGCTGCTCCAGCTGCCACCCTCACGTAACCAGAGCCTGCCTGTTGCATCAGAGGCAGGCGGGCAGCCGCGGGTAAACAGAGCATTCCTCGGGGGGCCCAGGGCTCCCCAGCCACCTCCATGCTCCCCAAGCCTTGTTCTGTACCTTAAAGCTGAGGCTGAAGCCCCCAGCCTGACCTGAGCCCTGGTGTATATTCGGGACTCCTGAGGGTGTAGTATTGAGTACTGGGTGGGAGCAGGGGACCCACTTATGACAGCACAAATCCTAGATTTTATGTCCAAAGAGAAGTTTGTGACCAGACTAGAGGTCCAAACTTCTCATGTCACAGACAAGTAAACTGAGGTGTGGGGAGAGGCACGAGCCTCCCAAGGCCCCCTGTTCCCTGCCTCAGTGGCATCTTCCATATGCTTCTCCCCGAGTCCAGGTGTTCAGCCACATCTCATTGTCTCCTGAGAAGATGGACACTAGGCAGCCATTGGAATCTGCCTGCTCTCCCCCTGGCGTCTACCCCCAAGTGCATCCCTTCCTCTTCACTTCCAAGCCCCTTCCTGGGTTCCCACCCCAATCTGTTCTTACTGCTTCATCTCCCTCATCTCCCCCAACCCTTCACCCTGTCAAAGAATGTTCTGTGCTCTTCCTCCGCAATTCTGCAAGTGCTTTTTTCTCTTGAAAACCCTGTTGCCCAGTGGCACACTCCTACTCCTACTTGAAAGCTCAGTATAAATACCCCATCTTCTGGAAAGCCATCATCCTTGACCCCTTTGGCACAGCCCATGTCCCTAATCCTGGTCTGTCCCAGTGTCCCAATTCTTCCTATTGGAAGAGTTGACCCCACAGGGATGGGGAAGTAGGCACTCGGCCTTCCTCAGACTGGGGACTTCCCCAGAATTCTCCTGTCTAGAACTATCTTCATCCCTGACCCTGGACCTTGTAATTCTTTCCACTTCAATTCACTCACCAACCCCCCTCCATTTTCTAGGTCTGGCCCTGCCGTACTGGGCCCCCAGGGGAAGATCGAGAGGTCTGGGCTAGGGTCCAGTTTTACAAGACCCACCAGAGCTGACCTTTAAAGTGGATACGCAGGCAGAGCGGAGTGGGAAAGACAGGAACATGGGTGGTGGGAGAAATAGGAGATTCTTGGGACTATGGAGAGAAAGGAGAGGTGGGATCATGGGATCAGCAGCAGAGGGTCTGTCACCATCCTGTGGAGGCACCAAGGCTCACACGTCTGGAGGCAGGAGGCACAACTGGGCTAGGCCACATAGGTAACTCCACAGCCGCCTTGATGCAGTTCCTCCATCTGTATGAGAGGGAGTCAGCTGGGTCCCTGGGGCCAACAGGATCCCGGATCCAAGTTATATTTCATCCCTGATGGAACAAGTCCAAGATGGAATCAGTTGTTGTCTGAGTTAGGGAAAGGGGCCAAATTAAGGTTAGGTTAGGATCAGGGGTCTACAGTAAGGTCAGAAGCACCCAGCAAGGGCCAGGGAGGCCTGGCAGGCCTCGCTAGCCCCCTGCGCCCTCGTGTGTGTGTGTGTGCGCGTGTGTGTGTGCGCGTGTGTGTGTGTGTGTGTGTGTGTATTGCTGGGGTGGAACCCAGGGCCTTACTCAGGCTAAGCAACGCTCTACCCCTGAGCTACACTTCCAGTCCTCTCTTTCCCCTCTTAACTTGCCAGCGAACTTGGAGTCAGAAGAGTCCGGCCTCAGAACTCCCGGAGCGGAGCCACGCCCAAATGCCCGCCCATCGCAGCACCACGGTGACGCCCTCTATGCAAATGAATCCTCCCTCCCAATCAGCTCCCAGGGGGCGGGGCCGCCCACTGGGAAGGCACCTGTGGCCGCCGGCGCCAGGATCTGTGTGTGTGGCAGCCGCGGGTCTGTGAGCCGATTCCTGTGACCGAGCAGGTGGGTGTCCGGTCGGGTCTGGTCGGGTTGAGACTCGCGCGCTGTCCTTTGAGTGGCTTCTGTGCTCTGGGCTGGGTTTGGAGGTCGGGTGTGCTGCCGTGCCTCCCAAGGTTTGTGTGTGTGTGTGTCCAAGGAGTGCACATCAGAGAGGGTGTGAATCCCAGAGGTTGTGGTCTGAGCACAGGTCTGAAGGTTGTTTCTGAGTTGTGTGCCTGAGGGGTTGTATTTCTGAGAGTTTGTGTGTCCAAGGGGCATGTGTCAGGTTTTGGAGTGAGTTGGGGAGATTTGAATTGAGTTGTGTGCAAACTGTGATGGCCTGAGTCCCTGCTAGGCGTCTATGAGTCTATATCTGAGATGCGCTGTGCCCCTCTCTGGGTGTGCACATTTGGCATCAGCAAGACCCCTGTGCACAACCACACACTGATATGCTCTCCTGTGTCACAGTGAGAACATGGGCACAGAGCCCCAGAATGAGGGACCACAGCTGCCTGAGGGCCATCCTCTTCCCTGTGCCTCAGGACATTGGTACAGGAAGAAGAGTCACAGCCTTCTGAGGTTGTTAGCACATGACAAGCTGGTGGCAGCAGTACTTCACAGTCTCCCCTCACTGCCTCTCTCTCTCAGGGTTCAGGGCTGCACATGTTGGCAACCCAGGTCCCTGGCCACCGCAGGCCTAGCCAGACTGGAGAAGGCAGACGTAACTGAGGCCTCATGCCTGGCCTTGCAGAGAATCCTCACTGAGGACAGTCAGGACCAGTGAACCCTGAGCATGTGGGGATAAGACTCTTGGATTGAAGGAACTCTTGGATTGGTTAAAAAAGTACTTAAACTTTGAAGGACCAGTGTTTGAGGTTTGATTCCAGAGGTCAGAAGGGCTTCCTGAAATGGCAGCCTTGTTCTCCTGACCCAAGCCTGTCACCTGCTGCTTATATGAAGTGTGGAGTCAAATTTGGCCCCCAGAGAACAGAATTTTGGGACCCTTAGGGCTTTGGAGGTCTCACCTTCAAGAGCTAGAAGCTGGATTTTTTTTGGGGGGGGGGGGACGGAGGGGAGACTGAAACAGGTAGATATACCCAGGCCTCTTGAGAAAGGATGGGGCTCAGCCTACTTCTTAGCCCTCTGAAAGAACAAAACCAGGGGCGAGGGACCCTGAAATTGGCTTCCCATCTTCAACTAGTGATTTATTTGCTTAAATCATTACCATCCAGTGGACATCTGGAAAATGAAAATTAAGAAAGGGAATTAAAATTATTGGAGACAATGAGTATAGACAAGTGTGTGGGGGGGTCAGTTTTCTGGAAGATTTGAAGCATGTATGTACCTGGAAATAGACAGGTCCCTTTTGGGGGTCCGGGAGCTCACTCTGCCCTAGCCTGTGAATCCTCAGAGAGAGAGTCCCATTTCTCTGAACCCTAAACAACCTCCCTGAGTCTGTGTCTCTAAGACTTGTGCAAATGTCCTGATACCCCTGATGTGCAAGAATGAGTGTCTAGCCCCCCCATGGTGATTCTGGGTTGAACATTCAGTTCTGCTTCCAAGACTGGGCAGAGGCCATGAATTGGGGTGTGGCAGTTTGGCCCTTGGGCCCAGGCTTGATTGGGGACCTGGGGGGTCTTGCCATGTGGCCCTGGAAAAAAGCTCACCTTTTCTGGTATAAAGAAGGGACACTGGCTTCGCTTCACTGGGCCATTTGTGGGTCAGGCAGGTCCGGTATGTAAATGAGGTGGAGTATGGGCCTGAGTATTCAGTAGGCACTCAATCATAGGAGGTGCCATCTGAACTGTGACCAAGCAGAGGTGCCTAAGAGCCCCATCCAGGCCTATCCTCACCCCACCCTTTGCTAGGGGCTGTTCTCCTCCAGGTCTAAGTTCACCCAAAGTCAAGATAGAGGCCCGAGAAGGGGGCAATTGTGGTGGGGTGAAGTCAGGAGTCCCCACTACTGTTGACACAGGCACACCTCATCTTCTGTGGTCTTCAGCCTGCCTGGTCCAGGCCCTACCATCTGCTGGATGCTGTCCTGACCTCCTCCCCATGACAGCCATGAGGTCTTCTGAAAATCTTGAACCAGACACAGCCCTCACCTGCTCACACACCTTCTATAACTCCCTATTGCTGTTGGGCGCGATGTGATGGTGCACGTCTGTAATCCCAGTGACTCAGGAGGCTGAGGCAGGAGGATCACAAGTTCAAACCCAGCCTCAGCAACTTAGCAAGGCCTTAAGCAACTCAGTGAAAACCTGTCTCTAAATAAAATATAAAAAAGGGCTGGAGATGTGGTTCAGTGGTTAAGTGCTCCTGGGTTCAATTCCTGGTACCCCCCCCCCCAAAAAAAGAAAACTCCCTATTGCTCTGGAGTGCTCTCCATCACCCTGCCCCAACCTTCCCCCCCTCCCAGCCTCTATCTCCAGCTGTCTCAACTTCACCGGACAAACCAACCTCACCTGCTCTTGAAACCTGCCCAGCACATTCCCAGCACATTAGGGCCTTGGCAGTGCTAGTCTATTAGCCAGGCAGGTTGTCCCAACATCCCTATATGGCTGGTGTCTTCTCATTCTTTTTTTTTTTTTTTTTTTTTTTTTTTTGGTACTGGGGATTGAACTCAGGGGCACTCAACCACTGGGCCACATCCCCAGCCCTTCTTTGTATTTTATTTAGAGACAGGGTCTCACTGAGTTGCTAAGTGCCTCACCATTGCTGAGGCTGGCTTTGAACTCATGATCCTCCTGCCTCAGCCTCCCAAGTGCTGGGATTACAGGCGTGCGCCACCGCGCCTGGCTGTCTTGTCATTCTTAAGCCCATTCCTCCTCAGAAAGGCCCTCCTGGACCCTCTGTCCAAAGCAGCTCCCTTCCCTACCACTTGCCACAGCCCCTGACTTTTGAATTTCTCCTGTGCCAGCTCTCTCTCAGGCACAGTTATGTATCTGTCATGGCCTCCCCTACCATACCAGCTGACAGGGGAGGCCAGGCTCTCTCTATGCCCTGTTCTGGTGTCCCTGACATTTCCAGGGGTAGACAGGAGGGACTGCGGAAGCCCCAAAGTCACATCCCAGAGTTCCAGTTGGCTACATCTTAGAGCTGCCAGGCTGTGAGCAGAATCCCTTCCGCCTAGCCCAGCGCTGACAGATGTGCTAATTTCCCAAGCAGGGAGGCCTGGGCCTCTGGGGATGAATTTCTGAGGCCCCATAGGGAGATCTTTCTCTGGAACAAAGAGAGGGAAATCTTGGGCAGTCCCTGCAGCCACCACTGAGGCTCAGGGGACATTGCTGGGGGCCTTTGGTGGCCTGATTATGGGACAGCAGGGTCAGGCTAAATGTGGTGTCTCTCCTGGATCCTCAGGAAGGTAAGATGGGGTGGGAGGATCCTCAGTTTTCAGTGACCTTGATGAAAGAACAGGTCTTCTTGGAAGGTGAGCATGCCTGTGGTAGGCCAGGTTTGCCGTGGGTAACCTCCGGACGTGGTTTTCACCCAAGCTGAGTAGTGGGACGCCCAGAGGGTCAGTTACTCGGCCTGAGAGAAGAACCAGCACTATCCAGTTGGCTGTTGTACTGTGAAAACTTTTCAGAGCAGGGGTCTCAAACTGGTGGCCCACAGGCCATATGGGGCCTTAAGTTTGTTTTGTGGGCCATGAAGTGTTTAAAAGAAAACTGAGTGGCTTGGGAGGCTGAGGCAGGAGGATCATGAGTTCAGAGCCAGGCTCAGCAATTTATGGAGGCCCTGAGCAACTCAGCGAGACCCTGTCTCTAAATAAAATATAAAAAAAGGCTTGGGATATGGGTCAGTGATTAAGAGCCCTGGGTTCAATCCCTGGTGAAAGAGGAAGGAAGGAAGGGAGGAAGGAAGGAAAGGAAGGAAGGAAGGGAGGAAGGAAGGAAGGGAGGGAGGAAGGGAGGGAGGGAGGGAGGAAGAAAGGAAGGAAACTGAGGGCTGGGGGTGCAGTTCAGTGGTAGAGCTCTTGCCTAGCTAGGGCAAGGCCCTGGGTTCCATCCCCAGCACCACAAAACAAGCAAAGCTGAATAAATTACCAATGTTTCTTCTGTTTGTTAAACAGTTGTTGCTCATTCATTCCAAGAAGGCTGATGGTGGATCTACAATGGGCCAGGGGTTGGGAAGGCTCCATCCTGCCCTCACAGAGCAGGACATGCTAGTGTGGCCAGATGCTGATCAAAGAAAACAGCAAGAAATTAAAAAAAGTGATCAGATGTATAATCCCAGCTACTTGGGAAGATGAGGCAGGAGGATCACAAGTTTGATGCCAGCCTGGGCAACTGAGCCAGACCCTGTCTCAAAAATAAAATAAAAAGGGGGCTGGGGCTGTTGCTCAGTGGTAGAGCACTTGCCTAGCATGTGCAAGGCCCTGGGTTCCATCCCCAGAACCACGGGGGTGGGGGAGCCCTGTAGAGTGAAGTGCTGCAGGTTGGGTTGAATCCCACCTGGGGAAGAGGGTGCTTTTAGGAGGAGGGATTCCTGCAGGTCATGGAGGCTGTGCGGTAGTGCCTTAGACCTGGCGGGGCCTGAATACAGTGTTCAGAAGAAAGGCATGGCCTGGGCAAAGGGAAAGTAATGAGAATGTGGCAGGTCTATTTGGGGCTGGTGTGTCAGGGCCCCCTAAAGGGGCAGAAGGTCAGCTGAGGTTGGGGGAGAGGTGGCTAGGTGCTTGGGAAGTTTGCAGGAGTCTATTGTTCACATGGGGAAATCAAGGCTACAAAAGTGTAAAAAAAAAATGAGCATATAGTAGAGTCAGAATTGGAACCCTGGGCTAGGGTCATGCTCTGCATGCAAGAGACCCTGGATTTGGTCTCCAGCACAGGGCTAGAGCCATAGCTCAGTGGTGGAGTCTTACCTAGCAGGCACATGACCCTGGGTTCCATTCCCAGCACAATAGATAGATAGATAGATAGATAGATCGATCCTCTACACAAAAGGGGAAAAAAAGAGTCTGAGACCTAGACTGGCTGACCCCACAGCCCCAGCTGTGACTTCTCAGTGCATGGCCACACTAGGCTCCTGGGGCAGAGTGTAAGTCCTGCTTACTGCAGTTCCTACCCCTCCAGCAGGAACAGATCAGGGGAAGGGTCTGGGGTGTCCCCAACTGGGTCTCAGCTTCCCTATGAATACATATGGGTTCCAGGGCCCCATGGCCTTCTCCAGCTTGACCGTTCTGGGATTCTGGGATTCAGAACCCCTACCTCAGACCTCAACCCCCTGCCTAAAGAAGAGAGCAAGAGGCTGGGTGATAAGCAGGGATAGGGAGGCCCACCTGTGTCCATATCCTGGGGGACCAGCATGGATTTTAGGAGTCTGTGTTTGGGAGAGTCTGAATATGTCTGGGGGTCTGCGTGTTGTTGGGGGATTGGTATGAGTCAGGGGTCTGCATGCATTTGGGGAAGCCTGAATGTCTTGGGGTCTGTTGTATTTGGGGGATTGACTTGTTGGGGGCCTATGTATGTCTGGGGTCTGCATGTGCAAAGGGATCTGAGTATGTTTTGGGGATTTGTGTTGGGAGAACTGTGTGTGTGGGGGGGTCTGTGTAACTGTGTTTTGGAGTTTTTTTTTTTTTGTAATGGCTACACCCCAACCCTTTTAAATTCTTTTATTGGTGGGTTCCAGGGATAGATCTCAGGGGCACTCAACCACTGAGCCACATCCCCAGCCCTATTTTATATTTTCTTTAGAGACGGGGTCTCAATGAGTTGCTTAGTGCCTAGCTTTTGCTGAGGCTGGCTTTGAACTCCCCATCCTCCTACCTCAGCCTCCTAAGCCCCATGCACCACCATGAGTGGCCTTTAATTTTTATTTTAAGACAGAATCTTGCTAAATTTCCCAGGCTGGCAATTTATAATCAGATTTGCGATCCTCCTGCCTCCCAAGTCCTCTTGAGTGGCTGGGATTAAAGGTGACAGAAACTGCCCCTGGCTTGAGGACTTCTGTAGGCAGAGATCCTTGTGTGTTTGGGGATAACAGTGTTGGGTGGATTCATCGGTTAGGCACCTTTAGATTATGAGGGGCTCTGTGTTTGGGGTCTCCCTTTGTCAGGGAATCTCCCCCCATTCTGTCCAGAATGAGGGAAGAGCTTACTTAATCTCTCCTGCCCGTCAACCCCACCGCCTAGGACTGCTTGAGGCCTTCACTCTGCTCTGGACCCTGGAAGGGCTGAGGAAAAGTAACCCCAAATCCTCCTGGAAAAAGTCCCACCATTGCCGGGCGCAGTGGCGCACGCCTGTAATCCCAGCACTTGGGAGGCTGAGGCAGGACGATCGCGAGTTCAAAGCCAGCCTCAGCAATGGTGAGGCACTTAGCAACTCAGTGAGACCCTGTCTCTAATAAAATACAAAAAAGCGCTGGGGCCCAGTGGTTGAGTGCCCCTGAGTTCAATCCCTGGGACCAAAAAAAAAAAAAAAAAAAAAAAAAAAGTCACACCATTGACCATTGACCACAACGTAGCCCAGACTCTGCCCATTTTCTGGGGGAGGAAACTGAGGCTGCAGGGGAAGCCCTGGTCGAGCCCACACTCTCCCCAAGGGCACCTGCGCAGGGCGTGAAGGACCTCAGCGGGCTGATCCAGGCTCCCGGGTCACGCACGGTGCTCCCCCACGCACCTGGGCATCATCTCCCCAGGTTCCCAGGGGAGGAGGCGGGTCCAAGGCTCTGGCTGGGGAGGGAGGGTCGCCACCAGCAGCTGGGGTCGGAGCCGTTCTGGCCCCCAAGAGAGGGGAGGGGAGGTCCTGGCTTTCCAAGGGGCTCTTCCTGTCGCCCGTAATGAGGTACTTGGGGAGCAGGTGATGAAACTGCTGCTGGGGTTGCGTGAGGCGGGGCCGCCGGGCTGATTCGTCGCGACGGCCGGAGCAGCGCCCCCTCCCCGCTCCGCCGCGTCCCGCGGGCCCGCGGCTCCCCCGGCCCCCACTCCCCCGCCACCCACCTGCCTCTCACTTCTCCTTTCCCGGCCTGGGTCCCCAGCCGATCTGTGGTCTCCTCGCGGCCTCAAGGGTCTGGCAGAATGATTCTGCCATTCGTCCTCCGATTAAATGCCCACTGGGAGCCGAGAAGTGGAACTCGAGGCCGTGCTGATCTGTGCTCTCAGACCCTCGCTGCAAAGCCTCTGAGGTCAGGATCCTGTGACCCATTTTATGGGGGGAGGAAGTGGAGGATTGATGCAGTGAAGGGTGTCACCGTGGCCTTGTGAGACAGCACTCTGACTCAGCGTCCCAAGTTCCAAGACTGGCTTCTGGGAAGGAAAGAGATAAGGTCAAGGGTCCCTTCCCGCCTCCCCACCTCCACCCCTCCTCCCCAGCTAATGGGAGAAGGATTCGCACGCCCATTTACAGGTGAGAATACTGAGCCTCCCTCCAGGAGAGTCTGAAGTGAAGGGTCAGTGGTAGGGTGGGATTCCTTCCAGTCCCCTGCAGTCTCCATCACCTGGGACAGATGCCTGGTCAAGCTAGAGAGGTTACAGTCTATGACCTGAAGAATCTCAGGGTGTTTGTTGATTGACTTAGTAACCACAGACACTACCACAGAGAATTTATGATGTTCCAGGTGTTCATGAGCTCTTCCTTCATCCTCCCAGCCCCCGCCCCACAACAGTGCTGGGGTCTAGACCCCTACTCTTCTCTCCTACCCCAGGCATGTGCTTCCAGCTCTTCCTTTGCCCCCCTACCAACTCTACTCCTGTCCAGGCTGCATATTTCCCACCAGGACCTCTGCCCAACCTCTCCCTATCACCTCACTCCTGCCTGGACAGACACTGGTCCCCATGACAACCATGAGTGGGAGCAGTGGGCTTTTTTTTTTTTTTTTTTTTTTTTTTTTTTTTTTTGTACCAGGGATTGAACTCAGGGGCACTCAACCACTGGGCCACATCCCCAGCCCTTTTTTTGTGTTTTATTAGAGACAGGGTCTCACTGAGTTGCTAAGTGCCTCACCATTGCTGAGGCTGGCTTTGAACTCATGATCCTCCTGCCTCAGCCTCCCAAGTGCTGGGATCACAGGCGTGCACCATCACGCCTGCAGGAGCAGTGGGCTTTAAATGTGTGGGTGTGGGTGTGTGTTTTACATGGAACCCAGGGCCTCAAGCATGGTAGGCAGGTGCTGTACAACTGAACTACATCCCCAGCTCTAAAAAACAAAAACAACAATAACAAAAAACCCTTTTGGTTAAGCTAAATCACACTAAGAAAAATGTACACATCACTGAAGTAAAGCTCAATATATTTGCACGACTGGACACATCTGCATACTAAGACCCCAGATCAGGAAGCAGCACATTCCCAGCCCCTAGGAATTCCACCTTGTGCCACTGCCCTAGGTGGCCACTGTGCTGATGTCCATCACCAGAGATGAATTTTGACTATTTTGGAACTTCGTGTAAATGAGATCCCAGCACACATCCTTCTGTATTGTCCGGATTCACCATGTAGACTCATGAAGCTCGAGTGCGCGCTTTTTCTGTGCTGGGTCACAGTCTATTGTAGACTCTACCAGAAAATATTTACTGATTCTCCTGTTGAGGGGATTTGGGGCTGTGATGCATAAAATTGCTGATTCTTTTTTTTTTTTTTTTTAATGTGGTGCTGAGGATTGAACCTGGGCCGCGCACGTGCTGGGCGAGCGCTCTACCGCTGAGCCACATCCCCAGCCCAAAGTTGCTGATTCTTGTCCCATGTCCTCTAGTAAAATATGGACCTATTTCTCTTGGGTGAATACTGAGGAGAGGGTCATAATAGAAGCATCTGTTCAGATTAAATATTCACCTGACAGGGCTGCCATTGTGGCTTAGTGGTAGAGCGCTTGCCTAGCATGTGTGAAGCACTGGGTTTGAACCTCAGCATCATATAAAAAATAAATAAAATAAATATATTGTGTTCATCTACAACTAAAAAATTTTTTAAAAATATACGCCTGACAGGTTTCCAAGTAGTTTTACCTCTTTCCACTCCCAGTGAATGAGAGCAAGAGGAACTTCTTTTCCCCCATGAAAGGAACTTATTTATTTATTTATTTATTTATTTTTGTAGTTGTAGTTGGGCACAATACCTTTATTTTATTTATTTATTTTTACATGGTGCTGAGGATTGAACCCAGGGCTGCACAGGTGCTAGGCAAGCGGTCTACTGCTACGCCACAACCCCAGCCCCTCAAAGGAACTTTTTTAAACCGTAAAAAGCATTGAAGTAGGAGCCAGGTGCGGTAGCGCACGCCTGTAATCCCAGCACTTTGGGAGGCTGAGGCAGGAGGATCGCGAGTTCAAAGCCAGGCAATGGCGAGGCACTTAGCAACTCAGTGAGACCCTGTCTCTAAATAAAATACAAAAAAGGGCTGGGGATGTGGCCCAGTGGTCCAGTGCACCTGAGTTCATACCCGGTACCACAAAAACAAAAAACAAAAAAAAGCATTGACGGTAGCTCTGGGGTAGAGCATGTGTTTAGCATGCTTGAGATCCTGGGTTCGGCCCCACAACTAAAAGAAAAAGAAAAACACAAAACTCCCCTTCCCCCAAACTCTATGGCTCCCTATTGCTCTCAGAGTGAAGGCCACTCTCCTCACCATGGCCCATGGGGCCCTATGTGTTGTGACCACTGCAAATCCTGTCACTACCATCCCCCTCCTTTCTTCCTCTCTCTCATATAGCCCTCTTTGATTTCCTCATTATCACCTCCAGGTCTTCGTCTTTGCAGTTTGTTCTACCAGGACTCTTCTTTTCCCAGATCCCATGACTGATTTTTTTGGTACCAGGGATTGAACTCAGGGGCACTCGACCACTGGGCCACATCCCCAGCCCTTTTTTGTATTTTATTAGAGACAGGGTCTCACTGAGTTGCTTAGTGCCTCACCATTCCTGAGGCTGGCTTTGAACTCGTGATCCTCCTGCCTCAGCCTCCCAAGTGCTGGGATTACAGGTGTGCGCCACCACGCTGACTGATTTACCCCTTTCTTGCTTGACTCTTTCTCACGCTTGTGTCTCAGTTCAAATGGTACCTTCTGCTGCCCCTGGCAAATGTAAGCCCTATATCATGGTCAATATTTTTCTTTTTAGACTTACTCAGGTTTAAACATAAAGGAATTTCATAGTTTCATAAAATCACTTGAACAGCTCCCATCTATTTCAAAAGTCTGAATTAGTTTAAATAATACTGGACTCTTCTGTGCATTGAGGTTCCAAAAAATAGTTGTAAAACCGACATTCTGGGTCTGGTGCCCTTTTTTTTTTTTTTTTTAATTAATGATGGAGTTTCTCTATGGTGTCCATGCTATCCTCAAACTCCTGGGTTCAATCCATCCTTCCGCTTCAGCCTCAGGAATAGTGGAGACTATAGGTGTGTGCCACCATACCTGGCTGGTTTTTGTTTTTCTTTTTGGCAGTACTGGGGATTGAACCCACGGCCTTGCACATGGTTGATGCCTTAAAAAAAAAAAAGAATATATATATATATATATATGTGTGTGTGTGTGTGTGTGTGTGTGTGTATTAGTTGTAGTTGGACAATATTTTATTTTATTTATTTTTATGTGATGCTGCGGATCGAACCCAGCGTGTCGCCCAGCGCGGAGTCACACGTGCTAGGCGAGCGCTCTACCGCTGAGCCACAACCCCAGCCCCATGGCTGACACTTTTTTAACGAGAGGTTTCAAGTCACTTTTTGTATCTTCTAGGGTTGCTGTTCTACTTCTTTTAAAAGCGTGCCAGCCTGGCTGGTGGTCGGCACAGGGTGGTACTCAATGCTAAGCATGAGGGCACAAAGAAAGGGGTGAGGAGGTGCTGGACGACCGGCCTCAGCCACCCATGCCCTGCTCGCCTGCCCAGGCTCCTGCCCAGCCTCTGCCTCAGGCACCTTCACCTGCTTCCTCCCTGACCTGCCTGTGCTCTGTCCTTTCGTCCCTACTGGATCCCCAGGTCAGTGGCTTCACTCCCTGCCTCTGTGCCAGGCAGAAGCCCCCAGCTCTCTGCCTTCTGGCTGGAGGAGGGGGGAGGTGCGCATGTGCAGAAGAGGCCTCCCCAACCTCAGCTTCCCCCTTGTGCCCCGCACACGCAGCATGTGCCACCACCTCCCCCCAGAAGTTCCGATCACACCAACATCTGGAGAATGGGCCACCGGGGTCTGTCTGCGGCTCGGGGTGGGGATTTGCATGTGAGTACAAATATATATGCACACCCCAGGCCCTCCGCCTCCGCGTTCCTCGGCTGGCCCTTCACACCTGGGCCCTAGACAGGTCCATGCTGAGTGACTGGATTTGCATGCGCGTGTATTTCTGGGCAGGGTATCAGCTGGGGGACTCTAAGAGGAAGTTGTTGAGGGAGACTGGGTATGTGTTGGGGGTGTGATCAGTCATGTTTCTCTTGACCTGCTCCTATCACCAAATCTTCTTTTTTCTTTTAAAGTATTCTTTTTAAAAACATTTATTTAGTTTATGTGGTGCTAAGATCAAACCCAGTGCCTCACATGTGCTAAGTAAGCACTCTACCACTGAGCCACATCCCCAGCCCCTCACCAGATCTTTTTGAACACTCATGGGCCTGATCCAGAGGGGTTGCTAGTCTGGGAGAGACAAAGCTGGATAGGCACACCCCCAGCACAATGGGTCAGAACTGGAAGGGAAGGATATGGACTGTGGGAGAATGGCAAAGAAGTCTTCCTGGAGAAATGGGGTTTTTGGGGCTGGGTTTTGAAGTGTGAATAGGAGTTGCTCAGGTGAAGAAGAGACAAAAGAGCCTTCTAAGCAGAGATACTTATTGAAGGGAGAGTGAGATGGGCAGGAGCTGATTTGGTCAGGGACCTTGAATGTCAGGCTGAATGCTGAACTTGCTCATGAGGAGAGTGTGAAATTATGCAGGCAGTGAGCATGATGAGAGCTGTTTTGGCTACCCCTCAGGGGCCAAAGTGAGCTGGCTCTTGGGTGATTGGGGGGAGGACCAGGGTCGTTGGGGGCCAGGAGGATCAAACTCATGCATGAGCCCAGTGCACCTGTCAGACCTGGCTCTGGAGAAGGCAGAAAACCCCACAGGACCCTGGACTACAATGACTTAAGGTACAAAGCATTGAAGGAGTCCCACCCCCAGACAGGTGCACTCCTGTCCTCCCGTCCACCCTCCAACCATCTCCAATCCTGTCCCGAGCAGTTCTGCTCCATGACAGCCATGGCTGAGTCTTAAAATGATAAGTCAAGCCAGGTGTGGTGGCATGTTCCTGTAATCCCAGCTACTTAGGAGACTGAGGCAGGAGGATCATTTGAGCCCAAGAGTTTGAAGCCAGGCTGAGCAATATAATGAGACCTGTTTCAAAAACTAAAAGAAAATATCTGAGCTCAGTGATACATTCCAGCGACTTTGTAGCCTAAAGTAGGGGGATTTCAAGTTCCAGGCCAGCCTCAGCAACTTAGCAAGATCCTGTCTCAAAATTTTGAAAAATTTAAAAAGGGGGCTGGTATTGTGGCTCAGAGGTAGAACACTCGCCTAGCACGTGCGCAGCCCGGGTTCAATCCTTAGCACCACATAAAAATAAACACAATGTGTACAACTAAAGCAAAATAAATAAATATTTTTTAAAAATTTAAAAAGGAGGGCTGGGGTTGTGGCTCAGCGGTAGAGCGCTCACCTAGCACGTTCGCGGCCCGGGTTCGATCCTCAGCACCACGTAAACATAAATGCGTTGCATTGTGTACAACTAAAGCAAATAAATAAATATTAAAAAAAAATTTTAAAAAGGACTGGGAGGGGCTGGGGCTATGGCTCAGTGGTAGAGCGCCCGTCTCGCATGTGTGAGGCCTTGGGTTTGATCCTCAGCACCACATAAATCAAATAAAGGTATTGTGTCCACCTACTTAAAAATAAATAAACTGCTCCTTAAAATAAATAAAATAAAAAGGATTGGGAATGTAGCTCAGTGGCAAAGTCCCCCTGAGTTCAATCCCAGTATCAATAAATAAATAAACAAATAAATAAAAAATCAAGGCCTATCCTGTCTTTGCACAAAATCCTCTCATATTTCTCAGTGGCTCCTAGACCAGAACCCCTGGTCCTCCCCACAGCTCAGAAGGGCCACAGTGGCCCAGCCCTGGAGGGCCCTCTGCCTCCCTCTGGCCTCCTGCTGTTTCTCATTCCTCTTTGGGCCCTGCACCTGCTGTTCCTTCTGCCTGGAACTCACTTCCTGTCTCTGCTTCTAGGGTCTCTCTTCAGAGACTCCCCAACTTCCTGGCTTTGGGTTCCTCTGTCACTGAACCTCACCCTAGCCATGGTGTCTGTGTCTTAATGACAAACTGAGAAGGACTTGGAGTCAGGTCTTTCAGGCCCAAGTGGCTGAGGTCCAAGCCCCAGTCTGGCCCCTGCTCTCATGGGACCCTGGGTATAGGGGGCATTTCCGGAGTCATCTTGGCACTGGAACCTCCGGACAGTGCCCCCCTTCAGCCTCCAGGGACCTTCTAGGGTTGGGGCAACACATCCTAGCCGTGGGAACGTGCCTGATTCCGGCCAGGGATTAAAAATAGCCTTGGTGGTTAAATTTAGCAAGTAAAACTGGAGCTGGGGTACTCAGCTGCCATCCCCAGCTCTACACAGAAGTAATGGCCCAGAGACCCAGCTCAGAGGGCAGAGGGTGCTGTGTTCCTGGGGTCACTCAGTGGGCCACACATGCCACCTGAGGTATCTTACACTTATGGCCGCTGGATACCCAGGCCAGACTGTGGTCCTTCCCAAAGGATCTGAAATGTTTTTCTTTCTTTTTTTTCTTTCCTTCTCTCCTTCCTTCCTTCCTTCCTTTCTTGTCTTGTCTCACTGTTTCACTATGTTGCCCAGCCTGGCCTTGAACTCCTGAGCTCAAGTGATCCTCCTGCTTCAGCCTCCCAACTACCTAGGACTGTAGGTGTGCACCACTGCACTGGGCCAGAATCTGATTTTGCTGGGGTTGGGGCTCTAGAGATGGAACCCAGGACCTTAGGCATGCTGGGTAAGCACTCTACCACTGAGCTACGTCCCCAGCCTAGGATCTGAATTTGGGGGTGGGAGTGGAGGAAATACTAGGGATTGAACCCAGGGATGCTCTACCACAGAGCTACATCCCAGCCCTTTTAATCATTTTAAATTTGGGGACAGTGTCTAAGTTGCTGAGGCTGGCCTTCCTCCTGCCTCAGCCTCCCAAGTTCCTGGAATTACAGGTGTGCATCACTGTGCCTGGTTAGGATCTGAATTTCTTAAGAGCTCATAACCAGGCCTAGTGGTGGGCACTCAGCATCTTAGGCCTGCCCCAGGGGTCTGTTACTGGCTCCATTCACAGAACAATAGACTGAGACCACGGGAGAGGCCTCCCATCCTGAGGGCCCCACCAAGTGTCTGAGGCTGGCTGAGAGCTGTGTGCAGGCCTGCATGACCCTGGGGGAGACCACTTGCCTGAAGCCTCCTGTCACAGACACCTGTGACATGGGAGAGGCTGGAGAGTATGGTCACATGGTTAGCAGAGGGGGCTGTCCCCTTGGGAACTTGGGGTCCTAGGGTGGTTGTCTGTCCAGCAGGGTGTGTAACTAATTATGTGTCAGCAACGTGATTTCTTTGTTCTACCAAGTCCTGCATGAGGGTCACTGGGACAGGCAGACCCCATGACACTGTGTACTTGTGGCTCAGCACCTGCCCCTTTCTGGCCAAGAGCTCCATGAGGGAGATCCAGATTTCTCCTAAGAAGTAAAAAAGGCTGAGGAGTAAACTAGCACTTCTTGCATTAAAAAAAAACTTTTCTTAAATATTTTTTAGTTGTAGATGGACACAATATCCCCATTTTATTTATTTTTTTTATGTGGTGCTGAGGATCAAATCCAGTGCCTCATGTATGCAAGGCAAGCGCTCTACTACTGAGTCACAACCCCAGCCCCACGAAAAAAAAAATTTTTTTTTTAAAGAATAACAGAGCTTGTGGTAAATACCTGTAACCCCAGTGTCTTGGGAGGCTAAGACAGGAGAATCATAAGTTCAGCCTTAACAACTTAGCCAGGCCCTCAGCAACTTAGTGAGACCCCGTCTCAAAAAATTATAAAAGGTCTAAGGCTCAGTGAATAACAGAGCCAGGTGCAGTGGCTCATGCCTCTCATTCAAGCTACTTGGGAGGCTGAGGTAGGAAGCTCACAAGTTTGAGGCCAGTGTCAGCACCTTGGCAAAACCCTGTCTCAAAAATAAAAATTGAGGGCTGGGGATATAGCTCAGTTGGTAGAGTGCTTGCCTTGCATGCACAAGGCCCTGGGTTCAATCCCCAGCACCACACACACACACACCAAAAAAAAAAAAAAAAAAAAAAAAATTGAAAAGGATTGGGGATGTAACTCAGCATAAAGCACCCTGGCTTCTGACCTGGAGTCTTCAGACTGTAATCTTGGCCTGGGGTCTGTCTACTTAGGAACTTAGGAACTTAGGAACACATTCCTTTAAAAAGAAGTAATCAGGGCTGGGGTTGTGGCTCAGCGGTAGAGCATTCACCTAGCACATGCAAGGCCCAGGTTTGATCGTCAGCACCACGTAAAAATAAACGCATTGTGTACAACTAAAGCAAATAAATAAATATTTTATAAAAATAAATAAAAAGAAGTAATCATGGAGCTGGGGTTGTGGCTCAGTGGTAGAGTGCTTGCCTAGCATGTGTGAGGCACTGGGTTCAATTCTCAGCACCACATATAAATAAATGAACAAAATGAAGGCCCATCAATGTCTAAAAATATATATATTAAAAAAAAAAGAACAAATCAGCTAGGCACGGTCGTGCACGCCTGTAATCCTAGCACTTGGGAGGCTAAGGCAGGAGGATCACGAGTTCAAAGCCAGCCTCAGCAATGGCGAGGCACTTAGCAACTCAGTGAGACCCTGTCTCTAAAAAAAAAAAAAAAAAACAAATCAAAGGGCTGGGGTGTAGCTCAGTAGCACTTGCCTAGCATGAGCAAAGCCCTGGGTTCCATACCCAGCACCACAAAAAAAAAAAAAAAAAAAAAAAAAAAAAAACATAAATTACTATGTTTTCTTATAAATACAGCCCTGACTCTTGCATGTGGGCATGCTGTTGTGAAATTGAATATGAGGCTGTCCACTGTGTGGCCCCAGGCCCCTCTGGCTCAGTGTGCACAAGGCCTTGTAGTTCTGCTTTCTCACTTTCAGCAGTTTGTAATTTTGGATTCTCTGGTTGTTTGCTAAATACTGCTGAGTGCTAGCATTGGCTGTCCCTCCAACCTGGCCTGCAGGACCTTTTGGCTATTGCTATTGTTCATAATAGCAGCTTGTATGCAGCACCTGCTCTGTGCCAGGCACGACTTACCACCTCGCGTGGCTTAACTCATATTATCTCTCAGCAACACCGGGCAATGCCCACCACTGCACAACTGCACAGCTGGGGAGACTGAGGCCCAGGGAGGTCAGGTTCATCAGTGTGTCACTTTTAACCTTAGGGTGACAGCCTCTGTACTTGCTTTTCCAGCCTTGGTTGCTCCTTTTCTGATGGGTTTGAGTGTGTTTATTGAGTATCTGCTACATTCTGGGGCTGCTCACAGGCAGAGGGGATGCAGCCTGCCTTAATTTTCCTCCTCATCTTTCCCTTAGCACCTGCAGGGTCAGGCAGAGGACAGGAGGGAGGCTGGGTTTCCCCTCCCCATTTTCCACCCACCCACTCTGTCCTTTCCCCATTTTCCCCCAGATCAAGTTCACTCTGCTCAGTCTAGGGCCATGGGGAGGAAAAAAAATTCAGATCTCACGCATTCTGGACCAAAGGAATCGGCAGGTAAGTTTACTGGCTTGGAGTAGTGGTTGAGGGAAGGGCGTTCCTGGAGGGGGCCCACAGTCTGGGCAAAGGCCTGGCCATTTGGGAGACGTGCAAGGGGGTGAGGAGGCATCAGGAGCCTCGAGTCACCCTCAGGAGTTTGAGATGGAGAATTTGCTCACTTTCATGACCATTTCTTTGTTTATTGTCCCTAATGACTGAAGCCCGGCCCTACAGGGGACGGGGCTGGACAGAGACACACTCAATTCAGAGGGCGGCCAGGAGAAAAAGTGGGGGCTCTGTTTGGGAGGCCAAGAAAAGTTTACCAAAGAGGGGGGATATTTGGGTTGAATTGCGAAGCCCTAGTAGGAGTTGGCCAGTTGAGAAGTCTTAGGGAGCAGCGCAACCACAAGGAGCACACGGTGCCAGGCGTGGTGGCACACACCTGTACGCCCAGCCACTCGGGAGGCTGAGGCAGGAGGATTGCAAGTTCAAGGCCAGCCTGGAAAACTCAGCAAGACTCTGTCTCAAAATAAAATAGAAAGGGCTGGGGATGCAGCTTAGTAATAGAGGGCCCCTGGCTTCAATCCTGGGACCAGGAGCGGCAGGTGGGAAAACCCACGGAAAAGCACGGACTCTCTAAGCGCCCTCAAGGACCTATTAGGTCCCCACCTTCCCCCGCACTGCTGCACATCCTGACCCTTCCCCACTCTCCCTGCTCCTGTGGGTCCCGGGTCCAGGTGACTTTCACCAAGCGCAAGTTTGGGCTGATGAAGAAGGCCTACGAGCTGAGCGTGCTCTGTGACTGTGAGATCGCCCTCATCATCTTCAACAGCGCCAACCGCCTCTTCCAGTACGCCAGCACCGACATGGACCGCGTGCTGCTCAAGTACACCGAGTACAGCGAGCCCCACGAGAGCCGCACCAACACCGACATCCTCGAGGTACCTCTGGGGCCCCCCTCCCTGGCCCCAAGACGCCCCGCACACTCTGCCCAGGGACTCTGCGTTTGCACAAAAGACGAGCATTGCAATCTGGCCTTAAAACCAGCTTTGGGTAATGGAGGATGCCTCCTAGGGGTAGCTGCCTGGACGCTAAAAGGAAAGAACATGCTGGGCGTGGTGGCGCAGGCCTGTGATTCCAGCTACTTGGAGGCTGAGGTGGGAGGATCATGAATTTGAGGCCAGTCTCAACAACCTAGTGAGACCCTATCTCAAAATAAAAAAAAAAGCGCGGTGGTGCACGCCTGTAACCCCAGCAGCTAGGGAGGCTGAGACAGGAGGATTGTGAGTTCAAAGCCAGCCTCAGCAATAGCGAGGCAATAAGCAACTCAGTGAGACCCTGTCTCTAAATAAAGCACAAAATAGGGCTGGGCATGTGGCTCAGTGATTGAGTGCCCCTGAGTTCAATGCCTGGTACCAAAAAATAAAGAAATAAAATAAAAAGGGCTGGGAATGTAGCTCAGTGGTAGAGTGCTTGTCTAGCATGTCTGAGGTCTTGGGTTCAGTCCCCAGCACCACACACACACACACACACACACACACACACACACACAGAGCGAGTGGGGTGAGATGTGTGCACAAAAAGGTGCTGAGGAGCAAGCTTGCCTCACATAGGCTCAGCAGTTTTGATCTGAGCTGCTGCATCCTCAGGAGAAAGACCAGAGCAGATTTTCCAGGAGGTGGCTCAGTCCCCACACCTACCAGCCAGGGTAGGCAAGAGTAGCTAAAGCCCTGGGGCTGGAGGGAGCAGCAGGCTGCCCTGCATTGGGAGTCCCCAGTGTTCCAGGAGGGGGCAAAGCTGGCAAAGAAGAGGCAGGACCAAGAGTGTGCCGTTCTTTGGTCCCAGGGGAGGCCAGCTCAGTTAAGCCCATGAGGTCCTCAGGAGTTCAGTCTCCTCACATGTATTAAACCCCACTGCATGTGGGAGCAGAATGGAAGTAGCCACGGAGAGTTCAGGACTAAATTAGGACAGCACCAGCAAGCCTGGGTGATCTCAGCTCTGCTGTGTGACATAGGTGGGTCCTTGACCTCTCTGGTCCCTTCCTGAAACACAGTTGAAACTTTTTTTTTTTTTTTTTTTTTTTTTGGTGCTGGGGATTGAACTCAGGGCCACTCGACCACTGGGCCACATCCCCAGCCCTTTTTTGTGTTGTATTAGAGACAGGGTTTCACTGAGTTGCTAAGTGCCTCACCATTGCTGAGGCTGACTTTGAATTTGCGATCCTCCTGCCTCAGCCTCCCAAGTGCTGGGATTACAGGCGTGCGCCACCATGCCCAGCTAGCACAGTTGAAACTTACTAAATGGAACACACTGGGGTTTTAATCGATGGGGTTGGGCTGGAGTGGGCCATGCCCGCGTTCTGCCCTACCCTCAGAGCTGAGTGGGAAGGCCTGTCCTCTCTCCATAGAACTGTTTTTCCTTCCTTGGGTAGTGGGCAAAGCTCCATCCTGTTGTCTCCTGTCCCCATAGACACTGAAGCGGAGGGGCGTGGGCCTTGATGGGCCAGAGCTGGAGCCAGACGAGGGGCCTGAGGGACCAGGAGAAAAGCTGCGGAGGCTGGCAGGGGATGGAGGGGACCCAGCCTTGCCCCGGCCCCGGCTCTATGTAAGTAACCACCTGCCCCACTGTAAATGGGCCCTTCCCCACCCAGGCTCAAGCCTGAGGCTGGGATAGAGAGAGGGCCCCCGGGCCAAGGAACCTGGAGTTTGGAGCCAGCTCTCTGCCTGGGAAGGGGGAACTTCCTCAAGGAAGAAGCACTGTAGCTGGGGCTTTGAAAGATGAGCAAGAGTTCAATAGGCAGATAGTTCCTTCCTCCTTTATTTCTCTGATTCATTAAATACCCTCCCTGTGCCAGCTCAAGGCTGAGTGAGAGGCCTCAGCTCTGGACCTAGTGGTTGAAGAGAAACTAAGCCAGTGCAGGCTTCTCCCCTGTGGGTTTAGGCCAGGGCAGAGCAGGTGAGGGGATTGAGGAGGGAGTCAGAGGGAAGGCTTCCTGAAGGTAGGGAGGCCTTGGCAACCACACCATCCTTCCACCCATCCCACCTCTCTGCCCACAGCCAGCAGCACCCACTATGCCCAGCCCGGACATGGTGTACGGGGCCCTGCCCCCACCAGGCTGTGATGCCAGTGGGCTTGGGAAGCCCTACCTGCCCAGAGCCGCCCGTCTCCCTTCCGACCAGCAGCCCCCAAAGCTGGGCCCCCAGGTGAGTTCCAGGGAGGGTGTGGGGCTGGATCTTGGCTCTGGCTGAGTGTGTCATCTCGAACCCTCAGACTTCAGCGGATGGCATGGCCCACCCACCCTGTCTCTGGGGGCTCCTCCTTCTCAGGTCTGGCACACCCCTCTCTTCTCACCAAGCCACCTCACTAGCAAGACACCACCCCCCCTGTACCTGACAGCAGATGGGCGGAGGCCAGACCTGCCTGGTGGCCTGGCCGGGCCCGAGGGGGTCTGAGCACCTCGGTGAGTGAGGGAAGGAAGGCAGGGTGTTGGTGAGGGTGGACAGGGTGTCCTGGGTGTCCTCAGTGTCCCCTTCACCCTCTCTCCCCCACAGAGAAGCCTCTATGGTAGTCTGCAGAGCCCCAGCACCACCACGGCCGCAGGACCCCCACTGAGCAGCTTCCCTTTTCTCCCTGCAGGCCCCCCAGGTACACCCCCCCACCTCCTTGTCTGGGAAATGTCCACATACCTACCGGCTGTGGGTCCCCCAGGGGCAACCCACCAAAACAGAAAACTGGCCTGTGAGGTCAGCCTGGCTTGGGCAAGCGGCTCAGAGAGGTGTCCTCTCTCAGGCTACCCCTCCTGCCCACCAGAATATAGCTTGGGAGATCCCCCGCCGCCCCCTGGCTTGCTGCAGCCCCCGACCCTGACTCCTTGGCAGTCCTCAAGAGGGATGGACCCCCAGCCACCCCTGCCCAGTCCAAGTAAGTACCCCGATTTCTCCTCCAGATTTGGGTTTGTGGTGGGGCCCGTTCAGGTCCTCCAAAGCCTCTAGGCACTGCTGACCCCTGGTGGCGATCCCTTGTACTGCGCTCAGTTCACGGTTGGTGGGCGGCTGTTTTGGACGTCCCAAGAGGGATGGCCACCCCCTTCTTTCCCAGGGCCCTCCTGCCCCACGCCGTGCCACCTCCCTGGCTTCTTTTCCTTCCTCGACGAACTCAAGGCTTCCCTTTTCTCTCTCCCTTCCTGCAGTGGAGGCCGCAGCCTGGGCGAGGAGGGCCCGCCCACCCGCGGCGCCTCTCCTCCAGCCCCCGCAGTCAGCATCAAGTCTGAGCGTCTCTCACCGGCCCCCGGGGGCCCGGGCGACTTTCCCAAGACCTTCCCCTACCCTCTGCTCCTCGCTCGGCCCCTGGCAGAGCCCCTGCGGCCCGGGCCCTCCCTGCGACGGCTGCCTTCCACGGACGGCTGGCCCCGGTAATGGACCCAAGGGTGGCACTGGCCCAGCTCCCTCGCCTGGCAGGACGCGGGCACATGGAGACCAAGTCTCCCTCCCGGCCTCCGCAGATAAAATCTAGCAATCACTGGCCGCCTCCATCGTGGGGGTCTGCAGGGGGACGCCTGGATTCAGATTCGCCGTCGAGGATCTCCTGGCTCCTTCCAGTTTGTGATCCACCAATAAAACACGCGTGGTGTCCGTAGAGGAGACTGTTCTGTCGCTCCTCAGAATCCTACCCCTCCCCACCGCCCGGGGGGGGGGGTCCTACCCCCTCCCCAGTGGTCCCATTCCTGCCTTATCCTGGGTTGGGGTATCTTCTGCAGGCCTCCCTACCTTCAGGAAGCCTTCCCTCTGACTCCCTCCTCAATCCCCTCACCTGCTCTGCCCTGGCCTAAACCCACAGAAGAGTCAAGGGCCCGCAGTGTACCCCCAAGGAAGAGCTGGTGGAGAGCTGGGGACAAGAGCACCCAAGAGCCCTGCAGGGGGCGCCACCAGCTGGTGACGCCGTGGGTAGCAGGTGCCCAGATTCCCAGGCTGAGCTCTTGACCCTCAGCTTCTCCACGGTCATAGGCCAAGGGCTGCTTCTGGGGATGTTGGGTTATGGGCTCAGAGGGAAGCTCCAGGCAGGGTCGCAATGACTTACAGCAGGAAGCAACTGGGAATCATGAGTATCTGGCTACTGGTGGACTGAGAGTGTCCCGCTGCCTCCTTAAACTTAAATGCTACAGTGCAGTGGCGCATGTCTGTAATCCCAGCAGCTTGGGAGGCTGAGGCAGGACGATCGTGAGTTCAAAGCCAGCCTCAGCAATTTAGCGAGGCCCTAAGTAACTCAGCGAGACCCTGTCTCTAAATAAAATACAAAATAGGGCTAGGGATGTGGCTAAGTGGTAAAGTGCCCCTGAGTTCAATCCCCCATACAAAAACAAACAAAACCTTTTAAATCATACTTTCAGTTCCAACATGAGGACCATGCTGGTCCTTCCTCTTGGATCACTTCCCTCTCACCAACCCCAACTCCATCTCATAATTATTACAACTCATCCCACCCTTCAAGGCCCAGCTTTTTGTCCCCTCCTGCAGGAAGCCTTCCATCCCAAGGGAGAAAAGCGTTTGTGGAGTGGCAATCACAGATTTGGACAGATCTGCCCCCTTCCTTTCACTCTGCCAAGATCCAAAGCTGATTAACCAGCTCACCCAGCACCCTGGGGATCCAAGGGCCTTGCATTCCACCACCTGCACACAGAGACCTACATGGGGGATACCGAGGGAAAGCATTTGCATAATAGGCCTCAAAATTAGTCAAAGTGCCCAGGAAGTCAGCACTGAACTTCCTCAGTCTCCAGCCAAGATTTTGAACCTAGCTCATTTGGCGGTTGAGGGAACAGGGCAAAATAATGTGGCAAGACCTTTTTTTGTGAGGTGAGGGCAAGTCCATTAAGGGGATGTGTATAAAGGGCCATCACCTGCCAGACCCCTGCTAGGTCTTGTCCTGTGGGATCATCCCAGTCCCAGTTGCCTGCAGTTCCATCAGGGGGCTTTGAGGCTCATTTGCAGGGAAGACATGGCACAGTCAGAGTGTGTGAAAGCCCCTCTCTCCGCCCCCCCCCCCCCGGGGATCCAGGAGAAGATGACTGCGGAAGGTCAGGGGTAGGAGTGGCAGAGGTGGAAACAGTGTCTGCGCTCTCTGGGCGTCTTTGGAGATGGATACCCCAGGACTTGGGGGTGGGGGTGAAGGGAAGAGAGGTCCATGGGCTTGGGAGGAGGGCTTGCAGGGGGAGAGATGAGGCTGCCTCATGGCCTCTGTAGTGTCCCCCCAGTTCAAATTCAGGTCCTAAAGCCTCCCCACCTGGTCTCTTCTGTCTCCCTGTGCCCAGAGGAGGGCTGACTGTCCCTGTTCCACTGACCAGTGGCTTCCAGAGGTCTGGCAGAGCACACAGCACCCCGCTCCCCAGCAGCCCTGTCACCAAGTTCATCATGTCATGGCATGGTTGCGAACTGTCCTCCTAGGTTACCTCCCCTTCTGGGAGACCCCCCTTCCCCAACAAGGACCCTGGTCATCCACACAGGGAAAGGAAAAGAACTGCCCACCCAATGGCCCCCACCGTGTCATAGTCAGAGCCTCTCAGAGAACCTGACACAGGACCAGAGAATGACGAGAAGAGGGGCCAGTGCAGCAGGTGCGCTGGGGGAAACTGAGGTACAGTGGAAGAGGCTTCTTCCTAGTCTCTGGATCTTACCCCCATGGTGGACAATAAGCTGAGCAAGAAACTGGGCCAATCCCTGGAGTCAGTGCCCACTCGCTAACTGCCCAGTGTGAGCTTAAGATGTGGGCTTAACCAGGTGCGGTGGCACACACACGCCTGTAATCCCAGCGGCTCAGGAGGCTGAGACAGGAGGATCGAGAATTCAAAACCAGCCTCAGCAAAAGCAAGGCGCTAAGCGACTCAGTGAGACCCTGTCTCTAAATCAAATACAAAATAGGGCTGGGGATGTGGCTCAGTGGTCGAGTGCCCCTGAATTAAATCCCGGATATCCCCGCCCCTCCCCCCCCCCCCCCCCCCGAAAAAGATGTGGGCTTAGCTGGGCATGGTGGTCGCACCTATAGGCCCAGATACTTGGGAGTTTGAGGCAAGAGATTCGCTTGAGCCCAGGAGTTGGAGACCAGCCTGGGCAGCACAGCAAGACCCTACCTCAAAGTGGGCTCCTTCCTCCCTCCCTCCATGTGGACTAGGGATTTAACCCAGCAGTGATCTACCTCTGAGCTACATCTCAGCCCTGTTTTTTATTTTATTCTGGGACAGGGTCTTGGCAATTTACCCAGGCTGGCCTGCACCTGCAATCCTCCTGTCTCAGTCTCCCAAGTAGCTGGGATTACAGGCGTCCGACAGATGCTCATCAAAATGTGCTGATTTCTAAAGCTGAGGCCCCACCCCCAGGGTTGGGTGGTGGTGGTGGTGGTTCTGCCTCATCCACGGGAAGATGCACTTTTCCCATCTGCCAGGAGGTGGCGTCGGACGGCGCGCTTTGAATTCAGCACCCTCCTGTCCAAAGTAAAAAGTAAAATTTATTTCCTGCATTATGTGAGAGGTGCCTCCCTCCAACCTTGTTACCACGGAGGTACATTACCTGTTCGATATGGACAAATTTGCAAATAGGAATAAATAAATCCTTTTGGGGCGCGCATGCTACATTTTCAGGCTCTATGCCTGGGGACACAGGGAGGGTAGTGACACATGTTGTGTGTGTGTGTAATTATATGTGTGCAGCTCCAGGAGCCCTAGGCCAGGAGAGGACAATGGGCAGAGAACCAGGTTCCAGAAATACCTCCAGGCCTAGAGTCCTGCTCCGCACCTGCTGGCTCTGTGGATGTCCCCTTGTGAAGAAGAGGAGAGGGGAATTTGGGGCAGCATCCTACTAAGGAGCCGTTCTCAAGATGTTCCCCAGAAAAAACCACCACAGTGACATTCCCCAGATCCAATAGTACCGTGAGAGAGGCCCCAAGTCTCGTGGGAAAGTGGCCCAGGCACAAATGCAGTAGTGGAAGTCGTCACACTGTGAAATCTGAGAGATGCATTGGCAAGATCCCCACAAATAGAGATGATGGGATTGTCAGTTTGGGCAAGAAGGTGGACCTCAACGAGGGTTAGAGGGCACAGGGTGTGTATTGTAGGAATACAATGTCCAAGGAGAATCCAGAGTGCCCCCAGAGGCCCATGTGTTGAGGCTTGGTCCCCAGCCTGTGGCATTATTGAGTGGCAGTGGAACATTTAGGAGGGGAAGTGCCTCAGGGGAGAAAATTAAGTCACTGGGAGCCATGCCCCCGAAGGGAATACAGTGAGCCATGATGCCAACCCCTGAATCCTCACCGAGAAGTGGAGACTGTCGGTAGAGCAGCGGACGGGGCGGGCTGGAACGTGGTTGGCAGGCACAGGCCATGGCAATATGGAGCCAGCCACGCCAGTAAGGGCCTGAGGAGCTGAGAGCCAGGGCATGGTCACCTCTTACCTGGTGGTGGTCTGGCTTGGCCTGTTGAGCTGTGAGAAAAATGGAAGTGGGGACAGGCCTAAATGGAGATCCCAGGGCTCACCTATCAAGGATACTTTCCAAAACCTGATTAGCATAAATTTGAATTTTTTTGGGGGGGCACCAGGGATTGAACTCAGGGGCACTCAACCACTGAGCCACATCCCCAGCCCAATTTTGTATTTTATTTAGAAACAGGGTCTCAGTGAGTTGTTTAGCGACTCCTATCTCAGCCTCTGGACCTGCTGGGATTACAGGTGTGCGCCACTGTGCCCAGCTTGATTAGCATAAATTTGGACCAATAGGATTCATACTTTCCCAAAACCTGATCAACATATATTTGGACCAACGGTGTTGGCCCAGGAGCTATATAAACCCCTAGACTAGCACATGCAAGCATCCACCCCCATCAGTTCCCTGCTCGCCCACTAGAGTTCTTTTTCTTTTCTTCACACTTGAAAAAATCCTACTCTTCCACTCACTCATCCTTGTCTGTGAATTTCTCCTTTGAATTCGTGAGACAAGAACCCAGAAAGAAATAGGCAGTGAGCTGCTGGGGTTTGTTACAACACTGGAGGGCATAGCCTGACAATAAGAGCTGCAACCTGCCACTGTCCGGCTTTGCCATCTGTGACCTTGGAACTGACAATGACAGGCATTCCCTGCTTTGATTAGTTGATAACACTGAAGCAGGCTTTCTTGGCTGTAGAGGCCTGTAATTTACTCAGACCCCACCTGCCAACAGAAGTAGAGAATCTATTTTCATCTCAACTCCAATTTCACCAGGCCTCTTAACTTTCTGTGAGTAGTCCTCCTTTACCACATGCTTGTGCCAGGTTTGTACTGTGCCACAATCTGGCCAAAGTGACAGGGCAAGCAGACATAGATTGACATCCCGTAAACCATGAGACAATGGAAACCCTTATAAGTTGATTGTCTGTCAGCTTTTGTACAGTGATGGAAAGCTGACTTTAACAGGGAATATGGGATGGGATACCCAGTATAGAATAGAAAATATGAACTTGTCCAACAAAGGATGGAAGTCAAGGAATGTCCAGTGTAGAATAAGCAACAGGCATCCAATGTAGAATAGAGATGCTGAAAAAAGTAGTGAACAGAGTACAGGAGTTTTCACTTATTCAAGAGGGGTGCATTCCAAGACCCTCAGTGCCTGAAACCCTGGATAGTACCAAACCCTGGATAGTACATACATACCTATGATCAAGTTTAATTTATAAATGAGGCATAGTAAGAGATGAAGAACAACAACAACAAAATAGAACAATTTTAGCAGTGTGCTATAATAAATTATGTAAACATGGTCTTTTCTCTCTCTCAAAATACATTATATTTGTATGAATCCTTGTGATGATGTGAGATGATATAATGCCTATGTCATGAGGTGATGTAAGATGAATGACATGGGAATTGTGACATGGGTTAGGCTAGTATAAAAAGAATACTTGAACACAAGCACTGTGGAACCCCAATAGTTGATCTGATAGCAGATTAACTAAGTGACTAATGGGTGGGTAGCATATACAGCATGGATACCCTGGACAAAGCGATGATTCACATTCTGGTGGGGAGAAGCAGGATAAAACAATTTAAAACTTCAAAATCTTTTAATTTTATAATTTTCTATTTATATTTTCAGACTTCAGTGCACTGCAGATAACCAAAATTTCAAAAAGAAAAACTGTAGATGGGGGTGGTGGTGAGGATTACTGTAGTACTATGCTTAGAGTCCAACTAAAATTTTCATCTATTTAGCATTTATAAGTTAGAGAAAACTAGTTCAGCAGAGCAGTATCTCTGGGGTATCTCTCAGTTGTAAAGTATGTGCTTAGCCTTCATGAGGCCCTGAGTTTAATCCCCAGGACCCAAACAAACAAATGTAAATGAAAGAACAGCAGACAGAATGATCAAGGAGAAAATGGCCCAGGCTGGGATGGAGTGGGACAGCTCTAGCTTTCATTATTTTACCCAGAACCAAGGTGATTTAAAGTTTATGAATTGTTTATTTCTGGAATTTTTCATTTAATATTTTCAGACCATGGTTGACCCTGGGTAACTGAAACCAAAGAAGCAAAATCACAAATGGGGGGAAGGTTGATTGTATATGTGCAACTTCCAACATAGGACAGAGATATTGAGCAAACAGTGAAGAGTAGATTTCATGTATCTTCCAATATAGCACTGAAAACAGCACATCTGATGTAGAATAGAGAATGAGAAAATGGTCAAATGTAGAAAAGAGATGCTGAATAGACAATGAAGAATAGAGTATGTGGAAATTCCAGTGTAGAATAGAGACAAGGAAAAATAATGAAGGGTGGAGTATATAGAGTGTCCAGGGTGTAAGAGAAGATGGTGGCTTTTACTCTGAGTAAAGTGGGAACCCTGGACTGTCGGGAGTAGAGGAAGGATTTGTCTGGCTTAGGTATTATCAGGGGCCCTCAAGTAGCGCTGGAGAATACAGCTGTGTGTGTTTGTAGGTGGGGAATGGAGGCTACAGACCAGGAAAGAAGTGACTGGAGCAAGTGAAAGATGAATGAGATGGAGGCTGTGAGGGGCTGAGGCCAAGTTGGACTGTGGTTACACTTGGAAGGTGCAGCCATCAGCCCCATTCAGGTGTGGGATGACAGGAGGGTTGAGGCCATCTCCAGAATTTGTAGTTGAACATGTGGAGACAGAACTGCCACTTTTGCAATGGGGAGGCAGTGAAGGGGTGAGCCCAAGGGAAGATGTTGAAATTTGTGGGGTCTGGGATGCCTGTGAGGTTCCTGGGGACGCCACACAGGAGTGCCAAGTGATACCTGGCCTCATGAGCCAATGTGAGGTACAGATTTGGACCTTTCAGAACCTCAGTATCTTCATCAATGAAACGGAGGGAATTGTTCTACCACCCTTCATGCTGGAAGTGGTGTAAAAACCAATGCCCTCACCTCCAAACCTGCAGTAAATGCCCCTTTTCCTCCTTTCTTTGTCCCCTTTTCCTGGCACCCTTTTCCTCTTCTCTGATATTGTCCCCAAATCCAAGCTTCCCTGCATCCTACCTGCAAACCCAGATGCTGTAATTTGAATGTGTCCCCTGCAAGAAAAAACAACAACAACAACAACACATCTTGGATTGTTTTGTTTTGTACCAGGGACACTTTATCACTGAGCTACATCTCCAGCCATTTTATATTTTATTTTATTTTATTTTTAAAAAATATTTATTTATTTGCTTTAGTTGTACACAATGCAACACATTTATGTTTTACGTGGTGCTGAGGATCGAACCTGGGCCACGCACGTGCTAGGCGAGTGCTCTACCACTGAGCCACAACCCCAGCCCTTATATTTTATTTTTGAGACAAGGACTTGCTAAGTTGCTTAGGGCCTTGCTAAGTTGTTGAGGCTGGCCTTGAACTTGAGATCCTCCTGCTTCAGCCTGAGTTGCTGGGATTATAGGCATGCACCATTGCACTTGTCATGTGTTGGAAGCTTAATCCCCAGTGCAGTACTGCAAGGTGGGGCCTCATAGGAGGTGTTTTAGATGACAAGAACTTCACTGTCATAAATGTATCAATGCTGATTATAAGAGGGCTTGAGAACTGGGAGCAGTGGACACACCTGTAATCCCAGCTACTTGGGAGGCTGAGGTAGGAGGATTGCAAGTTAGTGGCCAACCTGGGCAACTGAGTGAGAACCTGTCTCAAAATGAAAACAACAACAACAAAAAAAGTGGAAATAAATAAAAGGGCTTTGGGGCTGGGATTGTGGCTCAGCGGCAGAGCGCTCGCCTCGCACGTGCGCGGCCCGGGTTCGATCCTCAGCACCACATAAATGCATTGTGTACAACTAAAGTAAATAAATAAATATTAAAAAAAAAAATCTTTAAAAAAAAAGGCTTGAGGCTTTGAGTTCAATTTCTTGGTCTTGCTCTCACCTTTGCCCTCTCTTGCCCTTCTACCATCCACCATGGGATGCAGCAGCAAGAGGCCCTCACCAGATGCAGCCCTTGAATCTTAGACATTCTGGCCTCCAGAACAGATAAATCTCTGTTCTTTATAGATTACCTAGTCTCAGGTTATCTGTTATAGCAGCACAAAACGGACTAATACACTGGCCTGAGGGACATATTGTGGCCCTCATTTGGGACTTGGGAAATCCCAGTGACCTCCAATGGTAGTCACCATCTTATCTCAAGGGCTGATCAATGTGCAGAGGATCAAAGTCACAGTGAATCCTCTGCAAACAGATATAAATAAAGACAAATCCACACAGAGACAAGGTAGTCAACTATATGGGGGCCTCCCTCCCTCACACAGGTGTCCACTCCCATACAAGCCATCAGACACCCAGTCATATCCACAGATATGTGAAGGAGCCCTAATCAGGAAGGGCTGTTGCAGCTAGCTGGAAGCCATAAGTTCCACCTGATATGTATGTGACGCACCTGTAGGCACCCGCAAAGCTGAAGGTATATAACCGGGTGAAAGCGGTCCGAGTTAGGAGAACGGAGAATTCAGTCAGTCGGGTAGTCACTCGGTCGGTCAGAAGAATCAGAGCGGCCAGAACGTAGGCAGAGCGGTTACAGAAGAGAAACCAGATAGAAGACAGAAGAGAAACCAGATAGAAGAAGTAATGACTGGTCAGAGTTAGGCCGAGACTCCTGAGGAAGACAGAAGACAGAAGACAGAAGACAGAAGAAAGAAGAAGGAAGAAAGAAGAGAGAAGAAAGAAGCTCTAATCTTTCTCTAAGCTAAGCTCTAGCTCTAAGACTCTAAGCTAAGAAGACAAGAAGAAAAGCTCGCTTTAATCTTTCTCTCTAAAAATCTTTCTTTCCCTCTCTAAGCTCTAAGAAAGTAGAAGTAAAAGTAGTAAAAGCTTAACTCTGCCTCCGAGAGTTTTTCCTCCCGGTTTTCGGTACCAGGCAGCTTACAGATATGTTTCTCAGGCAGACATTCTCAGTCATAGAAACAGATAGCAAGGCTGGGGGTGTGGCTCAGTGTTAGAGCACTTGCCTGGCAAGTGTGAGGCACTGGGTTTGATTCTTAGTACAGCATGTAAATAAATAAATAAGTTAAATAAAGATCCATTGACAACTAAAAAAAAAAAAAAAAAGAAAGAAAGAAAGAAAAGAAAAAAAGAAAAGAAAAGAATACAGAATACTCAGGTATGTACACTAGAAGCCCTTCCTTCCAAGCCATGAAAGAGACCATTAGATTCCTGAGGCTGACATTTGGTCCTTAATCCAGCCATTATGAATCTGACTTACCTCTTCCATTTTCTATTATATGAGCCAAAAATTTCCCTGTTATGTTTCAGCCCTTTTGAGATGTATGTTTTGTGGAGCAAGCTAGAGACCTGGATGAAAAAACAAACAAACAAACAAACAAACAAACAAAAAAAAAACGAATAAAGTATTTGCTAGGTGAAAGGATTCTTGGAGGCACTACAATACAGGGGATATTTACTAAAGTCTGGCATAAGATAGCATGGTCAGTGGCAAGTTGTACTACAGTGCATACAATAGTTTGGGTGGCAAATTTAGGTACGGCAGTTTTACACTAATTCAGGAATGTAAATGTAATCTAAGCACTTAAAAGTCTGGTTAGTGAGGACTACTGAATATTCTTGATCAGGGGAGTTCCACATTTAGAATTATCTCTCACTGTCCCAAGAGCGCATGGATGGGTGGATATTTTCACTGCAGACCTGATATACAGGTGCAGGTGAAGAGACTTGAGGTCGGCTATACTGGATTGGGACAGTGATGCCGCCTCATTCAGTGTGTTAGAACTACAACTTCCGGCCTGCAACGCGAGCGACCTCTCGTTCCTTCACGACTTGCCGGTTCTGGACCTGCTGATTGGTTGCATGAGCTGCTCGTTAGACAACAGTCGGGCTCTGATTGGTCGAGTTTCTGCGGCGTGCCCAGAGCCTCAAGCTTGTGGGTCGGCGATCTGTGCTCCCAAAGGCAACATGGTGAGTGTCCCTCGGCTTGTGGGCCCTGAGGTGCCAGGTCCCGCTAAAAGAGATCCAGGGACACACCGAGGGGACAGGATCCTTTGTGAGGATTGGAGACTGAGGGCCGCGTTATCCTCTCTGATAGCGTGGGTCTCACTGCTGGCCCTGGGAGTCAGCTGCGGCGGTACTGAGCGCACCCGAAACCCTGAGCTCTCCGAGTGTTCTTGCAAGCCTCTGGGGACGCTTTAGAGTCTTGGGGTCCTGCCCAAGTGGAGTGGTCCCAAGGAGGGGCCTGGGGACCCGAGCCTGTTCGGAGTCCCGCGAAGGTGGTCTGGGATTCCACTGCAATCTATTCTGGGGACAGGGGTCCTTCGAGGGCGTAGGATCTGCGCAGACTGGCTCCCTCGGGGACCCCAGTGGTATGTCAAGGGCATGGGAGCCCCCGAGAGGTGGGTCTGAGTGGTCTCAAGGCTGGCCAGGGTCTCAAAATCAAAGACCACACAGTTGGAACCCTTAGCCTCGGGCGGCTCTGGGTCCATCCCATTGAGTGTATTCTTTAAACTTGGCCCAGCCCCTGCAGTCCAGGTTGGTGCCAGGAGGAGGGCGAGACACCTGCATCCCAAAGCGGAGCAACCTAGACAAAGGAAAGGATATGGGACTGGAGGGGCCCCGGGGCGCCCTGGACCTATTTGCGGTATCCCTGAAGGGGGGCGTTGTGGTGAGCCTGAAGGAAGGGCATTGATGGAGGCGGGTGTTGGAAGTGGGGCGTGGTTCCAGGCGTGAGTGCTGGATGCTGTAGGAGGTGAAGTTAAGGGCATGGAATGGAGGTCGGTTGCTTTAAGTTTGTATTCGAGCCGGGCGCGGTGGCGCACGCCTGCAATCCCAGCACTTGGGAGGCTGAGGCAGGAGGATCGCGAGTTCAAAGCCAGCCTCAGCAATGGCGAGGCTCTTAGCAACTCAGTGAGACCCTGTCTCTAATAAAATACAAAAAAGGGCTGGGGATGTGGCCCAGTGGTCGAGTGCCCCTGAGTTCAATCCCCGGTACAAAAAAAAGTTTGTATTCGAGGACTGTAGATTCAGGGAAGGGTTTTGAGTAGGGGAGGGACATGGACTAATGGAAGGCTCCAGAAGATCCTTAGAGACTTCCACAGAGCGTTGACTGCGTTGACTGCGTTGACCCCATTGACCCCATTGACCCCCGAGAGACAAGGGACTGCTGCAGGGCGGGGCTGTGAGAAACATCCCTGGCCAGACCTCTGAACTTAGGTGAAGGGATTCGCACCTCCTTGTCCTCTTCTCCTTTTCTTTCTGCCCTAGGTGCACTAGGATGCAACGTGAACCAGGGTCCCCTTTCCGAGGGTGGTCAGCGATGAAGAGCCCTGGGGTCAGGGAGGGCCTGTGAGACCCAAGTGGTTAGGCGCAGGGAGAACTGGGGAGAGAGCTGTCGGTGAGGAGGGATGGTCTCCAGATGGCCTATCCTGCCTTACAGGCCGCATAGTGGAGTTGGGGAGTTGATTGTGAGACTGGCACTGCCGAAAGCAGGGTCCGCAGGAGTGATGGTGAGGTGACAGGGTCTCTGCGAGAGGAATCTGGAGGAGACACTGGTCTTTGATCTCAGCAGAGAGATTTGATCTGGAGGTGCCCCGGAATGGGGACCGTGCTGGGTGGGGTCTATGGACAAAACCCTGGTTTGGGGTCACAGGGGAGTGCGGCAGAGAAAGAAAAAAATGTCTGGGGCTCCCCTAAAGCCCGGATGTTTAGACAGCACCTGGTGGGAGGTACTGGGGGGGGGGGCGCTGGAAGGAGCTGGGAAGGGGTTCTAGGAAAGCCTGGGGGTGGAAAGGCCTGGCCCACCCGGTTTTGAGCATCCCATGGACCCGCCCACATTGTCCCTAGTGCTGGTCCCTCAGACAGCACTGGAATAGATGGGAGGGGGAGCAATGAGGATTTGTAGACTAGGAAGATGTAAAAGAGGGTTTCAGTTCTCAGTTTACCTGTCACAGACAGAGAATATGACCTTTCCTTTTTTTTTTTTTTAATTTTAAATATTGTTTAGTTGTCAATGGATCTTTATTTTATTTATTTATATGTGGTGCTGAGAATCGAACCCAGTGCCTCACACGTGCTAGGCAAGTGCTCCACCACTGAGCCCCAGCCCCAGCCCCAGAATATGCTCTTTCAATTGTTTTATTTTATTTTAAATTTTATTTATTTTTAAATTTTGGTGCTGGATTGAAGTCAGGGTTTTACTCATGCTAAGCCCACACTCTAACCCGGAGCTACACCCCTGGACCCAAGTCACTTATTTATTTTTTTAAACTAATTAATTTTTTTGCATTGCTGGAGATCAAACTCAGGACATTGAAGATGCTAGGCTAAGTTGGTTAATTTTTTTTAATATATATTTTTTAGTTGTAGGTGGACACAATACCTTTATTTTATTTATGTGGTGCTGAGGATAGAACCCAGGGCCTCACACATTTGAGGCAAGTGCTCTATCACTGAGCCACAACCCCAGCCCCCTAAGTTCGTTATTATGATGGATTTCTCAGCAGTCTTCTGAATGATCGCTAGGCCTGTATTCCCCACACTAGAGCTTTTCCTGTTAAATTTAGCTTCCTTTTTGTGAGACCATGGTGAGCAGAGAACGAGAACTAAATTTAGCTTATTTTTACCTGATCAAATAATTATTTTTAATAATCAATTAATTTTAATGTTAAGGCATCTTTATTTCATTTTAGATGTTGGTTATACCAGAATGCTAGTAGTCAGCTCTTTAGAGCACATAATTTTATATAATTACATAATTGCTGATAGAAAATTAGTATTTACTGTATTCAGGGAGGAAAACTCAGCTTCAGACTGATAGGTAGAGGAAAACGTGTTTTGAATTATGCTTAAAAGGTTGTCATGGGGCTGCGGTTGTAGCTCAGTAGTAGTAGAGCACTCGTCTAGCACGTGCGCGGCCCAGGTTTGATCCTCAGCACTACGTAAAAATAAAAAGGCATTGTGTACAACTAAAACAAATAAATAAATATTAAAAAAAAAAAAAAAGGTTGTCATGGGCTGTGGTTGTGGCTCAGCGGTAGAGCACTTACCTAACACGTGCAAAGGCTGTGGGTTGGATCCTCAGCACCACATAAAAATAAATAAATAAAATAAAGGTATATATTTGTTTTTTAAAAAAGTTGTCATTTAGAACATGGTAAGAAGGGCTGGGAGCGCTCTCCTAGCACATGCGCCGCCCGGGTTTGATCCTCAGTACCACGTACAAATAAACGCATTGTGTACAACTAAAGCAAATAAATAAATATATAAAAAAAAGAAGAACATGGTACGAAAATTCCAAATTTCAAAAATTAATAAAAAAATTTTTAAAAAGAAATATTTTTAAAATTGAAGGATGGGGGATACGGGGGTATAACACAATGGTACAGCCTGCCTAGCAGCATGTATGAGACCCAGTGTCTGAGGCCCTAGGTTCTATCCCCCTCTCCCTCCCCCCGCCCCTATAGAATCCAGGGGTACTCTACTATTGAGCTACATTCCCAGCCCTTTTTATTTTTTATTTTATTTGGAGACAGGGCCTCTAAGTTGCTGAGGCTGGCCTGGAATTTGCTGTCCACCCACCTCAGCCTCTGGAGTTGCTGGGATTATAGGCACACCTGGCAATACATTATAAAAATATATGTGGACCCACATGCATATTTCTGCCACCTAAATGCGTAACTTAAGCAGTAACCAGAAGCCGGGCCCGGTGGTGCACGCCTGCAATCCCAGCACTTTGGGAGGCTGAGGCAGGAGGATCGCGAGTTCAAAGCCAGCCTCAGCAATGGCGAGGCACTTAGCAACTCAGTGAGACCCTGTCTCTAATAAAATACAAAAAAAGGGCTGGGGATGTGACCCAGTGGTCGAGTGCCCCTGAGTTCAATCCCCGGTACCACAAAAAAAAAAAAAAAAAAAAAAGCAGTAACCAGAAATGTAGATGGCTTTCCAAGGACATCTTGATTACAAAGGGAGGGAGAGGAGGTGAGGGTGCTGGGTCCTTCCAGCATGTTAGGGTGACGAGGCATAAGACACCGCTGGTGCATAGCCGGGAGCCCAGAAGGCGGTGGGAGAGGAGCCCCTTGAGGTGGTGAGGAATAATATATGAAGCAAAATAGGAAGTACTCCATTTCCACCAGAGAAAAGTGACTCAGGTAGATTAATCCACTTTCTCCACCTTCCCACCAGGGCACTTTGGGGGTGGGGGATTCCAGGCCTGGCGAAGGGGTGGGGCTGTCTGCACTCAACAGAAGTTTCCCAAGGTTGAATCTGGGCGCATCCCAGTCCTTTCCCCAAGATGCCACTGGAGCCAGGCCTCTTGCCTGGCTTTTCTATAAATAGACTACATTCCTTGGGAGGGAGCAAGCATTGTCCATCATGTCCCCTTCCCCCAGGCGGTCCTCGGAGTGCAGCTGGTGGTGACCCTGCTCACAGCCACCCTCATGCACAGACTGGCACCACACTGTTCCTTTGCACGCTGGCTGCTTTGTAATGGCAGGTGAGCCCCCCAGCACCACCCAGATGTGGAGGAGTCCCCTCTGGGTCCCCAAGCCCGGACTTTACATTCCACTGTTTTTTTCTTTTTATTTTCTTTTGACATGAAAGGTAACAACTTTATTGAGGTACAATTGAAGTACAAACCAATAGCGCTGCTGTATCCATTGTGACAGATGCATGCACTGAGAAGCCACTGCCACACCCCACGTCTCCTCACCTTCTACCTTCCTATAACCCAGCCGTCTTTTTTTGTCCCTGTTGGAGTCTCTAATCCTTCCTGAGAGTCTGGTGGACACTAAATTATCTCCCTGGAGTTAACCTGAAGATTCAGGGGTGTCCAGGACACCCAAGTTCACCGGGCCTGGATTTGCTGTGGCTGCCTCAGTCTGCCCCTAACCATCTTCTGGGAAGGGTCTTCCCTTAGGCCACGCCCACCCAGCCCTCCAACTCTAGCACCTGGATTTGGGACTGCCTGCCTCCGTCTCCCCTTGCTGACTGCCTCTCTGTCCTCAGTCTGTTCCGATACAAGCACCCATCAGAGGAGGAGCTTCGGGCCCTGGCTGGGAAGCAGAAGCCCAGAGGCAGAAAGGAGCGGTGAGTGGACCCATCCCCACGGTGCCCCAGCCCTGGTCAGTGGCTGCTGCCCACAGCTTCAGGCTGCAGGGACATGGGACCTCCTCCCACACTTCCAGGTACCACTATGGGCACAAGTAAATCAGTGGCCCACAGCCTGGGGACAGGGTCATGGTCAACATTGAATATTTATTAACATTTTTGCTCTTGGCCAACCCTGTGGGTGGGAGGTTCCCACACCCTGGTGTGCAGAGGAGACCCGAGCTGGAGGCTTCTTCTGAGTTCCGAGCGTGGCATGGTGGAGCCTTTCAGGGGCCGTGTGGGATGCCACTCTCACCTGCCCTTTGCTCCCTTCTTTGTCCCTCTGTCCCCCAGGTGGACCAATGGCCTTAGTGAGGATAAGCCGTTGTTGGTGCCCCGAGATGCCCCGTTCCAGCTGGAGACCTGCCCGCTTACGGCTGTGGATGCCCTAGGTAAGAGCCCAGTCCTGGTCCCCCAAACCTCTGGCCGCATGGGTCACCCCATCCAAAGGGGTGTCGGGAGGGGGACTTCCTGGGTGGGCTGAGCCTAGTGCTCTCCACAGTCCTGCGCTTCTTCCTGGAGTACCAGTGGTTTGTGGACTTTGCGGTGTACTCGGGTGCTGTGTACCTCTTCACGGAGGCCTACTATTACCTGCTGGGCCCAGCCAAGGAGACCAACATCGCTGTGTTCTGGTGCCTGCTCACGGTGGCCTTCTCCATGTATCCTTCCTCCCAGTTCCCAGGGTGGGGCAGGAAGAGGGCATGTGGGAGCAGGACCTGAGCTTCCCTGTCCCCACAAGTTGGTATATCCGTGATTACCTGCTGTGCCATAAACATCCCCCAAATTCAGTGACATAGAGCAGCCACCTTGTGCTGTGGGTTAGCCCATCTCGCTCCATAGGCTCTACCTGTACCCAAAGTGGTACCAGAGATATCAGGAAACCAGAGGGGACAGCTTGTTTGAAGTTGATGCATCCTCATCCCAGAACTTTCTACCATACTGCGTGTTAAAGCAAGTCACCAGGCCAGCCCCATTCTGCAAAGTTTGCATGAAGCTTCATAGAGAGCAGAGGCAAACATTGGAGACCCAGTCTGAGAAAGTACAGAGGGAACATCACTCAGCTGAGGGGCTGTGGAGACAGAAACCAGTCTTAAAACCCACACTGGTTCTGAAAAATCCCCCTGGGTCACTATGAGGGAAGATTGGAGACTCAGCCCTCATAACTCTGAGCTTTTCCAAGGGACATGGATGCCACCGCTAGGAAGGATGAGTAAAGGAACCAGGGTCACCTGGAGGGGAAACTGCACAGCCTTTTTTCTTTTTTTTTTGTGGTGCTGGGGATGGAACCCAGGGCTTCCTGCATGCTAGGCAAGTGCTCTACTACTGAGCTGCACCCCCAACCTTGTGCTGATCACTTCTAATTAGCTACAGGTAACTCCGTAATAAGTGCCCCTGGCTCACACCCTGATCTGTGACCCCAAGCTCCATGCAACTCTTAAGGTGGATTTGTGCAGAGTTATTTGTGCTCTGGAGTTGGGGGACCCTGGCTGCAGTGGTGGAGCAGGGGTACCAGCCCTGTTCAAAGCCGCCTTAGCTCCACCCCCCAGCAAGGTGTTCCTGACCGTTACCCGCTTGTACTTCAGTGCCGAGGGCGGTGGCGAGCGCTCTGTCTGCTTCACCTTCGCCTTCCTCTTCCTGATCCTGTCTATGTTGGTGCAGGTGGTCCGGGAGGAGACCCTTGAGCTGGGCCTGGAGCCAGGTAGGTATAGTCCTCAGTTCAGTGTGGGGCTACTGCCTCTGTCACTCGGGGAAGCTGCCCAGGGCGGGTATTTAGCTGGCTTGCCCATCCCAGCACTTGGAGGACTTCTAGGGCTGGAGCAGTCTCTACCAGCAACTGCAGAAGTTCATGAGCCTCACAGGCTTGCTCCTGAGTACCCCCAGCAAACTTTGGGGACCAGAGGATATCCCCTCTCACTGTCTCTGATGGAAGCACCTGACTATAGCCCTTCACATGAGTACTTATTTCTTTTGTGGGGGTGGGTGTACCAGGGATTGAACTCAGGGGCACTCAACCACTGAGCCTCACCTCCACCCCTATTTTGTATTTTATGTAGAGACAGGGTCTCACTCAGTTGCTTCGCCCCTTGCTTTTGCTGACTCTCGCTTTGAACTTGTGGTCTTCCTGCCTCAGCTTCCCGAGCTGCTGGGATTACTGGTGTGGGCCTGGCTCACATGAGTACTTCTGTCGAGTGCTCCAGTCTATTCTCTATCTGGCAACCTATGTTTAATATTTATCTATTCTAATTTAATTTGGAAGAAATAGGTAAATGATATAAAATTTATAAGACACAGAACAGAAAACACTATTCCTCATGTTTCTCCTCTCACCAGAGAGAACCTAGGGTGCCACTTTAGTTAGTCACATAAAATAGTGCCTCTACACCTTATCTATTTCCATGAAAGGTGATAAATATTGGAGATTGTTCTTTTTTTTTTTTTTTAATGGCACCAGGGATTGAATTTAGGGGCACTCAACCACTGAGCCACATCCCCAGCCCTATTTTGTGTTTTATTTAGAGAGAGGGTCTCACTGAGTTGCTTAGCACCTCGCTTTGAACTTGCGATCCTCCTCCCTTAGCCTCTGGAGCCACTGGGATTACAGGCGTGTGCCACCACGCCTGGCTCCCAGCCCTTTTTTCATATTTTATTTTTATGAAACAGGGTCTTGCTAAGTTGCTGAGGCTGACTTTGAACTTAAAATCCTCCTGCCTCAGCCTCTCAAACCACTGGGATTACAGGCATGTGCCACT
Organism: Tamias sibiricus; assembly: GCA_025594165.1. NCBI lineage: Eukaryota > Metazoa > Chordata > Mammalia > Rodentia > Sciuridae > Tamias > Tamias sibiricus. The sequence continues at coordinate 17,690,718 of CM046673.1, read as the reverse complement.
GTGCTTGGCTGTAGATTGTTCTTTGATGCCACATGCAGTATAGGGTTTGTTTGTTTGTTTGTTTGTTTGTTTTTGCAATACTGGAGGTGGAACCTAGGACCTTGCACAGGTTAGGCAAGCATTCTACCACTGAGCTACATCCCTAGCTCTTTTTATTTATTTTGGGACAAGGGTCTTTCTGGCCTGGAACTTTTGATCCTCCTGCCTCAGCCTCTAGAGTAGCTGGGATTAGAGGTTTGTGTCACCGTGCCTGGCCTGCAGTGTTGTTTTAATATCAGCTACAAAGTATGTCATTTTGTTGATGTTCTGTGATTGTTTAATCAGGATTTTAAAGCACTTGCCCAGCAGCAGGCATGAGGCCCTGGGTTCCATATCAGCAACACACACACACACACACACACACACACACACACACACATTTGGAGTTTTGATAATGTTGCAAATGCACATCACCCTTCTGGAGAAGATGTAGGAACATGCCTGGCACCCCACATCCTCGCCACCCTGATTCCTTAAGCTTATTCATCTTGGGAGATCTGATGAATGAAAATATACATGAGGTTGAACATCTTTTCATATGTTAAAGAGATACAGTAATGAGCTGCTACAATGTTTTGATCAACAGACCACATATATGACATTGGTCCCATAAGATTATTTCACCTGGTAACATGGTAGCCTTTTCAGTTTAGTAAGCACACTCTTCATGTAAACCCCAGGATAAAACCATCTAATAATGTATTTCTCAGAATGTACTCTCTGCTAATAAGCCACCCATGCCTGTTTTTGAAAAGATCTCTTGAAATATCTGATATCCAGATATCCTGAAAAGGTCTGTTTAATTTCTTTTTGCCTAGTTTTTTTTTTTTTTTTTTTTTTTTTGCAATTCTAGGGATAGAATCCAGGGCCTGGTGCTTTACCACTGAGCCACACGCCCAGCCCTTGCCCAGTTTTATTTACTTACTAAGTATTGGTCCTTTATTTGACTTGCAGGAGTGTTTTTACTCTGTGATGGTGTCCTTGGGTGCACAAAACTTTTCCATTTTCATGACGTCAAATCTGTCTATTTTTTCTTTTGTTGCCATGTTTGTTATGTCTTATCCAAGAAATCCTTGCAAAACGCAATTTTGTGAAGCTTTGATCAGGCTGCGTGTGTTCTTTTTACTCTCTTGTTGATTTGTAGGGTTTCTTTATCTGGATACTGATCCTTTGTAACATGTGTTGCACATACTTCATCGTATCAACTATGACACACCACTGTTTCAAGAGTAGTGTGGATATCTGTCGCTGGGACAAGATACCTAAGATAATCAACTTAAGGAGAGAAGTTAATTTTATTTTGATTCATGGTTTCAGTACAATAGTCATTTGGCCGTTGATCCTTTGGGCCCATGGTGAGGCAGGACATCCTGGCAGAAGCCCTTGGTGGGTGAAAGCTGCTCACCTTGCCAGGGCCCAGAAGCAAAGTCAGAGGAATGGGCCAGGTTCCAATATCCCCTTCAAGGTCATGTCTCCAAACATCTAACTTCCTCACAGTAGGCCCACCTTCTAAAGTTTCCACTATCTCCCAACCCACCTCAGGCTGGAGACTGCGCCTTTAATACGTAGGCCTCGGGGAAACTTCCAGATCCAAATCATAAGAACGAGCTACTGATGAAAGATCAAAAGGAGTTACTGAAACTATTGTATGCCATCAGTTGTCATACAGTGCCAATTTCAGAGAGGTTAAAATGTAGAAAAAAATTTATATCTTGGATTTGATTAAATTTCCAATTTATGGTGTGTCTACTTTCTCTAGAGGGCTTCTTTCTCTCTTAAAAATATTTTTTCCTCAAACATTTTATTTTGAAAAACTTCACAAATACAGAGAAACCAGACATAGTGGAGCACACCTATAATCTCAGCAACTCAGGAGGCTGAGGCAGGAGGATCTCAAGTTTGAGGCCAGCCTAGGCAGCTTAGCAAGACCTTGTCTCAAAATAAACATTTAAAGGCCTGGGGATGTGGCTCAGTGGCAAAGCACCCATGGTTTCAATCCCTAGTACTGGGTGAGGGCAGGGGGAAGAATTGTACTAAATCGTGGATCCTGTTTGGTTTTCTGTTGTTCTTTCTGATTCTTCTCATTTTGTATATCTAGGATCTCAGAGCAGTCATGGTAGACTTCTTTTTTTGTTTGTTTGTTTGTTTTCTGATTTCTCGATTGACTACTGTGTTAGTTAGCTTTGTTATCACTATGACAGAATACCTGAGAGAATCAACTTAAAGAGAGGAAAGATTTATTTTGACTCATGGTTTTGGAGTTTTTAGTTCATAGTTGGTTGGCCTATTGCTTTGGGGCCTGTGGTGAGGCAGAACATTGGAGTGGGAGCCTGTGGTACAGGAAGCGGTGTCCCTCACAGCAGGCAGGAAGCAAAGAAAGAGAGAAGGTGGGACCTGGATCCCGTTAACCCCTCCAAGAGCACATGACCATAATGACCTAACTTCCTTCCACCAGGCCTTACCTCCTAAAAGTCCACGACCTCCCCATAGCATCATGGAGTAGGGACCAAGCCTATACCACACAGACCTTTGGGGGACACTTACTAAGCCCCACTTTGTCTTTCTCTCTCTCTCTCTCTCTTTTGTGGCACTAAGGGTGGAACCCACAGTGTCCTGTATGCTATGTAAGTGCTTTACTGCCAAGTTACACCCCTGCCTACCCCTTAAGTTTTTTGGTGTTGTTTGCTTGGTTGATTTTTTGGTACTGGGGATTGAACCTAGGGCCACTACCATTGAGCTATATTCCAGTCCATTTTATTTTTTAGATATTTATTTATTTGTTTTAGTTGTACACAATGCGTTTATTCTTACATGGTGCTGAGGATTGAACCCGGGCCATGGACATGATAGACGAGCGCTCTACCACTGAGCCACAACCCAGCCCCTTCCTAGTCCTTTGTATTTTTATTTTTGAGACAGAATCTCCCTATGTTGCCAAGGTTGTTTCTAAGCTGCCAAGGCTCCTGCCCCATAAGTTTTGACTTATATTTTTCATCATTTTGTTCTGGGTATTTTAGCATTTTCATTATGATTTTTTCTTTAACCTATGAATTGTTACATAAATGTCTTAAAAATTTAAAACATAGGGGCTGGGGCTGAGGCTCAGCAGTAGCGCACTTGTCTGGCATGTGTGAAGTACTGGGTTCAATTCTCAGCACTGCATGTAAATAAATAAATAAATAGGTCTATCAACAACTAAAAAATATTTTCAAAAATTTTCAAACATAAGCTGGGCACAGTGGCGCACGCCTGTAATCACAGCACTTGGGAGGCTGAGGCAGGAGGAGCGTGAGTTCAAAGGCAGCCTCAGCAATGGCGAGGCACTTAGCAACTCAGTGAGACCCTGTCTGTAATAAAATACAAAAAAGGGCTGGGGATGTGGCTCAGTGGCAAAGCACCCATGGTTTCAATCCCTAGTACTGGGGTGAGGGCAGGGGGAAGAATTGTACTAAATCGTGGATCCTGTTTGGTTTTCTGTTGTTCTTTCTGATTCTTCTCATTTTGTATATCTAGGATCTCAGAGCAGTCATGGTAGACTTCTTTTTTTGTTTGTTTGTTTGTTTTCTGATTTCTCGATTGACTACTGTGTTAGTTAGCTTTGTTATCACTATGACAGAATACCTGAGAGAATCAACTTAAAGAGAGGAAAGATTTATTTTGACTCATGGTTTTGGAGTTTTTAGTTCATAGTTGGTTGGCCTATTGCTTTGGGGCCTGTGGTGAGGCAGAACATTGGAGTGGGAGCCTGTGGTACAGGAAGCGGTGTCCCTCACAGCAGGCAGGAAGCAAAGAAAGAGAGAAGGTGGGACCTGGATCCCGTTAACCCCTCCAAGAGCACATGACCATAATGACCTAACTTCCTTCCACCAGGCCTTACCTCCTAAAAGTCCACGACCTCCCCATAGCATCATGGAGTAGGGACCAAGCCTATACCACACAGACCTTTGGGGGACACTTACTAAGCCCCACTTTGTCTTTCTCTCTCTCTCTCTCTCTTTTGTGGCACTAAGGGTGGAACCCACAGTGTCCTGTATGCTATGTAAGTGCTTTACTGCCAAGTTACACCCCTGCCTACCCCTTAAGTTTTTTGGTGTTGTTTGCTTGGTTGATTTTTTGGTACTGGGGATTGAACCTAGGGCCACTACCATTGAGCTATATTCCAGTCCATTTTATTTTTTAGATATTTATTTATTTGTTTTAGTTGTACACAATGCGTTTATTCTTACATGGTGCTGAGGATTGAACCCGGGCCATGGACATGATAGACGAGCGCTCTACCACTGAGCCACAACCCCAGCCCCTTCCTAGTCCTTTGTATTTTTATTTTGAGACAGAATCTCCCTATGTTGCCAAGGTTGTTTCTAAGCTGCCAAGGCTCCTGCCCCATAAGTTTTGACTTATATTTTTCATCATTTTGTTCTGGGTATTTTAGCATTTTCATTATGATTTTTTCTTTAACCTATGAATTGTTACATAAATGTCTTAAAAATTTAAAACATAGGGGCTGGGGCTGAGGCTCAGCAGTAGCGCACTTGTCTGGCATGTGTGAAGTACTGGGTTCAATTCTCAGCACTGCATGTAAATAAATAAATAAATAGGTCTATCAACAACTAAAAAATATTTTCAAAAATTTTCAAACATAAGCTGGGCACAGTGGCGCACGCCTGTAATCACAGCACTTGGGAGGCTGAGGCAGGAGGAGCGTGAGTTCAAAGGCAGCCTCAGCAATGGCGAGGCACTTAGCAACTCAGTGAGACCCTGTCTGTAATAAAATACAAAAAAGGGCTGGGGATGTGGCTCAGTGGTCGAGTGCCCCTGAGTTCAATCCCCGGTACCAAAAAAAGAAAAAAAAAAAAAATTCAAACATAGACCTTTAAAATTTTCTTGTTTGTTTCTACCTTAATTGTATTGTGATTACAGAAGATGAACTACTTGAAGTTGATTCTTTTAAATTTGGTAAGATTTCCCTGATGAGGCTGAGATTGTAGCTCAGTGGTAGAGCACTTGCCTAGCAAGAGTGAGGCACTGGGTTCGATCCACACTATCACATATAAATAAATAAAATAGGTGGGCACAGTGGCACACACCTGTAATCCCAGCTCTTGGGAGGCTGAGGCAGGAGGATCGCGAGTTCAAAGCCAGCCTCAGCAATGGTGAGGCACTTAGCAACTCAGTGAGACCCTGTCTCTAATATAATACAAAAAAGGGCTGGGGATGTGGCCCAGTGGTCGAGTGCCCCTGAGTTCAATCCCTGGCACCAAAAATAAGTATATAAATAAATAGATAAATAAAATAAAAGTATGTGCCCATCTACAACTAAAAATAATTAAAAAAAAAAAAAAGAGGGCGGGGGTTGTGGCTCAGCGGCAGAGCGCTCACCTCGCACGCACGTGCACGGCCCCGGTTCGATCCTCAGCACCATGTAAACATAAATGCATTGCATTGTGTACAACTAAAGTAAATAAATAAATATTAAAAAAAAAAAAGATTTCCCTGATGGCCTCAATGTGATCAGTTTTTATGATTATTCCACATGTTCTCCAAGGACATATATGTCCTTGTTTACTGTGTCTAATAAATTAAAATCTTGTTTCTTATTTGCCTTTGACCTATATTATTATTATTATTATTATTATTATTATTATTATTATTATTTTGGTACCAGGGATTGAACTCAGGGGCACTCGTCCACTGGGTCACATCCCCAGCCCTTTTTTTGTATTTTATTAGAGACAGGGTCTCACTGAGTTGCTAAGTGCCTCCCCATTGCTGAGGCTGGCTTTGAACTCGCGATCCTCCTGCCTCAGCCTCCCAAAGTGCTGGGATTACAGGCGTGCGCCACCGCGCCTGGCTTGACCTATATTATTCAAAAAAGGGTCAATCTCCCTCTGGGATTGTGGAGCTCTCAATTTCTTTATGTAGTTCTGTCAGTGTGTTCTTTCTTTCTTTCTTTCTTTCTTTCTTTCTTTCTTTTCTTTCTTTCTTTTTGGTACCGGGGATTGAACTCAGGGGTACTTGACCACTGGGCCACATCCCCAGCCCTTTTTTGTATTTTATTAGAGACAGGGTCTCACTGAGTTGCTTAGTGCCTTGCCATTGCTGAGGCTAGCTTTGAACTCGTGATCCTCCTGCCTCAGCCTCCCAAGTGCTAGGATTACAGGCGTGCACCACCGCGCCCGGCTGTGTGTTCTTTATTTTGAGGATAATTTACAAGGAGTTTACAAGTTTGGAATTGCTAGGTCTTTCTGATGAGTTGCAGGAGCCCTGTTTGGGGAGATGGATTAAATTGCGGTTGACTATGGGCCATGGAGTTTTGGGCATTGCTGCCTTCCGTAGTCTCACGGGACTTGGCCTGGGATCTCGCGGGACTTGGCCGAGATTGCTGATCGGGTCAGCGCCATTTTGGTGGTGTGTATGGCGCGTGTTAGTCGTTGTTAGAGCCAGAGAGAAAAGTTATCAGAATAAAAAGCTGTTTGTGGGCTGGGATTGTGGCTCAGCGGTAGAGCGCTCACCTAGCATGTGGGCGACCCGGGTTCGGTCCTCAGCACCATGTACAAATAAAATGCATTGAATAAAATGCATTGTGTATAACTAAAGCAAATAAATAAAAATATTAAAAAAAAAAAAAAAAAAAGCTGTTTGTTTCCAGTTTGCCTCTAAACTTCGTCCTATGGCTTCATTGCTCCAAGCGGCCATCGCTTCAGGCGACAACAATGAGTCAGTCATTTTAAAATGATTTATTGATCTCTTCTATCTCTAATAAAACTTTTTGGTCCAGTTTGTCTTGTATTTTTTAGAAAGTTTTTTTTTTTTTAAAGCATACTTTAAAAAAACCTTGATTTATTTATTTTTATGTGGTGCTGAGGATCGAACCCAGTGTCTCACACAGGCGAGGCAAAGTGCTTTACCACTGAGCCACCACTCCAGCCCAGTTTGTCTTATATTTATATAGACTCTCCACTTTCTTTTGATTAATATTTGCTGTATTTTTAAAATATTCCTTTTCTTCCAACCTTTCAATGACCTTATATAAAGATATGTTGTCCTTTAAAAAACATGTAGCTAGATATTTTTTTTCCTTTCTTCCTCTTTTCCCTCCTTCCTTCTTTTTCCCTTTGTTTTCTTCCTTTCCTTTTAGGCTATCTTGTGGTGGGGATAGAACCCAGATCCTTATACATGCTAGACAAGTACTCTGACCACTAAGCTACATCCCCAGCTTCTGTTGCTGGATATTGTCAATGGAGTCTAGCAATTTTTATCATTTAACTTCAAACTTTAGTCTGCTTACATTTATTGTAATTGCTTACATATTTGGCTTGGTTTTTACTTTCTTACTTTTTTGCTTTCTATTTATTCTTTTTCTGTTGTAGTTGACATTGGCTGTCAGCCTAATTGTTGTTCCTTTATAGGTGATCTGTCTTAACTCCCTGGCTACTTTGCGATCTCTTTGTTTTTGGTGTTCCACAGTTTCACTACAATGTGTCTAGGTATGGATTTCTTTATTGGTCTGGTTTGATATACTTGTGTGTGTTATTCATCCTTTATATTTCATAACCATTATCTTCCTGTAACTCCTCTATTCCTTCATTCCCTGTCTTCTTTTACTCTGTGGCTCTAATTTAGCTAATGCTGGACTTTGTATTCTATCCTTTTAGTCTTTTAGCCTCTTTTCATATTTCCCATCTTCTGAATTAGAATCTGATTTCTTCAGATATGTCTTCCAATTCATTAATTCCTTCTTTGGCTATTTCTAATATACCATTTAACAACCTATGATTTCAATACTTATATTTTTCCTTTAGAAGAGCTTAATTTTGTTCTTTTAAAAAATCTCTCCAGTCATCTGAAGGTAGCCTCATGGTGCCATTTGGTGACTCTAGCTTTTTTCCTTATTCATTTCCCACACAATTAATAGCTCTAATTTCTGAAGTCCTTGGGCTCTAAGCTTATCTTTTTCCCCCCCTGCAGACTCTTCTTTATGGTGATTTGTTTTCTTGTGTGTTTGGCAATTCTCATTGTGAACTTATATTTATATATTTGCCCAATCTGTGGAAAATCTTGGGGCCTGAATTGAAAATTCTTTGGTCCAGGAGGTTTTGGTTTTCTTCTGTGGGAACTCTTCATCCTCCTTCAGATTCCTGGTATGATCCAGGAAGCCTGGACTTAACAGCCCCACCTCCTGACCCCAGCTCAATCATGGGTATCTATCTGGTGTATTCTTTTATTTCTTGAAAGGAGCCCTGTGGAACTGGGGCATAAAGTTGTCTTTGCAGGGCTGGGGATATAGCTCAGTGATGTAGTGCTTGCCTAGCATTGGCCCAGGGTTCGATTCCCAGCACTACAGGAAAAGAAAGTTATTCTCATGCCTTCCCCAAGGTCTGCCCACCACTGGTACATTCCTACTTGTGGAGCAAAAGAAAATCTGGGGGGCGGGGGAAGCAGAGTGGGCTCATAGACTCTGGGAATCCACTCTATTTCATCCTCTTCTTTTCTTCCCCAGGCCTGGCCAGCATGACCCAGAACCTGGAGCCACTTCTGGAGAAGCAGGGCTGGGACTGGGCGTGAGTCCTGGAGATCGGGGCCTGGGGCCAGGGGCAAGCTGGGAACCTCCAGGCTGGGTTTTGACTAGCGGTGGAGCCCCTCTGATCTGCTGTTCTCCTCAGGTTCCCTGTAGCCAAGCTGGCCATCCGCGTGGGGCTGGCTGTGGTGGGCTCTGTGCTGGGTGCCTTCCTCACCTTCCCCGGCCTGCGGCTGGCCCAGACCCACCGCGACGCACTGACCATGTCTGAGGATAGGCCCATGTTGCAGTTATGTGAGGCACCTGGTGGGTGGGGAGACTAGGGGACCTGGGGAAGAGTCGGGGGGATGAAGGGATGCCCAGGCCTCAGTTCCCTCTACCCTCTGTACCTGCCCCCAGGCTCCTACTGCATACCAGCTTCCTGTCTCCCCTCTTCATCCTGTGGCTCTGGACGAAGCCTATTGCTCGCGACTTCCTGCACCAGGCGCCCATTGGGGAAAAATCCTTCTCCCTGTGCGTATGGGGTGGGACTGAGAGACAGGGCAGCTGGAGGAGCTGCTCTAAGGCCCAGGGAGGAGCAGGGGAAGACGTGGGGGTATGGCCCCTCTCCAGCCTTCACCACGCTCTCTGCAGGCTGTCGGACTCCGCCTTTGACTCGATGCGTCTCTGGGTGCTGGTGGTGCTGTGCCTGCTGAGACTGGCGGTGACCCGGCCCCACCTGCAGGCCTACCTGTGCCTGGCCAAGGCCCGCGTGGAGCAGCTTCGGAGAGAGGCTGGCCGCATCGAGGCCCGCGAGATCCAGCGGCGGGTAGGGAAGCCCCAGGCAGGGAGGGAACCTGAGGTTCTGGGTCCCTGGGGAGTAGGGTCACCCTGAACAGGAAAGACCCCCCTACTGCAGTCACCACTTTACCTGTCCTCCAGGTGGTCAGGGTCTACTGCTATGTGACCGTGGTGAGCTTGCAGTACCTGACGCCGCTCATCCTCACCCTCAACTGCACCCTGCTGCTCAAGACACTGGGTGAGTGGCCCTGGGTGGGGAAAGGGCGGGGCCTGGGCAGGGGCAGGCCTGCTGGTTGGTGGGGGCGGGGCCCGGGCAGGGGCAGGGCCTGCTGGTTGGTGGGGGGCGGGGCCTGGGCAGGGGCAGGCTGCTGGTTGGTGGGGGCGGGGCCTGGGCAGGGGCAGGCCTGCTGGTTGGTGGGGGCGGGGCCCGGGCAGGGGCAGGCCTGCTGGTTGGTGGGGGCGGAGCACCACCAGCACCCAGAGATGCATGGAGTCAAAGGCGGAGTCCGACACCAGGCCTGCTGATTGTGGGGGCGGGGCCTGGGCAGGGGCAGGCCTGCTGGTTGGTGGGGGCGGGGCCTGGGCAGGGGCAGGCCTGCTGGTTGGTGGGGGCGGAGCCCGGGCAGGGGCAGGCCTGCTGGTTGGTGGGGGCGGAGCCCGGGCAGGGACAGGCCTGCTGGTTGGTGGGGGCGGAGCCTGGGCAGGGGCAGGCCTGCTGATTGTGGGGGCGGAGCCCGGGCAGGGGCGGGGAGCCCAGCCAGACACACCCTCTTCCTCCACCCTAACTCCCTCCACCCTCTCTGTACCTTTCTCTCACAGGTGGCTATTCTTGGGGCCTGGGTCCAGTCCCCACTCTGTCTCTTGCCCGGACCTCAACCAACACTGTCCTTGTCAACCCTGGGGAGGACGAGGCCCAGCAGACGGCGGCCCGGATCGCGGGGGCCCTGGGCGGCCTGCTCACACCGCTCTTCCTCCGCGGCATCCTGAGCTACCTTATCTGGTGGACCGCGGCCTGCCAGCTGCTCTCCAGCCTCTTCGGCCTCTACTTTCACCAGCAGCTGGCCGGCTCCTAGCCGCCCACAGACTTCCCTGGACCTCTGAAATTTGGTCCGGGGCCAACCGGACATGGCCTGCCCCTCCGTGTGTGCCTCAGTGTCCCCAGCTGCAAGGAGCAACTGGGACTCCCCACAATCTCTGCAGTGCCTGGGCTGTAGCCCGCTGTGAACCCTTGAAAACTGGCTAACCAGGGTCCTGGGGCAGGAGTGTTGAAACCCATTGTCCCTAAGTGGGGTGTGTGTGTGTGTGTGTGTGTGTGTGTGTGTGCAGGGTTTGAGTGGTGAGTTGCTCTTCTGAATAAATACAGGAACAGGCCACTTTGTACAAACAGGACGCATGGTTGTAGAACTGGGTGTGCGGGGCGATGGCTTCCTGTGAGGCCACATGGTGCCCATCTGGGTGGGTGGGTGGGGTCACGCAGGAGGGAGGGCAGAGGGGACTGAGACAGCTGCAAAGGCGGGCAGGGAGAGCGGGTGAGGCAGTATCCAGAGGAGAAGCTCCCAGGCCAGCTGGAGCGGGGCAGGGAAGGACCCCGGGGCTGGGGTGCAGCTCAGTGCCAGGCCCTGGGTTCCATCCCAGCACCACAAGGAGAGCGAGCTGGAGGGAGTCACAGCTGAGAGGAAGGCGGCAGGGAAGGGGAAGAGGAGAGCGACATGAACACCAGGAGGACTGCAGAGAGGACCTGGAGGAGGAGGAATGCTCAGGAGAGGAAGGAGGGGGAGGGCACTGGAGGGAGGAGGGTCCCTGGTGCTGCCGCTGCCTTCCACAGGTCCACGGGTGACTGCTTTCATATAAAGGTCGCCCATAGGCAAGCAGGGACATTTTAAGGCCATGGTGACCCAGGGGAAAGGACATGGGGCCATACTGTGACTTCGAGGCAGGAACTAGGGTGTGTGCACTTGTGTATTATACCACGTGTATTATGAAGCCTTTCTGTATATGTAAAAAGTACATTAGGAATAAAAAAAAAGTCCACCACTTCCTTCTCCAGAGTGACCTAGTGATCAGCTAGTGGCCCCAGGGCTTAGTGATCGGCTCTCCTGGTGGGGCCCTCTCCCAAGCACACCCACCTCAGGCCCTGCAGAACCACCCTGCGCTGTGGCCACCTGCTCATTCACAGCCTCCAGGCTTCATCACCTGCATCAGGACTGTCACCTGAAGGGAGAAGCCACTCCCCAGCTTGTTCTGCCGACTTGCCACCAAAAGGGAACATCGTGCCACTTAGGAAAGTGACATCATCACCAGGGGTCCCCGAGATGTGCTGACGTGCAGTTGTTCCCAGAACAGGACCTGAGAGGAGCAGGGGACACTGTTGCCCTCCCAAATCTGATGACATGAGACTGGAAAAGTTTCAGGTTGTGGAGCCTTTAGATTTTGTGATTAGGGAGACTCACCCAGTACAAATCTGTGCAAATTCCCCCAAATCCCAAAGACTGAGATCTGAAACCACTAATGGTCTTGAACACTTTGGATAAGGGAAAGCTGGGTGTGGGGGCGGGGAAGAGGAGGAGGAGCAGGAACCCTGTGGAACTGGAGTGCATCTCCTCCCAAGACTGGTATCTGGGTTGTGCACGGAATGACCAAGATGGGGAGGGGGCAACAGTGAGGGGCAGATGTGCCGCCTGGCAGCAGATCACCCAAGATGCAAACTAAAACAGCAGAGGGTTCCAGGTCACATCTGTCAACCAGAAAAAACGAGAAACCAGATGACAAGACATGTCAGCCAGGGGGTCACATAAGCCCTGATCACTTCCCGAGGGTGCCTGCGTGAATCCCACCACTCTAGAGAGGTGACCCCACAGGCAGCAGGTCTGTGAGGGACGCGTCCCAGGGAGAATTTCACCTACGCGTAGAGGAGTCAGGACCAAGAGCGCATTGTCTTTCCTCCCTCCCTCCCGTTTTCTCCTCTCCAGGGCTGGGGTGGAGCCCAGGGCCCGGCACGAGCTAAACACTCTTTACCAGCTGGCTCCCCTAGCAGTGGAGCCGCACAGTGCTACCTTTTTTTTTTTTTTTTTTTTTTTGGTACCGGGGATTGAACTCGGGCACTCGACCACTGGGCCACATCCCCAGCCCTTTTTTGTGTTTTATTAGAGACAGGGTCTCACTAAGTTGCTAAATGCCTCGTCATTGCTGAGGTTGGCTTTGAACTTGCGATCCTCCTGCCTCAGCCTCCCAAGTGCTGGGATCACAGGCGTGCGCCACGGCGCCCAGCTCAACAGTGCTACTTTGATGGCAAAAAGTTAGCATCACCAAACACCCAGCTTTAGGAAGTGAGTAAATAAACTGGAAATCTACACAGCTAGTAACAAGAACAACTAGTAATGAGGTCAACTGTTCTTACAAGGAAAGAACTCTAATTAAACTGGATGAAACCAACCAACCAACTAGGTAGTGTTTTGTATATTTATTTATTTATTTATTTATTTATTTGGTACCAGGAATTGAACCCAGGGATGCTCAACCACTGAGCCACATCCCCAGCTTTTTAAAATATGCTTACCTCAATGTGGCTAAGGCTAGCTTTGAATTCTTGATCCTCCTGCCTCAGCCCCCAAAATGCTCAGATAACAGGCGTGTGCCACTGTGTCTGGCTCCCCAGCTCTTTTTTGTATTTTATTTGAGACAGGGCCTCACTGAATTACTTAGGGCCTTGCTACATTGCTTAGGCTGGCCTTGAACTCATGATCCTCCTGCCTCAGCCTCCCAAGCTGCCCATTTTTAAACCTAAACTCTGGAGACTGAGGGATCTCCAACGTAAAAGGTTTTATTGAGCTGTGGAAGATGTTAGAACAAAGGACCAGGTCCTGGGACAAGTTCCCCAAATTTCCTGCAGCAAAGCTAGATAGAAGTTGAAAAATATCTGTATTCTCTAGGGATAAGAGTGTTTTTTTTTTTTTTTAAATATTTATTTGGGGCCTGGGTTGTGGCTTATCGGTAGAGCACTCACCTAGCACGCGTGCGGCCTGGGTTTCACCCTCAGCACCACGTAAAAATAAAGGCATTGTGTGCAAATTTGTTTTAGTTGCACACAATGCCTTTATTTTTACATGGTGCTAAGGATCGAAGCTGGGCCGCACACGTGCTAGTCGAGTGCCCTACCGCTGAGCCACATCCCAGCCCCATAAGAGGTTTTTTTTTTTTTTTTTTTTTTTTGTCGTACCAGGGATTGAACTCAGGGGAACTCGACCACTGGGCCACATCCCCAGCCCCTTTTTGTATTTTTACTTAGAGATAGGGTCTCACTGAGTCATTAAGTGCCTCGCCATTGCTGAGGCTGGCTTTGAACTCGCGATCCTCCTGCTTCAGCCTCCCAAAGTGCTGGGATTACAGGCGTGAGCCACCGCGCCCAGCCATAAGAGTGTTTTTTAAATGAACATTTCGGGAAGGAGAGCATAGGTTATTTACATTGATCCTACACTGGCTCAGATAAGAAAGGAGGGAAATTAAGTGTGCAAACATTTGGGTAGAAGGTATGTTAGTAATCTTGTTACTGTAACAAAAACCTTGAGGCAATCAACTTAAAAAGAGAAAAGGTTTGGATGGGGTATAGCTCAATGATAAAGGGCTTGCCTAGCATAAGCAAATGCTCACTCAGTTCCATCTCCAGTGCCACAAAAGAAAAAATTAAAAAAAGGAAAGGTTTATTTTGGTTCACAGTTTCAGAGGTTTCCAGCCACAGTCCCTTGGTTCTGTTGCCTTTGGTGCTGTGATGAGGCAGCACACCATGGCAGGGAGTGAGTGTATGGTGGAGCAAGCTTCTCACTTCCTGGCAACCAGGAAGCAAAGAGAGGAAGAGGAAGGGGCTGGGGTCCCAATTTCCACTTCATGACATGTCTCCATCTGCAACGACTGAAAGATTCCCCACTAGGCCACGCCTCCTAAAGGTTCCACCCCCTCCCAATTAGTATCACGGGCCTTTGGGGCACATCTTCCCAGACCACAGCAGGATGGTCCGTGGGGAGATGGACTGTGGCTTCTCGACTGGTTGGGGATTTAAGTAGCACAGGGTAGCAACACCTTGGAATTCCAATGGAGTCCGAGTTAAGGTTTGAACATCATTGAGGAATGTGAACTGTTCTTTTACTGTATTTAATTCTGCTAATTAATTAACCTGCTCACGTGTTCAAGGTTGGGTCTCCAGTTTGGCGGTATTGGTCGGTGGAGCTAGTGGGTGGTCTTTAGGTCACCGGGGCGTGCCCTTGAAGGGGATTGTGGGCTCGCCTCTTCTCTGGCTTCCAGACCCTGAGGGGAGTGGTGCTGCCACAGGCCCAGGTCAACCTGGCTGACTGCTCAGGGACCGGAATCTCTCAAAATCATGAGCCCAAATAAACCTTCTCTATTAGTTAATTTATCTCGTGTATTTGTTTTAGTGACAGAAAGCTGCCAGACATAGCCCTCCTCCTGGGGAACACCGCGTGACAGCTAACGAGAGGATGTGCACACAAGGGGCGGAGCTGTGGGGCGCAGCCTGCTGGGCCTTGCTCCCACCCCTGCCCCATGTGCTCCCCCAGCTGCCCCTCTTCTCCAGGGCATGCAGAGACCCAGCTTCTGGCCTCAGATGCACGTGCCCTGGGAGTCGCTGTGGCTGAGAACAGTAGGTGAAGTGAGCAGCAACTGCCAGGGAGACCTCCTGGTGGCCTTGTCAGTCTGTCCCTGAATACTGCTGCCCTCGGACCTGAGGCCTCCGCTGACCCTGGGTCACAGGTCTCGGGGACAGAGAATTTTGTTCAGGTCCATGAGACTGTGAGCTGTCCTGACATGCTGGGTGGCCATGTGCATCCTAAGAGGGACAGTGTGTGTGGACATAACCCAGGAGATGTGAGCAACTGGTCAGAGTCCGTCCTTGTGGAGGGAGCTGCTTGGCCAACCTGCTTTTCAGTGCAAACACTCTTGTATCGTTGGTGTTTTCTGGGAAATCATAGTATGTATTGACAACTCAAACAACAACCATTAAGTAACAAAATTTATTCAGGACTCTTATTCAAAACTTCATTTAAAAACTTGTCAAGGAAGCCGGGCGTGGTGGCACACGCCTGTAATCCCAGCACTTTGGGAGGCTGAGGCAGGAGGATCACAAGTTCAAAGCCAGCTTCAGCAATGGCGAGGCACTTAGCAACTCAGTGAGACCCTGTCTCTAATAAAATACAAAAAAGGGCTGGGGATGTGGCCCAGTGGTCGAGTGCCCCTGAGTTCAATCCCTGGTACCACAAAAAACAACAACAAACAACAACAACTTGTCAAGGGCTGGGGCTGGGACTGAGTGATGGAGCCCTTGCCTAGGAGGCGCAAGGCCCTGGTTCCATCCCCAGCACGCAAACCCAACCAAAACAAGAAACTTGTCAAATATAGCTTCGGCCCATTTGGGGTTCATTGCAGAGAGGGAGGAACCAGAGCTGAAAAGGAAGAAGAGACAGGAGCAGGAGAAGAAGTCATGTACGTTTTTATTAAATATACTCTCTTGGCACAAATCTTTAAAATATATAAACATTATATATATAAACAAAGTGTCTTCATGGCATCAAAATATAACTCCAGACCAGGACCAGCGAGCAGCAGGGAGGGCTGACCTCAGAGGCTCCATTGCCTGCTGGCTGTGTACAGGGGCAGGGGCGGCGCTGCCCAGGCCCATTGAGACAGGAGCCACCAGGGCATGGCATGCTGGGGGCCAGCAGAACCTGGGGCACTCCCCTGCCCCTGATATCTCCTGTCCAGCCCGTGGCCCAAAGGAGGGCATTGCCCAATTATCCATTTGGTGTCACCTGCTTGGGGTGGGACCCCAGCCCCTGCACTCTCCTTGGCCCAGGACCTTGCCCGCTCCCTATCTCCCTGTGAGGGGGGCTGGACAAGGTTGGGAAAGTGGGTGAGATGGTTGTTTAAGAGGACAGCCCCTCAAGGCCATCCCAGGCTACCTGGGCCTCTGAGGAGGAGCCTAGAGATGTGACAGGGGATGGCTGGTGGACACGTGCAGGGCAGGCCAGAGAGAGTCTTCACACTCACAGGTACAGGCAAAAATAACAGAGGACAGGAGGGAGGGAAGGAACGGAAGTCACCATTGCAAACACATGTGGGACAAATGCCCCTGCTCAGATCCTGCGCAGGAGGTGGCTGCTGAGCCAGCTGTGAGAGCCAACTTCATGGTCACCCTCAATGGGACCTGGTCACGGCAGATAGGGATTTGGTGTGAATACACTCAGGGCTGGACAGATCAGAAACCAAAATCAAAATCAAAAAGAAAAAAAAATCAAGAAACCCCATACATTATTAGGAAAGGGGTGTTTCTGGGTCCCTGGGATACCTGGAGGACCCCAGGGCACTGTTCCATGAGACCAGCTGGCATGGGGCTCCCTGGGGTGCTCCCACTCCATGTTCCCACCCCCACGATCACAGGGGCTCCCACTCCGGGAGCATCAAGGCCACCAGACACCTCCATGCTCTTCATGGACATCAAGCCACCCTGTATGGGCCTTAATTACTGTGATTTCTGGCCAAGTTCCTGCTCAAGGAGGGAGCCAGGGATCACCATGTCACAGCTGGGCAGAGGGTCAGGCCTGAGACCTGGCCTCCATCGGGGTGGCTGGTGTGGCAGGAGCTTCCAGGCCTAGAGAGGTGGCCGGGTGCTATCTTCAGCAGATACTGCCAAGTTGGGGGTCAGACCCAAACCTGAGGTGGCTTTGCGTCATGGTCTGTGCCAAGTCCTGCAGTGTGGGGGCCCTCTTGCGACAGTTACACACTCGGTAGGCAGCAACAGTAAGAAAAGACCTGCTCGGGGGTCCCACATTGACCTTGGAGTCTAAGAGGGACATGATGCTCTAGGGACCAGGCTGTGGAGACAGAGGAGTTGTCACCCGGGAAACACTGAAGGTGGCAGTGTGGGGTGGGGTGGGGAGGGGCGGGTGAGGGACTGCATTTGTAGCCAGGGCTGAGCACCAGGCTTGTCCCGTCCTGGACAGGGTCTGGCTGCCAGGAAGGGCACCTGCTCAGTCTGGAGGCCAGGCACAGCACACAGAGCTAGAGCGACAGGGGACAGGCTCTGAGCTAGTGTGGACAGGTGTCACTAAAATAAGCAGCACGTCAGAGGACACAGCGCCAGGAGGCGGAGCTGGCCACTCTCCACTTGAGGCATTTTGGGTAACACCTTCAGAGACAGCGCCAGCCCCAGGGAAGAGGGGAGGGGACGTTGCGGGAGCCCCCACCCATTGTAGGACATTGCACTTCAAGGGGCCCCGCCCGCTTTGCTCTTGGACCTGTGGGCACCAAGCCCAGGTCCCCTAGGCCCACTGTTTGTTCCTCAAAGCGCCACAACGGGGCTTGTGGGGTAGAACCAAACGCTCCCTTCTTCCTTGGGCTCAGGATACCAAAGGGGTCACTGGTCCACCGTCTGAAAAGCAGCTGCCCCTTGGGGTCCCCTAGCTCTGCAGGCGCCGCAGCAGGATCTGCATGAGGTCGAAGGTGGTGAAGCTGATGCCCACGGCGATGGGGCCCTTGAGCCAGTTCATGCTCAGGCCCTTGTAGAGGCCACGCACAGCGCCCTCCTCCCGCACGATGGTGCGCAGCGTGCTCAGGATGGAGGCGTGCTGGTGGCCGGTGACGCCTGCAGTCTGCATGCGCCGCCGCACCACGTCCAGTGGGTACGAGGCCGACTGGCCGATGAGGCCCGCACAGGCCCCGAAGACCATGCGCTCGAAGGGGTAGGGCTGCCGGCGGCCGCTGTACTCTGCAGGGCAAGGGATGGGGGGACATCGGGGACGTGAGGGCGCTGCGAGGGGGAGCACGTACCCGCGCACACCTGAGCACCTCTACACCCCACTTTCTCACTTCCTAACCTCTCCTTTTACCTTTCTTCTTTTTTTGCGGTGCTAGGGATGGAACTCAGGGCCCTGGACATGCTAGGCAAGTGCTCTGCCACTGAGCTACCCCCTCAGCCCCTACTCCTTTTTTTTTTTTTTTTTTTTTTTTTTTTTTTTAATATTATTTATTTGCTTTTAGTTGTACACAATGCGTTTTATTCAATGCATTTTATTTGTATGTGGTGCTGAGGATCGAACCCGGGTCGCCCACGTGCCAGGCGAGCGCTCTACCGCTGAGCCACAATCCCAGCCCCCCCCTACTCCTTTTGAAATCAAAACTGAGAAATGATTGTAAAAAGTAGAAAAGATAGCCTGGCGCGGTGGCGCCTGTAATCCCAGCACTTGGGAGGCTGAGGCAGGAGGATCACAAGTTTGAGCCAGCCTCAGCAATTTAGCAAGGCCCTAAGCAATTTAATGAGACCCTGTTTAAAAAAAAAAAAAATTTTTTTTTTAAATATTTTTTTAGTTGTTGATGGACCTTTATTTTTATTTATATGTGGTGCTGAGAATAGAACCCAGTGCCTCCCACATGTAAGGCAAGTACTCTACCACTGGGCCACAAACCCAGCCCATGTTTCAAAATTTAAAAATAAAGGGCTGGGATGTAGCTCAGTGGCAAAGCATCTGCCTTGCATTCTCAAAGCCCTGGGTTCAATCCCCAGTTCCAAAAAAGACAAAAAAAAAAAAAAAAAAAAAAAAAAAACCCCACCAAAAATAACATAAAAAGTGTTGGGGGGACTGGGGATATAGCTCAGTTGGTAGAGTGCTTGCCTTGCATACACAAGGCCCTGGGTTCAATCCCCAGCACAGCAAAAAAAAAAAAAAAAAAAAAAAAAAGTGTTGGGGATGTGGCTCAGTGGTTAAGCACCTCTGAGTTTAATCCCCAGTACCAACACCCCCCCCCCCCCCAAAAAAAGAATCTTGCTCTATATTTCCAGACGACCATTGCCGATGGGTAATTAAAACTGTGGAAAGTAAAACCACAGGGGCTGGGATTGTGGCTCAGCGGTAGAGCACTCGCCTGGCATGTGCTTGGACCGGGTTCGATCCTCAGCACCACATAGGAATAAAGGCATTGTGTACAACTAAAACAAATAAATATTAAAAAAAAAAAAAAAGAAAGAAAGAAAGTAAAACCACAAATTCAACTAACCTTAGATTGAAAACATTTGGAAAAAAAACCAGTGTCTGTATTGAACATGTACAGACTTTTTCCTTGTCCTTATTCCCTAAACCATACAGTATAATAACTATACATAACACTTATGCTGTATTAGGTATTGTAAGTCACCTAGAAATGATTTGTTTAGGGGGCTGGGGCTGGGGCTCAGTGGTAGAGTGCTCGTCTGGCATGTGTGAGACCCTGGGTTCGATCCTCAGCACCACAAAAATAAAATAAAGGTATTGTGTCCACCTACAACTAAAAAAAATTAAAATAAAAAAAAGAAATGATTTGTGTAGGTTTGATGTAAACACTAAACCATCTTATATAAAGGAGCTTACCATCCTAGGATTTTGGTGTCCATGGGGGATCCTGCAATCTCCCACAGATACCAACGGACCCTGCATGCCTGTAATCCCAGCACTTTGGGAGGCTGAGGCAGGAGGATTGCGAGTGAGGCAATGGTGAGCAATGGCGAGGCACTTAGCAACTCAGTGAGACCCTGTCTCTAATAAAATACAAAAAAGGGCTGGAGATGTACAGGCCCAGTGGTCGAGTGCCCCTGAGTTCAATCCCTGGTACCAAAAAAAAAAAAAAAAAAAAAAAAAAGATACCAATGGACCACTGCATTTCTAAAGCAATGTATTTTCCAAAGCTTGAGGGATGCAGGCCACACTTTTTAAAATTTATTTATTTATTTATTTGTACCAGGATTGAGCCCAGGGGTGCTTAACCACTGAACCACATCCCCAGCCCTTTTTATATTTTCTTTTGAGACAGGGTCTGAGTTGCTTAGCGCCCTGCTAATTTGCTGAGGCTGGCTTTGAACTTATGATCCACCTGCCTCAGCCTCCCGAGCTAGTGGGATTACAGGTGTGCCCGTCTGCAGGCCAGACTATTAATGGGAGGCCAGGGAGGAAGAAGAGCAGGGGTGGGAGACACTGGTCTCCACTTTACCTGAAATGTTTAATTTCTTTAACAAAAAACCCTGGGAGCACATAAGGCAAAATGTGAACGTGGCTCTCCCTGGGCTGCGGTGTAAGTGCTGTTATGTTAGTCTCTACACTTTTCTGTATTTTAGATTTTCTTGCAATTACCAAAACAAGAGAGGACACTTCCCCTCCATCTTGTTTTTATTTATTTATTTATTTATTTACTTTAGTTGTACACAATGCAAGCAATGCATTTATGTTTACGTGGTGCTGAGGATCGAACCCGGGCCGCGCACGTGCAAGGCGAGCGCTCTGCCGCTGAGCCACAACCCCAGCCCCCCATCTTGGTTTTACTAATTTATTTTGTGCCTAAGAAGTGGCCACCGGCACTCTGGATGACGCAGTGGCCTTTGCAAAGCTGCTGGCTATTATTATTAGGAGGCATTAAAAGGTTTCCAGTCCCGGTTCCTCAAGGTGAATGGATATAGTGTGTCTCCTCCAGATTTGACTCTGGACCCCCAGGCTGTCCTACCCAGAGAGGCCTTGGCTTCTCAACCCTCTGGCCCTGGCTAGGGTGCGGTCCCTAGGGATCACTTCCTGAATGCCCCCTGACCCACTCCGGCTCTCCTTACCTCTGTGTAGGCTCTTGAGAGTCTCATAGGTGAAGAAACTCAGCCCAGCATAGGGGATGACGCCCAGCACTGTAGGTGTGAATCCGTGGTATAGGGTCTTCAGCCCCTCTTCTCGCGAGATGCGGATGAAGACGTGAAAGATGTTGCTGTACCTGCGAGGCCAGCGTGCAGAGCAAGCGGGCTCAGGGGCATGGCGGGAGCCACAGGACTCAACACAGTAATTCCTGGCTCTTCCCCAGCTATCTGGGTCTGGGTCAAGATATCCATGCTTTCCTTCTTCCTTTTTTTTTTTTTTTGTACTGGAGATGGAACCCAGAGGTGCCTTACCACTGAGCCACATCCTCAGACCTTTTTATTGTTTTTTTAATCTTGAGACAGGGTCTCCCTGAGTTGCTGAGACTGGCCTTGAACCTTCCATCCTCCTCCCTCAGCCTTCTGAGTTGCTGGGATTATAGGTATGGGCCATGCATGGCCCAGCCTGCCCTTCTTTTGGTCTTAAACATTTGTCATGTATCTGTGCCCAACTCAAAAGGAAGACTCTAGGTTTGACCCAAGCAGAAAATTACCCCCAGGCTGCCTTTCTGGAACTACAGTTCTGCCCTGTTCTACCGGGTGGGTTCAGGGTAGTGGAATCTTATTTATTTATTTATTGTACTGGGGATTGAACCCAAGGGTGCTCTATTACTGAGCCACAATTCCAGCCCCAACCCCCTTTAAAATGTTTTATTTTGAGACAGGGTCAGATTACATTGACCAGCCTGGTCTCAAACTTGCAATCCTCCTGCCCTTAGCCTTTTGAGTCGCTGGAGTTATAGATTTGCACTCCCACACCTGGTGAAGGTGAGGGATTGTCAATGCAGCATCTTGTGTAGCTGAACACAGAGGGCCAGGCCCACAGTCCAGGGGCCTGAAGGAGGAATTCCGACCTCAGAGCCCCATCGGACATAGGTGCCCCTACCCCCAGGCTGGCGTTACCGGTTCCAGGACTCACATTTCCTTCGGAGTCACGGCCATCCTTGCTCTGACCAGGTCCAGGGGATAGGTGAGGGAAGCAGCGGTAGTTCCAGCCAGTGCGCCAGCAAGGAGGCGAGGCCAAGGGGGCAGGGCCCTGGGGACAGGGAGGTACCACCGCAGTGAGGGGGCTGTCAATGCAAAGAGGCCTGGGGGTGGAGGGAAGAGGAAAAAGGGGTGGGGTGGTGGGGAAAGGGAGGAACACAAGGCCCAGGCGGGCTTCGGTGTGGCTGAGTTTATAGGGTCTTTGAGCGCGCTGTGATTTTTTTTTTTTTTTTTTTTTTGTGGTACCGGGGATTGAACTCGGGGGCACTCGACCACTGGGTCACATCCCCAGCCCTTTTTTGTATTTTATTAGAGACAGGGTCTCACTGAGTTGCTAAGTGCCTTGCCATTGCTGAGGCTGGCTTTGAACTCGCGATCCTCCTGCCTCAGCTCCCAAAGTGCTGGGATTACAGGCGTGCGCCACCGCGCCGGCACGCTGTGATTTTGAGATGCACGCTGCTGCTGCTGCTTCTTTCCCCTTGTATGAATAAATGAATATGCAGGTTCCCTAAGGCTCTGGGGGGGCCACGATGGCCTCCACCTCTGGGTTCTGAGTGGAAGGGGTATGTTAGGAACCAAGCAAAGCAATGGGCAGACTCCCGGGGTTGGGGGGCGCCACCCAAGGGCCCGGCAGGGGCAGGGCGGGGCGGGCCCTCACTCTCCGCGGAAGCCGTAGTAGCGGCCCAGGATGCGCTTGTACTCCTCGTGCGCGCTGAACTGGATGGCGGCGTAGGGCACCACGCGGACCATGGTGGCCGAGTTCCCGCGCCATAGGCTGAGGAAGCCCTCGTTGAGGTAGGTGAAGTAGAGGAGCCGGAAGGCCTCCTAGGAGAAAAGCGAAAGGTCAACATCCCTCTGCCTCCTCTTGCCCTCCTTATGCACCTGCTTGGCAGGTAGAAAGTCCCTAAAGTGCAGAGGTTGGGATGCGGGTTCCCCATCCCCTGAGAATGAACTTTTTTCTTTTTTTCCCCCCCCAGGTTTGAGGCTGGAACCCAGGGCCTCTGCATGTTAGACAAGCACTCCTACGACTGTGCTAAATCCCCAGCTCTTTCTTATTTTGAATCAAGGTTTCACTAAATTGTGAAGGCTGGGCTAGAACTTCATCCTCCTGCCTCAGCCTCCCGAATTGCTGGGATTACATGTATGCACCATGGCACCCGGCACACAGCGTTTTTTTTTTTTTTTTTAATATTTGTTTATTTGTTTTAGTTGTACACAATGCCTTTGTTTTCACGTGGTGCTGAGGATCAAACCCAGGCCGTGCACGTGCTAGGCAAGCACTCTACCGCTGGAGCCACAACCCCAGCCCACACAGCGTATTTTTGCTGGTGTTGTTCTGGTAGTCTGTCTGGTGGTTAAAAAACGTACTTTATCGAGCCGGGCTGGTGGCACAGGCCTGTAATCCCAGCACTTGGGAGGCTGAGGCAGGAGGATCTTGAGTACAAAGCCAGCCTCAGCAATGGTGAGGCACTTAGCAACTCAGTGAGACCCTGTCTCTAATGAAATACAAAAAAGGGCTGGGGATGTGACCCAGTGGTCGAGTGCCCCTGAGTTCAATCCCTGGTACCAAAAAAAAAAAAAAAGTACTTTATCTAGAATATCTAGAAGGTAAGTGTGTGTTTGTCAATAAATCACACACGAAGAAAAAGGGAGGGTTGGAACTATCAATCCCTGACCCCACCACCCCAAGAATATGGTAGGGCCTCTCCATTAAGTCCCAGGGTGGAAGGAGGGTGGGAGGATAGGTGGCCCTGGCTCATCCCCTGAGGTTTCAGGGAGAGGCCTGCCCTGGGCAGATCAGAAATTGGCTTGGGAAGAATAAGGCAGGGAATCAAAGGAAAAAAGAGCACCTTGAAAAGCAGCTCCTCCAGACCCCCCCCCCCCCAGGGCCAGCTCAACAGGGCTCTGGTGCCCACCCCAAGCCAGTCTGTGACCTAGCAGCTCACCTTGGCAGAAAATCTTTTTGAAGACACTGGAAAAAAACAAAAGCACAAGAGAGACTATGAGATGCAAAGGACGGAACCCCCAGTCTATGTGACCTTTCCCCTCAATACCAGGGTCTGCCTGGAGCATGGGGAGGGATACCAGCCCGAGAATGCACTTCCCTGGGGCATCCTGTAGCAGGGTCCCCCCTCTTTCTCCTTCAAGGCTGGTCCCCAGGCAGGGAAGTGGAGCCAGCACCCAACGCCCGTGTTCAGTGAGGGCCTCAGGAAGGGGCTGTGTGAGGATGACCCCGGGATCACTCAGCACCCCCGCCCTGGACTCCAGTCCATCCAGCACCCTGCAGGAAGGCGTCAGCTGTCAGTCATGAGGGCCTCAGCCCCGCAGCCCCGGCTCTCAGAACAAGGCCAGGGGTCCTGTGTGGCATCTGCCATCTTCTCCGTCCCCCCCCAAGCCCCCCCACGCCCCCGTATGAGTGCCCCTGACCCACCTCTCTCCTGGCCCCATGGCTGCCTGGCTGGCTTCCAACTCAGAGGTGCCCTTGGCCACGGGGGTGTGGGGATCCTGGAGCTATGGAAAGCCATGAGGACTTCTGGGAAAGATCCAGAAATACAGGCCTCAAGGGTCACTAGGAGCCTCTGGTGTGGCCTGGCAGCTTCTCTTCCCTGGCCTCCTCCCTGCTCCTCCCAGGTAAAGGTGTGTGCAGCCTCCCGATCTCAGTGTCACTCAGCTCCCTGCAGGGCACGAGGGTGTCCCTGCGCCCAGGAAGCAGCAGGGCAGCTGACAGGGCTGCACCTTGCCTGTGGGCCTGCCCCTCCCCCATCACTCCCTCTGTCCTCACGTCAGCCCGCCTGCCCAGGAGGCTGGTGTCAGGGCCCTCATTTTCAGATGAGGAGACTGAGGCACAGTGAGGCCAGGGGGCCAGTTCGAGGCGGGGGGAAGGCCTGGCTGCAGGTCTCAGCCATCTCTCACCATCCACGAAAGGAGCCATGCGCCTGCCTGCTGCCTGGCCCTGGGCGGGAACTACCAACCGTTCATGGGAGAGACAGGCCTCTCTCCAGAGGACCCTGGGACTGTTCAGCTCCAATGAAGGAGGGAGATACTTTCCATTCTGGGTTGAACTGTGTCACCCCAAAAGTTATTTCTACTTCCATCGGCCACTCCCTGTCAAGATGACCTTATTGGGAAACAGGGTCTTTACAAATGTGGCAGAGGTGAGGTGAGGCTGTACTGATAAGGGTGGCCCTAAATCCAATGACTGCTGCCCTCATAGAAGAGAAAGCAGATGTAGTGACACAGGGGGGTCTTGTGAAGACAAGGCAGAGACTGGAGGGCCATGGCCACAAGCCAAGGGACTCCTGGAACCCCAGAGGCTGGAAGAGGCGAGAGGGCTCTTCCTTGGAGCTTCTAGAGGGAACACAGGCCTGCCAATACCTTGATTTCAGACTTCTGGTCTCCTGGACTGTGGGAGAATCAGTGTCTATTATTTGAAGCCACCGGAAGTGGTCTTTTGTGATGCGGCCCCAAGAAACAAACATGATTTCTAAGTGGATTTTAAAGAGGCTTTTTTTCCCCCAAAAAACCATTTGAAGTAGTTTGAGGGGCAGTGAAGGAAGAAGGGAAGACGGTCGCCTGGGTGCTCCATCTCACATGGACAGGGGGACAAGCATTACCTTGGAAGATGATTTTGGTTCGGTCCAGGGGAGCTACTGCCGTCTTGGCAAGAGCACCAGCCAGGGCGCCGGACAGCAGGGAGCTGAGCACTTGCCTGTGGTCTCTCTGCGACAGAACACACGATCAAAGTCAGCAATCAAGGTCCGCAGAGGGCAGGCAGGTGTAGGGTCAGCTTGGCAGGGGACCTTGTGCCCCAGGGAAGCTCCTTCCTTCCACCCCTGTCCAGGTCTTCAGATGCATAGCAGCCTGAGTGTGGAGGCCCTGCTCCGCCCTGGGATGGCGAGGCTGGGCCAAGGTGGTGGGGCCAGGCTATACACAACACAGTGAAAGCCTCCCACGTGATCATGACTGTCCATGTTGGAGGCGAGCTGCTCTCTGGGCCACCTATCGAGGATCCTCATTTCCAGGCCCACAACAGGACTTTTGTGTGTGTGTGGTACTGGGAATTGAACCCAGAGCTCACATATGCTAAGCAAGCAAGTGCTGTACCACCAAGTTACAGCCCCAGCTCATTTTATTTTATTTTGAGGCAAGGTCTTTCTGAGTTGCTGTGGCTGGCCTTGAACTGGCAATCCTCCTGCCTCAGCCTCCTGAGATGACAGGCGTGTACCACTATGCCCAGCTCAACATCAGCTCTTTATATAAGGAACACGGCACCTACGAACTGTAACTCTCGAAGCAGCTGCTAGCCATGTTCGGGGGATGCAGCGAGGTCACTTCACATGCTCAGTGGAAGCTGCCTCCTTTGGCTAAAAAGTTTCCAGCCCCTCTCTAATGACTGACAGTTCATTCCTGGGAGAGCTCTGTACGGGCACTAAAAGCTTGATGTTTAACATCCCTCACGTGGAGAGACCCTGCAAATGATCAATGAGACAATGCAGCTGACATCTAGAAGGTAGGCGACCTACACATGGGGTCCAGATTGACCGTAAATATGAGATGATGCTCAGCTTCTTTTTGGGGGTTTCCTTTTTTTTGGGGGGGGTACCAGGGATTGAACTCAGGGGCACTCAATCACAGAGCCACCTCCCCAGCCCTATTTTGTATTTTATTTAGAGACAGAGTCTCACTGAGTTGCTTAGCACCTCGCTTTTGCTGAGGCTGCCTCAGCCTCCTGAGCCGCTGGGATTACATCCTTTGTTTTTTGAGTTGGGGTCTCAGTATGTTGCCACGTGGCAGGATCCATCCTGCAGACCCCTCACCAGCGTGCAGAGGTAGCTGTGTCTACTGCTCTTCACGTTCTGTTGGGCAATCCACTGACCCCTGAGTGACAGACCTGCCCTGTGCCTCAGCCCCGTGATGGTGACTTCACAGGTGCTGGTGGTGAAAGAGTCTTCCGGCCCGCCTGGCATTCCAAGGTGACGTCTGGAATTCGGGGAAAGGTCGGGACTGCAGGGTGAAGCCAGCCCAGCCTTTAACCCCGTGGACTTTGAGAGCTGCTGGCACAGGTGCCTGGCCAGGCTCTGGGAATGAGGACCATGGGGGTGGGCCAGCCTGTACTTCAAGTTCAGCCAGGAGAACTCCTGATCAATGGGTTTCATGCCAAACAAGGACAGGGCTGATCCAGTTTCTTTGAGAGGTGACATCTTCAATCAAAGTGCAGGCATCACAGATAAACTTCAGAACTTGGAGCAAATCCCTCCCACGCCTGTCTCCCCTTCTTCTTCTTCTTCTTCTTTTTTTTTTTTTTTTTGGTACCGGGGATTGAACCCAGGGGTGCTTAACCCCTGAGCCACATCCCCAGCCCTCCTCATTCTTCTTAATGGTACTGGGGATTGAACCCAGGGGTGCTTTTCCGCTGAGCTACATCTGCAGCCCTCTTCCCTCGTGTCTTCCTTTTCTTTTCAACAGGGTCTTGCTGAGTTGCTGTGGCTGGCCTTGAACTCTTGATCCTCCTGCCTCAGCCTCCTGAGTCAGTGGGATTACAGGCCTCCGACTGCCCCCTCCCATTGTTTAGTGTTCATAAAGCTGAGGGTAAACATGGGTCCCAAGGCCGCCCCCCATTCCCAGGTCTCCCAGTCCACTGGGGAGAGGCTCTGGCTTCCTGCCAGATGTGTCCATGTCACCAATGGGGCTTTCAGAGAAACAGAAAGCAGCCAGTGTCTTCCATCCCATGACCTGTGGTGTCCTGGAGCAGCAAGAGCAGAGAAGGCACCAGGTGCTGCGTGGCCCTTGCTGTCTGAGCAGAGATGAAAACGGGCACATTCTACAGGGTGGTTTGTGATGGGGCAGCGCGCGGGGCGCAGGGGCAGGAGCTCCGGGAGGGGGCCCAGCGAGAGCAGCAGGGGTGGGGCCCTTCCTCTGCAGACCAGGAGGGGACTGGGGAGAACGCCCCTCATGGAGTCCGGGTCACTTGCCTTTGAAGAGACGGGCGAGGGCAGGATGGCTTCGGCATCCTCACGCAGGCGCACCGAGCCTTCTTTCACACCATTACCCATCCCAGGCCTGCTTGGGACGGTGGGACTCGGTCCTAGGTGAGAAGGAATGAGTGGGAGGAGGTGAGATGTGGAGGATGGGTGACCACCCCCACCGAGGGCCAGCTGGAGCTGCGACTCAGCCACCAGTCACTGAGGGCAGACCAAATGCCCGCGGGCAGTCACGGTGGCCTTTTCCTAACCTGGTTCTGCTTCCCTGCAGGGGAGAGGATGCCCTCACCTGAGTTCTGGTGTTGCCATCCCCTGGGCTGATCTCGCTTAATCACTGACAAGGGTTTTTCCTGTCAATTCTCACGTGTGATCATCACAAAGAGTCTGTTTTTTTAACCTGGTACCAGCAGAGCAGGCAGACTCAGAGAGGTTAGGCGGCTGGCTGAGGTCACACAGCTGGAGGTAGAGACTATTGGCTGTGGATCTCTGCCAGCGTGTCCAGGGCATGGAGGCCAGGGGATCCACATGCCCAGAGCCACTCAGCATCAGTGCCAACACCAGGCCAAGCAGCTGGCTCAGGTCCACTTGGATCTGAGAGCCTTCATCCACTGAAACATATTTAGAAAATCATTCTTTTTTGTTATGGCACCTGGTTGCATGCTCTTTGTTGCCAAGCTTACAGTAAAAGGCCCTAATACTTCAGGAGTTCTCCCTGGAAATCGACATTGACCTCCCCAGGGAAGCCCATTTCAAAATCGCCTGTGGTTAGGATCCCAGCACCCAGTCCAGAGGCTTCCAGGACAGACCCTGCCTACCCCATCTCCAGTGGACATCAGTGGCCTCCGGCTACCACCCAGTTCCACCTCCAACTCTGTGAACCCCAGTGGTCTTCAGATCTGAGCGCACAGGCGTGGGCGGCACCTGGCCTCGAGCGCTGGGTCAGGAGGCCTGCGCTGGTGAGTGGCCACGTCTGCCAACACAGCAGCGTCTGTGGAGCTGCCCTCCCGAGGGGCTTCAGCCAGTTGCTGCTCCCTGGCAGTGAACATGTCTGTGACCTGGGTCCCAGCCAAGTGCCCCTCCCTCCAGTCCCTCCCACAGACTCCTGCTCAAGCTCCCAGAAGTGCCTGGCGTGTGATAAATACAGTTTCCCCAGGCAGAGCCCGGCAGGCCCTGAGCTCAGACCCTCCCCCAGCTGCTCCCTTCCAGCTGGGCCTGCTCCTCTGGGAGCAGAAGCGGCCACTCAAGGTCAAGGCCTGCCACGGGAGCTCAGGGCAGACAGCTGAGACAGGGCCTCGGTGTGGTGACAGAGACCAAGTCACCACGAGAACCAGCGCAGAACTACACGGACGTGCTGAGGCTGGCACTTGGCACTTCAGGTGACGGACAGCTGAGGCTAATGGGGGGGACAGTCTGGCTCTGGACCGTCCCCCAGAGGCCATGTGTTGAAGGCTTCTCCCCAGCCGCTGGTACTAATGGGAAGATGGGGCCTGATGGGAAGGAGTCCGTAGGGCCATGAAGGGCACACGGGGACCATGGTCCTGCTCTTGCTGTTGCAGCTGCCGTGAGGTGAGCTGCTTTCTCTGCCAACTGTTCCCGCCATGAGGTACTGCGCCACCACAGCCCATAGCGACAGGGCCAAGTGACCGTGGATACAAACTCTGAAACCATGAGCCAAAATAAACCTTTCCACCTCATAAGTTGATCATCTCATGTTTTTTGTCACAGCAATGGAAAACTGACTAATAGGGGGCTGAATGGTGGCTCCCACGATAGGCCCCCTTGGAACCATGGATGGGAAGTACTTGGAAAAAGGGCCTTTGCAGATGTCGTTCAGATGAAGTCATCCTGGACTAGGGTGGGCCCTAAATCCAATGACTAAGTGTCCTCACCAGAGATATAGGATGGCTGAGGGTGTGAGGGCGAGAGTGTGGTGGGTGGCGACATGTGGTCTCACCACACCACATCTGCCTGCAGAGCCGCCTGCTCCCATTCTGATGGCTTTCAAAGCCCCAGACCTCAGGAGGAGGTCCCTGGCCTCTCGAGCCCCTGAACAGATGGGCTGTTCGTTTGCAGTGCTGGAGATGGAACCCAGGGCCTTGTGCCCGCTGAGCAATGTCTTACCACTGAGCTACCTCCGCGCCCCGCTGCTTTTTTTTAAACAGACCAGATCTCACTATGTTGCTCAGGCTGGCCTCAAACTCCTGGGCTCAAGGGATTCTCCTATGACAATCTCCCAAGTAGCTGAGAGTACAAGCTGTGTTCCTGTCACACAGGAAAGCAAGGAGGGTAGGCGATGTGACTGCCAAGTCACAACCTCAGTCCTGGGTGATGGGGTTCTAGATACCCTAGTCTAAAAACTGGTACCTTGTTTTTTGAGAAAATGGTAGAAGCAGAAAGGTCAGTCTCCTTTCCCCCTCACCCCCCAAGCAGGTCATAAAACCTGGGAAGGAATTTCTCTTGACTTTCCCCTAAAGCAGATGATAAGACCCTCACATGACAGGTGCCCTCCCTGTACCTGGAAGGAAGGAGCCAAAGACATGGAAATACCCAGAAGATTCTGGACTAACAAGGCTTGCTAAGCTCCTCACTCCTCAGTTCTCTACCATCTGCTCATACCCTACTGCCTGTCAATCATGTTTGTCATGACGGTCCAGGCTTCCTCAAATCTAGCACAGGTTTATCCATTTCTGGGAATCTTCATTTCCTAATGAAGGCACCCATGTCACATAAAATTCATAATAAATAGCTGGATGTGGTGGTGCATGCTTGTAATCCCAGCTACTCAGGAGGCTGAGGCAGAAGGATCACAAGTTAGAGGCCAGCCTGGACAACTTAGTGAGACTCTGTCTTAAATTAAAATAAAAGGCTATGGATGGGGGCTGGGGTTGTGGCTCAGCGGCAAAGCGCTCGCCTCGCACGTGCGCGGCCCGGGTTCGATCCTCAGCACCATGTAAACATAAATGCATTGCATTGCATACAACTAAAGTAAATAAATAAATATTAAAAAAAAATAAAAGGCTATGGATGTAGCCGAGTGGTAGAATGCTTGCCAAGCATGCTGTGAAGCCCGGGGCTCAATCCCCAGTACCACAAAAAACAAATTAAAATAAAAGGACTGCGGATATAGCTTAGTGGTGGTGCACTTGCATAGCATGTATGGGGTGCAGGGAGGTAGGGAGAGGATTAGGCCAGGTGTACAAGTTGGCTCCTAAAAGTCATCTTTGGCAGCCGGGCATAGTGGCTCATGCCTGTAATCCCAGCACCTGGGAGGCTGAGACAGGAGGATTGCAAGTTCCAAGCCAGCCTCAGCAACTTATTGAGGCCCTAAGGAACTCAGTGAGACCCTATCTCTAAATAAAAATACAAAAAAGGGCTGGGGATGAGGCCCAGTGGTCGAGTACCCCTGAGTTCAATCCCCAGTACCAAAAAAAAAAAAAAAAAAAAAAGAAAGAAAAAAATCATCTTTGGGAAAACAGCTCAGAAGGCTGGGTTGTGGTGAAGTGGTGAAGTGCTTGCCTAGCACGTGTGAGGCACTGGGTTCGATTCTCAGGACCACATATTAAAAATTAATAAGCAAGAGAAAGGTATTGTGTCCATCTACAACAAAAATATTAAAACAAACAAACAAAAAAATAGCCGAGAGCTCTGATTCGACTCCCCTGCAAAGGAACAGACATTCCTGCTGATTTGCCTTATTTTTCTCAGCTCATTAGTTAGAAAACTATACCACCTGTGACATTAGGTGTCCCCCACAATCCCACCAGGGTCTTACAGGTCCTAGTGACACACAGCACGCCCCACGTGCAGACCTCTGGCATTCAGCCCACGTGCTCATCTCTGCTTCTGTGCCCCAGGTCTAGAGCGACCAGAGAGCAGTGCTTGCTCTCTGTGTCCTACTCTTCATCCAGGACCAGTGACAACTGCCCACAAAATTATTGCTGTCAATATTTACCCTGAAGGATGTCCTGGCTGCTGCTCAGTTGAGCACACAGCCTTAGGACTCAGTCCAGAATGAAATCTACTTTCCAGTTTGATTGTACGTTCCTCAAATTCAAAATGGAAGTGGAGCTCCTTCTCCAGAGGGAGTATTTGTTTCAGGCAGTGAGGAAGAGCAGGTGTCCAGGAGAATCAATGTGGGGGTCAGGTTTGTGGGATTTCTAGGGTGGGACCTGGAATTGTTCCTTAAGGGCTGGGGGTGTACCTTGATGGCAGATCACTTGCCTAGAATGTATGAAACCCTGGGTTCCATCCTCAGCATCCCTCCTGCTCCCCAAAAGTCAGATAAAATGTTACACACATTACATTGGCAATCAGAAAACAGGGGCAGGATTGGAGCTCAGTGGTAGAGCGCTTGCCTAGCATGTGTGAGGCGCTGGGTTCCATTCCCAGCACCACAAACAAAACAAAATCATGGGCAAGCAAAATGGAAGATCTTAGAGTTTAAAAATACAAGTACAGGGGTTGGGGTTGTGGCTCAGCGGTAGAGCGCTCGCCTAGCATGTGCGCGGCCCGGGTTCGATCCTCAGCCCCACGTAAACATAAATGCATTGCATTGTGTACAACTAAAGTAAATAAATATTAAAAAAAGGGGGGGCTGGGGATGTGGCTCAGTGGTTAAGCACCCCTGAGTTGTCCCTGGTACCAAAAACAAAACAAAACAAAACAAAACCCTTCGGTGTTCTCTACAGGCCTGGAGATTAAAGGCTTGGTCTCCAGCGTGGAGCTATTGGGAGGTGGTAGCATGTTTAAAAGGTGGGGCCTAGTGGGACGTCTGCAGGATATTGAGGGGCATGACCTTTAAAGCTATACTGGGACGAAGCCCCTTCTTCTTTCTCTCTGTTGCATGGTGGCCATGAGATCGTCTCCTTTGCTCCATCATGCACTTCCACCAGACGCCTGAAAGCAATTTGTCGGGCCCCATTGTACTGAACCTTATCTCAGCTCTTATAAGTTGACTAGCATTTGTTATCAGGAAATGGAAAGCCGTCTAACACAATATCCAATGTAGATGAAATCACTATCTCATAAAGATAGCTGCGCTACCATGCTCACCCAGGCACCACTAGTCACATCGGAAATAACCTCGTGTAGGTCCACAGATGAATGGATAGAGAAATTATGGTATGTACACACAAGTAACCATTAAAAAGGAGAGCCGGCCATTTATGACAACACGGATGCAGCTAGAAGACATATACCAAATGGAATAAGGCAGGCGCAGCAAGATCAATGCCACGTGATCTCACTTACATGTGAAATCTTAAAAAAGATCAAATACATAGAGAATGAACTGGTAGTTACCAGGGTGGGACAGGACAGTCAGGGGGAAAGAGGAAGATACAGATCAAAAGGTACAAAGTCGCTATATGTAGAATGAATAAGTGTAGTAATCTAATGTACAGCACAAGGACTACAGTGAATAGAACTAAAAATATCCTAATGTTATACTGCTGGTTTACGGAGAGAATACACTGTAGATGCTCCTATGGCACGTACACAAAAAGTAACTATACGGCTGAAGGATGTGTTAATTTCACTATATAAATAAACATCGTGTTATCACTTCACCATATAAATAAACATTGTGTTAAGCAGGACTCAGTGGCATACTCCTATAATTCCAGTCACTGGGGAGGCTGAGGCAGAAGGATCCCAAGTTCAAGGACAGCCTGGGCAATTTAGCCCTGTCTCAAAATTTAAAAACAAACAAAAAGTGGGGGGAAGGGCACATTGCTCAGTGTTAAGAGTGCTGCCTAACGTGGAAGGGGCTGGGTTCATCCCCAATACTGAAAACAAAAACATGCTGGGCTGTGTGAGTCGGCACATGCCTGTAATCCCAGTGGCTCCAGAGGCTGAGGCAGGAGGATCACAAGTTCAAAGCCAGCCTCAGTAACTTAGTGAGGCCCAAAGCATCTCAGTGAGATCCTCCTGTCTCTAAATAAAATACAAAAAAGGGCCGCGGATGTGGCTCAGTGTTTAAGCACCCCTGAGTTCAAACCCAAGTACCAAAAAAAAAAAAAAAGGAATTGGGGGTGTAGTCCAGTGGTAGAACATGTGTGTAGTTTACACAAGCCCTGGGTTCAACTCCTGAGACCAAAAATTTTTTTAAAGGGCTGGGGTTGTGGTTCAGCAGTAGAGCGCTCGCCTAGCATGTGCGCGGCCCGGGTTCAATCCTCAGCACCACGTAAAAACGGATTGTGTTCAACTATAGCAAACAAATAAATAAAAGGCAAAATAGTCTTTAAAAAATGTTGAGTTCCATAAATATATCCAATAAAAATATATATTTTAAAAAAATATTTATTTATTTACTTTAGTCGTACACAATGCAATGCATTTATGTTTACATGGTGCTGAGGATCGAACCCGGGCCGCGCACTTGCGAGGCGAGCGCTCTGCCGCTGAGCCACAACCCCAGCCCCAATAAAAATATTTTATTTTAGCCAGATGGGATGGGACATGCCAGTAATTCCAGTGACTTGGGAAGCTGAGGCAGGTAGAAGGATTGCAAATGTGAGGGCAGCCTGGGCAACTTATTGAGGCCCTGTCTCAAAGTAAAAATATAAAAAAGACTGGGGATGTAGCTCAGTGGTTAAGCACCCTGGGTCTCATCCCTAGTAGTGGAAAAAAATTTCTCTAAAACGGAGAAACTAGCAGACCCCACCTTGACCAAATGATCAAGGTCAATAGCACCAGGGAGAGACAGACAGATGGCATGGACTCCAGCACCATGCACTGAGGACACAGCCTCACTTCTGTGAGATTCCTGCCCAAGAAGCACCTCACTCTAACCATAAAGAAACAGCAAACCCGCCAGGTGCAGTGGCGCACGCCTGTAATCTCAGCACTTGGGAGGCTGAGGCAGGAGGATTACGAGCTCAAAGCCAGCCTCAGCAATGGCGAGGCACTTAGCAACTCATTGAGATCCTGTCTCTAGTAAAATACAAAAAAGGATGGGGATGTGGCCCAGTGGTCGAGTGCCCCTGAGTTCAATCCCTGGTACCAAAAAAAAAAGAAGAAGAAGAAGAAGAAGAAGAAGAAGAAGAAGAAGAAGAAGAAGAAGAAGAAGAAGAAGAAAAAAGAAACAGCAAACCCACGGTGGGAGGCACTTCTTCCCCACAGTCAAGGCTGTGCTGTGGTCAAAGAAGAAGAACTAAGCAGCAGTCCCAGGTTAGTGGAGACTGTGGAGACACATGAACTTTTTGCAATGTGTCGTGCGGGACCAGGGAGAACACGGGGAAACAGGGCAAACAGTTGAGGTCAGGGGAGCTGTCCCTAGTATCCCATCAGTGCTAGTTTTCTGGCTCCAATCATGAAATCATGGTGATGTGGGATGCTACCACTGTGAGCAGCTGGGTTAAGGGCACACAGGGACTCTTAATTCTTTTTGCAGCTCTTCTGTTTTTGTTTGTTTGTTTGGATACTGGGGACTGAATCCACGGGCACTTTACCCCTGGGATATGTCCCCAGTTCAATTTTTAAAAAATTTGAGACAGGGTCTCATTAAATTGCCCAGGTTGGCCTTGAACCAGCCATCCTCCTGCCTCAGCCTACCAAGCCTCTAGGATTACTGGCATGCATTCCCATGCCCCGCTCTTACTTTTTTTTTTGGGGGTGGGTGGGTGGGTATTGGGGCACTCAACCACTGAGCCACATCTTCAGCCCTATTTTGTATTTTATTTAGAGTTAGGGTCTCACTGAGTTGCTTTATAAATTTAGAGTTAGGGTCTCACTGAGTTGCCTTGCTTTATAAATTGCTGAGGCTGGCTTTGAACTTGTGATCCGCCTGCCTCAGTTTCCTGAGCTGCTGGGATTACAGGCATGT
The DNA here is from genome assembly GCA_025594165.1 of Tamias sibiricus. Lineage (NCBI taxonomy): Eukaryota > Metazoa > Chordata > Mammalia > Rodentia > Sciuridae > Tamias > Tamias sibiricus. The sequence continues at coordinate 17,654,890 of CM046673.1, read as the reverse complement.
GCCACTGTGCCTGGTTTCTTCTTCTTCTTCTTCTTCTTCTTTTTTTTTTTTTTTTTTTAAGAGATGGGGGTCTCAGCCAGGTATTGTGGCCCATGCCTGTAATCCCAGAGAGTCAGAAGGCTGAGGCAGGAGGATCACAAGTTCGAGACTAGCCTGGGCAACCTAGTGAGACCTTGTCTCAAAATAAAAAGGTCCACTACTGTCATGTATAACTAATTAGAACAAATTAAAAAAAAAAAAAAAAGACGCAGGGGTATGGCCTAATGGTAAAGTGCCCCTGGGTTCAATCCATAATACAAAAAAAAAAAAAAAAAAAAAAAAAAAAAAAAGGAAAAGAGAGACAGGGCCTCACTTTGTTGCCCAGGTTGGTCTTGAAATCCTGGTCCAAACCCATCTACTCCTCTCAACCTCCAGAATAGCTGGGAATACAGGAAGCACACCACCCTGGCCACCTTATAGCTTTCCTTTGATGCTAGAATTATTTCCAAATAAAAAGTTAAGAAAAACAGCCGGGTGCGGTGGCGCACGCCTGTAATCCCAGTACTTGGGAGGCTGAGGCAGGAGGATTGCAAGTTCAAAGCCAGCCTCAGTAATAGCGAAGCACTTAGCAACTCAGTGAGATCCTGTCTCTAATAAAATACAAAAAAGGGCTGGGGATGTGGCCCAGTGGTCGAGTGCCCCTGAGTTCAATCCCCAGTACCAAAATAAAATAAAATAAAATAAAGTTAAGAAAAACAAACACTTGTAGAAAACTGGCAGCTTCAGGCCATGCTAAGATTTTGGGGATACACATTTCACATGTCTCTGGCCACCCAAGGACTGGCCTGCTGACCTGGCTCCTGTTGGTCCAGTTGGCTTCTCCAGAGTGCAGTCCTGAGAGCCACTGGGTGGGCACTCTGAGCCACATGTCTATGCCCAGGCCCAGCGCAGAGGCTTAGGGGTGGGGGCCAGCTTCTTACAGAGGCTGAGTGCTGCTTGGTTTCTGAGACCATTACCTTCCCTGGTAGGGTGTCTACTCCCCCCGGCCAGGTCTTCTCCTTGACTGGGTTTCTGGAGCTATACAGCTGCCAGGCCTGGGGCAAAAGCCTTCACCCAGGGCCTCTCTCAGCCTCTGCATGTGGTGTGAGACCAGGGTAATGATATGCTCTATTTTAAAAAAAAAATGTTTTTTTAGTTGTAGTTGGACACAATACCTTTATTTTGTTTATTTATTTTTATGTGGTGCTGAGGATCGAACCCAGTGCCTCACATGCGCTACGTGAGTGCTCTACCACTAAGCCACAACTGCAGCCCAAAAGACACACTCTTAACACAGGGCACAACAGCATCTATTATTTTTTAAGTCCCTCTAAGGAGGATCCTGGAACCAATCTCTGCAGATACCAAGGGACATGGTATTATTTTGATTCCATCCTTATTGTCAACAGAGCTCTAAGCTTTGTTTGGCTTTTGCCAGGTATTCCCCTAATCTCCTTTGCTGCCCCAGGACCTGGTCCAGGACCCCACACTGCATTTAGGAGTCATATTGCTGGTAAGGTGGTGATGCAGAGATGGAGTCAGAGGGATTGCAAATTTGAGACTAGCCTAGGCAACTTAGGGAGACCCAATATCCAAAAAAGGAAAAAGAAAAGAAAAAAATGACAACTAAGAAAGAAAAAAAAAAGGGGTGTATCTCAGTGGCAGAGCACCCTTAGGTTCAATCTCCAGCACACACACACACACACAAAAAACAAAACAGTCATTGCCTGGGGCTGGGGTTGTGGCTCAGCGGTAGAGCACTCACCTAGCTCAAACGCAGCAGCCCGGTTTGATCTTCAGCACCATGTAAAAAATAAAGGCATTGTGTACAACTGAAACAAATATTTTTTTTAAAAGTCATATTGCCTGTCTGAGGGGCTTGCCGGAGGTCATAGTGTCCAGTTAGTGCTGACCAAGCTGGACTGGGGACAATGGAGATCACAACCACAGCTGAAGACCAGGGTGCCCTGGCTGCTCATTTCTCTCTCATGGTGAAGTCCTGTCTCCCTGCTTTGCAGGTGAGACACAGAGAAGTTTGGCCAAGTCCAAAGGCAGAGGGAGTTCAGGTCCCAGTGCCAGGCTCTAAAGCCATGGCTGCGTCCTTCTCCAGAGCCCTGCCCCTGCCAGGTAGCCCACAGCCACCAAAGTCAGGCTCAATGGGCCATTCCTCCTGAGTCGCTCTCCTAGAGAACCGTGTGCCCCTTAATCAAGGCTGCATTTAACCCAGAGGAAGAGCCAGTTCAGGGGAGATGGAAGTCTGGCTGCACTCGGACGGCAACTCGCAAAGCTAGTTCAGAGAAGCATCTCTAAGCAGAAAGCATGGCACAGCCTCGGAACTGAGATGAAGGGTCTGGGAGCCCTGGGTGCTGAGTCTGCCACCCAGGGAGGCTCTGTCCCAGCACATAAGCCTGAAAGAGTGGAGCTGAACATTTGGCAGCAGCAGCATCAAGGGACAGGGACAGAAGTCAGGGTCTGGACCATGAAGGTGGAGACTCTGGTCAACTAGTCCCTGATGACACCAAAGGCTACGTGGTAGAAGGAAGGTGGCAGAGGAAGCCAGCTCTTGAGGAACTGCAGCTCGGAGCCAGAGAATATCTAGTAACGGACTTGGAAGAAGGCAGCCCCAGGCTATTGGCTCCCAAGAAGCTAGAAGAAGCCAATGGAAACCACACCTAGGAAAGGATGAAGTCCTGGGCCTTGCACAACTTAATATCTTGGCCTCGGGGGCTGGGGTTGTGGCTCAGCGGTAGAGCGCTCACCTAGCATGTGCGCGGCCCGGGTTCAATCCTCAGCACCATGTACAAATAAACGCATTGTGCACAACTAAAGCAAATAAATATTTTAAAAAAATAATAATATATCTTGGCCTCAACCTAAGACATTGAGGCACAGGAGGAGACGAGATCACGTGGAAGGAAGAGATGCGCTGTAGACTAGGAAAAACAGCCCTCGGGCTCCCAGGCGCCATGTCCCAGGAGGGGTTGGCATGAACTGAAAATGTTGGCGGGACGTCAGGTTGGGAAGAGCTGGAACTGGCTTGAGGCCTGGCCACACCACCTGCGCCTCACTTTCTGGACGTGGGGCCTGTGGAATGTTCCCCAGCATCTTTAAGGCTCTGATATCCTGGCAACAGCATATTAGGTCCCATGGACAATGACACATAGGAGGCCCGAAAAAGTAAATAAAAATTGTGTATGGGTGCTGGGTGTGTAGCTCAGTGGTAAAGTGCTTACCTCTCAAGCACAAGGCCCAAAACATCAATTTGCCTTTGTACCAAACATACAGACTTTTTTTTTTTTTTTTTAAACAGTGCTGGGGATTGAACCCAGGACCTTGTGCATGCTAGGCAAGTGCTCTACCACTGAGCTGCACCCCCAGCCCTTTTAATTTTATTTTGACTTGCTAAGTTGCTGAGGCTGGCTTCAAACTTGGAATCCTCCTGCCTCAGCTTCCTATGTAGCTAGGTTTACAGGTGTGTACCACCACACCCAGCCTGATGCACTTAAATTTTAATGAAAAATAGATCCAGTCAATTCACATTGGAAACAGTCTGCCATAGGTCCTATTGTTGGGGTGTTGCTTCCTCTTACTTGGTTACCCCACACACTCCTTCAGCACCTGCTGCCAGGTTGCCATCCCTCTGGATCCCTGCAGGTCCAGGCAGGTGGAAAAGCATACCCTGGCCACCCACAGAAATGTGCCCAAATGACAAGTCTGAGTGCAGCCTTTCCCCAGGAGGCCCCCGAGTCTTGAGCATGGTCACAGAGAAGGAAGGAAGAAGAAACAACGATACATCCTGTTGTCTGGACCTGCTGTCCCTCCTCTTGCTCCCCTCCCCACTCCAGTCACTGTGAGTCACCAGTGGGTGAGGCCCTTCTCATCCCCAAACCCTGAGCTTTGGAGCGCAGTCGGTGACTCCTACCCCTCAGTCGCCTGCCACGGGAGCAGCTGTGCATGACCCTGAAGGCAGAGTCACAGGTCCAGACTGGCTCTGTCGTTCAACAGATGGGTGCCCTTAGGCAGGTGCCTGAGAGCCTCAGCTTCCTGTGAGTTGGACCTGCAGTGCCCACCTGAGGACCAATCAACCTGTACACGCCTTCTCCAGACTCCATACAGCCGAGTGTCACCTCACATATGCTGGGGCAGGGATGTGGAGACACTGGAGCCCTTGGTCACTGGGGAGGTTAAATGGAACTCAGCCTGGAGGGTCTTCAACAAGTTCAGTAGCGGCCATATGACCCAGTAGTCCCACTCCTAGGTAGAAAGCCAAGAGGGACGCACAAAACTCGTACATGAGCGTTCACAGTTACACAATGCACAACAGCCCGAATGTTCACCAACAGTGCTAGTGCTCTGGCCTAGCGTGTGCAAAGACTGGGTTCAAACTCCAGTTCTGGGAAAATTTTAAAAACACCTCAAACACATGGGGCTGTAACTCAATGGTACTGTGTTTTTCTTGCATGTTCAAGGCCCTGGGTTCTATCACCAGCACCAGGGGAAAAAAAAAAGGATTTATTTCACTTTACAGTGTGTAAGTTATACTTCAATTTAAAAAATGTGTAAACAGTGAAAACAAACAGACAAAAAATCCTGCCTAGCCAGGTACAGTGGTACATGCCTATAATCCCAGCTACTCAAGAGGCTGAGGCAGGAGAATCTAAGTTCAAGGTCAGCACTGGCAATTTAGTGAGACCCTGTATCAATCAATCAATCAATAAATAAATAACACATACCGCCAGGCATAGTGGCACATGCCTGTAATCCCAGCAGCTCAGGAGGCTGAAGCAAGAGGATCGTGAGTTCAAAGCAGCCTCACCAACTTACCGAGGCACTAAGCAACTCAGTGAGACCTTGTCTCTAAATAAAATACAAAAAAGGGCTGGGGATGTGGCTCAGTGGGTAAGCGTCCCTGGGTTCAATCCCTAGTACCAAAAAACAAACAAACAACAAAAAACTCATTAGGTATCTGTCTACAACACTGGAGCTTCCTGGACTAGAATTCAGGTGCCAGGTCTTCCTGGGAAGTTAGATGAGAACTAGGGACCAGGTGCAGAGGGGCCCTTGGCAGATCACAAGAGTGGCATTCAGAGAAAGACCCCAAATAACAAACTTTGATCTTTTCTCAAGCTATTTTCTGTTTGGGTGATCCTAGATGGAAATGTCTAGAAAATTTTGGATCTCTGTATCAGCTATGGCATGAAAACTTCCCAAGTTCTAGGAACACTGACCAGAAGCAAGTTCACCATCTCAGATGAAGCAGGACAGAGCCGCTTCTTGCTCGGGATTGGGTGTTTTTCTACAAGCCCTAAACTGCAGTGGCTGCACTTGGCCATCCTAACACACCACACACACACACACACACACACACACACACACACACACACCCTGTACACGTGGAGTCTACTCCCTGGGGAGCTCCCAGACCAATGGTGGGGGGGCAACTGCACAGCTGCAGGCTCCACCCTCTGGGACACAGGAAATGTTTGCACAACCCAGAGGGTACAGTTACTGGGTGAATGGAGTTTACAAGCAGCAGTATAAGGAATCCTGTAATCTGTGTAAACAGAAGCCAATTAACACCCTATTTGCTGGTCAATAAAGGCTGTTTTCTTTTCCAGTTAATGGGCATTAACTTCTGTCTAAGTGATCTTGGTGCATCTTGCATAATGGTTGTTCCCTGATAACCCAGGTGATTGGCTGCCAGCTTCTCCCAGCGGTTCAATTCTGGGTGTGCCTTTCAGACCAACTTCACTTACTGAAACCCTGGCTGCCATCTCTATGGGTTAAATGCACGGACACCCAAGTCCCGAAAGAGCCAGGCAATGCTGTGGTCACTGTCCTCTGTTGTTGCAGACCGCCACCCATACCTGTCACCAGACACCCTTGGCTATTATCTGAAACAAAACGGGGCACTCAGTGGTCCTCAGACCCTTCTACTCAGAAGGTGCCCTTTGGTACCTGGTCCTTACCCCAAAAGCCCTCTCTGTTCCCTCTGTTCTTGCCACATGGGGCCCAGCAGGTTGCTCTGCCTCTGATCAGCCTTCAGCAATTACTTGCCAGATGCGGGAGTCAATTCCCTGGACGCGCTGAAGTCTGCTCTGGCTGGACTCCCCTGTGCTGCACTTCCGCTGTGTCCTTCAAAGCCTGCCCTAGGTAGCCAGGCGCAGAGGCGCACGCCTGTAATCCCAGCACTTGGGAGGCTGAGGCAGGAGGATCGCGAGTTCAAAGCCAGCCTCAGCAATGGCGAGGCACTTAGCAACTCACTGAGACCCTGTCTCTAAATAAAATACAAAAAAGGGCTGGGGATGTGGCCCAGTGGTCGAGTGCCCCTAAGTTCAATCCCCAGCACCCCCCCCCACACACACACACACAAAAGGGCTGGGGATGTGGCCCAGTGGTCAAGTGCTTCTGAGTTCAATCCCCAGTACCAAAAAAAAAAAAAAAAAAAAAAAAAGCAAAGCCTGCCCTAGGTGTTCCAGTCTTACCTCCCCCAAAGTTAGCAGCTCGGCCTAGCACAGAGCACTCAGTGGTTCTCTGCTGCACTGTGACAGACTTTGATTTGTCTCCCTACTAGGGTGGGGTCCTGGGAAGGCAAGGGCCTGAGTCATGTTGAGCCTAGCAAGGAGCAAGATCCAGCTGCTATTGCCTTTGCAGTCCTGTCTTCCTGTCCTCGGTCATCCTTACATGGTGCAAGAATGTTCCTCTTAGCTGGCCACACTGGCACACACCTGGCATCCCAGCTACTCAAGAGGCTGAGGCAGGAGGATCGCCAAGTTTGAGGCCAGTCTGGGTACCCTCGTGAGATCCTACCTCAAAACAAAATAAAAAGGGCTGGGGTGCAGTCCAGTGGTGGAGCACGTGCCTAGCATGTATGAGGCCACAGGTTCAAGTCCCAGAGCCGCAAAAACAAAACAAAAATGAAAACAACAAAATCTACTGCCCTACTGCTCACCAAATATTTCAAAACTGTCATTGCTGTTCACTATAACCTCTGACCCTGCCATCTGAGGTTCAGTGTCCTTTGGCTGTGATCAATGTGCTCTGGGCAACTGGAGATGCTTGTAGCTCCCAAACATGCACCTGTCCACCTTGCAGCCTCTGTTCCCTTGCCTGGGCAGCAAGACCTTCCTGTTCTTCAAAGCACTGTTCAAAAGCACAACATCCCCTTCCCAGCCCAAGGTTTTCCCACCTTCTTCTTCTTTCTTTCTTTCTTTTTTCTTTTTTGTACTAGAGATTGAACTCTGGGGCACTTCACCACATCCTCAGACCTATTTTGTATTTTATTTAGAAACAAGGTCTCATTGAGTTGCTTAGCACCTGACTTTTGCTGAGGCTGGCTTTGAACTTGCAATCCTCCTGCCTCAGCCTCCCAAGATGCTGGGATTACATGCATGTGCCCAGTTCTTTTCTTTCTTCTTCTTTTAAAATTTTTTTTTTTGTATTAGGGATTTAACTCAGCTCTTTTAATTTTTTATTTGGAGATGGGGTCTTGCTAAGTTGTTTAGGGCCTCTCTAAGTTGCTGAAGCTGGCCTTGAACTTGTGATCCTCTTACCTCAGTCTCCCAAGTTGCTGGAACTACAGGCATGAGCCATGTGCCTGGCTCCCCACTTTTTTCAGTTAGATCATCTGCCATGTTAAGGCCTGGTTGGCAAAGCACATGCCCACAGATCATGCAGAAGTTGGGTATCCCAATCTATGCTCTTCTCTTCTCTGAGGCCCTGTGAGGGGACAATGCTGCAGAGAAGGGTCTTGTCCACAGCAGAGGAGGTGCAAGATCTTCTTTGTTTCTACAGCCATGAGCTGCTCCAGTGGCAGGTGTTTCCAGAACCACATACACAAGAATCCTCCAAGATGACTGTACAAGACTCTTGAGCCCCAGCCTAGACTGATTACATCAGAACTGCCAGACAGTGGGGCCCAGGAAACTGCCTTTTAGATAATATAGGGATAAGGCTTGCTGCACCGACAAAACCCATCAGCTCTCCATATCTGCAGGTTCCACATCTGGAAACATTGCATCTGTGCAGATTTTGTTTTTCTTGTCCTTATTGCCTTAACAATACAGAATAACAACTATGCTCACAACATTTACATTGTATTAGATATTCTAAGTCATCCAGAGATGATTTAAAGTACACAGGAAGATAACTTATGAGTATGGAAAATAACAATTTGGGGTGATGGCCGGGCGTGGGGGCACACGCCTGTAATCCCAGCACTTGGGAGGCTGAGGCAGGAGGATCACGAGTTCAAAGCCAGCCTCAGCAATGGCGAGGCACTTAGCAACTCAGTGAGACCCTGTCTCTAAATAAAATACAAAAAAGGGCCAAGTGGTTGAGTGCCCCTGAGTTCAATCTCCAGCACCAAAAAAAAAAAAAAAAAAAAAAAAAAAAAAAAAAAAAAAAGAAACAATTTGGGGTGATGCCTGAATCCTCACTGCTAATTTGAGACAAATTTTTGAGCAAGTAAAGGCTGCCCTTAAAGTGATCCCTTTAGTTTGCAGGATGAGTGGGAGTTGTGAACTGCCTGACTCCCGTACATTTAAAAAATAGACCCATCAGCCTGGTGCGGAGGCATACACCCGTAATCCTAGCAACTCAGAAAGCTGAGGCAGGAAGATCACAAGTTCAAGGCCAGCCTCAGCAATTTATTGAGACCCTCAGCAATTTAGCAAGGGCCTAAGCAGCTTAGTGAGATGTTGTCTCAAAAGAAAAAAATAACAGTGGCTTGGAAAGCTGAGGCAGGAGGATCAGGAGTTCAGAGCCAGCCTCAGCAACTTAGGTGCTAAGCAACTCAGTGAGACCCTGTCTCTAAATAAAATACAAAATAGGGTTGGGGATGTCATTCAGTGGTCGAGTGCCCCTGAGTTCAATCCTGTTACCCAATAAACAAACAAACAAATAAAATAAAAAGGTCTGGAGATCTGGCACAGTGGTAAGGTGCCCCTGGGTTCAATTCCTGGTGCCAAAACCTAAAAACAAACAACCCCACCCCCAACTAAAAAGGGCTGGAGTTCCAATACACAGCAAGCAACCAATCAAACGAACCCAGCAGAAATGTATTATGTCAGTTGTGGAGGCCTGAAGTTCACAATCAAGGTGAGGCAGGGCTGGTCTCTTTTGTGGCTGTGAAGAAAAATCTGTTCCACGCCTCTTCTGGTTTCTGGTAGCTGCCAGTAATTCTCGGCAGTCCCTTGGTTTGTGACTGATCATTCCAGTCTCTGTCCCATGGCCCCCTCCCTCTTGTGCATCTCTGTGTCTCCTCCTCCTTCTCGCTCTCTCTCTTTTTTTTTTTTTTAATTTTCTTTTTTGAGGTCCTGAGGGTTGAAGCCAGGGCTTTATGGATGCTAGGCAAGAATATATCACTGAGCTGCATCCCCAGGTCTTTTTTTTAAAAAAATATTTATTTATTTGCTTTAGTTGTACACAATGCAATGCATTTATGTTTACGTGGTGCTGAGGATTGAACCCGGGTTGCGAACGTGCTAGGCAAACGCTCTACCACTGAACCACAACCCCAGCACCCCCAGGTCTTTATTTTATTTTGAAACAGGGTCGTCTCACTAAGTTGCTGAGGCTAGCCTCAAACTTTCAGTCCTCCTGCCTCAGCCTCCTGAGTCGCTGAGATTATAGGCATGCACCACTATCATTTGGTCTCCACTTCCTCTTCTTATGACAGTAGTCATTGAATGTAGGACACTCTTAGATACTTACCAAGGCTCTCAGTGGATGTCTGAAACCACAGATAATACCAAATCCTATACACACTGTTGTTTCCTATACATACACACTTATAATAAGGTTTAGTTTATAAATTAGGCACAGTATGAGATTAATAATAACAAGTAATTATAAAATAGGATAATTATTGCAATATTCTATAATGAAGTTATGTGAATACGGTCTTTCCCGTTCTCCTCCTCCACCTGTCTCTGTCTTTCTCTCTCTCCTTTTCTCTCCCTCTCTTTTTATCTCCCTACCCACTTCCATGGAACTTTCTTTGGCCCCTAGGATCTGAGCACTCAGCACAACATGGTCAAGACAGTCCCAGCAAAAGGTGGCCAGTGAGGAAAACAAACGTTGACAAGCATATTTTAAAAATAGCCCAGTGACCAGGGAGGGGTCACTGGGGACAATGTTCTACTTCTTGCGCTGGGTCTTAGTTTCGTTATTCTTATACCTTCTTTCTTTTCACAGATACATGATATACATTTTATAAAGTATTTCACACATAAAATTTAAAATGCAGGGTTTTTGTTCTGTTTTTACAGCACTCTGTAACCCTGAGCCTCACGTGGGGCTAGGCAAACATCCTACCACTGAGCTACACCCCCTACCCCTAAATGCAATGCATGTTTTCAAGAGCGGACTTGCAAATCCCAAACAAGCAAACAGTTCTGATCCACTCAATCCTCTCCTAGTGTCTAACTGCCAAAAACTGATTGATACTCAGAAAGGGGTCTGACCTCAGTATGATGACGCCTTCAACCTGGCACAGATGGTGAGAAATCTCAGACTCTGAATAGAATCTCAAAAAAGCTCCCCAAATATATGACTTGTTTTATGATCCCTTTTTCTTTTTGCTAGACCCAAGTGGGAAAAAAGAAAAAAGCGGGACTGGGAATGGAGCTCAGTGGTAGAGTGCTTGTCTAACATGTACAAGGCCCTGGGTTTCATCCCAGTACCACAAAAATAAAACTAAATTTTAAAAAATTAGCCAAGGCTGGGGATATAGCTCAGTTGGTAGAGTGCTTGCCTAGCATGTACAAGGCCCTGGGTTCAATCCCCAGCAACACACACACACACACACACACACACACACACAAAATTAGCCAACAGGGGCTGGGGTTGTGGCTCAGTGGCAGAGTGCTTGCCTAGCATGTGTGAGGCACTGGGTTCAATCTTCAGCATCACATAAAAACAAATTTTAAAAAAAAAGGTATTGTGTCCATTTACGACTAAAAAAAATTTTTTTTTAATTAACAGCTAAAAATCCCCCTGATCCCCGTACTAGGGATTGAACACAGTTCCTTGCACATGTGAGATGAGAAGATACCACTGAGCTACAGCACTAGTTCTTTATTGAAAGGGTCTCACTGAATTGCCTAAGCCGGCCTCAAACTTGTGATCCTCCTGCCTCATCCTCCCAAGTAGTCAACTGTTCTGCTTAAGGTACCTTATGCCCAAATCTCTCAGCAATCCCAGCTCCACTTCCAGCCTCTTGTAAGGAGCCCCAAACTCAAGGGTTTCCTCCAAGCTTGTAGAGGAAAAACTCAAACATTTCCTGAACTTTAGTCTTATTGTGGAAAAGAAACAGTAGTCTAATGTTTAACCTTACCCCAGGGGCCAGAGCATCTAATAAAGGGGAAGATCAAAAGGACCTCCTGTGCTGTTTTGCACCAATCAGAAAGGACAGATCAGAACACTTGATGATATCTGAGTTAGACTGGGAGGAGGAAACAGGCCTTCCCGCTGAACAGCTCAGAGAAGAAAGACTGATCCTTTAGCGGGACATGCCCTTTAACCAAGCCACTCCTAGGAAGTACAAGTAGTTGGACCTAAATGCCATGAAGACGGAGGTTTTGAAGAGCCTGAGCACAGCTGAAGCCTGCCCACATTCATGCCAGACTTGCTGATACAGGAATCTATCTATTCATTGTGGCTCAATTTGTAACAGCAAAAGATGGGTGACAGCTTAAACAACCATCAGTAAGGGCCTGGCTCCCCAGTCATAGACTACCTCTAAAAAGAAATATTAGAAATTATGAACAGCACAGGTGCATCCAGAGGGTCTGCATGCAGATAGAGACCTGCTTTGTTTTTAATTATATGCAACTTTGTACTGGTTTTCTAAAATCTGCATACATCAATTACATTGCCAAAGTTTAATTATATATACATACATTATACATATACATACAAATGTACATGTGCACACAAGTACGTGTGTACAGTATACACCTATATGCATATACATACATATCTACAAATATAAAATGCCCAAACCCATATGTTTTTATATTTTTTTATTAAATTAATGTTTTTTGCAGTCCTGGGGATCAAACCCAAGGTAGCAAGGGCTCTGTCACTGAGCTGCATCCCCAGCTGCTGCCCACCCCTAATATATGATTAAATGATCCCTTTAGCAATTGGATGGAAAATCCCAATGGCCTCAGTTTTCACAGAAGCTGAAGGTGACATGGCCCTGAGGAACATTCTGGCATCCCAGTTGCAGGGAGAGACAGGCAGGAGTAAGAAGCACTATGCAAGCCCAACAGGAAATGGCATGTTGCTGCTTTTCAACAAGAAAGCCACCGACCTCCTTCTATGCTGCACACATGCAAATGAGACTCAAGGGAACTTGAAAAGTTCCAGAAGAATCATTATTCCCAGCACCACACCAGGCTCCAGTTTTGCAGTTTAGCTTTGAACGGCTGAAACATTAGCTCGCCTGACTCTGGAAAGTATTTCCTTACTCTCAGTTTAGTGGCTTCAAGAGCTTGCACAGGTCAGAGGGCCTGGGTCTGCGCCCTGGCCAACAGCTCCCCAAAGGGTGAACTGTCCCACTCCTATATGCCTTGGCACCCGGCCCCAGGGCTTTGAGACGTGAGCTTAGGCAGCCACCCATAGGCTGCCCCTTTCAGCTAAGCCTTTCCGGATTCAGTCAAAATCACGATTCCTGAGAGGAGCATGGGGGTGGGGTGATATTTCCCTCCTGTGCACACCCCTGGAGATAAACACAACAGATGGGCAAAAATGGAGGCAATAAGTCCATGAGGAGGGTCAGCAAAGCTCAGGAGGGGATGGGCTCTGTCTCCAGCATTCTAATGGCTTTAGGTTTGTTGCTGCCAAAATGGGGATGATTCTGGTTTTGTCTGGCTGATGGGATTATTTTAAGGCCTGGAATTACCTTATTTCTGCTAAGCACTGTTATAAATTGAAAGAAAAATATTGGGTGGGCTTTTGTTTGGGGAGGGTACAGTAATCTTGAGACACCCGGGCCTGGGTGAATGTTGGAGGACCTGGGGGATCCAGGAAGGATTAACACAGAGGGACACACACACAGGTGCACTGTGAAAAAGCATTAGGTGGTGGGGTGGGGTAAGAAGGGAGGGAGAGATGGGGCTGCTAGAAGCATAAGAGCAGGTGGAGTAATACACAGGGCACCCACTCAGGTTACTGATGGTGTGTGGGGAGGAGGGTAGCACAGACCCAAATATGGGGAGTCTGAGAAAGGAGAGGAACAGGCCCAGGTGACGAGGTGGTAAGGGTTGAAGGCTCAGCTGTTGGTGTGGAGACTGCGGCCCCAGTTGTGGAAGCTCCTGTGGGGCTGGGAGGGTCACAACATCAGGTGTGAGGTTGTCATGCACAGGAGCAGTCTCAGGTGATGTGGGGGGGTGTCCATGAGTTGGGGCCCGGTGTGAGACATGTGAAGAGGGATGTCAGACTCAACTGTGTTGGACAGGGGATGGAGATCGAGGAGGTGGGCACGAGCCATGAGGAGTGGAGCATGTCAGCGAGGACAGTCTCAGGTGTATGAGGGGGTGTCAAGAGAAGGGGCATGGTCAGGTGTGCGTGGGCTGTGAGTGAGGGGCTCAGATCTGGCTCTGGGGACTCCCTGAGGGCACCAGATGGGGGATCAGGGTGGGGGGGGGTCTTTAACCTCTGTCCCGGGGACGCAGCTGTCACGCTCCACCTCCTCCGCCTCCGCCCTAGGGTCCATGACAGGACCCGTGCAGTGCCTCAGCTCGGTCTGACAAGCGCGGGGCCCCTGACGCCTGCGCCGCCCCGCGCCCCCAGCGTCCAGCTCACCTGCCCGGACGCGTCGCCGCCGCCGCCGCCACCTCCAGCCGCCACAGCCCCGCCTCGCGCACCCCCAGTGCGCGCCACGGGAGGGGTTCACGCTCGGTTTCGATTGGAGGCTCTATGACTAATCAGCGCTAGAGACGGTAGGAATTGGCGGGCATGAAGCGGACAGACAGCCACTGAAGCCAATCGCTGAAGAATAGAGGCAGGGCTACTGGGAGAGGCTCTGGTTCCCCTGGAGTGTTCCTGCAGGGCGCGAGGTCCTGGGAGGCAGGGCCTGGAGGCAGGCGAAGATTGGAGCCTTGGCAGAAAACCGACAGTTCTAACTACCAATCACTGAGGATCAAGGGCGGGGCTCCAAGGAAGCAGGCGCGACTGACGGGGCAGAGGTGAGAGGAACGGAGGGAGTAGCATGAAGAGCAACAGTGATTGGCTGCTAAGGCGAAGACGGGCAAGCCCCACGGCTAATCGTAGCAGCCATGGGCGGTGCGCCAAAGGATGGGCTGGAGTGTAAGGTGCAGTTTGACCCGTCGCGCTGCAGCGGGTGGTGGCCTTGGACGCCCGGTCTGGCTACCCAGCGCAAAAGTGGGGCCTCCTACTGTGACCGTGAACTTGGACCATAAAAGCTGAAGGACTCTTGGGTAATCCTTCAGCCCTTTCCTCCCCACTACTCCACTGCAAATGACAGAGGGCAGAAACTCTGCTAGAGGTCACCCAGAGCCGCCCTCTGCAGCTCGGGTGGTATGCAGTGAAGTCCTACTCAAAAGGGCTGTGTGATTCCTGAAGGTGCCTTTTTTAAAATATATTTTCAATTGTCAACGGACCTTTATTTTTAGTTATATGCGGTTCTGAGAACCGAACCCAGGGCCTCACACATGCTAGGCAAGCGCCCTACCACCGAGCCACAACTCAGCCCTAAGAGTGCCTGACTTTTGAGTTTCACCTTTCTCCTCCGTGGGATCTAGTGACATCCCTGTTGGACCTCCTCGCGCTAAGCCTTTTGTGAATTAACTGAATGCTAACCACAACCCCATGATATTGAAGCGACCATTAACAGAAACCAAAACACAGGTCAAGCTCCTTATTCAAGACTGCACAGCACTTTAGTTACCTGATCTACACATGAATTTCCAAAAAGCAGGTTGTCACGGAGTCCAAAGAACAGCCATTAGGGACCTGAATTACCTACGTTACAATCCTCTTCTAGGTACTGGTTCACTGGATAACCTTAGGCAAATACTTGTGAGCCTGATTCTCATTTGAAAAATAGGAAAATGTGCTGAGCCTGTAGGTTGCTTAGCATACCTAAGACCCCAGGTTCCATCCCCACCACTGGAGGGGTGGGGAGATGATTTCTACACCTTGATCTTTCCTCTTTGGAATTGCTTTCCTTGGGGAATTTATATCCCAGCTTTTGCTTTTATCTTCTGGTGAAAGCATTTGACCCTCAACAGGTCACATTTGGCCTGTGAGCCTCACTCTGTCTGTGAAGTGGGTTCATGGGGTTATTTTGCACTTGCCAGCAGTTTAGGGAGACACCTGCCATCCTGTGCTCAGCTGTTAGCTAGCAACACCTCTCCCAAACCCACCCTGTTATCTGAACCACCAAGTGTACTCCCTTAATCTTCAGGGCAGAGAGGTTACCACATCGGCTCTTATTTCCTCAAAGTGCAGGCTGGGGTTGGTGGAGATCAAGTTCAGAACAAGAGAATCTTGGGAGGAAGCAAGGTTGAGCTTAATAAGGGTTCACATTTCAGAGCTGTGTAAACACCTAAATGCTTGATCCACAACACTTCAAATGGGAAGGATATGATAGAAGTTCACGCTGCGGACATCACTGGTCTAAGGCTACCATCTAAATCCTGATAGTCCCATGACTTTCCCACCTGGACTTCCTCTCCCATTTCTCCAACCTGTGGTTTGCTTTCCTGAAGTCTCCAGGCCCTGTTCCTCATTCTGTGGCTGAGGTTTGTTAAACACCTCCTGGTGTCAGGTCCCAGTTGGCTCAGGATAGGGTCTTCCCCAAAACCATTTCCCAACCTTCTCTTCCAGGTATAGGTGACAGCGCCCACTTTGCAGATGACTAAACCGAGTCTCTTGTGGCCAGTGTTCCTTGGTCAAAGAGTCCAGGGATGGGTTCAAATCCCTGATCTTTTTGCCATGCTGGCGACTGAACCCAGGGCCTTCCAAGTTAGGCAAATGTTCTACCGCTGAGCTATGTACCCAGCTCTGCTCTTTTCTACTTACTAGTCACAGGAATTTTAGCAACTCAAGCTCCCCTCCTCAGTTTCCCAGGGCAACATTAATGAAATGGAAGCAAAACATTTACAATGGTTTTGTTCTCAATAAGTGCTGGCTGAATGCTGGTGAGAGATACACTGTCATCTCTAGTGCTTTATGGATACAGACCAGCTATGGGGGTAGGTTGCTCAGCACCCAGCCTGCCAGGCCTTGCGAGGGAGGTAACAAAGCTCCTGGAAGGTCCCATGGCACCCCTGGGGACAGTGCCAAGGAAGGCAAGGGTCAGGCAGCAGGCCAGCACCATGCTGCCTCTGCTGATGGTGCCAGAGGCACTAGCTGGGCTCCAGCTTCTGTTCCCTTGTCAGCAGGCTGGCAATAGCCACCTTCCCTGCCAACCTCCAACAATAGCAGGCAATGCCCCTTGGCTACAGCAAATGACACCCTCACCACGGGCACCTCAGCTGAGTCCAGCTAGGATGCCCAGGATCCCAGATCTTCTGCCTGCCTGGCCCTGGGCAGGACACTGCCTCTCTGCTTCCCAGTTTCCTCCACCTTCAAGGATCCTAGGAATCATCTTACATGACAGTTGTGCGTCAGGGCCAGGCCCAGGATCAACTGAGGCCAGAAAGTCATTTGCCCAAGTTCAAGTTAGCAAGGTTGATAAAGGAGGGGCACAAAGGAAGGCCAAGCTGGGTCTCAATCCTGTATGGCCGCTTGGATGGGGGTGAGACTATTTCTTATCTGGAAAATGGAATTACACTCCAAGCCTCTCAGAGGCTGGGAAGGCAGTGACACTCTGTCCCAGGACCCTGGGCCCTTCCCTGGCTGGAGGGAAGCATCCTGAACACAGCACTGATGGCTTGAGGCCAGACTGAGGTCAAGGTGGTCCCACTCAAGTCTCCCAAGGCTCAGAGAAATCAGGCCACTTGTCCACAGTGCACAGAGGTGGTCTGAATATGCTCATGCTCCCCCTGCAGCAAGGTCCCCCTCAGCTCAAGTCTCTATGTTGTCAACAAGGATGGCAAGCACTGTGTGCCAGCGTCCTCTGAACCAGGTCTTACTGGAGGCCCTGACCATGCAGTGACAGATCCAGCCTGTGTTCACATGGGGAAGGGAGACTCATGGAGTAGAGGTGACATGTCTAAGGCTGCTGAGCAGGGACTGGGACACTGGCCTGCTGACTCCAGTAAAATATGGGGTTTTCAGCCCCTTGTGAGACCTCACCAGCCTGGTCTGTCCAAACATGCTCTGAGCCACACTCGCTGAAGACACCCATTTCCTAAGGCCCCAGGTGGAAGAGACTGATAAGGTGGAGCCAACCCCTCCCAAAGAAGCTGGCAGGAGCCCAGGGGAGGACGTTGGAGCCGCTGGCGGGGGCCTTCCCTCCAACCACACTGCGTTCTTCTCAAGTTTATTCAGGTGCAGTTCAAAAACATTTATAGGAAGCTGGAGCGCAGCAGGGGAGAGGAGCCAGCCCACAGCAAGCATCAGGGGGCCAGGCAAGACAAACCGAAGGGGCTGGGATTGGGCTCAGCGGTAGAGCGCTCACCTAGCCAGACCCGGGTTCGATCCTCAGCACCATGTACAAATAAAAAATGTATTGAATAAAACGCATTGTGTATAACTAAAGGAAATAAATAAAAATATTAAAAAAAAAAAAAAAGAAAAGACAAACCGAAGGGTTTACACATGAGGTGGCCTTGGACAGGGTCAGAGGCCAGAGATGGAGCACTTGGTGGGATGTGACGGGGGTCTCCCTGAAAAGGCAACATAGGAACTGAAACCTGGTGGCAGGTGGAGCCAGGCAAGGGAGAGCTGCAGGAGGCGCGCTCCAGGCAGAGGGCACAGCTATGCAAAGGCCCTGGGGTAAGGTGCAGCTGGCCAGAGTGAGGAGCCGTGGGAAGACGAGGGTGGGCAGTGAGCCAGGCCCGGGTCAGGCTGGCCTGTGGGGCACAAAAGACTACTTGGTTTTATGTGGGGGGGCACCTAGGAGTCACAGACAGATTGGGAGAAAGACTGGGGCGTGACAGATGAACAGTGCCAGAGGACTGCCCAAGGTCACACACGTGTCTGTTCCAAAAGCCAAGCCAGGGTAACCTAGGGCAGGCACAAGATCCTTCACACAGATCCTGGTGAGTCCCCTGAGGGAGGAGGGCAGGGCAGAGTGACCCAGTCTGAGGCTCAGGTCTGCCCCTCTGAGCTGACTGGGGCCCCTCCATCCTGGGGGTGGAGATTTGGACACCACAAGGAGATGGAAGCAGGGTGACTTCCCCCTCCAGCCCCACCCCAGCTATTTGCATTGACTGGTTTCCATGAAAACTAAGGTTCTTCTGGGGAAGGACCTGTAGCAAAGTCAAGGACTGAGGGAATTCAGGCCTGTGCAGGCAGGATGTGGGGGTGTGGCCAGGCTGCGGGTGGGCTGGGAGAGCTGGGGGGCAATGAGAGGTGGGGGGCAAAGGAGAGAAAGAGAGGGAGGGGAGAAGCCTCCCGGGGCCTTCAAGGTATGGGCAGGAGGGTTGGCACCCACTGTAGAGCCCAAGGTTATTCTGCCCTCCACTGAACTACTGGGGTGACCTCAGTGTGACCTCTAAGCATGACTTCAGAGCAGGAAAAATAGGGTCTACAATGTTTTTGGGACCCCAGAACACCTGGGATGAAGGATGGGCACTGGGGACAATAATGTCATCCTACATATGGGAAAACTGAGGGTCAGAGAGGAGAAAGTGCTGCCAGAGACACCCCCCAGCAAAGACACTGCCAGTCCTCCTGGAGTGACAGGGGTGAAGCTGGCAATGCCTGGGGGTAACCCAAAACATGCCCACCTTGCTCCTGTAACAGGGGTTCACCTGATGCTCTGACTGTATCCCTTGTGGCTTTGAAACTTACACTTTTTCCCAATCTTCTTTTCCCTGAACTTCTCCTCCCTGACCTCTTTTTCCTAAACTTCTATCTCTCCTCCCTAATCTCATTTTCTCTGAATCATCTCTCCTGCCCCTCTTTTCCTGCTGATGGGCAGAATCACAGCCTTTAGGACAGGAATCCCCTATATTTCTCCTTTGCTGGCAAAGCAATAAACCTTTTTCCTTTTTCTCAAAACTGTGTCCTTGTTAATGGCTTGGCATCAGGACCCTAACACCCCTCAGAAGGGATCTATCACTTCCAATTCCCAATTTTTTTTTAAAATTATTTATTTATTTATTTATTTACTTATCAGTGCAGGTTAGAACCCTGGACTTCATAAATACTATGCAAGTGCTCTAACACTGAGCTACACTCCCAGCCTTTTTTTTTTTTTTAAACTTTGTTTATTGATGCTGAGGATCGAATCCAGTGCCTCAAATGTGCCAGGCAAGTGCTCTACCACTGAGCCACAACCCCAGCCCAACCCCAGTCTTTTTGGACACTACACAACTAAATTTTGAGATAGGGTCTAAGTTGTCCAGGCTGGCATCATCTCTGTGATCTTCCTGCTTCAGCCTCCGAAGGTGCTAGGACTATAGATGTGTACCATCATGCCACTCCTCATTTTAACAGGATCAAAACTGAAGCTCGGGGCTGGGATTGTGGCTCAGAGGTAGAGCGCTCGCCTAGCACGCGCGCGGCCTGGGTTCGATTCTCAGCACCACGTAAAAATAAACACATTGTGTACAACTAAAGCAAATAAATAAATATTAAAAAAACAAACAAACAAAAAACTGAAGCTCAGCCAGATGCAGTGGTGCATGCCTGAATCTCAGTGACTTGGGAGGCTGAGACAAGAGGATCACAAGTTCAAAGCCAGCCTCAGCAACTTAGTGAGAACCTAAGCAACTTAGCAAGACCCTGTCTCCAAATAAAAAGTAAGAATGGCAGGGATATGACTCAGTGATAAACTGCCCCTGGGTTCAATCCCCAGTACCACTCCACGCTAAAAGAAACCCTGAAGCTCAGAGAAGTCATGTCACTTGCTCAAGGCCACAGAGCTGAGTGAGGGTAGGAAGGCGATCTCTGTAACCCTCCAGAAATGGTACATGCTCACAAACAGTGACCTTGGTCATGGATTCAGGAGCCTTCCTGATCCAGGGCAACATATGACAATATATCATAGATTCCAAGCTGTTCCCAAAACCTCATGGCCTCTCCAAACGTCCTTCCCTAACCCAATCTTTGAGATCAGTGCTGCGGCCCCCACACTCAGCTGAGTTACAGAAGAGACCCCTCCAGTGGTCTTTTATTATCAGGCACCACAGCTAGCCAGATCCTCAAGACAGATGAGCCTCGGTCCCTGCACCTGGCCAGCAGAGTGAGGTGCCCAGAACCCACTTGACAGGTGAGGAAAAAAGAGGAACAGAGTCCTGAACGGACTTATTGGAGCACGTGTGAGGATCTCAGCCCAAGGAGCCAGTTCTGAGACTGTTCATAGCTCTGCACAACTTCAGACAGGACAGTGGGCAGTAGAATGTGCCCTCTGCCCCCAAGAAATGCTGAGAAGGAACTTCTGATAGGAAAGAGTGTGGGGGAGGGGCAGGACTGTGGCTGCTTGCTGGATGCAAGGTCCTAGGAGCTGCTTTCTGCCCCATGCATGCCTACCCTGCCCTGCGGCCCTTACCTGGCACCTGTGAGAGGACAGTGTTTGCCGTGGGTGAACGGAATGTGGGGGGCAAAGTGGCAGGACACAGATCTCCCCTCATTTCTGCATCATTTGACTCACCCAAGGTCACAGCCTAGACTGAGCCTGGGTTCATGGTGCCAGGTTACCCTTCTGGCCTGTCCACAGTTCTTGCAGCTCAACTCGGCAGCCCAGGTCCCGCAGGGCAGCCTTGGCAACGTCCTCACAGTCTCGGTGGGCCGCTCGGGCCTGTGAGATGAGTGCCTCGGCCCCCAAGTCCAAGATGGGCTTGGAGAAGTCTTGGCTTCGGGATACCAGGTTGCGTATCAGCATGCAAGCCTGTTTCTGGAGTAGAGACAGTATGAGTTTCTGCGAAAGATGGATTATGCTACCTATTATACATGCTGTGTGAAGAGTCATTCTGCTTTTTTTGGGAGGTACTAGGGATTGAACCCAGGGTGCTTTACCACTGAGGTATATACCTAGTACTATCTATTTATCTATTTTGAAAAGGGGTCTCATTAAGTTGCTGAGGCTGGCTTCAAACTTGTAGTCTTCTTGCCTCAGCCTCCAGAAGTCACTGAGATTATAGGTATGCACCACTGTACCCAGCCAGATGTGACTGTTTAAAAAAACATATTTTCAATCCTCAGTTGAATCCCTGGATATGAAAACCACAGAAACAGGGCTGACTGTATACTGTTACTCATTTGGTGGACATCTGTATCCTGCGTTATCTGTGTGTAGGTGTGAGGGACTGCTCTGAAGCATGCCCATGTGGCTCCTGTCACTAACAGAGGAGCAGATGGGAAGCAAGGAGCAGGAGGGGTCTGCCAGTCAGAGTGAGCAGGAGTAGACAAGGTGATGGGCCAACCCAGAAGATGGAGCCCCAGAGTGGGGATCAGTGAGAGCAAAGTCCCCATGGGACCCAGCCTGGTTTTTAATTTTGGTACTGGGGATTGAACCCTGGAGCACTTTACCACTGAACCACATCCTCAGCCTTTTTAAATTTTGAGACGGACGAGCTCTCACAAAGTTGCTTAGGGCCACTCTCTAAGTTGCTGAGACTGGCCTCGAACTTGCAGTCCTCCTGCCGCAGACTCCCAAGTTGCTGGGTTTACAGCTGTGCACCCCGGCACCCTACCCAGTCTGGTGTGTTCAAGGACCATGTGCTGGGAAGAGGAGAAGTGGGGAGGGGCCCATGACCACAGGGAGGAGTCTAGTTCAGGCAGGAATGAAAACGATGGTGAGGTGTAGATGGTGGGTCCCACAGCCAGTGATAAGACTGGCAGTCCAAGGAGGGGCTGGGAGCCTTCCAAAATCCCAGGCAGATTCCCCTTTGTGCTTCCCCCATCTCCTCCTTCCCAGAGCCCCCTAAATAGATTTTCAAGAAAGTAGAAGAGTAAACGTACAAAGAGCAAAGGGAAGCTAGACTTAGTGGCACATGCCTGTAATCCCAGGAGGATCATAAGTTCGAGGACAGCCTAGGCAACTCAGCAAGACTCTGTCTCAAAAGAAAAAAGAAGGGCTGGAGTAGAGAGCTCGCCTTGCATGTGCGCGGCCCTGGGTTCGATCCTCAGCACCACGTAAAAATAAATAAAATAAAAGTATATAAAAAAAAGAAAAAATAAAAAAGGCTGAGGATGTAGGTCAGTGGCAGAGCATTTGCATGAGTAAGGCCCTGGGTTCCACCCACAGCATTAAAAAGAAAGGACAAATAAACGAACAAATGGTTAGGAGAAAAGATGTCCTGGGAAGAGTTCAGCATTGGTTAGAAGATGGAAAGGAAGAGCAAGGTGCAGTGGCACACACCTGTAATCCCAGTGGCTCGGGAGGCTGCGGCAGGAGGATCGTGAATTCACTGCCAGCCTCAGCAACTTAGTGAGACTCTGTCTCTAAATAAAATACAAAAAAGGTCTGGGGATGTGTCCCAGTGGTTAAGTGCCCCTGAGTTCAATCCCCAGTACAAAAAAAAAAAAAAAAAAAAAAAAAAGATGGAAAGGAAGAAGCCTTGTGGGTTCAGGCTGTGATGGAGACATGGGCAGGGAGGGCCTGCTCTCTGATGACCACCTGTATGTTGGCCTCCTGCCCCACACCACTGCCTGCCCACCAGCTTCCTGTCCCCCCAGCAACAGCCCACCTACACATAGATCTCCTGCCTCTGCCCCCACAAAACTGCAAGTCAGCCTCCTGCCTGCCCCTCCATGTCCCCTACCTGCCTTCCCCAACGCCCCCACACCCAATCCATCCCATCACCTGCACGCCAGCCTCCTTTGGGTGTGCCTTCATAGCCTGCAATGCTGCCAGGGCCCCGCCACCCTCCATGATGACCCGGCTGTTCTCTGGCTTTCGCAGGGCCAGGACACACAGGGCCGCACAGCTCTGCTCACATACCTGTAGGGATCAGTGACGGTGTGAGAGGGGCTGTGACAGGCAGACAGACTGCCTCCTCCCATCAGCCCTCATGGCCACCACCACCCCTGGGGGCAGTGGCCCTGGCTGGATCTCATGTAGCCCTGGTGCTCACCCAGGACATTAGACCAGTATCTGAGAGCCAGAGTTCAGACCCCTGGCTCCCCTCCACTGGCCGTGGCCCTGCTGAGAAGTGAGGAAGAGCAGAGCTCCAGGTGGACACAGAAACTGAGCAGCTCTCCAGCCACCAACCCCACCCTGTGCCCCTGAGGTGGATACCTGGGGGTTGGCCAGGTGCTGGGTCATGGCGGCCACAATGGACTCCGTCCCACCGGCACGGACAATGGCATCCTTCACATCATCATTGCCTGCGATGGCCCGCAGGGCGCTCAGCACTTGCTTCACAAGGTCCTGCACAGAAGGCAAGGCCTGCTTGCACCCAGCCAGGTCTTCCTCCTCTGAGCTGGGCCAGGCACAGGCCTCTGGGTTGCTAGATTGTGGGAGGGGTCTTGAGGAAGGGCCTGGGGCTGTTTTTCTGTTTCAAAGACAGGTGCAGCTGTCTTGGGATGTGTGGGTAGCCTTGATGGCAGGGTCACTAACCACTGCACAGAGAAGGGAAGGGAGGCTCCTAGAGGCAGACACCTGGGCTTAGGCCACTTGTGTCCAGACAGGAGATCTGGCTTGCTTAATCACCAGACCCTTCTAGGGATATTAAAGGATGTGACTTGGGCCCTGGGTTCCATCATCAGCACTACAAAATAAAAAAAGATAACTGGGACTGCCAACTTCTGGGACAGAGTTGAGAGAAGAAAACCCCATCCTGGGACTGTCAAATAAAATGCATTCCCTCCTTTGCTGGAGCCAGTTCTAACTGAGCTTTCTGCCACTGCACAGAACAAGGCTGGCTGTCACAGGCCAGGTGCCCCTGGGGCTTTTCTGTCACCCTCACCTGGACAGATGCATGTCGGCTGCAGCCTGGGCCAGGCACAGGGGGAGAGGCTGATAAGAGACTGCTAAATGAAGGAGCGATGGGTAGAGGACTCCCTCTTGTTCCACAGATGGGGAAACTGAGGCAGGGAGGGTGGGGCCTCACTCAAGCACCACATGCCATGACTGGGGCCCTGCCCTGGTCAACATTTTCCCGATCTTCTTCCTCCCATTCTTTCTAGAGCATTAAAAAGGTACAAAAGGACAGTGAGGTAATCTCAGTACCTTGGGAGGCTAAGGCAGGAGGATCACAAACTCGATGCCAGCCTGGGCAACTTAGTGAGACCCTATCTTAAGAAATAAAAAACAGGCTGGGGGTGGAGCTCAGTGGTAGAGCGTTAGCCTAGCATGTGTGAAGCCCTGGGTTCTATTACCAGTACCGCCAATAAAAAAAGGGCAGGCGGGGGGGCAGGTTTGTTTTTCTCTGCAACTTTAGTTCCTGCCCTTGAGTCAATAAAAAGAAAAGTGTACCATGGTTCCAGGGTTGGCAGATAGCACCAACTTGTTTTGACGGTGGCCTATCCTGCTGGCTGGGACCCAGCGGGCCAGGAGCCTTCATTGAAGGAAACAACAAATCAAACCCAAGCCAGGGGATGTGCACCCACCTGGTTCTAGGCCCCTACCTGGTGGTTATTACAGTTGGCTAGCAGGGTCACCAGGATGCCGAGGCCTCCAAGGTCAACTATTTCCTGACAGAACTCATTGCGGACAGCCAGGCGAGACAGGGTGCTGCAGAGCTCACTCAGGATACTGGGGTTGTCAGAAAAGCCTGGAGGGAGATAAAAATGCACTGTCAGCATTGGGAGAGACCCTAGGAAGAGGGAAAGGGACCTGGGCTTGGTGAGGCCCTTGCTCCACTAGTAGAACCCATCCTCCCTGCCTCAGAGGACAGCTGCCTGCACCAGTTAGGTCCTAGCAGTAGATAGGAGGGGCATCCCAGGCCCGTGCTGCCCCCTGCTGGTCGCTGCCAGAGGAGAGGGGAGACAGCACCCCTCCTCCACCCTTCCACCCCTGTGCTCCAAATAAATTCCAGACCAACTGATGGTCTCAACTAAAAAAAGAAAACCATAATAGCACCAAAATAAAACATCCGAGACTATTTTTATGATGCTGGGGTGGGAATGACTTTTCTAAGTGCAACAGAAAACCATAGAGGGACACACAGACGGGCAAAACAATATCAGCGTCCCAGACGAAGTTTGAGGCTCAACGTGGGGAGCAGATGCCTGCCCTGGTGCCCACAATGCAAATGTTTATAATTTTTCTTCCTGCAGTACTGGGGATTAAACCAGGGACACTCTACCACTGAGCTACATCCCCAGCCCTTTTTCTTTTTTATTTTGAGAGGGTCTCCCTAAGTTGTTCAAACTGGCCTCAAACTTGCAATCCTCCTGCTGGGATGACAGGCAGATGCCAGCAAGCCCAGCACATATTTATTTATTTTCTTTCTTTTTTTTAATTTGTCCTGGGCTAGGGTTGTGGCTCAGCAGTGGAGCGCTGGCCTAGCATGTGCGCAGCCTGGGTTTGATCCTCAGCACCACGTAAAAATAAATACATTGTGTATAACTAAAGCAAATAAATAAATATTTTTTAAAAAATTGTCCTACTTAGTTATACATGACAGCAGAATATATTTTGACATCTCATACAAAGATGGAGTATAAGTTCCCATTCCTGTGGTTGTACATGATGTGGAGTTACACTGGTCATGTATTCATATATGAACAGAGGAAAGTTATGTCCAATTCATTCTACTATCTTTCCCATTGGCAGATATTTATAATTGATACGGAGGAGCTGGGCGTGGTGGTGCACACCTGTCATTCCGGTGATTCGGGAGGTTGAGGCAGGAGGGTCTTAAGTTCAAAGCCAGCCTCAGCAACTAAGCAAGGCCCTAAGTAACTTAGCAAGACCCTGTCTTAAAATAAAAAAACAGACTGGGAACGTAGCTCAGTGGTTACACACCCCTGGGTTCAATCCCCAGTAACACACACAAAATAATAATAATAATTGCTACAGAGCCCTGTGATGGCCAGTACATGTGTCCACCTGGTCTGGGTCCCAGAGATCCCTCCAAGGCTGATCTGGAGGTATTTTGTGGATGTGGTCACCAGCCACAACCAGTTGCTGTTAAGTAAGAGTCTGAGATGACCCTGGACCATGCAGATGGGCCTCACCCAATCAGGAGAAGGCTTTAAGAGGGAAACAGAATTCTCTGAGGAGAAAGACATGGCCCAGGGGCTGCCTGGGAGTTTCTAGCCTATACTAAGAACTGCAGCTCACAATTCATGAGCCCATTTTTTACACAAAGGGACTTCAGGGATTGGGGGTGCAGCTCAGTGGTAGAGCATGTACTCAGCATGTGCAAAGCCCTGGTTCCATCCCTAGCACCAAAAATAGAAAGGCTTCATATATACATATGCTACATGTTCTTCTCTCTGTGCCAGCCTAATTCAAGCTCCCATAAACAGATAGGAAAGATGAAAACTACTCAGAAAAGCAGCTCAACTCTGTAGTCAGGACCCATTCTTAGCTTCTCTGGAGGTGTGGAGGGGAGACTGAGGCAGACCTGCCTCCCTGGCAGACAGGCCTGGCTGCAGAGCCAGAGCCACAGGGCAGGCAGGAAGGAGAACTCATTCTTCCAGCACCTCCTGTGTGTTGGACCTCTGTTAGGCCTTTGCTGGTAGGTATGGTGAACATGGTGGGGGGACCGAGGCTTTAGGGTCCAAAGGTCAGGGTATGACCTCCTGTGGCCAGCTCACTGGTCACCCTGGAGCCTGATGAATGTATGTGCACAACAATCTACAGCCAGATATGAACAAAAAATGTAAACTTCCCTCTTGGACTGTCACAGGCAATGCCAGCAAGACTCCCCCACTCCTCTTAGGGAATTCCCCCTTCCTCATTCTTTTTCCATGTAGTTGGGCACAATGGGTCTCCTCTCTAAACATTTCCAGGATAGGCAATGGACCTGCTCCTGGCCAATGAATGCTGGCCTGGAACTCTCCTGGAGCCACCAGGAAGCATAAATCCACTTCTACTACTAGGGTAGCCATATGAGTGGGACTAGGCCAATAGAGAAGTGGAGCCTGGACCTGGCCACGCCTGGGGCAGTACGAAACCCTGATTCTTTCTCTCTTTCTTTTTTTGTTTTTGTTAGTTTGGTGCAGGGACTGAATCCAGGCTCTTCTCATGCTAAGCACAATTCTCACTCTGGCCACAGCCTGCCTGCTGCTGTACTGTCACTGACTCACATTAGCTGGTGCTCCTACCTTTGGCAGCCTCAATGAGCACCTTCAAGCCTCTGTTTTCCTGCACAATCATCTTGGCGTGGTTGTGGGCATTGCTGTAGGGCACACGAATGTCATCATCAAAGGTCATGATGCGGAGGGCCCAGCATGCCTCCCTCACCACATCAGCATGCTGGCCATGCTGGGCAATGGCACTGATCAGCAGGGGTAGCACACCAGCCTTCACCAGGCTCTGCCTATTCTGTTCATGCTTCAGAGATGCATGTCGCACACAGCGGATCCCAGAGCAGGTCAGATCGGCTTCGTCAGCACTCTTGGACAGTGTGTCCACCAGCAGCTGTAGGCCTTGGGCATCCAGAAGGTCAGGCTGGCCATCAGTCAGCATTGACAGGGCATTGAGGGCCTGCAGCAGAAGGTTCTGGTCTCCTGCAGCAGCCAGCTTCCAGGCAGCCAGAATAACAGAGTAGGCTCCCTTTTGGGCCGCTAGGAAGCGGCACGCTTTATCCTGTTTGCACTGGTCACAGAAGCGGGTAAGGTGGGTCGACACCTCTTGGGAGCTAGAGCAGGCCACAGATTTCTGCAGGTCACCCAGGGCCTGGGAGATAAAGAAGAAATTAGTGTCGGCTCAGCCCAGAGATGGGACCCCAGGGCCATGGTGACAGTGTCTGCATCCCTGCAGGAGTCCCCTCCCCCAGGATCTGGGTGGAAGATGGAAATGATATAGGATCATTTCCAGCTAGGATAGCTTACACAACTGCACAACTGTACTTTTTTTTTTTTTTTTTTTTTTTTTTGCTA
Organism: Tamias sibiricus; assembly: GCA_025594165.1. NCBI lineage: Eukaryota > Metazoa > Chordata > Mammalia > Rodentia > Sciuridae > Tamias > Tamias sibiricus. Next base: position 17,626,789 of record CM046673.1, on the reverse strand, counting down.
TACTGGAGACAGGGTCTCACTAAGTTGCCAAGGCTGGCCTCAAATTTGCAATCCTCCCTCCTCAGTCTTCTGCACAGGGGATTACAAGCATGGGGCCACCATTCCTGGCCACACCTATACTTTTTAGTGATAGAAAGGGCTCAGATGTCTCAGGGTCCCTACTAAGGAACTGCACACCTGAGTGTGGACATATTAAACATTCCATCCCTAGTTGACTTGGAGAAGCCATAAGTGAGCCCAGAAGTGAACAGTACAAATGAGGCCAGCCAAACAAAACTGACATGCTGCCATCGGTCCACCCCTGGAGGGAAAAAGAAGAAAGTCACCTTTGTCAGATCTGCCCATCCGGATGTCTCTTTGCTGTACCTCTCATTCACTCCCCAAATATTTACAGAGCACTTGCCAAATATACATGGTTGATTTACCCAAATATAGCTCTAAGTCATGTGGGAAATATGATAAAAGAACAATTTGAACAGGGCAGACCAGTCTTACTGCCATTCAGCAACACAATCTCAGGACATGCCTCAGCATGAGCTCAAAAGGAATCTGTGTGCTTGGAGCTGATGAGATCATTGGCACCAGCTCAGGCAAGGGCAATTGGACCAAAACCCATCAGCTCAAAGGGCTTTGATTTGACCTTAACAATCATAAAGGGCAAAGATACCTATGAGCCAGCCCTCCCTAACTGTGAACCTAACTGAGGATATGTTATCATGCAAGAGAAGACTTAAAAAAATGAGTCTGGGAACCTGGGTGTGGCAGTGTGTGCCTGTAATCACAGCAACTTAGGAGGCAGAGGCAGGAGGATAGCAAGTTTGAGGCCAGCCTCAGCAACTCAGTGAGACCCTCAGCAACTTAGTGAGATCTTACCTCAGAACAAAAAAATTTAAAAGGGCTGGGGACGTAGCTTGGTGGCAAAGCACCAGAGTTCAATCCCCAGTACCACAAAAAAAAAAAAAAAAAAAAGTTAGTTGCTGATGGTGTAGCTCAGTAGTAGAGCTTTTGCCTACTGCAAGGTTCTGGGTGCCATTCCCAGCATTGAAAAAAAATAAAAATAAGGGGCTGGGGATATAGCTCAGTTGGTAGAGTGCTTGCCTTGCATGCACAAGGCCCCAGCACCACAAAAAAATAAAAATAAAATTCAGCCTTACTGGCAAAGGGGGAAGATAGTGGGGACAACAAGGAGGCAATTTTCATAAGACCTCTGCAAGGTAGAATGCAGAAAGATCCTCATGTAAGGACACATTGTCCTTATGCAGAGTTGGATTTGCACCCAAGGTGCCTCCTGCAACTTCCTCTTTTTTTTTTTAATATTTATTTATTTACTTTAGTTGTACACAATGCAATGCATTTATGTTTACGTGGTGCTGAGGATCGAACCCGGGCCATGCACGTGCGAGGCGAGCGCTCTGCTGCTGAGCCACAACCCCAGATCTTTTTTTTTTTGATACATGGTCTCTCCATCTTACCCAGACTGGCCCTGAATATGCAATCCTCCTTCCTCAGCCTCCTGAGTCGCTGGAATTACTAGCATGTGCCACCATGCCCAGCTTCAACAAGTGAGTTTAAAGCTTAGTAGACTGGCTGTAAAGTGCTAATAAATGGTTGGCGTTCAATAAAGACTGCCTTACATCCTCTTCTTGCAATTTTCTCTCTCTCTGGGATGCCAGAGATGCTGCTTTTTTTTTTTTTTTAATATTTATTTATTTGTTTTAGTTATACACAATGCCTTTATTCTTACGTGGTGCTGAGGATCAAACCCGGGCTGTGCACGTGCTAGGCGAGTGCTCTACTGCTGAGCCACAATCCCAGCCCCCAGAGATGCTGCTCTATAGCACCCTCAACCTCAGGCTCCCTGAACTGAGGACAACCAAGAGCATGCTGTGGATTCTGGTCTCAGATCATGGGCCCCATGTGGAGCTCACCAGGCCCCTAAAGACTGTGCTGGGACTCAGGGAGAGATGTGGCTGCAAACACAAGCTGGCCCATGCACACTGGGCAGGCTGTTGACCTTCAGAGCCTGCTTTCTGCCATGTAGAAAACGGAAGAGCTAGCCACCAAGACTGTTACAAGGGGATGAGGGGCCTGCCACATGGGCTACATGCTCCTACCTGTAAGATATCATGTATAGGCTCCTGGGGTCCATCTGCAGAGACTTTAGGCACACTCTTTACAATGTTGCTCAGATCAACCCCTGCAAAGGGGAAGATAGAAACATTGAAAAAAGAAGTGACAACTGTCATCTTCTGGCCTACCAGTGGAAGTCACAACTCATGTCCCTTCTGCTGAGACACCTACCCCCTTCTGGATGTCTTTTAGGAGCCTTCCCAGTGCTTCTTCCTGCCCCACTCCTCCCCAGGATAGCCAAAGGGAGCAGAGTGGTAGCCAGGCCATGGCTAAGTGAGGCCACATCACCACTGCCATCTCTGTGCAGCAAGGTAGCACTTTCTGCCTGGGAGAGGACAGTGATCCTTCAGCCTTTTCTCTTAGAGATCCCATTCTCCCTGGCCTTACGCTGCCCCTACAGGAAGCACTCACTGTGCTAGACATTTCCAATCACCCTGCCAGCCCCTGTCCATTGTCTATACTTTTCTCCGTGCCCAAGAGGCTGACCTTTGAGACTGGACCCCAGTTCCCTTGCCCACTGGCTTTTGTGGGAGGAGGAGGCGATAGTGGAGACTGAGCCCAGAGCCGCTTGTCCAGTGGGAGCTAGAGTCAAGACTGGGGGCAGGAGGAGGGGAATGGTCAGAGGGTGTTCATTTCCAGCAACCTGCCCTGACTCTGCCCAAGGACCTAGTGCTTATCAGGAGAAGAATCCTGCCCAGAGCCCCTGCTCCCTGCTGTGACCATCAAGGGTCCTGCCCTGGCTGTCAGGGGCTCTAAACCCTGCCTACACCATTACAAATAATCCCTTAATAACTACTCTCCTCCAAGGCTTGGTTTGGGTACACTATTTCCATGGCTGATGACTATCATCACCTTCTTCCACTCTGAGCCCAAGTGGGGGTGCAGTGGGGCAGGAAGCCCTGCTTACTAGGGCCAGGTTAGGGAAAGCCACTTCAGGAAAGTGACAGTGAAAATGAGATCCACAAAGAGGATCCAGCCTCATAAATGACTCAGTGAGATGGAAGAAAAGAGAGGGTGGGCATGATCAAGGCAGAATCAGAGGGCCTGGCCTGACTGGGGCACAGAGGGGAGGGGACAGAGCCTGGGGGGCACCTGGCTTCTCTGCCAGGCATGATGGGGTTATGGAAGCCCAGGCGGGATTCCAACACTCTTGTATCTAAGACCCATGGACCAAGCCACACTGCCTTCCTACCTTGTGATTCAAACTGCTCCATAGCCTCTTTCACTGCCTCCTCAGGCCCCATCTCAAACTCCTCAATGTTCTCCCGCACAGCTGCATCAAAGGTTTCCTGGGTGATGCGCTTGGAAGTCATCTCTGTCTGCTGATCAAAGTCGAGAGGAAAGCTTGTCAAGGGAGAGTGGGAAAAACACCACTTTTGGGGAACACTTAGCCTTGTGATCAACCCTGCAAAAATTCTTGTCACTAGGTCATGGGTAAAGGGAACCCTGAAATTTCCAAAGAGCTTCTAAAAATGCAAAGGAGAGCAGGGCGCAGTGGCCCACATCTGTCATCTCAGCTTCTCAGGAAGTTGAGGCAGGAGGATTGCAACTTTAAGGCCAGCCTCAGCAACTAGTGAAGCCCTGTCTCATAATAAAATTTAAAAAAGGGCTGTGGATGTAGCTCAGAGGTAGAAAGCCCCTGAGTTAAAGCCCTAATGCCATATACAAAACAAATATACACATGTACATATACATACATGCACATATATGTGTGTCTGTATATATATATACATATACATATACATATACATATATAAAAATGTTCTAATATTAAATACATAATAATCATATTTTATTATACTTACACATAATCTTACATGTAATTATGTAATAAGATACCATTATATGACAGTGTACCATTATATTACAGGTTGACTATCCCTTATCTGAAATAATTGGGACCTAAGAAGTATACAATTTTTTGGGTTTTGGAATATTTGCATATACATTATGAGCTAACTTGGGGATGAGACCCAAATCTAAACACAAAATTTATTCTCCATCATATACACCTCATACACATAGCCATAGCCTGATTTTTTTAAAAAATCATTATACTTTTTTAAAAATTAATTTATTTGTTTTAGTTGTACACCATGCCTTTGTATTTACGTGGTGCTGAGGATTGAACCCGGGCCGCACACGTGCTAGGCAAGTGCTCTACAAAGGAGCCAGAACCCCAGCCCCCATAGCCTGATTTTATACAATATTTTTAGTGTGTGTCCCTTTTGACGGCAATCCATAACATGAGGTCAGGTGTGGAATTCTCCACTGTGGCCATGACAGAGATAAAAGTTTTAAAATTTGGAGAATTTCCAAATGCAGATTAGGGATGCTCAACCTGTTATAATAAAATTTTAAAATAAAAATTAATAATAACAACTAATAAAAGGGAGGGCTAAATAAGAAACAATAAAAGTAGTTACCTGGTAGGGAAGGGAAAGGAACAGAAGCTGGATTATTCACTTCAAGTATATCTTCTTGAATGGGATGAATTTGGAACCCATATAAATCCTTTGTATGACTAGAAAATGAAATAAACAAAATAAAACTAAAAGTAATTAGTTTTAGGGATTACTAAAAGTAATCCCTAAAAACTGAGAGTGAAATTATGCCAATGAATCTGGGCTGGGGATGAGGCTTAGTGTTAGAGCGCTTGCCAAGAATATGCAAGGCCCTGGGTTCCAGTCCCAGCACTGAAAAAAAAGAAAAACAAACCAAGAACAAAAAAAACCCTCATAAGCCAGATATGGTAGCACGCACATCTGGCACCCCAACTACTCAGGATCCTGCTGAGGCAGGGGGAATCACAAATTCTAGGCCAGCCTGGGCAACTTAGTGAGAACTTGTTTCAAAATAAAATAAAAAGAGCTGTGGTTGGGGCTGGGGTTGTGGCTCAGCGGTAGAGTGCTCGCCTTGCATGTGCGCGGCCTGGGTTCGATCCTCTGCACCACGTAAAAATAAAGGCATTGTGTACAACTAAAACAAATAAATACAATATTTAAAAAATATTAAAAAAATAAAAAGAGCTGTGGTTGAAGCTTGGTGATAGAGTGCTTGCCTAGCATACTAGACTTTGGGTTCCAGTCCCAGTACTACAAACAAAGGAAAAAAAGATTGTAAGATCATAGAATCAAATAAGTAAAACCTCATAACTCAATCTAATTAACAATACTGTATTGCATACTTGCAATTTGCTAGGAGCACAGGGTTTTATGTTGTTGTTTGTTTTTCCTTTTGCAGTACTATGGATGGAATGCAGTGCTTCACACATGGGCAGATCTTAAGTATTCTGACCCCATCATACACAAAAGATTTTTTTTTTTTAATATTTATTTATTTGCTTTAGTTGTACACAATGCAATGCATTTATGTTTACGTGGTGCTGAGGATCGAACCCGGGCCGCGCATGTGCCAGGAGAGCGCTCTACCGCTGAGCCACCACCCCAGCCCAAGATCTTTTTTTAAAATTTCTTTTTATTTAAAAAAAATTTTTTTTTAGTTGCAGATGGACACAATATCTTTATTATTCTGTATGCGGTGCTGAGGCTCAAACCCAGTGCCTCACACATGCTAGGCAAGCACTCTACTACTGAGCCACAACCCCAGGCCCACAAAAGATCTTTATGTTAATTAGCATGACTGTGGTGAATATTTCACAATGTATGTGTATGTAATTCTCACGACTACAACAAATATCACAATATACTTATGTGTATGTCTATACTGAACCTCCATAAAGTTGGGGGAAGATCTCAGAACTCTTCCCCCTGTTTTTTGTGTGGTACTGGGTATTAAACCCAGGAATGGTGCATGCTAGGCAAGCCCTCTACCACTGAGCTACATATCCAGCTCTCTTCTAAATTTTAAACCCTAGGTTTGGGAGTGGGTGGTGTTATTGAGCAGTTAGTAGTGTGGCTGAGGAACTGAATGTGTAATTCTATTTAATGTCAATTCATTTTAATAAAAATAGGGAGGGGCAGAGATATAGCTTAGTAGTACAGCATTTTCCTAGAGTTCCTAGGGGCCCACACTAGCAATTTCCTTTGCAATGCTTGGTGGCAGGCACACCTGGCCTCTACAAAGACTATGATGTCTTCATAGGCGCAACTGGGTCATTATCTCCTGCCACAATCTCTTTGTAATCAAGGAATTAAGGGAGGACAGTTCTCAGTTCCAGAGCCCTAACAGAGTTTAACAACTTTTTTCATTTTAATTGTTTTAATATATATGCCTTGTTTATTATAATAATACTGTTTCCATTCTGAAACTGATATCAACTTTCCATTTAAAATAGATCTCTTTTTAAACCTACAGTAAAGTTGCAAGGAACACCTTATATCCTTCACCTAGCTTCATCAAATGTTAACTTGTGAGTGTGTGTGCATGTGCACACAGCTTGAATATGTTCCAAACATCAGGACCTCTTCTCTTCTAAAGACATCAGCATGAATCTCCCCAGCAAAAAGACCTCTTACACAACTACAGCACAAATGAAACTTAACACGGGAAATCTAACATTGATACAACACATGTGCACCCAAGCAAAGGGGATGGAACCTCCATGCTTGGCCTTACCTATCTCCTTTCTGCCACACCCTGCCCCTCTATTCTCCACACAGAATCCAGAGAGCACCTTCAAAGCACACAAACATCACCTCATTCACCTGCTCAAAACCCTGCAGTGGCTTCCCATACCACTTAGAACAAAACCCGGTCTTCTTATGAGCACTTTCTCTATACAGACTTTTCCTAACTGCATTTCCCTGCCTGATTTTCATCCTTCCAGCTACCCTAGTCACACACTTCAAAACCGCTCCGGTTAAAACTGCCCCCCTCTCCTATTCCACTACTCTCTTTTATTATTTGCATAGTATTATCTCTATCTAGAGCGACATGGTTCATTTATTTATTTGCTTATGCCTTCTAGTCTCCTTGCCCCTACTGCCTAAGACGGAGCCTGACATGCTGCTGGCACTCAGTACGTTGGCGTTGAACGAACAAAAAAAAGCAGAGAAAGCAGACACCAGGAAGGCAGATTTGGTCCCCTAGAGGCTTCTGTAAGATTCCTTCCTCCCCCAAAATCAAGTTCCGAGGGCTTTGCCGCAGTCACCAGCCCGACCCCACAGCGTCCACTCCCTAGTCCGCGCGCAACAGGGTTCTTGGCCGCTGCTCACCGGGTCTTCGAAGCCACGTGGGGCAAGGGTGGGGCTCGCAGCTGTCACCGACGGCACCAACTCTGGCCCCTTCCGGCTGCCGTACGAGCACAGGCGCAGTAGCGCCGCCTCGCCTAGGCCGTCTTTAGCTTGGCAGATAGCTCCCGGAATAACTAAAGATGACTACGATTGCAGGTAAAGTAAAAAGTGCCACCTGGTGCGTGTCGGCACAGTGCCTGTCGACTTGTCCTGCACGCTCACCGTAGTCGCCACCCCCACCAGGCCCTAAAGAAGCGAGCAGCGCGCCTGCGCAGAAAGTCTCAGCAGCGACTGCCTGCGCCTGCGCTCAAGGGCTCAGCAGCAGCCTGCGCCTGCGCGACGCAGCGCTGCGGAGACCGTTGGCTCATTTGCATGTCCCCGCCTCGCGCGGCGGCGGGTGAGGAGCCTAAGGCGGCGGCGGGGGCGGCTCCGCGCGCAGTGGGCTCGGGGTGAGGCCCGGGCCCCGGCGTCGTTGGTGGGTGGGCCCCGGGGTGGGGGGGCTGGGACTTGGTCCGGGTGGCTCCGGACTACGTGATGGCGCCGCGGGCTTGGCCTTCGGGCTTCGGCCGCGGCCCGGTCCTGAGGGGCGGTTGGCGGCCTCCGGAATCCGACTCCCCCTTTTCTTCGTCCTCGGAGGCTGGGCGGAGGCGGGCCGCGCCGGAAGGGGTTCATTGGGTCACTTGTTCATTCATTCCACCCGAGCCCGGAGCAGCAGCGGCTCGCGGGGCGATAACGGCCGCCGCCGGTGCTGCGTTCGGCCCTTTACCTCTTTTAAACTGGTTCAGTCCCCCATAGCAACCCCAATATTAGCTGCCCATTCCATAGATGGGAAACGAAGGCATAGAAAGGTTAGGGCGCTTGTTTTGAATCCAGGCCACCTGACCCGGAGACCCTGCCCTTCGCTATTCAGAGAACAAGGGACGCCCTGTGGAAGGGAGTCAAAGAATGGGAAAATGGGATGATGGTTGTAAAAAACAAACAAAAAACGACTATAAGGCAGGTTTGCTTTTTGAAGCTGGAGGTGTCTCTAGGCCAGGACATCCTGATGATTAAGGACGCTGAACTCCTAAATGTTGCTTCTTAATTTTTTTTTTTTTTTTGTACTCCTCCTGAAGGGCTTTGTCGCCACTAAACTAGTGCCCTGTTTGCCAAGGTTCAAGTCCGGGCTGTCTGACCTTGGGTGGGTCATTTAGCCTAGGTCTGTCTTTTCCTCTTCTTTGTAACGTCGTTCCTAACAGGACCCACCTCGCCAGTAGGTTGTTTCAAGAAGCAAAAGAGATCGTACCTAGCACAGAGCAACCTCTGTCACTAGCTCATTGTCATTTGGTGGAGATTCTTCCACGCACTTCTCCAGAGGCTTCTCTCAGGCAGAGTAAGCTCTGGGTGCCTCTTCCTCTGTCTGTGAAATGGGAAAAGAGTGGTCACATCTTTCCTACCATTTGTGAGGGTTGTGTTCCTGTTCTTCCAACCAAACCTGTTTTGTATGTTGACTTGTGCTGTCCTCTAGCAACCCCAAGAAATAAGATTGCTTTATGTGTCTCTTATAATGCATTCCAAGGAAATGGGCTCAGACAAGGCTCTTCTTTTTTTTTTTTTTTTAATATTTATTTGCTTTAGTTGTACACAATGCCTTTTTATTTTTACGTGGTGCTGATGATCGAACTTGGGCCACACACGTGCTAGACGAGCGCTCTACCGATGAGCCACGACCCCACCCCCAGACAAGGCTCTTCTTGCTCCTTTTCCTGACACACATGTGAGCCTCACCTGGAGAGAGATTCCCTTAAAAGAATCCAACCTGCCTTTTGAAGTACTACAGCAGGATTATAGATTATGGATTACTACCCGATTCCTCTTTTTCTTTTTGAATCCAGGGGTACTTTATCACTGATCTACATCTTCATTCCTTTTGATTTTTTGCTTTGGAACTGGGTATCACTTAAGTTGCTGAGTCTGGCATTGAACTTGTGATCTTCCTATCTCAACCTCTCAAGTCACTGGGATTACAGGCATGCACCACCATGCCCAGCACTGCCTGGTGACTAAGGATTGGGTGAAATAGACCAGGATCTGTGAGTGAGTTGTTGTTATTAGTATGTCTTTCTCTCACTATAGGGCAAGGAAATATGGCAGCAAGGCGAATTGCACAGGAGACTTTTGATGCTGTATTACAAGAAAAAGCTAAACGATATCATGTGGACCCCACTGGTGAGACTGTAGGAGAAACTCTTCAGTTTAAAGCTCAAGGTAAAATGTGGGGTTTTTTTTGTTTTTTTTTTTTTTTTTGAGGGAGGTATAGTGTCTGGAGGCTGGGGCAGGATTTCAGTGTCTTAGACAAGTACAGAACTGCTCTGGTCCTTGTGCTCCTTATTTAAGAGGAAATAATATTTTCATATTGCCTGTTGGGCAGCCAAATCATTATGCAGAAGGTGGTGTTGTCATTAACTGGAGCTTCTCATTAGATTCTGTCTTTTGAAGAACAGTATTTTGGTACTAGGACTGGTATCCAGGGCCTAACTTGGGTGCATAACTACTGAGCCACATTCTCACCCCTTTTTATTTTTCATTTTGAGACTGGGTCTTGCTAAGTTGCTTAGGGCCTCAGCCTCCTGAGCTGCTGGCATTATAGGCTTGTACTGCCATGCCCAGCAAGGATCCTTGAATCAATCTAGTGTCATCCCTTGCCACTCCTGCTCAGGTTTAAACTTCTTGCTTAGATTATTGCGCAACAATCTCCTGCAGGATCTCTCTGCTTCTGACTTCATTCCCTTCACATCAGCCCTTTAAATAGTTGCCCCTCAGATCTGTTAGCGCCAACCTCCTTAGGCCACTGACTTCTTAGGCTCTTGGGGCTCCCTAATTACAGGGTTATGTCTTCAGACAAGTGCAGAAATAGCTACTTATCTGCAGGGGGGTCTCTAGCTGCCAAGTGTTGGTTCTACTTGAAAACATTTCCTTTGGAAATATTTTTCACACCATGTCAGCAGAATAAAAAATGGTGCCCATTGCTGGGTGTGGTGGCGCACGCCTGTAATCCCGGCACTTGGGAGGCTGAGGCAGGAGGATTGCGAGTTCAAAGCCAGCCTCAGCAATGGCGAGGCACTTAGCAACTCAGTGAGACACTGTCTCTAAATAAAACATGAAAAAGGGCTGGGGATGTGGCTGAGTGGTCAGTGCCCCTGAGTTCAATACCTCGTAACAAAAAAAAAAAAAAAAAAAAAGGTGCCCACAGAGATGTTGGGATAACATAGGGGGTCCCTCACCTTCTGCCTTGGGCCTTATGTATCAGTGCTGTTTGCTGTTAGCATTTTGAATTTCTCCCATCTCAGGGCTGCCTGGCTAATTCTCTCAAGACTCTGCTCACAGGTGCCTTCCCCTAGGAAGCCTCATCAGGCCTTGAAGTTGATTTGTTACCATCCCTACCCTAGGAAGTACATTGTATTCTTACTCCTCTGTTCTGGGCCTATTTCCCCTGGGCTGCTCACAGCTATACCAGCCTGAGGGTGAAGAGAGGGTCCCTCCTGTTGTTTTAAGTCTACGTCTTTGGGATAGGGATAACAAATGTGCTTTGGACTGAAGAAATTGAAGCTCTGGGCTGGGGTTGTGGCTCAGCGGTAGAGCGCTCGCCTAGCACATGCGCGGGCCCAAGTTCAATCCTCAGCACCACGTATAAATAAATGCATTATGTTACAACTAAAGCAAATAAATAAATATTAAAAAAAAAAAAGAAATTGAAGCTCAGAGCTTATCTCTAGGTTCTGAGATTTCATAATTTACAGGGATGTTTGCTGAAGTAGCAGCTCAGTGGTAGAGCACTTGCCTAGCACATGTGAGGCACTGGGTTTGATCCTCAGCACCACATAAAAATAAATAAATAAAAGCATCGTGTCCATCTACAATTTAAAAAAATTTATAAAAAAAAGTTGTGGCTTAGTGGTAGAGCACTCGCCTAGCATGTGCGCAGCCCAGGTTTGATCCTCAGCACCACATAAAAATAAACACATTGTGTACAACTAAAGCAAATAAATATTAATAATGTTAAAAAAAAAAAAAAAAGGGACAGTGTTGAGGATGTGGCTCAGTGGTAGAGTGTGTTTTTAACGTGTAAGGCCTTGGTTTCATCCCAGTACTGCCAAAACACAAAATTATGTGGGATGTATGCAAAACTATTGCAGTTATAAAAGGTTGGAACAGTTTAGTAAAAAGAGGGAGGAAAATCCTCTTAGCTACTTCCTTATCCTTCAGAGGTAACTATTTATGGTGTTTTATACATCCTTCAGTTCTTTTAGTGAGGTATTATAGTCCTCAATACTTTATGTGTTTATATCTGGAAAATTAAATCTTCGTTCTTTATCTGGAGATTCAAGCACCAATGCATCTTAGTTACCACAAGAAAGATTGGAGAGGGGTAGGTGTAGCTGAGTGACAGAACACTTGCCTAGCATGTGTAGGGCACTAAGTTCCATCTCCAGTATTGCACCCCACCCTCAAAAAAAAGAACTACATTTGGAGGACGGGGATTAGAAACATAGCAAGATGATGGTTCTAGAACAAAGTACATGATGACTCATTGGTCAGCCTTTCTCTCTCTCTCCTTTTTTTTTTTTTTTTTTTAAACACTGGTGGCTGCTAGGGGTTAGTGGAGAGAGAGAGTGATGAACAGATGGAACACAGAGGATTTTATTGTTTTTTTTTTTTTAAATATTTATTTATTTGCTTTAGTTGTACACAATGCATTCATTTGTACGTGGTGCTGAGGATCGAACCCAGGCCGCGCACATGCTAGGCGAGCGCTCTACCACTGAGCCACAACCCCAGCCCTCTCCCTCCTTTTTTTGGGTGTGGGGGGCACTACTAGGGATTGAGTCCAGAGGCACTCCACCACAGAGCTATGTCCCAGCTCTTTTCCATTTTATTTATTTATTTATTTATTGGTACCTGGGATTGAACTTAGGGGCACTTGACCACTTGGCCACATCCCTAGCCCTTTTTGTATTTTATTTAGAGACTGGGTCTTATGAGTTGCTAAGTGCCTTAGCCATTTCTGAAGCTGGCTTTGAACTCGCGATCCTCCTGCCTCAGCCTCCCAAGTGCTAGGATTACAGGTGTGTGCCACCGCACCCGGCTTCCATCTTTTATTTTGAGACAGGGTCTCACTAAGTTGCTGGGGCTGGCCTCAAACTTGTGATCCTTCTGCATCAGCCTCCTGAGTTGCGGGGATTATAGGCATATACCACTGTGCCTAGCTGGTCAAGCTTGTTCTATGTCTCTGCCCTACTCTGAACTCTTCCCTTTTCTTATAAACAAGGACATGGAAGAATGTGTAGTATCCAGTCACCATTCTCCCTCTAATTCTCCTTCCCTAATTGTGCCATCAATACCATAATCAATACTTGGATTATTACAGTAGATTCCTTTCTGGAACATCCATGTCCCCTCTTGTCTCTTATAATGTAGTCTGTGAATAGCAGCCAGTGTGTTCATTCCTTTGCTGAGAACCTTTTGGTGGCTTTTGGTTTCACCCCAAATAAAAATTGAGTCCTATCTAGGGCCTGACTTCTGGATTACCCCCCCACACCCCATTTGTATCTTATCATAGTGGGTCCCTAACTTTGTTGCACTTTAGAATAGTCTGGGGGCCTTTTCAAAATCCTGATGCTCAGATTAGGCTGTATTCTTATTAATCAAATAAGGATGTCTAGGGATGAAGGGTCCCTGCAGACTTCAATGTGCAGGACAGTTTGGGAGCCACCTTTCTATCACTTTGCTTCTTGTTTCCTCTGTTCTCTTTTGGCTACATTGGCCCCCACTGGTCCCTTTGCAGGGCTGTATCCTGTCCCCTCTATCTGGAAGGCTTCCTCCTCTAACTGTATCATCTGGCCCTTCATACCAGGCTTCTGCTTCTAGATACATTGCTGTCAAAGCTGCCCTCTTGGACCAACCTGTCTAAAAATGATATTTGCTCTTTGCATTCTTGCCTGCTTGAGTTTCATTCTTGGCATTTACCTTGTACCTGATATATTTTTGTTTATTTTTTGGCTTCCTCAACTGTTAAGTGTGATGGAAGTCTCCTTTCTTTACAGTAACTTCAGTGCATAGTGTAGTGCTTGCACACAATAGATGCTCAATAAGTGCTTGTTGAACATGTGAGCTTGGATTTGGACTTTTTGTGGCTTCTCAGCCCATCACTACCTCCTGGCACACTCACACACACCTCTCTTTCTCTCCCCTCCACCTCTCTTTTTTCCCCATATATATATATATATATTTAACTAGGTTGTAGATTGATTGAAAAATCCAAATGTCAGAAAGACATTCCATGGAAAGGCCTAAAGCTGGGTGCAGTGACACACACTGTAATCCCAACTACTTACAAGATTGAGGCAGGTTCAGGGTCATCCTGGGCAACTTAGTGAGACCCTGTCTCAAAATAAAAAATAAAAGGGACTGGCACCCCTGGGTTCAATCCTAGTACCATTAAAAAAAAAAAAAAAAAAAAAAAAGTGTGCCTGAGGCCCACCATTCCCATATACCCTTTGTCCATAGTTTATATCTATTCCTAGCTTATCAGAATTCCTTTATGTATGAATAAGCAACTGTAAATATGTTTCCACTTTTCTGTGCTATTCACTTTCCATCATGACCTCTCTTGATGTGGCTTCTTTTCTGCCTTCCCTTCTCCTTGCCTCAGTCTCTGGTTTTTCAGCTCCATGGAGAGGGTTAACCTGGCAGACCTTCAATTTCGACCAGCTTTGGATCTGGTGCTTGTCTTGGGCCTTGTCAGCTACAATGAGCGTTGTGTCAGCTAAGGCTCCTGCCTCATGGTGGCACTGTGGGCTTATTAGATTTTCCTCTGGGGGCAGCTAGAGTTGGCAGCCTCTGTAAAAGCTGCCTGCTATGAGATAAAAGTAGAAACACAGAAGTGTTTGGTTGCATTAAAGAAGTCCAGGTTTGCCTGGTGTGATGGTGCAGCTTGGTAGGCTGAGGCAGGAGGATCGCGAGTTTGAGGCCAGCCTCAGCAATTTACTGAGGCCCTAACTAACTTAGTGAGACCCTGCTTAAAATTTTAAAAAACAAACAAACAAAAAAAGACTGGGCATGTAGTTCCAGTAGTAAAGTACCTTTGGATTCAATCCCTAGTACACCCAACCTCCAAAAAAAGAAAGAAAAGTCAAGTCCAGGGTAAGACGGGCATAGTGGTATGTGCCTGTAATCCCAGCTACTCAGGCTGAGGCAGGAGGTTTGCTTGAGCCCAGGAGTTCAAGGCCAACCTAGGCAATATAGCAAGACCCTGTCATTTTTCTTTTCTTTTTTCTTTCTTTCTTTTTTTTTCTTTTTTTTTTTTTTTTTTTTTTTTTGTTGTTGTTGTTGTTGTTATTGTTGCCATAATGGGATTGAACCCAGGGATACTTTAACACTGAACTGCATTGCCAACCCTTTTCAGTTTTTTATTTATTTTATTTCATTTTATTTCATTTTATTTTTTGGCAGGGCTGGGGATTGAACCCAGAGCCTTATGTGTGCTAGACAAGCACTCTACCTCTGAGACACATCCCTAGCCCCTCATTTTTATTTTGAGAGAGTCTTGCTAAGTCACCAAGATTGGCCTAAAACTTTCAATTCTCTTGTCTCAGCCTTCCAATTTGTGCATATGCTAGGATTAACAGGCATATGCTACTGTGCCCACAAGATCCTGTCATTAAAAGAAAATAGATACCAGCTAGGTTGGTGGCACACATCTGTAATCCCAGCAACTCAAGAAGCCAAGGCAGGATCAGGTGACTTAGCAAGACCCTATCTCAAAAAATGAAAAGGGCTGGGGATATAGCTCAGTGGTAAAGTGCCCCTGGGTTCAATCCTCAGGACCACTCTTCCTCCTCCCCAAAAAAAGTAAGGGCTGGGAATTTTAAATCATCTATTAGTGATTTATGATGCCTAATACAATGTAAATGCTGTGGAAATAGCTGTTACACTGTATTGTATAGGGAAGATGACAAGGAAAAAAGTCTGTACATACTTAGTACAGATGTAGTTTTTCTGGATATTTTCAATCTGCAGTTAGTTCAATCCATGGATGCAGAACCTGCAAGTACAGAGGGCAGACAATTGTCAACCCAGACTTTTGTGTGGGAGTAGTGGGGGAGTACTGGGGATTAATCCCAGATCCTTGTGCATACTAGGCAAATGCTCTACCACTAAGCTACATTTTTTTAAGTTGATTTTTTTTCTTTTTAATATATGTACCTTTATTTATTTTTATGTGGTACTGAGGAAAGAACCCAGTTATTCACATGTGCTAGGTAAGTGCTCTACCACTGCCTCACATGTGCTAGGCAAGCGCTCTACCACTGAGCTTCATTTTAAACTTTGACAACACATCTAAATTTGAGAGAAAAAAAAAAAAATACAGGTATAAATACTTTTTGGCTGGTGATCCATGGGCTTCTGTTTGTAGCCTCTGGTCTAAAGTGATTTTTTGTTTGTTTGTTTTTGGATTATTTGTTTCAGATCTCTTAAGGACGGTCCCAAGATCCAGAGCGGATATGTATGATGATGTTCACAGTGACAGCAGATACGCCCTCAGTGGATCTGTAGCTCACTCTCGAGATGCTGGGAGAGAAGGCCTGAGAAGTGATGTGTTTCCAGGACCCTCCTTCAGATCAAGTAACCCTTCCCTTGGTGATGACAACTACTTTCGCAAAGAATGTGGTCGGGATTTGGAATTTTCCCACGCTGACACCCGGGACCAGGTCTTTGGCCACAGGAAATTGGGGCATTTCCATTCTCAAGACTGGAAATTTGCACTCCGTGGCTCTTGGGAGCAAGACTTTGGCCGCCCAGTTTCCCAAGAATCCTGGTCACAGGAGTATAGTTTTGGTCCTTCTGCTGTGTTGGGGGATTTGGCCTCCTCCAGGCTGATCGAGAAAGAGTGTTTGGAAAAAGAGAGTCAAGATTATGATGTGGACCATCCAGGGGAGGCTGACTCTGTTTCCAGGAGCACTGGTCAAGTTCAGGCCAGAGGTCGAGCTCTAAACATCATTGATCAGGAAAGCACCCTTCTAGGAAAGGGGGACACTCAGGGCCTGCTTACAGCAAAGGGTGGTGTTGGGAAACTTGTCACACTGAGAGGTGTGACCACAAAAAAAGTACCTGCTATAAATCGTATTACTTCCAAAACTCAGGGCACTAATCAAATCCAGAAAGCCACCCCAAGTCCTGATGTGACCCTGGGGACAAACCTAAGGACAGAAGACATCCAGTTCCCCACTCAGAAGATCCCTTTGGGGCTTGATCTAAAGAACATTCGGTTCCCTAGAAGAAAGATGAGCTTTGACATTATAGATAAGTCTGATGTGTTTTCAAGATTTGGGATAGAAATAATCAAATGGGCAGGATTCCATACTATAAAAGATGATGTTAAATTTTCCCAACTTTTCCAGACTCTCTTTGAACTTGAAACTGAAACCTGTGCTAAAATGCTTGCCTCATTCAAATGCTCCTTAAAACCAGAGCACAGAGATTTTTGCTTTTTTACTATCAAATTTTTAAAGCACTCTGCTTTGAAAACACCCAGAGTTGATAATGAGTTTTTAAACATGCTTTTAGACAAAGGTGCTGTGAAGACCAAAAATTGCTTTTTTGAAATCATAAAGCCCTTTGACAAATACATAATGAGGCTTCAAGACCGACTTCTAAAGAGTGTCACACCCTTGCTCATGGCCTGCAATGCCTATGAACTCAGTGTCAAGATGAAGACCCTCACTAATCCTCTGGACTTGGCTATTGCTCTAGAGACCACCAATTCTCTCTGCCGGAAGTCTTTAGCCCTTTTGGGACAGACATTCTCCTTGGCTTCTTCTTTCCGGCAAGAGAAAATCTTAGAAGCTGTTGGCCTGCAAGATATAGCTCCCTCTCCTGCTTCCTTTCCAAACTTCGAGGACTCCACTTTGTTTGGGAGAGAGTACATAGACCATCTGAAAGCTTGGCTGATCACCAGTGGGTGTCCCTTACAGGTCAAGAAGACTGAAGCAGAACCAGCACGAGAGGAGGAGAAAATGATTGCTCCTATGAAACCAGAAATTCAGGCCAGGGCTCCAAGTGGTCTGAATGATGGTGAGGAAAGCAGTGGAAGTTTCTATGTGTTGTGGCTTATTTTCCTGATTTTTTTTTTTATAATGTTTCCTATTTTCTTTGAGATTTTTATATAGCAGTTCTTTAGTTTACTAAAAACCAGTCAGGATTTTAGTAGAAAATTCACACTGGCCAATACACATGTCTGCCACTCTTCTGTGAATGTGTATTAAGAATCTTCTACCATATGAGCCCTTCAACATTTTGGTGTCATAGATTTCTTTGGCATTCTCATGGAAAGCTGTGGCCCTTGCCAGGACAAATGGACATGTATATTTATACATATTTTACCTATACTTTTTCATCAGGAGATCAAAGTTAAGATCCCCTGTTGCAACATGCCCACCTTTCCCCAGGTATTACTAGAAGGAAGGGGAAAAAACAAACAAACGCTAGATGCCATCTCTAAGGAGTCCCCTGACTCCAGAGGTAAGGAGATCTCAAAAAACCTAGTCACTCCTGTGCTAGGTTGAAGGGGTCACAGGAGAGGCCCCAGCCCAGCCTGGGGAATCAGGGAGGCTGTGATTGAGTTGTGTTGAAGGATGTGCAAGGACCGGCCAGTACATTTCAGTTTGTGGCAGCACCTTTCCACCCCACTTCCTTTTCTAGGTTTTTTTTCTTTCTTTCTTTTGTGATGCTGGGGATTGAACCCAGGGCCTTGTGCGTGTGAAACAAGCACTCTACCAACTGAGCTATATCCCCAGCCCTCCTTTTCTAAATTTGCTAAAAGTACTTAAGTTTACTTAATTACATTTGATAACCAGCAGTTTATGTGGTGATAAAGAAATAGAAATAGAAATGACTGTTTGCTTTCCATCTTCCCTCTTCTTACTCCCAAAATGGATGCTCTCACAGCCCAGAGGTCATAAAAATACATGTACCCATGTTCTCTTGGCTACTGTGACCAGAGAGAAATCACTTTTACCCTGACATGATTTTCAGCTTTCATTGTCCTGAGCCCAGTAGGGACTTTCATTTTTACCTGATTTTTTTCTGTTCCTCAGCACTCTAATGAAGCCCTGACTGCATGAGGCAGTGGATAAGTCCTGCCTTGTATGGGTAGCCACAGCTACTCTCAGAGAGGGATCCTGAGGTAGTGGATTAAGGACTGAAGCACTACCCTCCCTTACTCCCAAAGTGTAACAGGAGTACTGAAAAACATAGCAGAAAGGAAGGGTCACCTATAACCTAACCTAAAGTGGCTCATCACCCACCTGTGGTATTTTTGTAGCTACACACATGCTGGAGGTAAATGTTACTATCTGCTCTTTTATATGATTGTCTCTGCAGCATTTGCTACATCATATTGACCTAATGTAAATTATAGCACCTTTGGCTTGATGTTGAACTCGTGTGTCTTTTACTAGAGGTTTCTGAAGCCAAACAGAGGTGAGGTCAGATGTAATTGGCATCCACCAGCCTTGGCTGTCTGCATGCACATCTGGATAGCCAGTGAGAGGGCCCATATCTCACAGGAGCTGCTGAATAAGCATCAGGTGGTGTCACTGCCCACCACTGCACCTGTTCCTGTTGGAAATGCTGGGATGACATCTTTTATTGAATGTATTGATTATTAATTTTTAATTTTGCTTTTTAATCCTTTCTTCAAAGGATATGTTCTCAGGGGTAGGGTTGCTGGGCCAAAGCTGTAGCCCCCTTCTGGCCATTTCATGGTCAGCCTAGCTAGAAATGACCAAATTTGCAGCAACCCACAAATTTCTTTGCCTTTCAGCTTTTGGTTTGCACTTCATATTCTTTTGTAAAATAAGCAGTTTTAAAACGAGAGCCAAGAAAGAAGAAAATGCAGTTTCATAAGGGAAGTACTTTGCAATAACATGATAGTCAAAGGATTGATTTATCCTATGCGAGGAGCACACAGTAATATTTAAAATAAGCCCAGCAATATATACCCAAAAAAAAGAAAAATATGTAAAAATAAATAATAACTTCAACAAGGCATGGTGCTTCATGACTAGTCAGCTATGCTGAAAGCTGAGGCAGTAGAATCCAGGGCCACTTAGGAAATAGTAAGTACCTGTCTCAAAAAAATAAATATAAGCCCAAAGAGGCTGGGAGTACCCTTCTGTTGTAACACTTGCCTAGCATGTAGAAGGATCTGGGTTTGATTCCCAGCGCTACAAACAAATGCAAAGCTCCAACGCAAAGACAGCATTGTGCAGTCATTTATAGAACAAACTGGAAAACCACTCCAGTTCAAGGGTAATTTTAATTAAATGACTGAACAAATAGACCATTCTGTGCTATTAAAACTAGCAAATAAGCCGGGCGCGGGTGGCGCACGCCTGTAATCCCAGCACTTTGGGAGGCTGAGGCAGGAGGATCGCGAGTTCAAAGCCAGCCTCAGCAATGGCGAGGCACTTAATAACTCAGTGAGACCCTGTCTCTAATAAAATACAAAAAAGGGCTGGGGATGTGGCCCAGTGGTTGAGTGCCCCTGAGTTCAATCCCCGGTACAAAAAAAAAAAAAAAAAAAAAAAACTAGCAAATATCAGGAAGCTAAACAATCATTATTTGAAGAAGCAAGCTATTCTGTATTGCTGGTAGCATTGTAAATTTACACAGTCACATTGGAAGAAGTTTACTTTTTAAAAAATGGTTTCCTTTTTATTTGGTGTGTGTGCACACACACACACACACACACACAGGATTTTAGCCCAAGGGTGGGTGCTTGACATCCCTACCTCTTTTCTTCTTCTTCTTTTTTTAATTTTGGGTCAGGTTCTTACTAAATTGCCAAGGCTGACCTCAAACTTGTGGTCCTTCCACCTCAGCCTTTTAAGTAGCTGGGATTACAGGTGTGTGCCACCACACCAGCACAACAGATAGTTTTTGTGAACTAACTTGGGGCCATTGACTTTTGTTTTTTGTTTTTTGTTTTTTATTTTGTTGTTGTTTTGGTGCTGGAGATAGAACCAGGAGCCTTGTGTAAGCCAGGCAAGTGATCTACCATCGAGTTACACCCTCATCCCTTTTTTTTTTAATTTTTATTTTCAATTAGGGAATTTTTCTTTGTGAACTTGTTTTTTTCCTATTACAAAACACATATAGGGCTGGGGTTGTGGCTCAGCGGCAGAGCGCGTGGCTCAGCGGCAGAGCACTCGCCTCGCACGTGCGCAGCCCGGGTTCGATCCTCAGCACCACGTAAACATAAAATGCATTGCATTGTGTACAACTAAAGTAAATAAATAAATATTTTAAAAAAAAAAACACATATAATGCTTCCTTCCACTCTCACAGTACTGGGGATTGAACCCAGGGTCTTGTACATGCTAGGCAAATAGTCTACTACTGAGGTATACTCCCATCACTTTTTTTTTTTTTTTTTTTTTTTTTTTTTTTTTTTTTGGTACCAGGGATTGAACCCAGGGGCACTCGACCACTGGGCCACATCCCCAGCCCTTTTTTGTATTTTATTAGAAACAGGGTCTCACTGAGTTGCTAAGTGCCTCACCATTGCTGAGGCTTGCTTTGAACTCATGATCCTCCTGCCTCAGCCTCCCAAGTACTGGGATTACAGGCGTGCACCACCACTCCCATCACTTTTTAAATTTTATTTTGATACAGGATCTTGCAAAGTTGACCAGACTGGCCTTGTACTCGTGATCCTCCTACCTCAGCCAGCTTCTGGAGCAACTTAATTACAGGTTCACAGTGCCTGTACTTTTTTTTTTTTTTTTTTTTTTTGTATTTGGACACAATACCTTTATCTTATTTTTTTTATTATGTGGTGCTGAGGATCAAACCTTGTGCCTCACATGTGCTAGGTGAGCGCTATATCATTGAGCCACAACCCCAGCCCTATGCCTGTACTTTTAAAAAGTATTTTATGTCTTTATGTTTCTCCTTTAGTATGATGGACATTCAAGTTAACTGATACATAAACATGGTAGGGAATTGCTACATATCCTTTCCTTTTCTAGACTATATACATAAATTGCTCTGTATAGTTGTAAGTCTGTGACATTTCACTTCTAGTAGTTATGCTGTTGTATCTTTTGGGGAGGACTTTTTGTATATTGGTTTCTAGAATAAAATACCATTTTCATCTTTTCAAAGCTGATTTCTTATGTATGAGGATTTCAGTTGTTGGTGCCTGCTTAGGTTCCAGATGAAGTCGTTTGACTCTGTCCAGGTCTTTTCAGGACTCACATGGTCTAGTATGTTTCTTAGAAAAGCCATTCTGTGTGTTCCAACAGTTCCTCAGCGAGCAGATCACAAAGTGGTGGACACCATTGACCAGCTTGTCACACGCATTGTGGAAGGCACCCTCTCTCCCAAAGAGAGATCTATTCTCAAGGAAGACCCTGCTTACTGGTAAGTCTTTAAACATTGACCCTATAAACCCCTCCCACATTGTGTTCTGCTGGTGTTGAAAGCAGAAGCTGAAGTGTCTGTTTTGAGCAGCAGTGTCATCCAATAGAAAGAACAGGAGGCTGCGTCAGATTCACATGGGTTTAGCAAGCCACAGCTCTGCTGAGACCAGCCATGAGGTCTTTTCTTGTCTATGCATGAAACTCAAAGAGTTCTTGCTTTTCCTGTTTTAAGGGTACAGTGAAATATGTGTGTGTCAAGAGCACATAATGGAATAAGTAATATCATAGCAGTTTGTATTTTATTCCTATTTGTTACACTGTCCTCTCCTTTTACCTTACTGCTGCTCCTTATGCATAGAACAATTTTTAACATTACAGATTGATTATATGATAAATATAATACTTGCTTATTAAAGAAAGTACCATAGAATATAAAGTAGAAGGAGCCTACCTGTGTGCCAACTGACATCCATTGATGTTTTCGTGTATAGATGCTCCTTGGCTTACCATGGGGTTGCATCCCGGTAAACACCAAATAAACATGTTGGAAGTTGAAAATATCACAGATGGTTGGGTGCAGTAGTACACAACTGTATTTAATACACCTAACCCTCCAAACATCACAGACTAGTAACATAGTACACTATAGAGTGTCATCTGTTCCCTTCATTATCCTGTGGCTGACTGGGAACTGGCTTACTGCCTGTGCCCAGCATCATGAGTATTGCACAACATATCACTAGCCTGGGAAAAGATCCAAATTCAAAATTTGAAATGTGGTTTCTACTGAATGCACATCACTTTGGCACCATTGTAAATTTGAAGGCCATCCTAGGCAATTTAGCAAGACCCTGTCTCGAAATAAAAGGAATGGTAGAGTGTTCTTGGATTCAATCCCCCAACACCCTTCTTCCCCCGCCCCCAAAAAAAACATAGATAGGGGGTTTTGCTCAGTAGTCAGGTCAGATGAGTCCCTGGGGGGGTCTGATCTCCAGAACCATAAAAAAGAGAAAAAAGATACAGAGGCACCTTTTATAAGTAGTTTGAAGAACTAAAAATCACTGCCTTCAAGGTGTGAAACAAGCATGGGACTAGGTCATGACAGTAACATTTTGCTTTCCATTTATAAGTTCGATTATTGTTCTGGTAAACCAATACAAGTACCACTTAAAGAATTCACACATACACACCAGAAACCTAAGCTTACCAATTTTTCTTATTTTTTTTTTTTTTTTTTTGTACCAGGGATTGAATTCAGGGGCGCTCAACCACTGAGCCACATCCCCAGCCTTTTTTTGTATTTTATTAGAAACAGGGTCTCACTGAGTTGCTAAGTGTCTTGCCATTGCTGAGGCTGGCTTTGAACTCGCGATCCTCCTGCCTCAGCCTCCCAAGTGCTGGGATTACAGGCGTGGGCCACCACGCCCAGACAGTTTTTCATTTTTATATCACTCTCCTTCCTCGTATAGTCTCCAGGTAATTCTGCCTAAAGGAGTTCAAGGGTCATAAGATTTCTAGGACCAGCTTTTGAATTTGTCCTTCATCAGAATCTAGTCTATCAACTGACCACTAAGATAGATCTTCCTTCCTTCTTTTTTTCTTTCTTTTTATTTTTTCTTTCTTCCTTTTTATTTTTTCTTTATTTGACAGTAGTAAGGTTTAACCCAAGGGGTGCTCTACCACTGAACTACATCATCATCTCTTTTTCTTTTTCTTTTTTATTTTTGAGACAGGGTCTCACCAAATTGCACAGGCTGGCTTGACCCTGTGTTCCTCCTACCTCAGCCTCCTGAGCAGCCAGGATTATAGTCATGAACCACCACACCTAGCTATTTCTAAGGTCATAGATTTCACTTTCAGGACCTCTAAGAGGTTCTTTTAATAGCCAGTTCCTGTTTCATGGATATAATATATACCTTTATCTTCCTGAGACTGTTCATTATATATACATATTTTTAGGCTAAATCTCTCTCTCTCTTTTTTTTTTTTTGGTACCGAGAATTGAACCCAGGGGCATTTAACCACTGAGCTACATCCCCAGCCCTTTTAAAATATTTTATTTAGATACAGGGTATCACTAAGTTACTTAGAACCTCACTAAGTTGTTGAGGCTGGCTTTGAACTCAAAATCCTCCTGCCTCAGCTCCCCAAGCCGTGGGGATTACTGGCATACACCATCGTGCTCGGCTCCTCTTTCTTTTTTCTTTTTTTGGTACCGGGGATTGAACTCAGGGGCACTCAACCACTGGGCCACATCCCCAGCCCTTTTTTGTATTTTATTAGAGACAGGGTCTCACTGAGTTGCTAAGTGCCTCGCCATTGCTGAGGCTGGCTTTGAACTCATGATCCTCCTGCCTCAGCCTCCCATGTGCTGGGATTACAGGCGTGTGCCACCGCGCCTGACCCTCTTTCTCATAGTAACTGTCTTCACCAATGTTAACTCTGTTTGTTGAGGTTGGTGACTCTTCTTCATAATGTTGGTTTTTCTCAACTATTAGATACCTAGTTCAATATTTATTTCTGATTTTACACCCTACCCTGCCTTTCTACCCCACACACACCTGACTCTGGCTATGGCTACTTTCTGCCACCCCAGGTTGTTAGTGGCTGTGAGTCTACAAGGCTGTGTTCAGTGGCCATGGGGCAGAGGCACATGTTCTAGTTCTCTCAGGGCCCCCTCTCCCTCAAACAACTTGTCAGTCTCCTGGAAATAACCCTCGACCTTCCAAATTTGGATGCCTCTTTACCAAGAGGTATGGTTTCTGCTTTCATCTGTCAATCTGAAGCTAACTTAGCTTCCTTTCTTCAGTGTGCACACCAATTGAGACCAGAGATCTTGCATTTGAATCTCAGCTCTGCTTCTTGTTATGAGTGCATCCTTGGGCAAGAGGCCTCTTGGAGTTTAAAGTTTCCTATCTATGAATTAAGGATCTTAACAGATCTACCTCAAAAAGTAGTTTATAAGAATTCAATCAGCTAGTGCTTATTGGTAATATGCATAGAATAATACCGAGTATACAGGTGTCACTGAGATTATAAGCATGTGCCACTATGCCTAGTAAGGCCCCAATTCTTAAATTTTTTTTTTTTTTTTTTTTTTTTTTGGTACTAGGGATTGAACTCAGGGGCACTCGACCACTGGGTTACATCCCCAGCCCTTTTTTGTATTTTATTAGAGACAGGGTCTCACTGAGTTGCTAAGTGCCTCGCCATTGCTGAGGCTGGCTTTGAACTTGTGATGCTCCTGCCTCAGCCTCCCAAAGTGCTGGGATTACAGGCGTGCGCCACCGCGCCCGGCTCCTATTCTTAAATTTAAAAACAATAACAAAAAAAACAAAATCAATTCATGACGCTGGGATAGTTAGCTTATTTGGGGATTTTTTTTAAAAAAAAATATTTATTTATTTACTTTAGTTGTATACAATGCAGTGCATTTATGTTTACATGGTGCTGAGGATCGAACCCGGGCTGCGCATGTGTGAGGTGAGCACTCTACCGCTGAGCCACAACCCCAGCCCGGGATTTTTTTTTTTTTTTAAATATTTATTTTATTTACTTTAGTTGTACACAATGCAATGTATTTATGTTTACGTGGTGCTGAGGATCGAACCCGGGCCGCACAAGTGCGAGGTGAGCGCTCTGCCGCTGAGCCACAACCCCCGCCCGATTTTTTTTTTTTTAAATTTAATTTGTTATACATGCTTGCAGAGTGCAATTCCTTTCATATTACATATAAAGAGCATAGTTTTCCAAGTCACTGGTTTTACACAAAGTATTTTCACACCATTTGAGTTTTTATACATGCACTTAGTGTATTGATGTCCAACTCATTCTGCCATTATTCCTATCCCCTTGCCCCCTCCCCATCCCTCCCTCCCCTTTATTCTATTTAACATTCCTTCATTCCTCTCATCCCCTCTCCCTTGCCACTATAATTCACTATCATAGCAAAGGAATCAATCAACCTTCGGTTTTTTGGGATTGGCTGACTTCACTTAGCATTATTTTCTCCAACTCCATCCATTTACCTGCAGATGCCATGATTTTATTCTCTTTTAGTGCTGAGTAGTGTTCCATTGTGTATATATACCAAAGTTTCCCTATCCATTCATCTATTGATGGACATCAGGGTTGTTTCCACAATCTAGCTATTGTGAATTGTGCTGCTATAAACATTGATGTGGCTGTGTCCCTGTAGTAAGCCTTTTTTAAGTCCTTTGGGTATAGACCGAGGCGTGGGATAGCTGGGTCAGATGGCGGTTTCATTCCAAGTTTTCCACGGAATCTCCATACTGCTTTCCAGATTGGCTGCACCAATTTGCAGCCCCACCAGCAATGTAAGAGTGTGCCCTTTCCCCTACAACCTTGCCAGCATTTATTGTTGTTTGTGTTTTTGATAGCTGCCGTTCTAACTGGCGTGAGATGAAATCTTAGTTTTTGATTTGCATTTCTCTAACTGCTAGAGATGTTGAACATTTTCTCATATATTTGTTGATTGATTGCATATCATCTTCTGAGAAGTGTCTGTTTAGTTCCTTAGCCCATTTATTGATTGGGTTGTTTGTTTTTTTGGTGTAAAGGTTTTTGAGAGCTTTATATATCCTTGAAGTTAATGTTCTGTCTGATGTGCTTGTGGTAAAAATTTGATCCCATTCTGTAGGTTCTCTGTTTACCTCACTGATTGTTTCTTTTGCTGAGAAGAAGTTTTTTAGTTTGAATCCATCCCATTTATTAATTCTTGGTTTTAATTCTCGAGCTATAGGGGTCTTATTGAGGAAGTTGGGGCCTAATCCAACATGATGGAGATTTGGGCCTATTTTTTCTTCTATTAGGTGCAAGGTCTCTGGTTTAATTCCTAGGTCCTTGATCCACTTTGAGTTGAGTTTTGTGCGTGGAGAGAGATAGAGGTTTAATTTCATTTTATTACATAAGGATTTCCAGTTTTCCCAACACCATTTGTTGAAGAGGCTGTCTTTTCTCCAATGTATGTTTTTGGCACCTTTGTCTAATATAAGATAACTGTAGATGTGTGGGTTAGTCTCTGTGTCTTCTATTCTCTACCATTGGTCTACTGGTCTATTTTGGTGCCAATACCATGCTGTTTTAGTTACTATTGCTTTGTAATACAACTTAAGGTCTGAAATAGTAATGCCACCAGCTTTACTCTTCTTGCTAAGAATTGCTTTGGCTATTGTGGGTCTCTTATTTTTCCAGATGAATTTCATGATTTCTTTTTCTATTTCTATGAGGAATGATGTTGGGATTTTTTTTAAATATTTTTATTTATTTGCTTTAGTTGTACACAATGTGTTTTATTCAATGCATTTTATTTGTACGTGGTGCTGGGGATCGAACCCGGGTCGCCCACGTGCTAGGTGAGCGCTCTACCGCTGAGCCACAATCCCAGCCCTGATGTTGGGATTTTTAAAAATGTTTATTTGTTTTAGTTGTACACAATGCCTTTATTTTTATGTGGTGCTGAGGATTGAACCGGGGCTGCGCATGTGCTAGGTGAGTGCTCTACCACTGAACCACAATCCCAGCCCCAATATTGGGATTTTGATTGGGATTGCATTGAAATTGTATAGTGCTTTTGGTAGAATAGTCATTTTGACAATATTAGTTCTACCTATCCATGAACAAGGTAGATCTTTCCATCTTCTAAGATCTTCTTTAATTTCTTTAGTGTGCTGTAGTTTTCATTGTACAGGTTTTTCACTTCTTTTGTTAAGTTGATTCCCAAGTATTTTAGTTTTTTTGAGGTTATAGTAAAAATAATATGGAACGCATCACGAATTTGCATGTCATTTAATTAAGTGTTCATTTAATGAAAAAATATTTACTGGGTACAGTGGCATGTGCTTATGCTCCAGCTACTCAGGAGTCTGAGGCAGAAGGATGGCCTGAGCACAGGAGTTTGGTCCCAACCTGGGCAACAAAGCAAGACCCCAGTTGTTTTCTTTCATCTTTTTTTGTTGATACTAGGGATTGAACCCGGGGTGTTTTACAACTGAGCTACATCCTTGGTCCTTTTTTTTTTTTTTTTTTTTTTTTTTTTTAATTTATTTACTTTAGTTGTACACAATGCAATGCATTTATGTTTACGTGGTGCTGAGAATCAAACCCGGGCTGTGTATGTACAAGGCGAGCGCTCTGCCGCTGAGCCACAACCCCAGCCCCCCCTTTTTTTTAATATTTATTTATTTGTTTTAGTTGTACACAATGCCTTTATTCTTACATGGTGCTGAGGATCGAACCCGGACCTTGCACGTGCTAAGCAGGCGCTCTACCACTGAGCCACAATTCCAGCCCTCCTTGGTCCTTTTAATTTTTATTTTGTGACAGGATCTCACTAAGTTGAGACTAACCTCGAATTTATGATCCTCCTGCCTCAATCTCTTGAGTCACTGGGATTATAAGCATGTGCCACTATGCCTAGTAAGACCCCAACTCTTAAATTTAAAAACAATAGCCAAAAAAAAAAAAAATCAATTCATGATGCTGGGACAGTTAGGTTATTTGGGGATTTTTTTTTTTTTTTTTTTTTTTTTGTAGTTGGACACAATACCTTAATTTTATTTATTTATTTTTTGTGGTGCTGAGGATCAAACCCAGTGCTTCACACATGCTAGGTAAGCGCTCTACTGCTGAGCCACAACTCCAGCCCCCAGGTTATTTGGGAATTTTTAACTTTTAAGTTATATGCTTACTTCATTCAATATATGAGGTCATGCCCATCCTGTATCTCTGTTGCTCTTTCTTGACTTACTAGTTTTATGCATTACTATTGATTTCCTGTGAATACAAATGGGATTTTGCTTGCTCTCCTCAGCATTTGTTTGCAGAATTCTTTTTGAGGAATTTCTTTTCTTTTCCCTTTTTTTTTTTTTTGAGACTTGGTCTTGCTAAGTTGCCCAGGTTAGTGTCAAACTTGTGATCCTCCTGTCTCAGCCTCCCAACTAGTTGGAATTATAGGCATGGGCCACCACACCCTACTTGTTTAAGGAATTCTTAGTCTCTAATCAGGATTCCCTTGTTGTTAGGTCCCAAATCAATTACAGTTGTCCTTCAGTATACACAAGGGACTGGTTCCAAGATCCCCCATGCATACCAATGGTGTATTTGCATGAAATCTATACAAATCTTCCCATATATTAAATCATTTTTATTAGATGACTTATAATGCCTAATGCAGTATAAATGCTATGTACATAGTTCTCATACTGTGTTATTTAGGTATTGACAAGAAAAAGTTTGTTCATGTTCAATAAGGACACAGTTTCTCTTTTTTTTTTTTTAATATTTTTGACCCACCATTGGTTGAATCTAAGGATGAAGAACCCATGGATCTGGAGAACTGGCTATGATAGGTTCTTTTTATTAGTTAGTGTATGGAGTCAGACTCCAGGAAACAGGCTACCATTATCTCTGTCTCTGAAGGCCAACAGAGATTTGACACATCCTTTCTAATGGGGAAGGGGCAAGCATGGTTTGTTCTTAGTGGAGCCTTGTGAACAGAACTGGCCACTGCATTTCTATGAGGTACCCCACCTCAATCTGGTGCACTAAAGTGCAGATAATCAATGCAGCTTTTCATTTGGAATATCAAGTAGCAGGCTTCTTCTCTTATGAGAGAAATTGCAAAACCATAAGCCAGGAAAATGATCCCAAAGTGCAAGAGGTAGAGATGAAGGCATACATCACAGATGGTTTTCTCTCATCTTCTACATTGTCCTCTGAAAGGGGGGCATCCCTGACTTGTGTTCTCCAGAGGCAGCCCACTAAGTCTGCATATTTACATGCTTGGGAAAAAGCAGGTAGCTAAGAGCTCCTCTTGACTAGCTTCTGCAGTGTTGTCCAAGGTCCCCAAAGTTAACATAAAATTTAAATAATTGATACTGGGGTGGGGGATGAATTTCAGGTATCTAAACAAATTAGGCAGTGCAGGGAAGGAGAGGGAGTGTGTGCCCAGTCCTTTTTCTTATTCAGAATAAGGGTAGAGTTAGGTTTTGTTGTTGTTGTTTTGTATTGTTTTGTTTTTCGCAGTACTGGGGATGTAACCCAGGGCCTCACACATGCTCGGCATGCACTCTACACACAGCTATAGCCTCCAGGCCTAATTGTGAGTCTAGATGCACAAAATACATAGCTTTGGACTATGTGAATAAACAATATTGAGAAATTGTTTAAACCCAAAACCATGATAAGAAGAATAGATAAATTTAAAACCTTGATAGGAAATGTGAATCTATTTCTCTGGAAAGGGCAGATGATGTAATCCAAATAAGTATGTAAAAGATTTACTAACATAGTGAACAAGCATAGACAGAAGATAATCTGCTAATATTTGTTAAGCAATTAGTGGTGTTCAGTGTTCACAGCCTTGCCACATAACAAAAGTTGTGTGACTCTAACCTCAACAACATAATGAAGTAGTTTCTTATCTCTTATTTTTATCTTCCCCACCTTAGGGATGGAGAAACTAAAGCACATAAAGGCTTATAGCTAATTCACTGTGCTGGAATTTGAACCTAGGGCCAGCTTGTAAGTTTTGTGTTCTTTTTTTCTTTTGTGGTACTAGGACTGGAACCCCAAGGCCTTGCATGTTAGGAAAGTGCTGTACCACTGAGCCACATCATAGGCCTTTTTATTTTGAGACAGGGTCTAACTAAGTTTCCCAGGCTGCCCTTGAATCCGTGATCCTCCTGCCTCAGCTTCCTAAGTGGCTGGGGTTTATAGACATGTGCCCAAGTGTCCTGCTTGGACACTTGATTATAAAGTATGCTTTGTGTTAGATGATTTTGCCCAACTTTAGGCTAGTAGAAGTGTTCTGTGCACTTTTAAAGTCAGTAATGCCAAGCTGTGATGTTTAGTAGGTGGGGGAGGGTATTAAGTGCATTTTCATCTTATGATATTTTCAACTTAATGCATTAATTGGGATGTAACTCCCATGTAAGTCTCTAGGAGCATCTTTATTCATTCTTCTTTAACACAAACCAAAATTGAACATGCACAGAAGAATTAATGTATGAATTCACAAAGAAAATCACACCCCATCCTAAGAGAACTCACACAGGCCACATTATGCAATGCAGAAACCTAGAGACTAAAAGCAACTGAAATAAAACAGAGATCTAAGTAACTTTGATACTGTGGATTGAACCTAGGGGCACTTTACCCCTGAACTACACCCCCAGCCCTTCTCCTTTTTTTATTTTTAAACAGGATCTCACTGAGTTGCTGAGGAACTAAGTTGCTGAGGCTGGCCTCGAACTTGCAATTCTCCTGCCACAGCCTACTGGGTGGCTGGGATTATAGGTGTGCACACCACACCCGGCTTCAAAGTAATTTTAGTATTATTATTATTATTTTTTGTACTAGGGATTAAACTCGGGGGCACTTGATCAGTGGGCCACATCCCCAGCCCTTTTTTGTATTTTATTAGAGACAGGGTCTCACTGAGTTGCTAAGTGCCTTGCCATTGCTGAGGCTGACTTTGAACTCGCAATCCTCCTGTTTCAGCCTCCCAAGTGCTGGGATTACAGGCGTGTGCCACCACGCCCGGCCTTCAAAGTAACTTTTGAGTGAGGGAATATTCAGAACTAAAATGAGAGACAGTTTATCAGGAAGCAGCAGGGGAATCACACCACACTAAATGTAGCCACAACACTTAGCAGAATATAACTTCAGGTGTGTTTATTAGAAATAAGGAATGCAAGTAAAAAGCATTCCGCTGGGCTGGGGTTGTGGCTCAGTGGTAGAGCGCTCGCCTAACAGGTGCACGGCCTGGGTTCGATCCTCAGCACCACGTAAAAATAAAGGCATTGTGGGGCTGGGATTGTGGCTCAGCGGTAGTGCGCTCGCCTAGCACGTGCGCGCCCCGGGTTTGATCCTCAGCACCACGTACAAATAAAAACACATTGTGTACAACTAAAGCAAATAAATAAATATTTAAAAATAAATAAAGGCATTGTGTACAACTAAAACAAATAACTAAATATTTAAAAAAAAAAAAAGCATTCTGCTAATGGAGCTAGAAGGAAAATGATGAAACAAATTGAGATACTAACGGGGAAGGATTAACAGAGGTAAGATGCTATTGGATGAAAACAGTATATAATGCTTTAAAAAATACATACATATAGCCAGGCAGCATGCTGGCTCATATCTGTAATCCAGCTACTCAGGAGGCTGAGGCAGAAGGGTTGAAAGTTTGAGACCTGCCTGGGCAATTTAGTGAGACCCTGTCTCAAAATAAAAACAAGAAGGGATAGGAATGTAGCTCACTGATAAGAGTGCTTGCCTAGCATGCATAAGACCCTGGGTTCAATCCCCAGCACTGCAAATAAAAGAAAAAAATTACACATGATATCTGAGGGTTCCACATTCACAAATGCAACTAACTGCTGATCAGCTATATTTAAAAAAAAAAAAAAATGTGTCTGTCTAGAACCATGTACAGACTTTGTATTCTTGTCATTCTTCCATACATATGTAGTATAATAACCATTTGCACAGCATTTACGTTGCATTAGGTAGTCTAGGTCATCAGAGATGATTTAATGTCTACAGGAGGATTATGTATAGGTTCTCTGCTAATTATGTCATTTTATAGAAGGGGCTTGGACATCCATTGATTTTTAAGTGTCTAGAGGTTCAGGAGCCAATCCCTTGTGAATATTGAAGGACAAAGTACATAAATAATGTGAAAATCCCTCTTAGTACCCTCTTCTGTCCTCTTCTCCAGAGCTCATTATTACATTTGCTTTATATTCTTTCAAACTATATGACAAAAGCAAATATACACGGGCATGAGTATGTACACACAGCAGTTTCAGACGACATAGCTATTTTTTAGCTTGCCATTCTCATTGATGATATTATGGGTATCTTTCTGTCAGTACACATAGCTAGGCCTCCTCTCTCTCTCCCTCCCATGTGCCTCCCGCCCCCTACACACACATTTTTTTTTTTCCAGTGCTATGGATGGAACTCAGGGCTTCACACATGCTAGGCCAGTATTCTATCCCTGAGCCACACCCCTGGCCCCAACCTTCTGTTTTCTGTACTATTTCAGCATTATGACCCTGCCATATGATTTCATAGCTGGGGCACATGCTTCCCTGTTAGTTCTCTCATAGGTCTTGTCATACCTTCCTCAGTGGTATGGTTGAAAGCTCACCAGGCACTCTGCCTGGCTGGACCATTTGAAGGGCATCACTTCTGCTGCCACAGTGATGGTAGCGTAGTATAGTATCAGCCCCACAGCTTCTGTGGCTCCAGGGTGACTGGTTTGTGTTGCAAAGCCCCATAAGCTGTGAGCTTCTTCAAATAATAGAAATTGAGAGGAACTCACCAGTGCTCATCAAGACTCCTGACTGTTCCAGTGATCACTCTGGGCAGGGCAGAGGTCCCAGGCCCTTTTCTGGGTCCTCAGTGAAGCCAGAAGGAGGTCAGAGGACAGCAGAGAGGCTGCCACTTAGAAAGGCTTTGCAGAAATGTGTGGTGTTTTTTACAAATGTTTTGCTATGCTTGTCTTTTTGCATAGGTTTTTGTCTGATGAAAATAGTCTGGAATATAAGTATTATAAGCTGAAGTTGGCAGAGACCCAGCGGATGAGCCAGACCTTGCAAGGAACCGACCGGAAGCCAACATCTGCTGAGTGTGCAGTGCGGGCCATGCTGTATGCCCAGGCGGTGCGGAACCTCAAAAAGAGACTGCTTCCCTGGCAGCGTCGGCGGCTCCTTCGTGCTCAGGGACTCCGGGGCTGGAAGGCAAGGAGAGCAACCACTGGGACCCAGACCCTCCTGTCATCAGGCACCAGGCTAAAACACCATGGTCGGCAGGCTGCAGGCTCCTCACAGGCAAAGTCATCCCTGCCAGATGGAAACAGTGCTGTCAGGGACTGCCCACAAGACCCAGCCAGACCCTCTCCTCAGGACCCCAACCCAGAAGCCTCAGGCCCATCCCCTAGGCCAGCAGAAATGGATGTCTCTGAAACCCCTCATACCTCCTCTCCCAGCCTATCTGCTGACGGTGAGTATTCACTCCTGATTCCCTCCTATGGACCCCAATCCCGAGGAGTCTTTCCAGAACTAGGGGCAGAAAAGGTTGCTCAGGCCTGGGCAAGGTGGGAAGCAGTGTCTACAGGGACCTGGGAAGGACAGGCATATGTGGGGGCACTTTTTTCCCTGCCTCTCTAGAGGGCCTGGAGTGAGTCCTGTTATCATCCCCTCTTCCTCTCCTGAGGGTGGAACTTTGGTGCATAGAATCTGTGCACATCCTCTCACAGACTTTAAATCGTCTCTGGAATACTTATAGTACTTAATACAACATAAATGCTACGTAAGTAGTTGTTACATTAGTTAGGAAACATGAACAAGAAAAAATTAGTACTTTGTTCAGTACAGAAGTAATTTTTTTCTGAGTATTTTAGTTGATTTCTTTTTTACCCCCATGGTATTGATGATTGAACCCAGGGGCTTTCTACCACTGAGCTACACCCCAAGCTTTACTTACTTATTTATTTAGTTAGTGCCAGGGATTGAACTCAGGGACACTTAACCACTGAGCCACATCCCTAGCCCTTTTTTGTATTTTGAGACAGGGTCTAAGTTGCTTAAAGTTACCAAGGCTGTTTTAAACTTTTGATTCTCCTGCCTCAGCCACTGGAATTACAGGCATGCATCACCGTACCTGGCTCTTTTAATTTTTTTTATATTGAGACAGGGTCTTGTTAAGTTGCGAGGGCTGGTCTTGAACTTGCAATCCTCCTTCCTCAAACTTCCAAGCAGCTGGGATTACAAATATGTGCCACCATGTCCAACTTGAGTATTTTCAATCTGCATTTGGTTAAATCCTTAGATGCAGAACCAACAGGCGCCATCTGTATATCCTTGACTCCCTTAATACTCTGGACTCCCTTGATACTCTGGACTGCCTTTGTCTCTCATCCTGCCTCTTCCTTACCAAGTATTCTTCTGAGGGCTAATTGACCTCCCTGGCTTCTGAGTTGACTAACAACCCCTTCTGTTTCTCTTAGTCCCCTTTAAGCCTTACTGTCTCTCTGTGTGATGGGGCTTAATTGCAGGTGGTAATATTCTCAACTCTTGCATTCTCTGCCTATTGCTTTGTCACAATATAGCTACACTGTGGCTGTACACATGAGGCTTCTAGTGTTCCTTAGTATCTGTAAGCTGGGCCTGCATATGTGTCTGTGGTCAGTATTGGGGTTGTCTGGGGCTGTGGACTGAAGTAATGGGGGTGACTGGGCCACATACCCCCAGCAGCCAGATCATGTGTGCTCACCTGATTGACAGGGCAGAGCCTCCAAGGCCCAGATTTGTAATTGGCAGGTAACACTTCTGCAATATCTTGTCAACCATTTTTAAAAGGGGGGAAAAATCTCTTGCTCAACAGAGTTGCAGAGTCACTTGGCAAAGGGCAGAGTATAGGGAGGGACACATAGGGCCATCTTTACAGTCAGTCTTCACTGCCGCACAATGTTTATGTAGGAAGTAGCAGCAGCTCAGAAGCCATGACAGGTCCCTTATGTTTTGTAGTTGACATGAAGACCATGGAGACTGCAGAGAAACTGGCCAGATTTGTTGCTCAGGTGGGACCAGAGATTGAGCAATTCAGCATAGAAAACAGCACCGATAACCCTGACCTGTGGTATGTACCTGCCATCTTATCACACACCCACCAGCACTTGGGGGATTGAGGCTAGGCATGTGTTTACTACCACTGAGCTATATCCATAGCCCTTTTTATTTTGAGATAGGGTCTCACTGAGTTGTCCAAGCTGGCTTCAAATTTGTGATCCTCCTTCCTTAGCCTCCTCAGTCACTGGGATTATAGGCATGTGCCACTGTACCCAGCCCTAAATATTTTTCTAGAAATATTTAAAATATTAAAAATGTCTGAGCCGGGCGCGGTGGCGCACGCCTGTAATCCCAGTACTTGGGAGGCTGAGGCAGGAGGATCGCGAGTTCAAAGCCAGCCTCAGCAATGGCGAGGCACTTAGCAACTCAGTGAGACCCTGTCTCTAATAAAATACAAAAAAGGGCTGGGGATGTGGCCCAGTGGTCGAGTGGCCCTGAGTTCAATCCCCGGTACCAAAAAAAAAAAAAAAAAAAAATGTCTGGTTGTTCCACACCATTCACTGAAAACACTATCTTTATTACAGTAATTTTAGTGGCCATATTCATCAGATCCCATTTTCAGGGCTTTCCTAGTATATTCTATTGGTCTGCCATATGGACCACTTGGCTCTTTCACCCTCACAAAGGCAGTTAGTTATGACATCTTATGGTATTTGATGAAGCTGGAACCCCTTGTTGGTATTGTATTTCCCCATATATTCTCATGTATTTATTTATTTTTTAATGAATATTAGAATTATTTTGTCCTAAGCCAGGGAAAATTGTTTTTATTGGGTTGTTTATACATTAATTAGGGGAGTACTGGCATTTTTCTAAAGTTGAGTTATCCTATCCAGGAAAAAGGGACTGTCTTTTGATCCAGGTGGACTTTTGTGCCTTTGGGAGTGTTACATTTTCATGCCAGCTACAGCCCAACTGTGGTTAAGGGCAGAGGTGACCACAAGACTCCTGAAGCACTGAGAAACCTCATGGCCATGTCCATAATGCTGTGCTGCAGGACTCAGTTGAGGAGTTTCTGCAGGTGATAAGCCCTCCTCTGAGGCCTACCTCACAACTCTTTAGTGGTTGGGTCTCTACAGTAGCTGTGTAGTGTCTCTTGGCACATCTCTATGTGTCTCATAGCTCAGAGTGTAAGAAGAACCAGAGAATCAAAATGCAAATGTGGAGGCCCAGAGAGGCCAGTGAAGTAACCAGAAAGGGTGAGGTATTGCCTGTGTCAGATCTCCTGTCTGCAGCATCAAAGCTGGTTCCAGCGTTCTCCTTGGTTGTTTACGAATCCCTTCTTCCTTCACCTCTTTTCCCTGAAAAGCAGTTAGGCCTCTTAGGTTTTGGTTCTTTTGTTAAGTTACTAGTTCTTATCACTTTATCTCATTGAGAAGCTGCACCATCAAATCATAGCTGTGACAGAAGAGGCCTGGCAGTTCATTCTGTTTTCTCATCCCCAGCTTCAGTGGATTCATCCCAGACAGTTTTAGCAAATAAAAATGTTTAGAAGTATGCTCTGGTTAATAGTGTATTTCATCTGTGTCCCAGGTTCCTGCATGACCAAAATAGTTCTGCTTTCAAATTCTACCGGAAGAAAGTGTTTGAACTGTGCCCATCTATTTGTTTCACGTCATCATCTCACAGCCTTCAGGCCAGTATGGGTGGCGAGAGTGCAGACTCTCAGGAGAGCCCCTTAGACCAGGCGGAAAGGGAAGGAGAGTTAGAGGATGAGCACCCTCAGCAGGAGGCTGAGTTGGAGAGCCCAGAGGTGATGCCTGAGGAGGAGGAAGAAGAGGAAGATGAGGAGGAAGAGGATGAGGAAGATGAAGCGGGAGAGGAGGCCCTTGCTCACAGAGCCTCCAGGCAGCGAGCAAGAGCTGATAAGTCTGAGGGCTCTGAGGGCAGCCCTGCTGCTGATGGCCTCCCTGGCGAAGGTGCTGAGGATGATCCAGCTGGAACTCCTGGCTTGTCACAGGCCACCTCCAGCACCTGCTTTCCCCGGAAAAGGATCAGCAGCAAATCACTGAAAGTTGGCATGATTCCAGCTCCCAAAAGAGTGTGTCTCATCCAGGAGCCACAAGGTGAGTGCCTCCCTATGATAGCACAGTTCTTGCTTTGGAGGCCATGAAAGGTAGTAGAGATATTGCCTGACAATTCTGAAGAATCTGCTGGCCCTCAGCCATAGCTCAGCTGCATGATTGACCCATACTTACCACTTTCATGGTGACCTCAGTGCTCTGGTAGGACACCACCTCCCAAATATCCACCCCCAGTGGCCTGTGTGTGAGCCCCAAAGTGGCGAACACAGCATGGACTTCTCTGGTCTTGTGTTTTTCTTATGTTTTGTTTTTTTTCCAATGCTGGGAATCGAGCCCACAACCTCATGAATGCTGAGTGCACACTCTGCTACTGAACTACAACCCCAGCCCTTGTCTTGTGATTTTTTAAAAATATTTATTTATTTACTTTAGTTGTACACAATGCAATGCATTTATGTTTACATGGTGCTGAGGATCGAACCCAGGCCGTGCACATGCGAGACGAGCGCTCTGCCGCTGAGCCACAATCCCAGCCCTTGTCTTGTGATTTTAATCTAAAATATTTTTCATCAATTTTGAACACCATTCCATAATGCCAATGTAAAACCCATGTTTCCAGTTAGTCTGAAATTGTTGCTTCTTCATTAAGCTATGGCTTGCTGCACTCCATGAACTGCTAACTATCTCTGTTAATGCCCAGACAGAGTCCATTGAGAAGAGCCCTGACTGTGGGCCTGGGTCTTTCCAACCTTGGGGACTCCCTTGGGAGTCTGCCTTCTGAGTTCCCAGAAGTCCTGGGGTAATGAATCTGGTCCTTGACGTGACAGTGAGGTGGGAGGGCAAGAGACGCTGTTCACAGGCAGCCATCAAGGGTACTCTGTGCAAAACTATCACATTCACAGGCAGCAGTGTTCTTTGGGAGCAATCCTGGTGTTTGTGCTGGGAAACCTTGGCATTGCAGTGGATTATTAATTGTTCCACCACAACCCTTCCATCCTGCAGAACTTCTGTAGATGGCGACCCAGCATCAGAATGCTTATCAAATACGTCTCACTTGGGGGAAAGTGGCATTCTTTGTTTTTCTTTTGGATGTTCTCTGTTCTTTGGGAGGTCAATGAAGTAAAACTGGCTTGCTGATCTACCCTTCAT
Source organism: Tamias sibiricus (assembly GCA_025594165.1). Lineage (NCBI taxonomy): Eukaryota > Metazoa > Chordata > Mammalia > Rodentia > Sciuridae > Tamias > Tamias sibiricus. Next base: position 17,588,162 of record CM046673.1, on the reverse strand, counting down.
CAAAAATAGTAATAGTGTGATTTAATAGTCCATATAAAAAGCATGATTTTTATTAGAAAGTTTCAGGTGGACTTTAATTCCTTACCAGTGGAACAGTTGCAGAGAAATTGAGTGGACAGTGTTGCAAATAGTTCATTTGCTGAAGGAAAGCATTCCTGTGATGTTTGGGGGGTTGGGATTGGTAGAGCACTAGCCTAGCATGCATGAGGCACTGGGTTCCATCCCCAGCACTGCCAAATAAAAATTTTAAAATGTCCTTTGGGGGCTGGGGTTGTGACTCAGCTGTAGAGCACTCGCCTAGCACATGCGAGGCGCTGATTTTGATCCTCAGCACCACTTAAAAATAATAAATAAAATAAAGGTATTGTGTCCAACTACAACTAAAAAATACATATATTAAAAAAAAAAGTCCTGGGCTGGGGTTGTGGCTCAGTGGTAGAGCGCTCTCCTAGCACGTGCGCGGCCCGGGTTCGATCCTCAGCACTACATAAACATAAATGCATTGCATTGTGTACAACTAAAGCAAATAAATAAATATTTTTAAAAAATTTCTTTAAAAAAAAAAAAGTCCTATGGTCATGGAAAATAATCTACATAGCAGATCATTTATTAGAAAAGTGGGAGCTTTTATTTTTTATTTTTTAAAAATATTTATTTAGCCGGGCGCGGTGGCGCACGCCTGTAATCCCGGCACTTTGGGAGGTTGAGGCAGGAGGATCACGAGTTCAAAGCCAGCCTCAGCAATGGTGAGGCACTCAGCAACTCAGTGAGACCCTGTCTCTAATAAAATACAAAAAAAGGGCTGGGATGTGGCCCAGTGGTCGAGTGCCCCTGAGTTCAATCCCTGGTACCACCAAAAAAAAAAAAAAAAAAAAAAAAAAAAAAAATTATTTATTTACTTTAGTTGTACACAATGCAATGCATTTATGTTTACGTGGTGCTGAGGATCGAACTCGGGCCGCACAGGTGCGAGGCGAGCGCTCTGCCGCTGAGCCACAACCCCAGCCCGGGAGCTTTTATGTTTGAATAGACTTTTTCAAAGTGATACATCTCTTAGGTGAGGCTTTTGCTATGGGCTAAGTTGCTGACTCTGGACATGTCTAGCCTCTGCACTTGCTGTATGGGTCATGGCCATTGTTGAAAGGAGCCAGAACCCAGCAGCCACTGTGGAGGCAGAGTGTAGGGCACCTTCTATTATCAGAGAAGCTGGGAGCCAAAACTCCATAACAAATTGTCTCTTCATAAAGAAATTGGAGAAAGTGTATGTGTATATATATCTTTCTTTTGTCTTCCAGTTCATGAACCAGTTCGAATCGCCTATGATAGGCCTCGAGGTCGTCCCATGTCCAAAAAGAAGGTGAGCTTAACCACTAACAAGTCCTCACTTGGGAAAAGCCAGGTATAGTGATAAACTAATAGTCCCAGCTACTCAGGAAGCTGAGACAGGAGGATTCCTTGAGTCCAAGAGTTTGGTACCAACCTGAGCAATATAGTGAAAACCCATCTCAAAAAAAAAAAAAAAAGAAGAAGCAGCAGCAACTGCCAGCCAGGCACATGAGGACATGTCTATAATCCCAATGATTGAGGAGACTAAGGCAGGAGGATCCCAAGTTCAAGGACAGCCTCTGCAACTTAGCAAGACCCTGCCTTTAAGGGAAAAAAAAAAAAGGCTAAGGAAGTAGTTCAGTGGTAAGTGTCCCTGGGTTCAATCCCAAGTAAAGAAAAACAAAAAGTAACCAATAGCCATATTTCACACTGAGATGCTACTAGACAAAATACAACAGAGACTTCTCTCAGGAGACTTTTTAAACCACCCAAAGTATAGGAGGGTGGTTCTTAGTTCATTTAACAAATGAGACCTAATGGATGTGGTAAGACTTACAGATGAACAAGATAATGTCTTGGCCATTGAGAAGTTAAAGCTTCATAGAATGTGGCTGTGACGAAGAGTATGTACAGATCTTCTGGGTCTTTTTTTTTTTTTTTTTTTTTTGGTACTGGGGATTGAACTCAGGGCACTCGACCACTAGGCCACATCCCCAGCCCTTTTCTTGTATTTTATTAGAGATACGGTCTCACCATTGCTGAGGCTGGCTTTTTTTTTTTTTAATATTTATTTATTTGTTTTAGTTGTACACAATGCGTTTATTTTTACGTAGTGCTGAGGATCGAACTGGGCCGTGCACGTGCTAGGTGAGCGCTCCACCACCGAGCCACAACCCCAGCCCCCTGAGGTTGTCTTTGAACTTGTAATCCTCCTGCCTCAGCCTCCCAACTGCTGGGATTATAGGCATGTGCCACCATGACCAGCTGGTTGTGCAGATCTTTTAGAAAAGAGAGTGTGGGCGTGTTCTCAATAACAGCTTCCATGAGCCAGGTTCCTTCTGTCTGTCAGAGGCTGCAGCAGGGAGGTCAGCAGTGACAGGCATGAGCATGACTCAGTTGAGGGGTGCTGTAGGGGGAGATGGGGAATAAAGTAGGGCTAGGAGTGTGTCACTGAATCAGAGAAGCCAGGGAAAGCCTCCCTGGAAGGTGTCACTAGCCCAAACCTGGAGGAAGTTAGGAGGAACCTTCAGAGATCTTAAGAAGGCATAGTCTGGACAGCGGCCCAGCACAGTCCCAGGCCAGCAAGAAGCCAATGTAGCAGGAGTGGAGTGACAGGGTGGGGGGACCCAGGTCACATAGGGTCACAAACAGATGTCAACTCTGTGGCCCTTCTTTGAGGGAGGCCCTTGGGGACTTGAGCAGGGGTTTGGGTAGAGACATGCCACTCTGTGGAGAGCAGCCTATGGCATGGGATCCAGGCAGAGCAGAGGCCCCCAGGAGGAGGCTCAGACTTAGGACAGTGAGACCAGGGTATGAGGGAATGATGGAAAGGTGACAGTGAAGCTGGCAGGACTCTATAGTGTCTCTAAGTATGGAAGGGCAAAACCCAGGCGTCCAGGTAACCCCAGGGAAATTGGCCTGGGCAGTTAGGAGGATAAAGCTGCCATTTGCTGATGCATTGAGACAGAGCATGGGAAAGGGATATGTTCTCCAGATGGAGAGGAGTCACATTGCATTGCACGTGGGCCAGACAGGTTGCCTGGGACGCATGTGGAGCAACTTTGCAGGTCTTTAGCCATCAGGGAGGCAGGCGAGGAATTCATCATCCTGACTGACATCCAGGGGTTTGAGCAGAGCTGAGTAGGCACCTGGTACCTGTTGTGTTTCCTGGGTTAAGGGTACCAACCCAGTGTAGGCACAGCCAGGCCTTGGAGGCAGGCATAGCTGGATTCAAGCTCAGCCTCACCACCTGTTCTTTGGTAACCTTAGCATGTAACTACTGAGCCTCGGGCTGACATCTGTAAAATGGGATGGCCATGCCTGCCCTGTAGGTAGGAGGTACCCAGAAGATTAAACAGACCCTGTGCCTGCTGGGTGTCTTGCAACCACTTTACTCTCCTGGGTCTCCCACTGGTGATGGCAGGTGGCTAAGAAACCACTCCTGCAGTTCTTCTCCGTGGCACCTTAGCCCAGTCCCAGAGCGCAGCTTTGTTCCAGCTCTGCAGGAAACTGGGCAGTATGATTGTTAAACACAAATTGAATGTCCACAAAGATCCTTCTAGACTAAGCCTGCCCTGTTCCTCCCACTGAACCCTCCACCTTCTTGCAGCTTTCCTGAAGGGGTGTAGACAGGGCTGGACAGACCCCCATTTCTCATCTCAGCAGCCGTGCTCTACCTCCTCCATTCTGCAGGTCACATCCTGGTGGTAAGGGGCCTCCCAGTGCTGGCAGCCCCCACCTGGAGTGTTTGCAGTTGTTTGTCACCCTCTTCATGCCCCAGCTCATCTCTCCTGCCTCCCCTCCTTGACACCCTGCAGACACTTCCTTCCAGTATGGAAGTGCAGCCTGCATACCACTACTTTAGCTCACACACACATGCCAGCACTGCTGCTTGATACCTTAGGGATATACCTGGGGGGTCTGTGAACTCAGCACCTCTCCAGGTTGTTTTGTCCCCTCTAGGATGAGAGCACTACACACCATGCTCCTTGCTTGGCTCTCCCCTCCCTCTTTTCCTGACCTGAGGTCCTGTGCCTGCCTCCCTTTGGCAGGATGTTGGGACCCCCCAGCCCAGCCTTTTCTGCCTTGGCTCATGCCCTTAGCTATACCCCAAGGATGGCCTAGAGGGCCTCTCCAGAACCCCACACTCCCAACACTGGGGAAGCAGATATTCCTGGGCACCTCAATGCACATGACTAGTGGTGACTTGTTCTTTGAATTGTGCCTCCTGAGGCCTGTGTTACAGGTGGATAAACTACTGAGGGCCAACCACCCAATGGGCCCTAAGGTCACAGCACTCAGCCTGTCACCCAGAATCATCCAGCCCTCTCCCAGTTGCTCCCATACTTGTTCCCAAATCAGATCTTCTCTGCCATCCCCAGTACCAGTTGCCTCTGTCTTCCTCAGGATCATTGAGGGGGCTACTTGATGTAACTCACCACCTCCTCCTTCCTTCCCTCTTTCCTCTCTTCCCTCCTTCCTTCCCTCCCTCTTCAGAGCAGTCTCTCCAGGTAATTCAGCAAATGTCTTAAAAGAGGGAGAAGGGGGGGGCGGGGGTTGTGGCTCAGCACTCGCCTCTCACGTGCGCGGCCCGGGTTCGATCCTCAGCACCACATAAACATAAAATGCATTGCATTGTGTACAACTAAAGTAAATAAATAAATATTTTTTAAAAAAAAGGGGAGAAAGGGGGAACAACACACACAGGGTAAAGTCCTGGGCTACCCATTTAGGTTACTTTATGAGATACTCATGAATTTTTTTTTAATATTTATTTATTTATTTTAGTTGTACACAATGCCTTTATTTGTACGTGGTGCTGAGGATTGAACCCGGGCTGTGCACGTGCTAGGCGAGCGCTCTACCACTGAGCCACAACCCCAGCCCCAATACTCATGAATTTTTTTTTAAAGATATTTATTTATTTGTTTTAGTTGTACACAATGCCTTTATTTTTATGTGGTGCTGAGGATCGAACCCAGGCTGCGCACGTGCTAGGCAAGCGCTCTGCCGCTGAGCCACAACCCCAGCCCCACTCATGAATTTTTAAGAGTGATTGGAAATTCCTTCTTCAGCCTCACTGGCTCCTCCTCCAGAGGCAGGGGCTGGACTGGGGGCTTTTAATCTCCCCAGATCTCCACCTCGTGGCCTAAGGGTACTCAGCCTCCCTACTATCCATAACGCCCTTCTTATGCCCTGTTTTTCACAGTACCAGCTCTTGGAAAATTCTGTTTCATGCTAGACATGGACTTTGGCACCCAAGTAGAAATAGCCCTGGAAAAGACAAAGACTGGGAAGGTGGGGTAGCAAGTAAATGAAGCCATGGGTGGCAGATGGTGAGGGACAGAAGAGCTGATTTCCCCCACTGCCTCTCTGGATCCGCTCCTGTGTCAAGGCCTATTCCTTGGTGCCCCTTGCTCTGGAGTGTGCTCTCTGATCATCACAGGGCCACCCTTCCTTATCCAGGTCTCCATTAAGCACCCTTTCTGATCCCTTAATCCCAGGACCTGCCATCTGTTTCTGTGGTTTTCATCAGTCTTAGCAGTGGCTAGGCCCCAGAGCCAGATGCCAGTTCTGGCCCATGAGGGGATGTCCCCTCATGCCCCTGCCCTTTAGAAGTCCCACCTATTGTCAATGTTGCAGGAAGCCAGGAGGTGACTGGGGTTTGATCATCCTGGGAAGTGACTAGGGAATAGGGGGACACTGGGAGTGTGAGAGCAGCTCAGAATGGACTCTGGCTTCAGGCACTTCTCTGCAGTCCACATGCCCAGCTCTTTCTCTTTCCTCAGAAACCCAAAGACTTGGACTTCGCCCAGCAGAAGCTGACCGACAAGAATCTGGGCTTTCAGATGCTACAAAAGATGGGCTGGAAGGAGGGCCACGGCCTGGGCTCCTGCGGGAAAGGCATCCGGGAGCCCGTCAGCATGTACGTGGCATAGACTCGCAGCCTCCACAGGTGGACAGGGTCAAGCCCTAAAGCCTTTGGCCTGCAGCCTGAGTCTTGGTTCTTCTCATGTTGAAAATGGCTTAAAGTTGGCAGTTGGGTTTTTTGGTTTTGGGGATTTTTTTGTTTGGTTGGTTGGTGTTGGTTTTGGTTGTTTTGTTTTGTTTTGTTTTGTTTTGTTTTGTTTTGTTTTTGAAACAAAAGAAGTCTTCAGATGAGAATTGATTATTTATATACACACATCCGCATGGCTCCTTCTTGCGTCTGTGTAGACTATTTAGCTGCTTCTTGGCCCTAGCATCTCAGCCCCGTTTATTATGGTCATAAAAGCTGAGTGGTGTTTTTAGGTACATACGCCTTAGAATCCTGCTCCCTTCCTTGGGAAACAGGCTCACCAGGATGGGAAAAACGTAGACCCAGAGTTTATGAGACGCTCCTTATAACATCCAGAGGGCGTCTCATTTACTGCTGAGATAGCTCCTGCGGGGTAAGGTGTTTTGCTGGCACCAGGGTTTCTGGGCACCCTGAGGTGGCTAGTGCTCTTGAGAATGAGTGAGTACTCCTTGTTTTCCACTGTTTGTTGTCTTGATTTTCCCTTTTCTTTTTTTTTTTTTTTTTTTTTTTTTTTTTTTTTTTTTTTTTTTTTTTGGTACCGGGGATTGAACTCAGCAGCACTAGACCACTGGGCCACATCCCCAGCCCTTTTTTGTATTTTATTAGAGACAGGGTCTCACTGAGTTGCTAAGTGCCTCGCCATTGCTGAGGCTGGCTTTGAACTCGCGATCCTCCTGCCTCAGCCTCCCAAAGTGCTGGGATTACAGGCGTGCGCCACCGCACCCGACTTGATTTTCCCTTTCTTTTAATGTCTCTGTATGTGTCCTGCATTTCTGTGTCTCACTGATCATTCTAGCCCATGTTTCAGTCTCTGCATCCCAAGCTCTGGGCTCAGGTGCATAACTAATCCTCCATTTTACTTCTTAGGGGAACTGCCTCAGAAGGGGAGGGCTTGGGTGCCGAAGGGCAGGAGCATAAAGAAGACACATTTGACGTGTTCCGTCAGAGAATGATGCAGATGTACAGACACAAACGGGCCAACAAATAGGTATGTGTGAGAGCTGGTGCATGAGGACTTCTGACATCCTGGTGTGTAACATTTCCCCCAGAAAGGCTGATGTTCCCCACTTCCTCAAAAGCAGACAATCATAAAATTCTGTGAAAGAAATAAAAGGGTCTTTGGATGTGGATGTGTCCCACTTCTTCCCTTCCAGGTTTGCTGGAGCAACGAACTTCACACTAGCTAAGGTGTGGCCAGCCTGCCCTATGGGCTTTGCCTCATGGCCTGACAACCCTGGCGGTAGCTTCTGTGCTGGGCTCTGAGGACGTGCATGCAGGCTGTTCCTTGCCAGTTCACATGGGACCAGGCTGCCTCTGGCCCGTCTCTTGCTCCACTTTTCTCTCACAGATGACAGCCACCTGCCACATAATGAAGCCAGGAAACAGACTGTTCCGTAGTCAGGAGTGGCCTTGCTATCTGGAAGTATAAGGATGAACATGGAAGCCAAAACCGCAGGGAGCAGCAGTTGGCCACATCATTATTTGAGGGTCTCAAATCCTTTCTCTTCTGAAGGGCCTTGGGCCTTTAAATTTCATACTCTTTCTTTAGTTACCCTTCACCCATGACTTCCCAACACTGAGTTTTGAACAAAATCGTTCTCTTCCTGACTAGATCAGAACCACTGATGAGAAAGATAAACCTTGAAGCCGCAATTACTCTTAAACCGTCATCCTGCCCTGGATCTGCCTGAAGCCCAAGTACTGTGTGGTGTGTACGTGAAAACCAACATCTGCAGTCTCTGGGGTGGAGATTTCCAACGCCAGCCTGCCTTTTCTCTTAAAGAAAAACAGAATGGCCATTCTCAATACACTTTTTGCCTTTCTTCTCTCTTCTAAATGCTTTCTGCATCAAGTCCTCTCCAAGTCTGTCTTGGTTCCTTTCCAAAAGGTGGCACTGCCCAAAAGTACTTTGGCCTGTTAAGTGCAGTGGATGCAGCTCCATAGTTAAGTTTCTGGCACAGAGGTCATTGCTGTCCTGGAGCACCAGAGGCCATGCGGACACAAGTGCAGATTATGCTTTCCTACCCCCCACAATTTATCTAGGGATACAGATTGGTAATCTCCAGGTCTACACTCTGGTACTAAAGCTGAATGGAGATCTCTGAACAGTTCAGATACTTGCTTTATTGAACATATTAATGGCATTTTATCTCTTTAAAAATCCTGAGACTTCACCAATTTTTAGCAACAATCTAATAATAACTGTATTTAGTGGGGAGTAATCGTTAAACAGATATGAAATTTCTCCCAAATGTATGTGTGTCTAGAATCCACAAAGAAAACAGGCTATACTTGATATGCTTGGATTTGATTTTTTTCCCCCCAATGCTGAGAATGGAATGTAGGGCTTTGCACATGCTAGGCAAGTGTACTACCATCAAGCTACATTTCCCAACCTTTTAATTTTTTATATTGAGACAGGGTCTCATTGAGTTGCCCAGACTGGCCTTGAATTTGTGATCCTCCTGCCTCAGCCTCCCAAGTAACTGAGGCTACAGGTGTGCACCACTACACCTAAGCCACTGGATTTTTTTTTTTAAAGTGCATAAGGAGTCTTCCCTACAAAGGGCTGAGAGGCTGTAAATTCTCCAAGACTTCATCTGTTACATGTGCAGCAATGTAAAGAATTGTCTTAGAGCATTTGTAAAGAACAGAAAGGCTGCTCTCTGAAGATTGGCTCTGCAGCTGTTTGCTATTTCAAGAAGGTAATTACAGAACTTTTCAGATTCCTCGGCACTCTCCTACTTGTAACTCCATGTGGAATGCTCAGACTGGGGGCATCTCAACCCTTCTTCATAAAGCAATAGTGTTGAACTTTTAAATGTGTGCTAAAATCTGAAAAATTTGGAATCCTGCTGGCACCCAGAGGTTGGGGTACCCAGCAACAGTTAGATTGTCAGCCACAGAGCCGAGTGAGACTCAGGACTGTGAGGAATCCTTTCTTTCTGAAAGCTCAGCCCTACCAGGCTGTACTCCTACCTCTGGGTTCTGTCTGGCCCTACTGTCCCCCACTCCATGCTGCTTCTCTTCATGGCAGGTGCGGTCCCTGGGGCCTGCTTGCTTCTGGTCACTTCTGTTGCTTTGGCAACTGGCAGATCTTTATGACTATGGAGGTGCCAGCCCTGAGGATGGGCCTTAGTCCAACCCTCAAATAAGCCAGCCTGCAGGGGTGTGTGAAGGGTGTGAAACAGATTTGGGGTACCCCAGGTATGAAGATTCGTCTTCTCTTTTCTATACTCACCTTTCCAGCAACTTCCATGTTGGCCATGGGTCAGGTGAACAGATGAAATTCAGAGCAGGCACCAGTCCAGAGAGGCCTCTTGGGAAGTGCCCATTGCCCCTTAGCAGGGCACATTCCCCCACCCCCAGCATGAATCTAGCTCTTTCTTTCCAGCCTAGTATTGACTATTGCGTGCACTTTGTCCTAACCTGTTCATTTTAATTTATTTTAGCAAAATATTGAGGAATTTCTGGTGTGTGGGCTCTGGTCCCAAGCCTCCTGCCACTCCTAGACACATCTCAGTTTGACCTGAAATTATTTCATGAGCCTTTGACTGATGTCAAAGCAACAACCATTTCTTGAACCTAAAACGTCCCATACATGCTGGAAGGATGCTTTTCCTATGGTTTCAACATCAAGGCTGTGAAAGTGTCCCAGGGAACCTGGGGATTGCGGCGGTGTGTCCTGGTGCTGGGCCAGGGCTAATGCCACTGAACCTCTATCCCTTCCTCTCCCCTCTTCCTCCACCCAGGCTACCCTTGCTCTCAGGTCGAGGTCATTCTACAGGGAGGGAGCATTGCGTGCAAGCGGGATGTGCAAATGTGTGACCTTGTCAAAGTCACTGTTTTTTCTGTCATTCTAGTTCCAGGGTCCCTTCCACGAGGACGACAGGCATCCGGAAAGTGCTAACCTGCCACTTTGGGTGCTTACTGTCGACTTGTTTCCATCACTGGAAATCCCATAGACAATGTTAGTGATTTTGGTCCTTGGTAAAACCTAGAAGATGTTTGTGATGTTACCAAATGGAAGTTTTGTTTTTTTAAGAACCTAAGAAGTTGTGAATGTTGTCAATCATTTAGCAGTTGCAATAAATGTAGAGGAAACTCAGTTTCCTGTGATCTCCATTGATGTGTTTTTAATCAGACCTGTCCAAAGATGGTTATACAGACAGGTTATCTGAAGGTGTGCTCCTGCCCAGGACCTGCCCTCTGCTGGCCCCAGGACTCTTCCCTCAGGTCTCTTATGTCTTCCTTCAGGCTTGCCCCAGTGAGGGGTACTTGCATCACCAGGGAAGCAGAGAGATGCCAGAGAGCTGGTGGCCAAGCTCTGGGAAGGGGGATCCTGGTCTGTGTGGGGAGTTAATTGCAGAGAGCGCAAGCCTCCTGTTGAGGGTGTCAAGGAGTAACAGACCATGACTCATCAGCTCACCCAATCCTGGCTTGGGGTTTCAGCTGCAAGAGGTCCATTTGGGCCTCCCTCCTACTGAGGAGTGACTTCTAGGGCATGATCAGAGCTACCCATTGTTCCCCTTTGCCACCTGACCTCTGTGATTCCTCCACCAACAGCCCTTGACCCTTTAGATCAGGAACATGAGCAGTAGGCACAGCAGGAGAGTGAGCCTAGGGCTTGCAGGGACCCCTACCTGACTGCAGTGTGATGGTAAGGACCCAGGCTGTGGGGGAGGAGGCAGGTGGTAATACATTTAGGAAGGTCCCTGCCAGCAGGTTAGAGACAAAATAGGGCCATAGGGAGCTGGTGCAGGACACCAAGCCTCATTTCTCTCTGTTATAGAAGACAAGCAAAACCCGCAGTGACTTGTATTGCCCTCCACCTGTAAGGTGGGCATGGTGAATGAGCAGGCCCCTTCTAGGCACCCCTACCCTATCTTACCCTCCTCAGTCAGCTCACACTGCCCCATTCGGTAGAGGAGCAGAGGTTGAGGGCCCAGGGAAGGAGGGATGAGTTGCCCTCCCCCATGTGTTTGTGGGAGCATTAAGGGCTGATGTGAGGATAAGGGGATGATGAGCCTCTACTGAGGCTGGAGCCACAGTCTTGCCCAACTACCGTTCTGCCAGCTGTACGATACCATAGTACAGATGGGGAAACAGGCCTGAGAAGAGGAAGAGCTGGGTCCCAGACTACACACAATCGGGGGCCCTTTGATTCTTCAAAGCCCTTTTTTGAAGACATAGGACCTGCCTCAGTCTCCCATCTGGGTTTGGGCTGGCACCTTGTCATTTCAGGGAGCAACATTTTGAGCTCAATGCTGGAACTTAACAACTGAGTCCAGGGGTCAAGAACCAGTTCCTACTCCTGAATGTCAAGTGTAGAGAAGGCCCCTGTGCTGCCAGCTCGTCATTGAGGGAGCTGCACCCTACCCTCCCCTTGTCCTCTCTCTGCCTGTAGACTTCCGTCCAATCTTCAAGGCCCTTCTTTCATGACCCCTTCCTCTAGGAAGCCAGAAAGGCCCAACTTCCCTTGTGGCTTCTCCAGTCCTGTTCTTGGCCAACCTGAACTGGGGCTGTCAACATCCCACTGCTATACCCAGGTTAGAGGCTCCTCTTCTGGGGCCTGAATCTTGTCTTCAGATCCCCACAGTACTAAATCCATGTTTGATGAAAAGACAGTGAACCAATATATTCCACAATGTCTGAAGTCCCATCCTAGTGGGTGGGTCCCAGCTTTGGACAGGCAGACTTGGGCCAAGTCCCAAATGGGGCACAATAAGTGAACTCTGGCAAGTCACTTCCCCCACCCCCCAACACACTGGATTTTGTTTCCTTCATCTATAACTTCAACTGATAAAGGGTGATGTGGGCCTAGAAGGAAAAATCCACAATGTACTGTCAAAATACAACATTTCAACAAATGGAGTTAAATGATTGTTTACAAGACTTTTATTTGTGACTCTGAATTGAGTAGTATCTCATTCAGAAATAGGAAGGAGCTGGGCAACTTGGAAGGCAGAAACAGGAGGATCGCACGTTCAAAGCTAGCCTGAGTAATTTAGCAAGACCCTGTCTCAAAATAATAGAAAGGACTAGGGATATAAAGCACCCCTGGGTTCAATCCTCAGTACGTACATACGTATGGGGAAGTAACAGGGATGTAAGTCTGGCACAGCATTTGCCTAGCATGCTCAAGCCCTGGGCTCAATACCCAGCATGGGGGTGGGGGAAAGTCCTTGGGAGTAAGATCCTCTGCCCCACAGCTCCCTAAATGTTCATTTTGTCCCACCTCATTGGCCAGTTTCATGCAGCCCAAGGTCCCCCAACATGTATCCTTTTTTTACTGCCAATGACCAAATTCAAAATCTTTCTGCCTCTAACTAGCTTTGTCAATACAAAGAACACAGCTCACTGGTCTGAGGAAGAGATCTTGACAAGATGGGACAATGACACCATCAAAGCCACAGCCATGAAATGAAATGTCCTCAGCAAGAATTAAATTACTTCAGAATGGTGAGGGGGCTCACTTCTGTAATCCCAGTGACATGGGAGACTGAAGCAAGAGGATTGCTATTTCTAGGTCAGCCTCAGCAACTTAATGAGATGCTTGTCTCAAAATAAATGTGTGAGGCCCTGGGTTCAATTCCAAATACCACAAAAAGAGAAAACATTGTTTTGAATGAAATTGAGTTAATTCAGGTTACTTTTCCTTGCAAGGGTTAAACCGAAGGAAACTTATTTATCATGACAGCTAAACCCACCTGTGTGGGACTTGGGCTATTATCTCTCCTGATTTTTTGGAAGGGCAGATAAACACTCAGATTCCATTTCTGGCAAAGTGGAACATTGCCATGAGAACTCCATTTTGATTTGGTTTGTTGGCACCTAGTTCAGTAGTCAATCCTAATCAGTGTTCTCCTATAATTTAATTTACAGTATTGCAATTGAAATATCACTTTTCAAAAAAAAAGTCACTTTCCTGTAGTGTTTACATTGCTGTTTTAATGTATTTTATTATGCTATGTAGAAACAGAAGTACTTTGGGAGACAGGCAGGAAGATCACTTGAGCTCAGGAATTTGAGCTCAGCCTGGGCAACCTAGTAAGACAGGTAAGGGAGGGAGGGAGGGAGAGAGAGGGAAAGAAGGATGAAAGTTAAGTCAGTCAAATATACAAACACCCAGTAACAAATTCTGGAAAATTCCACAATTACCTATTACAAAGTGGACTGGGTTGTAGGATGAAATTTTTAATTTATCTCATACATTTCTGCATGGTTTGAAATCTTTGCTGACATGACTTTAGTACAATAAAAAGTTGATTGAGTTCTGTGCAAACCAGGACAAAAATCTCAGCCTTGGATTCATTTTGAAAATTAAAGGAGATTGGGCTGGGATTATGGCTCAGTGGTAGCGCACTTGCCTAGCACGTGCACAGCCCGGGTTCGATCCTCAGCACCACGTTAAAAAAAAAAAAAAAAAAAAAAAAAAAACGCATTGTGTACAACTAAAGCAAATAAATAAATATTTTTTTAAAAAATTAAAGGAGATCACAGAATGTGGACCCCAGGCCAACTAACTGTGACCAATTTTCTGATGATGGGTGGCTTTTCTGGACTCAAAAACTTTTCCAATCCAGGGCTGGGGTTGTGACTCGGTGGTAGAGCGCTCGCCTAGCATGCGTGAGGCACTGGGTTTGATCCTTAGCACCACATAAAAATAAAATAAAGGTATTATGTCCACCTACAACTAAAAAAATTTTTTTAATTAAAAAAATAATAAAAACTTTCCCATCCAGTGAAGGCCAGCCCATTTCCCAAAGCAAAAACTGAGACCTAGCACCATCTCACTCTAGATCTCACACCAGGATTTCCAGAAAGTCTCATCTGGTTTTTGCAGAGCTGGGGATAGAACCCAGGGCCCCATGCATGCTGGGCAAGTGCTCTGCCACTGAGCCACATTCCTGGCCACGTTCCACGGTGTTTGTTAGTTTCTGGTACTGGAGATTGAACCTGAGTCTCTCTACCACTAAGCTACCTCCCCACCTGCCCTTTTTGTTTTAATTTTGAGACAGGGTCTCACTGAGAGTGGCCCTGAACTTGCGAGCCTCCTGCCTCAGCCTCCCAAATTGCTGGGATGACAAGAATGTACCACTCACTGCGTCTGGCTCTCATCTGATTTTGAAGCTCCTCATACACACGGATGCACCACTGTGCCAGGCTCACTTCACCCTTCATGTGTTCATGTTAGAGTAAGGATGCTCCTCCTTCCCGGTGGATCAGATAAGACTCAGACACACAAGGGATTCATAGCAAAGCAGTGCAGGTAGACAGTAAACACAGACGGCCTCCAATTCACAGTGAGGTTGTGGGCTGCGGGTAGGTGCAGCTCAACTGCAGAGTGTTCGGCGAGCATGTGCAAAGATGGTTTCCATCCCTGGTATTGCGGGGAAAAAAAAAAGATTCAATTGCAAAGCATGGTGTGGTTTTGGGGAAAAAATGTATAAAAAATACTGGCAAATCCCCTGAATACAGGAATGTTTGGCTGTGTTTGAGCACAAAGAAAATGGGTCTGCTCCAAACTGTCCTCATTGTGGGGAAGTGGGTGGTGTCCGGGAGGGGACTTTTCCTGGTCCACCCTGCTTCCCAGCCGTGTGCCTCAGCGGAAGCAGAATGCACGCCTATACAGTTTGAAAGGAAAATCCATTGAAGAATGTTTAAAAAGGAAGTAAAAATGACGAAGCACGTGCTGGCAGCATTTGTTGCTCTTTGTTTTCAGAGGCAGCTGTGGTCTTAGGAGAATAAGCATCAGATCTGAGCCAAGACAGTCTCTTCCTGTGTCAAATGGATGAGTAAGCATTGCTTCCGCCCAGGGCCATTGTCCAAAGTCTGCACGAAATTCCCTGTGGCATTTCACTGGCAGTTTCTCCATCTGTCTCTTCACTCATTCATTCATTCATTCACCACACAGCTTCGTCCTGGAAGACCTTTCTAGCCAACATCTAAATCCATAGTTAAATTATAAACTGCAGTCAGTATTGGAAGAAAACATCCAAAGTACAAAGTAAAGGCAACACTGAGCCTGCTGTGGTGGTGCACACCTTAATTCCAGTTACTCAAGAAACGGAGGCAGGAGGATTGAAAATTTGAGGCCAGCCTGGGTAATTTAGCAAGATCCTGTCTCAAGGAAAAAAAAAAAAGGTTGGGGGTGTAGCTCCATGTTAGAGCACTTGCTTAGCATGTGTGAGGTTGGCCCTGGGTTCCCTCCCCAGTTCTGAAAAGAGGGAAAAAGAAAGGGCAGAACTGGGGACCAGTCTAAAAAGGTGACTGATATTTTCACTGGAAACTTGAAGGTGAATCAGAGCATGCCAAGTAGCAGAAATGGCATGTGTAAAGGTCCTGAGGCAAGAATGATCTTGGCTGTCAGAGGAGCAGTTGCTTCCAGAGGCCAGTGCAGTTGGAATAATGTGGGAGGGGAAAGAGGGCTACAAGATGGAGAATTCCAGTCGTGTGGCCACAAAGGGCTCCTAGGCATCAGGTGGAGTATACATTTTGTCCTGAGGCAATGGGGAACCATGGGAAGCTTTGGAGCATACTAGAGGCTTGTAGTCCTATGGACACTTCTTTTTTTGTGTGGTTAAACTTATATAACATAAAAATGTCCATTTTATAGTGTGCAATTCAGTGGCATTTAGTACACAATATTGTAAAACCAATTTTTAAAATTTAAAAAAATGTTTTTAGTTGTTGATGGACCTTTATTTTTATATGGTGCTAAGAATTAAACTCAGTGCCTCACACATGTTAGGCAAGTGCTCTATCACTGAGCTACAACCCCAGCCCCAACCATCACCTTTTTATAGTTCCAGAACATTTTTTTAAAATATTTATTTATTTACTTTAGTTGTACACAATGAAATAATGCATCTATGTTTACGTGGTGCTGAGGCTCGAACCCGGGCGTGCACGTGCGAGGCGAGCGCTCTGCCGCTGAGCCACAACCCCAGCCCCAGAACATTTTTATCACCTCCAAAGAAAACCCCACATCCATTAGCAGTCACTCCCCATTCCCCCCACCATTGTCCCCAGCCTCTGACAGCCATGATTTACAACTTCTCCTCCTCTCCTCCTCCTCCTCTTCTTTTCAGTGCTATGATGGAACTGAGGGCCTCATACATGGTAGGTGAGCACTCTACCACTGAATGACACACCCAGCCTCCTGATTTGTTCCTTTAAAAAAGCAACCTGAGCTGAGGCAGGAGGATCGCGAGTTCAAAGCCAGCCTCAGCAATGGTGAGACACTTAGTAACTCAGTGAGACCCTGTCTCTAAATAAAATACAAAAAAAAAGGGCTGGGGATGTGACCCAGTGGTCGAGTGCCCCTGAGTTCAATCCCCGGTACCACACACACAAAAAAAAAAAAAAAGCAACCTGAGGGCTGGGGATGTGGCTCAGCGGTAGAGCACTCGCCTAGCGCGTGCGCGCGGGCCCGGGTTCGATCCTCAGCACCACGTAAACATAAATGCATTGTGTACAACTAAAAGCAAATAAATATTTTTTTTAAAAAAAGTTAAAAAAAAATTAAAAAGCAACCTGAAAGGATGGAACAGAAGCAGGCTCCCAGATGCTCCATCTGCAGCCCCCCGCCCCACTTCTCCCCCTTTTAACACCAGGCACCTGTGGTGCTTGTCAGGGCTGCTCTGGGCTACTGGAGGGCCCTTTGCCTGAATGCCCACTGAGGGCCAGAATTACCTGGAATTGCCATTCCCCAGGCAAACCCTGACCAATGGCTGACAGAGCTGGGGTGAAAACACCCAAAAGACACAGAAAAACAGACCTCATGCACTAGACGGCTGTTTGGTGTCTTCCCCACAACGATCACATCCACTTATCTATTCTCCTGTCTCACTGATGCTGTGTCACAGCAGCCCTTACATCACTCTTGGGCCATTGTCTGAAATGCAGTCTCACACAATGTTGCAGGCTCCACCTGGCCCCAAGCTTGAGTGAAGTCACTTCCAAAGAATCTGGATGCAGCCAGCCCTTCCTAGAAATGGCTCATCTCTCCCAGTGTCCACCCAGAAGCCTCTGACCATTTCCCTGCTTCAGTCCTGAGATGTCCACTCCCTCCTCCCATCTGGCCTTTAGCACTCTTGGTAGATTGTTGAAATGGTCAGGAGTGGCTGGGCTCAACTGCGTCCCTCAGAAAACAGTCCTGTATCCAAGCAAGCAGGACCCAGCACAGGCACCCAGAAGAGAAGGTGTTCTTATGCAACACGGGACATTTTATAACAGTAAGGGATGGCATGGGGCACTTGATACCTGTGCTCTCTTCCTCTTAGACAACAACTACATATTTAATAGGTGAGGAAACTGAGGCCCAGAGAGGTAGGTTAACAACACTTACCACATCACTAATAAGGGCTGTATCCATGAGAATTCTAGGCTGCATAGAGCCAAAAAGGGAATTAAGTGCTTAAGAATTGAATATTATGGCTTCAGGCTCATCCAGGTCCGGAGCAGGCAACATCAGAAGGGAGCAATCTCTGTCTATTTTTTTTAATATTTATTTATTTGCTTTAGTTGTACACATTGCAATTTTTACGTGGTGCTGAGGATTGAACCCGGGCCGCGCATGTGCTAGGGGAGCACTCCACCACTGAGCCACAACCCCAGCCCCTATCTGTCTATCTTTTCCAGTGCTGGAGATCAAACCCAGAGCCTCACAGATGTTAGGCAAGAGCTCTACCACTTCAGTCTACCAGTTCTGTCCATTTCTTGGCTTTGTTGTCCTTTGTTCCCAGACAGGTAATATGACAGCCAGCAACTCCGAGCTGACCTTTATCTACTTAAGTAACATAAAGAATTCTGTTGGGGCTGGGGTTGTGGCTCAGCAGCAGAGCGCTGGCCTCGAAAGTGCGCGGCCCGGGTTCAATCCTCAGCGCCACGTAAACATAAATGCATTGCATTGTGCACAACTAAAGTAAATACATAAGTATTAAAAAAAAAAAAAAAAAAAAAGAGAGAGAGAGAGAGTTCTGTTGTCTGAAAACTAAAGCAGATGCAACAAAATTGTGTCTTATTGGGGCCTGGGGCACATGTCCATCTCTGAACCAATCACACAGGCCAAAGGGTCACAATACATTGATTGGCAGAGTCAGGGGGGCGGGGCCAAGAGCAGAAGTTTGATTTTCATCCCTGAGCTATACTGATCTATTTTAGGCTGGGCACTTTTGTCCTTTCTGGCACCCACCACTGCAAAAATCACCATCAATCAGCCCTGAAGATGACCCCTGGGAACTTGCCACCCCTAAGTCCCAGTCCCTGCTCTGTGCAAGCCTCAATTTCTTCATCTGTAAAATGGGTCATCAGGAGCACCTTGTACTCAGTGAACAGGTGCAGGGTTTACAGAAAGTGTGATCCAGGTGAAGAGAGCAAGGAAAAGACTTTTCTTTATATATATATATATATATATATATATATATATATATATTTTTTTTTTTTTTTTTTTTTTAAGTTGTAGTTGGGCACAATACCTTTATTTTATTTATTTATTTTTATGTGGTGCTGAGGATGAAAATCAGCGCCTCGCATGTGCTAGGCAAGCGCTCTACCACAACCCCAGCCCCAGGAAAAGAATTTTCTGAGTGACACTGGGGCCCACGTTGGGACATATTGCACCCAGCAGTTAGTACTCAGCAGGATAGGGGCACAGGGTACCTGGCTCCTGGGAGCTGCCGGGGGCACAGCGGAAGCCAAGCATGTGCCTGTGGGCACAAGCCCCGGAGGCCAGCCTCTGATGGCCCCATTCATCTTTCCAGAAAAGCCATCATTCTTGCTTCCCCTCCAACCCCTCAGCGCCCTCCTCTGCCCCAGTTTTTTGTTTACCCATTCAGGGCCACGATTGATTTTCGGAGGAGAATGCCTGTCCTCCTTACTGTCTGTGGCCACCAGCCAGAGCCGTGGGGCTGGCCACACGAACAGAAGGAAAGCTAGAAATAATTCGCCCTGGTTTTGAGAAGTGGGATCCTGGGGAAGGGTCTCAGTTAGGCCTGGGATTTAAGTATGAACACTTCTTCAGTTCACCCAAATGAGGATGCACTTGCTTTGTTCTCTCTTTTTTTTTTAATTTTTTTTTTTTTAGTTTTAGATGGACATAATACCTTTGTTTTATTTAATTTTTTTAATATGGTATTGAGGATTGGACTCAGTGCCTCACACGTGCTAGGCAAATGCTCAACCACTGAGCCACAACCCCAGCCCCTGCACTTGTTTTTGTTTTCAGTTTAAGTTTCAAAATGAGATTTATTTTATTCTGTTGATTAGATCATATAAAGTTGAGTTTATGGTCAGCCCCCTTCCCCACCTTCAACTCAGCAAACTTCTATCCATCCTTAAAATCCCAACACCCACTGAGCCTGTGGTGGGGCACGCCTGTTATTCCAGCAGTTTGGGAGGCTGAGGCAGGAGGGTGGCGAGTTCAAAGCCAGCCTTGGCAAAAGCAAGGGGCTAAGCAACTCAGTGAGACCCTGTGTCTAAATAAAATATAAAATAGGGCTGGGGATGTGGCTCAGTGGTGGAGTGCCCTTGACTTCAACCCCTGGTATCACCTCTACCAAAGAAAAAACCCCAACACCCATACAGTGCCTTCCATCATTCACATACCCACACCATGCCTGTCATTCCCCTCTCTGTGCATAAGAGAAGAATCCCCTGGCACTGTGGTCATCTGTTTATGACTGCTTCTCCCACCCTGGGCTCTGTTCTAGCACCCATATCAGTGCCACACTGGACACTTAGTAAATATGGTTTTTTTTTTTTTTTTTTTTTTTTTTTTGGTGGTACCGGGGATTGAACTCAGGGGCACTCGACCACTGGGCCACATCCCCAGCCCTTTTTTGTATTTTATTAGAGACAGGGTCTCACTGAGTTGCTAAGTGCCTCGCCATTGCTGAGGCTGGCTTTGAACTCGCGATCCTCCTGCCTCAGCCTCCCAAAGTGCTGGGATTACAGGCGTGCGCCACCGCGCCCGGCTGGATTTTTTTTTTTAATATTTATTTTTCAGTTGTAGGTGGATACAATGCCTTTATTTTATTTTTATGTGGTGCTGAGGATCGAACCCAGTGCCTCGCGCATGCTACGCAAGCACTCTACCACTGAGCTCCAGCCCCAGCCCCAAATATGATTTTTTAATATAAAAGAAAAGCCTGGTGCAGTGGCACATGCCTGTAATCCCAGCACTTGGGAGGCTGAGGCAGGAGGATCACGAGTTCAAAGCCAGCCTCAGCAATGGCGAGGCACTTAGCAACTCAGTGAGACCCTAAAGGGCTGGGAATGTGGCCCAGTAGTTGAGTGCCCCTGAGTTCAATCCCTGGTACCAAATATATAGATATATACATATATATGAAATTTTAGAAATTATAAAATAGTATGCAAATTACATAATTTGCATGGTATTCAATTCACCCTTTTAAAGTCTACTTCAATGGCTGGAGATGTAGCTCAGTGGTAGGGCACTTGCCTAATGTGTGAGGCCCTACATTCTGTCCCCAGTACCAGAGGTTGGGGGGGGAGTGTACAGGGCTGGAGATGTGGCTCAGCGGTAGAGCGCGCTTGCCTAGCACCTGCACCGCCCGGATTCGATCCTCAGCATCACGTAAAAATAAACACATTGTGCTGGGCGCGGTGGCGCACGCCTGTAATCCCAGCACTTTGGGAGGCTGAGGCAGGAGGATCGTGAGTTCAAAGCCAGCCTCAGCAATGGCGAGGCACTTAGCAACTCAGTGAGACCCTGTCTCTAAATAAAATACAAAAAAGGGCTGGGGATGTGGCCCAGTGGTCAAGTGCCCCTGAGTTCAATCCCTGGTACCAAAAAAAATAAATAAATAAAATAAAATAATAAACACATTGTATACAACTAAAGCACATAAATAAATATTTTTTAAAAAATAAGCGTATAGTGCCCTGGATGAAACCCAGGGCCCGGGTATTTACCACTGGGCTCTACCCCAGCCCATAGTGGTTTCTACCCCATATAGTCACAGCTGTGTGAAGCCACCCTGCAGTCAATTTTAGAACATTTTCATCCCCCGAAAAGAGACCCTGTCCCCATCGGGGGTCACTCCCTACTCTCTTCCCCCAGCCCCTGGCAGCCTATAATCCACTTTCTTATCCTGTGGCTTCCCCTGATCTGAACATTCCATATCAGTGGAATCACATGCTATGTGGCCTTTGGTGTCTGACCTTCACCCAGTGTCAAGGTTTCCAGGTTCACCTGTATCATAGGCTATGGTGCTTCATTCCTTTTGGCCCGATGATGGCTAAATCACTTGCCCATTCATCCACTGATGGGCATTTGCATTATTTCCACCTTTAGCTGTAGTGAATAAAGTCGCTATGAACTTAAGTGTATAGTGTTGGCATAGACATAGTTTTTTTTTTTTTTTCCTCTTTCATTTATACCAAGGAGTGACAGTAAATGTTAATGGTTATTTTGGACCCTTGAAACTGTAATGCAGGTCACCTGGCTTGCGTAGACTAAAGATCAAATCCTGCAGCCTTTGAAGTCAGTCTCCACTCGCTCATATGGAAAGAGAACCAGCGCAGCCCAGAGATTACCAGATTCCCTTTAAGGACATGAGGGGTCTGTGAGTAGAAAGTGCTGTTTTACTGAGAGCTGCTGTAATCACCCCTGTGGCCTGGATCTTGAACTTGCTGGCAATCCTCCTGACTCAGCCTCCTGAGTTGCTGAGATCACAGGCCACTACACCCAGTCCAAAATGACATTTTGCTTTTCAAATGCAATGTGTCCACCTCTCAGGCCTTTCAGGCCACACCCAGATGTGTGACCCGGATCGGGCCACGGGGCTTGGGGGCAGTGGATCTGGCAGCTCCCTGCCCTGGGTTTATTTTGGTCGAGAGTAGCCGGCTTGGTCAGCACCTCTGACCTGCCTCTGCCCAGGACTGTGAAACCAGAATCCTCTAAAGTTCATGTCCTTGGCCTGCAGGTGTCCTGGGGTGCATCCAGGGCTGTCAAAGGCCAAGGTAAGTAGATGAGGCCCGGCAGCCGGAAGCCCTCATTTTATGTTAGGAATCCCCTTCTGAAAAGCCAAGACCTCCCTGCCTCCCATCGCCCTCCAGGGCTCTGGGTGCTTGTACAATCAGGGTTCACCAGAGAAACAGGACAGATAGGCTACGTGGATATTATATATGTATAATGGAATTTATTTTAAGCAATTACCTTATACAATTGTGGGTCTGATGAATCTAAACTCTATAGGCACTCTGGCAGGCTGGAGACTTTGTTGTAGCCTTAAGAATTCCTTCTTCCAGCCGGGTGCAGTGGCGCACGCCTGTAATCCCAGCACTTTGGGAGGCTGAGGCAGGAGGATCGTGAGTTCAAAGCCAGCCTCAGCAATGGCGAGGCACTTAGCAACTCAGTGAGACCCTGTCTCTAATAAAATACAAAAAAATGGGCTGGGGATGTGGCCCAGTGGTCGAGTGCCCCTGAGTTCAATCCCCGGTACCACAAAAAAAAAAAAAAAAAAAAAAAAAAAAAATTCCTTCTTCCCCAAGAAGCTCTATTTTGGTCCCCAAAGCCTTCAACTGATGAGATAAGGACCACCTAGGGTATCCAGGATAAATTCCTTTACTTCAGGTCAACTAGAAACCTTCTGTGATGTGTCCCACCCCAAGTGAGAGAACACAGGCACGTGGACCAGCTATGTCTGGGCAGAGAGAACTGCATGTGCAAAGGCCCTGGAGCCAGATGAGGAGCATCAGGGCAGACATGAGGGGTACTTGTGGGACAGCAGGGAAGATATCAGCAGGGATAAAACATACAACACCAACCACAGAATTCACCTTTTCACCAGAGCCATGGGGAGTCACAGCAGGTGTTAGGATAGGAAAGGACAATGGTTAAGCTCACAAACTACTGCAAGACTTCAATTGGCTGTTACAGGTCTTCAGCACATCCAGATGTAGGGCAGAGGGGCTCAGGGCCACAGTCCAAGCAGGAGATGGCAAGGCCTGGACTAAGAGCTGAAGGAAAGTGAGGAAGATTTAAAAGGTTCTAGGAGCAGAGTGGGTCAGCCTGGGACAAAGGTCAATTCCTAACCCACGCACTGAGCCCTGAGCCAGCAGATGCCAGCCCCGTGTGCAGGACTCTGATCTCTCCCCGGTGCCGCCCAGGGTCTGTGAGCTGACCCCCTTCCCAATGTCCCCCTGCCCTTGTGTAACCACCTGGGAGCTGCTGAGGAGACGTGCTGCCCCTCCCTGCTCCTGGTGGAGACCCACTCCCTTGTCCTGGCAGACAACCTAGCAGGACCCACGGGGCTCCATCTTTCCATTTCCCAAAGGTGCCAACTTGTTCCTCTGCCTGGGATGCTCTTCCTGCTCCTCCTGACTCCCTGCTCAGCGTAACTATGGCTTCCTCCACGCGGCTCTCCCCACCTTCTCTGTCTGTGTCACAGCCCCTGCTTAACCTACCATGATTTGAAATGTTTTTTGTTTTTTTTTAATAAGCCTTTCATAAGGCTGAGGCTGGCTTTGAACTCACGATCCTCCTGCCTCAGCCTCCCAAGTGCTGGGATTACAGGTGTGCGCCACCATGCCCAGAGGTTTTCTTTTCTTTGGTGCTTCTCTCTCTGGCGTGCGGGGGGTCAGGACAGTGGGATTTTCCTGGCCCCTGGGTAACAGTGTTGAGTGAGTGCACAGGCGGCTGCCTTGCTGTCCCCTGGGCATCTCACCTTGAAGCCATGAGTCTGGATGTGTGGATTCCTCCCCTGTCACCTGGGGTTTCCCTGCCCCTGAAGGGACACTGGTCCTCTTGCCTTCTTTGTCCTCCAAGTGGTCACCTGGACCATTGTCCCTGCAACCTCCACCTCTGTCCCCTCAGGTCACCCTCATAACAGCCTCCAGAGATGTCTTTTAAACACCCGATTCTGGCTACAGCCTTCACTGCTCTCACATTCTATGGCTCCCATCTTCCCTTTGGACACCACTTCAGCCCTTCTGCCCATTGTCCAGGGTGCCTCAGCCTGGGCCTTGGCTCATCTTTTTCCAAATATAAGTTCTTCCTTGGCCTGGATTGGCCTCCTACCACCTTTCTCTCTGATGAATTCCTATTCATTCTTCAAAACTTCACTCAATGGGCTGGGGTTGTGGCTCAGCGGCAGAGCACTCGCACTCGCTCGCACATGCACGGCCCGGGTTCGATCCTCAGCACCACGTAAACATAAATGCATTGCATTGTGTACAACTAAAGTAAATAAATACTTTTTTTAAAAAAAAAAACCACTCAAACAGCCCCTTCCTTCAGAAAGTCTTTCCTATCCATCAGAGAGAGTTCTCACTCCCCTCTGGGGGTGTTTTATCTAGTTTTGTCACCTATGGCTTGGGTTATTGAGGTTCCTTGCCTTTCCTGAGACAGGCTGACCACGTTTTTCTCATTTAGTTAACAAAAAGACCAGTACATATCTTACCACTGATGCTGGCGATGGTACAGTCAGATGTTTCCATGTTGGATGTTGGTTCTGATGGTCAACCGTGAGGACATAATATCAGGCCAGCAAAGCCATGGAGAGCTGGGGCAGGTGCCCCTTCCACCCTGCCCTGCAGTATGGTTGTCTCTTTTCCCATATGACAGTCTTTGCATTTCAACCCATATTTGAGCGTGTCTGTCATCCCTTGGGATCGCCGGGTACTGGTTCAAGGACCCCTGCAATATCAAAACCTGTTTTGATGTTCTAGTCTCCTTTAGAAAATAGTGCAGTATTTGCATAGAAACTATGCAATCCTCCAGTGGACTTAAATCATCTCTAGATGACTAATAACACCTGATACAATTTGTAAATACTTTGTAAATACTTGTTACCCTGTATTGTTTATGAAATAATGAGAAGAAAAAATGTCTAGACATGTTCATGTTTTTCTGAGTTTTTTTTTTTTTTTGTTCTTTTGTTCTTCCTGCTTTTCTTTCTTTCTTTTTTTTTTTTTTTTTTTTTTTTTTTTTTTTTTTTTTTTTTTTGTGGTGTTGGGGATGGAACCCAGGGCCTCCTGCACACTAGGCAAGCACTCCACCTTGGAGTCACATCCCAGCCACTGATTATTTTTTACCCACAGTGGTTGAATCTGCGGATACAGAATCCATAGATCCAGCTGGTTACAGTGGCACACGCCTGTCATCCCAGCAGCTCAGGAGGCTGAGGCAGGAGGATCACAAGTTCAAAGCCAGCCTCAGCAAAAGTAAGGCCTTAAGCAACTCAGTGAGACCCTGTCTCTAAATAAAATACAAAATAGGGCTGGGGGTGTGGCTCAGTAGTCCAGTGCCCCTGAATTCAATCCCAGGTACTCCCTTCTCCCAAAAAAAGAAATCCACAGATCTAGAGTTGACTATCTTCCACAGCTGCTGCAGTTCCCAAGCACTTCTCTGTCATTTTCAGTTGACACCCTCTGAAGGAGTCTCCCAATTCTTTTTTTTTTTTTTTTTTAATATTTATTTATTTGTTTTAGTTGTACACAATGCCTTTATTTTTACCCGGCTGTGCACAGCCGCGCACGTGCTAGGCGAGCGCTCCACCACTGAGCCACAACCCCCGCCCGTCCCAATTCTACTAGGGCTTGTGATCCTGGGATTTGGCAACTCTCCCCCAGGCCATGCAAAAAAGTGTAAAAGGCCTTCCTGAGTGGAGGGGATGCTGAGAGGTCTTGGCTGGTTCCTCCACCTCCTCTTGGGGATATTCTGATGTCGTTGCTCTATTAGGGGAGGGTGGTGATGGGAACCTGGGGCTCTCGCGGGAGCTTGCACCGATGACAGAAGGATCTTGTCCGAGTAGTACCCAGGCACCGTGCTGAGGGCCTCACAGCTGCCCTCCGTATCTTACAGCAAGAGCTGGAGGGCGCTCAGGTCCACCTCATAGTGCCCCTCAGGTGGTGGGCCCAGGAGTAGGAGCCCAGAGAGCAGGGGTCCTCATTGGGGCAGCCCTGAGTCCTGCGGTCCTCCGTGGAAATGGGACCTTGGTCAGATTAGGTAGGTGAAGGCAAGCGTCTGAGGGTGTGGAGCAAGGCAGGTACACAGAGGCCATCAGGGACATTGCCCAGGCACCTCAGCCATTTCTGACCTCAGGGGGCAGCAGCAGCAGCAGGAGAGGCAATAGAGGTCCTTTTTTTTTTTTTTTTTTTTTTTTTTTTTTGGTACCAGGGATTGAACTCAGGGGCACTCGACCACTGGGCCACATCCCCAGCCCTTTTTATTTAGAGACAGTTTCTCACTGAGTTGCTAAGTGCCTCACCACTGCTGAGGCTGGCTTTGAATTTGCAATCCTCCTGCCTCAGCCTCCCAAAGTGCTGGGATTACAGGCGTGCACCACCGCGCCCTGCGATAGAGGTCCTTTCTTAAGGCCAGTCGTAGCTGACCCAGCCCCAAGGCTAGTGTCCACTTCCACGCTCTCCAGGAAGACATCTTGTGGCTGAAGACCTGGGAGAGACACTCTCTCATGGGATCTTTTTTTTTTTTTTAAATATATTTATTTATTTGCTTTAGTTGTACACAATGCGTTTATTTGTATGTGGCTGAGGATCGAACCCGGGCCGCGCACGTGCTAGGCAAGCGCTCTACCGCTGAGCCACAACCCCAGCCCCATCTCATGGGATCTTGGTGGCGCGATGGTAAGACCTGGGTGCTTCCGGGAGCAGTAATTTAGTACCTAATGTATACCAGACTCAAGCCAGCAGCAGACACAGAAACAGCAACTTAGGCAGCTTGGGATTTGGGATTTGAACCTTCAGCTGCAGGTGAGGCAGCTCTTTCTTGCTTCCTGGCAGGCAGCCCCGCCCCTTCTGGGACCACTTCCTTCTGTCTTCACAGCAATGCTTGGGGAAGGGAGACTTGAGCTTGAACTTGAGCTTGGGCATGAGACTTGAGCTTCTGGGAGAGTGAAACCTGGCTCAAGGACTCAGTGTGGGACCCTCTGAGGAAAGGCAGAGCGTGTGGCTTCTCCACCTGCCCTGGGGACTGGGGCCTCCACAGATGGCCCAGGACTCTGGGAAACTGTCCCCAGGGAGCTCAGACTAGGCAGAGATCTGAGACCCAACCTGTGGGGTGAACCCAGGGGAACTGCTCCACCCCAGGTTCCACATTATCATTTTCCCCTAATTATAAAACTATTGGGCAATTTCCTGATGGAGAATTGAAAAAGCAGAAAAGAAAACAAATGAAAACCACAACCGCTCCCAACATCACTCTGCACATAATCTCCACTGGCATCTCCAAAGATTGCCTTCTACCATTTCTTTGCCTGCATTTAAAAAAATTATTTTATTTTATTTTTGTTGTTAGCTTAGTAATGTGACTCCATGGGAGAAAAAATAGTCAACAAGACAAGCAGGAGAGAGAATGACCCGTCACTCTCAACACAGGAACAGCTAATCTTTTAGGGAAAAAAAAAAAAAAAAGAGTTATTTTTCTTGGTGTGCAACTACTTCACATAGACAATCGAGAAAATGCAGATAAACCAAGGGTGAGCGCCATGGCCTCCAGATCCATGGGTCCCATGTGCATGGATTCAACCAGATGGAAAATATTTGGGGAAGAATTGCATCTGTACTGAACGGACTTTGTTTCCTTGGTTTTGTTCCCTAAACAATATAACAATTATTTCAGTGGTATTTACATTAGGTATTATAAGTCGTCTAGAGATGATTTTTTAAAAATATTTATTTGTGGGCTGGGGTTGTGGCTCAGCGGCAGAGCGTTCGCCTTGCACGTGCGCGGCCCGGGTTCGATCCTCAGCACCATGTAAACATAAATGCATTATTGCATTGTGTACAACTAAAGTAAATAAATATTTTTTAAAAAAATTTTATTTGTTTGCTTTAGTTTTACACAATGTGTTTATTTTTACGTGGTGCTGAGAATCGAACCCGGCCGCGCACGTGCTAGGCGAGCGCTCTACCGCTGAGCCTTAACCCCAGCCCATCTAGAGATGATTTAAAGGCTTCTGGAGGATGGCTCAGTCTATGCAAATACTGTGCTATTTTATATAAACTTGAGCATCCTGCAAAGGGTCAGAACCAGTGCCCCATGAATGCCAAGGGTTGACTGTATTTGCTTCTCATTTCTCCACCCAGATTTGAGCCTATTAACCTCTAGGCCTATAGATGTCCAGACTATGAATATTCATGAGAAGTGGTTCCAAGCATAAACTCTGGACCCAGATAGCCCAAGTCCAAATTTCTTTCTTTCTTCTTCTTTTTTTTAATCTTTGTTTATTTATTTTTGTGTGGTGATGAGGATCGAACCCAGTACCTCACATGTGCAAGGCAAGCACTCTACCACTGAGCTACAGCCCCAGCCCCCCAAATCCAACTTTCAACTTCACTGCTTGCTGGCTGTGTGACCTTAAACAAGTTGCTTTGCCTCTCTCAGCCTGTTCCCTGATCTGTACAACAGGATGATCATTGTGGTGATTTCTAAGAACATTGTGAAGGCTGAGGTGGAGTAATCCACTATCCAGGGAGATATCTTCTAAGACCCCATGGATGCCCAAAACTGTGGACAGTACTGAATCCTACATAAGTTATGGTTCCCTGAAGTCCATATGATAAAGGTTTGGTCCCCAGCCTGTGGCACTATTGGAAAGTAAGAGATGCTTTTAGAGGTGGAGCCTGATGGGAGGAAGATAGGTCACCGAGGACATGTCCTTGAAGGGCATTTTGGGACCCTGACCCCTGTTCTCTTTCTCTTTGCTTCCTGGCCACCATGAGGTAAGCAGCCATGTCCGTCACACACTCCCCACCACGATGTGCTACCCTGACACAGGCTCAGAGCAATGGGGTTAATCAGTCAGGAACTGAAGCTTCCAAATCTATGAGCCAAAATAAAACTTTTCTCTTGTAAGTTGATTATTTCAGGTATTTGTTACGGTGACAGGTGTTTGTTTTTTAAGTTCTCATGTCTTTCTTTTTTTATATATTTTTATTTATTTGCTTTAGTTGTACACAGTGAGTTTATTTTTATGTGGTGCTGAGGATCGAACCTGGGCCATGCACGTGCTAGGCAAACGCTCTATGGCTGAGCCACAACCCCAGCCCCGTGACAGGTGTTTTTTTTTTTTTTTTTTTTTTTTTTTTTTGGTACCGGGGATTGAACTCAGGGGCACTCGACCACTGGGCCACATCCCCAGCCCTTTTTTGTATTTTATTAGAGACAGGGTCTCACTGAGTTGCTAAGTGCCTCACCATTGCTGAGGCTGGCTTTGAACTCGCGATCCTCCTGCCTCAGCCTCCCAAGTACTGGGATTACAGGCGTGCGCCACCGCGCCCGGCTGTGACAGGTGTTTTTAAAAACAATGTTGATCTAAGTGTGGTGGCTCATGCCTGTTGTCCCACCTATTTGGAAAGCTGAGGTGAGAGGATCTCTTGAGCCCAGGAGTCTGGGGTCAGCCTGGACAACACAGTGAAACCTCATCTCAAAACAAAAAAAAAAAAAAACAGGGTCTGGGGGTGTGGCTCAGTGGTAGAGCACTTGTCTAGCATGAGTGAGGCACTGGGTTCATTCCTAAGCACAGCATAAAAATAATTAAAATAAAGGTATTATGTCCATCTACAATTTTAAACAATTAAAAAAGCAAACAAACCCCCCCCCAAAGTTTATTATTTATGCTTCTTTCCTCTGCTTACAAAAGTATGATAAACTTTTCCCTTTTCACTTAAATGAAGCATTTTGCAGCTCCTCTTTGGCATAATCAAAGTGCCAACATTAGCCGGGCACAGTGGTGCACGTCTGTAATCCCAGCACTTGGGAGGCTGAGGCAGGAGGATCGTGAGTTCAAAGCCAGCCTCAGCCATGGCAAGGCACTTAGCGACTCAGTTGAGACCCTGTCCTAATAAAATACAAAAAAAGGGCTGGGGATGTGGCCCAGTGGTCGAGTGCCCTGAGTTCAATCCCTGGTACAAAAAAAAAAAAAAAAAGTGCCAACATTGCTACTCTTGCACTTTGAGACTGTTATTAAGTAAAATAAGGGTTACTTGAATATAAGCACTGCAATACTTTGAGTGTGCCTAATAACTGAGACAGCAACTAAGTGACTAATGGGGGAATAACATACACAGTATTGGTTCACTGGATAAAGGCAAGATTCATTTCCCATCCGGGATGGAGTAGGATGGCTTGAGATTTTATGACACTATTCAGAATGATTATTTGAAACTTATAACATTTTTTTCTTGGAATTTACCATTTAATATTTCAGACCATTGTTGACTGTGGAGAATGAAACCTCAGATAATTGGGGATTACTGGGATGTACTTACTGTGCCCAGGACAATTTTAAAATGTACTGTTGAGCCAGGAGTGGTGGTGCACACCTGTAGTTCCATCTGTTCAGGAGGCTGAGTCAGGAGGCTCACTTGAACCCAGCAGTTCAAGACCAGCCTGGATAACAGAGTTGAGACCCGGACTTAAAAACACACACACACACACACACACACACACACACACACAGACAAAGCTTAATGTTTATACTTCTTTCCTCTGCTTACAAAAATACGACATGCCTCACACATACACGTAGAGCAGCTGCTAATGTAGGAAGGAAAAGGCTGGCAGTCCCACCCAGCAGAGCCCTGTCTGGGACAATTTAGGATGGGAGATAAAGTCCAGCCTCAGCCTGGAGCCCTGGATAATGAACAGCTCTGATCTTGTCTTGTCAGAGGTGAGGACTGGGCTAGTACAACCAGCCCTCCATATCGGTGGTTCCAAGTTCATGGATTCAACCAAACTCTTTTTGAAACTATTTGGGAAAAAATGTGTTTGTACCAAACACATAGACTTTTTTTTTTCTTTTCCTTATTCCCTAAACTATATAAGAACTGTGTCCATAGCATTAAGTCATATAGAGATGATCCAAAGTCTATGGGAGGATGTGCAAATACTACACTGTGTTATAGAAGGACGTGAGCATCTGTGGACTTCAGTATCCCTGGGAGGTCCTGGAATGCCCTTCAGGTACCAATGGACAGCCCTATGTCCAAACCAACCCTCACAGGGCCTATTATTCTCTAGTTTAACACAAGAAAAAACTGAGGCAGAGAAAGGGAAGAGTGACTAACTACTCCAGAGTCCAGACTCAACCCACGACATGGACGAAGGTGCTGAGTTATTAGGACAAAAGCTAATTCTGTTGGAACTCTTTTCCTTTTGCTATTTTGTCTTATTATTTACTCATTTGTCAAATAAAGTCATGCTCAGTTTCACTGGCTGGCCCCAAACTTCTGGGTTCCAGCGATCCTTTTGCCTCTGCCTCTGCCTCTGCCTCCTGAGTTGCTGGGATTACAGGCATGTGCCCCCCACGCCTGGCCTCAATATGCAGTTTAATCCCTCAGTTTCGCAAGTCATGTTTTCCCTTTTATTAACCTGGTTCTTTTGAAATACAGATTCACATGGAGTTGTAAGAAATGGTAGAGAGAGATCCCAGGTATCCTTCACCCTGCCTTCCCCAATGGGAATATCTTGCATGGTTATAGTATATCGTCCCCAACAGGAAATTAGCATCAACACCACCTACAGCCTTTGTTCAGATTTCTCCAGTTAAAAATGCACTCGTTAGCCGGGCGCGGTGGCGCACGCCTGTAATCCCAGCACTTTGGGAGGCTGAGGCAGGAGGATCGCGAGTTCAAAGCCAGCCTCAGCAATGGTGAGGCACTTAGCAACTCAGTGAGACCCTGTCTCTAATAAAATACAAAAAAGGGCTGGGGATGTGGCCCAGTGGTCGAGTGCCCCTGAATTCAATCCCCGGTACCACAAAAAAAAAAAAAAAAAAAAAAAAAAAATGCACTCGTGTGCATGCTATAGGATTTTAAAGAAATAATACTACAGTTTGGATGTGGATTGTCCCCCAAAGATTCATGTGTTGGAGACTTGGTCTTTCATGTGGTGGTGGAACCTTTAAGAGGTGGAGCCTAATGAGAGGTATTTAGGTCATTAAGGGCTCTGTCCTTGGAAAGAGTTAAGGTAGTTTGCATGAGACCCAAAGTTCTCTTGAGAGTTATTGTAAGAACAAACTCAACCCCTGGCTTCCTGTTTGGTGATGTGATTTCTCTCTCTCTTTCTCCCTCCCTCCCTTTTGTACACTCCCACCATCTGCTGAGGTCCTCACTGGAGTTAAGATGATGCCAGAACCATGCCATTGAATCTCTAGAGCTGGAAGCCAAACAAATTTCTTTTCTTTATAAAGTTAGACCAGTTCAGGCATTTAATTGTAGTAATGAAAAATGGACTAATGAAAATCACAACAACAATGGAAGTTGTTTTCTAGGTATTGGGCAGGACTTCTGGGACTGAATCCCAAAATAGCTCTGAGGATTAAGTCTCAGAGTAAGAACAGACTTTCTCCCAAGATTGGATTTTTGTATATGGTGTGAGGTAAGGATCAAGTTGATTTTATCCCATATGGATATCCAGTTGTTTCAGAACTGAAAGAGCCTATCCTTGCTGGACCTCATGGAGGTAACCACAGACAGATCAGGGATTCCAACTCTTATCCATCTGACCCAATCAGGAACATTCTCCAGGTTTCCAGTGAGCCTGTCCTTAGGGTCAACTAAGCAAGCTTTGCCCCATCAGCAAAATAGAGTATTTTTTTAAAGTCAGAAGCATTTACCAAAGGAAGCAGGGTGGAGAGATACAGGCCAGCTCCACCGTGCTTCCTTCCTGCAGGGACAGTGAAGTGTCCCCTTCTGCCTGATGCCCACCCTGACCTCACCTTGTTATATTTTTTCCTTTTCCTGCCCTCTTCCCAGAAGGCCATGTGTACATTGCCCATGCAGAATGTCTCCACCAAGGGGAAGTTCAAGTTCATGCTTAAGGCCAGTGCCTTGACAACTGGGAATTCTTCCAAGCAGAACTGCCCCAACATGAGGTCTATACTTCAATCCCTGCCTGCCACCCAGGGTCAGGATTGCAGGGTGTAGCCAGGCCCCCAGCCACTCTCAAACTCGCCCAGTTAACTCAAATCTCCCAAATGAGGGAGAGGCTCTGTAAAGCACCCAGAAAATTCAGGAATCTCCCTAGACTCCTCTCTAAGCCTCCAGAACATTTTCTCACTTGACCAAGTTCTCATACCCCAACTACCACCCAGGCAGGCCATCTTTCCCTGGAGGCTGTCCCAGGTCATTCTTGGCCTCCCTGATACCTCTATCCCATAGTTCCTTCTCCTTAAGACAGCCACAGGGAGCATTCCAGAACTTAAAATTCCAGCTAAGTTCAAAATGTGCCTGTGGCTCCCATCATCCTCTAAGAGAATCTGTTCCCATCCTCCTGCAGTTCCTGAGGCCCCCTCATTCCCCTGCTCCATCCCTACTACCCTCCTCATTGTTCTTCAAACACACCCAGTTCCTTCCCACCCCAGGGCCTTTGTACATGCTGTACCCTCTCCCTAGGATGTGCTTCCTCAGGAGCTCTGTGTGCCTGGCTCCTGCTCTTTTGGATCTCAGCTCAAATGTTCTTTCTCAGTGTCTCCACCCATCCCAGAGACAGTAGCCCCCAGCCATGTTACTCAGGCCAACCCAGTTTCCTGTTTGATTTCCTTCTGAATTCAAATTGCCCTTCAGCTTCTACTTGTTTATATACAGCTGGTCCTCTGGATTGTGGGTTCCATATCTGTGGATTCAGTCAACCGTGGTTCAAAATCTTGGGGGAAAAAATGCGTCTATACTGAACATGTACTAACTTTTTTCCTTTGCCATTTTTTCCTAAATGATTGAAGAGAAGAAGGCAGTGTGGGCCTCAGAACCCCTCCTCCTCCCCACTAAAGGAGCATCCACCAGACCCTAAGCCTCACGGTGGCCTTAGATGGGGAAACTGAGGCAGAGAGAAGGGAGCTGAGGCTGGGGTCTCCTGAGCGGTGCCCTAGTCTCAGGTAGCCCTCCCTGGAATGGATTGAGGAGGTGCCAAGGAGGTGAGGCTCCAGGAGGTGGCTTTGCCACCCAGAGGCACAGAGCGAGGATGGGTCCCTCGAAGGACAGGTGGACTAGGCTGGCTCTGTGCCCTCCTACAGGACAACAGCAAGGGTGCCACTCACTCCTCTTCTGAAAGCTTCCAAGGGCCAGGCACAAGCTGGCCAAGGCCATAGACAAGTGAAGGCACCCAGGAAACCCCTCCCCCTGGGTTCCTTCCCTCCCCCTTCATTTCCTCATTTTTTCCTCCCTTCAAGCATCAACACACAGAACCAGTCAACGTGTTTTCACGGGTCCTGTCCTTGCTCCCTCCCATGCTCACTGCCCCATCTTGGGACAGGGCCCCTTGGGGTCTGCTCTGGAGACCTTCACCATGACCTTATTTTCTGGTCCCACCAGATGCCCCTGGCTCGTCTGGCCTGTGTCCCACTCGGACATGAGGTTGGCTGTTTCTCAGAATCCCTGGGCCCTTTGGTGGGCGATGGCACCTAGAGACCATAGATGGAGTTAGGGGTGCTCAGGGCAGCTGGGCTGGTCGCTGCCTCCAGGCCATTTTTTTTTCCCCTTTGTGGTGCTGGGGATGGAAACTGGAACCCAGGGCCTCATGCTCGGTACGCAGGCCTCCCCACGGAGCTTTGCTCCAGCCCCAGGCCTCTTCCCTGGGCAGAGAGAAGACGTGTTTTCCTCTCTGAGAGATGACACATTATATGTTAGAGCAATATTGCCAATTTCCTTATTTAGGATCACAGGATTTTATTTAACTGCTTTGCCTTTATACTTGGACATCTTTCCTCTAACACCGAGATCTGGGTTCCTAACAACATTAACATTACTTTATTTGCTTTATGCAAAAATACATATAATAATTTCAGACTAGCAATGGCAACAATTATAGCTAACACCATGATTGTCAAAAACAGCTTAAGATTTGCAATTCTTATGCACAACCAGACAAATGAAAAGTTTTACTCCATTTATGTATGATGTCAAAATGCATTCTATTGTCATTTATAACTAGTTAGAACAACTTCTTAAAATTAAAAATAGCCGGGCGCAGTGGCGCACGCCTGTAATCCCAGCACTTTGGGAGGCTGAGGCAGGAGGATCGCGAGTTCAAAGCCAGCCTCAGCAATGGCGAGGCACTTAGCAACTCAGTGAGACCCTGTCTCTAAATAAAATATAAAAAAGGGCTGGGGATGTGGCCCAGTGGTCGAGTGCCCCTGAGTTCAATCCCTGGTACCACAAAAAAAAAAAATTAATTAATTAAAAATAAATTTTAAAAAAGCTCTGCAATCTTTTTGTCTTGGGGTACATCCTATACCAGGGAATATATGTGTATAGTGTGTTCAACATACTGTGTTTCAGCCAGGTGTAGTGGTGCACAGCTGTTATCCCAGCAACTAGGGAGGCTGAGGCAGGAGGATCACAAGTTCAAGGCCAGTCTGGGTACTTAGCAAGACCCTGTCTCAAAATAAAACATAAAAAGAGCTGGGGATGTAGCCCAGTAGTAGATCACTCTTGGGTTCAGTCTTAGCACTGAATAAAAAATTTACTGTATTTTAAAGTCATCCAAAATAATTCTTATTTGTGTGGTTGAGCTGTCCACTCAAAAACACAACTGCTTGGGGCTGGGGTTGTGGCTCAGCGGTAGAGCGCTCACCTAGCACGTGCGCGGCCTGGTTAGATCCTCAGCACCAAGTAAAAACACATTGTGTACAACTAAAAGCAAATAAATAAATAATTAAATAAAACACAACTGCTTGTCTCATTTTCATTTCAAGTTTCTTTGGTTCTCTCTTTCTTTCCCTCTTTGCCTTTAATTTTGTTTTGGTTTCACAATCATGTTTACAAAATAAGATAAACTCAGAGATATCCAGCTTCCATAAGCCTGTTCCTTTTATGCTGTTTCTTTCTCTTAAATTTTGAAGCATATTCTTTCATTTTAAATATAAGCAAGTAGAGGCTGGGGTGCAGCTCGATGGTAGAGCACTTGCCTAGCATGCATAGAGTCCTGGGTTCCAACCTCTGCACTGCTGGAAAAAATTCAGTGAAAAAACGCATAAGCAGATAAATACGTATTCATATTCTCCCTTAGATGAGGGACAGCCTATATCGTGTACTTTTCTCTAACCTAGAGTTCACTCTGGTGCTAAAGAGCTCATTGGTTTTGGTACTGGGGATTGCACCCAGGTGCGTTCTACCACTGAGCTACATCTTCACCCCTTTTTATTGTTTTAAGTTTCCCAGGCTGCCCTCGAACTTATGATCCTCCTGCCTCAGTCTCCTGAGTAGCTGGAATTACCGGCATGCGCCACCACGCCCAGTGTGATGCTGAGGACTCTAAACCTAAGAACATAGACTGGAATTTATCAACATAGTATTATTCTGTTTGGGCTAAGGAAAAAAGAAAAAAGGAAAGAAAGAAAGAGAGAAACCTAGAAGGTAATAGACCATTGTGCTAGGACCAGTTATTTCAGGGCATTGGTTTTATTTTTTTTAATTTCATCCACTTCACAGATATTTATGGAAATATTTATAGTACACTCAGGGTGTACTAACTCTCAGCAGGGGCAAGGACAGTATCTGAATTTAGTCAGTTTTCTGTGCCAGTGTTTTTAAACTTACCAGTGAATACCAGGTGCAAATAAATAAGTAATGGAAATTCATTGAGGGAATGAAATGCTCCTGCGAGGGATCTATTTAGATCATTTACATTACGCTCGCCTGTGTTTTCTAAAATTGTTTTTATGTGAATACACATTACTCTGGCAACCAGGAAAGGCGACGGGCTGGGGCTGGGGCTCGGTGGTAGAGATCTTGTCTAGAACATGTGAGGCTCCAGGGCTGGGTTCCATTGTTGGCACCGCAAATAAGAAGAAGAAAACTTGGAAAGCTGCATCCATTAGAGAATGTATGCGCTGCTCGTACGTCCCATGCCCCTCCCCGTGCCCCGTCAACGCCATCTGCCTTCACAACCTCCATTCTGGTTCCTCCAGCCCCAGCTCCCCTCAGCCTCCTCCCAGGCCTGGGACCCACACAGCCCAGCTCAGGGGGCCTAGTGCAGGGCTGGGCTCCTGGTCAGTGTGTGATTAAGATGGGACATATGAGCCGGGCGCGGTGGCGCACGCCTGTAATCCCAGCACTTTGGGAGGCTGAGGCAGGAGGATCGCGAGTTCAAAGCCAGCCTCAGCAATGGCGAGGCACTTAGCAACTCAGTGAGACCCTGTCTCTAAATAAAATATAAAAAAGGGCTGGGGATGTGGCCCAGTGGTCGAGTGCCCCTGAGTTCAATCCCTGGTACCACAAAAAAAAAAAAAAATTAATTAATTAAAAATAAATTTTAAAAAAGCTCTGCAATCTTTTTGTCTTGGGGTACATCCTATACCAGGGAATATATGTGTATAGTGTGTTCAACATACTGTGTTTCAGCCAGGTGTAGTGGTGCACAGCTGTTATCCCAGCAACTAGGGAGGCTGAGGCAGGAGGATCACAAGTTCAAGGCCAGTCTGGGTACTTAGCAAGACCCTGTCTCAAAATAAAACATAAAAAGAGCTGGGGATGTAGCCCAGTAGTAGATCACTCTTGGGTTCAGTCTTAGCACTGAATAAAAAATTTACTGTATTTTAAAGTCATCCAAAATAATTCTTATTTGTGTGGTTGAGCTGTCCACTCAAAAACACAACTGCTTGGGGCTGGGGTTGTGGCTCAGCGGTAGAGCGCTCACCTAGCACGTGCGCGGCCTGGTTAGATCCTCAGCACCAAGTAAAAACACATTGTGTACAACTAAAAGCAAATAAATAAATAATTAAATAAAACACAACTGCTTGTCTCATTTTCATTTCAAGTTTCTTTGGTTCTCTCTTTCTTTCCCTCTTTGCCTTTAATTTTGTTTTGGTTTCACAATCATGTTTACAAAATAAGATAAACTCAGAGATATCCAGCTTCCATAAGCCTGTTCCTTTTATGCTGTTTCTTTCTCTTAAATTTTGAAGCATATTCTTTCATTTTAAATATAAGCAAGTAGAGGCTGGGGTGCAGCTCGATGGTAGAGCACTTGCCTAGCATGCATAGAGTCCTGGGTTCCAACCTCTGCACTGCTGGAAAAAATTCAGTGAAAAAACGCATAAGCAGATAAATACGTATTCATATTCTCCCTTAGATGAGGGACAGCCTATATCGTGTACTTTTCTCTAACCTAGAGTTCACTCTGGTGCTAAAGAGCTCATTGGTTTTGGTACTGGGGATTGCACCCAGGTGCGTTCTACCACTGAGCTACATCTTCACCCCTTTTTATTGTTTTAAGTTTCCCAGGCTGCCCTCGAACTTATGATCCTCCTGCCTCAGTCTCCTGAGTAGCTGGAATTACCGGCATGCGCCACCACGCCCAGTGTGATGCTGAGGACTCTAAACCTAAGAACATAGACTGGAATTTATCAACATAGTATTATTCTGTTTGGGCTAAGGAAAAAAGAAAAAAGGAAAGAAAGAAAGAGAGAAACCTAGAAGGTAATAGACCATTGTGCTAGGACCAGTTATTTCAGGGCATTGGTTTTATTTTTTTTAATTTCATCCACTTCACAGATATTTATGGAAATATTTATAGTACACTCAGGGTGTACTAACTCTCAGCAGGGGCAAGGACAGTATCTGAATTTAGTCAGTTTTCTGTGCCAGTGTTTTTAAACTTACCAGTGAATACCAGGTGCAAATAAATAAGTAATGGAAATTCATTGAGGGAATGAAATGCTCCTGCGAGGGATCTATTTAGATCATTTACATTACGCTCGCCTGTGTTTTCTAAAATTGTTTTTATGTGAATACACATTACTCTGGCAACCAGGAAAGGCGACGGGCTGGGGCTGGGGCTCGGTGGTAGAGATCTTGTCTAGAACATGTGAGGCTCCAGGGCTGGGTTCCATTGTTGGCACCGCAAATAAGAAGAAGAAAACTTGGAAAGCTGCATCCATTAGAGAATGTATGCGCTGCTCGTACGTCCCATGCCCCTCCCCGTGCCCCGTCAACGCCATCTGCCTTCACAACCTCCATTCTGGTTCCTCCAGCCCCAGCTCCCCTCAGCCTCCTCCCAGGCCTGGGACCCACACAGCCCAGCTCAGGGGGCCTAGTGCAGGGCTGGGCTCCTGGTCAGTGTGTGATTAAGATGGGACATATGAGCCGGGCGCGGTGGCGCACGCCTGTAATCCCAGCACTTTGGGAGGCTGAGGCAGGAGGATCGCGAGTTCAAAGCCAGCCTCAGCAATGGCGAGGCACTTAGCAACTCAGTGAGACCCTGTCTCTAAATAAAATATAAAAAAGGGCTGGGGATGTGGCCCAGTGGTCGAGTGCCCCTGAGTTCAATCCCTGGTACCACAAAAAAAAAAAAGATCATATCCCTCACTCCCAAGATACACACACACACACACACACACACACACACACACGAGACATATTGGATTCCTCAATGGGCCACACCAGAAATTACTCCACTTCCTGGCACCCACCTCACATTGGTGCTGTTGGGCCTCCAAGCAGCCTAGGCCTGAGGCCTGGTCCTCAAGGAGCCTCTAGTCTGGAGGCAGAGCCAGATGCCATGTTTATTCTTACCACCATGGGCTCAGGCCTGGACTGCAGAGAGGAACTGCAAGAGCCTGGAGGGCTGCCTGGAGGAGGGGCCATGAGCTGGGCTTGAAGAATGAGTGGGAGTAGGCTGGACTGAGAGGTGGAAAGACAGCTGGGACAGTGGATGATGTCTGCTTGGTGGGAGGTGGACGGAGTAGCATGGATGTCTGGGGGCTGGGAATGGGAGGGTAGGAGACGGGTAGACAGGATAATGGACGGATGAAATAAAAAGTCCTTTCTATGTAATTTTATTTTGAGGCAGGGTCTCACTAAGTTGCTGAGGCTGATCTTGAACTTGCGATCCTCCTGCCTCAGTCTGCTGAGTCGCCAGGATTGCAGGTGTGGGCCACCATGCCCAGCTGACTTGTAACCCTTTTTGTCTTTCCTGTAGAGGTCCTTCTTCCCCAACCGCGTCCCTGTGACCTCCTCCAGGGCTGGAGGATCTCCCTGCTTCCGGAAGCAGATGTTTTCCTCCCATTGGTGCCCGGGATCTCAGTGATAAGGCCTGGAGCCCGCCGTCAGGGCCTTGTGGGAGAGAGGAAGGCGGGACAGGACAGGAAGGGGTTATTGAGATGGGCTTCCTCCCCGAGGCCCTGGGAGGGATGTGAGCTCTGAGCCTGTGGCCATCCCTAGAAAAATAATGAAAGTGATAATAACAATGTCCATGTGTTTATTAAACATGGTCCTGGGTACCCTCCGTAAGGCAGTAACCAGTGAGCGATGTGTTAGATTCACCTGCCTCACTCTATTCATTATGTGGCTGCCTGGTCAGTCTTATCTAATCAAGAAAAAGCTGATCATGCCCCTCTCCTGCTTAACAGCCTTCTGTGGCTCCCCAGTACTCTGGCTCTAAAGTCCACATTCCCCACTGGGGCCCACAAGGCCCCTCATGCCCCAGCCTTGGAACCTCTCTGCCCACATGCTTCTGACTCTCTCCCCCACTCTGCTCCACCACACCCACTCCACGCTGCTCCAAGGGGCTGGAGCACATTCTCCCTTAGGACGTTTCCCCTAAATCAGCTGCTCCTCCTCAGGGTGGCCTTCAACAACCACTCTAGTCTTGGTCTGTTGTTTTACCTGATTTTCTTCCTCATAAAATGCTGTCACAAATTATCCTATTTAGCCAGACATAGTGGCCCACACCTGTAATCCCAGCCACTCAGTAGGCTGAGGCAGGAGGATTGCAAGTTCAAGGCCAGCCTCAGCAACTTAGTGAGCTCCTGCTGTCTCACAATGAAAAAATAAAAAGAGCTGGGAGTGTGGCTCAGGAAGAGTGAGGCCCTGGGTTCCAGCCCTAGAACCACACACACACACACACACACACACACACACACACACACAAGGCAGGCGAGGTTGAAGGTCAGGCCAAAAGGCAGATTATGGGCCCAGCCTTGGCCTCGAGCTGCCACAGTGGCTGTCTTCCTTCCAGGTTTCCCTCTGAGCACTCCCACGCTGGACAGGTGTGGCCCCTGAGAGGCCTGGCTGGGCCTGGGCTCGTGAAGACCCCAGTGGGGGGAAGAGGCAAAGTCAGACACAGACCCCTTGCCCCCCGCTTCCTGAGGGGCCAGCGCTGGTGGAGCTGGCAGGTGAGCTAGGAAGGCTTCCTGGAGGAGGGGTCTCAGAGGTGGCATTCCAGGCCATAGGTGGGGCTGAGCAGCCCGACCCCAGGCAGGAGGAGCCCGAGTCTCTCTGTGAGGGCTCAGGAAAACCATGGAAGGTGCTGGAGCAGAGGAAAGAGCAACGCGGCTGGGTAGCGGCATCCCTGGTGAGGGGGCTGGCGCTGGCATCCCGGGGGGACAGCCAGGCTGCTGGCCACCCATCGGGACCGTGCCAAGGACCAGGAGCGGCCTCCTTCTGGCAGACCGAGAGAGGAGGCTGTGGCGTCTGAGTCACCAGCTGCTGGGAGAACATTCGGCGCCCAGAGGCCCCGCGTGGGCTGTCACCAAGCAGGAACACGGCCCCCGGAGCCCCTCCGTGCCGCCTTCCCCGCGGCCTCCCGCTCTCTGTTCCCACAGCTGTTCCCTCAAGGCCACAGAAGGAGCGTGGGACGTGGGGGGGCAAGTGGAGAGGAGGCTGGAGGCTGGAGGGAGGCTGCTCCACCAGCATCCGGGAGCTTCCAGGTGGGGTGGGCCTCCCTGGCCCAGGGCCCAGAGTGTCCCAGGTTACCTGCGTCTAAGGACTGTTCAGAATGGGGAAACCGGGGCTCAGAGAAAGCAGGGTCTGTCTCCACCCTGCAGGGCCTTGTGGTAGGAATCTGCACATGCCCCTCCCTCCCTGGCTCCAAACTCTCCCATGGCTCCCCAGCACCTTCAGAACAAATCCCACACCCCAACAGGGCCCACAAAGCCCTGTTCAGCTCTCGTGACCCCCACCCCTGGTCTCAGCAACCTCCCCACCCTTATTCCACCCTGGTCACCCCGGCCTTCCCAGTATTCCTCCAATAGGTCCAGCTTGTCCCCACCTCAGGGCCTTTGCAGCTGCTTCTGTCCCGACACTCTTAGTGAGTGATGACACAGAGAAGTCATGGAAGGTCACACACTCAGGAACACACAGCAAGCCAGTGGGAACTGGGACCGGAACCCAGGCCCACCGGAAGCCCCAGCCCCTCTCTCGCCAACGGTGCTAGGTTCAAAATACACGTTCAGGCCGATGCACCGTGGAGCTGACCGATTCTCAGCAACTGCAGATCCCACTGCCACTGGCCGGGTGCCCAAGCCCCTCTGCTCAGAGGGCACCAAGGCCACCACAACCCCAAGGCCCTGGCGTCCCTGCTGATGTGTCCGCGATTTCTCCGCCCCACTTTCTGCCCTTCATGCGAGTGGATGTTGGAGCCTTCAAGGACAATGAATCCAAAAATAATCGGGCCGACCTACCTCCCAAAAATGGGGCAGCCCCGCCCAGCCACCTGGCACCCAGGAGGTAATTAGTGCATGTGGCAAACTAGGGTAATTAGGTCTGCAGGAGCTGAACATGGGATCCAGCTTTAGGGGGCTTCAGCACTGCCTCCTCACACCCCAACCCACCTTGGTCCTGGGACATCAAGTCCACAACCCAATTCCAGACCCCCACCACCCAGCCCCTTCTTCCCCGGGAATAAGAACGACCCTGGCTCTGTCGCTTCCTGGGGGCTGTTCATTGAATGAGTTAACTTTGGCCTTGGGCAGAAGTCAAGTCTGAATTGAAAGCAGGGTCTCCTCCAAGAAATGTGAAATCACCAATATTACCAAGCCACCGAACCCCTTCCCCACGACCCCCCTGTGTCCACCCTGTACACACTCAGGCTAGGGGAGTGAGGGGTGGACACATATACGGCCAGACCCAGGGGTTAGGACTGAGCTAGAAGGGAAAGGGAGTGGAGAGGGTCTAGAGGAAGAAGAGGGAGGGCTTCCTGGAGATGGGGGCATTGGTAGCAGGATTTTGAGGGATGAATAGGAGTTTGTCAGGAGGCAATGTTCTGTTTGCTGGCCCAACTAGCTATCGCTACGGGACTGGGGGTTGGTTGAAGGGGCACATGAAGGGATGGAAACTATAGATTTTGAGGATATAATGCAGGTTGGACTCATTTCTGTCCTCAAGAACTCATGCCTTATTGGGACTCTTCAACCCCTGAAAATGAAAATCTTTTTTTTAAAAAATATTTATTTGCTTTAGTTGTACACAATGCAATGCATTTATGTTTACGTGGTGCTGAGGATCGAACCCGGGCCGCGCACGTGCGAGGCGAGCGCTCTGCCGCTGAGCCACAACCCCAGCCCTGAAAGTGAAAATCTTAAGAATTTGGTTCAGGGTCTGGCGCAATGGCTCACGCCTGTAATCCCAGCAGCTAGGGAGGTGGAGGGGAGTTCAAAGCCAGCCTCAGCAATTCAGTGAGGTGCTAAGCAACTCAGTGAGACCCTGTCTCTAAATAAAATACAAAAAAGGGCTTGGGGATGTGGTCCA
This sequence comes from Tamias sibiricus, assembly GCA_025594165.1. NCBI lineage: Eukaryota > Metazoa > Chordata > Mammalia > Rodentia > Sciuridae > Tamias > Tamias sibiricus. The sequence goes on along the minus strand of CM046673.1, from coordinate 17,544,601 downwards.
GTGGTTGAGTGCCCCTGAGTTCAATATCAAGTACCAAAAAGAAAAAAAAAAGAATTTGGTTCAGGATCAAAACCACATATCACTGATAAGTATAATGTTTATAACAGCAAGCATTTATTAAGCTCCTAGGGTCGTGCTCTCTTCACATAAGAACTCATTGGATTCTCACTGTAAACCTCAGAATTGGGCACTACGTATAATACCCAATTTATAGGTGGGGAAACTGAGACACGAAGAAAGGAGAGTGACTTCAGAGTTGCACTGCTGGTAAGAGGCAAGGCTGGCTCATGTGATTCTGGAGGCCATGGAGGTCCAAGGCTGGGCCTAGGGATCCCCACTTTCTGAAAGCACCTATGGATATCTGCTGCAGGTCATGCTTATTCTAGGTGCTGGGACAGAGCCATGTAAGAGGTAAACAGTAATCAGGTCTAAAGTGGTCATTGAGGCCTACGCTGGGAGGTTGGACATGCAGCTTTGGGGAAGAGTAACTGGACCTCTCCTACTTTGTTGGGATAGGAACCCTCTGGAAAGGAGAGGCAATTTAGCTTTGGTCCAACAATTGAGTCAGATTTAACCAGGCAGAGACGGAGCCTGTGATCACAGCAGTCATTGCAAATGCAGCTTGACTCATGCCGAACAAGCTGTCCTGACGCTTCCTGGTCCCTCCTATGATAGGAAGCTCATTCCCTTGCACTACTCCTGAGCCCCCAGCTTCAGGTGGTGACCACTGCCTGCCCTTCAAGGACATTCCCATCCCTGGAAGAGAGGCCTCAAGTCCCAGGCAGAAAAGGGCTTAGGCTGAGCTCTGGGCAGTCCCCTACCTGTCTATACCCAGGGACAGTTATTGCCTGGACCTTCCCTGCCCCTCCACGCCACCTCCATCCCTGCAACCATCAGTCCATTCTCCAGGCTAGAAAACTGAGGGCTACACCGAGGAAACTACTCCCTCAGCTTGAACTTGGCTGAGACAGCTTCAGGTGGAGTTTGCTCCAGGCAGCCCTGTTCCAACACCTCCCAGAGGCCTGATGGGGGGATCCAGGGAAGCGACTCAACTCTACACTCTCTCTCACATTCTTGTTTCTGCCCACACAAGGAGCAAACTCTGCCTGGGCCCCTTGCCCAACCACCCCCCTAGAATAGCCACATGGCCCCAGCTCTGCAGCCAGCCCGGTACTTGGCAAACTGTGAGCAGTTTCCAGACGACTTGGCCCTGCCAGCACCTATCCCAGATACTTATTTATTATTTTTTTTTTAAAATATTTCGTTGGTAATAAGAAAAAGTCACTCTCTGAACGGAACAGACGGTATTTTCTTTGTTCCCCACAATGTTCAGGCATTTCATGGCTTCAGGCCTGAGAACGAAGCCAAATCCTTTGCTTCCGCACAGGCCTCGTGGAGTCAGAAGTTGAGGAAACTGAGGCAAGAGACGGACAGTCGCTCCTGTGCTTGGCGAAGCTGGGGCTCCAGGGTGGGCAGCCCTAGAGAAGCACCCAGACCTGGTCCCAACCCGTATGATAAACAGGTAGCAGACGCCAGGGCCTCAGAAGGCAAGGGAGACACAGGTCAAGACCCCCTGCCAAGTCCTGGGAAGTCAGAGGCTTCCTGGGGCAGGCAGGAGCGGAGCTGGAGGGACAGGAGGAACGGATGCTTGCAGAGAGGGCATTCTGGGTGGAAGGAACTTGGGCAAAAGTCTGGAGGGAGGAAAACTCAGATCATGGCTTGGGAGTGAGTCTCCAAAGACGTATGATCTGGAATTCACCTACAAGTAATTGGAAGGGAGCTACCAGCTCGGGGATGTGACTCTTGTTGGGAGGAAATCGAAATAAAAGAAGAGGGAAAGGAGACAAGCGCAGAGGTCTCTGAGATGAAAAGCGGCAACCCCCTAAGAAGTCAGGAAATTTAAGGGTGAGGCTCAGAGCTCTGGGGAACCGCAGACCTTGGTCCCGAGGAGCCCAAGGGACTTTGCCCTGCAACCCAAGGGCACGGTGTGACTTTGGAGAAGTTTCCAGAGAAAGAGCAGCAACCGGATTCACAAGTGGGGCCCACAGCGGGGCTCAGGACTGAGGAGCCAGGTCCTGTTTTAAGTTCTAGAAGGACCCTCTCCTGGCGAGGGTGGCAAGAGGGGACTCCCTGTGAAAAACACAGGCCTTGGGGGGTCCCCGGATCCACCCATTGGGTGGGAGCTGGATACCCCCAGCGCTTGGGTTCTGGGAACCCCTAACAACATATAACCTCAGTAATGATCCAATCATTCTTTTCTTTTTGGGGGCTGGGTGACAGGATTGCTGTTGCTCAGGCTGCCCTCCAACCTGGCTCAGCCTCCCCAGTAGCTGGAACTACTTTTTATTTTATTTATTTATTTATGCTGAGGATGGATTCCAGAGCCTTGCCTCCTAGGCAAGGGCTCTACCACTGAGTTATACCCCCAGCTCCATTGATGGCATTTTGGGGGGGAGAGTACCGGGGATTGAACTCAGGGGCACTCCACCACTGAGCCACATCCCCAGCCCTTTTTTGTATTTTGTTTAGAGACAGGGTCTCACTGAGTTGCCTAGCACCTCGCTTTTGTTGTGGTTGGCTGTGAACTCCCGATCCTCCTGCGTCAGCCTCCCGAGCCACTGGGATTACCGTTGTGTGCCATCGCTGGCATTTTTTACTGGCATTTTTTTTTTTCTACTGTTGTCTTGAGGGAGACAGCGGGAGACAGATACCCCCACCCAAGGAATCAGGGCTGGGAGGGAGGGCAGACAGAACGTCTTCCTTCTTGGTCCTACTTCCAGCCATCTCCCTGCCTAGGTCTTCAGTTTCCGGGCAACACCCATTGCGCACTATTGTATGCAGACCCTGGGAATGATGACTGCACCCCTCCATTCTCCCCGACTCCACTGGTGGGGGAAGGACCTGACCCCCATCATAGTTTACGGGTGATGATACCGGGCAGCGAGGGCAGAAGCAGCAAAGACCTGAAGGGTCAGGACTGACCCTTGGAAGGCAATAGGAGAGCGAGGTCACATCTGCGTCTGTCCAACTCTGTCCACCTGCTTCCCGTGCCTCCACCAGTTCTGGGTCTCTGCCTCATCCCGGATGTCCGTCTCTCTGTCTCTGTATCTCCAGCTCCTGCTCCTGCTCCCATCCCCTGGTCCTCCCCTCCCCCACTTCCACCCCAGCCCCCCTTTGCTGCTTCTCCTCGGTCCCCGGGGGTCCCCTTGCCCTCTTCACCCGGCCCTCCCTCCCTTCCTCCCTCTCCTGCCCGCCGCCGAGGGCCGGCAGGGGGCGCAGCGGGGCGGCATCGGCGGCCCCGGGAGGCGGGGCGGGCCGCGTCCGCGTCGGGACCGGCCGCGATGGGACCGGAGGCGGCGCGGGCGGCGGCGGCGCAGACAAAGGCGCGGGCGGTGCGGAGGGCGGCGCGGAGGGCGCGGGCCCGGGAGCCAGGGAGTGAGCGGGGCGCCCGGCAGCGCCGAGTCAGCGCCGCCACGGGGGCCGCACCCGACGCGCGCCCGGACACTGGCCGGCGCCGACCCAGCAGGGTGAGCCTGGCCGGCCGATCCTGCGCCGGGAGCGCAGGGGCCGCCAAGACCCAGGGCCGGGGAGAGGGTGCGGGGAACCCCGAAGTTCTGGACTCGGGGCTCGGGGGCGGCGCGAGGAGCTCTGAAGTTCCAGGGCTGGGGGAACCACGGGGGTCCCGAAGTTCCGGAGTCGGAGTCGGGGAGGGGACAGCGCGAGAGGTTCCAAAATTTCCGGACCCGGCTTCGAAGAAATCCGCCAACGGGTCCCCGAAGTTCCGGACCTGGGGTGGGAGAGCAGCGCACAGGGGGACCTCGAAGTTCCAGACCAGGGACTGGAGGGTTGGCAGGGGCCCCTGAAGTTCTGGAGTCGAGATCAGTGCTAAGGTCTCCAAAGTTCCGGACCCGGGAGGTAGCGCGGGGCGAGGGAGGGAGGTCCCCAAAGTTTCGGACCTGGGTTGGAGGAGGCAGAAGCGATGTCCCCAAAGTTCGGACCCGGAGTCAGGGCAGCGTTGCGTGGATCGGGGAAGTTCCAGGGTCTGGGCGGCGCATTACGAAGTTGGGGCGCATACGGGGTGCCCTCCTGACGCGGGTGGGACTAGATCCTGAATGAATATCAGGCCTCTGGACTGGGGCGCTTGGGATGAGGCCTCGCCTCCGGCCTGATTGGGGGTTCCTGGGCTCTGCGAGGTGTTGGACCCCCCTTGGGGAACCCCGCGGTCGGTGGCGTCCTAGGCGCATGACTAGTTGGTGAGTAACTTTTCCCAAACGCTGCGAGTCGCGGCAGGAGCAGCCGGGCCGGAAGGGCCTGGGTTCCGGGGACCCCTTCAATCCTCAGCCCCTGTCAAGCTCAGGATCCGCCCCCAACCCAGGCTTTAGCTGCTGCTCCTCCCCCACCTAGGGGCTCCGGTTTCAGACCCTGTGACCGGGATAGCAGCTGCCCAGGACACCGTGGGGCGGGGATACATTCCCCCCCTCTGACCTCGGAGGCGCGGGGGCAGGCGCCGCCCCTCCCCCTCCTGGAGTCCTACTCCTCAAACCCCCTACTGGATCCCCTGCAGATCCCTGGGATGTGGGTTTGGGGACTCCTGAGGACCAGGAAGTCTCCTCCCATCAGCAATGCTGACTTCCTGGGGGTGGTGGCTATTGGAACCTACTGGGAGGCTGTGGAGCCCCCCTTCTCCCAATCTTGAATCTTGCCCTGCCCCGGGGCACCCGGGATTGGCTGTTCAGTTACATCTCTTTTTTGAGATGGGATTTCCACTGTTACCAAGGCTGGTCTTTTGATTCCTGGGCTCCAGCCATGCCCTAGCCACAGACTTCCAGTGGTGGGACTCCCGGTGCCCACCAGTGCCCATCTTGCTTGAGGCTCCCGGGATTTGAATTCTGACTCCAAGGTGTACTCTCCCTAGGGTGGGAGCTGAGGGGTCCCTCTGAGGGTACCGTGAGGGCCTGGTCTCCCAGCAAGCATTTTGGTAGGTGATGTGCTGGAAAGTACTGAGCAGAGTTGGCCTTGGCCTTGCCACCCAGCCGGTGGATGGAGAGGCTTCGGTGGGGAGCCCAGTAACCAGGATGATGGGAAGTTCATGTTACAGGTTAGGGAACACCTGTCTTCTCTGGAGCTGCCTCCTGCCCAGGGTGTTGTGGGGTTTTCCCCAAAAGGAGAATGACAGGGCCCTTTCTCTCTGGTACCTACTGATTGTCTTGCCTTCTTGATTGAAGTTCTGTAAATGGTACACCTGGTGGTGTCCTGAGATTGGACCTGTTTGGCCTTCTCAGCCTGACCTGAGGGACACTCACAGGACCCCCTCCCTCCCCAGGGGCCAAGCCAGCCACTCTTGCCACCCCTCTGGCTGCTCCTTAGAGCCCACCCAGCCCAGCCTGACCAATGTCCACAGCCAGGTAAGCTCCCACCTGCCTTGCCCGGCCCTGAGCTCCTTGGAGGTGCTTGTCCCCCACTGAGTGCCCTCTCCCCCTTTAGGGAGCAGCCAATCTTCAGCACACGGGCACACGTGTTCCAGATTGACCCGGCCACCAAGAGGAACTGGATCCCTGCGGGCAAGCATGCACTTACCGTCTCCTATTTCTATGATGCCACCCGCAATGTCTACCGCATCATCAGCATTGGGGGCGCTAAGGTCCGGGCAGGGTCTGGGTGGGATATAGGCACAAGGGGCCCAGGAGACAGGCCTGGGTCTCGTCACTGCCTTGCTGGGTGCTCTGGGAAACTAGGAACCCTGGCCCTTTCCCGGCTCCCATCTCTTCCTCCTGAAATGGCTCAGAGCAATGACCTCTGAGGCCCTAAGACAAAGTGGTACTCATTCATCCAGGGATTCATGTGCATTGTCATCAGGCCCATCAACCTTGATCTTTGTACCCCCCACAGGCCATCATCAACAGTACTGTTACCCCCAACATGACCTTTACCAAAACCTCCCAGAAGTTTGGGCAGTGGGCAGACAGTCGTGCCAACACAGTCTACGGCCTTGGCTTTGCCTCTGAACAGCATCTGACTCAGGTAGGTGGCATGGGGGAAGCAGAGGGGAGAGATGGGCCTGGGCCTCAGTCTTCATCTGGTCTCACAAGGGGACAGTGCACAGGACCTGGCCTCTATCTACTCACTGGCAGAATGGGCACCCAGAGCCAGGCGCGGTGTTGCACACCTGTAGTCGCAGCAGCTTAGGAGGCTGAGGCAGGAGGATCACGAGTTCAAAGCCAGCCTCAGCAACTTAGCAAGGCCCTAAGCAACTTAGCAAGACCCTGACTCAAAATAAAATATAAAAAGGGGCTGGAGGTGTGGCTCAGTGGTTAAGTGTTTCTAGCTAGGTTCAATCCTGGATGCCCCCCCAAAAATGGGCACATAGAATTAGATAGGCAGGTGGCACATGCCAGTAATCCTAGTTGCTGGGGAGGCTGAGGCAGCAGGATCACAAATTTGAGGCCAGCTTCAGCAATTTGGTGAATTAAAAAAAAAAAAAAAGAAGAAGAAGAAGAAGAAGAAGTCTAGGGATGTAGCTTATTGGTAGAGCACCCTGGATTCATTCCCTAGTTCTAGGGGGGGGGGGACGAGACGGAAGCCCCTTCTATCTAGTTCCCTGGCTTGAATCCCAGTTCTGCCGGCCACTTGCTTCAATTTTAGGTACACCCTCGCCCCCAGGTCATCCCACTGGTGCCTGGGCTGGGAGCCCTTCCCCACCTCCCCAGCAGTACCTCGGCTCTCTCCTCCCTTCTTCAATATTCTCTGTATCCATTTTTTTTTTTTTTTTTTTTATGATTAGTGCTTCCTGTTCCCTGAAGATTTTCTCTGTTTTATTCTAGAAGCATTATAATGTTCTTTTCAAAGTTAGATCTTGAGTTAATTTCTGTGGGTGGTGCAAAGTAGGGCCTGAGGTTCATTTTATCCCCACATGAACATTAAGTTGTTCTTGGGCATTTGTTGTTGTTGTTGTTATTGTTTGTTTTGTTTACAGTGCTAGGGGATGGAACCCAGGGGGCTGCTTTTTTGTTTGTTGGTTGATTGGTACCGGGGATTGCTTATGCACTGAACCACATCCCCAGCTCTTTTTACATTTTATTTAGAGACAGGGTCTCACTAAGTTGCTTCTGGCCTCGCTAAATTGCTGAGGCTGGCTTTGAACTTGTGATCCTCCTGCTTCAGCCTCCTGAGCTGCTGGGATTAGTCATGTGCCACCTTGCCCTGCTCAGGGGGCTGTTTTTGAAAAGATCCATTTTCGCCCAGTGAATTACACTGAATACCTTTGCACAAATCTAGTGGTATGACTGTAAATAATTTTTTTAAAAATTTTGTTTTTAGGTGTTGGGTTTAAACCCAGAGCCTTGCTCATGTTAAGCAGGTGCTCTACACTCATGCCCTAAACATTTATTTTTAGTTATTTATTCATTGAGATGGGGTCTGCCTATGTTGCCCAGGCTGGCCTCAAATTCCTGGGCTCATGCGATCCTCTTGCCTCAGCCTCCAGGTAGCTAGGAATACAGGGCATGCCACCACACCTGGATTTAAAAAAATTAGTTTTAAACAAAGGGAACTTATTTTAAAATGAAAAAATAAAAGAAAAAATAAAAACACTTTCCACCTCCGAGAACATCCCTCCCACCAGGATACCCACTCTGCTCATGAGGACATCATTTTCCAACCTGCCCCTTTCAGTTTGTGAGATAAGGGGGTATGCACAGTTCCTAAGGTCCCTTCCAAGGCGACAGGGCTGGCAGTGGGGGCGGGGGGTGACCTGGTGGGAGGCTGGAGAGGGACTGGAGGGTTAGTTCACCTCTGCTCCCTGCTCTCCCCCAGTTTGCTGAGAAGTTCCAGGAAGTGAAGGAAGCAGCTAGGTTGGCCCGGGAGAAATCTCAGGATGGAGGGGAGCTTACCAGCCCCGCCCTGGGGCTTGCTTCCCACCAGGTGAGCATTCCCTGCCCCTCCTTCATGCTCTGGCATTTCTGAATCAGCCCGCACTGTGTGGTACCTGGGAGAAAATGCTCACAGATGACCTAAAAGTACACCTGTGGCATGGACCATGGAGGCAGGACTTGGGCCATGGAGCACATCATAGGAGGTCTAGCTTGGCTTGGTCTTAAAATCAGCTCAAAGCCGGGCGTGGTGGCGCACGCCTGTAATCCCAGCACTTTGGGAGGCTGAGGCAGGAGGATCGCGAGTTCAAAGCTAGCCTCAGCAGGCGAGGCACTTAGCAACTCAGTGAGACCCTGTCTCTAATAAAAAATCCCAAAAAAGGGCTGGGGATGTGGCCCAGTGGTCAAGTGCCCCTTGGCTTGGTCTTAAAAAAAAAAAAAAAAAAAAAAAAAAAAAAAAAAAAAAAATCAGCTCAGAGGACAGAATTGAAGCCTGGAAGTTGAAAGAGCTAAGCGTGTGTGTGTGTGGGGGGGCGCGCAGAACAGCGATCTGTCTCTGGCACTACCCCCATTCGTTTATTTTCCGTATAATTTATTGAGCACCTGCTGTGTGCCAGACCCAGGGCTGGGTACAGGGGTTACAGAGAAGAGAAAGATGCTGCCTCTGTCCTCAGGGCTGTGGGCCCAGGCAGTGAGATTGCTCTGAAGATGCAGATTCCGCCGGGAGAGGGCTTCCTGCGCCAATCTTAATAGTGTGTTGAAATTCTGTCCCAGGGAAGAGGGAACAGCTTGGAGCATTTAGATTCTGGGCAGCGTTGAGCTAGACTGTGTATCAGGTTTACAGGGGTTGGTGAACGCCTAGCCAGGCAAGGGGGGAGGCTCGGAAGTCCAGTCCAGGGGTCATGGGGAGCCATGGAGGGTGGGTGAGGTCGGGAGGATGCGCCTAGATGCCAGTACTGGGAAGGACCTACTGGGGTCCACAGGTCAATTCAGATTCCCTGACTTCAGTCATGACCACAAGGACATCCGCCCTGATCTCAACCCTGACTTTCTAAACCGTTCTTGACTGAAGCCACCACTCACCGTTACCCGCTTTCATCCTCACCCGCAGGTGCCCCCCAGCCCCCTCGTCAGCGCCAATGGCCCAGGCGAAGAGAAACTGTTCCGCAGCCAGAGCGCGGACGCCCCGGGCCCCGCGGAGCGCGAGCGGCTGAAGAAGATGCTGTCGGAGGGGTGAGGGGCGGGGCGAGGGGTTGGGGCTTGGGGAGCGGGCAGGGCGAGGGGGCGGGGCGGGAGGAGGTGCTGCGGCCCGGACCCGAGTCTGGGGAAGGGAGGAGGGGCCCAGATCCTGCCGGGTCCTGAGCCGAACCACGCCTCCCTAGGGCTGGCCCCACCCCCGTCCCATCCGTTCCTAAGTCTTACCTCCCTCATTCACTCCTCCCCCTTACCCCGTCTGACCACACCCCCGTGGGATGCTTCGAGTCTCCCAGACTTGAAGACGAGGTCTCAGGGGCTAATGTCATATGCCAATTTTGACCCCGTCGGGGACAGAACTTAGCCTGCCCAGCACCGCCCAATTCCTTAGCTCAGCGCTATTTTGGCCCGGCCTCGCCCCAGCCTAGCTCTGCCCCCAGCCTGGTGCACCCTCGCGCTGACCCCAGTTTCTCCACAGCTCGGTGGGCGAGGTGCAGTGGGAGGCCGAGTTTTTCGCACTGCAGGACAGCAACAATAAACTGGCTGGCGCCCTGCGAGAGGCAAACGCCGCTGCAGCGCAGTGGAGGCAGCAGCTGGAGGCCCAGCGTGCAGAGGCTGAGCGGCTGCGGCAGCGGGTGAGGGCACCCTTCCCTCCCAGAGACACTGTCTGGCTCTGGCAACTGCAGAGGAGTTCCTAGGATGGCCGAATGACTTCAGATCATTCCGGAGCTCAGTTTCTTGCTCTGTAAAATGGGTCTTGCCCTGTAAAAAGCCTCAGAGGGTCCGTCATGCTCTTAAAGTCCAAGCTACCCAGAGGAGGTGTGATACTACCTACCAAGAATGAGTAGGAGGCAGATTCTCCAGGGGTCTGGGGAGCAATGGGACAGCACAGGCTGGGGTTTGTGCTGAGCTTCCTGTGGGTGTAGGTGGCTGAGCTGGAGGCCCAGACAGCTGCAGAGACAGCTCCTGTTGTGGAGAAGGAGATGCCCAGTCAGTCGCTGGAGCAGCTGGAAGCCCTGGTGCAAACCAAGGACCAGGTGAGCACCAAGTGTGGTCCCTGAGCCTTGCCTTCCATCAGTGTACCCTGGGGATCCAGGACCCCCAGAACAGACCCTGGGAACCCTTCTCCCATAGGAGATCCAGACACTGAAGAATCAGACTGGTGGTCCTCGCGAGACCCCGGATGCTGCAGAGCGGGAAGAGACCCAACAGAAGGTGCAGGTGTGTTTGGGTGCCAGGGTGTGGGGTGACAGAGGATGGGTAGCCAGCCCCTGGGTAGGACAGACTTGGGGTTTGTCTCCCTGAGCCTTAATTTCTTCATTTGTATGTGAATCAGGACCATATCTACCTAAGGTCATGAAGAATTGGGAGGACTAGACCCACAGAATTCCTGATACTTAGTGGGTGCTTTATAAACAACAGTTATTAGTACAGTTTCATATCCATCCTTCATTCAAAGAGCACTTTTCCAGTCCTTGCTAATTCCATTGCTTGACCCCATCAAATCTTCAAAATGTTCTGGTCTGAGGTACAGAGCCTGCATTTGAACCCAGGTCTGGCTGGCTTAGCTTTCTTTCTTTCTTTTTTTTTTTTTTTAATATTTATTTATTTGCTTTAGTTGTACACAATGCCTTTGTTTTTACATAGTGCTGAGGATTGAACCCAGGCCATGCACGTGCTAGGCAAGCGCTCTACTGCTGAGCGACAACCCCAGCCCTGGCTTAGCTTTCATTGGAATCTTGGAGAAATGTTCATAGGGTACTTCCTGTGTGCCCAATACATGGAGATATTAAAGGAGGTGGTGCTTCCCAAAGATTCCTGGGGAGAAAAGTTGGGGAAGTGATCCCTATTGTCTCCTGGGCAGAGGGCACAGCATGTGCAAAGGCCTTGAGGTATGAAGAAAGCCAGAGTGTTTAAAGAACTGCAAGGCTAGAGAGGCTGAGTGGGAATGAGCAAGGAAAGGAGAGCCCCAGCACACCCCTAGAGGTGTGCATTTATTTCCAGTGTCATGGGAGTCATAGGAGGGCTTTAAGTGGAGGAGGACCATGATTGGTTCTATGATGTTCAAGATGGCTGGAGGGGCCGGGGTTGTGGCTCAGCGGCAGAGCGCTTGCCTCGCATGTGCGCGGCCGGGTTCGATCCTCAGCACCATGTAAAAAAAACATAAATGCATTGCATTGTGTACAACTAAAAGTAAATAAATAAATATTAAAAAAAAAAGATGGCTGGAGACAGGGAGTGTTGGCAGAGCAGAGGTGCAGAGAGGAGGCTAGAAGACAAAGGTCTCAGCCCAGTGTGCACAGATGCTGGGCACCCCAATCAGGGCTGGTGACCCTTGTTGGGGTCCCCAACCCTGCCACCCTGTCCCCACAGGACCTGGAGACACGCAATGCAGAACTGGAGCACCAACTGCGGGCAACAGAGCGCAGCCTGGAGGAGGCCCGGGCCGAGCGAGAGCGGGCACGGGCCGAGGTGGGCCGGGCTGCACAGCTGCTGGACGTCAGGCTGTTTGAACTGAGCGAACTCCGAGAAGGCCTGGCCCGCCTGGCGGAGGCTGCGCCCTGAGCAGAGCTGGGCCTCGGGGGCTGGTTCTACCTGAACAATGCCCGCCTGGGGGGGGGAGGCTGGGGCCGCAGGCGGCACAGCGGGCCTGTTTGCCCTGGCAGGGACCAGGGAGCCTGACTTGGCCTGGCCACAGCTCCCAGCTGGCCATGGCCACTCACAGCTTGGGGCCTGTTTTTGAGCTTTCCATTGTGTAGAATTTCTAGAACCCACGGGCATGTGCTGGTGCCCAGATTACATTTCTAAGCGTGACTGTGTGTGGTATGTAGGCACCAGACCCAACGCCGGCCCCTTCACCTGCCTCCTCTGGGATGGGCCTTGGCTGCTTGCGTCCCTGTGGTGATCTGAAGCCCCCCTGCAAGTGAGGCATGTCCAGGTCACATGTCCTGAGCCTGGCTCTGCCTGGCACCTCTGTCTCAGTCCCCTTGGGCTTAGCCATAGGTTCGGCCAGCTTTGTTGTTTGGTGGTACAGGGGATTGAACCTAGTGGGGCTTTACCACAGAGTTACATCCTCAGTCCTTTTTTAAGTTTTTTTCCTTAGGACCAGGTCTACTAAGATGCTGAGGTTAGCCTCAGGCTTATGATCCTCCTGCCTCAGCCTCTTGAGTTGCTGGGATTACAGGTGTCCACCACCAACTTTGGCCTTCGGTGGCCCCTGGTTAAATTGCCCTCTGTCCACATTCCCCAGATGTGGGCAGGCAGGGAAACTCCTAGAATATAGCTGTGCTCACCAGGCACAGGGTGATCACACCAAAATCTCCTGGCTAGATTTGCAATGGTGCAGTTGCTAAGCCCACTGTCTCAATCAGGACAGAGAAGGGGGGCTTTACAGACCCAAGTTCAGGCAGCTGAACGGCTGGGCCTGCCGGGGTGTCTACAGAGCTTTGGGCCTGAGGAGGGGTTGAAAAACTGGGGTGGGTGCAAAAAGCTTGGGGGAACTTGAGAAAGGCAGGCAGAGGCATCCCACCTGTCCTGCCCCCATTTCTAAAAGTCAGGCTGAGAAAAGCTGAAAGACCCATTTATTGAGTGCCACCCATCCACGAATGCTGTGCCTGGGGTCCCATGCCACCGTGGGGAGTGTGGGAGCGGCATCCTGCCTCAGCCAGTGCTCCTTCCTCCTCTGCAGCCTAACTCTTGGCCAGGGCGCTTGGCCAGGACGGAGGAGTGGGGACTGCATGGTGTGGGTGTCATGGCTTCCACTCAGGGGGACAGGGCAGGCCTGAGGGCAGTCCCTCAGACCCTCAGTTCAATAAGGAGTCCCAGACTGGGCCGGAGGGGCCGTGGTGAACTCAGGCCGGGCCCTGGGTAGGTGCCGGGGCTGTGTGGGACCCAGGCCGGGCCCGGGGTGGACGTCCCCTGCGGCCAGCCCTGCTGGCCCTCTGTTGCTGCAGCGTGTGTTCCACCTTCTCCTTGAAGCGCCGGTTCTTCTGCTTGATCTTGGCCAGCTCGGCCTTGCGCTTCGCCTCCAGGTCAGGGTCCTGGCATGGGGAGGACCAGGAAGTGGCTGAGCTGGATGTCCCCCACCTGGGGACCCTGGTCACCACCTGCCAGCTCGGTGCTCACCTTCCCCTCCAGAATCAGCTGCTTCCGCTTGTTGATCTCCTTCTTTTCGTCAAAGTGGGCTGCCTCCAGTTTCTAGTGGGGAGGGAGAGGCTGGTCACAGCTTCCGTCTTAGAGGGAACAGCCGGGCCCTCAAGTGCAGGCAGCCCACCCGACACTCACGATCTCACACTCCCTCCGCACGACGTTGACCTGTGTGAGGATCTGCAGCACCTTGGCCTCCTCCACCAACAGCTCCTCCAGCTGCTTCTCTGTGGGGACAGCGGACGGGGAAGTAGAGTTCCCGGGAGAAGGGGCACGCAAGGCTACCCAGGGTTGTCAGGTACAGGTCTGCTGGGCCAGATCAGGGATCCAGGCCTCAGGAAGGTGGGGTCTACTGACCCCCTTTTTTTTTTTTTTTTTTTGTGGTACCGGGGATTGAACTCAGGGGCACTCGACCACTGGGCCACATCCCCAGCCCTTTTTTTGTATTTTATTTAGAGACAGGGTCTCACTGAGTTGCTAAGTGCCTCGCCATTGCTGAGGCTGGCTTTGAACTCGCGATCCTCCTGCCTCAGCCTCCCTAAGTGCTGGGATTACAGGCGTGCGCCACCGCGCCCGGCTCCCTTGTGTTTTGCTGTCAGCAACACTATGACCTGGAACACAGCTGCCCTCTGCCCATTCACACTCTGCATCTGCAGATCCAACCAGTCGTGGGTGGAAAATGTTCAGAAAAAAGAAAACCGCACCTGTACCGCACACGGACAGATGACCTCTTTCTGTGGTGCTGGTGATAACCCGGAGCCTTGCACGTGCTCAGCAAGCGCTCTGCCACCAGGCTACACCCCCAGCCCCGACTGTTCCCTGTCCTTAGTCCCTAGAAAGCACAGGACAACAACCACTTCCACAGCAGCCACGTTGAGTAGGTGCTCCAGGTCATCGTGACGATCTGCAGTCTACAGGAGGGTGTGTGACTAGCAAACGCTGCACCATTCTCTAGATGGGACTCAACATCCGTGCCTTCTAGTATCCATGGGGGCCAGAAACTAATCACCCCCTCCCACAGAAACCAAGGGACAATTGGAGTCATTTCTTGGACACAATGTCCTTTAAAGTCAAAGATGGGTGGGACAGCATACACCTAGTCTCAGCTATGCAGGAGGATCGCTGAAGCCCAGGAGTTCACGGCCAGCCTGGGCAACGTGGCGAGACCCCATCTCATTACAAATAAAAAAAGTGAAGGTCTCTGACTTGAGGACAGTCTGTGCAGCGCCTGGAGATGCTGCGGTCAGCGGCTCTGTCTCAGGTACACATCAAACCACTGCGAGGGGCTGCAGCACACCCAGGCCCCACCACAGTGGCATCTGATGCCACGCTGGGTGGTCGCAGGTACCATGTCCATACTCCAGCCTGAGACACTGAAGTCCACTCCCACTGGACATGGCGTCAGCAGGCGATGGCCCTGTGGGGAGCTTCTCTTGACAATGGCAAAAGGAACGTGGGCTGCATGGGGGAGCGCAGGCTGACCTGCTCTGCAAGCAGCCTGAGGCTAGATGGGGCAGACAGTGCCACTCAAAGGTCCCCGAGCCCCTGCCCCACTCACTGATTTGTTCCTCAATGGCGTGTACCAGGTGGATGTCATATTGTGTCACCAGTGTGATGGCCTGTCCCTGTCGCCCTGTGGGGACATATCACAGTTATAGGACATGGAGCCAACAAAGGCAGGTCTTGACAGCCAGACAGCTCTGGGCTCCCCTTGCAAGATGCAGAGTAAGAGCCCAATGGGGGGCTGGGGTTGTGGCTCAGCAATAGAGCGCTTGCCTAGCACATGCGTGGCCCGGGTTCAATCCTCAGCATCACGAAAAAATAAAGGCATTTGGACAACTAAAGCAAATAAATATTTTTTAAAAAAAGAGCCCAGTGGGGAAAGGACCAGCTCAGAGCACAGGGGCTCACCCTGTGGCTGGGCCTGTGCGGAGGGTGGGACTGTCCTAGGGGAGCCACCGGATACAGGATAGAGGTGGTTCTCCTGCCAGCCTGGCCTCACACGAGGGCAGGTGACATGGCTGCTTTCCCCTTTCAACCTGGCTGCCAGGGAGCTCAGGCTCAGTTAGCTCCAGTGAGCCTCAGCCTGGATCTCCACACTCCAGTTTCTGCTTCCGGTATCTATGATGGCGACTAGAGCTAAACGGGTGGCTGGTAAGGTCCACCACCCTCACAACAGCCTCAAACAGGCGTCACCGTTCTTATTACCCATCATTTGATGAGACAGTGGGACCCAAGCAGTGGATGCACCTGCCCTAGGCCACAGGTCAGGAAGGGCGGGCCAGGCCCGGTCCAACCCCCCAGTTCCAGGAGTGAGAATCTCATGAACGCGGTGCCCCTCTGTGACGGCGCTGGGAAGCAGACACAGATGTCTGGGCTGACCTCAGACACCAGATCTTGAGGGCAGTGTCTTACCTGCCCGGGCTCTTCACCTACCACTGCTGGCAGCCCTGATGTGAAAGGGGCCTTGGGTGAGGCCACACAAGTGGCAGGGACTTGGCAGTATGTACCTTTGTTGTCACCTTTCTTTTTTGTGGTGGGTTAGAATCCAGGCCTCACATCTGCGAGGCAAGAGCTCTACCACTGAGCCACGCCCAGCGCCTGCCTTTGCTTTTGAAGGAAAGATTGCTCCAACCTGCAGTCGGGGCCTGCAGTGCCTCTGACCCGTGGGCTGTCCCCCACCTACATCCCACCAGCATGCAAGTTTGGCTCCTCAGCATCTGGGGAGGCTAAGGGGATGCTGCCCACAGGCTGCCCACCTTGCTGCTCACCCTGCCCACGTGCTCACCTGCACGGGCCGTCCGTCCGACTCGGTGGATGTAGATCTTGGGGAGTCCAGGGGTGTTGTGGTTGATGACCACCTGCACTGTGGGGATGTCCAGGCCCCTGGCGGCAGAGGCTAGTCACATCCACTGTCCAAGTGAGGCTGAACCCCCTACCCCCAGGGTCACTCATGACCAAGACTAGGCTCCCTGTCCCTCCTTGGGGCCTTGGCCACCGCTGAGAGAGAATACCCTGGGCAGAGGGTGGAGCATGGCCCTGGGTGCTGCTCACCGAGAAGCCACATCTGTAGCAATTAGGATCCGGTATATGCTGGATTTGAACTTCGCCAGAGCAGCAAAACGTTCTTTCTGCACAGCGTTGGGGAGAGGTTTGAGTGGGTTGGGGAGGGCTTGTATGTGAGAACCAGGGACAGGGTGGAAACCAGGACAGCTCCTACCCTCAGGGGCTCACTGGGACAACTGAACAATGGGAGAGAGAGACGTCACTGAGCAATGACCACTGAGGCCAGGGAAAGAAGGCGGCAGCAGGAAGTGGATTCTGGGCAGAGTGTGGGCAAAGGCCTGGAGGCCGGGGGTGTCCTGGGACTGGCGGGGAGGCCCAGCCACCGAGTCCCACACCTGTTTCATCATGGAGTGCAGAGCCACCGTGGGGAAGTTGAACTTCCGCAGCATCATGCACAGGATCTGGCAGGTCCTGGTGGGAAAGAAGCAACTGTCAGCTCCTCATGCTCTGGGTCCTGGGACACCAAGCAAGAGAACCCCGTGCCACTCAGAAATGAGAAGGAACACAGGGGGCTGGAGGTCCTGCCTGCCTGCTGGACTCTCTGCTGACCCTTCCCTGGGCCTGAAGTGATGACAACTGGCCTGGAGAGTCAGGGGTGGGCTCACGGCAGAGTGCTGGCCCAGCGTCCCACCCCGGGCTCCGGCCCTAGGACCGCACGCGCACACACACACTCTGCCCTGGGACTGCTGCCCTGATTTCTGAACAAGCAGACTCCTGCTCTTTCTGTTAGGACCACAAGGGCTGGGAAGCTAAAACTGAGCCACTGTCACAGAAGGGCACAGACTCCCAAGGGGAGCTGATAGAGGGCAACAGCTAAAAGCTGGGTGCAAAGGAACAACTGGAGGCTGGGCTGGTGTAGCTCAGAAGTGGTGCCCATGCGTATCCGCGGGGCCCCGAGCTCGGTCGTCAGTGCTTGCCCCCTCACAGAAAGTGGTCCCATCACGTGAGCCGCTAGGTACCACTGTGCCTGATGGTCACTCGGTATCCAAACTTTTCTCTTGGGAGCCAGTACATTTGGGCTCTTCTGACTTCTGTTCTTCCAGCTCATGCTGGAATGGCCTACAGCCTCTTGACCATGTACCCAAATAGCTCAAAGGAGGAGCCAATGTAAAGTGCCCGTAGGAGCCTATGCCAGTGCGGAGGCATATTAGGCAGGCCTCGGTTAGTTGTCACAGCTTCCCATCAGAGGGTCTGGAGGCCCAGGTGAGCCTGGTGACACCCTAGGCCGCAACAACTAGGCTGCTGAGATAGCTCTGCAGGGCTTCCTGAGCCTTCCATCAAAGATGGGGCCGAGCCCCTCCCCCCAAAACCTCCAGTCTGAGCTAAGGCAGGGGAGAGCAAGCCTGGCTGTGTGTCCCAAGCTGTGACTCTGGGCTACCCTAGGGGAGGGCCGTGGCAGGGAGGCAGGCCCCGCCCCACTCACTTGCACGTGTTGGTGAAGATGACGATGGACCAGTCCTCGTGCTCGTCCTGGAAGCTCTGGATCAGGTGCACCAGGTACGCATCCTTGACCTTCTCGGGCACCAGCAGGTAGCGCTGCTCCAGCTGCTCCACCGTGCGCACCCTGGGAACAGAAGCCAGTCCCCTCCTGTCCAGTGGGGCTGCTGCCCGCCCTGCCTCGCCTGGGTGTGATTGCCAACCTCGCCTGCCCGACAGTGGCCAGGACTCACGGGGCCTGTGCCTCCCAGAAGAAGGGCTGGTTGGTGGCCAGGCCCTGCAACTCCTTGAGCGTGTCTGTCAGTGTGGCGCTGAAGAGCAGAGTCTGCCTGCGGGCGGGTACGGCCGCCAGGATGGTTTCCAGGTCCACCGTGAAGTCAGTGCAGCCCTGCTCCAACAGCCGGTCTGCCTCGTCCATCACCTGCAGTGTCCGTGGGCAGGAGGTGAACTGGGGTCAGGGTGCTGGCGGCAGCCCCAGGCCTGGCCTGCCCTGTCCTTCCCCAGCCTGCCTCTTCCCAAGGTGTGGACATGGGCTCTGCGGCTCTCTCCCCTAGGTCTCAGCTCGAGGGCACCTCCTCAGTCAGATCTTGGCCCCCTCATCCTCACTACTCCTGGCTTTCCTTTTTGGTCCCTGAGTGGGCCTTGGCAATATTTTTAGCACTTTACTAGAAGATCCATGTGACCCGTTTCCCAAATAGATGGTCACAGTGCTCCTGGCTCCATCCCATGCCCAGAGGTGCCAACTACAGCCCCAAGGTCAGTGAGCACATCTGGGGCAGCTCACCAAGAAGCGAATTTTCTTTATGTGGAAGGTGTTGGAGCTGCGGAGGTGGTCAGCCAGGCGTCCTGGAGTGGCAATGACCACATGTGGTTTCCGAGAGAGTTCCAGTGCCTGGGCCACCATGTCTGGGGGCGGAGGGCGGTAGGTGAGGCTGGGTGGAAGATCTGTAGCTGTGGGGCTCCCATGCCCAGAACCCACCAGCCCCAGTACCCATGCCACCGACGATGATGCAGTCTTTCAGACCCAGGGGCTTCCCCAGCACCCGGAACTGCTCTGCAATCTGGTAGGCCAGCTCCCTGTGGGCAGGAAGGGGCCAGGCTGGGTCAGGTAGCAGTTTTGTGCCTCCCATTCCCAACACTGTCCCCAGAGCTCCTCCCTGAGCCCTGGCTCCTGGTTTCCTGTGTCACCCTCTACTATTTATACACTTTCCATTGGCTCTCGGTGCTCTCTGGACAAAGGCTCTGAGGCCGAGTACTAGAGCCTGTTGTGGGCTCATCCCAGAACATTCCATGATGATATCCCCACCAGGCCAACTTAAAATGGCCTTGGCATCTCCCACTCCCCAAAACTTATACATTCTCCTGTGTCCTCTTCTCAATAATGTTGGCTTCAACACTACTCAGTCACCCAAGTCAGAGACCCAACCAGCAGCCTCCTCTCCTCTGGGCCAGTCAGTCTCCAGGGCCTCTCCTTGGTGTTTGCCAGCCCTTGCTCTGCTCAGGCCTTTTCCTGGCCCACGAACCCACTTCCTTGCCCTTTCCTGTTCACATACCCAGAGAATCAATTCTAACCCCCTGCCTAACATTTAAGGCTTTCTCAAGCTGGCTCTATCACACTCAGCTCCTAGAATACTTTGCATTCTGTTTCTCTCATGCTTCTGCATGCAGGACCCTCTGCCTAGAATAGTTTTCTATTTCTTTGGCTGAAAGACTGCTGGCAGCTCCCATTTGGCCAGTACTTGCCCTGGTCATGCCCTTTGCTGAGAACTTTTCATGAACACCTGTTCATGAAACCTGTTCTGTTTAATTCTGTAGCACTCCTAAGAAGTGGGCATAATTTTTGTCCCATGGGCAAAGTGCAGCTCAGAGAAGTGAAGGCACTTGTCCAAGGGAACCCAGGTGTTTAACTCACACACAAGGGGCTTGTTGGGAGGCTCACCTGGTAGGTGTCAGAACAAGGCAGAAGATGCCGTAAGGATCCTCAGACAGCTTCTGCAAGATGGGCAAGACAAATGCTGCTGTCTTGCCACTTCCTGTCTTGGCACAGCCCAAGCAGTCCCGACCTGCACAGAGGGCAAAGCAATATCAACACTCTCCAGGTGCAGACAGCTCGTCCCTTGGGCACATCAGGCATAGTTTGGAACTGCTAATGTTTGTTTGTTTGTTTAACAGGGCTGGGGATGGAACCCAGGGCCCTGTGCATACCAAGTAAGTGCTCTACTGCTGAGTCCCCCAACAACGGCTAACACTTAATGAGCAGTCACTCGGTGCCCTACGCCTTTTCCACTAGGCAACTGACAAATCTTAACAAAGAGAGACTGCAATTGTCTCTATTTAATAGAAAGGGAAACTGAATCTCAGAGCCTTACCTAGGACATACAACTGGTAAGTGGCAGGCTCAACCGGTACCTATATCCCACTGGCCCAAGATGTTGCAGATGTTGCTAACCACCACCTAATTGACTCTTTTCTGAAGTATGTGAGCTTGAGGAACCCAGAATTCCCTTCCTTGAACTGCATCCTATATTCCACAATGATTCATTAATATTTGTTTACTTAATCCCTCAATTTGTCACATCTTAGGTTTCCTGTGGCCTCTCCCGTTTTAAAACAAGTTCTTTTTTAAAAAAATATCTATTTATTTGCTTTTAGTTGTACACAATGCATTGGTCTTTACGTGGTGCTGAGGATCGAACCCAGGTTGTGCACATGCTAGGCGAGCGCTCTACCGCTGAGCCATAACCCCAGCACAGAAAACAAGTTCTTCTTAAAAAAATATTTTTAGTTGTAGATGGACACAATGCCTTTATTTTATTTATTTATTTTTTGTGGTGGTGAGGATTGAACACAGTGCCTCACATGTGCTAGGCAAGGGCTCTATCACTGAGCTACAATCCCAGCCCCTCCCTCTCTTTTTGAGATGGGGGCGGTCTATGTTCCCCAGACTGGCCTTGAATTTGCAATCCTCTTGTACTGGACTCTACAGTTATTGAGACTGGGATTACAGACATGTGACACTGTGAGCAGCAGCTTGTGAATATCACTTTAATGGCAAAACTAAGTTGGTGGTGGCAGACGCCTGTAATCCTGGAGGCTCAGGAGGCTAAGGCAGGAGAATCGCGAGTTCAAAGCCAGCCTCAGCAACTTAGCGAGGCCCTACGAAACTCAGAGAGACCCTGTCTCGAAATAAAAAACAAAAAAGGGCTAGAGAATGGATCAGTGGTTGAGTGCCCCTGGGTTTAATCCCCAGTGCCAAACAAAACAAAACAAAAAAGTTGGCTCAGAAGATCGAAAATAGCAGTCACAGGACCAGAGAGTTTCACTTGCAAAGTGAAAATAGTGCCACCTCTACTAGATTTTCACAGTATTACAATTAGTTGTTCATCAACCTTTCCCTGTGCCAGAAGGCTAAGAAAGCGACATCACTTTTGTGCGTACACACAGCGAGTCAGTGGCACATGCTAAAACGTCAACCCTGCCCAGGATGCCTCTGGAATCCAGGCTCATCCTAACACCTCGCCTCGAGCGACCTGCCTGGGCAAAGAATGGAAAGGTTGAGAAAAGAGCGGAGACGACCTCGAGGGAAGCTACGGGGCCACTTACCCTCCAGTATGGCGGGAATACAACCGAGCTGGACGGGCGTGGGCTGCTTCAAACCTAGCTGCCGACATTGTTCCACGAGCCACGAAGACAACCCAAGCTCCGCGAAGCCGGCCATCCTAGAGGCCAGCCTTATGGACCGTGTGATCGGCACTTCCGGCGTGCGTATATGACGTCAGCACACCCTTTTCCATTTATTGGCTCAGCTTCCTGCGTGGTTCCACCCTCTCCAGCTTACTCTGCCAATCCCAGCCTCGACCGCATCTTAATCATGTTTCCCGGAATCCCCGACTCTCGCAGGATCAAACGAAACCACAACTCCCGAGATGCCTGGCGAGAAGCGCTTGCGTTTCCCCGCCCCCTTACTTCCGTTTAGGAGCCTCCTATTGGCTCCTTCAATGGCCACATTTCCCATGGTGCCCCATTGCGGGGACCTGCTTCCGGCCGACGTGTCTCTCCGGAAGTGAAGCGGTGAGAGTATTCCGATATGGCACCTCCAGTCCCCGGCCCGGCCCCTGGCGGCTCTGGAGAGGTAGACGAGTTGTTCGACGTGAAGAACGCTTTCTATATTGGCAGCTACCAGCAGTGTATCAACGAGGCGCAGCGGGTGAAGGTGCGGACGTGCCGGGGCGGGGGGACGCTAGAGGTGGAGGCGGCTTGCTGGTGGCCTGGAGCAGCCCCCTGTCTGCTTCTAAAATCTTTTCCTGTTTTCACAGCATCTTTTCTCCATGCACCTTGCCAGAGAGCGGCAAGAAATAATCATTTTGGGTTTTGTCGACAAAACCCAAAGCACTAACGTTGTGTGTTGCTCACTCGTAGAGCTCCCACTCTTCGCCATTGAAGGCATTTGAGTAAGGGGGAGTTCACTTCACTGTAACAATTAAACATTCATTCTTATTTGTCGAGCTATATCCTCAGTACCCGCGAGGAAGCGACTGTTGCTTACCGTACACTTGACGACACCAAATTCTCAGAGTGGGAAATGACTTTCCCGATGTTACTCTGCCCGACCAGCCTGGTTGTTTTTCTCCCAAAGCTCGCTCAAATTTCATTCATTTCTCATTGAGCATTTGCATGGATCAGGCAGTGTATTCCTAATGGACTCAGGGAGGCAGAAAAAAAAATTCCAGCTCCCTTGGAACTTAAGCCTAGCAACAGAGACAGTGAACAATGGAATGGTTATGGAGAATGTTGGCAGTGAGCTTGGGTATTCGAAGGCAGACCCAGCCAGTAAGGATCTGGTGACAAGAGAGGGAGCAGCAGGAAATGTTTCTTGCAGGATCTTTTAAAGAGGGATGTGGATGTTACTGTCACTTTGAGGGTGAACTCTTGGAGACTGTGTAAGCGCAGTGAACATGGCATCATAGCCTAATGTTTTGACAATTGTATGTCTGGTTGTGTAGTTCAGTGGTAGAGTGCTTGTCTGGCACGTGTGAGGCTCTGGGTTCCATCCCCCCACAGCAAACTGGGGGACTGGGAGGTATCTCGGTGGTAATGTGCAGCTTAGTATGTGTGAGGCTTTGAACTCAACCTCCAACATAAAAAATTAAAAGGACATAAGCCAGTGTAGCAGAAATGGAATGAATGAGGGGAAAGACAGAGAATGGGATGTTTAGGGCCTTCAGGGCCATGGCAGGGGTTTGGATTTGAGAGGTGGATGTCTTTACTAATACACGCAAAGGTTGGGAGGAGTTTGACTCTGAAGTAGAGAAGACTTGCTTTCTGTGTTCCTCACCTCTGGCAATGTATCCGATTACCCTGAGCATTGTCTGTATGATTGGGGGATAAAACCTGGAAAGGCCACGCACAGTGGTACACGCCTATAGCGCCATCTACTTGGGAGGCTGGGGCAGAAGGATTACTTGAGCCTAAGAGTTTTCAGGTAGGCCTGAGCAACACAGTGAGATCTTGTCTCAAAAACAAAACAAACAAAGAACCTTAGACTGACTTCAGGAAGCTGTTAAGATTTGTTGAAGCAACATTCGCACGGTTGTATTCATTTTATTTTGCTGTCATGACAAATTATAGTCATCACTCAGTATCTACAGGGGATTGTAGATTCAGGACACCTGGCCTCCACAGATGCCAAAATTCCAGGATGCTCAAGTTCCTTTTATAAAATGGTGTAGTGCTTCCATAGAACCTACAAATATTCTCCCCTGACTTTAAATCATCTCTAGGTGACCTATAATTCATAATACATTGTAAATGCTATGGAAATAATTGTTGTATTATTTAGGGAGTGACAACAAGAAGTCTGTACAGATTTATTTTTTAGTTGTAGGTGGACACAATACCTTTCTTCCTTTTATTTTTTTTTTAAATGTGGTGCTGAGGATCAAACTCAGTGCCTCACGCAAACTAGGCAAGCACTCTGCCCCTGAGCTACAGCCTCAGCCCTTAAAAATATTTTTGAAGCTGGGCGCGGGGTGGCGCACGCCTGTAATCCCAGCACTTTGGGAGGCTGAGGCAGGAGGATCGCGAGTTCAAAGCCAGCCTCAGCAATGGTGAGGCACTTAGCAACTCAGTGAGACCCTGTCTCCAAATAAAATACAAAAAAGGGCTGGGGATGTGGCCCAGTGGGTGAGTGCCCCTGAGTTCAATCCCTGGTACCACAAAAAAAAAAAAAAAAAAAAAAAAATATTTTTGATCTACAGTTGGATAGCAGAAGCGGCTGTGCTGCAAATGCTGCTGAAGATAACACAAGTTTATTAATCTCAGAGTTTGTGGAGTTCAGAAGCCAACTAGGCTCTGACCAGGCTAAAATCAGGTTGTTGCCAGGGCTGTCTCCTTCCTGGAAATTCTGGGAAAGAATCCACTTCCAAGTTCAAGCAGATGACCGCCTGTCGGCTAGGGGCCACCCTAAGCTCCTAGAAGCCTCTCTCCAGTCTCAGCTTCTTGTATGGCCCCTCCATCGCAATCATACATGAGACATTGAATCCTATTAACTCAGTCTCTTGGATTTCCCCTCCTGTTGCATTTCCTCTGTTTTCTGATGTTATAGATGTGTGTGACTAGACTGGGCCCACCCAGATAACCTAGCATAGTCTCCTCATCTGAGGGTCTGTAACCTTAATCACATCTGCAAAGTTCCTTTTCCATATAATAGAAGATTTTCTTAGACTCAGGGACAGTGGGGGACTTCCTCCAATCACCCACAACTTGTGTGTGCCTCCCCTCTGGGTACTACCAACTAAGAAGAGCCAGCCAGCCTGGGTTCAAGATTTCAACTCCAGGTACTGCAGCTCTCAGAGCCTCAGTTTCCCCTTCTGTCAAGTAGGATTGATGACACCTAGCTCATTAGGGTTGTTGTTGTGTCACATTTTGCCTTCCAGCTTCTGCCAGAATTCTGTTGTTTGAATTTTTTTGCTTCAGAACACTATAAAACTTTTTTTAAAAAACATTTTGTTTTTTAGTTGAACACAGTACCTTTATTTTATTTTTATGTGGTGCTGAGGATTGAACCCAGTGCTCCACACATGCTAGGCGAGCATTCTACCGCTGAGCCACAACCCAGCCCCAAAACTGAAACTTTTTTTTAAAAAATATTTTTAGCCGTAAATGGACACAATACCTTTATTTATATACTTATGTATTTGTTTATTTATGTGGTACTGAACATCGAACCCAGGGCCTCACACATGCTAGGCAAGTGCTCTACACCAGGCCATAACCCCAGCCCAGAACACTGAAACTTCTGAGAATCAGTGTGACCTGCTTTATGTAGATGGTGATGAAAATACAGACAGATACCAAACTGGTGGTCACTCTGGCTGAACCCAAGACCTATGCCCTCCCCATAAGAATGTGGTCACCAAACAGATATTCTCCCTGATGCATCCAGATGAATGGGAGTATTGTCCCCTTCAAGCCATTTGATGTGATTTCATTCTAGTCCATGAGCCACCTCAACTCTGTCAGACGTGTACTGAGTTGAACAGTGTTTCCCCTAAAGATATGTCTATCTGCAACCCATAGTGTGGATTATTTGAAAAAAGGGTCTTTGAGGTTGTAATTACCTGAAGGATCCCTAGGTGAGATCCTCCAAGATTTAGGGTGGACCCAAATTCTAATACCAAGTGTCCTCCTGTGAGAAAAACAGGGAAATTAGAAACAGAAAAGACTGAGACAGAGATTGGAGCAACACAGCCACAAGCCAAGGAATGTTACAAGCCACCAGAAGCTGGTGGGGGGTGGGGGAGCACAAAGAACCTTCCTTTAGATCTGTTGGAGGTAGCGCCACCTTGTGATTGCTTGGTTTTAGACTTCTAGCCTCCAGGACTGTAACAATAAATTGTTATTGTTTTAAGCCACCCAGTCAGTGGCCCTAGCAATTTCAAATAGGCCACTTAAGGTGACCCCACCTAGAAAACCTAGTGTGTCTTTGCCCTCTACTGATTGTAGCGCTTTGTCACCCTTCATGATATTTTCCCATTTGTCAGACATTTATCAAGTGTCCACAAGATGGCAGGTACCACCCACATGTTGGGGCCAAGACCACAAACAAACCCTGGAGTTCCTGATGGTCTGCTGTGTTCAGGTGACTCAGGGCCACACAGACAGTGAAAGGGGACACCATCCCTTGGGATGTCTGGCTGCAGAGCCCCCACCCCATCACCAGCCTCCCCATACAGCACCCTAATCCCTCAACCCTGGCTGCACCCTGAGCTGAGTGGGAGGGGCCAGGCTGAGCCCACTCCAGGGGCAGGTGTCCTTGGTGGCCAGGGCTGTCCTGACTCCTTGGGTTTCTAAGCTCCCAGGTGACTAATAAGCAGTTGGGGTTGATGACCAGAGGGCTGACCTGATGGGATGCCTCAGAGGCTCCGCAGTGCTCCTGAGCCAGGCTGTCTGGGCCCTCCCAGAGGGTCTGAGTCAGTGGGTGGGGATGGACCTGTGACTCTGCCCTTCTGTCGCACTCCTCGTCCTGCTGCTGCAGATGCAGGGACCGCACTAAGACCCTCCTGTGCCCCCTCAGGCAAGCCTCCTGACAACGCAGCCTCAGGTTTGCTGGTGGGGCCTTTCTGGAGGGGGGGACTGCAGCCTCAGGGTGTCATGGTGTTCAGCTTGGGCTTCAGGCAAGCTCCCAGGGTGGGTTCACCAGTTCCTAGACATTTCTACCTGACAGGCCTTGGAGCCAGGGGTGTGTCTGGCCACATCACTCACCCTATCCCTTGGCAGGAAGGGCACTAAGTCTGCAGTCTGTTTTTAGCAGAGCCTCTCTGACTCACACCCCAAACTGGAGGTTCCCAGAGGCAGCTTCAGGCAGAGCATATGCTTACAGGTGACAGTGTACTGGGTGGCAGACTGCCAGGCATGGTGGGGAGCCTGACCTGCCTTGGGTTGGTAGCTAGGGCTGCACTTGTGTGACTGGCCATTTCCCTCAGGTGCAAGGGTGAGTATCACCATGGTCCTGCCCCTGTAAAGCACAGGCCCTGGCTCTTGGTCCTCAGCTCACCCGTGGCCCCCGGTGAGAGATACCCAAGAAGCACTTGTTCAGAAAGGCCATCCCTGTTTCCCTATATCTGGGGATTTCCTTGACCATTTGCAACATGGGTTCTGCCCAAGTCCCCATGGCTGGTTTTCCTTTCCCTGCTCTGGTTGGCTGGCCTGGCCCAGCCCATTGGTTTTGATCTCCCAGGTAACAGACAGATGAATCTCTTACAAGGAACCCGGCCAGAGTTGGCTCCGGCCCCTCTGCAGCAGATGATCATGTCTGTGCTTGTCCATCTGCCACATTCTTTTTTTTTTTTTTTTTTTTTTGTGGTACCAGGGATTGAACTCAGGGGCACTCGTCCACTGGGTCACATCCCCAGCCCTTTTTTGTATTTTATTTAGAGACAGGGTCTCACTGAGTTGCTAAGTGCCTCGCCATTGCTGAGGCTGGCTTTGAACTCTTGATCCTCCTGCCTCAGCCTCCCAAAGTGCTGGGATTACAGGCTTGCGCCACCGCCCCAGGCTCACATTCTTTTTACCTGCTGTATCGTATTTCCCCGATGGGGACCCATTGGGGTTTATTTAATTACTCCTCTGTTGCAGGGCATTTGGGTCACTTCTGGCTTCATGCTGGAGTGGGCGTGTCAGCAAACATTTTGTTCGACCTCACTTCATTCAAAGCTGACTACTTTAGGCTATTGCTCTCCCACCTCAGAGAGATGCAGGCTTCACCTCCAGTTTCCATGGGATCAATGAAACATGAATGTTGAGGAAGATTATGAAGGTTCCAGAACTACCCCAATCCCTTGGTTTTAGAACCTTGATCACTTATGGTCCTGAGTCTGCATATCTGTCCTTGTTCCCACACTTCTGTGAGGTCTTCTTGAAGGTCTTTCTGGTTCAGCAGGGCTGGTGGCACTACCTGTTTTGCACATGGGAAGCTGAGGCCAAAGGGTGGCCTCTGATCTGGGATCATCCCATCTCATAGTGTCACACTATGTCTTTGCATCAGAGATACTAAAAAGCCGGGCGCGCGGTGGCGCACGCCTGTAATCCCAGCACTTTGGGAGGCTGAGGCAGGAGGATCGTGAGTTCAAAGCCAGCCTCAGTAATGGCGAGGCACTTAGCAACTCAGTGAGACCCTGTCTCTAAATGAAATACAAAAAAGGGCTGGGGATGTAGCCCAGTGGTCAAGTGCCCCTGAGTTCAATCCCCGGTACCAAAAAAAAAAAAAAAAAAAAAAATACTAAGAGCTGGTGTTATTTCTTTGTTTCTTACTGAAGTTGGTTTGTCCCCAGGCTGATTGTCCTTACTAGTGTCCACCTCTGAGGGTCATTTGAGAGCTACTTATTGAGTAGATTCCACCTTCTAAATCATGGTTACATGTCTAGGCTGGCCACCAGGGCCTCAGCAGAAGTTGCTGGGGTTCCTCAGAGACACCAACCCAAGTCTGACGGGCCAGGGCTCTACTGGCCTGCAACGAGGACACAGTTGCTGCCCACATGCCTCCCTCAGGCAGGCGAGAAGGAAGAGGGCCAGGGAGCTTAGAATCTGTGGTTCTTGGGTTCTTAGCTTCAGGGGGACAGAGCAGTCCTGGCATGCCCCCAGCGATGGGGTGCCAGGTCCTTGTCCCTGTGTTCTGGTAGCTGACAGACCAGTTCACTGTGTGCGTTCCCAGGCCCCATGGTTTGTAGGCTGTTGGCATGGCAACTTCAGGACCAAGACCTGCTCCCACTGTACTTTCTTCTCCCAGTCCCCCCAGGTGGCCTGTGCCAGTGTCCCCAAGCCATGGGCTGAGCTGTACTAAGCCCTCCTGCCCCAGGCACTACAGGGCTTCCCAGGAAATCAGCCAGCACTCGTCTTGCTGTCCAGTGGAGGCAGATCCCTGCAGTGGGGCAGCCCAGCCAAGCCCTCTTGGAAAAATCTTCTCACTGGGGACAGGGCAGTTCATCTAAGTGTAGCAGATGTGTTTATTGCTCTTAAAAAATGTCTTCAGGGGCTGGGGTTGTGGCTCAGCGGCAGAGCGCTCGCCTAGCACGTACGCAGCCCGGGTTCGATCCTCAGCACCATGTAAAAATAAAGGCATTGTGTACAACTAAAACAAATAAATCAATATTTTTTAAAATATGTCTTCAAATAAAGCAGAACAGGAACAAGGCAGTAAGAGGCCATGTGCCCAGCTGTCAGAAGTGTGGCCTCCGCCTTGGTTCCCTGTTGTGCATTTAGAGCAGGGACTGCCCTGGGGCTCAGTGGGGTTAGTCAAGCCTCCTTTCTAGGCTGGTATCTAGATGGAACAAGATCAGGCACCTTCCACCCTGAGTGCCTTCAGCACCCTGCACGACACCCTAGGTCACAGGCAACTGAGGTCCAGGGCTGGGACTCAAACCTTTGACCCTGCTGTGGAGGCTGCCCACTCCTGCCTCAAGGGCCCATCAGTCCCGTGACCCTGTGCAGGCTGTTCTGTGCCTTGACCTGTTTGTCCTTCCTGCCTCTGTTCCCACAGCTGTCAAATCCAGAGAGGGATGTGGAAAGGGATGTCTTCCTGTACAGAGCATACCTTGCTCAGGTGAGTGTGGGCCCAGGACTGGGACGTGAGCCTTGGGGCAGGATAGTAACCCACAGAGTGCCTGGGCAGGGGTTGGGGGCAGGAAAGTGCCACAGAGCGGGTGGTGGGACTGGTAGGCACAGCAGGGATCCAGCCTGCAGGGCCACCAGCCACAGTCAGTGCCTCCATTAGTATACACCTGTGTCACTGAGGCCCTGGACAGCCAGGTCAGGGCACCTGTGTCACAATTAATAGATATTTTCTTCAGAAAGATAGTTGGTAGATATTCTTTCTTTTTATTACAGTTTTAGGTTTATAAAATAACTGAGCAAATAGTAGTTATAGAGTTATATGCTCCTTCTCCTATACACTTTCTTGGTAGTACTAGGGATTGCTATATTCCCAGCCTTTTTTTTTTTTTTTTTCCTTCTTCTTCCATTTTGAGATGGGGCTCTCACTAAGTTGCTGAGGCTGGCCTTGAACTTGCTAGTCAGGCTTCTGCCTCAGCCTCCTGAATAGGGGGGATTATAGGCAGGTGCCACCATGCCTGGTTTTTTTGGTTTGGTTTGGTTTGGTTTTACAATGCTGGGAATTGAACCCAAGGCTTCATGCATGCTAGGCAAGTGCTCTACCACTGAGCCACACCCCTAGCCCTATGGGTGCATTTGTTGGTATTATCAGTTTGGCAAATTATTAATTGGAGTTATTACCCAGAGTCCACAGTTGACACCAGGCACTAGGCTTTTTAAACACAGGGTACCCTGATAATACAGTAACAATGTATTCTCATGTTCAGAAAATAATCCTAGCTGGGCATGGCAGCATGTACCTGTGGTCTCAGCTACTCAGGAGCCTAAAGCAGGAGGATTATTTCACCCCAGGAGTTTGGGGCTAGCCTGAGCCACATAGTGAGACCCTGTCTTAAAAAGAAAAAAATATATATATGTGTGTATATGCACACCCGCGCATACATGTGTGTATATATATATATGGCAGCTGGGTATAGGGGCACACACTTGTAATCCTAGCAATTTGGGAGACTGAGGCAGGAGGATCACAAGTTCAAGGCCAGGCTGGGCAATTTAGCAAGACCCTATCTCAAAATAAGAAATAGAAAGGGCTGGCCGGGCGCGGTGGCGCACGCCTGTAATCCCAGCACTTGGGAGGCTGAGGCAGGAGGATCGCGAGTTCAAAGCCAGTCTCAGCAATGGCGAGGCACTTAGCAACTCAGTGAGACCCTGTCTCTAAATAAAATACAAAAAAGGGCTGGGGATGTGGCCCAGTGGTCGAGTTCCCCTGAGTTCAATCCCCGGTACCAAAAATAAAAATAAAAAAAATAGAAAGGGCTGGAGGTGTAGCTCAATCTTAGAGCACCCTGGGTTCAATTGCCAGTGCTGGAGGAAAAAATGTAGCACATGGTTATATATAATGGAAACCATCTGGGAAGGAATGCAGCGAGGGACATGTCTTCTGACTCCATGAGTGACCACCAGCATCCACTGGTGTCAGCAGGAGGACTTGCTGGAGGTGGGCTGGGTGGGGTGCATTTGCAGTACATGCCCAGGCCTGGTATCAGCTGATGCTGCCCTGCCCCAGGTAACATGCCCACCTCCATATGTCCCCTCATCAATAGGGATGGACAGCTAGGAAGGGACAGTGGCTTTCCAGGGTCGCCAGCTAGACAGTGGGCAGCATGGGTAACAGATGAGGGCACATCTAACTGCCCACTGCCTGTGACAAGTGACGCTGTGCTGGCTTCTGTAGGGCACTCTGGGGAGAGTGACAAAGGGCAGGCAGGGCAAGGGCTTCCTGTCTGGAGGCACCACTAGGACAATACTTGCAGCTGGGCTGAGGACATAGAAATCCTTGACAGTGGGCACGCGGGGCTGACACAGCTGACCCATTTGTCTTAACCACAGAGGAAGTATGGCGTGGTCCTGGATGAGATCAAGCCCTCCTCGGCCCCTGAGCTCCAGGCTGTGCGCATGTTTGCCGAATACCTTGCCAGCGAGAGCCGCAGGTGAGGCCCAAACACGTTTGGGGTCCTGGGCCGCAGGATCTCTCCCAGAGATCCCTCTGGTGTCCCTCTAACAGGGCATCCCTCCTTCTCACCCCCTCACCTCCTGCGTCCTCAGTTTCTCTCACTTGCATGGTAGGGGCGTAGCAAGGGACACTGCTTCAAAGGACTTTTGGGGGGGCTTGGGATGTCACTCAGTGGTAAACACATGCTTAGTTTGCATGAGGCCCTGGGTTCCATCCCTAGCATCATAAAAGGCGGGGCTGGGGGGTTGGAGACTGCAGAAATCATATGTGTGTCTCAGTGCTGTGAGGCTCTCTCTGAACCCACAGCTAAAAATGACAGTTAATAGCCGGGCATGGTGGTGCACACCTGTAATCCCAGCAGCTCAGGAGGCTGAGGCAGGGGCATTGCAAGTTCAGAGCCAGCCTCAGCAAAAGCGAGGCGCTAAGGAACTCAGTGAGACCCTGTCTCTAAATAAAAAAAATACAAAATAGGACTGGGGATGTGGCTGGCTCATGGTCTAGTGCCTCTGAGTTTAATCCCGGGTACCAAAAAAAAAAAGATAGTTAATGTCATTTAGTTTCTTGGCATTGCCAAGAGAGCCTGCCCTGAGACCACAGGGGCAGAAAGGAATCGGGACCTTCCAGTCTGTCTTCTGATCGTGGCTGCTTACCCCATCCTCAAGCAGCGCCTCCCAACCATCCTGCTCTGAGAGCCAGCTGCACCCTGTGAGTTGTCCTCCCTGGAGCACAGGAAGAAGGCACCTCACCTGCCCTGCCAAGGACTAAGCCTGCCTGTGCTAGCCTGTTCCACACAGCCCAGCAGGCCTCAGGCAGTTCCTGAGTCCAGGGTGGCAGGGATATCACAACTCCTAGCACTGAGGACCAGGGAAACTTGAGACCCTTGCGGTTACTTCTGCTACTTTCTGGGCAGAGCCAGACTCTCCCCCTCCCATACCACAGCCCCCCACATCAGTCCCACTTCTTTTTTTTTTTTTTTTTTTTTTGTGTGTGTGTGTGTGTGGTGGTGGTGCTGGGGATTGAACCCAGGGCCTTGTGCACGCAAGGTACACACTCTACCAACTGAGCTATATCCCCAGCCCAGTCCCACTTCTTAAAGCCTCAGTTTCCCAATCTGTCTGAAGGTTGAGAAGTGCTGTATGGGAAGATAACAAGGTTGGCACCCAGGTGGCAAGGGCCTGTGCCCATTGGGGCATATCGGGGCTGCTTGGTGCTCTGCAGAGACAGTTGGGCCATTTTTCCACCTGCTGCCGTGTGCCCCTATGGGCCTGGCCTCATTCTGGGCCTGTCTGCACCTGTTGAATGGGACCCCTCAGGGTTATGCCAGGTGTGAAGTTACTACCCACCTGGCCTTGGGCCCTGAGCAGCCTTGTCTTGTAGGGACTCTATTGTGGCTGAGCTGGACCGGGAGATGAGCAGGAGCGTGGATGTGACCAATACCACCTTCCTGCTCATGGCTGCCTCAGTGTACTTCCACGACCAGAACCCAGATGCGGCCCTGCGCACCCTGCACCAGGGAGACAGCCTGGAATGGTGAGCTGCTGCCTTGCTCCAGGGGACTTTTTTCTTTCTTTCTTCCTTTGTTTGTTTGTTTCTTTCTTTCTTTTGTTTTGAGGCAATGTCTTCCTATGTTGCCTGGGCTGGCCTTGAACTCCTAGGTTCAAACCTACCACCTCAGCCTCCCAAGCAGCTGGGACTCTAGCTGTGCTCCATCATGCTCAGCCCAAGGGACTGTTTTCTACTGCTGTGACGGAACACCACAGACCTGGAAATTATGGAGAACGGGGTTACATTTGGCTGACGGTTCTAGAGGCTAGGAAGTCCAAGAGTATGACTTGAGCATCTGGCAAAGGCCTTTGTGCTGTGACATACGTGGTGGAAGGGGAAGGTGAGAGAGGATGGTGGAGGGGGCTAAGAGGGTCCTTTTATTAGGACATGCCAGTGATAAGCAACCTATTCCTGTGACCACCCATTCTCCAGGGCAGAGCTGTTGACACCTAATCATTTCTTTTTTTCTTTTTTCGGTACCCGGGATTGAATTCAGGGGCACTCGGCCACTGGGCCACATCTCCAGCCCTATTTTGTATTTTATTAGAGACGGGGTCTCACTGAGTTGCTAAGTGTCCCGCCATTGCTGAGGCTGGCTTTAAACTCTCGATCCTCCTGCCTCAGCCTCCCAAGTGCTGGGATTACAGGTGTGTGCCACTGCGCCTGGCTGACACCTAATCACTTCTTAAGGGTTCCACCTCTCAAGACCATCACAGTGGCAATTAAGTTTCCTCATGAGCTTGGGTGGGGACAGTCAAGCCATAGCAGATGGCACAGGGGCACTGACTGACCCCTCTATGTCTCCAGCCGGCATAGGGCCCTACTGGCTGCTGTTGTGGGAAAAGTGATCAAGGCGGCTCAGCACAGCGGGCCCTGGCCTCCCGTCAGCCTGCAGCTCCCGTTCTCGGGCCAGGAGACACTCTCATCTGCATGGCTGGACTGGCACTCCAAGGACACGGCGCTGGGGGCTGAAAACTCTCTGTTCCCAAGGGCAGAGCAGAAAGCACCTTTGTCTCTCCTCTCAGCTTCTGTCCCTCCACCCCCATGCAGCCTTCAACTCTGTCCTGGGCCCTGATCCAGGTCTCTTGTGCCATTCTGGCCCCACAGACTGGCCAGCCAGCCCTCCTTCAGCACGCTCTGGGCTTCGGCCACCCTCTACCCCAGGGGGCCTTTCTGGGCCTGCATTGTATCCAGGTCATGGTCATCCCTCCCAATGAGCTGAGCTGTCTCTTCACAGCACCTCGCTTCCTTCCATTAATCAGCTGTGGCGTGTTGGCTATATATTTACTCATGTCACATCACTATCCAGTAAGGGGACTGCAGCAGTCTCAAAATTGGGCTGGGGGTGCGGGTAAAGCCCAGTGGTAGAGCACTTGCCTAGCATGCACAGATACCTGGGTTCCATCCCCAGCACCAAAAAGAAAAGGAAAAAAGAAAGAAATAGGGGGGCTGGGGTTGTGGCTCAGCGGTAGAGCGCTCACCTAGCACATGCGCAGCCCGGGTTTGATCCTCAGCACCACGTAAGAACAAAGGCATGTGTACAACTTAAAAAAACAACAACAAATAAATAAATATTAAAAAAAAAAAAAAGAAAGAAAGAAACAGGGCTAGGGATAGTGGCAACTCGGGAGGCTAAGGCAGGAAGATCCCAAGTTCAAGGCCAGCCTGGGCTATTCAGTAAGATTGTGTCTGGATGTAAAAAATAAAAAGGGTTGAGATATAGCTCAGTGGTAGAGCAACCTGGGGTTCAACCCTTAGTACTGGGGAAATGGAAGAAAGGAAAGAAGGGAAGAAACAGGAATGGCACAGGGGACTGATGAGTCAGCTGTCATCTGCTGGTCTGGTGCTGGCTCCTGTCAGGTGGGAAAACACAAGGACCAGCAGCCACAGGAGTAACTAACTG
This sequence comes from Tamias sibiricus, assembly GCA_025594165.1. NCBI lineage: Eukaryota > Metazoa > Chordata > Mammalia > Rodentia > Sciuridae > Tamias > Tamias sibiricus. The sequence continues at coordinate 17,509,821 of CM046673.1, read as the reverse complement.
GTGGTCCAAGCTGGAGGGGCTGAGAGGGAACCTGGGCAGAGGGGAACAGAGGGCTTAAGGGGTGTGTGGGGTGTGGGGATTCAGATGCCTCTGGGGAAATAGGAGTGGGCAGTGTCCCTCCTCTGGGGGGCCTCATCCTGGCCACAGTTCCAGGTTGTCTCAGGAAGTCCAGGGCAGGTGTTCTCATCCACAGGCCTGAACAATGCAGCTGCATCCACAGGTGGACAGCAAGAGGGCCACGCACCTGGAGCTTCTCCCTGTAGGCCCTGTGGGACATCCTGGGCCTGAGCAAGCTTGGTGGTGAAGTGTAGGAGCCAGGGTGTCCCCCTTTGCAAGATGGGGCTGCTGGCCCAAGATCTTGTAGAGGAAATAGGAATGTTCTAGAAGGTGGTACCACATGGAGTGAGCCCCTGGTGGGGGTCTGCAGTGCTTCTGGGCTGTCTGCTGACCCTACCTGCCCTGTCCACAGCATGGCCATGACAGTACAGATTCTGCTCAAGCTGGACCGCCTGGACCTTGCCCGGTGAGTCCCCCTCCCTACCTGTGTCCACTGGTGCTGCCACTCAGGTGCTCATTTGACGGGGGTTTCTGAGCCACACCCAGCCATGTACCAGAGCCTCTGTTACTCAGTCATTTCTTTTTTTTTTCCTATTGCATTGAAGCGACCTTCCATACTTTATCCAGCCCTTCCCTGCACAACATTGCCAGGGACAAGGGCATTACTGCCCATGCCTCTTTCCCTCTGGGAGGCTGGTGGTGGGGCCTGACCTACAGGGTAGGGGTGGGCTTCGTGGACAAAATAGAAGAGGCTGAGCCTGCTGGTGTTGCTACGGTGCCTGTGGGGCCTGCATAGCCCCACCAGGTCCTCTCCTCACTCAGATCCTGGAAGCAGCATCACTGAGCCTGAGGCTGTGGGAGGCATTTAGGGCCCCCCTTGCTGTACTTTGCAAAGCCCTTGGTTAAGAATTGTCCTCAGGCTGCAGGTGTGGCTCAGTGGTAGAGCACTTGCTTGGCATGTGCAAGGTCTGGGTTCCATCCTTAGCACTAAAAAAGAAAAGGAAAGGAAAAAAAAAGAAAACTTGTTGTCGCTCTACCTCCATCACTGCTTCCTTAGCTCTGTCCCCCCAGGGAGAGGGAGCACACTTCTCCTGAGACCCTCCTCCTACAGGCACTCTGAGGGGCAGCAGGCAGGGCCTCGCCTGCCCTTCCGGGTGTGTGGTGAGGCAGGAGCTGTCGTAGAAGTTGAGGGGCAGTGGGGTTTGGAGTGGGCCATTGCTCAGGCTCTGGGGACCCTTGAACAAAGAATAAGAGGGAGCACCAGGTGGGCCTCTCGGTACTCAGTGCCCTCTGTCCTCATCCCTACCCCTAGGAAGGAGCTGAAGAGAATGCAGGACCTGGACGAGGATGCCACCCTTACCCAGCTGGCCACTGCCTGGGTCAACCTGGCTGTGGTGAGCCTCTTGACCTTGCAGAGTCTGGGGGGATGGGGATTGATACCCTGCTTCCGCCTGCTGCCATGGGAACCTCACTCCTGTGGACTCAGCCACTCCTGGCCCATGTCCTATCATTTTTTTTTTTTTTTTTTTTTTTTTTTGCACCAGGGACTCAGGGGCACTCGACCACTGGGCCACATCCCAGCCCTTTTTTGTATTTTATTAGAGACAGGGTCTCACTGAGTTGCCAAGTGCCTCGCTATTGCTGAGGCTGGCTTTGAACTCATGATCCTCCTGCCTCAGCTTCCCAAGTGCTGGGATTACAGGCGTGCACCACCGTGCCTGGTGCCGTGTCCTATCTTGACCCCATCCCAGGTCTCCTGGTTCCAAGCCATGTGGCCACAGCCAGAATGAATAGACTGGGGGTGGGGGTTCTGGAACCACAGGCAGCCTCACAGCTGTCCTCCCAGGTCTCCCTGGGGTTTGTGGGGCTCACTCAGCTTTGTTGATCAGACTCCTGGTCCTGGGCCGGACAGGGTCTCAGTGTTCCCACCAAAGCTGTGGAGGTGTCCTTGGCCCCAGCGCTACCCCCTGCCCCACCATCCTGGCAACAGCACCTTTTCTGGTTTCTGGAACTTGGCTTTCTTTTTGAGTTACTCTTTTGTCTGGGCCTTCCGAATGTACTCGCTGCCTCTGCTTCTCTGGGGACCAGAGCCTCATGCAGAGGGACTTCCAATGTCCGTCCAGTTGAGTGGTACAAACTCCAACACAGCTTTCTGATGGTTTTGTTTATTTTGTATTTTTTATTATCTTTTGAAATGAGCTTTCACTATATTGCCTGGGCTGACCTTGAACTCCTGGGCTCCAGAGATGCTTCTGCCTCAGCCTCCAAGTAGCTGGCACTATAAGCATGAATTACCATGCTCAGCTTAGTTGTGTATTTTTTTCACAGCCCATCTTGGTCTCAGGTCCTCCTTGCAAGCGTCACTCTGTATTGTTAGCAAGGGGACAGGTTAAGGCTGCTGGCCATGAAGCAGATACCACCTCTGATGAGCCCTGACCTAGTGGTCCCAGCGGTCCTTGGCACTGCCCCCATGTACTGAATCCCCCGGAAGCCTCATTCCACCTCTATAAACTGAGTGCTCAGGGAGCTAGGTGTCACGTGAGGCATGGTGTGGCCAGTGCCCCAGATCTTGTCAGTAGGCTGCTGGCCACACAGGGTCTCTGCCAGGAGGGGATGGCAGAGCCATGAGCCGAGCTTGCCACATTTGTCTCTGCAAAATGCCACAGTCTGGCCTATGTGGGGAGTAGACGGGCCAGGCTGAGCAGCAGGGTGACAAGCAGTGTTGTCACTGTACCCTCAGGGTGGTGAGAAGCTGCAGGATGCCTACTACATCTTCCAGGAACTAGCAGACAAGTGCTCGTCTACCCTGCTTCTGCTCAATGGACAGGCGGCCTGCCACATGGCCCAGGGCCGGTGGGAGGCAGCAGAGGGCGTACTGCAGGAGGCACTGGACAAGGTAGGCACCCTTCCATGAGGAACTGAATCGGGCATGGCGTTGACCTTGACTTGTGGCCTCACGGGTATTCTGATGCCCCATCAGCTGCCTAAGTCCTAAATCAGAGGATTGCAAATGAAAATCCCAGTTCAGGCTTCTCTTGAAAATAGGAGGATCTTGGGGCTGGGGTTGTGGCTCAGCGGCAGAGCGCTCGCTCGCACGTGCGCAGCCTGGGTTCGATCCTCAGCACCATGTAAACATAAATGCATTGCATTGTGTACAACTAAAGTAAATAAATGTGTAAAAAAAAAAAAAAAAGAAAGAAAGAGCCGGGCTCGGTGGCGCACGCCTGTAATCCCAGCACTTTGGGAGGCTGAGGCAGGAGGATCGCGAGTTCAAAGCCAGCCTCAGCAATGGCGAGGCACTTAGCAACTCAGTGAGACCCTGTCTCTAATAAAAAACAAAAAAAGGGCTGGGGATGTGGCCCAGTGGTCGAGTGCCCCTGAGTTCAATCCCCGGTACCACAAAAAAAAAAAAAAAGAAAGAAAGAAAGAAAATAGGAGGATCCAAGCAGCTTGGACCATAGATGCGACTCCTCGTCTGATTCTGACCTGGAATTGAGGAGCTGCCCACCAGTAGTGATCTAGAGAAGAGGGTGCAGGCGGGAGGTGTCCCTGGGCCCGTCCTTGTCTGGAGAACTGAGGATTGCCTGCTGGGTGGTGGCTGCAGTGTCTCCTGGCAGCTCTGAGGCCTTTATGATGTGTTTGTGTCCTTTTTATAATCAGAAGGGATGTCAGATGGATTTCTGTTTGGGGGGAACATCTTCAGCTAATGGGAAACAAACACTGATAGGAACTTTTCTCCCTATTCTGTTCTGTGAGGGGCTGTTTTCATCATTTGCAGAGTGGGGACAGGCTGTGGGGACACAACTCTTATGAGTTGTGTCCTTCTTGGAAGAGTCTGTATTCATGCATTTGTGCATCCATCCATCTGTTCATTTTGTGGTGCTGGGGGTGGAACCCAGGGCCTCATGCACACTAAGCACACGCTCTACCCCTGAGCCACACCCTCAGCCCAGTGTCCCATCTTTCAATCTGTGGTCAGGGCCAGTCAGGAACCCCCAGCCTGGCGTAGCATCTTCCAACTGGCTGGGTGTCCCTACTCCTGCCCCAACAGATGAGGCTGGCAGGGTCCTGTCCCCCAACTCAGAATGCTCCATGTCTCGTGTCTGTGACCTTGTCCTCCAGGAGTTCTTGTTACACCTCACATGTGATGTGTCATGTGACAGGTGGTTAGCCAGCTCCCACCTGTCCTCCGAGATGCCAGCCAGGGCTGGCTTGTGCAGTGCCCTGGAGGCCTCCTTGTGCCTTGGGTTGCCCTGTGTGCTACTCCTGTTCGGGTTCCAGAGGTGCTCTTGTCCCTCCTCCCCTGCCTTTTGGAGTCACCTCACTGCTGTCTGTGAGCTCAAGCTCTTGTCCCTGGTGCAGTGGAGGAGCCTGGGATGTGGTGGAGCGAGGTCCCAAAGCTGCCCAGTCAGTGACGGGCAGCCGTGGGCTGGGGCCGGCGTGCTTCCTGGTGGTACATCTGCCTAAGCGGTGCCATCCCAGCTTTGTGGCCACCAAGACTCTGGCTGGGTCTCCTGGGTGAGGTGTGCCTGTGAGCCCAGCGTGGGTGGGATGGGTGAGGTCACCTGCCAGGAGGCTTTGGGAATCTTCCTGCAGCTTCCTGCTGAAGGGCCGGGGTAGCAGGCAGAGTGGTGGGTCTGCCTCACGGCAGCAGATTTCATAAGCTAAGGTCGTCTTGGCCTGGCCTTGGTGACTTTGAGATTGGTGTGGTTAATGTGCCCCTCTGGACAAGCAAGGCCACTGTGTCCTAGGCTGGTCTCCAGATGAGAAAACTGAGGTCTGGAGAAGACCTAGCTGGCATAGGGTGTCAGGAAGGCAGGGGGCCACTGGCCCCTCACTATGTCATCCCTGAGGTTCCACCTTATAGAACAATTGGAGGGGGTCTTTGGGTTCCACACCTGCCCCCACCTCTTAGGGGGTAACCTTGCACGGGTCAGTGCCCACTCCAGAGCAGTGGAGGGCATCATTCCACCTGAGATGGGGGTGAATAGACAGGCTTGGGGTGTCCTGGAGTTGCTGACCTTGCCCGCCCCACATCTGTCTATTTCCAGGACAGTGGCCACCCAGAAACACTGGTCAACCTCATCGTCCTGTCACAGCACTTGGGCAAGCCCCCTGAGGTAGGCCCCCCTTCACCTCCTCGCCAGCCCAGCCCACAGCCAGGTGCAGGGGTCCCCATCTCTGTAGTGCCAACCCAGGGTTGGGTTAGGGGCTCAAATCAGCCTGAGGTTAGGGCAGAAACCCTCTCTCCACCAAGAGGTCCCAGGAGTCAATGATGTGGGTGTCGTCTGGGTCAGTGGCTCCTAAGGGTCCAGTAGACGAGTGGGCTCAGGGATGCCTGAGTGCCCCTTCAGGGTAGGTGTGGGCACAGGACAGAGAAGACCCAGGAGGGTGACTATTGCCCACCTCATTTGAGGTGAGAAGTGAGGAACTGGGACTCATGTAGGTGATTGTACCTCACCTGTCCCCTGGGCCATGTGATGGTCATTCACCAGTCCCTGAGAAAGGCCCCCAGGCAGGAGCAGGGCAGAGGTGGTGTGGGGAGAGAGTCCTGAGGCCGCACTGGACCCCAGTCTCAGGGAGACAAAGCCAGACAGACGCTCCTCAGCCCCATGCAGTTGGGTGAGGCTGGGCTGAGGCTGAGCGCAGGCTCTGCTTGAGGTCCAGGTTCTAGTCCCCAGGCCTCTGGTGAGCCCGAGTACAAAGCCTGCCCAGAACAAGTTCACCTCCCCTCAAATGGCCACCCCTGTCCCTTGATCTGCCATCCCTCCTGGCCATGGCCTGGTCCCTGTCTTCCTGGGGCCTTTCCTGGCCTGCTGCCCTGAACCCTGTGGTGCCACCAACCCTGTGCAGAGAGCTGTCACTGTGCCAGGCACCACTCCAGGAGGTCCTCTACTCCCTACCTGAGGCCCCTCCATCATCGGCCCAATCCAGGATGGGGCAAGGAGCCCCCAGGAGGACGGAGGAGCGTGGAGACAGAGAGCAGCCCACTCCTGTCTGGGGTGGCTGGGGACCCCACCCCACCCACTCCCTACCCTTCAGGTGAGAGCTGCCTTGGGGTTCCCGTATTTGGCTAACCTGGCCCCACCTCCCCTACAGGTGACCAATCGCTACCTGTCACAGCTGAAGGATGCCCACAGGTCTCACCCCTTCATCAAGGAGTATCAGGCCAAGGTGAGCCTGTGCACGAGGCCTGTCCTGAGCTCCCGCCTAGCTGGAGGAGGCGGGAACTCAGCGGGCTCGCCTCGTGTGTGCCTGCGAGGGCGCCTGTGTGCTCTCTCCCCTCCCGCTCCCCCTCTCACTGCACCCCTTCTTCCTTCCTGTGAAGGAGAATGACTTTGACCGCCTGGTGCTGCAGTACGCTCCCAGTGCCTGAGACCAGCCTCAGACTCAAGTCCTGGACATGGAGACAGCAATACCGGGACCCTCCTGCCTCCCGGCTGGCACCCGCTCCTCACTCATCCCCCTTTGGGCTGGAGGTCTGCCCCTGCAATCCCTTATCTGCCAATAAACGTCTTTACTCTGGGGTGTCCCCACCTAGTACTGTGCTCTGGTCACTTTGGGGTAGGAACCAGGGCTCGGAGGGAAGGGTCCCAGGCCTCTGTCACCCAAGGTCTGCAAACGGAAGTGTCTGTCTGCACAGAGGCCCCCCCCCCCACTGCTTACGTGCCACAGGAACCACACTCCTGAGCTGCAGCTTGTGGAGCCCGGTCCCTCCCCATGGCCCTCATGCCGCAGCCTCAGTTGGTATTCAAGGGGACGGGCACAGGTCCATCGTGCAGTCATCATGGAGGGTGTCAAGATTCAAACTCGGACCCTCGGGTGGTCTGGAGGTGGAGGTAGGAGCAAGCACAAAGCGCCCAGGCCTCTGCTCAGCAAAGCAGGGAGGATCCCAGGCCCCTGTTCCTTGCTGCTGCCCTGTGGTGAATCACCTGCCCGGACTGAGACTTGGCAGTGGTCAGGGCCCTTGGACCCTGGGACACCATAGTGGGCCAAGCACCAAGATCCCTACCCTCCTAGGGAGCAGTCTGTAGGGAGCAGGGCTGGGGGTAGGAGAGAGGAATGGCTGGCAGAGCCACTGGGGTGAGGTCCTCATTGAGTGGTACTCGACGGAATAAGCAGCTTCCGGGCCAGGTTCTGGGGCACAGGCAGGTTCAGGGCCCAGACACACCTGTGCGGGAGTCCTGAGTCTTCTCTGGGCTGTCATGGTAAGCTAGATGGGACAGTGTGCCCCTTGGCCACTGGCCAATATCTGGGCTTGGCCTCAGCTTATCTCCTGTGGAGGAGAATGACATGGGTTCCAGGCCTTGGGGGCGGCCACCTGCAACAACCTGGTGCCTGGTTGCCAGAACATGACAATGATGACACCTAGCCCCCAGCTCCTTCCTGCCCAGCTGGGGCCAGAGGTGGCAGAAAGGCCTTCGTGGGCAGTGGCATCAGGATCCTGTGCCCAGTGCCTTCTGAGGGAGGAGGCCTGTCCTCTTGAGGCAGGGAAGGGATACCAGCCTCATGAATGACCCTCAACAGCCCCTCGCCAGGCCTCAGTTACCTGGGGTCCTCGTCCTCTGCTGTTGGTGCCCGGAGCCACTTTCCATCCCTGCCTGGGTGGCCTCCCGACTGGACACACCCGAAAGAAACTTGAGGCTGAGCTGGGGCTGGTGGGCAGGCAGCACTTCTCCCATTACTGATGGGCACCGTGGTGACCAGATAGTGCTCTGTGGGAGGGTGGATAGAGGCAGTGGGGAAGGTCCTGGCTGCCCCTCAGGCCAGATCAGCGTAGGGAGCAGGGAGCACATCCAGCCCGGCCTGAGCCCCCTTCCCTGCCTCAGAGGCTGCCATGTTAGTCACCTTTCTGGCCTCTGCTGGGCCCGAATCGACCAGGCCAGGCCTCCTGCCACCCACTACACACAACATCTGCTGGGCCTCCCAATCACAGACAGATCCCTACCCACATTCAAGAATGAGTAGGATGGGGTGTGGCTCAGCGGTAGAGCACTCGCTCACCTAGCACATGCGTGGCCCAGGTTCGATCCTCAGCACCACGTAAAACTAAATAAAGGCATTGTCTACAACTAGAACAAATAAATGAATATTTTTTTAAAAAATGAAAAAATCCCAGCACTTTGGGAGGCTGAGGCAGGAGGATAGTTCAAAGCCAGGCAATGGCGAGGCACTGTAACTCAGTGAGACCCTGTCTCTAATAAAATACAAAAAAGTGGGGATGTGGCCCAGTGGTCAGTGCCCCTGAGTTCAATCCCCAGTACCCAAAAAAAAAAAAAAAAAAAAAAAAAAAAAAAAAAAAATGAGTAGGGGGCTGGGATTGTGGCTCAGCGGTAGAGCGCTCGCTCGCCTAGCACGTGTGTGGCCCGGGTTCGATCCTCAGCACCACATAAACATAAATGCATTGCATTGTGTACAACTAAAGCAAATAAATAAATATTTTAAAAAATGAGTAGGATGGGGCTGGGGTTGTGTTTCAGTAGCAGAGCACTCACCTAGCATGGGTGAGGAACTGGTTTCGATCCTCAGCACCACATAAAAACAAGTAAGTAAAATAAAGTGTAAATTACTAAAAAAAAAAAAAAAAAAAAAAAAAAAAAGCTGGGTACAGTGGCACACATGTAATCCCAGCGGCTGAGGAGGTTGAGACAGGAGGATCATGAGTTCAAAGCTAGCCTCAGCAAAAGCAAGGCATTAAGCAACTCAGTGAGACCCCGTCTCTAAATAAAATACTAAATAGGGCTGGAGATGTGGCTCAGTGGTTGAGTGCCCCTAAGTTCAATTCCCAGTACCCACAAAATTTATTTTTTAAAAATCCTCTTTAAAAAGTGAGTAGGATGAACAGTGGGGCAGTGACAAGAAGATTGAGGAGAGGGTGGGACTCAGGGAGGTGCACTGAGTAGGTGACATCTGAGTAAAGCCAGAAGGAGGTGAGGGAGGAGCCCTGCAGGTACCTGGGGAACAGTGTTGCAGGAGAGGGAAGAAGTGCAAGGGCCCCAGGGCAGCACTGGTGTTGGAGGAGCAGCAGGAGGCCGGGTGGCCTCAGATGCAGCAAAGCAGGGAAAGGAGGATGTGAGGGTGGGTGGGCTGTGTTGGTGGGGAGCTGTTTTTTTCTGAGTGAGATGGAAGCCCCAGAGGGCTGTGAGCTTGGCAGGAAAGCGCCCTAGTGTTGGAAGGTCCCTTTGGCCTCTGCATGGAGTGAGGAGTTAGGACAGCAGACCGCAGGCCCAAGGTGGTCCCGGGCAGCATAAGGACCAGGTGGTGCAGTGCAGAGAAGTGGCCAGCTTAGGAACATCCGGAGCTAGGGCTAACTGGTGCTGCAGGACTGGATGTGGGGGAGAGGCTGGAGGCTCCCGTTGGCCTCCCCCTCCCTCAGTCTGCACCATGCACTGAAGGTAAGGGTAGGCTGATGATTGTGGAACCCAGTCTGGATCCTGTGGGGCCCATTCCTGCATCCTGACCCTTGAAGGCCAGGTAAGAGAAATCTTAGGAGCTGCAGGAGGTGGGGGCAGTAGTGCCAGGTGAGGCGTTTCCAACAAGGGTGACCAGAACCCTCACTGATAGCGGTTGGGGAATTTGGGTACAGGGGCTGTTCAGTGGTTGGTGGAGAGTGGTCCCTAGGGTGGTCTCAAATTATGATTTTTTAAAAATGTTTTTAGTTGTAGTTGGACACAATACCTTTATTTATTTATTTATTTTTTACGTGGTGCTGAGGATTGAATCCAGGGCAGTGCACATGCTAGGCGAGTGCCCTGCCATTGAGCCATAGCCCCAACCCTCGAATTATGATCTTAATCCAGCTTCTCTGAGTCTTCCCACAATGATACCCATTCCCTTGGCCTCCTGGCAAGGCCTGTGTTAGCCTAAAGCTGGGGAGGCCTGCTGGTTCCCAGGGTCTCTTAGAGCAGCAGCAGATGACTCTCAGACTGATACAGCTCTATCCCTCCGGCAGAGCCCCCTAAATGTTAGTAGCCACAACTCAAGGTCTGCCTCTGAGTCCCTAACTACCTACCAGTGGCCAGAGAAGCAGAAGCTAGGAAGTGGCGCAGGTCCCCAGTCCAATGCTCTGCCTGCTAGGAGCCTCGTGGGAGAACAGGGTGAATCTCCACGAGGGGAGTTTTCCTTACGCCTCGCGTGGGCTCTGTCCTTTTTGGGAATGAGAAGCTTCGTTTACCCTACCCTTCTGAATGTGGGAAGGCCACAGGATGGTGCCTCAAATCCAGAGGTGCAAGGGCTCTAGGAAACTGTGAGGGTAGAGGGGCGGTATTGAAGCAGGAGGGGCATGCTGGAGGGCCAGGAAGAGAGAGTGTACTGCCTGCTGGTGCCCGCCGTGCCCCAAGCAGCGGACATTCCATGGTGGGTACTGGAACACCGGTAGCGACAAAGGGTCGCGCGGAGCCTGCTGGGGATCTGGGTCCACCCGCCCGCCGTCCCGCCTCGGTGTCCCCGCTAGAACAGAGGTGCGAGCTAGGGCCGCCCTCCAGGACGCCCGGCAACCCCTCGGCCGCCCCTCTCCGCGCCCCCGCCGGGGGCGGAGCTTGCGCTGACCCCGCCCCTCCGTCCTCGGCGCTCCAGCCAGCGCGCCCCCGGCCCAACTGCGGCGCGTGACGCGGGGAGCGCGGCTCCGGCGGCCACCGCGGGCTGGCGCAGGCGGCGGGGGACAGCCGGAGAGCGGGCTGCATGGCGGCGGCGGGGACTGCAGCAGGGCCGGCGGGGCCCGAGCCCATGCCGAGCTACGCGCAGCTGGTGCAACGGAGCTGGGGCAGCGCGCTAGCAGCAGCGCGGGGCTGTGCGGACTGCGGCTGGGGACTGGCGCGCCGCGGCCTGGCCGAGCACGCGCACCTGGCGCCGCCCGAGCTGCTACTGCTGGCGCTCGGCGCTCTTGGCTGGACCGCGCTGCGCTCCGCGGCCACCGCGCGCCTCTTTCGGGTCAGTGAGAAGCGGAGCCGGGACATGGGGACCCTGGGCTGCAGGGAGCGGTACGGAAGGGGGCCCTGGACGAGGGATTCAGGGCCGCTTCGCGTCCCTTTCTGTCACTGCTGGCCAAGGGGGGATGTTATTGGAATGTGGGGGTCCACGGGCTGGAAGGGACATTGGGGCTTCCGGACCAGAGATCTTGGGCCGCTGCGCGCCTCTTTCGATCAGTACCAGGTGGGAGGGTGGGGGTGGATGCGGGGGTGTGGCCGGGCTGGGGTGATCCCAGGACGTAAGGCGCCCGGTGCAGGTTAGGTGTTCAGGACATGGGAGAACCGAAGCACGACCCTTCCTGGTCAGTTTGGGACAAGGGGGCCCCGCGCGGTGGGGGGACTCGGGCCTCTGCGCGGTCTTTCAGGCAAGGCCCAGCTGGGGACCAAGAAATCCAGGACCTGGACCAAGAAGCCTCGGCTTACGGAAGCCACCGGCTCCTTGGGTCTGCGCGGCCTTGCGGAGCGCGCTGGAGGACCCGAGTCAGGTCCGCTGCTCTGCCTCCGCCAGGGCTCGTGCAGCGCCGGGGCCCGCTAGCCCACTGCTGTCGGCTAGAGGCCCGAGCCGCCAGATCGCTGCCTCGCGCCTGTCTGGGGTCAGCGCCACCCTCCGATCAGAGAGGGCAAATGCCTGGGCGTCGTGGCCACGTTTGTGGTCTCTGCCTTGGGGGTGACATGGCCTGGGTCTTTGGGGATGGACTATGCTTCCAAGAGGCGATGACCGAATAATTCAGTTTCTGGAAAGCCTGAAGAGGCCACCTCCCAGGTCAGAGAGTGACAGGTGGTGACATTGACGCTTGACTCCACTCCCTTTCCTGGGGAGTGATGTCTGTGGCAGGAGCCGGCAGAAAGGCATCTGGGCCTCTAGCTTGGCTGCAACTCCCCCCGGGACTGGCTGGGGTCACCCCACCCCAGCCTGACTGGAGGTGGTGTAAAGGGTGCGGGGGACAGAGTGCCCAGTGCCAACAAAGGGGCCTTTCTCTGCTGGCTGGGAAGAGGCTGGCCCTTGTTAGGTCAAGATGGGGTGTTGTCTGGCTGCCACTGTGCCCACCCCCGTCTCCATATCACCCACAGAAGGGAGAGAGCCCAGCCCCCACCCTGCCCTAGGGAGGGCGAGGCGGGTGTAGGGAGGGCGGCTCCACAGGTTAACCCTGGTCTCCAACAGGGCCCACCCCGCCCCCTTTCCAATTTCCAGCTTCCCAGGCCCGCGAGGGGGAGAGCTGGCAGGGAAGAGGGATATGGCCCTTTTTGGACCACCAGGGCAAATAGGTGCTTCCTCCGACCTTCCTGAGCGGCCTGGGTAGGGCGCTGCGGGACCATTCGCACGTTTTGGAATCCTGGGAAGCAGCCCTCCTCAGCCCGGGTGGGGGGTTCTCCCCAGTCCCAGCCTCGCCCTTCCCAAGAAATGGGCGGAGGGGCCGCCTGGTTCTCCAAAGCTCATCTTCTTGGCAGGAGCCTGGTTGCCAGGGGTTACCGGAGCTGGCTCTGACTGTCTCCATGACAACTACTCTGGGCTCCTCCGGCCCCCTCAGCCCAGGGGAGGGGGCGGGGCTTGGCCTGTAGCTCTGGAGCCCCGCCCCCAAAGAGCGAAAGGCTCCTCCCCTTCTTGTCCGTGACCCCTCTAATTCCTGGGGGCTCACCTTGCACAGCCACACTTCCGTGTTCTCCCTGATGCTCCCTGAAGTCTGGTTTGCCTCTCTGTCTCTGACACCCCCTCTCCATCCTCACCCCTCTTTCTCCCTCCAGCCCCATCTTTTGCTCTTTGGGCCTCCCCCAGCTCCGCGTGTCCTCCGCACACCTATCCCCATCCTCCCTGGCCCTCGGTCCTTCTCTGGTTCCTCAAAACCCCCTCCCAAGCACCTTTTACCCTCAATTCCTCCCTCACCCCTCATGTCTCCCCATGGGGATCCCTTGGGTTTTCCGGCCTCCCGTGGTCCCCCAGATGCCTCCAGATTTCCCTTCATTGTCCCCCCATCCACCTTCATGCCTTCTAATTCCTCCTCCTCCTCCTGATTGTACCTCGAGCTCGCCCCGTGACCCGAGCCCCCTCCCTGATTCCCCCAGGCTGACCCCGTGGGTCTCTGTCACTTAAGCCCAGCGTCTCCTTGCTGGCCCTCCCCATCTTCCCTCTCCTTTCACCCAGAGTCTCCCCCTCTCTTCCCTGCCCAGTGCTGGGGCCCGGCCAGCTGGACAGCTGGGTACTAAGTTTAGCCCTTGGCAGACACACCTGGGCTCTGGTTGCTCCAGGCAGTTATGGGTGGGGGCCGGGCCCTTCTGAGCCTTGCCCTTCCTGGGGAGCTGCCGAGCCTGTTTTCCCACCCTGATGGAGTGGCTCCTGGTCCTCGTGCCAATGCCACCTGCCTTGTCACCCACAGCCTCTGGCCAAGCGATGCCGCCTTCAGCCCAGAGATGCTGCCAAGATGCCTGAGAGCGCCTGGAAGTTTCTCTTCTACTTGGGCTGCTGGAGCTACAGCGCCTACCTGCTCTTCGGCACTGACTACCCCTTCTTTCATGACCCACCCTCTGTCTTCTACGGTAGGGACCATTTAGGGGTGGGTAGGTGGGAGGACTCTGCTTAAAACACACACAAAAAAAAATAGGGCACTAGGTGCTGTTGGGGGTCAGAGGAGCCCCCTGGAGGAGATGATTCCTGCATGGACCAAGGTGAACATTTCAGGAGTCAGTGCCAGCATATGCAAAGGCCCTGGGGCCCTTACGAGGTTGCTGCTTGAGAACTAAAGGGGTGGCTGCTTCAGCTCTTGACAGGAGATTGAGTTTCATTCTAAAAGGGGTGGGTCTAAGAAAGGGATGGGTGAACGGAGGTTTGTGGATGATAAAATGTCTCCCGTAGCAGCTGTGTGGAAACGAGTGTCCCTAGTGTCTTGGACCATCCTGGCGAGGCTATAAAGATGATGAGAAAGTGGCCTCCCCCAGTTGATTGGATTTGATGTGGTCATCATAGAGGTTGGCAGGAAGGTGGCTACAGAGGCTCTGGGTGGCCTGTCCCAGCCAAGAGGCAGGGCAGGGCTAGCATTGGCCATGTGGCATAGAAGAGCCCCTCTGCCCCGCGCTGACCACCTGGGCCATGTGTCTCAGACGCGTGAACAGCGTTTCCTGCCGTGTGACAGGAACAGCCTGAGGGGGCTTCCAGGGGCACCAGGCCAGAGCCGGAGGCCGAGTCCCGGGTCGCACACACCACGCAGGTTTTCCACCTCCTGAGTCCTTGGAGGGAGGGGCCTGGCAGCCGCTCCGTTCCCATTCCCATGGCTAAAGCCTTGGTTTGGCATGGAGTTGCCTTTGGCTTCTTATCAATTGTGCTTTCAAGTGAGCTGTTTCGACGTGCATGTATTGAGCACCGACTGTGCCCCAGTTGCTGTGCTAGACGCAGCCAGGAGCAGGTAGAGGAAGCATGTCGTCCATGCAGTGCTGACTGTGGCGTGGGCAGAGGGAGGGGTGCCACCTGCTGGTGGCAGGCAGTGCCCCAGGAGAGTGTGGGCAGCAGAGGAGTCGTGGGGTGCTGGGGCGGGGCTGGGCAGTGTTCAAGAGGGATAGGGATGGCCTGTCACTGAAGGGGACTTTGACGAGGGCCAGGAGCAGAGCAGGACAGGCAAGAAACGCAGTGGCCAGGGAGGGCAGGGAGGGAGAGGGGCAGCGGGCACCTCAGGCCTGGAGACCACGGTGAGGGTCTGGGACAAACCTGAGGGCTGGAACAGAGGCGGGAAGTGACAGGCCCTGCCATCTGCCTGGCATAGGCCATCTGTCCCCGAGGCTGCAGAGGGGACTGAGGACTGGGTTCAGGGGAGAGGAGTGGCCTATGGGAGAAATGCTCAGAAATTAGAGCCAAGGGGATCTCGGGCCAGCGGAGGTGGGTGTGAGCAGCAGCGGCCCTGAGAGGTTTGGGGGGTGCTGCCGAGTCTGGAAGTGAGGAGGGGACAAGGCGGGAGGACACTGGGTGTCCAGGTCAGCAGGTAGACACGAGGGGCTGGAGAGTAGCCCATGAGGCCCCTGGGTGAGCCCGTTGGGTGGGGGTGCAGGTCACGGGACACGAGGGGCCCCTCGTTGGAAGGTTGGCTGAGGTGGGGGCAGAGCTCCCTGATCCTGGTGGCCACAGGCAAAGGCGGAGAGTCAGGTTCAGGCGTCGGGTTGGAGAGGAGCAAGGGCTGGGGCCAGAGGACAGGGAACTGGGGTGCAGAGGCTTCTCTGAGTTTGGGCCAGTTCCCATGGAGACCAGGAGGTAGAGGGGGGCTGCGGGCCACGGTGGGGCCTTGGGCTGCGGGAAGTCACCCGGCAGCAGAGGCAGAGCTTCCAGGGTGGAGGAGGGCGGGCAGGTGGCCTTTGCATCAGGTGACAGGGGCTGTGGTCCAGTGAGGTGACTGTGGTCCAAGATGTCCTATGTGTGTCGGGGAAGGCTGGAGTGGACAGTCATGCTCAGAAGCGGCCAAGGCTGGACAGGAAACTACGCGTCCCCTGCCTGTGCCCAGATCTGTGGCCTGAGGCTGGAGGAGGGAGCTTTGTCGTAGTGGCAGGACACGGACCTCAGGGGCCGGCGGCAGGAGCTGCACGTCTGTGTGCCTTGTCCCTCAGGAGTGCCAGTGCCCCGGCCCTGGTGGTCCTCAGCAGAAATGGCTGTCCTCAGGCCCCAGCTCGCTCCCTCCCTCCTCTCTGAAGCTCCTACCATGGCTGGCCGGACACAGCGCTCTCCACAGGCCTCCTGGTGGCCTCAGAGGTGGCCATCTGGGATGGGTCAGTGGCAGCCCAGAAGTGCAGGACCCAGGAGCCACACGGGAGCAGAGGGAGGTGACCCCGGGTGCCAGTGGGCATGGCTTGGGTGTCAACTTCAAAGTTAAGGGCAGAAGAGGGACAAAGCCACACACCAGGCCAGGTATGCAGGTGGGGCAGGGGGGCTTGGAGCCAGGGGCCTGGGCTGGCTGCAGCGTTCCCAGGCGGCCGAGGAGGAACATGAGGTGAGAGTCTGGCCAGAGCATGGGTCTGGATTTGGGGAGCCCCTCGGTGGTTTCAGCGGGGCAGGAGCTGGGGGAATGGGATCTGATTCATGAGATTTTTTTAGGGGGGTGGGGAGAGTACCAGGGATTGAACCTGGGGGCACTGGACCACTGGGCCACATCCCCAGCCCTTTTTTGTGTTTTATTAGAGAAGGGTCTCACTGAGTTGCTGAGTGCCTCACCATTGCTGAGGCTTTGAACTTGCGATCCTCCTGCCTCAGCCTCCGGAGCCACTGGGATCACAGGCGTGCGCCACCACACCTGGCCGTGAGATTGATTTTTACATGTTTTAAATTGAGGTGGAATTGTCATAAAATAAAAAGCATTTTAGCCAGTCACAAAAAGACAAATGCTGTGTGATTCCCCTTCTGAGAGGCCCCTTAGTTGTCACATAGACAGAAAGTAGAATGGAGGGTGCCAAGGGCTGGGGCAGGGGAGCAGGGGGAGGGCTAATGGGGACAGAGTTTCAGTTTTGCAAGATGAAGAGTCTTAAGCAATGTGAATATACTTGATGCGCCTGAACTCACCAATGGCCAAGATGCTTATTTATTTATTTGTTTATTTATTTGTTTATAAGAGAGGGGGCTCACTGTGTTACCCAGGCTGTCCCTGAACTACTTAGTTCAAGTGATCCTCCTGCCTCAGCCTCCCAAGTAGTCGGAACTGCAGGTGCACACCACCACACCTCGAAAAAAATTAACGAGCAGTTCAAGCCAGGTGCAGTGGTACGTGCGCGAGAACCGAGTTCTTCCAGAGGCTGAGGCAGGAGGATCATTTGAGCTCAGGAGTTCAAGTCCAGTCTGATAACAGAGGGATAAAACAGCTGGGTGCGGCGGCACACGCCTGTCATCCCAGCAACTTGGGAGGCTGAGGCTAGAGGATTGCGAATTCAAGGCCAGCCTCAGCAACTTAGCGAGGCGCTAAGCAACCCAGCGAGACCCTGTCTCAAAATAAAGAAAGAAGAGGGCTGGGAAGCGGTGGTGCACGCCTGTAATCCCAGAACTTTGGGAGGCTGAGGCAGGAGGATCGCGAGTTCAAAGCCAGCCTCAGCAATGTTGAGGCACTTAGCAACTCAGTGAGACCCTGTCTCTAAATAAAATACAAAAAAGGGCTGGGGATGTGACCCAGTGATCGAGTGCCCCTGAGTTCAATCCCCGGTACTACAAAAAAAAAAAAAAAAAAAAAAAAAGAAGAGGGCTGGGGATGTGGCTCTATGGTGTAGCACCCCTGGTGCCAAAAATAAATAAATAAAAACAAAGTGAACAGTTCAGAGGCACGTTCTCAACACCGTGCAAGCACCAGCTCTATCTAGCTCCACGACATTTCCATCACCCCCAAAAGAAGCCCTGTCCCCGTCAGTCATCCCTCGCTGTTCCCCTGCCCCCATCCCTAGCACCCGCTAGTCTGCTTCTTGTCTCTGCAGATTTGCCTGGTCTGGGTATCTCTCTACTTGTCTTATATATATATTTTTTAAAGGTGAAATTATATTTATTTATTTTGCTTTAGTTGTACACAATGCCTTTATTCTCACATGGTGCTGAGGATGGAACCCGGGCCGCGCACGTGCTAGGCCAGCGCTCTCCTTATCTTATTTTATTTTGTATTAAAATGTTTAGGGCTGGGGTTGTGGCTCAGTGGCAGAGCGCTCGCCACTTTTTATTATTTTATTTTGAGACAGGATGTCACTCAGTTGCTGAGGCTGGCCTTGAACTTGTGATCCTCTTGCCTCAGCCTCCAGAATAGCTGGGAAGTGTAAATCAAAACTACAATGTTGGGAGGCTGAAGCAGGAGGATCACAACTTCAAGGCCAGCCTCAGCAACTTAGCCCTATCTCAAAAAAAAAAAAAAAAAAGAAAAGAAAAGAAAAGAAAAAGAAAGAAAGAAAAGAAAGGAAAAAAGAAAGAAGGAAAAAGAAAGGCCTGGGGATGCAACTCAGTGATAAGCAACCTTGGGTTCAATCCTCCATACCTAAAACAAAACAAAAACCAAACAGACAAAACCCCCACAAGGAGATACAACCTAATCTCAGTTAAAATAGGTATTGTAGAAAAAAAGTGAAAAGAACAAAAAATTTAAAATGCTTGTGAAGATGTGGCAAATAAGGAAGTCTGATATACTGTTGATGGGAACGTGAATTAGCTCACTCCCTAAAAACAGAAGTATCATGTGATCCTACAATCCCGCTTAAGTATGTATCTAAAGGAAATGAAATAAAAGTACCAAAGAGACACCTGCATACCCATGTTTATTGCAGCACTATTCACAATGGCTCAGATATGGAATCAGCCTAGGTGCCCATCAACAGATGGACAGATCAAGAAAATGTGACACAGACACACGGTGGAATATTATTCAGGGGCTGGGGTTGTGGCTCAGCGGCAGAGCGCTCGCCTCGCACGTGCGCGGCCCCAGGTTCGATCCTCAGCACCACGTAAACATAAATGCATTGCATTGTGTACAACTAAAGTAAATAAATAAATATTTTTTAAGAAAAGGGCTGGGATGTAGCCCAGTGATAGAGTGCACCTGCATTCAATCCCAGTAACACCCCCCACACACAAACACACATGCATTGTTTGGCTATTCAGAGTCCTTTGTGCTTCCATATTAATTTTAGGAATTTTTTTTCTATTACAGTGAAGAATATCATTGGTATTTTGATGGGGATTGCATTGAACCTGTAGATTGCTCTGGGTGTCCATAGGACTTTTTAACCATATTAATTCTTCAATCCATGAACATGGGATATCTTCCCACTATACCACGTTGAAGATTCCGTATAGCTGCTTTGGCTGTAATTAATGACTTTGAACACAGTGCATACAGAGGCACAGTCAAAGAGACCTACTGTCTCTGGGAGCCACAAAGGGGTGGGGACACTCTAGTGACTCTGGAAGGGGGGATGCAGACAGCAGTGGGTGTGTGATGCTCACTGTGCTGCATGCCCAGACACTGCACAGTGGGAGAAAACACCTGTGGCATCACACCCCTCCCTGACTACAGCACATGCCCAGATACGGTCCAGGGGTGTGGTGGCCACTGGAATGTGGCTCTCCTCCATCCCCTGCAGCCGTGCACTCCCAGTTACGGCCTGCTGGCAGGGGCAGCAGTAACCCCAGGGGCATTTGGCATGGCTGTTGCACCCTGGCCTCAGAGGGCCAGCTCCTGGTCTCCTGGCTCTCCAGGGCAGTACTGTGCCGTGATGACCATCCCCTGCAGTTCAGGGCACCAAGTGGGCTTGGGGCTGGGCTCACAGTAGCCCTCTGGGTCCCTGAGGCTGCAGCCCCTAACCCAGTGCAGGGCAATGCCCATGGTGTCCCAGAGATAAGGATCTGCAAGGCTTTCTCATGCTAGAACAGCGCAGACTCAGACCAAAGCTCCCTCCTCAGATGGATGCCTGGCTACAGCAGCCTGGGGGCTTGCTGGGAGACCACGGGGAGTCCGTCCTCCAAAAGCTAAGCTCCTAGCCAGGCGCGGTGGCGCACGCCTGTAATCCCAGCACTTTGGGAGGCTGAGGCAGGAGGATTGTGAGTTCAAAGCCAGCCTCAGCAATGGCGAGGCACTTAGCAACTTAGCGAGACCCTGTCTCTAAATAAAATACAAAAAAAGGGCTGGGGATGTGACCCAGTGGTCAAGTGCCCCTGAGTTCAATCCCCGGTACCACAAAAAAAAAAAAAAAAAAAAAAAAGCTAAGCTCCTGGCCACTGCCTGGGTCACTCCCCGGTTGGGCTGCAAGCCTGTAGTGACTTTGGAACTTTCCTGTAGCTCGGATTGCTGGCATCCATGCTGATAGTTTGTGGGACCCTCCCCCATCTGCCCAGCCCTGCGATGGGGGGGGGGGGGGCTTTCTCCCCTGGATGGTGCTTCCGAACACTTTGTTCCTCTTTCGGGTTCAGTAGCCCCGGGCCTCTGAATCCGAGAATGTTCTGTTCTCTCCCGGCCTGGTCGCCTCCAAATGCAACATCCTGCGCCCGGTCCTTCTTGGTGGAGGAGGAAGCAAGGGCTGAGAACCTCTATTCCACGTCATCTCGAAACGCCTCTGTTCTGGATAATTCTATACATGGAACCTTACCAGTTGGCCTTCGTTTCTGCACCCCGCTCACTCCACATCATGTGTTGGGGTTCCTCCACGTGTAGCGCGGACTGGGCGCCTGGCCCTACGGAGGTGCCGCTGTTCCGCCACTCATCCGCTGGGGGGCGCCTGGGTCGTTTCGGCCTCTTGGCGGCCCGGACCGCGCCGCGGTGGGCAGGATGTGCAGGGCATCTCTCCAGAAGCAGAATTTCTGGGTCACTGTGGTGTGGTTTGTGTGTTTACAGCCATCGAGGCTACCGTGGAGGGAGTGGACTGACTACCTGGGTGGGAGGCCAGCGGGTGCTGGGCAGTACTGGGTAGAAGGCGCCACCGCCTGGTCCAGGGTGGGTCGGGACAACGTGGAAAGGGGTGTGTGAGCAGAGGCGCGGGTGGAATGGTTGGTGAAGGACTGTCCCTGACGTGGGGACCTGGGTACATCTGGATTCCCAGAGAACATGAGTCCAGCTTCAGGTCACTGAGGCCGGAAGCAGGCACCCAAAGATGGAGCCCAGAGAACTTTCTTTTTGAGGGGTGGATGGGTGGGCAGAGAAGGCGTGGCCAGAGGGAGGGACAGCACCGCAGCTCCAGGCTGGTGCGAGCACAGCAGTGGTGGGCCTTGGCCTCAGTAGCTGATGGCCTCTGGTGGCTGGCTGAGCCTGGCAGGAGGCAGAAGTGGTGGAGGGTGAGGAGAGGCTCCTGCCTTGGCCTGAGGGAGCAAGTCTCCCGAGGACGGTGGGCAGATGTAGGAAGAGGCTGGAGAGAGGTGAGTCTCCCAGGGTGAGTCCCAGCCTGGGAGGCCACCAGCAGCCTCCACAGAGACCGAGATTTGCAGAAAGGGGGAGGCCAGGATGCCGGCAGGACAGGGAGACATGAGCTGGCAAGAGAAGATGAGAAGGGAAGCCGGGGACAGAAATCCTGCAGGGGAGGAATTTCAGGGACAGGAACATCTTTGAATCATAAAAGAGTAGCAGGGAATTGTTTAATAAAAATGTATCTGGGCCAGGAGCGGTGGTACACGTGATCCCAGCTACTCAGGAGTCTGAAGCAGGAGGATTGCAAGTTCAAGACCAGCAACTTAGACCCTGTCTTAAAACTTTATGCCATCTGCTGGGCTTGGTGACGTATGCCTGTAATCCCAACATCTGGGAGGCTGAGGCAGGAGGATCACCACGTTGAGGCTCCTCTCAGCAATTTAGGCCCTCAGCATCTTAGCAAGATGCTATCTCTAAATAAAATATTTAAAAAGGGCTGGGGCTGGGGTTGTGGCTCAGCGGTAAAGTGCTTGCCTAGCACATGTGCGGCCTGGGTTCGATCCTCAGCACCACATAAGAATAAAGGCATGCTGGGCATGGTGGCGCACGCCTGTAATCCCAGCACTTTGGGAGGCTGAGGCAGGAGGATCGCGAGTTCAAAGCCAGCCTCAGCAATGGTGAGGCACTTAGCAACTCAGTGAGACCCTGTCTCTAAATAAAAATACAAAAAAGGTCTGGGGATGTGGCCCAGTGGTCGAGTGCCCCTGAGTTCAATCCCCGGTACCACAAAAAACAAAAACAAAAAAAAAAAAGAATAAAGGCATTGTGTAAAACTAAAACAAATAAATATATATTTAAAATTTTTTTTAAAGGGCTGGGGGGCTGGGCTTGGAGCTCAGTGGTAGAGCACTGCCTAGCACATGTGAGGCAGTGGGTTCAATCCTCAGCACCACATAAAAATAAATAAATAAATAGCTGGGTGTGGTGGCGCACGCCTGTAATCCTAGCACTCTGGGAGGCTGAGGCAGGAGGATCGCGAGTTCAAAGCCAGCCTCAGCAATGGTGAGGCACTTAGCAACTCAGTGAGACCCTGTCTCTAATTAAAAAAGTACAAAAAAGGGCTGGGGATGTGGCCCAGTGGTTAAGGGTCCCTGAGTTCAATCCCCGGTACCAAAACAAAACAAAACAAAACAAAAAAACACCTGTTGCCAAGTGTGGTGACCACCCCTGTAATCCCAGCGGCTCAGGAGGCTGAGACAGGAAGATGTTGAGTTCAAAAGCAGCCTCAGCAACAGTGAGGCACTAAGCAACTCGGTGAGACCCTGTCTCTAAATAAAATCCGAAGTAGGGCTGGGGATGTGGCCCAGTGGTCGAGTGCCCTGAGTTCAAACCCCGGTACCAAAAAAAATTTCAAAAATAAAAATGACACCTCTTAATAAAAAACGATGTGTAGAGAACTGGGAGCAGAGAGCCAGCAGTCGGCAACCTGCAGGGACTCATGGTCACTCTGTCACTCAGAGGACACATGCCCAACATGAGGGGGTGTCCTGGGGTCACAGGGGTGAAGGTTCCTGACCACAGGTCTGGCTGTCCCCAGACTGGAAGCCGGGCATGGCAGTGCCGCGGGACATTGCAGCCACCTATCTGCTGCAGGGGAGTTTCTACGGCCACTCCATCTACGCCACACTGTACATGGACACCTGGCGCAAGGACTCGGTGGTCATGCTCGTCCACCATGTGGTCACCCTGGTCCTCATCGTCTCCTCCTACGCCTTCCGGTGAGTGTAGGGTGGGCTGCAGAGGGGCGTGTGTGTGCCCAGGACGGAGCCAGCTCAGGCCAGGGTGCTGAGGCTGGTGCCACCATGGGGACCGCAGGCAGGCCCTGGAGGAAGGACAGGTCAGAGTCTGAGGAGGGGCTGCGCTGGCAGGAGTATGCCTAGAGGGACTGAGATTCTGGAAGGAGGGGGTGAGATTTGGCCCAGAGCACCACCTTGTCACACAACCAGTGTCCCTGGAACGCCATGGGATGGTGCCCTTGACTGAGTCACAGCAAGGGGACACAGCACGTCCGTGGACACAGCAGACACATCCTGACATTCTAGAATCCAGCAGCTGTGGTAGCTGGGCACAGAGGCACACGCCTGTCGTCCCAGGACTTGGGAGGCCGAGGCAGGAGGATTTGCAAGTTCAAGGCCAGCCTCAGCAACTTATCAAGGCCCTAAGAAACTTAATGAGATTCTGTCTCAAAAAATAAAAAGGGCTGGGCATGTGGCTCAGTGGTAAAGCACCCCTGGGTTCAATTCCCCAGTACCGAAAAGATAAAAGCTTCACATACAAAGAAGAATGTGAAAAATATCCGTCAGTCTTTTTGTTATCTTGGATTACATATTGAGATGCCAGTATTTGGATATACTGAGTCAGCCTCTTTCTCTCTCTCTCTCAAGATATATATATAGCCGGGCGCGGTGGCGCACGCCTGTAATCCCAGCACTTTGGGAGGCTGAGGCAGGAGGATCGCGAGTTCAAAGCCAGCCTCAGCAATGGCGAGGCACTTAGTAACTCAGTGAGACCCTGCTTCCAATAAAAATACAAAAAAGGGCTGGGGATGTGGCCCAGTGGTCAAGTGCCCCTGAGTTCAATCCCCGGTACCAAAAAAAAAAAAAAAAAAAAGATATATATATATATATATATATATGCCGGGCGCGGTGGTGCACGCCTGTAATCCCAGCTCTTGGGAGGCTGAGGCAGGAGGATCACAAGTTCAAAGCCAGCCTCAGCAATGGCGAGGCACTTAGCAACTCAGTGAGACCCTGTCTCTAATAAAAATACAAAAAAAGGGCCAAGTGGTTGAGTGCCCCTGAGTTCAATCCTCGGTACCAAAAAAATATATATACATATATATATATATATATATATATATATATATATACATACATATATACACAAATAAATAATATGTATATATATATATGTAAACTATATATTATTTGTGTGTGTGTGTGTGTGAGGTGTGGTGCTGGGGATGGAACCCACACTAGCCACCTTTCAAGTACTCAGTGACCACATGTGCCTGGCCACTCTCCGATTGGACAATGCAACATTAGAACATTCTTGTAGTTCTAGAAAGTTCTACAAGATAGCACATCACTAGAGTGTAGAATCAGATGATGAAAGAAAGAAAGAAAGCACACAGGCAGGCATCTCCCTCTACCTTTAATGAAAGAAAAGATTCAACAGTTTATTTGAAAGTTGTAAGAATCATGGGGAAAAATTAAGTAGGGGGCTAAGGCTGAGAGGTGTTGAGGTTGCAGTGGGTGTTCTGGGGTGACAGGTGGCTGCCAGGTGAGGAAGGTGTCCTGGAAGGGCATGTTGGGTGATGGGAATGGCCTGTGCAAAGGGCCCGTGGCAGTAACCAACGAGCTCAGGTGATTAAATGTCCCTGGGCTAAATCCCCAGCACACACACAGAGAGGGAGAGAGAGAGAGAGAGAGAAAGAGAGAAGAAGAAGAAAACCAATGAGCTCAGGCCACCGAGCCCAGTGCGAATTGCCTTGTTGGCCCCCATCTCGTCAACTCCAGATACCACAATGTGGGCATCCTTGTGCTCTTTCTGCACGACATCAGCGACGTGCAGCTCGAGTTCACCAAGCTCAACATTTACTTCAAGGCCCGAGGCGGCTCCTACCACCGGCTGCACGCTGTGGTCGCAGACCTGGGCTGCCTCAGTTTCTGCTTCAGCTGGTGAGTGGGTGGGGCAAGGGCGGGGACGAGCAGGGCAGGGGCGGGGACTAGCGCGGTGGGTGGTCCCAAGGAGTGGGGCAGGGGTGGGGCTGAGTGGGGAAGGCGCAGGAGTAGCGGTGGAAATGGGGGTCTGGCAGGGGAGGAGCGAGGAGGACTGGATGGTGGGGTTGTGTGGGGACAGGTGGGTGGCGCTACACAGGGCCTGGGGGGGCCACTGTCCCCTGTTCCCCAGCAGCCTTCCTGACCCACCCCTCTGCTCGCAGGTTCTGGTTCCGCCTCTACTGGTTCCCGCTGAAGGTCCTGTACGCCACATGCCACACCAGCCTGCTCTCGGTGCCCGACATCCCCTTCTACTTCTTCTTCAACGTGCTCCTGCTGTTGCTCACTGTCATGAACCTCTACTGGTTCCTGGTGAGTCCACTCGCCCACTCTGCTGGCCGTCCCATTCTTGTCCCTGTCGCCAGGTAGCAGTCCAGTGGCAGACCCTTCTCAGGCAGGCTGGGGGCGGGGACATGCTGGGAAGTGGGAACAGCACATGCAAAGGGCCTGTGGCAGCGCCTCGCAGCGGTCAGAGGGCTGCACCCCGGAGAAAGGGGTTCCATCTCACCAGTGCCTTCCCCTCCCCCAGTACATCGTGGCCTTCGCTGCCAAGGTGCTGACTGGCCAGATGCGGGAGCTGAAAGACCTGCGGGAGTACGACATGGCGGAAGCCCAGAGCCCCAAGCCCAACAAAGCTGAGTGAGTGTGGAGGGGCGGCCACCCCGAGTTCCTTCCTTTGGGGACATCCGTCTAACTGGGCTCTGTGGGCAGGCCTTGAGTTGCAGCCACGCAGCGATGCCACTGCTGCCCCCGGAGCCTACGTCCAAACCAGAGACTGCAATAAAGGCCCGGATGATGTAGCTACAGACTTAACTGCTGTGATGGACAGACAGCAAAGAAGGGGAAAGAGAGGCCTGGGATGGGTAGAGAGGAGAGGGGCAGGGTCTCCTCAGTGGGAGCAGAGGTCAGGCCCAGCATCTGGCCAGAGTGAGTAAGCCAAGGCCCCAGGGTCACGAGGAGCAGCTGTTGACCAGGCCAGACCCCAACCTCCAGCTCATGTCCTAACCAAAGCCAAGGGCAGCAGAGAGTCCACGCTTTGTCCCTGCCAAGACTTCCCGGCCTCAGAGTCCGGCAGGCCAGGGCTGGGGCTGGTGACTTGGACCCAGTCCAGCCCAGGAGGGAGACCTAGGGAAGATAGTGGGGTCTCAGTGAACCCCTTGGACGTAGAGACCATGAGCCTCACCAGCCCTCAGGTGAAAGTCAGGTGGCACCTGAAGTCCCAGCATAGGGCAGGGTCAGTCTCAGGGTGAACGGAGGCAGGTTTTGGTGCCCGGCACGATGCATTCGAGGTGCTCAGCACCCCTGGGGCCATGTGAGGAGTGAGGAGTGTTTGAGCTGCAGCAAGGACAGGAGGCTGCGGAAGGTTCCAGAGGTGCTGACCAGCCAGGTCCTCTGCTTTGGTCAAGGGGGTCTTGGTTTCGGGGGAGCAGTGGGCTCAGACTTGATGAGATGTGTCTGAATGGGAGGTAAAAGAGTGAGCAATGAAGAGATTTAAAAATCCTCTCAAAGGACATGAAAAGGGCAGGAAGGCCCTGGTATGGGGCTGGGGCAGCTCCAAGGCTGGGCCAAGGAAACAGACGCATTGTCGTACCCGCCAAGCACGGGCCCCCCGACGGGCTGTGCCAAGGCCATAGAGTTAGCCCCTGGGGGTGAGGGGGCTCCAGGAAGGTGTGTGGGAACAGGGTCACTCACAGACAGGCTGGACCACCCTGAAATTGAGGTCGGGGTGCTATGTGACCACGGGAGGCTGTCACCGTCATGTCGGCACATGGGCAATGGGGCTGTAGCCAGGAAGTGGAGCGTGGTCAGGTGGCAACTCTGAGAGAACCAATCAGGTTTGGTCTGGATGCAGGTGAATAGAAATAAAAGAATCAAAGATGACTTTTGGCTCAAACTGCTGTTTACAAGAAGGGACTTGAGACAGGGTTCTGCGCACCTGCAGATGGGGGCTTGAGGGTGTGGTTTGGGATGTGTTCTATTCTGGCCATCCATTGGAGGTACGTCAAGAGTTCTGCAGAGGTCGGTGAGGTGTGGCTGAGGAATGTTCCAGAAGATTCCAGAGGCTTCCAGTGGCTTCCAGGGGATGTGGCAACTAAAGAGAATAGGGTAGGGGGAACCTGCTTGGCCAAACCTAAAAACCAGAAAGGCTTTCTTGTTGTAGAACAGTGAACTCCTGGTGGAGATGCCCTTGTAAATGAAAAGCCTGAGTCCAGCAGCAGCCAGACCTCCTGGCCCCACCAGCGAGCACCCACTCTTTTTCCCCTGAGAATGTCAAGCCAGAATGTGAGGTGCTGGCCCTCCAACTTCACCAGAGAGCATTTCCATTAGAATAGCAAAACATGAACTGTGCAAAGCAATAGAGTACCAGGGAACACACTACCGTGATAGGCCCCATAGCACCACCCGCAGAATCTGATTCTCCAACTAAGGCTAGAGTTAGCACAGTTGGGTATAAAACAGAATGGGATAAAAAGGGTAAAACCAACGGATGGCTCATAAAAGAGCTGGTTAGGATGCCTCAAACTGACAGTATTGGAAGCTGGTGGGTGTCACTCTGTAATAGAGCACTTGCCTGGCATGCACAAGGCCCTGGGTTCTATCCCCAGCACACAATAAATAAATAAATAAAGGCATTCTGTCAAGGTCATGAGAAACTAGGATATGAGGGAAGATATGAGGGAGATTAAGGAAATGTGACAACTAAATGCAGTGAAAAAGATTATAAAAAATTGGTGAAATTCAAATAATACATAGGGTTTGGTTAATAACAATGTAGCAACAATGATGGCTTCTTAGTTGTAGATACCCTATACCAAGGAAATATAAGGAGGAACATTATGGAAGCTGGAGAAGGGAGCTGTTTTTGCAACATTTCTGCAAATTTAAAATTATTCTAAAAAACTTGTGTGTGTGTGTGTGTGTGTGTGTGTGTGTGTGTGTTTGCTCTGGAGTGAACCCAGGGCCTTGTGCATGCGAGGCAAGCACTCTACCAACTGAACTATATCCCCAGCCCTAAACAATTTTTTTTTTAAATTTTTTTTTAAAGATCATTAAAAGTGGCATTAGGTGTTATATTACTTTCCTAGGGCTACTGTAACTAAGTGTCACAAGTGATTGGCTTAAAACGCTCAACCGGGCAGGTGCAGTGACACAGGCCTATAATCCTAGGGACTCAGGAGGGGCAGGAATGAGAATTGCAAGTTCAAGGCCAGCCTCAGCAACTAAGCAAGGACTAAGACCCTGTCTCAAAAAAAAAAAAAAAAAAAAATATATATATATATATATATATATATATGGAGAGAGAGAGAGAGAAATTGGGAATGTGGCTCAATGGTTAAGATCCCTCCTGCCTCTTCCACCTTCTGAGGGCTCCAGGTGTTCCTTGGCTTGTGGCTATGTCCCTTCCTCTGTCTCTATATGGCCACTTCCTGTTTTCTCTGTCTCTTTATTTTCTTTTGGGGGTGGGTGGGTACTGGGGATTGAACTCAGGGGAACTCAACCACTGGGCCACATCCCCAGCCCTATTTTGTATTTTATTTAGAGACAGGGTCTCACTGAGTTGCTTAGCACCTCCCTTTTGCTGAGGCTGGCTTTTGATCCTCCTGCCTCAGCCTCTCCAGCCACTGGGATTACAGGCGTGTGCCACCACGCCCAGCTATCTCTTCTCTTTTATGTGGACATTTGTCAGCCTAAATCCAGGATGATGTCATCCTGAAATTCTTTACTTAGTTGCATCTGTGAAGACCCTTTTTCAAATAAGGACATGCATACAGATTCTAGAGATCGGGATGTGGACATATCTGTGGGGACCACCGTTCAACTCACTGCCATCATTAAATCTCAAGTAGATATGGCTGAAGAGACAATCAGTAAATTGAAAACTGTGAAAAAAATATCCAGAATGCAGCATAAGTAGATGGAAAATATGAAAGCCGGAATTATAAGAATTGTCCAGTCTAGCTGAGTTCTAATAAGAGACAGGGAGAGGAGAAACAATATGAGAAGATGTGATGCTGAGAACTTTCCAGAAGTGACAAGACATAAATCATAAGCAGAATAATAAAAAAAAGAGTATGTCCCCAACCCCTGAAAGCAACAATAGAAAATAGTCATGAGGAGAAAGAGATGGGACCTGAAAACCAGCTCAGACAACAGCAGCAGCCAACCAGAAGACGAGGAGGAAGAGTCATGTCAGGGGTGGGAAGAAGTAACAACCAACTCAGAATTTTATACACAATTTAAAAGCAATTACTCAGGAGAGAGGACACCCACAGGAAAAAAACAAGAACAGAACCAAGAAAGTGCCACCAGCATATCTAGTCCCAGCCACTAAGGAGTCTGAGGCAGGAGGACCCCTTGAGCCCACAAGTTCCAGACCCTATCTCAAAAACAAGAATCCAACAAACAAATTTTAAAGGCCTAATTTGAGAAATTTTATTTTTACTTTTGGGTTAAGTTTCTTTTACCTTCCTTCTTTCCTTCCTCCCTTCCTCCCCCTCCTTTCTTTTCTTTTTCTTTCTTTTTTTTTTTTTTTTGTTGTTGTTGTTGTTACTGAGGATTTAACCCAGGGCACCTCAACCACTGAGCCACATTCCCAGCCTTTTTTTTTTTTTTAATTTTTTGAGACTGGGTCTCATTAAATTGCTGAGGCTGGCCTCAAACTTGTGATCTTTCTGCCTCAGCCTCCCAAGTCATTGGGATTACAGGGGTGTGCCACCACACCTGGCACAACATGGAAGAATTATTATTATTATTTTGGTACTGGAGATTTAACCCAGAGGCACTTAACCACTTAGCCACATCCCCAGCCCTTTTAATTTTTAATTTTAAGACAGGGTCTCACTGAGTTGCTTAAGGCCTCCCTAAGTTGCTGAGGGTACTTTGAACTTTCGATCCTCCTGTCTCAGCCTCCAGAGCTGCTGGATTATAGGCAGTGGAATTCTTTTTTTTCCCCCTGTCAATGGACCTTTTCTTTTTTTTTTTTTTTTAGTTTTTTTATTTTTGTAGCTGGGCATGGTGGTGCACACCTGTAATCCCAGCACTTAGGAGGCTGAGGCAGGAGGATCAAGAGCTCAAAGCCAGCCTCCCCAATGGCGAGGCACTTAGCAACTCAGTGAGACCCTGTCTCTAATCAAATACAAAAAAAGTGCTGAGGATGTGGCCCAGTGGTCGATTGCCCCTGAATTCAATCCCTGGTACCAAAATAAATAAATAAATTAATTAATTAATATTTGTATGTGGTGCATGAGAATCAAACGCAATGCCTCACACTCACGCACTCTACCACTGAGCCACGACCTCAGCCCCACAACATGGAATTCTTGATGTGGAATATTCCAAATGATGTGGCCTTATAGCACCAAGTGACAGTGCCACAGGGAGGTGGCAGATGACCATGCTCCTCACTGAAGCAGATCAGAACCAGAGTGAACACGTTCTTAGAAGGACATTGGTAGAAATTGACCTGACTGAGGCCTAGGGGAGCGTGGGCTGCTGCAGGACACCGGGATTACAGCCTGTGCGAGGGAAAACTCAACTAGGTTTGAAGACTGAGGCAACAATGACTGGAAATCACTGTTCAGTAAACAATTCAAGTGTTACGGAACACATGCTGTGGCCATTCAGAGGCGCCGATCCCTTCCTCACTCCATATTGCTCAGCCCACGGCACTTCCTGAGTGCTGCCGTGGCCCTGGTGGTCGGAGTCGCTGGTGGACTGCTCTCCTTCACTGACCCCATCCGTCACCTGGGGTCACCCATGCCCTCCTCCTGACCCTGCGCCTTGCTCTGACACCCTCATCTCCCTCTTGGGGCTACTGGGATTGTCCCTCCATCAAGGGACCGTCACCCCCTTCCAGCTCTGCTGACCTGGGAGATGGTGTCCCTTGCTTCCCACGTTCAGTTTCTTGCTTCCGCTGCCACTTGTGCGGTGAACACAGAACTGTGTCCTACACACCGGCCCAAGCGGAAGAATCGCTGTTGGAACTGTCCCTTCCGACAATGCCCTGGCCTCCCCCGACCTGGAGGGGCCTGCACGCTGCCTGCCCCTGCGGCCCCTCCTCAGAGCCGCCTCTCAGCCCTCAGATGTGCACCCTCCCACTCGCTCAGAGACGTGGTGACCAGGGAGACAAACCCCTGTCTCTGCCCTTTGCCACCAGCCATCTCAGCTCCTCTCCCTCTCTCTCAGGATTCCTGCAGTTCTCCTCTGTCCTCCTTGAACCCACCTGCTCTGGGCTCTTCCTCCCCCCACCCCAGAGATCACTCCTGTCTTGCCATCCTATGGCTGGGGTCACCGCTCCCATTTTCTCCCCATTTTATTTATTTATCTATTGTACCAGAGATTGAGGCCAGGGGTGCTTAACCACTGAGCTACATCCCCAACCCTTTTTTTATTTTGAGACAGGGTCTGTCAGTTGCTGAGGACCTCACTAAGTTGTTGAGGCTGGCTTTGAACTTGTGATCCTCTTGTCTCAGCCTCCTGAGCCTCTGGGATTACAGGCACACATACAGCTTTTAAAAATAGTGTAATGGTTAATTTGAATTGTCAACTTGATTGGATTATAAGAGATGCCAAGGATTAAGAGAATAATGGGTGCGTCTAGGAATGATTGCCATGTGGGATAGCCAACTGAAATGGAGACCCTCCCTAAGGCTGGGCAGCACCGACCAATAGGATGATGGCTTGGATGGAATAAAGGTTAGAAGAGCAGGAAGCAGCAGCAGATGCAAGTTTGTTTCTTCTTGAACCGGTTCTTGATTGCTGCTGCGATTGGCTGAGGATATGGGACCTTTGCTGCTTCACTCTTCCAAAGTGGACTCTGTCAGTGATTCTCCAGGGAGTTTCCAGAAGCCTTCAGACTAGGGTAGCACCATGGATTCCTCCTGTTCTGGGGCTTCAGCTTCTTGGACTGTGCAGCGACTGGTTCCTCCAGCTCTCCAGCCTGCAGACGGCCGTTGTGGACTATCCAGCTTCTGGTCGCGTAAGCCAACCTAATAAGTCCCCCTCTTATAATTTTACTCCCTGTTGGTTCTGTTCCTCTAGAGGACCCTAACACAAATAGGTTGTATTGAGACATGAATCAAATATCATACAGTTTACCCAGTTATGGTGTAGAAGCCAGTGGTTTTTGGTACAGTCCCAGGTTTGGCAGCCATCACTATTGTCAAGTTCCAGAACATTCTCGTCACCCCACAAATCCATACTCATACCCATGGCAGCTGTCATTCTGCTTTCTACACAATACTTCTTGCACCCCCTTCTTTCTTCCTGTGTCCCCCTTTTCTCCCTACTTCCTGGTGAGTTCTTGCTTGGTCTCTGGCCACCTCGCTGCCCACTTGCACTCCCAGGGCCCTTTTCTGCCCGCATTTAATCTGCACTGACTTCCACGCCTCTCTTCTCACACTGCTCCTCCAAGCCCTGTTCTCGATCTCCAGCAGCTACTTGACCTTCCTAACTTTAAAAATAAAAAAATATCCAAAATCAACCCATTCCCACCTCAGACTACCTTTTCCACTCCACTGCTACACTTTTCCATTGCAATTGATGGCAATTCATCAAAGTCTTGCAAAACCCCAGGAAGTCCCCTTTCTCTTCCTCCTTCATGAAGAAACACAAGCCATCCAAGTTGTCCACTGTCACCTCTTTCTCTTGTGACCACAGTGGTGGGCTGGAGCTGCAAGTAACCAAACTTACAGGGAAGAGAGGCCACCTCCCTCACACTGGGTGTATCCCACTCCCCAAAAGGAAAATGCTGGTAGCTGAGTCTGAATGTTCTGGTGAGGATGGGGTACTTTGAGGTTTGTGCAGAACAAACAAGCAAGAATTAGCAGGAACTCTGATAAAATGCTGTGGGGGCAGGGATGCCGGTCCTCGAAGATACCAGATTTCTATAAAAGCATAGGAATTAAGAACCAGGCACAGAGCCGGGTGCAGTGGCACACGCCTGTAATCTCAGCACTTGGGAGGCTGAGGCAGGAGGATTGTGAGTTCAAAGCCAGCCTCAACAATGGCGAGGCACTTAGCAACTCAGTGAGACCCTGTCTCTAATAAAATACAAAAAAGGGCTAGGGATGTGGCCCAGTGGTTGAGTGAGTGCCCTTGAGTTCAATCCTCAGTACCAAAAAAAAAAAAAAAAAAAAAAAAAAAAAGAACCAGGCACAGTCTTAGCTATTCAGGAGGCTGAGGCAAAGGATTCCTGGAACCCAGGAGTTCAAGAGCATCCTGGGCAATGTAGGAAGGCTCTGTCTATCTCAAAAAAAGGAAGAAAGGAGGAAAAAGAAAAGGGAAGGAAGGAAGAAAGAAAGGGAGAAAAAAAGGAACCCCACTGTTCAAGAACAGAGCTAAGAAATAAGCCTGAGTCCACGAAAACTTTAGCAACTAATAAGGAACACCAAGGGAAGGAAGCCTGTCACAGTGGTGGTGGGTCCCGTGGAGAGCCAGCTGGAGTGAGGTTGTGTCTCCATCTCTTTTCAGTTCCCAATTTCAACACCCCCCACCTTGCCATGTTTTAGTCAGCTTTTGTATTGCCGTGACCAAAAGGTCTGACAAGGACAACGTAGAGGAGGAAAAGTTTATTTTGGCTTGTGATTGCAAGGCCCCTCTGTGCAAGCAAGGTGCCCCCGTGGTCTCTTCTCAAAGAAATCTTTGATTTTACACCCTTGAGCCTGAGATGGGTATAGTTTTGCCAATCTCTGAGATGCCCTCAAGCCATCTGCCCTGTTATCTCTGTGCAAAGTACTTAGCATCTCTTTAGTGACTATAATGTCTTTAACAACCACAACTTCCTTAGCCCCTCTTATTTGCACTTTTCTCACTTTTCTGGCCAAACTGCAAGTTTTTCGAATATTTTTGTTTCTGCTCCTGATCCTCACAGTAAACTTGACTAAAAGCTGCCAGGAATATTCATGCCACCACCTGAATTTTGTGTTGCCTTGAAATGCTTTCTGCCAGATTAATTCATACCTTACCTTTAAATTCAACCTCACAAAAAAGTCCAAGGGGAAGAGTGAATTAAAGTGACCGGGCCAGGTGTGGTGGCAGACACCCAGAGTCCCAACTTCTCAGAGAGCTGAGGCAGGACAATTGCTTGAGACCAGAAGTTTAGGACCAGCCTGGCAACATCGTGAAACCCTGTCTCAAAAATAAATAAGACAGGGACTAGGGCTGGGGCTCAGTGGTGGAGCGCTTGCCCAGCACATGTGAGGCACTGGGTTCCATCCTCAGCACCACATAAAAATAAATAAATTAAAGCTATTGTATCCATCTACAACTAAAAATATATTGAAATAAATAAAACAAAGTGACCAAGACCTTTTCCTTCAGGACTGTCCTTATTTTTCTCATGGAAGGTTCTCTGAGATGGAGTGCTCCGCAGAGCTAAAGTGCAGAGGGGACTACTATGCACGTGTGTGTTTGCATCTGTGACAATACCCAAATGCAAGACACAAAGCTTGGCCTACAAAAGTGGCTCCAGAGACCTGTGTCCTGTCTTCTCTTTCTGATGTCAAGACTATTAGATTGCTGGCTGTGTCCCCCAAAGCCTCAATACATTTCTATGTGAACTTGACCATACAAGCCAAGTCTATGAAGCAACCAAAAAAACAAGTGTGAAGACACAGCAGTGCCCACAAATGAAACCAACAATGGCCCCTTGACCATGGTGTCAAGAACCAGCAGTGAGAAGCCAAATCAATTCAACAAGGTGCCACTAGGAGGCAGGGGCAGAAACTTTGGAATTCCTTCCCTTTGAGAACCTCAGAGTCCTGCCTCTAACTCCCACAGGGAAAAGGGAATTCTGGAGGGTGGCAGCGGGGACCAGGAGGAATCTCCAGTTAGTATTGGGTTTTGGGAAACTCTGCATGGTTTCGCACAGAGAAGACATCTCTTCTTGCAAGAGAAAACGGTTTTACAAACCATACCCATTGTTTAGTGTGGTTAGGTGTCCTTCCCTGGGCTCCTGAGGTGTCCCTGTTGGTTAGAGTTTTACAAATTAACATAACTGGGGCTGGGGATGTGGCTCGGTGGTAGAGAACTTGAATCGCATGCGTGAGGTCCTGTGTTCCATCCTCAGCACCGCAAAACAAAACTTCACATAACTTGTTTTAAGAACATAGAAAGTATGGGGAGGGGCTGAGGTGGATTGAGGGCCTGGATGCAGAGATATGAGGCCCAGGGGGCCAGAGGGCCGCGGCCAGTTCTACCACCCTGGGAGAGCAGTATGATCAAGTGCCTGGTCTATGAAGGCGGGGGCGGTGGTGTCAAGCCCCGGCTTGTACCTGGCTTTTTTTCCTCCACAGGAGGCAGGGAGTAGGGGAAGAGAGGGTTTACTTGGGAAGGGGAAAGCGGGGGACGAGGTGTGGGCGGACGTGGAGGTCTAATAGCCCTGTGGACAGGGACCAGGCCGGGCAGAGGGAGGGGGAAGGGACCGCAAGCAGTGCGGCAGCAGCCAGGCGAGGCCGGCCCGGCCTGGTAAAGGGGCTAGACGGTAGGGTCGTGGAAAGATCAGGAGTGGAGGAGCCGGGAACGTTAGGGTTACCAAGCTAACCTGCACTGGTTCTGGCCTCCAGGAAGCGGCTGAGGAACGGACTGGTGAAGGACAAGCACTTCTGAACCCCTTGACCCCTTCCCCACCTCCCAGATCCGGCCCCGCCCCTGGAGACCCGGGTCCGCCCCATGACGAGCCCAGTCTCTGGAGGCACCGGTCCGCCCCCGGGACCCTCCACACCACACCCTCCCGGGACCTTGGCCCCATCCAGCTCCGCCCCTCCAGGTCCGGAGACTCTCGCGGCCACCAGTCCTGGGACCCCCGCCCCGCCCCTTCAGATCCCGCCTTAGGGATCTGTTCCATGTGGACACGCCCCCAGGACCCTGGTCCCTCAAGGCACTCCAGCCCCGCCTCCAGCCCATAGGTCCAGGGCCACAGCGGACCCTGCCACTCTGGTCATCGCCTGGGAACAAGATGCAACCACCACGCTGCCGTTTCGGCCACCACCATCTCCTCCTCTTGGTCCTGCTGCTGCCCTTGCCGCCCCTGAGCCGCGCCCCAGCGCCCCCGGCCTCTGCTGCCGCCCTACTCCAGGCTCTTGGGCTGCGCGATGAACCCAGGGGAGCCCCCATGCTCCGGCCGGTTCCTCCGGTCATGTGGCGCCTGTTCCGACAACGCGACCCCCAGGAGACCAGGGCGGGATGGCGACGGACGCCCTCGGGGGCTACCCTGCGACGGTGCCACGTGGAGGAGCTGGGGGTCGCTGGAAACATCGTGCGCCACATCCCGGATCGTGGTGAGTGGGGCCTGCGGAGGAAGCATGGGTCCGCGAGACCGACACTTCCTCGAGCGAGCCTTGAGCGCGGCAGAGCGAGACCAGAGTGACCGTGAGGGGCCCCCACGCACCCGTCCAGCCCACTACAACCTGGGCCTCCGCACCCCATCCCTCCTAGTCCTCTGTGCGCCTGAGACACCCGCTCTGGCTTTCGTGAGGGAGGCCCCCCCCCTGCATCGGGCAGCCCCTGGCTGGCAGCTGACGCCCTGCCCCCACTCCATGCCGCTTCACATGGTTCCATGCCTTCCTGCAGGTGCCCCCCCCCCCCCCGCCATGTCCCAGCATCACTTCCCCAGGGGCCCCAGGCGCCTGCTCATCTCTCTCTCTGCCTGTGTCCCCAAGTGTAGGCAGCCTGCCTGCACCCTGCAGGGCCTCTTCCTTGTAGCTAATGCCCTGCCCCCACTCTGCCACACCCTGTGAAGCCTTCCAACAGATGGTGCGCCCCCAGCCCTAAGCTCTCACCTTCCTCCCTGTCCAACTGAGATCCGTTGTGTGGCAGGCCGGGCACCAGGCGGGGACGCCGCCTAAGCCGAGCTCTCTCATCTCTCCAGGTGTGCCTACCCGGATCCCAGAGCCCGTCTCGGCCTTAGGTCTGTGCCCTGAGTGGACCGTTGTCTTCGACCTGTCGGCTGTGGAACCCGCCGAGCGCCCAACGCTCGCCCGCCTGGAGCTGCGCTTCGCGGAGGTGGGGACAGAAGCGGCAGCCCCCGTGGATCGCTGGGAGCTGAGCGTGGCGCTGGCGGGCGATGAGGCTGGTGCGCGCCCCGGGCCGGTCCTGCTCCGCCAGGAGGTGCTCGCCCTAGAGCTGCCAGTGCGCGCCGAGCTGCTGGGCATCGCCTGGGCTCCCAACGCCTCGGCGCCGCGCAGCCTCCGCCTGGCACTGGCGCTACGACCCCAGGCGCCAGCAACCTGCACACGCCTGGCAGAGGCCTCCCTGCTGCTGGTGACTCTTGACCCGCGCCTGTGTCACCCTCTAGCCCGGCCGCGGCGCGAGGCCGAACCCACGTCGGGCGATGGCCTGGGGGGTTTGTGCCGTGCACGGCGTCTCTATGTGAGCTTCCGAGAGGTGGGCTGGCACCGCTGGGGTCATCGCGCCGCGTGGCTTCCTGGCCAACTACTGTCAGGGCCAGTGCACTCTACCTGCCGCACTGCCGGGACCCGGCGGGCCACCTGCACTGAACCATGCGGTGCTGCGTGCACTCATGCACGGGGCCGCCCCGGGCGCAGGCGGCCTGCCCTGCTGCGTGCCTGCACGCCTGTCGCCCATCTCTGTGCTCTTCTTTGACAACAGTGACAACGTGGTTCTCCGGCACTACGAAGACATGGTGGTGGATGAGTGTGGCTGTCGCTAACCAGAGGTGGGCAGGGAAGTTGTGGCATGGACCCAACAATAAAAACCCCGTGGTCTGCTCTGCTGGTTCTTGTCACTTAGTGGGGAACAACACGGCCTTTGCTATCTATATACACCAGGCCACTGGGCACCGCCAGCCCAGTCCTCTTTGTTCTCTGCTGTCCCCAATCTCCAGATGACCCACAGGTCCAGATGCTGTGCAAAGGAGGGGCAGGGGCAGTGGTCTCCCCTTGAGAACCCTCTACAGACAGCTGAGCCCTCTTCAAACCCCTCCCAACCAGCCAGGTCCCCAGTCCAACCAGCGCCCGCCCACCACACCCCTGCAGTTCACCTGGCCCCATGTGAAGGCAAGAACTGTTTATTAATATTTTATTGGTGACAAAAGAGCTTAAAACAAATTGACCAAAAATCAAGTTACATCACCTTGGTACAGATGCTCTTCAGTTTGTAAAACTCAGAATGCTGCTAGAAGGTGGAGGACAAAGCAAAGGGACACAGCAGAGGCAAAGCATTCCAGCCAGAGGCAGGCGGGTGCAGCGCCGCCAAGGACGGCGCAGGGTCATGGCGGGAACCTACCCAAATCTATGCCTCTATGCAGCCTACCAAAAAAGGGGAACCAAAAGCCCTACAGCAATGGGAATAAATAAGTCCTTGCCAGAAGGAAGGTGGCCTGTGCATTCCTGCCGGTCCCACGTCAGCCAGAACCTGGAGGCTCTGGGATAAGGGCCTTGGACACCGCGTGGGGAGGGGTCGGCTGGGTGGGGTCACCAGGGCCTGGGCAGGCAGGACATGGTGTTCAGTTAGGTGGTCACCAGACAGATAGCCACCCCAACCCACATGGGCAAGTAGCTGGGTGGGGGCAGTTCTCCCACCAACTTCTGGCATTGTAAAACCTGAACCCAGACAGATGCCCCCTCTACCAATTGAGGTGGCATGCTCCTCCAAGCCCCCTTAGCATACAGCCGGCTTACTTCTAAGAAACTTCATTCTTCCGCAAAAGCAGAAACGGCCCCATGTCAGTGAGCTGTGCCAGCAGGTAGAGGGGCTCCAAATCAGGGGTGGGTACTCAGCATGTTAACCAGCACAGGGACTATGTGTGCCTCCCCAGTGACAGGGACAGACCTGCTTGGCTGTTGCCTTCCACCACATCCTTGGGAAGGACCCCAGGGAAGCAGCCGCTGGACCAGAAACAGCCACCTTTTCTGGCCCCTGGCCTTATGGCCAGTCCTGGCTGAGGCCCTCTGGTGGGGCCACGAGCACCTTCCTCATGGAGCAGCTACAGCCCTGCGCCAAGTCCATCGCGCAGGAAGTAGCTGTGCTTCTCAGAGTCCAGTGGAGCAGGCGGGGCCTCCAGGCCAGGCGAGGCCACTGCTGCACCAACCTGTCACCTGCAGCGAGAAGCCTTTGGAAGCTAAAACTTAAAACAAAGATCCTCCTTGAGACCATGGCACAGGTGTTGATCCCAGTCTCCAGTTGCGCTGGCTTGTATAAACTTCGTTTCTGGAAGCTTCTTGCATCTCCCAGGTCCACCACCACTAAGATCTTAGAGACAAACTTAGGACAGTGTATTTTTCAGTACTCCTTTGAAAGAATCTTTAAAAAAAAAAAAAAAAAAAAAAAAAAAAAAAAAACAAACAGAAAAACCCAAAACCATATTTTCTTTAAATGAAACCCCTCTTAGAACACAGGCGGCGTGACCTGGGCGGTCTGGGAGCCGGTGTGGGCAGAACCCACACTCCTCCGGCCCTGCCTGGCCGGCAGCCACCCACAAGGAGCCTGCCCGGGCACAGAAACGCCAAGTTTTTTTCCTGCTAAAACGTAGTCCCCTTTCAATAAAAGAGAAAAAAGAAAGAAAAAAGAACAGAGGAAAGGGCTACTCTGAGATGAGGGTCTTCCTCCCTCCGCCCTGGTCGCAGACCCAGGTGTGGACGCAGCGAGCTGGGCCTCCTCGGCAGCGGGGCTGGACAGGGACTGGCCAGGCGGCTCCTGCGCGGCCGGCCCACCTCCCGCTCTCCCTTCTCCTTCTCCTCGCCGCCGCCGCGTGCCAGCAGGGGGCGCTCGCTCTGTCTCGGCTCCTCTCTCCCTCGGTTGCTCCTCTCCCTCTCCTGTTGCTCACACAGTGGTGCTTCAGTTTTAGCAGTGGAAAACAGGTATCCATTTATTTTTATTTTTTATTACCCAGAATAAGATGCTGATGGACTAAGCCACATAGCTTAGCTCTTCCGCCGCCACCTGTGGGAGAGGGACAGGGCAAGAGACCCTTAGGGGCCTCATGGGGAGCCAGGATCCCATGCTGCTGCCCAGATTCCATAGGCACCTGGGTGATACCTGGGTGCCCAGGGACAGGGACTTACCAGGAGTGAGCAAGATGGAGCTAAGGCCAGCAGGCCCTGAGCTTTGGCAGCACTGCCTGTGCCCAGCAGCATGGCACTGAGAACCACCAGCAGCACCCCACTTGCCCAGCACAGACAAGCTGGGGAAAGGGGACCCCAAGCCCACACTCACCCCACTCTGGTCCTATGTTAGAGATGAGGAAACTGAAGCCCAGTTGTAGGGATGCTCAGCAGAGCCTGGCAGGCGTTCAGAAGGCCCTCTTTGGGCAGAAAGTGGCCAGGGTACAGTGCCCACTGTCCTCCCTGCCCAGGCAACTGTGGGCCCCACATATCCCTTTTCCTCAGGGGTCCTAGAATTAATTCTCAATGGGGGGTGCACATGGTGCCACCCTGACCCATAGTGGCAGTCACAGGACAGATTGGTCCCTTGGGGGCCAGCATACATTTCCAGAATTTCCTCAAGATCCCCAATGAAGACCCTTTTTTAGGGGAGGGGGCAGGGCTGAGGTCTGCTCAGGGTGACTTGCCTTCTAGTACTGGGACAGCCCCGTCACCCCGCCATGCTGGTAAGCCCGTTCTCCCTGGTATGTGGAGTCTTGAGATAGCGCCACATCAATCTGTGATTTAAACTCATCACCAAGGTAACTGTCCTGAAAGACAAAGTCAGGGAGTCAGGGAAGTGAGCAAGGTTGGGGAAGCCCAAGGGCATTCACATCCATCCAGCCCAACCAGCCCCAGAACAGAGTCTAAAAAACCCTGTCTTCAAGCCTGAGTGGCAGGATGATCCACCCAATTACTGCAGCACAGCAACAGGTAACCCAGATGGGGACAGCCAGGCCCATTCCTTGGGACTCTTCAGGACAGCAGTGCCTGAATGGAATGTTCTAGACTTATGGCCCCACTGCTAAGTGCCTCATGTCATGAAGGAGGCACCATTGTTCTGAGAAAGTGCTCAGTCCTAGGGACAGGAGTCACAAACTTACCTGGGACAGCTCGGGCTGGGAGAGACCAGGTTGGCTCATTTGGGAGGGCTGGCTCATGGAGATGTAGCCCTGTGTCAGGGCTCCCTGTGAGAAGGGCTGCGAGGCCACATCCTGGCTGGCCTGGCTGTTGGGGAGGTTGGTCTGGCTGGGTCCAGGAAGCCCAAAGCGATTCTTCTGGCGTCCCCCACGACCAGTCTTGCTTTTTGGGGCACCCCGGCCTGAAAGACAATAGTTCAGGTGACCTGAAGAAAGACTGAGCCTCAGAGACAAGCATAACTCAGCCAAGGCCACAGGGACCCTTAGAAAGGCCACAGCCTCCCATAGGGCCTGAGGTTTGGCATTGCTCAATCCCAATGCCAACATGGTTTCCCCAGTACACCGCTGCCAGGTGCTCACCTGCAGCCGGCCCATTAGCTTGTCCAAAGTAGCCTGGTGGCGGCATGGGTGGCATAACCAGGTTGAAGGGAATAGGAATGTTCATGGCAGCCACGTGGCTGGGGCCAGCACTGATCATGCCGATCTGGTCATGGGTCTGGAAGTACATGTTCGAGGGCCGACCTGCAACACAAAGTTGACAACACGTGTCACTCCCACATCCATATCCCCAACAGGCCATCTGCCCCAGCCCAAGTCAGAACCTTTCTCCTGTGGTTTCTTTGCCTGCCCTGGCCTTGCAGGGGTAAGAAACGCAGTTCTCAACCCCCACCCTGACTGCCCAGTGTCAGGAGCTGGTGCCTGTGTCTTCCCCCTGTGCCCCCACCACTTCACGGATTCTGGTAAGTCACCCAGTGAGATTCTAAAAATGGAAAACCACACCACAGGGCTGGGGCTGGGCTCAAAGGAAGAGTGCTTGCTCAGCATGTGCAAGGCCATAGGTTCCATCCCAGCACCGGAAAAAATAATTCTTTTAATAGCAAATTTCACATTCCCACTCCATGCAAAAAGCAAGAAAACACCTGTGTGCCTTTGTGAGGGGAAACTCTGAGCCCTGCTTGCTCTGGCTAAAGGCAAATAAAGGCCCTGGGGCACCTCAGGGGCTGGGGAGGCCACAGGGAGGAGGTCTCACCCCCCAGAGGAAGGGAGAGGAACAGCACAGGGCTGACTCTAAGGCTCAGCACTGATTCAGGGTGAGAGCTTACGCTAGGTCCATGGAGAACTCTGTAATACCTGGACATCTTCAGCTATGTTGTGACTTTCCCAGTAAGTTTTTTTTTTTGTCTCTTTTTGTTTGTTTGTTTTTTGGTGCTGGAGATTGAACCCAAGGCCTTGTGCATGGGAGGCAAGCACTCTACCAACTGAGCTATACTCCCAGCCCCAGCAATAAGGTTTATGTTGTTAAAGAACCCAACGTGGGGCTGGGGTTGTGGCTCAGCGGTAAAGCGCTCGCCTAGCACGTGCGTGGCCCGGGTTCGATCCTCAGCACCACATAAAAATAAACGCATTGTGTACAACTAAAGCAAATAAATAAATATTAAAAAAAAAAAAAAAAAAAAGAACCCAATGCATAGTTTGAGCCTCATGGCCAAGAGAATATTAGTCAAGGGAAGGGGCTGGCCACTTTCAAGGGCATCTGAGGTTGGTGAGTAGTTACCTCAGGGCCCATCTCTGCAGGATAGATGAGGGCAAAACCAGATGTCTAAAGGCCCCAGCCTCAACTTATGGTGCAAACTAGCACAGGGGAGAAGCCACAGGAGGCAGTGCCTGGGGCCAGGCTTTGGGTAACGAGGCAGAAATTTCTGCGCAGTTAGAACTGTTCCAAGCAGTAGGGGCAAGCCTGATCTTACTATATACAGAGATTCTGCTTAGAAAGCAAGGACCCCAGAGAGGCCGGCCAGCTTCCCCAACAACGGAGCACAGATGTTTCAGGAAGGCAGCAGACTTTAAACTGCAGGCCACCAAAGGGAGCTGTGGTTACAACCTGCTGGTAGAGGGTGAGCACAGGGCAGGAGGCAAAGGCCAGAGCTGGCCGAGGGTCAGCAGGGCTGATACCTAAGGAAGCAAGGCTGAGGGCCACTGAGACAAAAAAAGCAGAGCTGCCATGTCTGAAGAAACACCTTGCTTTTAGACGCCAACAAAGAACTATTCAATTTCCAATCAGGAACACCGAAAAATGCCCTTCATTGTCAGGACCAAGACTTGTGAAGACCACCCAAGGAGCAAGAGTCAAAGCTGAGACTTGGGAATGTCAACATCCTGGCATGGGGACATGGGCTGGACTGGTCCCTGAAGGAGACTCACCCTGGCTGCTCCGGTCGTAGACTGATCCTGGGATGATGGCCTCACGGGCATCATACATGGCTGTTGTCATAAAGCGGGCCCCCTGCAAAGTGGTGGACAGGTGAGGAATTTGTCATGTCAACAGAATGCAGAACTCTCCACAGATTTGGTGGCCTGGAGGTGGCAGGTGCTTGAGCTCTTGAGGTTTGCTGAACTTGGTGCCCCAGCTCAGTTTCCTAACTGCAGTGCTCAATGTCCTTGCTTGCTGTAGGCCAAGTGTGACTCCCAGAGACCACCCAGGACTTAGCAGCTCATGAATCCCAGAGCCAAGCATGCCACAGAAGGCTCAGGAGACTCCATGTGGGAGCTGAAGCTGGTACTCCACCGGCCCTCAGGGCAACACACACTGCTCACTGACCTAAGGCACAGTCTCAGCTTGCACCTGCCTGATGCCACATCTGCTACTATTCACTGCTACCTTCCCAGGACAGAAGCCTGGGAGAAGGAACCCCCAGTCCAGTCTCTGCCCTCACCCTGCCCTGAGACCCTCTATGCCTGGTGATGTGGCCCAGAGAGCTGGGCTCACATGCTTAGAAGAGGTGGGGCCATGGGACCCTAACTCCCAACTCTTGGGTTTTGTGTCCCCTGTCCCTCTACACAGTTCTGGTGCCACTAAAACAAGAGAGGGGCCAAGCAGACATCTGAACAAGGCGAGAAGCTGGCCCTTCTCCCCAGCCTGCTCTGCCTCTGGCTGCTCACCGGGTTGATGGTGTTCACAAGCTTCCGGGGCTTGCTAAACTGCATGAGGCTCTCACGGAGGTTGTTCAGCGGCCCCTCTACCAGCACCTTCTGCTCCTTGTAGTAGTTGAGTAGGTGGTTCCACAGTGGCTGCTTTGACAGGGCCTTTGGGTTGCCCACGATGATGACACCGTACCTGCAATAAGAATGTGGTGCTGGGCTGGGGCTACAGCTCAGTGGCAGAGCACTTGCCTAGAATGTGTGAGGCACTGGGTTCAATCCTCAGCACCACATAAAAACAAAACAAATAAAATAAAGGCATTCTGTCCACCTACAACTACAAAAAAATTAAAAGAATGTGGTGCTGAGAACCCAAGTGGCAGGGAGCTGGTGCTCATCTGCAAAACAGGCTAAGGGAGACTAAACACACTCGAAGTCCAGATCCAAAGGGACAGAGGGCAGCTCCCTCCTGCACATACATTCAGTAAGCAGGAGCCCAGGCAGGCCCCAGAGCCTAGCACCGAGTTGCTGACCCTGCATACAAGTTTATTTTGTGGCAGACTCCAAATAGCCCAATGTTAAACACCTGCCACGCAGATGAGCTTGGAGACAAAGTCTGTCTGCAATCAAGAGTCAGCCTCCCAAGACTGGCGCATGAGCCACCAAGGGACACCTTACATGGCCAGCTCCTCTAGCTCACCCTAATGTAGCTGTGTGTCAGAAACCCACCTAATACTGAACACCAAAAAAGGCAGCACCCTAGAAAGTGAGGTGACAAATAAAAAGCAACTATGACGTAAGCAGAGAAGGAACCAATGTGTAAATGTGAACCAGGAGGTGTGAGCCATTGGCTCCTGTTATTTGGT
Source organism: Tamias sibiricus (assembly GCA_025594165.1). Classification (NCBI taxonomy): domain Eukaryota; kingdom Metazoa; phylum Chordata; class Mammalia; order Rodentia; family Sciuridae; genus Tamias; species Tamias sibiricus. Next base: position 17,465,328 of record CM046673.1, on the reverse strand, counting down.
AAGCCATAGGCTAGATTCTTGGACTTGTAGTTGATGAGTGGGCAGTTGCTGCTTGGTGTTCTGTGGGGACCAATACACTGGCCACCTTGGTCTCAGGGTTGTTTTTATTATTAAATCAGAAAAATTATATTCCAGAACCTTAAAAAGTAGACAGGATTAAAGGGCACAACAAGGACACCCATAAAAAAACCCAAGCTGCTAGATCTGAACCTCAGCCATGAAGCCCCAACACATAATTCTGGCTGGACTGAGACATAGGGGCCCCAGACAACCACTAGGACACAGAAACAAAGAAAACTCTTGGTGAGAGATGGAGCCTTCTGACCTCTAGCACTGGCCAAGCCCTGTCAGGCCAACCCAAGCTGGGCCTATGCTGCAAGGGCAAGCATACCTTGCTCTGGTCAGGGCCACATTAAGACGTCTGGGATCGTTTAAAAATCCGATTCCTTGGTGCTCATTTGCCCGCACGCAGGAGAGGATGATGAAGTCCTTCTCACGTCCCTGGAAGGCATCCACGCTAGCGATCTCCACCTCCTGAAAGGGGCAGCATTGTCTCATCAGTCAGTAGGCTGCCCCCAGGTACCCCCAAAACCACATGGAGCTTATCAAGACACACCATCAAATGCCACTGGTAAGCTAAGGACCTGGCACTGCTCACTGTGCCTGCTTGCCACATCATTCTCCTGACTATTTTGGGGCATTAAGGAGCGGGGGGTTCCTGGGGACTGAACCCAGGGGTGCTGAGCAACATCCCCAGTCTTTTTGAGGGGAGAAAAAAGACAAGGTCTAAATTGCCAAAGCCAGCCTCAAATTTAGGATCCTTAGCCGGATGTGGTGGCACATGCCTATAATCCCAGCACTTAGGAGGCTGAGGCAGGAGGATTGCAAGTTCAAAGCCAGCCTTAGCAATGGCAAGGCACTTAGCAACTCAATGAGATCCTGTCTCTAATAAAATACAAAAAAGGGCTGGGGATGTGGCCTAGTGGTCAAGTGCCCCTGAGTTCAATCCCCAGTACGAAGAAAAAAAAAAAGAAAGAAAGAAAGAAAAAAAAAACACAATAATTTAGGATCCTTGTGCCTCAGCCTCCCAAGTTCTGGAATTACAGGCCAGTACCACTACACCCAGCTTTCTTGGCCTTTCCTACTTTTTATTTTCTTTTTTGTGTGGTGCTGGGGACTGAACCCGGAGCAGTGCACATGCTAGAAAAGCACTCCACTACTGAGCTACACCCTCGTCCTTTTATTTTGTTCCCCAATAATAAAAGCACACGTGGGCTCCTGGAAAACCCAAGGAACTTAACAGAAACCACTTGCAATGTGGTCTCCCAGATTTTGCATTTGGGATCACTTCCACATGGAGTTCTACCTGGATGTTAATAAAGGTGCGAATGCTGTGTCCACTACACAGTGGCACCCACTGTTCTCCACTGTTCCAATCTTGGAGTAGTTTATCAATTTACTCTGAAAAATTCCCCAAGAAATACACTTTCATGCACACATGGTTCTGACCTTGGAATATACTCCTCATGGCCTAGTGCCTGACCACACAGGACTCTGGTAAGGACTGGTAATGTGCTATCATGTGCCCTTCCCAAGAGGCTGGGCTGACTCGTGTTTCTGGGCGTGTTCTGAACTCTGCATGTGACAGGTGCCCCTCATGTGGGGCACATGGCAGAGCATCCTGCAGTGTGACATACCTGGTAGAGCTTCGTGTGCAGGGAGCCGCTGAACTGCATGTACTGCACCAGGTAGGAGCGTTGGCCCTCGTAGGGTGTGATAATGCCAATCTGGTCAGGCTTAGCTCCCGCCTTCAGCAACTTTGTGGTGATCTTCTCTACATTGGCAGCTTCCGTCCTACAAAAATCAGGCTTTCAGTAAACAGGGCACTCCTGTGAGATCCCCAGCCCCAGGTGGAGGCTGTGAGGAGAGGGTACAGTTTCACCTCCAGCGTAACGTGGACCTACAGCAACCCAGGGGGAAATGGGTGCCACTCTGTGACAGCTAAGAGTGTGACACTGAAGGCCAGCTGGCATCACCTGCCCCAAACCCAGCATGACCTTAGCTGGGCTCCCTCGTCTTTACTAGGAAGTCAGGAGAAATGGAAAAGACTCACACTGGAGGCTTAGAAAGCGCCCAATATAAAAACAAATATAGCCGTGAGCAGTGGTACATGGCTGTAACCCAGCGACTAGGAAGGCTTAAGCAGGAATGTCCTAAGTTTAAGGCCAGCCTGGGCAACTTAGAGAAATCCTTCTACCAGAAAGTAAAAAGGTGGGGCTGGGGTTGTGGCTCAGTGGTGGAGTGCTCGCCTGGCAGGTGTGAAACACTGGGCTTGATCCACCACATAAAAATAAATAAATAGGGCTGGGGTTGTGGCTCAGCGGTAGAGCGCACGCCTAGCACGTGTGTGACCCGGGTTCGATCCTCAGCACCACGTAAACATAAATGCATTGCATTGTGTACAACTAAAGCAAATAAATAAATATTGGAAAATAAATAAATAAAATAAGTATTGTGTCCATCTACAACTAAAAAGAAAAAAAAAAAAAAAAAGAGTAAAAAGGGTCAGGGATAGAGGTCAGTGGTTAGAGCACCTACGGGCGTTCAATCCCCAGCACTGCAACAAACAAATAAACAAATATATTGGAAAACAAGGTGGAAATAAAATGCTATTGGTAGAGTCTACACAGATGGGGGAAAAGAGAAAAAGTTTCAATATCACTCCACAGGTGGCCTCAAAGCCTGTGGATGCAGATATGTCCCTGCTTACCTGTTCAGGTAGGATGTGCCTGAGCTGGCGATCTCCTCCTGGCCCTGGGTCACGTAGAAGAACATAGGCTTGTCAGGCTGGGGCCATTGGAAGTCAAACCCCTTTTTCACGCGATCCGCTGACATGAAAAAGAAAGAGACATGTCATGTCAAAGAAAAGTCACAGCTGTCTCAAATTAGCCCAGAGAGCAACGGGGACACTGTTGGCATGGGCACTGGCTCCAGGACAAAGGACCAAGGTTTGGGGTGCCCTGGCCAGGGTATCTGAGCCAGTCTCCTGGCCTATGATACCCAAGACTGAGCAAGGCCATCAGGGCAGAGCTGGCACTAACTGTGCATGTCCTCATTGTTAGTGCTTTCTCGCAGTCCCTTTAAAACATATACCTACACCAGGATATCAAAGATATTCTGTTTCCTTCTAGAGGTTTTGCTGTCATAGCTCAGAAGACCCATAAATCCATGATTTACTTCTATGTGATTGTTGAGCTTCACCTGTCACTGATCTGGGCCTCTGGACCCCTTCCTGAGTCTGATATTGCCCTGGTGCCTACAGCAGCAGTACTCCAGTATCTCAGTGGGGACTGCCACTGTCCTTGAGTTCTTCAAGATGGCACGACTGCCCCTGGCCCTGTGCATTTCCTTATACTTTTAAGGTCAGCCAGTCAACTCGCATATACCCAATATGCACATTCCCAACTCCCTTGGGAACTTTCACCAATGTGAGAAAAGCAGTGTTACTACACAGCTAGACTGACAGTAACTAAGGCAGATGGCCACTGAGGACACACTGTATAAGGCCCTTTATGTGGAGGTGAAAACAAAGCACAGTCCTTCCATCTAGTCAAAGTGAGGGCAGGGGCCAGCTGGGTGAATTTGGGGGCCCAGGAGCCCAGGGTCTACTGGCAGACGCCTAGCCACACACAGCCACATCCAGGAGCTTGCACATGTAATCACAGCCTTCAGCAGCTGGTGTGGACTGGCTCCAGTCCTGCCCTGGATGGTGGCCACTCTCAGGGATGAAGGCAGCTTCTGGAAGCTGGTGAGGTTCTGTCTCAGGGTCTGGATACTGGTTATGCAGGTGTTCACTTAATGAACCTCATTGAGCTGGACACTCATGATGTAGGCACACATTTATAGTTCAATAAGTTTAAGAAAAGTAATTTTTTTTTCCTTTTTTTTTTTTTTTTTTTTTTTTTTTTGCATTGCAGGTGTGGAACCCAGGGCCTTGCATATACTAGTCAAGTACTCTACCACTGAGGTCCACCCCAACCCCAGGAAAAAATAATTTCTTAAAAATGTAACTTACTGGGTACAAACAAAATAGGGAATAAGCAATAAATAGTGTCTACCCAAGTTGCTAATGTCCCAGGGACAGCCATGGAGGCAAGAATGGGGCTGGCAAGGGGTCTAAGCCAGCAGAGAGCCACCAGTGCTCAGACACCTCAGAGGGCCACAGGTGAGGTCTTTATGGCCTCACCAGGCAGCAAACACGAGGTAAACACACTGACATGGCAGGCTGTGAGGCTCTCAAATGCTGCTTTTAACAGGACCCCTTAGGGTTCTTAAAAAAATCGAGAAAGCCCGGCACTTTGGGAGACTGAGGTTCAAAGCCAGGCTCAGCAATGGCGAGGCACTTAGCAACTCAGTAAGACCCTGCTTCTAATAAAATACAAGAAAGGGCTGGGGATGTGGCCCAGTGGTCAAGAGCCCCTGAGTTCAATCCCCGGTACCACAAAAAAAAACAAAAAAACAAAAAAAACGAGAAGCTTTTATTTATGTGGGTTACTATATTTTAGAACTTACAAATTTAAAACACGTATTAATTCCTTTAAAAATAAACCCATTATGTGTCAAAATTTTTTTTTTATGAAAATCTGAATTTCAAAATGAGTTGAGTGAGAATGGTCTTGTTTTCCAATTTGTAAGTCACTGAACTGTGGCTTAATAGAAGACAGCTGGGCCCCAGACCTGCTTTTTGCGCCAGACTCCTGCGATATGCTCAAGAATGCAAGGAAAGCCAGGCTTAGTGTCACATGTAGTTGAAAGCAGGGAAAGTTTTTATAACCGTCTGGATAACCATGGCTCTCCATCCCTGATACCACACCAAAGCTGGAAGAGGCAGTTCCTGCAGGCCAGTTATGCCCATCCCTGGCTGTCCTCACACTATGGGATCTTTGGCCTCCACATGACCATTTGGTTATTTGGGAAATATGTCCTTAGTCCATGTAGTTATTTGGGAAATAACTACTCACTGAGTCATGAAGAGTTTCAAAGTTCACATATTTCATGGACAAGATAAGGGCATTCCATTCGTCACTACCACACATTTCATCAGAAAAGTTGTACACTAGGCACTGGAATAACCCCAAGCCCACTGACAAGTTTTCCAAAATTCTACTTTCACTTGAGTCCTCAGATTTTTATCACCGGTGACAAATACTGCCAGTTGTTTTCCTTGAAACCATAACAGGGTTGCCTGGACCATTTTCAGGAAAATATCTGTCCAGTTCCCCAGTGTGAATAATCAGCATGTATCTACAAGTGCCTCCCGGTCAGTACCTCCCACACCCACCAGATCTCACAAGCATTTCCATTTTGTCACACTGAGATATAAGGCAGCGTACTCAGGGTTTAGTAAAATGAATCCTCCCCTCTTCATTCAAGGCATTATTTACTGACAGTGTGTGGCAGTGACACCGAGGGTCTAGCATAATCGGGCAGTCATATCCCAGTCAATCACCATGAGTGTGAGTGTCGGGACAGTAGAAAGGGCAGGTGTTGCCTCTGCTAATATCAGAGGAATTGTGACCTCAGGAAGCCCTCAGAAGGTCTTTGGACTCCATGGCCTGGGGCTGCTTTTGGGTTCTGGGCTTTGAGAACCATGCACTCTGGCTCTGATGATCTTCAAAAAGCATTAACATGCCTCTTAGCATAAAGCAAAGTTAGCACCCAAATTCCTGTCCCTGCTGCTGAGTATGAGGCTGTGTGAGCCCTGGTCTGAATTCCAGGAAGTGACTCTGAATTTTACTGAGGACAGAGGCTCCCTATGCCCATTCCCTGGGGAGCCCCTACACTTCAGACCAGTTGTTCAGTCCCACTGAGGAGCCCTGCCAAGACCTCACACAAAGTACCCTGTTGACAGCAGCTGCTGTGCAAAGCCCCTTAGGGAGAAACTGAGAGGCAGGTTCCTTCTACGCAGGCCACCACATTCCCTTGTACCCACTTCTCTCCCAAAGCCCCTGCCCCAGGCAGAGCCTACTACCTGCAGTGACGCCATTTTGGAGAGAGCCCTCATAAAAGATGTTGGATGGGAAGGCACTGAGCGCGGGATGCATCCGGTACTGGACTTGCAGGCGGATGGGACGAATTCCCAGCACCACCAGGCGCTCAAAGAGTGACTGCGACAGCCCGGCTTTGGCCGCTTTCTTGCACATCACCACCGGGCCCAGCTGGCAGTGGTCACCCACGAGGATCAGCTGCAGTGAGAGAGGCCACACAAATCGAAAGCTCAACCATGAAATGGCCTAAAAGCCACTAGCAGAGGTCTAGGGGGCTCCAAGTCCATGCACTACCACCCAGCCTTCCAAATTCAAAAGGAAAAACATTGGGTAGGAAAGCTGCTCAGCACATCCTGTGACACCCAAAGCACATGATCATAACACTGGACCTGCACTCAGGTTCTGGCACATGGGGGCTCTGAGTACAGTGGGCACAGGCGACAGCCCCATGGGTCCACTCTTCAAACACTCCCAAAGGGACTTTTGAGATTACTTTTGGTGGGTTCATTTGTTATGAGAGTATGTTTCAGACCCACTATCCCAAGCACGCAGACCATGTTTCAAAGGTCCCAGCAGCAGAGAGGCTAATAGGGAGTGAAAACCATGTGGATTTATTTCCTCTTCAGTGCTCTACCAGGGCATCATCCAGCATCATGTTTTTATTTATTTTTTCCTGGTGCTGGGGATTGAACCCAAGGCCTTGTGCATGCAAGGCAAGCACTCTACCAACTGAGCTATGTCCCTAGCCCCAGCATCATGTTTTTAAAAAAACAAACCTTGGGTCTTATTAGAAATCACATCTATGGGTTTCAAATAAGACTGCAGCAGAGGCGAGGTATCCCACCTGCTTGGCTCCAAGGACCACGGGCACCATACACTCTGGCTCAGTGGCTTGGGTGCTCTCGTCGATTAAGATGGAGCGGAACTGCATCTTGGCAAGCCTCGGGTCACCAGCACCCACACAAGTGCAGCAGATGACATCCGCATTCTGAGAAAGAGGTACAGAGGCAACAGGAAACCTACATGGTCAACGCTATAGCCCCGGGAAAGAGGGCAGGCAGAATGGGTACAAAGAGTGTTCTGTTCCACACCCTCTCTGACAATTACTTAAATAAGTTGCCCCTCCCTCCCACATTATCTCCTGTCCAGGTTGCCATGACTAGCAACTTAATGATAAAACGGTTGTACTTTGTTAGAGGGGATCTTTCCACAGACACATCTCCATGTCTCATGACAGCCTCTAAGGAGCAGTGCTGAGCTGGTAAAACCCCACACTAGGGCTGAGATTACTTTTGGTGGGTTCATTTGTTATGAGAGTATGTTCCCACGTGGACCATGTTCCCAAGGTCCCAGCAGCAGAGAGGCTGGCAAGGAGTGGAAACCATGTGTTTTTGGCAATGGGGCATCCCCAAGTGTGTGGGCTAGAAAAAGGCAGACAAGGGGGTATCTAAAATTCTCTTTTCAAAAGTAAAATAACAAACCACCCCACAGGTGCCATCACAGGCTTCACAGATTGGTCTTTTGGCCCACAAAACATAAGCCCACCATTCACAGGCTATTCCTAGCCAGTAGCACCCAGCCAGGAGCTCACCATGAGCAGCTCTCTCTCAGCTGTGCGTTTCAGGGCCCGGTATCGCTTCTCATCCGCAGAAGAGAGCTCCCCCGTCTCATCCTTCAGCTGCTGCAGCTTCTGAAGCTCTGGCATGCTGCAATTAAACACCAGGTCAGTGGGCATGCAGGAGATCTGTATGTGGCAGCAAAATGCGCAAGGGCCCAGTGAGGAGCCCAGAGAGCCAGCCTCACACCCACCTGTCCATGTTCCTGATTTGGTTGTGCAGGGCCAAGAAGGACACTGGGGAGTCAATGGCCTCACGACTCTTGGCACAGAGGCGCACAACTTTCAGCCCTGTCTGGTGGATCTTCTCCGTCAATTGATCCACAGCGATGTTACTCGGAGCACAGACAAGTACAGGCCTGGAACAAGATGTGAACATCTCAGTTTTTGCCCAGAGGAAATTCAGTGAATGTTAATGAGCCAAGACCATTGCTTTTAACAGGCAGTGCAGCCAGCTCTGGATCTATGGCTCCAGGCTGGAACGACACATATGGAAGGAGCTGAGCTATAACCCCAGCAGTGAGAGCTGCTTGCTTCCCACCCAGCTTTCAGAGTTCTAACTCATGAGAAGTAACGCTCATGACTAAATTCTGCATCCTCACCCTCCTGTCCATATATACTCTCTGGGACCTTCAGAATTCTCAGAAGCACAAAGGCACAACAGAGCCCACGACACACTGACCAGCACTGTTTAAAATGGCAGCAGGCCTGGTTATTCAAAAGTAACTGTACAGGTCAGATCTAGTACAATTCACATAAAGTGCAGAGTGCCAAGCTGCACAGGGTCCACTGCCTGCTGTCTGCTCTTCTCACATGATCTGGGCCTGAGGACACAACTGCATCCAAAGTTCTCAGCAGACAAAACTCCCCATTCCTACCATCCAAACCCTCCATGTGTCACCCACAGGCCATGCAGAAAGCCTACCCGTTGCCTTGCCGAGCCAGGTGGTAAACAATAGTGGCTGATGTCACTGTCTTCCCCGTGCCTGGAGGGCCCTGGATCAGACTCAGCGGTCTCTGCAATACAGTCTTCACGGCATAAACCTTCAAGTACAGGAGCCAGCAGTTAGGAGCAGCAGTCACCCAGCAGCCCTCCCAACAGGCCATGCAGGGTGGCCCTGCGTGTCCCCATGGACCTGCAAGAACCTGAGAGTGGTTGAGGTCAGGGAGCCCTTGTGCTGTGAAGCGCTTCGGCAGCTGGCACTTAATGATCACATCCTCCACCTCATGGCCAAGCAACTTGTGGTAGATGTAGCCCGACACGGAGGTCTCATCCACAGCAAATGTTTTTAGTGCACTCTGCATCCTGTAGGAAAAGCACGGGGTCAACAAAATGCAGCTGCAAACCATGTCCCTGGCCATGGTGACAAGACAATTTACAGATACTGGAGGTGGCAGATGGTGAACCTAACAACAGCGGGTGTCTGCCTATCAGACAGCAGCAGCAACCTGCAGGAGGGTGGACGTACCTATCAAATGAGGTTGACTTCCACACAAAATCCACCTGGAAATTATGAGTCACCTCCACAGGTGCCCCCACACTGCTACGGAGTTCAATGGCGATCTCATCGCCATAATCTGGGTGCTGAGTTAAGTTTGCTTTCTTGTCCAAAGTCCAGTTTCCCCTTCCTAGGAGACCTCAGCCGTTGGTCATTTTTTTTTTTTTTTGGTACCAAGGACTGAACTCAGGGGCACTCGACCACTGGGCCACATCCCCAGCCCTTTTTTGTATTTTATTTAGAGACAGGGTCTCACTGAGTTGCTAAGTGCCTCGCCACTGCTGAGGCTGGCTTTGAACTCGCGATCCTCCTGCCTCAGCCTCCCAAGTGCTGGGATTACAGGTGTGCACCACTCACCCAGCTTCAGCTGTTGGTCTTTAAATAACACTTAATTGATTACTTAGGAGAGCCCTCCTCTGCACCAAATGCTGAAAACATGCAGAACCAACACACAATCAGAGAGATCAGAGTTCTCATTCACAAACTTTGCCTTTGCTGTGAACCCAAGATACTTCCCATGAGAGCCCATGTTCACTTGCTGGTGCAGGCTGTACACATGCTGTGCATTCTCTCTCTCACACACACACACAAGAATAGGTGGGGAGGGGCAGGCTTCTGGCCAAGGCATAGGTGGTACCACCACTGTGGATGCCCTATTTGAGCAGAGGGGAAATAACCACATCCACCCTAACCAGCCAAGGTTAAGGGACTATGGTTTTCCCAAGGGCAACAAAGAGTTATACCAACCAGCACCTACCACAGCTGTGCCCATCAAACCCATGACCCCCACAATCATTTTTCCAGCCCGATTGGCCCAGCCCTCAGTACATAAAGGATACTATCGGGGACCTTGATGACGTGGCCAATCCCCTTCCAAAGGGGTGCAAGGTCCCCTTTGTACCGCAGACATATCTCATCCCCCTGCATGAGTCGCATGTCTTGTGGTGAAAGAGACAGCAAGAGAGTTAGCGTTTTTAACATACGTCGTGGCTTCTACCATGAAGAGTTCAAATCAAGGGACACTTTACAAGGGTGAAACTAGGAATTTTATGCTACTTATGGTCACAAATATTTTAAAACTTAAAATCACCTCTTAACCAAATTATGACTAAATCCTCATTACCAGAGTCAGTCTTGGGCAAAGTGAAGTAGGCGATTCTCTTCTTGTTAAGGCCCAGGTCCCACCTGACCGTGATGTTATCTTGAGTCTGAACACATGGAAAATAAAAGCCCGGTTAGCCTGCACACAGACATGGGCCTGGACACCATGTGTCTGGCTTGCCCTGAGGCTATAAACCTCCAGTCGTGCAGAACGACTCCCACAGGCCTGAAACTCCATCAAAGTCATGTCTGAGAAAGAAGCAATCAGAAACCCCCAGAACCCATACAAGGTGACCCGTCAGCAGACTCTGCAGCAAACAAGAGGAGGGCCCAAACACAATGTTCACTCCTGAGGAGGCTCCTTCCCAGGCTGTGGGCTGTGAGAATTGGCTGCAGGAGGGAGAGAAGAGAGGCTGACTGCCATGCAGGGTGGTTCCCGTTTCACGGGCACGTTCTTTGTAGTGACCTGGCAAAGGTCTCTCGTAGCTGTAAGCAAAGCTGTAAACCAGACTGCAAGGTATTTTTGTGGATTTTAAAATAAAACATTCAGGCTGGTATTTACTCCGATGACTGGGGCGCTGGCTCCTCATCACTCACATGTAGCTTCGCATGTAGCTTCGGATCTGCGTTTCTGTCCAGCGCTGCAGCCTAAAGAGGAAAGCACCCTCCCCACCTTAGGAGAGATGCTTTGTTAAAGGAGAACTAGAGCACCGCGAGCCCTGCACACACCACATCACCTGTGACTCTTTCAGTTTCTTATCATAGTCAGCCTCCAGCTTGACCAGGGGGCCAAAGATGTTCTGGTACTGGTAGGCATCTTCGTACCGCAGGAGGACGTGCTGCGGCTCCTCATCCACTCCTGGCTTCTCCAGGTCCTCCAAGGTGGCTGAAGGGTTTTCCTACAAGATCAGAAAAGCAAGTGCTCGCCCCAATTCCACCCACAAGCAAATAAGCAAGAGTTCAAAAGGCACCCAAGGGACAGAGCTCAAGTCCCAATCCCCAGAATGGGTCCATTTTAGGTAGAGAGGTGACTGATGTTAGCTTTAGGTAGTGCGTGTTGCCCATCCCACAAGAAGCAAGGAGAACCCTGGTAACAGGAACTCCATGCTGCTATGCACTGCCAGCCTGCGATGTGCCTGTGCCTCAGCTACTACTCCTAACCTACAGAGTGCTCGCTAGTAGATCTGCCTACAGAGCCCCAAACGCACAGCCTGACATACAGATCTACAACAAATGGGTCTTTTGGACCCAGCTGCCTTCTCCAAGAATGCCCAGCAGCAAAGAATAGCTAAAGCCTCTTCCAGCCTGTGTAAAGCCCACTGGCTTCTGTCTGTGATCCACAGCAGGAGAGGCCATCTCCTATGTCCTGCTGCCTCTGCGCTGAACCAATGTGGTCCTGCAGCTCTTCCCCTGGTGCTCTTAGGGAGCTCTGGTAGACAGAATGGTACCTGGGAACAATGAAGTACTTCCACAACCTGAAAACTGAAATGGAAAGGTGCTAAGCTAGACAATGCTTGAAAAAAACAGGATCCCATTGCTGGGCAAACCAGGGAAGCTAAGACATAAGAATGGCCAGTGTAAGGCCAATCTTGGTAATTGAGCACGACCTCTCAAAAACTTAAAAGGGCTGGGGATGTAGCTTGGAGGTAAAGCACTTGCCTAGCCTGTGTGAGGCCCTGGATACCTCAATAAAAAGACCTTATTTAAGATTTCTGAGCCGGGTGCGGTGGCACACACCTGTAATCCCAGCACTTTGGGAGGCTGAGGCAGGAGGATCGGGAGTTCAAAGCCCGCCTCAGCAATAGCGAGGCACTTAGCAACTCAGTGAGACCTTGTCTCTAAATAAAATACAAAAAAGGGCTGGGGATGTGACTCAGTGGTTGAGTGCCCCTGAATTCAATCCCCGGTACCATAAAAAAAAAAAAAAAAAAGATTTCTGGTTGAATGGGTGCTGAATTAAAATTTCTAACCCAGTTAGAACTGACTTTATGACAAAGTCCTGAATGGCTAGAGCAAAAGAAGGGTTTCCTTGGAGAAGAGTTTACCATGAGTCTGCAGTCAGGGAAAGAACCCCATTATCTGGCTTCTCCCCTTCACATCCACCTGTGCTGACCTTAGCTGACCTCCTTACAGGACAAAGGACAGCTGCTCCCTTGGTTTTAAGTGGTTTCCACAGCCTTCCCAATTGCCCAGCTCTGGGCCTGCCAAGTAAGTCTGCCAAGGCTGGTCCCCAAACTTCTCCCTCCCATCCCCCACCAAAATCTTGCCTAAATGGTGGTCTGTGCTGCACTCTGCTTCACACCAAGCCAGCCATACATGGGGACTCACTGGCCTTACCCACACCCAGCAAGAAGTTTCTAGCCAGAAGCAGTGGCACACACCTGTAATCCCAGCAGCCTGGGAGGCTGAGGCAGGAGGATCGTGAGTGAGTTCAAAGCCAGCCTCAACAAAGGGGAGATGCTAAGCAACCCAGTGAGACCCTATCTCTAAATAAAATACAAAATAGGGCTGGGGATTGGTTCAGTGGTCAAGTGCCCGAGTTCAATCCCTGGTACTACCCCCCCTCACCCCCCCCAAAAAAAAAAACCCAGATTCCAACAGTCAGAACTTCCCTTTCCAGAGCTAGGCCTCCTGCGTTAGGCAAGTCAGGGAAGGCTGCTGTTGAGAGATGGGCCTGAATATTGTGAGTTGCCTACCAGGAACATACAGGTGTTACAGGAACCTCTCTGGATTGCAGGTGCCCCCACGCCACTGTAGCTCATGCTTCCATTCCTTCCAGAATCTCAGGTGGTCTCATTTGGTCAGGCTGTTTCTGAAGATACTCCCTCTGCCCCCTGTCCAACCAGAAGCTGGCACTGCAGGTCAGAGGGTTAGCTTTACATTCAGACACTCACCTTCCAGAGCTCCTCTAGCTTGTTGATCTGCTGGGCCGTGATCTGCCGGGCCCGCAGCTGTTCCTGTTCAGAGGGGATCTTGACCAGCCAGGAAAGGAAGCATCGATCCTGGATCAGGGGCTGCCACTGCGAGCTGTCCCAGTTGATGTCCTTGAGGCTGCTCTGGCTCGCACAGGGTTGCCTACAGAAGCCCCGAGGGGAGTGTGCAGAATAGCCCAACTTTAGGACCAACCCCATGCACCCCAGGGATGACCTTTCACCCAAAGAGGCATTTCCCTGCTGTTTACTACGTGATCACATTACCTTTAAATTGTTAGTAATAAATCGCATCTCCCTGCGCACTTGAGCTCTGAACTCTTAAAACTCAGAACAGACTTTGTTTTCACAGAATTGTTTTTATGATTTAACCAGAACACACCCCCAAAAAGTTACTCAACATTCCCAATTCTCTAACCAGCCCCAGCCCCCCGAAGTTCTCATACCCTGCCAATCAGCAAAAACACATTTTTTTTTTTTTTTTTTTTTTGGTACTAGGGATTGAACTCAGGGGCACTTGACCACTGGGCCACATCCCCAGCCCTTTTTTGTATTTTATTTTAGAGACAGGGTCTCACTAAGTTGCTAAGTACCTCGCCATTGCTGAGGCTGGCTTTGAACTCGCGATTCTCCTGTCTCAGCCTCCCAAAGTGCTGGGATTACAGGCGTGCGCCACCGCGCCCAGCTAGCAAAAACACATTTTTAAAGCACAGTACCATTGGGTCAGAGCCCTGGCTATGGCGGAGGGCCAACCACAGTGGCCCCTCACCTGCACAGCAGCACGACAACTGAGTCAGCCTTGGCGGGAATGAAGCCGAGGAGGAAGACGTTGCGACAGCCACAGTTGTAACACTCCAAGACTGTCTCCCCCAGGGGCCCGTCCTTGTGCAGAGTCACCTCTTTGCATTTTGCCCTCACGAGGTGATTTACAATGTGGCTGAAACCAGGAAATGATAAATAGTTAACACCCAAACTTTGGCTTTTCACCACTTCCAATTTTCGGCCCCCTGTTAAAAGTTCCGGTACCGTTCACGGTCCATTAGCAGAGGCGGTCACACCTCATCCATCTGGTGTCCCCTGGGAGCAACCCTCCCCTGATCTGGCTCCCACTGAACACAAAAATCATCCCCAACTTCAACCACTTTTAAAGAAAACTTCCTTAACACGTTTCACATAGTTCCTACATTTCTTCCTCCCCAGTTTCTGCTTTCTTAAACCCAACTCATCAGGCCTAACTTAACCTACTGCTGGGGCAGAGGCTATTGTCAGGACAGTGGATGGGCCTCTAGAAGGCCCACTGCTCCAGCTTCACTGCTGTCTTCTGATGAAAGTCACTTCTCATGGCCCCTGTTCCTACTTCCAGGAGCAACAGCCCCTAAATTTGTTGCAGGTCAGAAATAACTAAACATATTAGATAACTAAACGTATTAGAAACCAGAGGATAGTTTAAACAAGACAAAAAAAACACACACACACACAAAAAACAAAACCTTAGTGGGGCTCAGGATAACCCTCCTAGCTCACCTAAACAGTGGCCTGCACTTCACTCTGATCCACGCCAAGTCAGCTACATACAGACACACTGGCCTCATCTAGTTGCAGGAGGCCCCCCCAGTGCGCCTGTGCACTGTTCTGCTTCAGGTTCTCCCAGTGTCTCCACTGCTCTGAGCCTTCCCACTGACTGTCGTAGGCAGGAATAAGGGCTGAGCACGCCAGCCAGCTTCCAGGTCTTCCTTGCTATGCCCTTTCCCCGGAATACTCGCCTACTTTCTCCACTCCACCAGAAGCTTTAACTCAAATGCCAACCTTCTTACGCTCTCTAGCTGCCACCAAACTCTTCAGGTTATCTAACCAACTCCATCCACTCTGGCATCCCAGAAGCCCCTGACTCCTCCCTGGAGCAGCTACCACTGGACAATTAACCAGAAACAGTGATGTCCTGTAGCTCTCTTCCTGTGCCTTCTTCATCCTATGGCATTCAAAGCTCTCTGAAGGCAAGTGGCTACCCTGTCACTTCTGGCCAGGACTTGCACAGAACATGCAATGATGGTTGGCTTCTTTTTTTCTTGGAGGCCCTTTGCTTGCTTCCCTGTTCTTGGATGTGCTGACTGGAAGCAGGGGTTGCCAGCTAAGAAAAGTTTTATTTAATTGCTTTTCCTGCATGAGAGGAACTCATGCCAACAGAGCAACACTTGAATTATTCACAATACTCTGAAAATGAGACAAGAATGTCTTAGATAATCTGAAGACCATTCCTTGCCATGCTCAGAACACCACACCATGAGTCACTAACTCAGAGATAACATGAGATCTGAGATCTGACCTTTCTGCCCACATCTCTGCTGCTAGCATGGGAAGTCTGAGGGCTCTGTGCAAATAAGCTTGACTACAAGCTTTGGTCACCTTCTCCAAAACGTGATCCTCAGAAAAAGATCCCACTGCCTAGCTGGCACTGGGAGCACTGCCTCCCCAGGTCTTTGCTCCATTTCTTGGCAGCAGTGGAGTGAGCCCTGGGCCATCCCCACCAGCATGGAGACCCAGCACGCAGGCAAGATCTTAGACTCTCCTGAAACACAGCACCAGGAAGATGCTCATCTTATCCCAAACACAAAACAAGGGACCCAGTCACAGCTGCTGCTGATCAACAGCAGGAAGGGAAGCCCAGCGCTGACGGTCAAGTGAACTTAATTTAATCCGATGATTCAGGATCTGGCCCGAATTAGCCTCAGGACTGCTCAGATGAGCCAGGGCCAGAGTGAGCCTTCTCAGGAACCGGCTCCTCTGGATGCCCATGACCTCCCTGGGAACAGCCTCCCAGTAAGGAAGACCAACAGGCGTGCCAGCGGCTCATCTTGCAGAAACAGAGAAATAAAAACTGGGAATGAGAATTAAGCCAACCCTACTTGCATAATAAAAAGAACCACAGAGAATAAATCAAGGGTAAATACATTAAGGCATTCACACACTACCATCTGTTTCAAGTTAAACCAGTCACAGAGGAGGAAAAAAACCAGGTTTGTTAGCGTGATTTTATATTGTGCTTCGCTTCAACATTTCCATAATTTACACACAAATCTGAGCACACCACTGATTAAAGACACATGCACGGTTTGATTATCTACCTGCCAGAAGTATTTCCACGGCCGTTACAGAACCACTTCTTGCTGGTATTACAGTAAACCACGCAAGCAGGATCGTGTATTCCGCAGTAACTAAAAGAGTCCAAACATCAACAGTTAAAGCTGGAAGGGCACTCTCTGGTTTTAATTTGGCGGGATGTAAAATTCCTTCCTCTTACAACATTTTTAAGTTTTTCATTAAGCACATGCTCAAACCCAGCCCAGCAACAAAGTCACTCAGGTTAACTGCAGACTTCCCAAACCTGAGATCACAGGGAAGAGCCAGGTGAACCTTGGCCACTCTGGGAGGGGAGTGGGAGCCACCCAGACCAGCTGTAGAGCCATTCTCAGGTGAGGAGAAAGTGGCAGACCCCAGGCCATTCTAGATCCTCCCCTTTGTCCTGAAGTTTCAGGAATCCCAACTAGTCAATCCTGTGGGCAGTGTGCTGCAGGCTCCGGCAGAGGGCACTGTGCTCCCAGGGAACTGGGCACAGACACTGAGGTGGAGGGCCTTTTTGGGCCTGGCCACAGGTGGAAGCTCATGCAAGGAGAACTTAGGACCCAGCCTTCTACCCTACTTCTGGTCTGGTTTTTCTGAAAAATCAACACATCTAGCTGGGCATGGTGGCGCATGCCTGTAATCCCAGCACTTGGGAGGCTGAGGCAGGAGGATCGCGAGTTCAAAGCCAGTCTCAGCAATGGCGAGGCACTTAGCAACTCAGTGAGACCCTGTCTCTAATAAAATACAAAAAAGGGCTGGGGATGTGGCCCAGTGGTCAAGTGCCACTGAGTTCAATCCCCGGTACAAAAAAAAAAAAAAAAAAAAAAAACCAACACATCCGAAACACTGGCTCTTGCTGGATATGGTGGCACACGCCTGTAATCCTAGTGACTTGGGAGGCTGAGGCAGGAGGATTGCAAGTTCAAGGCCAGCCTCAGTACTTAGCAAGACCCTGTCTCAAAAATAAATAAATAAATAAAATAAGGGGCTGGAGGTGTGGCTCAGTGATTAAGTAGGTTCAATCCCCAGATCCTCAGTACCGAAACAACACCACCACCACAAAACAAAGCCAAAAACAAAAACAAAAAACAACCCCAGCTCTCCAGAGTTCTGCTTATGTACAAAGAGTCAATTTCAAACAAAAATGCACTCAGGCTAGGAAGCCTTCCCTTATCCTCACCTCCCCCACTACTATAAGAGGAGGGGAGGAACACCCCTCGCCCATCTCACACCATGGAGAGAGCAGAAAGGATGAAGGACCGTGCAGCTTACTCCCCTGCAACTCACAGGATGATTTTCCAGTATCACTGCACACAGCAGTAACACTACTATCTTCATTAAAAAAACTGTAAATTATGGGGCTGGGGTTGTGGCTCAGTGGCAGACCACTTGCCTCACACATGTGAGGTACTGGGTTTAATTCTCAGCACCACATAAAAACAAACAAAGATATTGTGTCCATCTATAACTAAAAATATTTTTTTTAAAAATTTGTAAATTTTAACAAAGCCAAAATAAAAATATTGTCAGCTACTGGGGCTGGGATTGTGGCTCAGCGGTAGAGCGCTCGCCTAGCACGTGCGCAGCCCGGGTTCGATCCTCAGCACCACATTAACATAAATGCATTGCATTGTGTACAACTAAAGCAAATAAATAAATTAAAAAAAATTTTTTTTAAATTGTCAGCCACTAAGTGGGAACAAGATCCACCCTCTGCCCAAGAGAGCTGACCTGCATGCATCCAAAAAGGCTGTAGCAGTGGGCACAGATCGGCAGTGTGCCCCAGAGCCAGGCAGGTTGAACCTGGCCAGGTGCCCTGCACCAAATTATTTTCTCTCTTAGGGTTTCAATTCCTTCATGTTTATGTGTGAGAAACAAAAACCAAGATAAGTCCAAATATAAGGGAAAGCCCTGCTGGAGATAAAAATGCCTGGAATCATAAGCTTCAGGGAGGCAGATCTTTTTAAAGACTCCTGCAATAAAATCACTTTGTAACAGTCTTACTACTCTGCCTACCCTTCAGTCCAAAAGGTCACCCACTGTGACAAGATCCTCCTGATAAGCAAGTGGGCAGGGACCAGAGGGATCTCAGGACCTAGAAGGCATACAGGCCTGAGACTAAAGGAAGGGTAACCCCCAACAGCTGGGTGAATTCAGGGTGTCAGAGGGTGCAGAGTCCACTCTCCTGCCCCAGTGATAGGGACTTCCTTACTCCTAAGGACAACATTAACAGTGCTGTAGGCCACAATCACAGCACAAGGGCTCCCATGCCTGGGAGGTGAGAGTCCTAGCCCCCAAATGGAAGCACCTGCCCACCTTGTCCCAGTGCCAGCGCCCACCTGCAGGCATGGATAGGAAGGTCCTTTGTGTAATAGGTATCTTCTTCATCTTCTTCGAAGTTCAACTCGGCCAAGAGCTGGCTGGTCTTAGCCACACTGTCGTCCACAGCCCCATTCTGCAGGATGCCCTCAGGTCCAACCTACAGCAGAATGGCAGTGTCACCTAAGGGAGGCCACAGATACCAGGACTTGTCCCAGGGCCATGGCCCCTCCCCAAAATAATCAGTCACAGTGACTCTCCAAGGATGCCCTGCTTTGCTCTCTGCTGAGACAGTTTGTGCTGAATGGGTTTTTCACATGTTATTCTTCCCTATCAAACCTGCCCAATAAAAAATGGCTCTGGTGCATCCATCTAACTCACTTCCCTGCGCACGCAGTCTGATCCCTGCCTGGCCACGGAGCCATGTCCATGACCTTACAACCAGGATGCTGACACTTGGTTCCCATGACTGAAGGTCACAAGAAGCAAGGTAACTTTTACAAACTCATTTTGGCCCACCCTGGGAACAGGTGCACAATGTGAGACCAGAAGGTCCAAAGTTCCATCACAGAGAAGGCTCTTTGAGCAAGAGGAATGCTGGTTGTCATGCCAGGAGATGCAGAAAAACTTCAACTACACCACTACCTCCTCCCCTTTCCCACAAGGAAGCCTTGACTGTGAAGCAGAAAGGGAATGTTAACGGAATCCTTTCATCTAGGACATAACTTTACTTTTATTCATTAGAGCAGCAAAAAACAAAGAGGGTGATTTTAAGTAACTAAGCCCTGAATTGCATAGGACATGGGCACTGAGGTCACACCATTAGAGAATACACTGACAATACAGAAGCAAGAGCTCCTACTGCCACCCCCAGGAACCACCACCCCAAACCACAGGTCAGCAATCCCTGCCATCAACCCCTCCAGGCCACTTAACCCATGGGTGGCTGGGTCAGAGAGGAGGAGTCTCATGGTGAAAATGGAACACAGTGGTGGTACAAAATTCAGGGTTAGGAAAGATTTATTGGAACCTCCAGGGCAGGTGCCAGGTTTCTTTTTTTTTTTTTTTTTTTTTTTTTTTTTGGTACCAGGGATTGAACTCAGGGGCACTCGACCACTGGGCCACATCCCCAGCCCTTTTTTGTATTTTATTAGAGACAGGGTCTCACTCAGTTGCTAAGTGCCTCGCCATTGCTGAGGCTGGCTTTGAACTTGCGATCCTCCTGCCTCAGCCTCCCAAAGTGCTGGGATTACAGGCGTGCGCCACCGCACCCGGCAGGTGCCAGGTTTCTGATCTCAGGAGCAGACACCTCCCATCCCTGGAAGCCTCCATCAGAAGAACAAGACAGTTGAGTGAAGGAGGAGCCTCATTAAGCACCTCCCCAAATTTCCTCCCTCAGCCACACCCCTCCCCCCAATGTTACCACCTCAGGAATGTGTGACATCTTTCAGAACCAAAATCCAATGCTGTGGTGGCATAGGCCATGCAGGACCCAAATAGGCACCTAGCTTGTCCACTACAGAGTCTCATGGGGGGTAAGAAATCCCCTAGGGACATTCTGGATATTGCCAAGGTGCATCTGGTACATATTTTAGGAATACCTGTCTGTAAAGTGCTGTGCAGAAACTGAAAAACCAACTCACCATCTGCCATCACTTTAATATTCTTTTTTTTTTAATATTTATTTATTTGCTTTAGTTGTATACAATGTGTTTTTAGTTTTACGTGGTGCTGAGAATCGAACCCGGGCCGCGCACGCACTAGGCGAGCGCTCTACCGCTGAGCCACAATCCCAGCCCTTTAATATTCTTTTTGAGGAAGGCAATCACTGGATAAATTGCATACTTTGCTATGTTTGGAAAAATATTTAATATAATCCACAATTCATTTCTACATACTTTGAATTATCCTTTTGAATATACACATAGAGTGAATGGCTGGATCACATGGTAGCTCCAGGGTTTAATTTTTTGAGGAACCATTATACTATTTTCTACAGCATCTATACCAATCTACAATCTCACCAACAGTATACATGGTTTCCAATTTCTTCACATCCTTACCAATAACTGTTTTTTCTTATAAGCATCCAAATGGGTGTGAGATGGTATCTCACTGTTCTGACTTGCACTTCCCTCACAGTGATGTTGAGCATCTGTTCATGTGCTTGTTGACCACTTTTATCTATTTCAGAGAGAAATGCTGATTCAAGTCTTTCACGCACCCCCTGCCTGCCTCCCCCGTTTTTTGGTAGTCTTGGAGGTTGAACCCATGTGTGCTGCTCTACCACTGAGCTACATCCCCAGTCCTTTTTTTTTTTTTTTTTTGGAGACAGCGCCTTGGCTAAATTGCTCAGGATGGCTTTGACTTTGTAATCTTCCTGCATTTATCTCTCGAGTTGCTGAGATCACAAGTATGCCATCATGCTCAGCTCCTTCACCCATTTTTTTTTTTTTTTTTTTTTTTTTTTTGTACCGGGGATTGAACTCAGGGGCACTCAACCACTGGGCCACATCCCCAGCCCTTTTTTTGTATTTTATTAGAGACAGGGTCTCACTGAGTTACTAAGTGCCTCGCCATTGCTGAGGCTGGCTTTGAACTCGCGATCCTCCTGCCTCAGCCTCCCAAAGTGCTGGGATTACAGGCGTGCGCCACCGCGCCCGGCTCCTTCACCCATTTTTTAAATTGCATTGTTTGCTTTTTCACTGTTTTGTTTGAATTTTTTTTTTTTTTTTTTTTTTTTTTTGGTACCGGGGATTGAACTCAGGGGCACTTGACCACTGGGCCACATCCCCAGCCCTTTTTTTTGTATTTTATTAGAAGCAGGGTCTCACTGAGTTACTAAGTGCCTTGCCATTGCTGAGGCTGGCTTTGAACTCGTGATCCTCCTGCCTCAGCCTCCCAAAGTGCTGGGATTACAGGCGTGCGCCACCGCGCCTGGCTATTGTTTGAAATTTTTGATAGCTGGTCATACCTACTCCATGTAATGATGCTCCTGCCAGTTAGCAGGGTCAGAAGGGTCTATTACTGTGCCTGTGCAACCATGGGCCTGCTTTCTGAAGAATAGCTGGCCAGTGCTGGAGCCAGGCCTTGCCTCAGGGCAGGGAAGGAGGCATTATGAAACATGACACAAGGAGGTTGAAAGCATAGTCTATAATGGGCACCAGCCTGTGGCTGCCTAGACACAAAAATTAAATGTAGGGCTGGGATTGTGGCTCAGCGGTAGAGTGCTCGCCTAGTGCGTGGGCGACCCGGGTTCGATCCTCAGCACCACGTACAAATAAAATGCATTGAATAAAACGCATTGTGTACAACGAAAACAAATAAATAAAAATATTAAAAAAAATTAAATGTAGTATTTACATTTTCAAATGGTTGGATTAAAAATTTAGTAACAGCCCCAATTTTGCTTGTCTCCCAAAGCCTAGAATATTTACTATTTAGTCCTTTAAGAAAAGGTTCGCAAGCTACATGCAATGGCACACACCTGTAATCCCAGCTCCTTGGAAGGCTGAGGCAGAATGATTGCAAATTTGATGTTAGCCTGGGCAACCTAGGGAGACCTTGTCTCCAAATAAAATAAAAGGGTTTGGGATGTAGCTCAGTGGTAGAGAACTTGGCTAGCATGTATGAGGCCCTGGATTCCATCCTTAGTACAAAAGAAAAAAAAAGGAGGGAAGAAGCGAGGGGGAAAAAAAGCCCACTAACTTTTAGTCCAGAAGAGCTCCTAAAATCCCTGATCAGGTTCTGTAAGTGATTTGTGTTTACAGTACTGGGGATGGAACCCAGGACCTCAAACATGCTAGGCAAATGTCCTCTGAGTTATACCTTCAGCCCCAGGTTTCAAAAATTTTTACATATGAAAATCCTTAGTGACCTTTGGATCTGTATTTTCCTGTATGTGGAGTGATACAGAAAACACCACCTGGGAACCCTCGCCCTGCCAGTTCCTGCAGCATCCAGCATTTCCCTCCCCTCTGCAGGAGGATACACAGAGACATGAGCCTGAGCAGAGGCCCCAATAGTGTTAGCTAAATGAATGTGTCTTCTCCTTCAAAACATAAAGGCTGAGACCTAAAGTGATTCATCATCTATTCTCCTAGCACAGGGTTTAAATAAGAATACATGGGAAGTCACCCCCCTCCTCAGTGTGGCTGGCTGCAGAGAAGCCCTGAACTTTCCCCAGCTTCCCCCCGCCCCCCTGAAAAATTCCAAGCCTACAGAAAAAGAATAGCCACATCCGGGTTGCCTGAACGTTATACCATGTTCCACATGCCTGAACCCTCCTTACTACACACTCTTACATTTATCTTCCCAAACCTAGTCAAAGACCGCCAGAACCAGGGCTTTCTACACCTACATACACACACCTTACTTAGGAATTTGGTGTGGTTCTGACATTTTGGTCTTGATACACATAGCTGCATTTCCCCAATGCCCTAATCATGTCTTTTTATCATTTTTTAAAATCCCAGACGCAGTTAATAGTGGATATACCTGTGATATGTCTTCAGTCTCCTCTAATCTATCAGCATGAACCACACAAATACACTGGGATTTGGCCATTTTTGACCTACAAAGAGGGTGACTTCATATAGTCCTCCCCAGCAGAGTGGTGGTTCCTGGATCCTGCTTTCCATGTTCCTTCTTGACAAAAAAGAAGCCCCTCCCTCCTCTCTCTTACCACTGGGCATCTATGAAGCCCAAGGACCCTTGCTCTACACAGGATTCTGGAGTCTACCCTAGATTCACAGGACCCTCCACCAAGCCAACAGAGACTAAGGTATCCCCCAGATCACCTTGAGAGTTAACCCTGCCTGCCTAGCACTGGGATCAGCCACTCTGAGATGAATCCCACCTCAACCATGGAGAGGAGCTGGGGTGTGATGAAGGGATCTAGTATAGAAGGTGGACACCTCACAGAATGACTCAGATTAGACCCCAGTTCACTAGCATGAAAAGAAGGTAGAGGGGCTGCTCTGGAGAGTGGAACCTAGAAACAGACATCATCACAAGACTGGACCTCCACAGAATCCAAGGGAAGAAGTAGATAGTGGAGAATGGGAAGGCCCACATATCAGATGATCCTGACAAATGCACCACTAATGCTGTTTGTCTGACAACAGCAGTGTAGCTACAAAGGAAGGATGCCCTATTCTACTTCCAGAATTGCATTTTATACATCATGGGTCAAAAGAGTTGAATACCAGCTGGGCATGGTGATGCTGGTAATCCCAGTGGCTTGGGAGGCTGAGACAGGAGGATCTCGAGTTTGAAGCCAGCCTTAGCAAAGGCAAGGCGCTAAGCAATTCAGTGAGACCCTGTCTCTAAATAGAATATAAAATAATAGGGCCAGGGATGTGGCTCAGTGGTCAGGTACGCTTGAGGTCAATTCTCAGTACCTACCTCCCCCCACCCAAAAAAAAGGATTGAGCCAGGCACAGTGGCCACCTGTAATCCCAGCACTTGGGAGGCTGAGGCAGGAGGATCACAAGTTCAAAGCCAGCCTCAGCAATGGTGAAGCACTTAGCAACTCAGTGAGACCGTGTCTCTAATAAAATACAAAAAAGGGCTGGGGATGTGGCCCAGTGGTCAAGTGCCCCTGAGTTCAATCCCTGATACCCCCCAAAAAAAAGAAAGAAAGAAAAGATAAAAAGGGTTGAGTATCACCAATTCCGATGCCTTGACCTTAGCAGTAAGGGTGCAGTGACACTTGGGACTTCAGTGGAGAAAAAAAACAAAAAGAAGAAGAAAAAAAGGGAGAGGATTGGGCTGGGGTTGTGGCTCAGTGAGGCACTGGGTTGATTCTCAGCACCACATATAAATAAATTAACAAATAAAGTAAAGGTCTATCAACAATTTAAAAAAAAAAATTTAGGTATATACGCACAATGGAATTTTACTCAGCAATAAAAGAAAATAAAATAATGGCATTTGCAGGTAAATAGATGAAGTTGGAAGACATAATGCTAAGTGAAGCTAGTCAGTCTCAAAAATCCAAGTACCAAATGTTTTCTCTGATATAACGAGGCTAGTTCACAGTATTGTTGGATGGGGGTACATAGGAGGATTAGAGGAACACTAGAATGGTCAAAGGGAAGGGAGGGTAAGGGAGGGAGCAAGGGGGGAGGGAGGGGGAGAAAAGAAAAAGAAAAAAAAAAAGGTGGTTGAATGAGACGGATATCATTTTCCTAAATGAATGATTGAAGAACTGAATTGTATGAATATACTTTGTATACAAACAGTTGTATGTAAAAAGATGCTATATACATGCACTATGTATTGTACATATTAAAAATTATAAAAATAAAATTAAAAAAAAAAGAGATATGGGAAAATAATAACAAACTGGAATAATTCAATGCCAAGGAAAAAAAAATTTTTTTTAAAAGGGAGAGGAGGGCTGGGATTGTGGCTCAGCAGTAGAGCGCTCGCCTAGCACGCGCATGGCCCGGGTTTGATCATCAGCACCATGTAAAAATAAACCGAATTGTGTACAACTAAAGCAAATAAATAAATATTTTTTTAAAAAATAAAAAAAATGAACCCTCCTATTAAAAATAAATAAATAAATAAATAAATAAATAAATAAAAAAATAAAATAAAAAAGGGAGAGGAAAATCTTCTCAACCATTAGATGGAAAAGGCAGGTAAGCAATATTTGCACTCTCTCTCCTGCATCACAGAATTTGAATCCAATGTTTCTGTATGGAGGATAAGACGGCAGCCTCTGTGGATCCAGTGCTCAAAAGAAGGCAACAATAGCCAAAAGGTTTAGTACCAGGACCCTCTACCCAGGACCAGGAGTCACCTTCCTGGGCCGCTGTGGCCCATCTACTGTGCTCTATAAGCTGCTGATGCTTGAGAGAGGTGCCTCCCCTGGTTGGGGCAAGGGCTACCCAGAGTCCAGCAGGCAACCCAAATCACCTGAATGTTGATGTGTTGGCCTGGCAACAAAGGGATCCTCAGAAGCCCAACTCAGACATCCAGTTTCCAAGCTGCTGTTTGACCAACACATACACAAAGACATAAGGAACTGTTGTCAGCCATGGGATCCTAGGACCCAGTAGCCCCCTACTTATGGACGGAAGCCAAATTTTGCTCTCAGAGGAAAGCTTTCTGCCCAAAAGAATTCAAGGTTACCAGGAGCAATGGCATACTTCTGTAATCCCAGGGACTCAGGAGGCTGAGGTAGGAAGATTGCAAGTTCAAAGCCAGTCTCGGCAATTTAGCAAAGCTCTAAGCAACTTAAGAGAATCCTGTCTCAAAATAAGATAAACAAATAAAAAGGGCTGCAGATGTGGCTCAGTGGTAAAACACCCCTGGGTTCAATCCCCAGTAACCACCACCACCACCCCTGCCTGCAAAAAAACGTTCAAGGCTGTGAACTTATATGAGTGCAAAACTGCAGACAGCACTGGGAACTGGCCCAGAGTCATCACCCTGGCCTCTTGGCTCTGGGTTCCACAGAGAATAGCCAGACATCATGGCCCTTCTCTGCCAGGCTAGACCGTCCCAACAAAATGAGAAAACCCCACCAAGGTAACAACCACAAACTTCCCCTGGCTTGAACCAATGATCTGAATATGGCCCCTCCAGCTTCAGTACTCAATGACCTGGGGAGCCCTCTCTTCTCACAAGGCCTCTCAGGGCAGCATCTCCCTGCCAAAGGGGAGACCTGTCTCAACACTCTGGTGGGAAGCATGCAGACCCAAGAAGAAGCTATAAACAACTCAGGTCTGTTCTAGTCTGTAGCCCCTCATGAAGACAACCCCAATGTTGAGCACATGCACCCAGAAGGGACACTTGGTAACCTGGCAAACCTCCCCCCACTCACACACACACTCATGTGTACTTATAACTTGTGCACACAGCTCTGACTGACCAGCCTCTTCTGCCTCAGCTCTCCTTCCAACTCCTGCATGTTTGTGAGGCTGGCCACTGACTTCTTTACCACAGCCCTTCCCCAGGTCCCCAAAGTCTAAGGGTTCTTCCTCTCAGTTTCATTTGTGGCTCCCTCAGCAGCTTGAGGCTCAGGAAACCACCTGAACCCCCCAGCCCAGCACACCAGCCGTGCAGCCCTGCTAGCCCCACACCAATCTAACTAGAACTACCACACATGAAGACCTGCCCTAAGAGCAGACCACTTCTCTGTTCTAGGGTCCTCTCAGTTTCAAAGCTCACTCCAGAGGATCACACCTGACCAGGGAAGCACAAGCAGTTTTCTAACAAAGAAATAGCAGTTGGACAAGACCTTATTCTCTATCAGCTGGTGTCACTGCCCTTAGCCCTCCAAGCACAGCAGGCCAGGAAAAGTTAACCTGCAGGGGTCTAGAGTCCAGCATCAAAAGGGAAAGGTTGGCCTGGCAGCTGGATGGAGGGTATGAAAGTAAACATGAACAGATGCACAAGGGCTGAGAGGCAGGTGCCCACCCCCCCAGGTGGGCACATCTCCCTCACATGTGACCACTGACCAATAAGCACAGATGTGACAAGGCAGTCAGACCATGAAACCAGGCACAGACACTGGAGCTGTGGAAGTGTGGCTACAGAGACCAGCAGGACAAAACAGATGGGAGGGAAGGAAAGCAGGAATGAAGAGAAATCAGATGGAGAGCAACTACGTGATGGTTGTACAACTCCATAAATTTACTTTCAAAGCGTTGACTTGTACACCTTAAAGCAAGAAGATTTCATGGCAGATGGTCAGACTTCAAAGAGAAAAATATCTTTTTTATTTTTTTGCTTGTGGTGGCTGGACTGAGAGGAAACTTTGGTTTATGTGAATAATAGTATAGTGTTAACTTCTCCCCTAATCATTCTAAATGTGGGTAAAGAAATTAATTGGAAGAAAAAAGGAGTTGTTCCATACATTCCCTACTAAGTGTACTGTTGGCTCCCCCTCTTGGGAAAGTCCTAAATATCTAGAAATGAACCTGGCAAGTCAAGTAAGGGTGAAAAGTGCTGACCAAGCACCTGCCAAGCCTTTCCAGGTGAGCAGCGCCTTGTCTCCCGTGCCCTCATGGCCCACTGAAATCACTGCTATACCTGAGTGTTTGTAAAGACAAAAAGGACAAAGTCACCTGTGCATTTTACAACTCACAACCTTTAAGAAACCCAGGACTATGGGGAATGATCATCAGCTACAAGATCAGCAGGCAGAGAGGGTCTATTCACTGATCTTGGGACAAATCCAATCAGCCATCCATCAACTCTGAAGGTTTTGAACATGAGGCAGCAACTTTTATCCTAAGTATTCTGCCATGTGAAGAGGAAAAGAAAACCCTATTTTATGTCCTCAATACTAGAACTAAAGAGGAATCAATCGCATGTGAAGAACTTAGCAGGTGAGAAGGAAAGCAAGTTCCACTGGACGACAGGCCAGCTGGGCGCTTTTGTTAGATGTTGTTCCTCATGCAATGGAGAAAGATGGTATATATATATATATATATTTTTTTTTTGGTACCAGGGATTGAACTCAGTGGCACTAGACCACTGGGCCACATCCCCAGCCCTTTTTTGTATTTTTTTTATTAGAGACAGGGTCTCACTGAGTTGCTAAGTGCCTCGCCATTGCTGAGGCTGGCTTTGAACTCGCGATCCTCCTGACTCAGCCTCCCAAAGTGCTGGGATTACAGGTGTGCGCCACCGCGCCCGGCAAGATGGTATATTTTTAAAAATATAAATAGCTCCCGCACTTAAAAGCAAAATCTTAAGTGTGGGCTGATGGTTGAAGCTGTGAGTAAAGAGGGAGCACTCAGCACAGGCGTAATCTGAGTATGAGGGAACAAGGTCCCCAGGTCTCAAGTAGCACCTTCAGGGTTACCTAGAGCACCTGCTCAAAAACATGGAGTTCCGGGCTGGGGATCTAGTTCAGTAGGTAGAGTGCTTGCCTCGCATGCACAAGGCCATGGGTTCAATCCCCAGCACAAACAAAACAAAACAAAACAAAACAACAGGCGTTCCGGTCTGAAAGGAATACACCTTCCCACAAATCTTAATATTTCCAGGAGAGCTGAGCTGAAGAAGAGCCAGCCAAGCCAACGCCAGGCTTGTCCACGAATGAATGTACATACTTTATCCCTCCACCTGTTGATGGCCATTTGGGGCTTTTTCCACTTAGAACCTCTCTATGAACAAAGCTATTGTCAAATTCCAACCACCTTATGTGGACAGACACCTTCATTTCTCTGCTGGATCACAGGGAGGTGAGTGGACAACAGTCCCACTCATACAAAAGTGTAAGAGTCTCAGGCAGCACTTTCAGCCTTAAAACAAAACAAAACAAAACAACACTGGAACACTGGAGTGGGCACGTACAGCTATCTCTATGGGATTTTTCTTTTAACAGTCCCTCTGAGGTAAAAATGACGTGCAATAAATGGCATATGTTGAAAGTATATGATTTTAGAAACTGACATACATCAACATATGTAAACATTCACAAAACTGTCACTACAATCAACATAATAAACACAGCCATTGGGGCTGGGTTTGTGGCTCAGTGGTAGAGCACTTGCCTAGTATTGTGAGGCACTGGGTTCAATTCTCAGTACCACATATAAATAAATAAATTAAATAAAGGTCCATCAACAACTAAAAAATTAAAAAACAAAACAAACAAACAAACAAACAAACAAAAAAAAAACCCCACAGCCATCACCCTCAACTTTCCTAGTGCCCTTTATCATTCCCTGTTCCTACCCTACCTTCTTTCTGTCCTCTCTACCACTGGTCTGGCTCTCTATCACTGTAGGTTAGATGGTACTTTCTAGAATTTTATGTGCCTGAAATCACTTGTCTGAATGCTTCTTCCCTAAGTAATTATTCTGAGATGTATCCTGTTGCTTTGTGCAGCAGTAGTTCATTCCTCTTTATTACTGGGTAGTGTTTCTATCTCTTACATTTTCACCATAATTCCACTGTTTGGAGGAAACCTGATATCACCAACAGTTGAGAGGAAATACTTGAAGTGCACAGACCAAAAAGTTTGTTACCCCCAGCTATCATGCAAACAACTTCTGAAATTACCTTTCAGTGTCCTTTGAGAAGTGGGAGGAGGGCCCAGGAAAGGGTCAGATACTCAAAAGGAAAACTGTTCCTTTATCTTCTGGACATTTAGCAGAATGTGTGAGCATTCTTCATCCCTGGATCTGAGGGTCCTTGATAACCATCAAAACGAGTGTTATTTGAACAAGCTCCCAATTTAACAGGAGTCACCCCTATTGCCACTCTCTACCCCTGAATAAAATGCATATTCTACCTTTATGTAGAATTTAAGGTAAAATCCACTGTGCAAAACTGGCACAAGAAAACTGCCATCAAGAGTGGCAGCACACTGGCAAGCAGTGTGACTCCTCAAAGGGTTAGATGCAGAGGTACCATAATATCAGTGATCCCACCAAAAATGCATCCACACAGAAACTCATAGTATACCCATAATTGCAGCAGAACCATCCATAATAGCCAAAGGTACAGACAGCCTTATCAAAAGACAAATGGATAGACAAAATGTAGTCTACCCATACAATGGAATATTACTCAGTCATAATATGGAATGAATAAATGAAGCATTGATTTATGAAATAATGTGAATGAAGCCAGATACAAGGCAGGGGCTTTAACAAAGTAATAAGGCACTTGCCTTAGTATGCTGGAGGCCCTGGGTTCCATTCTCAAAGAGGCAGGAAGATAAAACATGAAGCCAGATATAAAACACCACATACTTTATGATCCCATTACTTTAAAATGTCCAGAAAAAGGCAAATCTACAGGGACAGAAAATTATCAAGGCTCCTCAGATCCAGGGATGAAGAGTGCTCACACATTCTGCCAAACGTCCAGAAGATAAAGCAAATTTCTTTCTGGGGTGATAAAATGTTCTAAAATTGATTTGGGTGATGGCTGCACAACTCTGAATATGCTAAAATTCACTAAACTGTTAATGTACAACAGGTGAATTGTACGGTATATGAATTCTGTCCCAATATAGCTATGCCACAAAAATGCCTACCCTTGACAGTTGACAGCCACTCATCCAGTAGGGAAAAAAGTCAAAAGGCAGAATAGAAGCTGAGTCTTCCTTGTGGCCCCTGGTGAATAGCTGGTTACACAGTCACTTCATGAGGACAAATAAAAAAATCTTCCCAAATGTTTTAGGCAGCTGATGCCACCAAGCTGGCACAGGGGACAGTCAACTTTCTCTTGCTTTCCAATTATATTCAGACTTTCCTCCCTAAAATTCAGGTCCTCTGGTGATACAAACAGATGGCAGTTATTCTCCTTCATCAAATATGAATCCAAAGTTTGGCTACAGGTGGGTAGGTCATCAAGTTTAATTAAAAGTAAGGAAAGACACACCCTTTGATGTCTTCAGAAGTCCAATGAGCTCAACTGAAATGTTTACCTCTGATGGTGTATTTTAATGGTCTGATTTTGTATAGTTCAGTGTTCAGGGGCAGGAAAGCGAATCGATCATTTCAAATCAAAGAGGACACGCCCCATGACTGACTGCCAATAGACAGCAGCAGAACTCAAAGTTGTTGCAGGTTTTTTGTTTTACATTAGCTACAGTTATAAGGTTTCCCAATAAAATGATTATCTTTCACCCTTCTCTGTGCCCCTCAGCTGCCCCACCAAGAACCCTCAGCCTTCTTGACACATGGACACAATTTACAGACACAAGTGTCTGGCCAATTTACACATGGATCCAGATTGCCCTTATATGTAAAAGGAATAAAAGGGGCTGGGGTTGTGGCTCAGCATAGAGCGCTTGCCTAGCATGTGCACGGCCCAGGTTCGAACCTCAGCACCATGTAAAAACGCATTGTGTACAACTAAAAGCAAATAAATAAATATAAAAAAAAAAGGAATAAAAATATAACTGCCACCTCCAATTTTTACAGCTGGAGAAGCAGAGATCCACAAAGCAGGGAAACTACAAGGAGGTGGAGCTTTACCCAGCTCAGCTCACTTCTCCATGCAAATTCTCCCCTCTCCCTACCTCCCCTCACCAAATGTAAACAAAACTGAAAAAGGAAAAAAAAAAATCTATATATGCACACCTGTTCTTCCTGATGCCCCAAGCCAGCAGGCTTTCTATTTTAAGGAATCTGGGGTTAGAATGAGTCAAATGTTTTTGCCTCCTATTAGGGGACTAAAAGAATGCCCAAGTGGGTGGTCTACCCACAGGGGTGACTCAGTCATTAGCAAAGATCCCTCCCACCCCCAAGAACAGAGTCTGAGCTTACTCTGGCTGAGGATGGGGTGGTTTCCCCAGGCCTGGAGCACAAGGATTTGCCCAGGAACACCTGTGACAAGCTGAGCCTTGTAGCTCCTCCCTGGCGCAGAATTCAGGAAAATAAACCTGAGGAAGGTGCCAGGCACAAAAGCAAGCAGTGGGTGAAGGCAATCTGAGATCCAGAAGGTGGTAGCCAATACATTCTCCAGGACCCCAGCCCAAGACACCAACCACCCCACCCCACCCGCTGCATTCCAAACAGGTACCAAGACCCAGGAAGTGCACACTTGATATTCTCACAACCTCGACCCCAATTTAAAACACCTAAGCAGTCTTCGCTAAACATTCACATCATTAAAAATAAGTTTCCGACGTGGCACACTCCTTTATATATAACCCACTATCACTGCCCTTTGGAGAAACAAAACTCAAACACAACTTTTCCAAGGCAGGGCTGTGGAGTTATGTAACAGGTCAGTTTCAGCAACAAGCAGTGGAAGGAGGAAAAACAAAACGTAACTGACCTCTTGAATAATCTCAAGAGTCAGCGAGTGTGTTGTTCTTCCACGCGAGTCACACATTCTGTCTCTGTTCCGGGAGCCCCGACCCTCCGCTTGCCAGGGTCCCTGAACCCCGGGAAATTTAAACTCGCGCAACTTAGCGCGCCTGAATGGCCGGGCGGGGAATGCGGTGGGGGGCAGGGGGCGGTCTACCCAGACCACTGCGACCTCAGACACTGGGACAGGGCTGTCGGGCCTGCCAGAAGGAGACCAGCGCAGAACCCTCCGGACCTGGCTGGAGCAGGCCACGGTCCCAGCGCGAGGAACTTGGGTTATGCCAGGGGCAGACCTAGGACAGGTCATCCTAGACACACCCGGAAGGGGACTAAGGGCAAGTCACCTAAGATCTGGCCCGAGCAAGAACCAGACTTAGCCGTATAGGGCGACCTGAGGCAGATCACGGAATAGGCGGGTGAGGGACCCACGGCAGGTCAGCCCTAGTCGGGCAGAAGCGGGAGAAACGGGGCAAGTCAGCTGGGATCCAGCCGAAGTGGGGGACCCGGGACAGGCTGCTCCAGCCCTGGCGGGCATGAGGGACACCAGGCAGATCAGGCCGGGCCCGGCCAGGGTTGGGGACCCGGAGCGGTCAGGTCAGGCCCGGCCGGAGTGGGGGAGCTGAGGCAGGTCCGGGACGCCGACGCCCGACCCGGGCTTCCGGCGCCGCCATGTGCCGCTCACCTGCGCGTCGAGCTGTCCGGCCGCAGCGCCAGCGCCCGCGCCCCCCCGGGCCTCCCGCGCCGCCTCCTCCGGGGCCACCGGGGGGCGTCTGCGTCTGGCTAGGGAGGGTGAAATCGGTGAACTCGAACTCGGAACCCTGTGTGTCGGCGCCGAGCAGCTCAGCCTCCTCGGTGTCCAGGAAGGTGAGCGTTTGCGAGCTGGGCCCGTACGCCTCCACGCTCATGGTGCCGCCGGGTAGGACCTTCAGGCCGGCTGCGCGGCGTACTTGAGCCCGCTGCCGCGCTGAGGCCTAGGCCGCAGGCTTCGGGTTGCCGCTGCCGCCGCCGCCCCCGCGCGCCCGGTTCGGGCCGAATCGCCCGCCTTGAAGTAAACTGGGCAGAGAGCCACGAGCGCCAATCCACCGCCGCCGCCGCCGACTCCCTCAGAGCCGCCGCTCCCCTCAAAGCTGCCTGCCGCTCTGAGCCCCCGGCAGGAACCGCCGCCACCGCCGCCACTGCCGTGCGCGTGCGCGAGCTCGACGCCGGCGCAGGTGCGCGTGCGCGAGTCCGACGCCAGCGCAAGCGCGCGCGCTCCTCTCGGACGCCGCCAACCGCGCCCCGACGCGGGAGCCCAGCAGGACGACGGGACGCGCAACGCGCACGCGCAAAAGGGAGGAGCTCCCAACCGCCGCGGCAGGGCTGCTCGAGGATGTGGCCCCGCCCCAACCGGTGTTTAGTGACGCTCCGCGCGGGTGGTGCGGTTGTGGTGGTGTTCGGACCAAGTACAGGAACGGGTTAGTTGAGCACTGAGTGCCCTCCATAGGTGGCCTTGGAACGCCCAGCTGGGGAGGTTGAGGGGAGGCACGTGCGCCCCATCCCTCGGAGAAGCTTCGTTTTTAATTCTTAAAAATTTGTTATTTAGCATATACATGACAGTAGAGTGTATTTTGACACATCATACATACATAGAGTATAATTTCCCGTTCTTGTGGTTGTACATGATGTGGAGTCACTCTGGTCGTGTGTTCATATATGAACACAGGAAAGTTACGTCCCGTTCATTCTACTGTCTTTCCTATTCCTAGCCCGCTCCTTTCCCTTGGTCCCCCTTCGTCTGACCCAGTGAACTTCTACTCTTCCCTCCCCCTTATTGTGAGTGAGCATCCGCAAATCAGAACATTCAGCCTTTGTTTTTTGGGGGGATTGGTTTATTTCACTTAGCATGACAGTCTGGGAGAAGCTTCTTCATATATATATGTATACACATTTATATATACATACACACACACACATATATATATATACATATATATTTAAGTTGTTGATGACTTTTATTTTATTTATTTATATGCAGTGCTGAGAATCCAACCCAATGCCTCACACATGCTAGGCAAATGCTCTACCACTGAGCCACAACTGCAGCCCTATGAAAGAAGCTTCTTGAAGCGGGGCGCGGTGGCGCACGCCTGTAATCCTAGCACTTTGGGAGGCTGAGGCAGGAGGATCGAGAGTTCAAAGCCAGCCTCAGCAATGGCGAGGCACTTAGTAACTCAGTGAGACCCTGCTTCTAATAAAATACAAAAAAGGGCTGGGGATGTGGCCCAGTGGTCAAGTGCCCCTGAGTTCAATCCCCGGTACCAAAAAAAAAAAAAAAAAAAAAAAAGCTTCTTGAGCCTCAATTTCTGCACCTGAAAAAGAGGTTACATGGCACATAGTAGATGCTCAGTGTGCATTTGTTGAATAGATGAGTAGGGGGTGGAACAGTCTTAGCTCTGAGCCTGGAACGCCAAGATGGTGGTTGGTGCTACTCCTGATGACCCTGAGACTTACTACCCTTTCTTTTTTTTACTATTGTTGCTATAATGATTATTAAGAAGCAGTATATAGTAAAGTGATTGGGCACATATGCCTGGGATGAAATCCAGACATATGTGCTGGCTCTGTGACCCTGTACAAGCAACTTCACCTCTTTGAACCTAGAGTTTCCTTGGTTGAGATTAGGAAATAATGACCATTGAGGTGGGATAAGGAGCAAATGAGCTAGTATTCACTCATTAATTCTTACTCACCTTAAAAGATTCATTAAGGCCAGGAGTTTACTTTCTTTATTATAGGTCATCCCAAAAGGGAGAATAATGCTACACAAAATAGGTGCTCAGTTAACAGATTTTTTTTTTTTTAAAGAGACAGGGTCTCACTGAGTTGCTTAGTGCCTCGAAGTTGCTGAGGCTGGCTTTGAACTTGCGATTCTCCTGTCTCAGCCTCCCAAGATGCTGGGATTACAGGCGTGCTAACAGATAATTTAAATCCAGGGTCAGCTACTGGTTTATGGGTCTTTATCTTGCAACTCCAGAACTCAACTTCCTCTTTGGCAAACTGACTTGGAGAACATACCCACTTCCTTTCTGTCCCAAGATTCTGGAACTCTCTAAGTACTTGAAGCCAGCCCACAGGACTCCTGGCGTACACAGCTGACTTAAAAGTTCCCAATCTTGGGGCTGGGGATGTAGGCTCAGTGGTAGAGCGTTCACCTAGCACGTGTGTGGCCCAGGTTCAAACCTCAGCACCACATAAAAATACATTATGTACAACTAAAAGGAAATAAATAAATATTTTTTTAAAAAAAAGTTCCCACCGGGCACGGTGGCTCACGCCTGTAATCCCAGCACTTTGGGAGGCTGAGGCAGGAGGATCGCGAGTTCAAAGCCAGCCTCAGCAATGGCGAGGCACTTAGCAACTCAGTGAGACCCTGTCTCTAAATAAAAATACAAAAAAGGGCTGGGGATGTGGCCCAGTGGTCGAGTGCCCCTGAGTTCAATCCCTGGTACCACAAAAAAAAAAAAAAAAGTTCCCAATCTTACCATAGTTCCTCGTTTTTCAGTTTTCCTATTTATCATGACAGGAAAAGAGGCTTAATTTTCCTTTGCATTTTAAAAAATATTTTATTAGTTGTACATGTACATGATACCTTTATTTTATTTATTTTTACATGGTGCTAAGGATCAAACCCAGTACCTCATATGTGCTAGGAAAATGCTCTACCAATGAGGTGCAAAACCAGCCCTTTCTTCACATTTTGAGGAGTTCCAATTGTGCACTTAACTATGGGAATATGAAATATGAACTCAGATCCCCTTCCTCAGAAAAACACAGTTTAAGCCAGGCGCGGTGGCGCACACCCAGCACTTGGGAGGCTGAGGCAGGAGAATCCTGAGTTCAAAGCCAGCCTCAGCAATGGCGAGGCACATAGCAACTCAGTGAGACCCTGTCTCTAATAAAATTCAAAAAAGGGCTGGGGATGTGGCCCAGTGGTCAAGTGCCCCTGAGTTCAATCCCCAGTACCAAAAAAAAAAAAAAAAAAGGTAGATGGATAGGGCTAGGGTATATATAGCTCAGTTGGTAGAGTGCTTGCCTCATATGCACAAGGCCCTAGGATAATCCCCAGCATCAAAAAGAAAAAAAAAAAAAGTAAATGGATAGAAAAAGATATTCTATGCAAATACTAATACCAGACAAAATAGATTTTAAAACTAAAATTGTTGTTTAAGACAAAGAAGAGCATTATATAATGGCAAGAGTTTCAATCTATCAGGAAGATATTATAAACATACATGCACCTAGCAACAGAGCCCCAGGATATATGAAGCGAAAAGTAATAATTGAAAGGAGACATAAATAACAATAATTGTAAGAAACTTCAGCACTTCACTTTCTTTTTCTTTTTCTTCTCCTTCCCCCATCCCTTGTACTGGGGATTGAACCCAGGGACACTCTACCTCTGAGCCACACAACCCGTACATCCCTTTTTAATTTTTATTCTGAGAAAGGGTCTCTCCAGGCTGCTCAGACTGGCCTCAAACTTGTGATCCTTCTGTCTGAGCCTTCTAAGTTACTGAGATTACAGGCATGTGTCACCCCACCCAGCTTCAGTAAATTTAAAAAGCTTTGAAATTATAGTCAATATATTATTGAAATTAGAAGTCAATAACAGAATCAGGCTTAGAAAATCCACATATGTGTAGTAAACAATATAATCCTAAATGTCCAAAGGATTTAAGAAAAAAAATGCAAAGAAAATCAGAGAGTGCCTTGAAAATAACAGCAAACCATTCCAAAATTTATGGTATGCAGCAAAAGAAGAGTTTAGAGGGAAATTTATAGTTATAAATGTCTACATTAAAACAGAAGAGCTGAATTCATTGGCGCATGCTTGTAATCCTAGAATCGCAAGTTTGAGGCCAGCATGGGCAGCTTAGCAAGACCTTGTCGAAAACTAAATAAATAAAAAGGGCTGGGGATGTAGCTCAGGAGTAGAGCACCTCTGAGTTTAATTCTGAGTACTAAAAAACAAGACAAAACAACAACAACAACAACAAACATACACAGAACATCTCACATTAACAATTTAAGCTTCATTAACAAACTGGAAGAAGAAATAAAGCCCAAAGCAAGAAGAGATATGGAAAAATAAAGATTAGAGAAGAGAGAAATGAAATAAGGAGTAGAAAACAACAGAGAAGAGTCAACATAACTAAAAGTTGTTTCTTAGAAAAAGTCAAGAAAATTGACCAACCTTTTGCTAGACTGACAAGAAAAAGAAACGTTTCAAATTAAAATCAGGAATGAAAGAGAAGACAACACTACTGACTCTACAGAAGTAAAAGGGATTATAAGGAAATGGTATGAGCAAATGGATGGCAGCAAAGTGGATAATTACCTGAAATGGACAGATTTCTGGAATATAAACTACTAAAACCGATTAAAGAAAAATTTTTAAAAACCCTGAAAAGGGCCAAATATGGTGGTGCACTTCTATATTTCCAAAAATTCAGGTGGCCAAGGCAGAAGGATTGCAAGTTCCAGACCAACCTCAGCAACTTAGCAAGACCCTGTCTCAAATGTTTAAAAAGGGCTGGGGATGTAGCTCAGTGGCAGAGCACCCCTGGGTTCAGTCCCCAGTACTGAAAAAGAAAAGAACCAGGCACTGTGGAGCACACCTGTAATCCCAGTGGCTTGAAAGGCTGAGGAAGGAGGATCCTGAGTTCAAAGCAAGCCTCAGCAACTTAGAGAGGCCCTAAGAAACTCAGTAAGACATTGTCTTTAAATAAAATATAAAAAAGCCTGGGCGCGGTGGTGCATGCCTTTAATCCCAGCACTTGGGAGGCTGAGGCAGGAGGATTGCGAGTTCAAAGCCAGCCTCAGCAATGGTGAGGCACTTAGCAACTCAGTGAGACCCTGTCTCTCATAAAATACAAAAAAGGGCTGGCAGCCGGGCGCGGTGGCGCACGCCTGTAATCCCAGCACTTTGGGAGGCTGAGGCAGGAGGATCATGAGTTCAAAGCCAGCCTCAGCAATGGTGAGGCACTTAGCAACTCAGTGAGAACCTGTCTCTAAATAAAATACAAAAAAGGTCTGGGGATGTGACCCAGTGGTCGAGTGCCCCTGAGTTCAATCCCCGGTACCACAAAAAAAAAAAAAAAAAAAAAAAAAAGGGCTGGGGATGTGGTCCACTGGTCAAGTGCCCCTGAGTTCAATCCCTGGTACCAAAAAAAAAAAAAAAAGATATATATACAAAAGGATTGGGGATGTGGCTCAGTGGTTAAGGGCCCCTGGTTCAATCCCACTTACCAACAAAAGAAAACAAACTAACAATAAAGTCGGTAATCAAAAAATTTAAAAATTCCGACAACAAAGGGAATCCCAGGAACTAACGGTTTCACCCATTTATTCTACCAACATTTAAAGAATTAACACCAATTCACATACTATCCAAACAAGCAAACAAAAAGTGGAAGAGGAAGGATCACTAGCTAACTCTTTCTATGAGTATATTAACATCCAAAGCCAGTCAAATGCATCACAAGGAAAGAAAACTCCAGACTAATATTCTTTTTTTTAATATTTATTTATTTGCTTTAGTTGTACACAATGTGTTTGTTTTTACATGGTGCTGAGGATCGAACCCGGGCCGCGCACATGCTAGGCAAGCGCTCTACGGCTGAGCCACAATCCCAGCCCTAATATTCTTTTTTTTTTGAACCAGGGATTGAACACAGGGGTACTCGACCACTAGGCCATATCCCCAGCCCTATTTTGTATTTTATTTAGAGACAGGGTCTCATTGAGTTGCTGAGTGCCTTGCCATTGCTGAAGCTGGCTTTGAACTTGCAATCCTCCTGCTTCAGCCTCCCAAGTTCTGGGATTACAGGCGTGCACCACTGTGCCTGGCTCAGACTAATATTCTTGATAAACACAGATGAAAAAACTCCCAGAAAAATACTGTAAAATAAAATTCAACATAATATAATGATATTATACTATGACCAATTGGGATTTATCCCAGGAATGTCAAGTTGGTCCAAAATATAAAAAATCAAACAATATAACAAATCACATTAATAGAATAAAGGGAGGAAATGATTGTCCCAATAGCCCTAGAAAAAGAATTTGACAAAGTCCCAACATCCTTTTTGTGATAAAAATAGTAAATGAGGAATAACTGAAAAGGAACTTCTCAGCCTGATAAGAGGCATGTGTGAAAATCCCAAAGCTGGGCTTGGGTATGGCTGAGTGGCAGAGTATTCTCCTAGCATGTGTGAGGCCCTAGGTTCCATCCTCAGCACCACAGAAAAACAAACAAATCATCCACCCCATGGCTAATGTCATACTTAATGGTTGAAGACTGAAAACCTTTTTCCTAAGGTCAAGAACAAATTAAGGATATCATATTTGCCATTTCTATTCAACAATGTGTTAGTGGTTCTAGACAGATCATTTGGACAAAAGAAAAGAAGGAAGAAAGAAAGGGAAAGGAAAGGAAAGGCGGAAAGAAGTTCATTTACATTGGTTAAGAAAGTGAAACAACTCTATTTACAGATGACATGACCATATATATATACCTCAGGTGTACGCACAGATAAAAAATTTAGAGCTAATAGAGTTCAACAAAATCATAGGATGCAAGATCAATGTACAAAAATCAGTGATATTTCTATACACTGCCATGGAAATCTTAAAATGAAATTAAAAAGTGATTCCATTTACAATAATATCAACAAGAACAAAGTGCTTAGGAATAAGTTTAAAAATATATAAGATTATAGGTTATAAAACTTATATAAGATTATGAAAGTTATAAAACAATTTAAGCAAATTAAAAAAGACTTAAATAAATGGAAAGACCTCTAGTATCCCTGGATTGAAGAACATAATCTTGTTAAGATGGCAGTACTGCCAGGCACAGTGGTGCATGCCTGTAATCCCAGTGGCTGGAGAGGCTGAGACAGGAGAATCGTGAGTTCAAAGCCAGCCTCAGCAACGGTGAGGCACTAAGCAACTCAGTGAGATCCTGTCTCTAAATAAAACACAAAATAGGACTGGGGATGCAGCTCAATGGTCGAGTGCCCCTGAGTTCAATCCCTGGTACGTGTACACACACACACACATACACACACACACACACACACACACACAAAGATGGCAGTATTATTCCCAATTTGATCCACAGATTCAATTCAGACCCTACCCATAATTCCAACTAGGTTTTTTGTGTGTGTGTCAGAAAAGGACAAATTGATTGTAAAATTCACATGGAAGTGCAAAAGACCCTGAATACTCAAGTTATTTACTTATTTGGTACTGGAGATTGAATTTAGGGGCACATCACTTCCTGAATTCCCTTCTTTCTTTATTTTTGAGACAAGGCCTCACTAAGATGCTGAGGCTAGCCTTGAATTCGCAATCCTCTCACCTCAGCCTCCTGAATCTCTGGGATTATAGGCATGTGCCACCACACCTGGCATTACCCATGTAATATTTAAGAAGAAGAATAAAATTGGAAGATTCACCCTCCCTAACTTGATCATTTACTACAAAGCTACAGTAATCAAGAAAGTGTGGTACTGGCATAAGGATGGACATGTTGACAAATGGAAAAGAACCAAGAGTCCACAAGAAAAGCCTCACATTAATGGTCAATTGATTTTTGCCAAGAATTTGTGATGATGTGTTTTTATTTGTCAATTTAGCTAGACCGTGGTACCCAGATATTTTGGTCCAACATCATTCTAGATGTTTCTGTGAAGTTATTTTTTTTTTAATTTTTTAAACATTTATTTATTTGCCTTAGTTGTACACAATGCGTTTATTTGTACGTGGTGCTGAGGATCGAACCCGGGCCAGGCACGTGCTAGGCGAGCACTCCACCACTGAGCCACAATCCCAGCCCAAAGTTTTTTTTTTTTTTTTTTTTTTTTTGGTACTGGGGATTGAACTCAGGGGCACTCGACCACTGGGCCACATCCCCAGCCCTTTTTTGTATTTTATTAGAGACAGGGTCTCACTGAGTTACTAAGTGCCTCGC
The DNA here is from genome assembly GCA_025594165.1 of Tamias sibiricus. Taxonomy (NCBI): domain Eukaryota; kingdom Metazoa; phylum Chordata; class Mammalia; order Rodentia; family Sciuridae; genus Tamias; species Tamias sibiricus. Next base: position 17,423,879 of record CM046673.1, on the reverse strand, counting down.
CATTGCTGAGCTGGCTTTGAACTCGCGATCCTCCTGCCTCAGCCTCCCAAAGTGCTGGGATTACAGGCGTGCGCCACCGCGCCCGGCTAAAAGTTATTTTTTTTATGAGACTCATATTGTAATCAGTAGACACTGAGAAAAGCAGATTACTCTTTATGTGTGAGTGGGCCTCATCCAATCAATTGAAAGCTTTAATACAAAGACACTGACCTCTTCAAACAAGAAAGAGTTCTGCCAGCAGACTGACTTTGCACTTGAACTGTAACTTTTACCTGGGTCTCTAGCCTGTTGGCCTACTACCCTGCAGGTTAGGTATGTGCCAAGCCTCCATGATCATGTGATCCAACTCCTTAAAACCTCCTTCCACTGAGCTCCATATGTGGTGTGTGTGTATGTACACATATCCTGGTTCTATTTCTCTGGAGAACCCTGACTTCTAGATTTGGGTACTGAAAATGGTTCTAGAGAACAGAATCTTAAGCATGAGTCCTCTGAATTAGGGTTTCTGGAATTGGTTCTCTAGTCTGATTACATTTAAAGATACTATTGACTGTTCTTCGAGTAATAAAAAAAAACAGCACTGATAGTCTATGGCATGATGTGGCAATAGAAACACGTAGATATCATCATTAGATACTCCTAATCAAATTCCTATAAGGAACAGGGTTACAGGTAAACACGTATATGATACTTCCAAATATTTCTGTCCAACTAAGAAGATAATGAGATTGTCTGGTTGCTACTAATGTTGCTGGACAAAGTGGGAAATGATAATAATGAGCTCAGGGATTCCAATTCCCAGCTCAATCACCACATATATAACCTAAAAAATTATATTTCTGGTTGAAAAGTACCCTTATTTCTATTAGCTGCAGAGCTGAGATTGCCGAAAATCAAACCTAGAATCTCATTCTGCTAGCGAGTGTCATTACAATGCAAACTGAACTCCAAAGTTTACAAGGTTTCTACTGTTATAGTGAGGGCCTTGCTTGGAAAAAAATGGGATCCTTAAAATTGGAATTGGGACATATAGGAAGACTGATGAAACTGGATGCATTGAGTCCCTAAATTCTGCCGTTCCCCTGCTTTGTTTCTTGGTACCAGGGATTGAACCCAGGGGCACTTAACAAATGAACCACATCCCCAGCTCTTTTTTTATACTTGTTTTTTGGGGGTATTTGGGATTGAACTCAGGGGCACTTGGCCACTGAGCCACATCCCTGGCCCTATATTTTGTATTTTATTTTGAGACAGGGTCTCACTAAGTTGCTCAAGGACTCACCAAGTTACTGAGTCTGGCCTTGAACTTACGATCCTCCTGCCTCAGCCTTCAGGGTTGCTGAGATTACAGGCGTGCACAACCAACGCCGGCAAGAGTCCCTAAATTCTGATGGGTCCTCTTTGCCAGTAATAGCAAGCTCTCCACCCACACCTGAGGAGGTTAACCTTACATTGCCTAACAAAACCATAATGAGGTCCTCAGACACAGTTGTCCTTCAAGGTTCCTCGGAACTCACCTCTTCCACCACACTTTGCTTCTGGACCTATAACTAGACATTAGTCCCAGGATTTGCCTAAATGTGCAACACAAAATATAACCCATGAGGAGGTTTGCTACACTTCCAAAGGACTACTCGATTTTTTTTCTAATTTATAAAAACAACATCTCGGGAATAAGTGTGAGAATGGATATGAAGAGTGTGGAGTGATGGTGGGAAGGACACAGAGTTGGGTCGGGAAGAATGGGTTGCCATGGCCACAAGCAGAGATTTAACCTTTCATGTTGTAGCTCAGGGAGCTCGCAAGTACTTCAACAGTTTGTTTAGTTGGTTGGATGAAACATTGACAAAAGGTGGCCCACCGGGTGCCAATTGCAAATGCTAGCCTCGCCTTGTTTTACTGTAAAGGAAGAGCTTCAAAGACTCACCCACGCTGGGAGGACCAGAAGACACACCTCTCACCAATATGTGAGAAATAACTGTGCAAGGGAAGCCCAGTTTCCTTGAAGAAGAGCTCTGCGGTTGCTCTGTCTGGAGGCCACAGAGTGGAAACTGAAAATTAAAGGCAGTGGGGGTAATTGGGTCCCAACTGGTATTGCAGGGGCCAAGTGGCAGCACTCAGCCACCAAGAGCAAGGTGATTGTAGTCACCATACTGGACAGCAGAGTCAGAGCAGCAACTGAGCTGGGGATGTAGCTCACAAGTGGAGCACTGGCTTAACATACTCAAAGCCCTGTGTTGGATTCCCCAGTACCAAAAAGAAAAAGCAGCAATCAGAATAGTCTGATTCACTCAGACCTGTGTGTTCCTAAAAGTGAAATAGATAGGAAATCCAATAAATTCTTATTTGATCTGTAAAAGCAGAAATGTGTCTAGGTCAGGGGAACAAGAGTCTATCCTGAATTGTAAGAATGAAGATCCATGGCCCCTCAACAAATTCCCAGACCTGGGGTGATTTACAGACCCAGAACCCCTTGAAGAAAGTGGAGGCTGGGTCCCCTTGAGGAAGGGCCTGGGACACTGCCAAAATTTATACTATCAATCTTTCTCTCAGACTTCTTAACCAGGGTTAACTGTGCATTGAGGAAAAGGAAATAATGAGACCATTTGGGGACTGCTGGGCACTGGCTCTGAACTGACATTGATTCCAGGAGACTCCAAACATCACTGAGGTCTTCCAGTAAGAGTAGGAGTTTATAGAAGTCAGGTGATCGATGAATTTTAGCTCAAGTCTGTTTCCCAGTGGGCTCAGTATGTCCCGAAACCCATCCTGTGGTTATTTCCCCAGGCCCAGAATGCAAAATTGGGATGGATATATGATAACTATATGTATAATTCCTGACCTGTGGAGTGAGGGCCGTTACAGTAGGAAAGGGCAAGTCAAAGCCACTAAAATTATCTATCCAGGAAAATTGCAAACCAAAACCATTACCATATTGCCAGAGGGATTGTAAAGAGTAGTGCCACATGACAGACTTAAAAGGTCCAGGGATGGTGATTTCCATCATGTCTCCATTCACCTCACCCATGTGACCCTGGCAGAGCACAGATGAAGAACAGTGATTTTGGGTACTCTTAACTAAGAGGCAACTGCCTCTGTAGCTGCTCTGCCTGATGCGGTTTCATTGCTTGAGCAAAGTAGCATCTCCCCTGGTCCCTGATACACTGCTGTTGATCTGGCAAATGCCATTTTTCCTCTGTCCCTGTTAATAAGGACCACCAGAAGCAGTTTGTTTTAATCTGACCAAGCCAGCATACATCTGCACTGTCCTACCTCAGTGGAGCGCCAGCTCTCCAGCCCCATGTCATAATGTAGTCCATGGTGATCTCCTCTCCTTTCCTTCCCACAGGGTATCACTCTGGTCCATTGCATGGTGCATTATGTAGATTGGACTGAATGTTCAAGAAGTAGAGACCACTCTTGACTCATTGGTAAGACACAGGTCAGAGGATGGGAAATAAATTTAACAAAACTTCAGAGGTCCCCTACCTCAGTGAAATTTCTGGGGCTCTTGCAGGGTGGGGTATGTCAAGATAACCCTTCTGAGATGAAGAAAGAATTGTTGCATCTGACCCCTCCTACAACCAAGATAAGGGGGACAGTGCCTAGTGGACCTCTGTGGGTTTTGGAGACAACATATTCCTTAACCTATTCACCAAGTCACCAAAAAAGCTACTAGTTTTCTGCCAGGCATGGTGGAGCACGCCTGTAATCCCAGTAGCTCAGGAGGCTGAGGCAGGAGGATCACGAGTTCAAAGCCAGCCCCAGCAATGGTGAGGCACTTAGCAACTCAGTGATACCCTGTCTCTAAATAAAATACAAAAAAATAGGGCTGGGGATGTGGCTCAGTGGTCAAGTGCCCCTGAGTTCAATCCCTGACCCCCCCCCCCAAAAAAAAACAACTACTAATTTCTTTGAGTGGGACCTGGAACTAGAGAAGGCCCTGCCCCAGGTCCAGGCTGCTATGTGAGCTGCCTGCCTGCCGGGGCCTAAGATGTAGCAGATCCAACAGAGCTGGAATTACACGTGGCAAAAAAGGATGCTGTGGACTGGGATTGTGGCTCAGCGGTAGAGAGCGCTCGCCTAGCACGTGCGTGGCCCGGGTTCGATCCTCAGCACCACGTAAAAAGAAACACATTGTGTACAACTAAAGCAAATAAATAAATATTTTTTTAAAAAAAGGATGCTGTTTGGAAACTTTTCAGACCCCTTTAAGTGAATCACACTGCAGGCCCATGGGAATTTGTCACAAAGCCCTGCTGTCCCCCGTGGATAACTACCCTCCTGTAGGGAAATAGCTCCTATCCTGCTACTGGACTTTAGTTGAGACTGAATGCTTACTCATGGGACACCAAGTCACCATGCAACCTGAACTGCCCATTGTGAACTGAGTGTTTTATGACTCACTAACCCATAAAGGTGGGCATACAGGACAGCACTCTATCATCAGTGAACGTGGCACATACACTTGGCTCTCTGAATCTGCCAGTTCTGCATCTGCAGATTCAACCCTCCATGAATCATTTTTTTTTTTGGGGGGGGGGACTAGAGATTGAACTCAGGGGCCCTCAGCCACTGAGCCACATCCCCAGTCCTATTTTGTATTTTATTTAGAGACATGGTCTCACTGAGTTGCTTAGCACCTCACCATTGCTGAGGCTGGCTTTGAACTGGCAATCCTCCTGCCTCAGCCTCCCCAGCCTCTGGTATTACACGTGTGCACCACCATGCCCAACCAGAAATATTTTTTCAAATTACTTCTATACTGAATATGTAGATCTTTCTTATTATTCCCTAAACAATAGAATATAATAACTATTAACACAGCATTTATATTGTGTTTGTATTGAGAATTATAAATTATTTTGAAATTTATTATTATTATTTGTGTGTGTGTGTGTACTGGGGATTGAACTCAGGGGCACTTGACCACTGGGCCACATCCCCAGACCTTTATTTTTGTATTTTATTTAGAGACAGGGTCTCACTGAGTTGCTAAGTGCCTCGCCATTGCTGAGGCTGGCTTTGAACTTGCGATCCTCCTGCCTCAGCCTCCCAAAGTGCTGGGATTACAGGCGTGCACTACCGCACCCAGCTTCAAAATTATTTAAAGTCTGTGGGAAGATGCATATAGGTTCAATGCAAATACTATACAATTTTATGTAAGAAACTTGGGCATTCACAGATATTGGAATCTATATGTGGGGGGGGGGGGGGGGTTCCTGGAATCCTGTGGGTACTAAGGGGTGAGTATACCTGATTGGCCCAAGTAAACCTGAAGACACAAGTAAATTACATGAAGTGACCCAAATGCTCCTGGTCCCCATTCCAGCTATGCTGCCTGCTGGGAGTTCCATATGATCAGTTGACAGAGTAACAGAAGACTTGGCCTGGTTTGCAGATGGTTCTGCATGATATACAGGCACCACCCTAAAGCAGACAGCTGCAGAGCTCAGCCCCTTGCTGGGATCTCCCTAAAGGACAGTGGTGAAGGGAAATCCTCCCAGTGGGAAGGCCTTCGGGCAGTGCACCTGGTTCTGACTTTGTTTAGATGGAGAAATGGCCAGATATGTAACTAAATACTGATTCATGGACCACAGCCATCAGTTTGGCTGGAGCATCAGGGATTTGGAAATAGTAGGACTGGAAAATTGGTAACCAGAACTTTTGGGGATGAGAAATTTAGATAGGTCTCTCTGAAGGGGGGAAACATGAAGATATCGGTGTCCCATGAGAATGCCCACCAAGAGTGACCTCTGCAGAGGAGGATTTTAATAATCAAGTCACTAAGCTAACTTGTTCTGTGGACAGCCAGCCCTTTTCCTAGCCACCCCTGTCATTGCCCCGGGGACACAGGAAACAGAGTGGCCGTGGTAGAAGGGCTGGAGGTTAAGCCCGGGCTCAGCAACATCGACTTCCACTCACCAAGGCTAGCCTGGCTATGGCCACTGCCAAGTGCCTGATCTGCCAGCAGCAGGAACCCCCGAAATGGTACCATTCCTGAAGGTGATCAGCTGGTGGCAGCTAAGTACACTGGATTACTTCCGTCAGGCAAGCAATAGTGCTTGATCTGTACTGGAATAGATGCTTATTCTAGGTATGGATTTGCCTCCCTGCTCATGATGCTTCTGCCAGTACTACCATCCCTTGTCCACTGTATGGTACTCCACAGAGCATGTAAGTACTGCGTTATGGGATACTGTGTTAGTCAGCTCTCTGTTGCTATAACAAAATGCCCAAGATAATCCACTTCTTCAGAAGGAAAGTCTTCTTTAGGCCCACAATTTTTTGGTCACTTGGCCTGTGATAAGGCAGCATGCCGTGGTGGGGAGCATACGGCAAAAGGAACCCATTCACCTCGTAGCTGGGACATGGAAGAAAGACAAGAAGAGGAAAAGACCAGGGTCCCCCAATTTTCTTTAAGGGCACACCCTCAATGACTTAAAACCTCCCACCAGACCCAGTTCTTAAAAGCTCTCCCACCCCTCAGTAGTGCCACGGGCTGGAGTCCCAACCTTCAACACATGGGCCCTTTGGGGACTTTTATGCAAACCCTGGCTGATATCAGGAAGACTAACCATCACCTAAGAACTCTAGCTCCTCTTCTGGGGAAAGTGTTGGTGCATTTTTGGTACTATGCAGGGCAGTGGTACCATTTTGGATGGAAGTATAACATTGTTATTGACTTTATTGGGATTATTTTTTAAGAATGGTATAAGAATATATGTATGAGTGAGGATGGTTAATTTTATTAGCTTGGCTAGACCATGGTACCCAGAGGTATGGAATTTGATCAAACATGCTAGATGTTTCTGTGAAGGGTTTTTATTTGTTTTGTCTTGTCTTTTTTTGGTTAAAAAAAAAAAAAAAAAAAAAAAAACAGAGGATTGAACCCAGTGGCACCTTACCACTATGCTACATCACCAGCCTTTTTTTTTTTTAATATTTATTTTTTAGTTGTAATTGGACACAATACCTTTATTCTATTTATTTGTATGTGGTTCTGAGGATCAAACCCAGGGCCCCATATGTGTCAGGCGAGTGCTCTACCACTGAACCACAACCCCAGCCCACCAGCCCTTTTTATTTTTTATTTTGAGACAGGATGTCACTAAGTTGCCAAGACTCCCCTTGAACTTGTGATTCCCAAGTCACTGGATTACAGGCATGAGCCACCACGCCTAATATCACCCCCTCCTCAGGTGCTGGGGATTGAACACAGGGCCTTGTGCACGCGAGGTGTGTGCTCTACTACTCACTATATTCCCAGCCCCGGGAAGGTATTTTTCACATGAGATTAACATTTAAATCACCAGATTTTGAGTTAAGCAGATTACCTCTATAATGTGGTGGACCTCGACCAATCAATTGAAGGCCTGAGTAGAAGAACACTAACTTCCCTTAGTAAGAAGTAATCTGCTATCAGAATACCTTTGAACTTGAACTGCAACTCTTTTCTGAATTTCCAGCCCTCCAACCTACCCTGAAGTTTTTGGACTTGCCAAGCCTCTACAATCAGGTGAGATAATTCTATAAAATAAATCTCTCTGCCTTGCTGTATCTTTACACACACACACACACACACACACACACAGTGCTGGTTCTGTTTCTCTGGAGAATCCTAACATACCATTAATTTATGTATTTATTTATTTTTCAATATTTATTTATTTATTTGTTTTAGTTGTACACATGCCTTTATTTTTTACGTGGTGCTGAGGATCGAACCCAGGCCGCACACATGCTAGGCGAGCGTTCTACAGCTGAGCCACAACCCCAGCCCCATACCATTGATTTAAAAGAAAAAAATGTTCCTTTTACAAATGGTCCAGGGCATCTGGATATGGATAAGCAAAAGAACAAATCTGGAGACAAGCCGGGCGCGGTGGCGCACGCCTGTAATCCCAGCATTTGGGAGGCTGAGGCAGGAGTATTGTGAGTTCAAAGCCAGCCTCAGCAATAGCTAAGGTACTTAGCAACTCAGTGATACCCTCTCTCTAATAAAATACAAAAAAATGGGGGGGCTGGGGATGTGGCCCAGTGGTCAAGTACCTCTGAGTTCAATCCCTGGTACCAAAAAAAAAAAAAAAAAAAAATCTGGAGACATTACAGGGGCACAGAGAAAGAGACCATGTGTGGATATGGAGAGGAGGGGGTCATCTAAGCCAAGGAGAGAGGCTTCATGGTGGAACCACACCTTGATCTTGGTCTTCTAGCCCCTAGAACTGAAAGAATATAAATTTGTTCTTTAAGGCCCTCCACTTTAAAAAAAAAAAATTTGAACCCCTTCCTCACACCATATACAAAAATTTAATCAAATATCTGAATATGTGAATTAAAATTATAAAATCCTAAAAAGAAAATATGGAGGTTAATTCTCATGACCTTGGATTAGGCAATAGTTTCACAGATATAACACAAACACAAGCAGTCATATAGATATGTAAGACTTGACCAAAATTTAAAGTTTGTATGTCAAGGGGCACCATCAAAAAAATGAAAAGACAAACTCACAGAATGGGGGAAATGGTTGTGAACTACACACATCTGCAGAGGGACTGATATCCACAAATATAAAAAGAACTCTTGGGCTGGGGTTGTAGCTCAGTGGTAGAGCACTTGCCTAGCATGTGTGAGGAACTTGGTTCAATTCTCAGCACCACGTAAATAAATAAAATACAGATGTGTGTGTGTGTGTGTGTGTGTGTGTGTGTGTGTGTGTGATATACCAAACATTTTAAAAAGAACTATTAAAGCTCAATAATAAAAAGACAAATAATTAAAACATAAAAGGGCAAAGGATTTAAATACAGTTCCTCCCAAAAAGTTATACAAATGGCCCATACATACATGAAAAGATGCTGAACATCACTAGCTATTAGGAAAAAGCAAATCAAAATCACAATGAGATGGAGATGGTGGCGTATGCCTGCAATCCCTGTGACTTGGGAGGCTGAGGCAGGAGGATTGCAAGTTCAAAAAAAGAACTATTAAAGCTCAATAATAAAAAGACAAATAATTAAAACATAAAAGGGCAAAGGATTTAAATACAGTTCCTCCCAAAAAGTTATACAAATGGCCCATACATACATGAAAAGATGCTGAACATCACTAGCTATTAGGAAAAAGCAAATCAAAATCACAATGAGATGGAGATGGTGGCGTATGCCTGCAATCCCTGTGACTTGGGAGGCTGAGGCAGGAGGATCGCTAGTTCAAAGCTAGCCTCAGCATAGCTAAGGTACTTAGCAACTCAGTGATACCCTCTCTCTAATAAAATACAAAAAAATGGGGGGGCTGGGGATGTGGCCCAGTGGTCAAGTACCTCTGAGTTCAATCCCTGGTACCAAAAAAAAAAAAAAATCCTAAAAAGAAAATATGGAGGTTAATTCTCATGACCTGGATTAGGCAATAGTTTCACAGATATAACACAAACACAAGCAGTCATATAGATATGTAAGACTTGACCAAAATTTAAAGTTTGTATGTCAAGGGGCACCATCAAAAAAATGAAAAGACAAACTCACAGAATGGGGGAAATGGTTGTGAACTACACACATCTGCAGAGGGACTGATATCCACAAATATAAAAAGAACTCTTGGGCTGGGGTTGTAGCTCAGTGGTAGAGCACTTGCCTAGCATGTGTGAGGAACTTGGTTCAATTCTCAGCACCACGTAAATAAATAAAATACAGATGTGTGTGTGTGTGTGATATACCAAACATTTTAAAAAGAACTATTAAAGCTCAATAATAAAAAGACAAATAATTAAAACATAAAAGGGCAAAGGATTTAAATACAGTTCCTCCCAAAAAGTTATACAAATGGCCCATACATACATGAAAAGATGCTGAACATCACTAGCTATTAGGAAAAAGCAAATCAAAATCACAATGAGATGGAGATGGTGGCGTATGCCTGCAATCCCTGTGACTTGGGAGGCTGAGGCAGGAGGATTGCAAGTTCAAGGTCAGCCTGGGTAATTTTTTTTTTTGGTGAGGTGGTACCCCAGGAATTGAACTCAGGGGCACTCAACCACTGGTGTAGCCCCCCTATCTCCAGCCCTATTTTGTACTTTATTAGAGACAGAGTCTCACTGAGTCTCTAAGTGCCTCCGTCCATTGCTGAGACGCTGGCATTTGAACGCGCTGCATCCTCCTGCCTCAGCCTCCCGAGCCAACATGGGAAATACAGGCTTGCACCACTGCACTGGCTCCAGTGCATTTTTGACACAATATTTTTTCAATTGGCAAAGAATTTACACTTCAGATCAACCAGTTTTGCCCCGTGTCATGGTGACATGGTAGCTAGGAGTCCTACACTCATTTCTAATCTTCCCCTTCCCCAATACTTCTTCTCTTCCCATTCCTCTGATGGCATCGCACTCCACCACCTCCACCACCTTTTTTTTTTTTTTTTTGAGACAGAGTCCCACTGTGTTGTCCCAGGCTGGTCTTGACCTCATGAGCTCAAGTGATCCTCCTGCTCAGCCCCCAGTAGGAGCTGGGACCACTGACACAGGCGACTACATCTCGGCCTAGGCCCATTCTCTCTCTCTCTCTCTCTCTCTTTTAATTTTTTTTCTAGTTGTAGTTGGACACAATACCTTTATTTTATGTATTTATTTTTACATGGTACTGAGTATTGAACCCTCGGCCTTGCTCATGCCTAGGCGAGCGCTCTACCCGCTGAGGCCACAACCTAGGCCCCTTCTCTTAAAAACTCTCCTACCACCCACTAGCACCAAGCTGGGGACCAGACCTTCCACACCTGGGCCTGCAGGGGAGATTCAGGATTCAAACCAGGGCACGGGGGAGGATGGAAGTCAGTTGTCTGAGTGGACTGGGACCTGTGTCAATCATGTTTGCTGCCCTGTGTCCAAGGCCTGCCACCACTTGCATGGGCAAACAGTAGGTGCTCAAGGAGCTGCTCAGTGGCAGAACGCTCACCTAGCTCGTGTGAGGCACTGGGTTCAAGCCTCAGCACCACAGAAAGATAAATAAAATAGAGGTATTGTGTCCATCTACCACTTAAATTATATCAAAAGGAAAAACCATAGGGCTCAATATGTGTTTTGATGGATGACTCCATGCAACTGCTTGGGGAGAACAAGGAAGGAGTCCCGGCCCCAGGTTGCCAAACCCTATAGGTTGAAGGGACGGCTAGAAGGACAGTCACATATTGTCAAGGCACCTCTGGCACAGTTTTCTTTTTGCAAAATTAAGATTCATTCACATCTTCACACCTTTTGGGCCTACGGAGACGGTATTAGGCTCCTCGAGAGAAACAGAGACAACAGCATGTCTGTGAAGAAACTAGATCTAGGGCCCGGGGACTATAGCTCAGTGGTAGGTTAAAAAAAAAAAAAAAAAAAAAAAAAAAAAAAAAGAGATGCCTGCCTGGCACGCACAAGGCCCTGGTTCAATCCCCAGCACCACAAAAAAACAAACAAACAAACCTAGAAACTAGCTCTAGGAGTGAGGGTGTAGCTCAGCGATAGTGCAGCATGGGTGAGGCTCTGGGTTCTGTCCCAGCACCACTAGATATCAAGAAACAAATTAAAAGATCTAGAGCCAGAAGAAGACTCTAAAAAAGATATTGCCTCATGCGACTGTGGAGGCTGAGAAGTCCCACGGTCTGGGAAGCTGAGAACCCGAAAAGCCAGTGGTGAAGTTTGAAGGCCTGAGTGCCACGGTTGGCTGTGTCTGTGGGTTTCCCAAACCTGTGCATTCAACCGAAAAAAGATCAAAACTATTTTTTTTTTTTTTTTTTTATTTGGTACCGGGGATTGAACTCAGGGCACTCAACCACGTGGGCCACATCCCCAGCCCTTTTTTTGTATTTTATTAGAAACAGGGGTCTCACAGAGTTGCTAAGGGCCCTCGCCATTGCTGAGGCTGGCTTTGAACTCGCGATCCTCCTTGCCCTCAGCCTCCCAAGTGCTGGGATTACAGACGTGCGCCACCACGCCCCGGCCCAAGATCAAAACTATTTTTAAAAATTGGGGAGTGTGTTACTGAACACAGAGACCCTTTTTCCCCCTTGGTACACGTCCCTAAACAATGCAGCTTAACAACTATTTACATAGCACTTATATTGTATTAGGTATCATACATAATTTAGAGATGATTCAAAGTCTGCAGGGGAGCCAGGGTGCGGTGGTGCACCACCTGTAAATCTCAGCAGCTCGGAGGCTGAGGCAGGAGGATCGTGAGTTCAAAATCCATTAGCCTCAAAAAGCAACTTAGTGAGGTGCTAAGCAACTCAGGGAGACTGTCTCTAAATATAAAATACAAAACAGAGCTGAGGATGTGGCTTCATGGTTGAGCGGCTCCCCCTAGGATTCATTCTCCAGTACCAGAAAAAAAAATAAAATAAAGTCTGCAGGGAGTGGGGGGAGGTTCTACGCAACACAGACTACGACGCCATTTTGCAGGCAGGACCTGGAGTCACCCATTGGGTATCTTCACCCGTCGATCGAGGGTCCTAGACACAGCGCCCTGCAGGTGCTGAGGGCACTTCTCATGCCCGGTACCACACTGTCTGTATTACTGAGGCTTTAGAGTAAGTTTTGAAAATTGAGAAATCTGAATTCTCCAACGTAGGTTCTTCTTTTTAGTGCTGGGAGTGGAATCCAGGGTGTCATGCATGCTAAAGGCAAAGCGCTCTAGATCCCGGAGCTGCCCCCCCAGCCCAAATTTGTGTCTTTTATTAAGGTTTACTTTCTGGGGGTGAAAATGTGTATTCAGGTCTCTGCCTTCTTTGATTAGGTTGTCTTTTTAGTTTCAAGTTGTGAGAGTTCTTTTTATATATTTTGTATACAAGTCCTTTGTATGTTGATTTGTAAATCTCTCCTCTCATTCCGTGGGATTTCTTTTTCACTTCTTTTTTTTTTTTTAATATTTATTTATTTACTTTAGTTGTAAATAATGCAATGCATTTATGTTTTACATGGTGCTGAGGATCGAACCCAGGCCGGCGCACTTGCAAGGCGAGCGCTCTGCCACTGAGCCACAACCCCAGCCCTTTTTTTTTTTAGTTGTAGGTGGACCACAATACCTTTATTTTATTTATGTGGTGCTGAGGATCAAACCCAAGGACCTCACACATGCGAGATGAGCACTTCTACCACTGAGCCATAGCCCCAAGTCCCCTCTTTTTCACTTTCTTGATGGTAATAATACACAACACCTAAAAGCTTTTAACGTTGATGAAGTCTAATTTATCTGTTTTTTTTTTCTTTTGATGCCTGTGATTTGGTATCATATCCAAGTAACCTTGCCTAATCCAGGGTCTTGGAGATTCATTCCTCTTACACAGTAGAGATCAATTTAATTCTTTCTCGTGGATATTCAGGTTTGTCCCAGCACGTTTATGATAAGATTATTTTTTCACACTGCATGATTTGGGTGCATTTGTCAAATGCTTTTTTCATTTTTTAAAAAGAATTTCAGTGCTTGGGCTGGGGTTGTGGCTCAGTGGTAGAGCGCTTGCCTAGTATGTGTGAGGCACTGTGTTCAATCCTCAGCACCACATAAAAATAAACAAAATAAAGGCATTCTAGTCTAAAATTACACAAAAATTTCTTTCAACTACAAAAAAATTTTTTTAATGACTAAGAAAAACTTCAGGGCTAGGGATTGAATGTAGGACTCACACTGTGTTAGTTAGCTTTCCATCACTGTGATAAAATGCCTGGATAAACAACTTAAATGAGAAAAAGGTTATTTGGCTCATAACTTTAGAGTGTTCAGTCTGTGGACCCGTTCGCTCATTCTCTGGGCCTGCAGGGAGGCAGCACATATCATGGCGGGAGCGGCGTGTGGTGGAGCACAACCTCTCACCTCAAGGAAGCTGGGGACATTGACAGGAAGGGGCCGGGCTCACAGTGGTCCTCTTCTGGGGCACACCCCCAGGACCTAACTTCCTTCCACTAGGCCCCACCCCTTTACACGTTCCGCCACTTCCCAAGAACACCACAGACTGGTGACCACACCTTGGCACATGGACCTTTGGAGGATATTTGAGATCCAAACTGTGACACGCACACACTACCACTGAGCTACCCCCACCAGCCCCTCAGGTGCCTTTTTAAATATAAGTAAAATTTGGAACAAGAGTGTTGGCTAAAAACATATTGTTTATCTGAAATTATCAAATTCAATAGGGTACCCTGTAACTTTACACTTGCTGAATCCAGCAACTCTATACTGGCAATCTAGTGGGAAGAGGCCAGGGAAGCTGCAGGTCTTCCCGCAGTCACAGCTCAGTCAGGGCTCAGCGCAATACAGAAAAGTGGCAGTTGAATAATATTGAAATGCTTGATAATAACAAATAATATTCAGGAAGACATTTCCATCTGTTCTGAACACGTACAAACTTTTTGAATTTCCTTTTTTTTTGGTACCAGGGATTGAAACTCAGGGCAGTGGACCATTGGGCCACATCCCCAGCCCTTTTTTGTATTTTATTAGAGACAGGGTCTCGCTGAGTTGCTAAGTGCCTCGCCATTGCTGAGGCTGGCTTTGAACTCGCGATTCCTCCTGCCTCAGCCTCCCAAAGTGCTGGGTTACAGGCGTGTGCCACCGCGCCCGGCTTGAACTTCCTTAAAACATACAGGATAACAGTTATTTGCACAGCATTTACTTTGTATTAGCTATTATGTGTTGTCCAGAGATTAGTTTAAAGTATATATTGGGTAGGAATATCATGCTAAGTGAAATAAGCCAATCCCCCCAAACCAAAGGCTGAATGTTTTCTCTGATGATCAGATGCTGGTCCGTGGTGGTCGGGGGTGGCTAGGGAAGGATTAAGAACTTTGGATTGTGCAGAGGGCAGGTGAGGGTGAGAGAGGGGGTGTGGGGATGGGAAGGACAGTGAATGACACAGACATTACTACCACTACATACACCGTATGATTACGCTACCAGTGTGACTCTTCCCTGTGTTCAGCCCAGAGGAAACGAGATGTTGTGCCCCATTTTGTGTACAATATGTCAAAATGCATTCAACTGTCCTGTATGGAGCTAATTACAACAAATTAAAAAAAATTTTTAGATGAATTAGTAGGGCTGGGGCCGTGTTGCTCAGCAGTAGTGCACTTGGCTGTGCATGTGTGAGGCACTGGGTTCGTTTCTCAGCACCCACATATAAATAAATAAAATAAAGATCTATCAACCACTAAAAAAAAGTTTTTTAATTACTTTTTTTAATTACTAGCCAGGCATGGTGGTTGCACGCCTGTGATCCCAGCACTTGGGAGGCTGAGGCAGGAGGATTGTGAGTTCAAAGCCAGCCTCAGCAATCGAGAGGCACTTAGCAACTCAGTGAGACCCTGTCTCTAATAAAAAATACAAAAAAAAGGGGGGGGCTGGGGATGTCGCCCAGTGGTGAACTGCCCCCCCCCCACAATCCCGAGATTCAATGGTACCAAACAAAAAAAGCTAAAAGGGCAATTCTTACGCTATGTATATTTTACCATAATAAAAAATTTTCAAAAATCCAGTTAAAAAGAAAATATGACACACAGCTTTGTTCTAGTCACAGAGAGGCCGATGGGTGCGAGAGCAGATCTGTATCCCCATGTCTGCCCAGTCATCTCCTTGCTGTGTGACCTCTCTCAAACATCTTGGTCTCTCTGTGCCTTGCCTGTGAAATGGGTTTTATGCTATGTGTGATGGGCGCAGGGCTAACGACTGGGGACCTGGCTGACATCATTGGGGCACCAGCTATTTATGACTGTTTGGTGCCTTTGCTTAGTCTCCATTTTAAAATGAAAGGTGCTTCAGACCACGCTGGAGTTCCCTGAGCCTCCACGGCAGGCCTATCTCCCTCTCTCCCCTCTCTCTCTCTCTCTCTCTCCCTCTCCTCTCTCTCTCCCTCTCTCTCCAGCCCAGGCTGGATTCCAGGTCAGAATGAGGCCAACCCCCCACCCGTCCCTCGCAGTGACCTAATCCAACCTGGACACATCCCCAGAGACTCTTGAAATTCACAACCCTGGTCCCACATCCTGGCTATTCCGGACATTTCCTGGCCCCTCCTGGAGCTCCAAGCCAGCCTCCCTGTCCAGGAAAACAATTTTTCTCTTGTACCAAGAGAGGCCCCTGGAGGGTAAGCGGCGGCCCTGGCTGCTGCAGGGAAATTCCACAGCTCGGAGAGCGAGGCCTCAGCTCCCGGGGCCGCCGCAGGCCGCCCAGGTATCTCTGAAAGCCCCTGGAGGCTCCCCGCACCCACAGAGGAGAGCCCCCCCAGCGCTGCCCTTGCTGAGATGTGGCCGGCTGGGTAGTACCCTGGAGCTCCGTCTGCTGTCCCCATCCCCGGGAACACTGGACACTTGTGGGTTTCTGGTGGGTCCCTTCCTCTGCAGCTCCCTGTTCTTGCTTCAAAGCAGCCCCTTGTGAGACGTGGGGCCTGGCCAAGGCCCTGGGCACACCCAGCATGCTGGGGGCACAGAAAACTGGGCATGTGTGTGCGTGTGTCCGAGCCCTCCTCCGCTCTCGGTGAACGGCCTCTTTGAAGATGACCTTGGGTCTCGGAAGCCTCAGTGGGGGGAGTAGCCGGTGCCCACCTCTGCTCCAAAACCACAGGCTGCTTTTTTCGGGGATGTTCTGGGGTGTTGGGAGGGTGGGTTTAGGCTCGACCTCAAGCCCCTGGTCCTGCAGACACTCAAGGCTGCTATTGAGGGCGGCCCCTGCCAGGCTCTGGGCTCCCCCACAGGCTGGGGACTGGGATGTGTTTGGGTGGATATCTCACTGCGGCTGTTTTACAAGGTGCAAGTTAAAGACATGAAATAACACCTCCCCTCCCCAGGGTCCCATGTCCCCATCCACACCCGCCTGAGGTGGGCCCCACGTCCCCAGCTCACACTCCGATGGCCGCGGGCCCTTGCGGCTGGCCTCCTGGGAGGGCGATGGGAGAGGAGCGGGTCGTCCGAGATGAGTAAGTTGGCGTGCGAGTAGGAGGGGGCCCAGTGGGCAAAGGAGGTGGGACCAGGTCACACCCGAAGGTCAGCCAACACCCCAAACAGAAAATAGCGAGCGTTGGGGGGGTGGGAACCGGGGGCCTGGGGTGGCCGTGGGGGGTGGGGTGGCCCCGCTGCTGTGGAAAGCACCCAGCGGCGACCACAGAGCCAGCACAGAGGGCCAGGGGGCCACAGCTCTGCTCCGAGGCTCGGAGCCCAAGTTTGAGCGCAGGGACTCAGACAAACCCTCACAGGGCACGACCTAGCAGCACGAGTGCACCCAGTCACAGCGGGTTTGCAGGGACAGCCCTGGGCCAGCAAAACTGCTCCACAGACAGAACCTCACAGCGCACTGCACCTGACCTCGGGGACAGGACGCTGAGTGACAGAAGCCACACACAGGGGCCACGCGGTGTGTGTGAGCTCCCCAACGCAGAATGTCCCAAACAGGCGAAAATCCATAGAAAGCATCCCTGTGACTGCAGGGCCTGGATGGGGGGTGGGGAGTAGTGACTTTTAGGGGGTATGGAATATTCTGGAACTAGGTAGAAGTGATGGCCGCAGACCGTGCTGCAAGTGTACAGACACACGGAGCTGCTCGCATTCAAAATAGCTAACGTGATGAATTTTACGTGCTTTTAATAAAATAACTTTTTATACTTTTTTTTTTTTTTTTGGTACACCAGGGGATGGAACCCAGGGGCAGTTAATCACAGAGCCCCATGCCCAGCTACGTTTTAAAATATTTTATTGTAGAGACACTGAGTTGATTAATAAGGCCTTGCTAAGTTGCCGAGGCTGGCTTTGAACTTGCGATCCTCCCTGCCCTCAGCCTCCCAATTGGTGCCTGGGATTACAGATTCGCGCCACCATGATCGGCTTTACCTGCTTTTTTTTTTTTTTTTTTTTTAGATATTTATTTTCTAGTTGTAGTTGGACACAATACCTTTATTTTATTTATTTTTATGTGGTGCTGAGGATCGAACCCGGGGCCCTCACACATGCCAGGCGAGCGCTCTGCCACTGACGCCCCAGCCCCCCAGCCCCCTTTAACCCATGTTTTTTTTTTTTTTTTTTTTTTTTTTTCTTTTAACAAGTTGCTTTGAAATCACCCAAGAACCTCCAAGGGCCACCACTTTGCCCCCGGTGGGCTGCACTAATTCCCGAGGGAGAACACACACGGCACCTGTGCGTCTGACACGGCCTGGGGGGTGTCGGCTGCGATGTGGAGGTGGTTGTCAAAAACCAGCCTGGCTCCCCCCTACTCAAGTGGAATTGTCACATACCTCCCGCAGTTCAAATGTGGCTTGTTCCCCTCAAGACCTGTTTACTAGGAACTTGGTCCACCAGCGTAATGGCACTGAGAGGGTGGTGGGACCTTTAAGATGAAGTGCTGAGTGGGAGGTGGGTAGGTCTTTGCCATGTGGGATTAGGCCCCTCAAGGCTAGACTAGCTGCTTTGAGGGGGGGCTGTTACACTGTTACAAATCAATTATCCCTGGTGTTCCGTCCTCTACCATGAATGTCTTCTCTACTCTGGCACACATTCTCGCCACGCGATGCCAATCCGCTATGACATAGGCATGACCCCTTTAACCAGATACTGCCACCCAATTTTGAACTTTCTAGCCTCCAGAACTATGACTAGATAAACCTTTTCACTATGTAACCTACCAATTTTTTTTTTAATATTTATTTTCTAGTTGTAGTTGGACACAATACCTTTATTTTATTTATTTTTATGTGGTGCTGAGGATCGAACCCGGGGCCTCACACATGCCAGGCGAGCGCTCTGCCACTGAGCCCCAGCCCCAGCCCCCTTTACCTGTTTTTTTTTTTTTTTTTTTTTTTTTTTTAACAAGTTGCTTTGAAATCACCCAAGAACCTCCATGGGCCACCACTTTGCCCCCGGTGGGCTGGCACTAATTCCCGAGGGAGAACACACACGGCACCTGTGCGTCTGACACGGCCTGGGGGGGCTGCGATGTGGAGGTGGTGTCAAAACCAGCCTGGCTCCCCCTACTCAAGTGGAATTGTCACATACCTCCGCAGTTCAAATGTGGCTTGTTCCCCTCAAGACCTGTTTACTAGGAACTTGGTCACCAGCGTAATGGCACTGAGAGGTGGTGGGACCTTTAAGATGAAGTGCTGAGTGGGAGGTGGGTAGGTCTTGGCCATGTGGGATTAGGCCCCTCAAGGCTAGACTAGCTGCTTTGAGGGGGGGCTGTTACACTGTTACAAATCAATTATCCCTGGTGTTCCGTCCTCTACCATGAATGTCTTCTCTACTCTGGCACACATTCTCGCCACGCGATGCCATCCGCTATGACATAGCATGACCCCTTTACCAGATACTGCCACCCAATTTTGAACTTTCTAGCCTCCAGAACTATGACTAGATAAACCTTTTCACTATGTAACCTACCAAGCCTCAGGGTGTTTTATTATAGCAACACAAAATGGACTAAGATACATGCCTTAGAGTAAGCCCAAGAGAAACTACTAGAAATGTTCAATGGAGTCCGTAGCAGGACAAACCTGGAACCTACCTGAATGAAGTGGCAGAATAGTGTGGAGCCATTAAAAGTGTGTGTGAGAAGGATGGGTAGCATATAATCACCACTTAGAAATAGTGTCACCAGGAAGCCGGGCGCGGTGGCGCACGCCTGTAATCCCAGCACTTTGGGAGGCTGAGGCAGGAGGATCACCGGTTCACAGCCAGCCTCAACAATGGCAAGGCACTTAGCAACTCAGTGAGACCCTGTCTCTCATAAAATACAAAAGAAGGGCTGGGGATGTGGCCCAGTGGTCGAGTGCCCCTGAGTTCAATCCCCGCTACCACAAAAAAAAAAAAAAAAAAAAAAAAAAGAAATAGTGTCACCAGGAAAAAGCATTACTGTCATGAGTCTTCCAAGATTGTACAAACAGCATGATGCCATTGATTGATTGATTGATTGATTGGAAATACTGATATTGAACCCTGGATGCTCTACAGGGGTATACTACATCTACAGTCCTTTTTTTTAATATTTATTTATTTACTTTAGTTGTACACAATGCAATGCATTTATGTTTACGTGGTGCTGAGGATCGAACCCGGGCCGTGCACGTGCGAGGCAAGCACTCTACCACTGAGCCACAACCCCAGCCCTACAGTCCTTTTTATTTTTCATTTTGAGACAGGGTTAAGTTGCTAAGGCTGGCCTTGAACTTGAAATTCTCCTGCCTCAGCCTCCTGAGTCTCTAGGATGACAGGCATACACCACCATGCCTGGCTAGCATGGTACCTTTTTAATAATAAATATGTATATGTTCTAGTAATTCATAGAAGTACCATAAAAATATAGAGAAAGAAATAAAAAGGACGAGTGGCGATTGGAGTGAAGGGTTCCCTGGGCAATGGTATGAGTATCCTGTGGGTGCTGTAACAAGTTACCACAATCTAGGGGTCTTAACACCGAAGCTATTTATTCTCTCACAGTTCTGGAGGCCAGAAATCCAAAATCAAGGTGTCAGCAGCATGGTTCCTTCCAACAGCCACGAGAATCTGTTCCAAAACTCTCTCCTTTGCTTGTCATTGGCTGTCTTCACTATGTGTGGGTGTCTGTCTCCAAATTTTACTTTGTGGGTGTGTGTGCAGTGCAGGCGGTGGAACCCAGGGCCTCATGCATGCTAAACCCTCGCCCTTGTATAAGGACAGGAGTCATGTTGAGTCGAACCTGCCGCAAATCCAGGATGGCTGTATCTTGAGATCTTTACTTTATACCTGCCATCCCAGCCATGGAGGAGGCTGAGGCAGGAGGATCACAAGTTCAAGACCAGCCTGGACCAGACTGGCCCCTGTGATAGTTAATTTTAACATGCCAACTTGACCGGTCTAAGGGATGCCCAGATAGCTAGTAAAGCATTATTCAGTGCCCCAAACAAAGAGTGTGAAATTGCCCCTAACACTCAGTTTGGGAAAAAGGACTAGAAGTAAAGATGTACAAGCTATTTGACTAGAGGTTCTTGCATTCAGGAATTTGCTCCAATAAAATTATGCAAGTATCTAAAAAGCAGGATACTAGGAGTTCTATGGCAGCTTGGAAAATCCTAGGAGCTACTTGTCTATGAGAAGGGTCTTGTTAGATCAGTGATAGGCTACTTATATGAAATATTATGCACTTTGGGGGGTTTTATTGAGTTTAGGTCTCACTATGTTGTCCAATTTGGCCACAAACTTGTGAGCTCAAGTGATCCTCCTGCCTCAGTCTCCCAAATAGCTGGGACTCTAAGTACACACCACCACACATGGCCATTTGCAATTTTATAAGTTTAAACATAGGGCTACCACATGACCCAGGAATTGGACTACTAGACCCAAAGAATTGAAAGCAAGAGTTTAAATGAATCCTTTTTTTTTTTTTTTTTTTTTTTTTTTTTTTTGGTACTGGGGATTGAACTCAAGGGTACTTAACCACTGAGCCACATCTCCAGCCCCCCCCCTTTTTTTTTTTGTATATTATGTAGAGACAGGATCTTGCTGACTTGCTTAGGGCCTTGCTAAGTTGCTGAGGCTGACTTTGAACTCACAATCCTCCTGCCCCAGCCCCCTGAGCCACTCAGTTTATAGGTGTAAGCCTCTGGGATTACAGGTGTGTGCCACTTAAATGAATCCTTATACAGGACTGTCCACAGCAAACCCATTCACCACAGGTGGAAACAATCCAAACACTCATCAGCAGATGAATAGATAAACAAAACCTGGTCCATCCACATGGTGGAATATTACTCAGCCATGAAAAGGAACAGAGAACCAACGCAGGCTACAACATGGGTGAACCTCAGAAACATGAGGAGGAGTGGAAGAAGCCAGACACAAAAAGTCACATGGCGTGTGACTCCATTGATATGAAATGTCCAGAATGGGAAAAATCCACAGAGACAGAAAGCAGATCAGTGGTTGCCAGGAGCTGGGGCAAGAAAGTGGGGGCGTGACCGCTGAAGGGGACAGGGTCTCCTTCCGGGATGGTGTTCTAGGACAGACAGGTGGCGGTCGCGCATTAGGCCACTTCATTGTTCTTTGAAACGTCACCTGTCGCCTCCGTTAGAAGAGGGCGCTGGCTTCAGGCTGCGCGCGGGGGCTGGCTCTGTCCTTGGGCAGGTCGCTCCCCTCCCTGGCCGAGGTTCCCACCTGGCGACGGGAGGGATGCTGAACTTGCCCCCTGTGTTCCTCTGGGTGGCGCCCGGCCGGGGAAGGGGCGCTGGGCTGCAGCCCCTCGGCGGGGCCCGAGCCCGGAGGAGGGCGCCGGGCGGCCCGGGAGGAGCGGGCGGCGGCTCCACGCTGCGGTCTGCGGCCCCGCCTCGCCGGGCGCCGTGTCCTCGGCGTGGGCCGCAGGCGCTGGCAGAGCCGGGGATCCCAGGGCGGCGGGGAGAGGCCCGACGTCCGCGGGGGCGGGTGGCCAGGCCAAGGCTGCAGGAGGCCTGGGGCCTCCGGCGGGCAGGCGGCAGCTGCGGGCCGCGTCCGGGCTGGGAGGCTCCTGCGAGGCCGGAGCCGGAGGCCGCGGGTGGCCCGGCGCCCTGGGGTGGCTGTCCGCAGGAATCCGCGGGGAGCGGCTCTGAGCGCCCCGCCAGCAGGTCGCCCGCCCAGGGCCCGGGGCTGGGAAGGGGCGCCCGAGACCGCCACGGGGACAGAGCTGGCTGTCCTCCCTCGGCTCACACACCTGCCCTGGTCCCCGTCGCCCTGAGAGCCTGCGGCGGGTCCCCCGGTGGCTCCTGCCTCCCCTCCCCCACGAGAGCCAGACCCCGCCACCCCCCCTCCAGGGACGCCGCCTTGTTCTCCATCACCCCCAGGCCTTTGCCACGCTGGTCCTCCCACCCGCACACTGTGGCTCTAGCCTGGCCGATTCTTTTTCTTTTTCTTTTCTTTTCTTTTTCTTTTTTTTTTTTTTAACCAGGGATTGAACTCAGGGGCACTTTACCACGGAGCCACACCCCTCAGCCCTTTTTAAAAAAATATTTATTTATTTGTTTTAGTTGTACACAATGCTTTTATTTGTACGTGGTGCCGAGGATGGAACCCAGGCAGCGCGCATGCTAGGTGAGAGCTCTACCACTGAGCCACAACCCCAGCCCTCTTTTTTATATTTTATTTAGAGAAAAGGGTCTCACTGAATTGCTTAGAGCCATGCTAAGTGCACAGGCTGGCTTTGAACTTGCAATCCTCCCGCCTCAGCCTCCCAAGCCGCTGGAATTACAGGTGTGCACCACCACACCCTGCACCTGGCTGATTCTTCTCCCTCCACAGTTTCAAGATCCCTCCTGCCTCCCTGCCAGCTGCTTGTGCACCCCCCATCACAACTCCAGCCTCCCCGGAATTTCTGAGCACATATCTGGGGTTATAAATCCTGGGGTGTTGCTGGGAGGCTTGGAGAGGTAGGCGTTTCTCAGACTTTGCCATTGGAGCTGGCATGTGTCTTTGTCCTGGAGAAGATGCCAACCCCACTGCTATGGGTCAGGCATGATGGTATGCACTGGGAGTAAATGACAGTCCCACACTCATGAAAACACAACAAAGAAGATGATTTGAAAGAGTGAAGAGCATTTGAAAGAAATGCCTGGTGAAGGTAGTTTGCATTTGGGTTCTTTCTTATTTATTTACTTGCGTATTATTTATTGAATCAGAGTCTCACTGTATTGTCAGGCTGGACTCAAACTCCTGGGCTCAAGTGATCCCCCTGCCTCAGCCTCTGGAGTGGCTGAGTCCTTGGGTTTGTGCCACCATGCCTGATGAGTGAAGGTGTTTTGCTCGGGGGTCAGGGAAGGCCTCCTGAAGTCATGACATTTAAGCCAAGACCTGAGTGACCATTGAGGAAGAACCATGTAAATAGGGAAGAAGAGAATTCCAGACAGTGGAATCAGCTTGTGCAAAGGCCCTGGGGTAGGAAAGTGCTTGGTTACTGATGGGAAAGTGAGGAGACTGTTATGACTGGAGTGGAGTGAGGAAGGAGAGAGGAGATGAGCTGGAGGTTTGAGCCAGTCAGATGACATGAGTCCTTGCAGATCTCAGCAAGGAGGTGGGTTTTGTTCTAAAAGCAATAGGGAGCCACAGAACTCGCGTGATTTATTATTTTGAGATGTCCCCTGGGGCTGGCCGGCAATGTCCGGTGGTGGAGCCAGGACCAGGGCAGGGCTTCGGGAGGGGGACAGTGGTTGGATGTGTGGGTTTTGGAGGCTGAGAAGACAGGCCTTGGGAAGGAGGAGGGAGAGGAGCCTTAGATGCCCCTCAGGTCTTGAGACCCACACTGAGGAGATGGTGGGGTTGTCAACTGAGACAGGACAGCTTGCAGAGGGGATGCTGGGTCCACAAACCTGGGCTGGGCCAGCTGGGCTCCAGATGGAGCCAGTGGCCTTGCAGGCGAAGAACAGCGTTTAGTGCCCAGGCCTGCCGGCCTCCACTGGGGAGAGTGGGGAGGCGGCTCAGGCCGAGCCCTGACCCCAACTCTGGGCACTAGGAGGGTCCGTCCTATGTTTCCAGCCTGATCCTCTCCTCCCAGCTGGGAGCCAGAACCAAGCTGAACCGTCCAGATGTGTGGTTGGACACAGCTGGACCATGGGGTTTGGAGGAGGCCCTGCAGCCCCGCCACCCCGCGGGTCAGGCCTCCCTGTGGCCTTGCTGGCCGCAGCCCGGCTGGGCGTGGGGGCAAGACTGCTTTGGTTTTGAGTCTCTGGCTGAAACTGCAAAGGTTAAAAAAACAATCACCAGCAGGGCCAAGGCGTCGCCCCTCCAAGACATTAATCCCAGTACCAGGCGGGAAAAACAGGCCGGGACCCCCGCCAGCCCAGACTGGCTCAGGGGTCGGGAGGGCAAAAGGCTGGGCCTCAGCAGCCCTCTGGCCATGGCAGGGGACTCGGTCTCCCACCGGAACACGGCATGTCTTCTGCAAAGAGCAGCCCCTGTTCCCTCCAAGCAAGGCTGGCCCTGAACCAGGCTGCCACGTGGGTGGTGGGGATCGGACTGGGTGGACGAGGGTGGTCAGGACCTGGGGCCTCGGGGTTTTTTAATATTTATTTATTTGCTTTTAGTTGTGCACAATGCCTTTATTTTTACGTGTGCTGAGGATCAAACCAGGCAGTGCACGTGCTAGGCGAGCGCTCTACCGCTGAGCCCCACCCCAGCCCCATACCTCTGGTCTTTTAACCAGTACAATGGGCAAACACCAGCAACCAGCTTAAGGAGTCCCCCTTTCTCCTCCTCCTCCTCCCTCTTCCCCCACTGCTAGGGTGGAATGAGGGCTTCACACATGCCAGGCAAGCACCCCACCATTGAACTGTATCCCCAACTGTGGTCATTATTCTTTTTTGGGGGGCACCAGGGGTTGAACTCAGGGGCACTTGGCCACTGAGCCACATTCCCAGCCCTATTTTGTATTTTATTTGGAGACAGGGTCTCACTGAGTTGCTAGTGCCTCACTTTGCTGAGGCTGGCTTTGAACTCGAAATCCTCCTGCCTCAGCCTCTCGGATTGCTTTTTATATTTTATTTAGAGACAGGGTCTCGCTGAGTTGCTTAGGGGGGCTGGGGTTGTGGCTCAGTGGTAGAGCGCTTGCCTAGCGCGTGTGAGGCACTGGGTTCGATACTCAGCACCACATAAAGTAAATAAATAAAGGTACTATGTCTATCTACAATTAAAAAAATATTAAAAGCAAAAAAGTTGCTTAGGGCCTTACTGAGTTGCTGAAGCTGGCCTCGAACTTGAAATCCTCCTGCCTCAGCCTCCTGAGCCGCTGCGCCTGGCTCTGGTCATTATTCTTTTTTTTTTTTTTTAATATTTATTTATTTACTTTAGTTGTACACAATGCAATGCATTTATGTTTACGTGGTGCTGAGGATCGAACCCGGGCCGCGCACGTGCGAGGCGAGCGCTCTGCCGCTGAGCCACAACCCCAGCCCTGGTCATTATTCTTATTACAATGTCTTTGTGTCCCATCACTCAGGACCTAGCTGGGAGCCCTGGCAAGACTGTAATGTCCCCAAGTCTTCTGATCCAGGTGGGATACATTGGCTGCTTAAAGTCAGGGTGAATGACAACTAGGGTGAGTCACATTCAGGTCCTCTGATACCAGGTGTGGGGAGGTTGTTCAGTATGTGGGTTTAAGAACCCGAGTCCAGGGTGGGGCTGTGGGTCATTCACGCATCCTTGTCTCACATGTGCTGGGCCCCTCTGTCCCCACCACCACAAAACAAAAGAGCAGAAGAGAAGAGGCTGGTTCCAAGGACTGGAGGAGACGGAGAAGGGGGTGGGTTTTGTGGTCGTTGTTCTGGGTTTTTTTGTTTGTTTGTTTGTTTGTTTGTTTTTGTTTTAATTTTTAGAGACAGGGTCTCAGGCTCTCACTCTGTTGCCCAGGCTGTCCCCGAACTCCTGGGCTCAAGCAACCCTCCTGCCTCAGCCTCACAAGTCGCCGGAAGAACCAGACGCACCCCAGCCAGCACCCCGGGGTGTGAGTGTTCAGTGGCTGCAGAGTTTCAGTTGACAAGACAGAGAGTCCTGGAATGGACGGTGGCAATGGTGACCCAAGGTGAAAGTACTTAGTGCTGCTAAATTTCCCCCAAGAAATGGTTGGAACAGTAACTTTTTGTTTTGTATGTTTTTTCTTTTTTTTTTTTTTTTAACTACAAAAAAAAAAAAAAAAAAAAGTAATGTTTTGAAAAAAGCAAAACAAGAAGGTGGCAACTGGGACGAGATCTCCTCTCACGTACTACATGGCCCTGAGCAAATGTGTTGTCCTCTTTGGGCTTCCGCTTGTCACGTGCCTCCCTTGCTCCCAGGCTCTGAGTCACGGCTGTCACCTGGATCGTGATGATATTCCCTGTGATTCTTCACGTGCCCGTTTCAACCCTTCAGCGCCCAGGGTGCAGGGAACGAAGGTCTCTTGGACGGTGTCTGAACTGGTGACAGAGTGAGGAGGCCATTCGTGCCAGCTGCTGGCACCTGTGCCGCCCACCAGCCACTTGGAAAGAACGGGCTGTGGGTGGTGGCCCAAGCAGTGAGTGTTTCCTTGTGATGCTCCAGGTTGCCTGGTACCCAGGGGAGGTCAAGAGGCCAGCAGAGCAGGGAAGGCCCTGGAACCGCCCCAGAGGCCGCCTTCCAGGTGGACCTGGGCTGGGGCTGAGACTGTGGCCCTTCCTGTGAGCCAGGGCCAGCACGAGGGGCCCTGAACGCAGCTGTGGGCAGTGGAGGCTGCGGCAGAGGCTTGCCACCTGCGGGTCACCCCGTTAAAGCTGCCGGTCCCGTAGCCCATGGTATGGAAGGCCCACCAAGGAAGGGTGAGGGTGGGGGGTCCAGTCTCCTCCACGTTGCTTGGCCTGAGAATGACCGATTCCCGCCTTGGGAGGTGGGGCAGGCTCCTGGACTGGCCAATCAAAGCCCTCCCACCCACCACAGAGATTGGTTGGGGATGGAGGTGGGATCTGAGCTGGGCCAATGAAGATCAGCCCTGAGATCTTTGCTGGACCAATCAGGGGAAAGATGTCTTCAAACGCAGCTGGAGTTGGGGGAGGTGAGGGAGACGGAATGACAGGGGAGAGCTGGGGATTTAATTTAAGTCTGACAGCTAATTTTTTTTTTTTTTTTTTTTTTTTTTTTTTTTTTTTTTTTTTTTTGTCTGTGTGTGCTAGGGATTGAACTCAGGGCCACTCGACCACTGGGCCACATCCCCAGCCCTTTTTTGTATTTTATAAGAGACAGGGTCTCACTGAGTTGCTAAGTGCCTCGCCATTGCTGAGGCTGGCTTTGAACTCGCGATCCTCCTGCCTCAGCCTCCCAAGTGCTGGGATTACAGGCGTGTGCCACCGCGCCCAGCTCTGACAGCTGATTTTTGCCACCCCAAGGGGCAAGAAAGCATCTGACCAGAGAGATGTGAACCCTAACCACCCTGCCAGCATGGATCTGAAAGCACAGGAACCCAGTAGGCTGCAGGTGGAGAGAGGAGAGCTCTGTGTTATGGGAGACAGACGGCTCCTTAACACACAGAGTTGCCTGTGGTCCAGAGATTGCTCTTCTGGGTATAGACTCGAGAAAATTGAAAACAAGTATCCAAATCTGTGTGTGTGTATGTGTGTGTATGCTGGGGATCGAACCCAAGGGCACTTCCCCACTGAGCACATCCCCAGCCCTTTTTATTTTTTATTTTGAGGCAGGGTCTCGCTCCCTTGCTGAGGCTGGCCTTGAACTTGCCATCCTCCTGCCTCAGCCTCTGGAGTTGCGGGGATTACAGGTGAACACCACTGCTTCCAGCTCAAACAAATCTTTGTACACAAATGTCTGTAGTAGCATTACTGACAACAGGTAAAAGGTGTAGGGCTGGGGCTGTGGCTCAGCAGTAGAGCACTCGCCTAGCACGTGCGTGGCCCAGGTTTGATCCTCAGCACCACATAAAAACATAAATGCATTACATTGTGTACAACTAAAGTAAATAAATAAATATTTTAAATTAAATTAAAATATTTATTTATTTAAATTAAATTAAATTAAAATATTTATTTATTTAAATTAAATTAAATTAAATTAAAATATCTATTTAAATTTTAAATTAAATATTTATTTAAATTAAATTAAAATTAAAATATTTATTTATTTACTTTAGTTGTACACAATGCAATGCATTTATGTTTTTATGTGGTGCTGAGTTTCGAACCCAGGCCGCGCACGTGCGAGGCGAGCCACAACCCCAGCCCTAAATTTTTTTTTTTTTTTAAAGGTGGAAACAACAACAACAACAACAACAACAACCCAACTGGACATTAACAGATGAGTGGATGAGCAGAACACAGTCTATCCATATGATGAAATATCAGCCTTAAACAGGAAGGAAGCGCTGACCCAGGCCACCGCAGGGACAGACCCTGAGGCCGTGATGAAAGGAACCAGACACAAGTGGCTGCATTGTGGCTGACTCCATTAGTAGAAACCTCCAGAACAGGGAGATGCAGAGACAGAAAACAGACCCCTGTTTGCCAGGGGCTAGGGAGGAGGGATTGGGAGTGACTGCTGAGTGGCATGGAATTTCTTTGGCAGAGATGAAAATATCCTGAAACCAGACAGAGATGATGATGGCGGCATGACATCAGAAATAGACTCAAAACACCATTGAATTATCCACTTTAAAATCGTTGAAATGGGGCTGGGGCTGGGGCTCAGTAGTACAGCACTTGCCTAGCATGTATGAGCCACTGGGTTTGATTCTCAGCACCACATGTAAACAAATAAAGGTCATTGACAACTCAGAAACATTTTTAAAAATTGTTAAAATGTTTTATTTCATGCATATTTTATCATATTCAAAATAAAAGGAAGAAGAGGACAGCTGGAAGGAAGACATATATCCTGAAGACATCATATGGGGTCCTGGATCCAGCCATGCCTGAAGACAACACTTGCTGCTGTCTTTTCAGGTAATGACCCAACACATTCCCTTGCTGGGTCAAGCCAGTGCCCAGTAGGCTGTCTCCCAGTTACCTGGTGTCTCAGAGTTGGCTGGGTTGGTTCCTATTGTGCTGTAGATGGGAGCAGCCCTCAGGGCACCAGGGAGCGTCAGAAGGATCAGGACCCCACTCCCTAGGAGTCTGCTTTCCCATTTATAATGTGGGGAGGGGAAAGGTGAAGGCAAGTTCCCCTAACGTTAGGGCCAGAGCTGTCTGTCAGTATAATCCCTCCCGGGCCTCAACCCCCACCCATGGATACTAAAATCTGCAGATGCTAAAAGTCCCTTATATAAAGTGGCATCGTATTTGCATAGAACCAACGCACATCTTCTCATAGATTTTGGGTTTTTTTTTTTTTTTTTTTTTTTTCATTTGTTTGCGGTATTGGGGCTCAAACCCAGGGCTTCACACATGCTAGGCAAGCGCTCTTGTTGTATTTTTAGGGAATAATTACTAAGAAAAAAGAATGTCTGTACACGTTCAGCACAGATACATTTTTTTCTGCGTATTTTCCATTCACGGTTGGTTGAATCCGCAGCTGTGGCACCC
This sequence comes from Tamias sibiricus, assembly GCA_025594165.1. Lineage (NCBI taxonomy): Eukaryota > Metazoa > Chordata > Mammalia > Rodentia > Sciuridae > Tamias > Tamias sibiricus. Next base: position 17,393,909 of record CM046673.1, on the reverse strand, counting down.
GTGGAGAGCGAGGGCTGGCTGTCCCCGGTCCCAGCGGTGTGTCCACCCTGTCCCCATAGCAGCCCCGTGAGGAAGGAAGGCGAGTGGGAGAAGCTGCCAGGCCTCCCTCTCCCAGCTCCTACGCTTGGCCACATCTGGAAGCAAACATCTGGGCCCCAGGAGCAGAGGGCTCGGGTCGCGGCGAGCAGCCTGGCCGGCTGGGGATCCCTCCGCCTCCGGGCTGCCTCCCCGGGGGCTGGGTTTGCGCTCTGACCCGGGCTGGTTGCTGCAGGCACCGAGTGTGGGGTCCGAAGGGCCACCAGGAGCCGTCCCGGGGCCCGGTCACCTACCGGATGCGTCTGGAGGAATCCAGGCCGGCCTGTCCGCCCGCGGGAGCAGCGGGGCCGCCCAAGGGCCGCATCGAGTCTTTCCCACTTGTTGCCGCGTCCTGGGGCGCCGCGCAGAGCCTGGGCAGCCTCGCTTGCCCTGGCACCTGGACGCGGGGCGCCCCGGGCACAGGCTGGCTACCGTCCCACCTGCCCCAGGGGTGAGGGAAGACCCCCGGGACAGCAGAGGGCGTGTGTGCGGCCCTCGATGGTCCTGCCCAGCCCAATCTGAACCCCTGACCAGGTGGCATCACCTGTGCCGTGTCCTCACGCCCTGTCACCTTCTCTCTCTACACCCCTGGGGTCCTGTGTCTGCCACCGCCCCCCGTGGACCTGTGCTTTCTGGGGACTGGCGGCCACAGGCTCGGCTCCGTGGGTGTCTAACACTACAGAGGGCAAGGACGTCCGGCTGCCGCTCCTGTCTGTGGCTCCATCAACCCCTGTCATGAGTCCTCACTCCCCAGTCCCTGGCCACCTCGTCCTGTGGCCTGGTGGCTCTCATCCCCAGGACTTCCTGCCATAGAGAAGGGCGCTGTTCAACCCAGTGGCAAACACAGCCAGGAGGTGCCTGGGGCAGGTGTCCAGTGGCTGCCCAACACCATCAACAGCAAGTGCCATCAGGACCCCTTCCAGGGTCCCCTGTGCCTGTCATTGCTCCAGAGCCCCTTCCCTCCCTGACTTCCCAATGGTGTGGTTTGGCTCTTCTGGGGCGGACTGGATTCAGCATCTGCTTCCCTCATAGAGGAGGAAGACAACATGCCCTCTGGCTGAGCCTGCCCCAGCCGCAGGAGCTTCTAAGTTGGAGGAGGTAGGTGCCAACCAGGTGGAGAGCAGCAGGAAGACTGCTCCAGGCAGCTGACACAGCCTGTGCAAAGGCCCTGAGGTGGAGAGAAACTTAAAAGCAGGAGGGACGGAAAGAGGAGGCTACAGCGGATGGAGTGGGCCCTGCCCGTTCATCTCACACATGGCGAGGAAGACAGAGAATGTCTGAAAAGCACCTACTATGTGCTTCACCTTCTTTCTTTTACTGACTCTTCTGAAATTTTTATTTAGTTAATTTTTTTATGTGGGGCTGAGGATCGAATCCAGTGCCTCACATGTGCTAGGCAAGTGCTCTGCCACCGAGCCACAACCTCCTGACCATAGTGACCTCTGAATGGAGATGCCACACAGCGACCCTCCCAGCTGTCCACCCGCCTGTCCTTCACAGTCCATCCTCCCACCCACTCGCCCACCCACCCAGCATCCATCCATCACCCATCTTCCACTCATTCACCATTTGTTTATTCTACCGTGTGCGGGTTGCCAGAGGCACCGGGAGGGACAGCTGGCTCCGGGAGGAGGAAGCCACGTGACCTGCAGTGCGCCTGCGCCAGGCAGCAGGGTGGGCTCTGGGGGAGCCCACTGCGGCAGGGTCAGGGTCTTCCCGGTGGATGAAGTTATTCATTTCGTCCAACCATCAAGAAACGTTCATTTGGCACCTTGCTGCGTACCGGGCTGGGGCTGGGCTCCTCCCTGCCCAGCCTGGGCTGCCCTGGGTCCCTGCCCAGTGGGCAAACACGCCACGTCCTGTTCCCTCCGTCGCTCGCCTGAACAAGGGCCTCCTGTGAAGGGCCGGGTGGGGACCGGAGAGGGGCAGAGAGTGCTGGAGGGGTGCGGGGCTGGGCAGGCCACACAGCCACCCTCCCCAGGTGGGGCTGCAGGAGGGGGGACCTTTCTCTGTGGCCAGCCTGCCTGTCTTCCCTGGGGACAGAGGGGGCATGACTGCCCTCTCTGAGTGACCAGGGTCCACACAGACAGGACAGGACAGGCAGGGCTGGCTGAGCCTCAGTTTGGCCACCTGTGGAGTGGGGGTGTGGGCGGCCAACACCAGTGCCCAGCACTGCCTGCCCACGGTCACCCTCTGTATCCACAGGGGATGGTTCCAGGACCCCGTGATGCCAAAGCCCACAGGTGCTCAGTCCCTTCCAGGAAACGCTGTAGTATTTAAATGATCTCTAGATGACTTAGAGTACCTGATGCGAGGGCTGGGTTTGTGGCTCAGCGGTAGAGCGTTCACCTAGCACGTGCGCGGCCCGGGTTCGAACCTCAGCACCATGTAAAAACGCATTGTGTACAACTAAAAGCAAATAAATAAATATTAAAAAAAAAAAGAATACCTGATGCGAGGTAGATGCCATGCGAGTAGCTGCTATCATGTATTGTGTAGGGAATAACAGAAGAAGAGCATCTGTGCGTGCTGCTGTGCACACATTATTTCTCTGCATGTTTCTACCAGAGGTTGTGGACTTTCACCTTGTCTGTCTGTCTGTCTTTCTGTCCTTTTTTATTTAATTTTATTTATTTTTTTGGTACCAGGGATTGAACTAGGGGCACTCGACCCCTGGGCCACATCCCCAGCCCTTTTTTGTATTTTATTTAGAGACAGGGTCTCACTGAGTTGCTAAGTGCCTCGCCATTGCTGAGGCTGGCTTTGAATTCGTGATCCTCCTGCCTCAGCCTCCCAAGTGCTGGGATTACAGGCGTGCGCCACAGCGCCCGGCTCCCTTTTTTATTTTTATTTTTTGCTGTGCTGGGGATGGAACTCGGGGCCCAGTCCCTCCACCTTGGAATTTACTGCTGCAATAATGTCAAACAGAGCTTCAGTTGTTTTTCCTCTTTTACTTCACTAGACAGAGGAAGACACTGAGGGACAGAAAAAGACTCCTGCAGACACCCAGAAGCAGTCTCCTCTCCCAGGAAGACAGATGCGCATTTGTGTTAGTGTCATGTACGAAATGCTCGTGCAATGTGGGAGGGAAGGAGGGAAGGGCAGGATACTCGTTGATCCTGCCACAGTTATCCCCAGAAAACCAGGAAAGGACCCGGCACGGTGGCACATGCCTGTCATCCCAGAGATTTGGGAGGCTGAGGCAGGAGGATTGCAAGTTTGAGGCCAGCCTCAGCAACTTAGCGAGATTCTGTCTCAAAATAAAAAATAAAAAAAGGGCTGGGGAGGGCTGGGGTTGTGGCTCAGCAGTAGAGCGCTCATCTAGCACATGCACGGCCTGGGTTCAATCCTCAGCACCATGTAAAAATAAAGGCATGTGCACAACTAAAACAAATAAATAAATATATAAAAAAAAAGGAGGGGCGGGGGATGTGGCTTAGTGGTTAAGTGAATCTGGGTTCAATCTCCAGTACCAAAAACAAAACATAAAATTCAGCACCTCCCAAAAGCCACCTCCTTGCGTTCCAGTCCGATCCTAGTGAAGCTCCTTCTTCCTTCAGTCAGAAGGCTAACCTTAAGAAGTGTAGAGTAGAAAAAACTTTGGAAGATGGCAGAGAGAGAGAAGAAGAAGAAAATGAAGAAACTGAACACAGACTGGTTAAGCAACTTTCTTCAGGTCACACAGCAGAACCTGGGTGTGAAGTTCAAGCCCTGAAAGCCAGAGACGTCATTGCTGTGCCCCGATTGCCCCCCTGTGCCCTGTGGCCTCCCATGATGATGAATTCTTGACTTCTGGGGCTTTGGTAAAGACAGAAAAGGAAAACCCACAAAAGCTTTGTGACAAGGTTTCGGGCACTTGGCACTTGCTCAATAAAATTGTAGCCACTATATTTATTGTTATCTTCTTCCTTCATCAGCACTCAGCGGGGAGCCTGAGATGGAATGGCCACAAGGCCAAAGCAAAAGGAGGGCAGGAGGTGGAGTCCGTTCCCTCAGGAAGCCAGTGTGGGTTTGCAGGCTGCTGTTCTAGACCCTCACCCTGCCTCTGGCACGCCGTCCTTCCTGAGAACTCACTTGAGTGTGGCCGTCCAAGGCCGGGCGAGTCTGGGTTCTCGGGCTTGGAGGCAGAGGTGGCCAAGTGGCCCTTCCGTGATGCCTTGATGAGTTCCCCAGACCTGGGCTGCGGCCGGCCCGCCCAGAGCAGGGTGGCTGCCTCCCAACATACTTTCCCTCTGGATTCACCAGGGCGGGCTGGGAGGGAGAGCCAGCCGGGGGCGCCCACAAGTCTCCTGGCCCAGCAGGCGTCTGCCAGGAAGGGCCCCTGAGGCCCCACCAGGCAGGCACCAGCCCCTCTGCCCCAGCCTGGCCAGGCTCCCGGAACTACCACGCCTGGCGTGGTGCGAAGGGGGACTGGCTGGGGCGCCAGCCCGAGGCCCAGTCGGGAGATGCGGGCCCACGACGGACGGAGCATCTCAGCTAAGGAGGGGTCGGGCCAGCACTTTTAGCCTGGATTCTGTGGCTGTGGGCAGGGAGGGGGTGTGTGTGTGAAGGGCTGGGGGTTCTTGTCTTCTCCCCGCTTGAATTCTGGCTGTGTGACCTCGGACCATTGCATCTCCTCTCTGAGTAAAATATGGAGAGAGATGACCTGAGAGGTGCCGCGATGTCCAAATTCCATATTGTATGTTATAATGCTGGAGCTGGGTGCGGGGCTTAAGGATTCCCACAAGGCAGTTCATTCCATCCCCTCAACATGGACTACACCCATTTCACAGGTGAGGAAACTGAGGCACAGAAAGGGTAAGCGACTTGATCTTAGTCACACAGCAAGGCCATTCAGACAACATTTGGAACCAGGCTATGCAGCCTCCAAGGCTATCATCACTACTGTGTCAAGTGCACTGGTGTCAGGGGTTACTATTTTCCCCACATTTTTAAATTGCTGCATTGTAGGCGTATCTAATAATAGGATTTGCCGTTACATATTTGTGCCTGTGTGCAATAGGCACATTTTATTAATAGTAAAAATGTGACATTATTACAAGGAATAACACCTACTCGTAGGGCTGCTCTCCTGGCTCACTAAACCTTTTGGCCTGTCCTTTCTGCACCCGCCCATCCCCCTGGGAGCCCCAGGGTGGGAGGGGCAAAGCAAGCCACAGACATTCCCAGTCAGGGTCAGGACTGGGCTAGAGGGTCACCCCGTCCCAGTCCTTTCAGCCAGGACGGTCTGCCTGGGGTCTGAGTGCCGCCAGGAGTGAGGGTCCCCGGGGGAGGGGCTGTCACAGCTGGACTTGGAAGGCGCCCTGGAAACAGCAGGTCCAAGGTCCATAAAGATGCCTACAGTGAGTTTCTCTGTAGCGTGAGGCTGGTGCCACCTGTGGAAGGGGACTCTGGGCTGATGGGGTCCAGGAGTATGGCACTAGCCTGTCCCTCTGGGATCCTGTTGCTGACCTGTGTACCAGGCCATCCTCGAGGCCTCTGTTTCTGCGGTTCCTTCTTGTAATGCCCTTCCCTGCACCTTCGCATGCCTGGCCGTGGCGGAGGCCACGTGTGTCCAAGCCCCAGCCCCGTGCCTGGCTTGCGGCAGGGACTGGCTTCCATGTGCGCTCGTCCCAGCTGCACAAGGCACACACAAGCCCACAGGGCCTGCTGGAGTCGTGGTTTTCCTGAGAATTCCAGTGCTGCCCGGGAGTGGCCCCCAGGTGTGCTGGACGCCAAGGAAAACAGGAGGTGAGCTCATGGCCGGCGCAGGAGCAGGCAGTGGGGGGCCAGGGTGGGGGGCCGGGGTGGGGGGCATGGACTTCACTGAAAATGCCCGGGCTGGGCTGGCTGCTCCCAACCAACTTCCCCCTCCAGAGATGCCTTTCCTCACTCACCCTCTGTGGCTCCCTATTGCCCCTAGAAGAAAAACCTGAGTCCCATGCCACTGGCACTGAAGTCTCATCTCTTGCTTCTCCCTGAGCCCCGAGATCTCAGTACCCTGAGATCAGAACACCCCACAGCCAAGGCTCATTCCTGTCTCAGGAGCAGCCTCCGCTGTTCCCTCTTCCTGGAACAACTTTCCACCCTCTCTTTATCTGGTGTTGTGCCCTTCAGCTATGTCACAGCCTGGGTGTCTCATGAAGCCCTCCCTGACTCCCCCTCCCTTATCCCACTGGGTCACCTCCTGGGGTGTTCCCATCAGAGCCTTCTCCCCCTAACCTGGGCTCCTTAAGAGGGAGGAGCTGCGTCTCCTCCTGTGTCCCCTAGCACAGGATGTGACCCACAATGACGGCTCCCTGCACATTCGTGGAATAAATGAATGTGCCTGGAAATGTCCCCAGCCTCAAGCTCCCCAAGCTTCTCCCCACTAGAGCTGCCCTCTCCTCTCCCCTCTGCTGATCGGAGTCCTTCTTTTCCTTTTTAAGACGGGGCCTTGCTAAGTTGCAGAGGCTGGTCTTGAACTTGTGATCTTCCTGCCTTAGCCTCCTGGGTAGCAGGGAGTACAGAAGAGCACCACACCACCCAACCTCCTTTTCCTTTTTGTGTCCTGGCCTCCACCTCCAGGAAGCCCTCGGTGACTCTCTGTAATGTCCCTTGAGGACAAATCTGGCTCTGATCCGCTTCGCCTCTGCCCCCCCCCCCCCCGCAATGACTTCCCCTTCCTAGGCCTCTGTTTCCCCGTCTATAGGCTGCAGGCTGTGAGCACTGGAAGGCAAGGGTGGACAGGGTTAACTGACTCCAGGAGGTCAAGGTGTTTTATAGCTCAAGAGTGTAGCTGGACGCAGAGGAGAGATTTTCCCCATTAGCAGTAATTTTTATTTTTATTATGGACTGTTCCCACAGCGACTAGAGAGAAACTTGGAAGGCATGGCGCAGCCTCAACAAACAGAAGCCCCAGACTCCCCCTCGGGTCTCCTCCAACAGGAGCGCTTTCACTTGCCCCGCTCCGGAGGGGTGGTTCACACCCTGGCTGGGGACGGACACCCCCCCCACCCCACCCCTACAGCACAGACGGAGAAACTGAACCCGGTCCTGGGCAATCAGGCTGCCCATACCAGCAGCCAAGAACCACAGGGAGAGCGAACACCTTGCACCCCTCCAGGGTGGGGGGCCAGGAGCTGCCCACTTGGCAGCTGCCCACCTCCCCTGCTCCTCCCCCATTTTCCAGTAATAATTAAGGATGGTATATATCACCTCCATTGTAAAGGAAAGAAGGGCACAGAGGGACCTTATTGGTCTGTGGGATTTTTTTCTTCTTCTTCTTCTTCTTTTCTTTCAGTGCTGGGCATGGTACCCAGGGCCTCACTGAGCTGAGCTCCACCCTGGCCCCATTTGCCGATTTTGAAGCAAGTGAGGAGGGAGTAGGGGAGCCAGTCTGACCCAAAGTGGGTGTGTCCTCACCTTCCAAACCCTCAGCGCAGCCGTGGAGACTTGTTCCCAGGCGTGTACGTGTATGCAGCAGGCACTCAATAAATTGTGAAAAGGAGTGCAGGGCTGGGGGAGGGGAGGCAGGGTGGTTACACCTGACTCCCCCCAAGTCATCCCTCTCCACAGACCTCCAGTCGCCCCACCGTGTCCTGATTCAGCCGCCCGCAGCTCTGCAGGGCAATTGGGGCGAGGCCTTGAACGCAAAGCCCAGCGCCATCTGTTTACCTTGCGGCTGGAGCTGGGCAGGGCCGCGGTGGGCCGTCCCCGGGGCCGGCCGCGCCGCTGGGATAAATAGGCCCGCGGGCCTCGTGGGCGGCAGAGTGACCGGCCGTGCAGCCTCCGCCGCAGCCATGGCCCCCGCCACCGCCTGTGTTCTCCTGCTCACCCTGTCGGCCCTCCGCGCGTCCGGCCAGGGCCAGTTTCCGCTAGGTAAGCCACGCTGGCTCCAAGTGCCATGTCCCCCCATCGACAGGAGGACCTCTGAGAGGCTTGCAGTTCCAGCCCGGGGACTGTTCGCTGGGGCGTGCAGGGCAGAGAAAGCAGGCTGTGGGACGGAGACTCGAGAAGCCGAGCGGGATCGAGGAGCCCCGCGGCCGCGGTGAGGGATAGGGTTGTGGGATCCCCAGATCCCGAAGCCCACCAGCACCCCCTGCCATCACAGGCGGAGACCTGGCCCCGCAGATGCTGCGCGAGCTGCAGGAGACCAACGCAGCGCTGCAGGACGTGCGGGAGCTGTTGCGGCAGCAGGTGAGGGGACCCCGGGCAGCGAGCGGGAAGGACGGGGAGGGGACTCGAGGGTAGGAGCGCGTGGGGGAGGGGAGGCAGGAGAAGGGAGTCTTGGGTGAGGAAGTCTGTGGAAAGGCAGAGGGAAAGAGGGGCCACGAGGATAGGGGCTCCAAGGAAGGAGGAGGGAGTCTAGGGGAAGGAGTGGGGAAACTGAGGAGGGTAGGGGGTCTAGGGGGCGGGAGCCCCAGAAGAGAGCGTCCAGGGGAGTGGGGAGGTCTGTGGACGGGGAGTCCGGGGGATGGAAAGGGGAGGCGCAAGGCAGGAGGAGAGGGATGGGGCTCCACTGATCTCCCCCACACACCCCGCAGGTCAAGGAGATCACATTCCTGAAAAACACCGTGATGGAGTGCGACGCGTGCGGTGAGCGCGGCTGGGGCGGCAGAGACGGGGCGGCGGGAGAGAGGGCAGAGGGGGAGACGAGAAGGGGAGAGTCAGAGAGGAAAAGGTGGATGCTGGCAGAAGTGGGGAGACTGGATGAGAGACGAAGAGAGAGGCAGAGGGAGGGAGAGACAAGAAGCCGTGCCTCAAGAGATGCAGGGAGACGGAGGGACGCGAAGAGGAGAGGCAGAAAAGAGCTCCCTCGCGCGCAGCCCAGGCCGGGATCCCTGGGCTTGTGGGACCTCGCCCCGCCTCCAGGGGCCTCCCTAAGCCCCGGGGCGTGACCCTGACAAGCCCCGCCCCCTCCCCGGCAGGGATGCAGCCTGCTCGCACGCCGGGCCTGAGTGTGCGGCCTCTATCCTACTGCGCGTCCGGCTCCTGCTTCCCTGGCGTGGCCTGCACCGAGACCGCGAGTGGCGCGCGCTGTGGCCCCTGCCCCGCGGGCTTCACCGGCAACGGCTCGCACTGCACCGACGTTAATGAGGTGCGCGGGCTCCCGACCCCCACCGCCCTGACGATCCCTCTACCACCCACCCAGCAATCTCCCACCACCCCAACGACCTCCACTGGAGGTGCTCTCCCAGACGAGCCCCTCACAACTGAGAGCGCAAGCCAAGACGACCTCCCCACCGTCCGGGGACCCCCACCCAGATCACCCTCGTTATCACCGGAGACGCCCGCCCTGACCACCCCCTCCACCGCTAGTGACACTCACCTCGACGACTCTCTCACCGTCGGGCGTGGTCCTCCCCAACAAGCCTCCTCGCCACCTGGGGTCGACCGCCCCAACCACCTTTCTATGGCAGAGGGGCGCCAATTTCAAGGACTCCACCATCGTCGGGCACGCACGCCCCGGCGACCACTCCCTCCCTCCGCTGGGGATGCCCGTCCCCAAAACTTTCCTCGTCCCTGAGAGAGCAGCCCCCTTCCTTCCTGGTCGCGTTTTCCCATCAAGGCAAAGTGGTGTGTGACTCCTGGAATAATTCCCTTCGTCCCACGTGGCACCCTGCCCCGAGGGCTGGCTGGCGGCTCTTAAATTTTCCAAATCCGGGAAACCCTGAGGTGTAGCTCTCAGGGTCCAGCTCCACATTTTCTGACACCCCCCCCCCCGCTCCTTCTCCCCCAGTGCAACGCCCACCCCTGCTTTCCCCGCGTCCGCTGCATCAACACCAGCCCGGGGTTCCGCTGCGAGGCTTGTCCGCCGGGGTACAGCGGCCCCACCCACGAGGGCGTGGGACTGGCCTTCGCCAAGGCCAACAAGCAGGTGAGGGGCGTAGGGGCTCCACTTTGGCAGCAGAAGGGAAGTGGGGAAGCATTTCGTGCAGTACACTCGACTTCCAGCCTCTATAGCTGGAGGATTGGTTAAGAAGGGTCTTCCGCGGCAGAACTGATGCGTATTGCCGGGTGGGATGGAAGGAGTGACAAGGCCGGGTATGGAAGCGGCGAGGATCGGGTGAGAATGGCGGGGTGGGTATCTGAGTGGGAGGGTGATCTCTGAGTCCCCCGTCCCCTAGGTTTGCACGGATATTAATGAGTGTGAGACCGGGCAGCATAACTGCGTTCCCAACTCAGTGTGCATCAACACCAGGGTAAGGCCGGCGCGGCAAGGGCGCAAGGATTGTGCTGGCGGGGAGCGGGGGAGCGGGGCAGGGGCGGGGGGCCGGCAGCCCGCGCTGACTGTCCCGGGCCTGGGCGCAGGGCTCCTTCCAGTGTGGCCCGTGCCAGCCCGGCTTCGTAGGCGATCAGGCATCTGGGTGCCAGCGGCGCGCGCAACGCTTCTGCCCCGACGGATCGCCCAGCCCATGCCACGAAAAGGCTGACTGTGTCCTGGAGCGCGACGGCTCACGGTCCTGCGTGGTGAGTTGCAGGAGCTCCGTGGGGGGGAAGAGGGGTCGAGGGTACGGTTACACCAGGTCACCCACCGAGTCCCGTCTGCAGTGTGCCATCGGCTGGGCTGGCAACGGACTTGTCTGTGGCCGGGACACTGACCTGGACGGCTTCCCGGACGAAAAACTGCGCTGCTCGGAGCGCCAATGCCGTAAGGTGGGCGGGGTCGGAGAGGGGCGTGACCCAGCGGGAGTGTGGGCTGGGCGGGGCTACTTGGTCAAGCCACTCATGCCTCCCGTGACCACCCTCAGGACAACTGCGTGACTGTGCCCAACTCAGGGCAGGAGGACGTGGACCGCGATGGCATCGGAGACGCCTGCGACCCTGATGCCGATGGTGACGGAGTCCGCAACGAAGAGGTGAGGCCAAGAGCTGACCTAGGCAAGGCTGGACGGGGCTGTGGTTTTGTTGAGAGGTGTGGCTTTAGTATTCCGGCTGGGGTAAAAAGCGTTCCCTGAAAAGGAGGCGGGACCTCGGCGGTGACCAAGAATGGGAAACGATTTTACCCTTCCCAGCTCGACTCTCCTTAACTGGCCCTTTCCCCCAGGACAACTGCCCCCTGGTGCGGAACGCAGACCAACGCAACACGGACAGCGACAAGTGGGGCGATGCGTGCGACAACTGCCGGTCCCAGAAGAATGATGACCAGAAGGACACAGACCGGGACGGTCGGGGCGACGCCTGCGACGACGACATCGATGGAGACCGTGAGCAAGCAGGCTGGGGAGATGAGCTGCGGGACCTAAGGCTGGATTCAGCTCCGGGGCGGGGCTTGATGAGTCTGGGAAACTGGATGGTGTGAGCTCGCCTAGGTCGTCCTCGACCAAGGCCCGTGCTCCGGCGGGCAGAAAAATGCAAGCCCGGCAGGAGGCAGGAGGCAGGACTGGGGCAACGTTCCTAGGAGGGGAGGTGGACTCTGTCAGATGCTGCAGACGCCGAAGATGCCATTTTTACAGACGGGGACATAGAGGTTTGGGGTGGCATTCACAAGGTACCCATTTTAGCTGGGAGGGAGAATCATCCTTTTTTTTTTTTTTTTTAAGTCTCCACGAAGCTGGGGCTATGTTCCAGGCTAGCGTCAGGCTTGGCCTTTGTCCTAATGAAGTCATCCTGACCCAGCCCCAATCTTGGGACTTGTGTCTGGTTTTCTGCAGGGATCCGAAACTCAGCAGACAACTGTCCCAGGGTGCCCAACTCAGACCAAAAGGACAGTGATGGTGATGGTGTAGGGGATGCCTGTGACAACTGCCCTCAGAAGGACAACCCAGACCAGGTGAGAGCAGGCCAGATCCCAGCTGGGTCAGTGCCCTGGGGTGAGCCCCAGGCTGGGTTACCAAGACCACAGACAGCTTCGAGCATTTCCTCTTCGAGAAATAAATGGTCTCCCAGGGTCAAAGTGGCCTGGCATTGGGGGTTTCCGTGGGGTCAGGAGGAGCTTGGCTGTGGAAGGGGTGCTGAGGGAGGCTTCTCAATTCCTCTCTCCTGATTGTGGACCCTGATCCTTACGCCCTCCCCAGAGGGATGTGGACCACGATTTTGTAGGAGATGCTTGTGACAGCGACCAAGACCAGTAAGGAGGCCACCTGGGGTGGGTGTGTGGGACACCCTGACAAATCCCTCTGAGCTTCTCATTGTCTCTTTGTTGCACCTATCCACTTTAGGGATGGGGACGGCCACCAAGACTCGCGGGACAACTGCCCCACAGTGCCCAACAGTGCCCAGCAAGACTCAGACCACGACGGTCAGGGTGACGCCTGTGATGATGATGACGACAATGATGGAGTCCCTGATAGTAGGGACAACTGTCGCCTGGTGCCCAACCCAGGCCAGGAGGATGCAGACAGTATGAGAGGGGTGACAGGGGTGGGCGGGTAGTTGGTGGGGATGAGGTGGTCTGGAATGGGCGTGGCCCTCACCTGTGGCAGAGCCTGAAGCTGAACCCGCCTCGAGGGGTTGTCTTTTCCTATCTCTTCTCAGGGGACAGCGTGGGTGACGCGTGCCAGGGCGATTTCGACGCGGACAAGGTGGTAGACAAGATTGATGTGTGTCCGGAGAATGCCGAGGTCACCCTCACCGACTTCCGCGCCTTCCAGACTGTTGTGCTGGACCCCGAGGGAGATGCACAAATTGACCCCAACTGGGTGGTGCTCAATCAGGTGAGGGCAAGGCCAGGTGGTGGTTTGGGGGAGCCCAGGACCCCCACAACAGGGCTTAAGCGGGGGACAGGAAGCCTAGAGGCCCTGACCTGAGGCCTTTCTTCCTTTAACCTGCTCAGGGGATGGAGATCGTGCAGACGATGAACAGCGACCCAGGCCTGGCTGTGGGTAAGAGGCCGGGGGCGGGGCTCCGGGCCGGCTCAGAGGCGGGGCCATAGGGGGCGGGGCCGTGGCCAGGGCAGGCCTGAAGTCGGGAAGGGCTGGGCCATGAGCTTTGTGGGCTCCGGGCTGGGCGGTTCTGGGCTCTGGAGGGGCGTGGCCAGTGGTCGCTTAGGACGTGGTCTGGGCTCAGGGGATAGGTTTGGACTCTGTGGGGGCAGATTAGGGCTACGAAACCCGTCCCTCTCTTCCCTTTCTCAGGCTACACGGCCTTCAACGGCGTGGACTTCGAAGGCACGTTCCACGTGAACACAGCCACGGATGACGATTATGCGGGCTTCATCTTTGGCTACCAGGACAGCTCGAGTTTCTACGTGGTCATGTGGAAACAGATGGAACAAACATACTGGCAGGCAAACCCCTTCCGAGCTGTGGCAGAGCCTGGCATCCAGCTGAAGGTCCTGAACACTCCCCAGACCCCCCAAAAGCTTTACAGACCTTCAGCCTCCAAGCAGCACTCTACTTCCACTTAGGCAGCCAAGGACTGCAATCTGGTTCCTCCCACAAGCCCTCAAACACTGCCCCAGGGGCCCCCAACCTGCCTTTGCCCCCTAAAGTCTCTCACAGAACCCTACGTTTTTTTCCGAGTCCTCAAAAATTTCTGCAGACTCCCTTATGCCCAAATATATAGCTGGAGCCCTCCAGCAAATCCCCCAAATTCTGTAGATTTTGGTTTATCCACAGGCACCCCAAACCTATAGGTCATCAATCCTCCCCAATCCTCTCAGACCTCCAATATGTTCAAGACTCAACAGATCCTCTCATGAGACCCCAGACCACGACTGTCCCCCATGATCCATCCACCCATGAGCACACCTTTGGTCCCCAAGAAAACTTCCTTGTGGGTCTCCCATCCCAACAAGGGCCTCCTACCATGACCCACAGCTCCCTCCCTGTCTTTCCAGGCAGGTTCCGGGTTTCCCAGACCCTGTGAAGTCTCTGAACCCCTTTTTCTGGACAATGGCAGGCTGTGAAGTCCTCCACGGGCCCTGGGGAGCAGTTACGGAACGCGTTGTGGCACACAGGGGACACAGAGTCACAGGTGCGGCTGCTGTGGAAGGACCCCCGCAACGTGGGCTGGAAGGACAAGACGTCCTACCGTTGGTTCCTGCAGCACCGGCCTCAAGTGGGCTACATCAGGTGGGGACCTCACCTCCACCAGCAAGCTAGGCCGCGCAGGGACACTCAGGCCCAGGGAGAAAGCAGCTCCTAGGCCCTTGTCCCCTTATCCATAAAATGGGAATATGAAGCAGTCAGAAGTAGCCCACAGTGGGTCCAAGTTAGAAGAACTCTTTGATCCTCATTCCACGCTGCTAGGATGCCGGGTGCTTCACTCAGCACCGACTGTGTGCAGGGCCCATCGTGTCCATTCTAACACAGGTAAAGAGGTTCCAGTTGGGGCCTGACCAGCACTTGAGTGGAACCCAGAAAAGAGGGACAAAGAAGAGGGGCCTCCCCTCCCCGGGGCTGGCTGCTGGTGCTCTGAAAGGGAAGGGCCTGGCACCAGACCCTTCGTCCCTCTCTCCCACCTGTAGGGTAAGGTTCTACGAGGGGCCCGAGCTGGTGGCTGACAGCAATGTGGTCTTGGATACAACCATGAGGGGCGGCCGCCTGGGCGTCTTCTGCTTCTCCCAGGAGAACATCATCTGGGCCAACCTGCGCTACCGCTGCAACGGTGAGCTGAGGGTCGGGCCGGGCAGGGCAGGGCATCTGCTCAAAGGCCCAAGCAAGGCCTCTCACCTGCTGGCCCTCTCTCCGCAGACACCATCCCTGAGGACTATGAGACCCAGCGGCTGCGGCAGGCCTAGGGAACAGGGGACCCTGCTGTTGGACCATGGCTGCCCTTACCATGGCTGGATGGGGGTCCAGACCCCAGCCTGGAGGGGTGCCAGCTGGGGGAAGGGAGAGGGGTCAGAGAGGCTAATAAAGTTTGTGTGCGGGGGGAGTGGCCAGCTGTGTGTCTGCTGCAAGGGGACAGTGTGAATGGTCCCCTATCTGCTGGGGACCATCCAGTCCTGATTTGGGGAGGTTCCTAGGTCTGCCTGCCACTGTGTCCCAGTCACTGGGCCATGATGAGCCTGGGACCCCTCCACTGGAGTGTCTGCTCCAGGGTTCTGGGGGCTGGTCTATCACCCACAAGTCTGAGGACCCCTCCCCAGGCGTAGATAGGGGAGTGTGTCTGTGTGTGCACGTGGCCATCCATGCAGTCAGGGCGTTTGCCATCCCCGAGGGAGGGAGAGAGGGTAGGAAAAAATGGGAAGAGACAGAGACGAAAACATTGGATTTTTATTACATTTCATTACAAAGGATGCAAAGGTACAAAGACAAAAGCGTCCGCGCCAGAGGGTGGGGCAGGGGCAGCCGAGAGTGCCCTGAGCCGCCCGCCCCCGCCTGCCTGCCACAGCGCCCACGCGCACAGCCCACAGGACATCCGCGGTGGAGTGTACATGCTGGGGGGACAGAGCCAGCCTGGGCACAGAGGGGCACGGGCGGGGCGGGGCTTGGGCCAGCAGGTTTGCATATATCAGTGGGGCTGCCCAGCCCCTGGGGGGCAGTTCCTACTGGGGGGGCAAGGCAGGGCCTGTGGACCTGGGCTGCCAAAGCCCAGCCTCCAGGGTCTGGTGCGAGGCCATGGCTATGTCCCCATGTCCCCAGCGGGCAGGAGGTCAGAAGTGCTTGACTAGCTGGGCTGGGCAAGGCCAAACATGGATTGCCCCCAAATTCCAGAACCCTGTGAGACGGGGGCAACCCCCCAACACGAGCCATGCGTCCCCGCTTCTGGAGGAGGGGTGTTGGGGTCAGGTGGAGAATGGATGGAGCCATCTGGAGCCAGCACCGTCCCAAGGCCCAGCCTCTGCCCCGACCCTGGCCAGGGAGCCTGAGACCTTCGGGTTTAGAAAGTGACAGGAGGGAACTGAGGCTCAGGTCCCATGGGGCTCACTCCTGATCCCACGCCCTTGGGAATAGCCTCGCACCCAGGCCTGGGGTGCAGGTCACCCACCTCCTGTCCCCGGGTGACCAAGGTATAGAAGGGACACTCATACCACACAGAGGGCTCTGAGTGGGACCTGGGCCCTGGCTGGCCAGGACTCCTTGGAAAGAACCCAAGGACACGGTTGGCTCAGGCCAAGCTGACAGGGCATGACCCAAGGAGGGACGTCCCAGGGGTGCCAAGTCAAATGCCAGGAAACCCCTGCAGGAAACAGGGACTCAGGGGCCAAGGAGAATGCGGCTTAAAGAAACCCTGCTGCCTCCGTACGCACCCCAAGCAGCCTCGGGGGTTTGTGAGGGACTGAGTCTTCCCCAGGCTGTGTGGGGAGGGCTCCAGGAGCCATGGTCCCCTCACCTGGAGTGTCACCTGCAGGGACAATGCACCAGGCTCAAGGGTACCTCCTATCATTGGTGTTGGGGCCCCCTGGTGCTGAGGGCCCCACATCCCACCGCCACACTGAGGGCCCTGTGACCTCTGGCCAGCAGCTGCAACGGGTACCACTGAGTGACAGGGCTTCTGCTTCCTGGAGGGAGTGGAGGCCCAGCGCACCAGGTGCTCTGCTTGAGGCCTTCTTTGGAAATACAGAAAACCCGGAATCCAGGTCAGGTGGGAATTTGGAAGAAGGTTTGGTTTGGACCAGCTGAAGACCCACCAAGACAGGAGGACTGGGGGCACCGGAGCGCCCTCTAGGGACAGGCACTGACAGGGGGTGGCTGCCCCAGCTGTCTGACCCTGCCCACCCTCCCTGGGCCATTCACCTGAGTGGCTGTGGGCAGCTGCTGGCAAACAGCCCCAGCTGTGACCCCCCCGCGCCCCATCTGAAGGCCACTGGCCATCCTTCCATGCTCCACTGTGGAACACGGGACACACTAGGAGGCCCTGCTAGCTGCGTCCCCCAGGGAGCTGGGCCACCTGGAGAAACCACACCCATGTCAGAACCCTCTCCATAACACTGAAAAGCCACAAGAAAGTGGCACCAGAGAACAGTGTCCCAGATGGGGCCCTGTGGAGCAAAAAGCCCCGAGCACAGAGGGCTGGCCCAGAGGGCTGCGGCCCTGCCTCTGAGCCTTGTGAGGGAATCAATGCACCACCCTGGGGACCCGGAGGGTGGGGAGACCGAGGCAGGTGGGGAGTAGTGTTCTCAGAAGCGCCCAGTCTTGCTTCTGCCCTGGGGGAGGGTCTGCAAAGCTGAGGGGCTTGGCCAAAGCCAGGGGTACATGGGTTGGTTTGGGGGAACGGCCCGGCCTGGCCCTGCCTCTGACAAGGACTGAGCGTCCAGGCCTGTCCCGAGCAGGACACGAGCGGCGGGGCTATATACATGCTGCAGGGCGCTGGCCTGGCCCTCCTGGTGCAGCTCTCTGAAATCACAGTATTTCACGTCACAAAGCACAGGGCTGATTCCCTTAAACTGTCTTGTTTCAGAAAGTCTTGGCAATTCAGGAATATTTAGTAGAGAAGTGACATCTAAAAAAGAAAAAGACCCCCACAAAATCCCGTTACAGACCCCAGGAGGCCTGCACAGGCGCAGAAGGGTCTGAGTGTTTCCAGAACACAGGGACACCTCGCCGCTGGCTCCCAGCTGGGCCCCGGGAATGAATGAGGCCCCACGCCTTCCCAGGAAGCTCTGACCTTGATCCACCTCATTCCCCCTGGAAAAGGAACTTGGCGATGAACCAAGGCCACTGCATTAATACAATGTCACCTGTGGTCCTGGTCGTGGGACGCTGGAGACGAGCCACAAACATGGGATGCTCAGAGGGCACTGTCCCTCCTCTCCTGCCTGTCTGCACCAAGAGCCTGAAAGAGCAGTGGCCGTGGCATTGACCAGTGGCTGGATGGACAGGAAGCGGGGGCCAATGAGGCTCCATCATGGGGTCCCCAATGCCTTATTTGAACACTGCATCCAGGCAGGTTGCGTGTGATTTTATTAAGGCCATTTTTTAAAAGTTCTACATACAAGTCTAATGATAATCAAAGCCTCTTATGTACAGAGTTTTTCTTTAAAAAAAAAAAAAAAAAAAGTCCCCACTTTTTGCGTCCGGCGTCCATCCCAGCAACAGAATGGGCTGTGACCTGGACACGGTCTAGTGCTGTGTTCCTCAAGCCCAGAGTGATGGACAGCAGCAGGTGCACAGTGACTGAGGACAGGCCTCCTCATGCCAGTGGCCACCTGGCTGCTTGGACGCATGCTCAGTGTCACTGGGGAAGGAGAGGGAGGGATGGTGCTAGCCTCAAATCCAGCTCTGGAGGACAGAAGGAGGGTTCCTGTGACCCAGCAGAGGAGGCAGCTGCGACACCACAAAGAAACGCACCCAGCAGAAGGTGCCAGCCTGGTGGGCAGAGGCACAGGCAAGGGCGTCAGGTGCAACCCAGAAGGAAACCCAGAGCATCACACCCCAGACTGGGAGACAGAACAGCCGTGCCACTGGCCCATCACAGGGCCTGTGGCGGCAGCATCTGAGGCCACTCTGGGTGCCCCACTGCCACCCTGGCCTCCAGAGGCACTTCTCAAAGCACCTGGAGACCTGCCACTAAGACACACGCTGCCCTGCCTCCAAGTCCACTCCGCCCTGGCTGAGGCGCCAGACACTGCGGCTGGGACACGAGGCCCATCAGGGGGCTGGGCTGGGAGCCAGAGGGGGCAGGGGTGCAGGAGACGAAATGCCAGCTCTGCCCTGGGTCTCGCGGCCCACTCTTCCCCACTGGTCCTTATGCCCTTGGAGCAGAGGCCCCACTCATGGGGTCTTCAAGGTGTCCACTCTGAGGCTTGGGGACATGTTGGGGAGCAGCAGGTGAGCCGGGTCTTCCAGAGACCCTCCAATAAAACAGGATGTGTCCCAAAAGTCTGCTTCATGCACCAGCAGAGGCCTCTTCAGCCACCCGGAGCTTCCGACAGGCCTGGCCTACGTGGGCCTGAGGCAGCCCTCTCGTTCAGAGATAGCCGGGGGCAAAACTAAGGAGGGCCGAGGCTCCGGCTTGGCTGCGGGCGGCCTACTGCTTCTAGGTGTACAGCCCACATTTCCAGTTAGCTTAAAAAAGGGGGAACACAGGATTTTGGGATTATAAAATCATGCTCTCAGGCAAGTGTTGGCTGGAAAGATTCAGCTACTCGTCTACAACCAAAACGTAAATACAAACCAAAGAAGAAAGAAAAGCTCATGACACAGATCCCGTGGCCACCTACCCACCCGACCCCCACGCCTTAACAACAGTATGTACCTCTAACGATGACCACAGGACAGGGAGAGGACGACAGAAACCTGAGGTCATCCCTGCCCCTGTGGGCAGCTGGGGTCCTCCTCAGCCTGTCTGGGCATCTGGGGACAGAGGCCCTGGCTGGGCTGAGGGGCGGCTGGGGCGAGGGGGCGTCAGCCGCTCTGCATGCCGGGTCCGCACTTGACGCTCTGCCCCAGGACAGCGTCCAGTGCTTTAAGTGTGCTCAGAATATAGAAGACAGCCATCAGACAGCGTTTATTTCTCTCTGCCTGTCCCTTCTCTGGCACCTTCTCCTCGGGCAGGTGGCCTGCTGTCTACCTGACCACGGGCGGGGGGGGTGGCGGGTCGCGGGGGACGGGATGAAGAAAGGCAGTGAGAGCTCGTCAACAGTCGGAAAGTGCACCTCGGCCCAGACGCCCACCCGAGCCTCCAACACCCCACTCCAGCATCCTGTGGGGGCTCGTGCCCCGCCCCGGGGTAGGAGAGGAGGAGCGCAGGGAGGGTCTGCAGGAGTGAGTACTCACAGCCTCCGACCCCAGCCTGGCCCAGGCGGACGGGCAGAAGGACGGAGGGCCCAGCTCGGGCCTCGCTGGGCTTCAGCGGGAGGTGGACATCGGGGGCGGGCTGGTGGGGGCGCCGGGCGGCATTGCAAGCTCAGAATCACAAGCTCGGCCGTTTGCGAGGGACGGTGTGTGGCCGCCCCCAGGCTTGGAGGGACGCCGTCGGAGACCATGGACCGGCGGCACTGTGCCAGGCACGGCCGCTCACAGACGGTCCATCCGGAAGGTGTCCTCAGTGGCTGGGTCAGCCAGGACCATGTCAGGGTCATTGAGCATGTGCAGTCCGTCGAGGGTCAGGGGGTCGATCTTGAGTTCATCCAGGGGAAACTGGTTGTCAGCGTCGAAGCTGACATCGCTGACCCCGGCCAGAGTGCTGGTCAGTTCTTTAGAGAGGCTAGGAGGGGACTCTCCTGTCACTAGGAGGGACAAATAGCACCTTAGCCTGGCCCCACCTGGCTCCCAGCTTCCACCATGTGTCACCCAGTGGGTGTTCACTCTGGCGACGCCACCCTCCAGGGAACACTGGCAAGGTCTGGGATGTTCTGGTTGTCACAACTGGGGGAAGGGACACTGATGGCATCTGGTGGGTGGAGGCCCAGGACAGCGTCCACCTTAGAGAATGACCTGACACTAGATGTCAGCAGTGCCCAAGGGCTGAAGCCCCGAGGGCCACGAGAGGCAGGCTGGGTGAGGGTGCAGGTGCAGGCATGAAGGGCACTGTCTCCAACAGGGCCCAGCTGCTGCCCAGGGCAGGACCTGGCTCCTCCCTCCAACACCCGGAGAGGCGCTGCGCCTGCTCGCAGAGCTGGGACGTGGGCTTCAGAGTCCCCACCTGCCTGGGCTGCCGGGCGGTCAGAGTAGCCCCGTCTCGGGAATCCCTGGTCTCTGCCCCTGGGGCATCACCTCTGCCCACTGCCTGACCCAGGGCTGGGGACATGAGGATTCTCACCAAGAACACCAGGGGCTCTGAATGTGACCTCCTCTATGCTGGAGGTGTCAGTGGGGACTGCAGGAGCGTGGGGACATCCCCCAGCAGCCCTGGCTGGCAAGGCTCAGAACCGTCCTGGTGAAGGGCGGGGTGTCAGGGTGCGGGTGGGGGTGGGGTGGGGAATGGCCGCTGAATATCTGGGTTTTGTGATTCCATCTGTGCCATGCAGTATGGGGCTGGCATGTCCCCTAGGTACCTGGGCAGTGGGCTCGTGACTGGCTGTGCCCTGAGCTCCGAGTGCTGGATGCCTGTCCCAGGGTCTGGGTGTCTCCCTGGCCTGTCCTGCTCAGGAGTGGGTCGAGTTCAAGGTGTGGGGAGGGGGCTCTGGCCTCCTCGGGGCCTGTTCAATGCAGAGATTCTGCCCAAGTCCGTCACACCTGCGCACTGAGGGCAGGGAGTCGGCCCAGCTCGGTCTCCTGCTGGCCGAGCCCTCTCCTAGCTGCCACGCTCCCCCGGGCGCAGGGAAGGGGACCCCACCAGGCTCCTGGGCACTGGCACCTGCAGATGGTGGCGCCCACTGGCTGCAGCCTCACCTGTGAGGATGATGTTGGGGATGCCGCTGTGGCTGGAGTAGCCGAGCTGCTGTGCGTCCTGCAGGCTCCCGTGGCTGCTCGTGAGGCCCATCATGGCTGCCTGCGAGTAGTTGAGCGTGGAGCCGGAGCTGTAGAGGCTGCTGGAGCTGATGGCGTTCTCCATCATGTTGAACTGCTCCAGCTGGCAAGGGAAGCACCAGGCTGTGGGGACCAC
Organism: Tamias sibiricus; assembly: GCA_025594165.1. NCBI lineage: Eukaryota > Metazoa > Chordata > Mammalia > Rodentia > Sciuridae > Tamias > Tamias sibiricus. The sequence goes on along the minus strand of CM046673.1, from coordinate 17,372,495 downwards.
CCCGGGCTCCCGGCTGCTGCTGGCCAGCCGGCCAGCCTACCTGCGGCCCCAGGATGCCCCTGCAGGGCGCCTGGCATCCGAAGCTGCTGAGCATGAGCCCCCAGCCCCGGGCCTCCCCTGCACTCAAGGCTTGGTGGATGGATGAACGGATGAACGGGCCAGTGAATGCTCCAGGCCAAGGCCAGACCTCCTATGCCCAGATGCCCCTGCCCCTGGCCTCCACGCAAAGCCAACGCAACCTCCCGGCAAATCCACGTGCACGGCCCACGCCAAGGCACCGCTTCGACAGCCACTGCCCTGTCCCTGCCTGGTCAAGGCCTGCCCTTCCTCCCCCTCTACCTTTGAATTCCATTCTGCCAGCCAGGCACAGCAGCCCAGGGAGGCCAGGCCAAGCCACTTCTGTGGGGCCTTGGCCTCCACAGCCCAAAGACAGGACAGGGACTGAGGAGCAAAGCCAAGGGGCGGGCAGGGTCCCGAGTGCGTGCGGCCCTGCCCCACAAGGCCTGGGTCCTGGCGAGCATTTGTTGTGGGCACCGGCCGGTGGCCTGGGTACCCACTCACCTGGTGGGACAGAGCATTAGCCTGCCTGGCTGCCATCTGCTGCTCATAGTATGCGTCCCCAAACACGCTGCCCAGGGTGGAAGAGTGCTGCAGACAGAAGAGAGGCCTGCTGTGGTCACAGCCCCTGAGACCAGGCAGGGGTGGGACCAGGGCCCGGCTGGACAGGAAGAAAGTCCCTGGAGCTCCCGGAGGCTGCCTGGGTCGCAGAAGGCTGATGATGACGTTTATCTTGGGGTTCTCGGGTGTGCCCCAATCCTGGATGACTGCTTCTTTCCACCTGGGGTGTCTGTACCCTGACACTCTCCAAAGCACCATCCCCCAACTCCCCCCGAGCCAGGTGTGGGAGACCCCACTTCCGTCACAGAGAAGGTACCAGAACGAGAGGTCTGGAAGCCCCAGAGGTGAGGGGAAGCCCCAGAGGGGCCAAGGTGGAAGGTGTCTGGACGTTACATTCAGGACAGGACGTGTACTTGGGGACCCCGACGGGCCCCAGGAAGACAGGAGACAGGCCACACACACTCGGACAGGACGATGCACAGAGCTGGCCACAGGCCGAGCAAGCACAGACAGGCGCAGAGAGAGGCCTGAGGCCCGCGGGAGGCCGCCCTGCTGGTTCCCGTCTCCGCCAGCGCTCTCAGAGGCAAGGGGCACGGGCCATCCCTGGGAGAGGAGCAGGGGACTGGGGGGCTCCTGGGTGGTGGGAATGCTGGAAAGGTGCACTTGGGGCCCACACACAGGAGACGGGAGACAGCCTGGCTGGGCTGTGCAAGTGGCCAAGTCACACCCAGGCCCCTGATGAACAAGGCCTAGAAAAGAGCCCCAGCGTGACCTTGCGGCCACCAGAGGCCCAGCAGCACCACAGCCTGCTTCTACCTCTGTAGGACAGGGGACCCAAGAAGTCTGGAACGTGTGCCCAGCACACGACGTCCCAGAGACCATCTCCACAGACCAAAGGCCCTGCCCCTGGCCCTGGGGCTCCCGCCTGAGCTGTCTTGGGAAGACCCCAGGTGCTGGGGTAACCCAAAGCCTGAATTTGGGGCTTTGGTTCCAGAGAGGGGTTGACAGCAAACCCCCAGCCCCCGGGCGTCGGTGGGCCAGAAGCAAAAAGACAGATGCCTACTCTGGCTGGGCGGTCGCAGTGGTGGATAAGCCATTCGAAGGCCAGTGAAGTGTTAGACAGGGTAACTGAAGGAAGAGGACAAAGTGGCTGAAATCCCACAAAGCCCTGGAGTCTGCAGCTCCGTGCTGGGTGAAGTCATGGTGGAGGCCTGCCTGGCGCCCAAGGCCCTGCGCCACCCCCAGCACCGCCCAGACAAAAACCATCCACGGCTTCAGGCTTCGCAAAGGGGCTGCAGGGCCGTGGCTGGTGCCGCCCTGAGAGGGAGGTGGGGAGCGCGGGCTTCACCCCGCTCACTCGAGGCTGGGGCAGGCGCTGGGTGGGCCTGGGCTTCTGAGATGATGTCCGTCCCTGTCCCTGTGACCTTAGCCCAGGCCTGATGCACACGGGGCGCTGAAGGCCAAGGTTTCTCTTGTGAGGCTGCCCATGGGGGTATGCCAGGATGTCAGCTCAGGAGAGAGGTCAAATCCCACCTGCCTGGGCCAGGGCCTGGCTGGGACAGACGCGATGCCCAGGTGTGGGCCGGACAGGCTGGGTGGCCCAGGCCCATGGGCCTGATGAGCTCCTCGGTGGAGACCCAGCCGCAGTCAGAAACCAGGTGTGGTGTCTGCCCGGCACCTTCTGCTCCTGGGGGAGCCCTTGGCCCTCTTGTCTCTGGCCGGGGCCACTCCATCTCGAACCCCTGTTTCCCACAGCAGTACACACCAGACAGAAGGCCTGCGAGCCAGCGACATGCTCTCCACCCTGCTGGACCACAGTGCTTTGGTTGGTGGCAAAGAATGAACTGACCACTCAGCCGACTCCCTCCAGGGAGAAACCCTGACCCCTGACCCCTGACCCCTCCTGCCCCGCCCAGCACATGAGGAGGTAGGGGCAGCCCAGCTGGGTGGGCCCCACCTGAACAGCACCCACAGTCCCTTCCCACAGCGGCACCACATGACGAGACCAGATGTGTTACCAGAGTCCAGAGCAGTGGGGGTGGGATGGGGTGTGCGGTCACCAGGCTGGCCAGGTGCAGCACGAGGTCACCACGACCCTGCCACCGCCTGTGAGTCCCAGAAGGACCCCTGGTTGGGGGGGAGGACGACCCCATTCGTGTGGTCCTGAGCGCTGGAGACAGAGCCAGAGAGGTCTTAGCAACCTTGTCTGGGCCACCTCTTGGCATGTCCCCGTGGGACAAGGGAGTCTGACATCATTCCTGCAGGGTCCCCCTAGAAGGAAGCCAGCTCTCCCAGCCTCCGCCAGGAAGGGGAGCCTGTCATCCCCTCTGCCAGCGTCAAGGGAACGATTCATGGCCTTGGGCCCTGCAGTGGCTCCTAGGACATTTTGGGGATAAGATGGTCTCTGCCCAGGAGGTCCCCTGAAGGCAAACCAAGACCACGTCTTGAAGCAGAGCTACAGAGGGACAGAGCCACCTGGGCAGGGGGTCGGGCAGGGCGCAGAGGCTGAGCAGGACCAGGGGTCCTAAGACACCTAGACCTGCGCAGGGGCCCGTCAGAGAGCCCAACTGCACCTGGCTGGCAGGAGAACTTGCCCTGTCACCTAGCCCTGTCACCCGGAGCTTGGACTCAGCCTCAGCCTGCTCATCCACAGATGGGGACAGAGGTGCTCAGTGGACCGACCTGGGCTTGGGGACCCAGCAGCCAAGGGACATGTCTCCCTGCAGGGTGGAGGGGAGAGACAGGGCTGAGAAGTCGGGGCTTCCACGGCAGAAGGTCAACTCAACTGTGCCCTGGAAGGGGGACCCACCCCCCACCTGCAAGAGCCTTGAAGCTTAGGCTACAGGGAGGCTGAGCCTGGGCTCCTGCTCTCAGCAGCACACTGCAGCGAGTTCTGAGGGCCTAAGGACACTGAGGGAGCTGTCACTGAGTCCCTTGGTGGGGTGACCACCACAGCCACTGCTGATGTGACAGAATGAATGAGGAGCCCCATTATCCCTAGCAGGCCTGGCAGAGACCATGAAGGAACAAAGTGGTGGCTCTCGAGAAGGGCCTGTGGGGGCGGAGGCAGCATGTCCTCCTCCCGATGGCCCAGGTGGTGGTCCTGCCCGGCCCGCCTGGTGCAGCCTGGTGCGTGCACAGCTCTGGTCCATGGCAGGGACGAGATGGGATGGGTGAGCAGTGACGCAGACGATGGTGAGGCACACGGGGACACGCGGGAGGCTGGAATGTGGGGCAGGCGAGGGGAGGCGCTGTCCCTTACTTGTGGGGAGCTCCCGGGGGAGAAGCCTTGATTGGAGACAGGTGAGGTGGGAGACTGGTTGGCCGGGGAGCCCGCGCTAGTGCGGTACTGCTGCAGAGCCGGCGCCTGCGACGACAGACAGGTCAGGACTGCGGCCTGGCTCCCTGGGCACGGGGGTCCCATCGTGGTTTCCTGGGAGCTCCCAGCAGGACCCCCCCCCACAAATGCCTTGATGGTGGTGCCAACACACAGGCAGCCAGAGCACACCAGGCAGCCTGGAGCTGCGTCCAGCCTGAGACCTGGGGGACCTATCTCCAAAGTGAAGAGCAGGCTGCGAGCCCAGCACGGGGTCACCCTCCCCCCTTCCCCAGGGCCACAGGAGGGGACTGGAGAGTCGACCCAGAATCGGCCACCTCAGAGCTGAGAGTGCACGTGCACACACCCACACACACACCACATGCAACACCACGCATGCACACCCACATGCACACCTACAAATGTGTGTACACATGCATATCCAGACACACATGCACACACCCATTTGTGCACATACAAGTCTGCACTCACGCAAGCACACCCACACACCCTGCACCGTAGCCAGCCATACACAAGCACACGCCTCTGCATCCGTGCAGTGCCCACCTGTGCTCACACCCGCAGCGCACAGGCCCGCCTGAGCACACACAGGGCGGGGGAGCCCAGCAGGGCAGGCAGGCATGACCTCTGCCTCGAACCCACTTTCAGCTGTGTCAGCAGGGGACAAGCCCGGCCCACCCTGTTCACTGGGACTGACAGGAAGCTGTCCCTGCATGAGCCCCAGGCTCTCAGCACTGTGTGGTCACCACTGCAGGCCTTCCCAGGGACAAGCCTGCTGGGTTATGCTGTCTGAGACCTCTGAGGGATCTGACCACTTCCTTGAGCCAATCTACTGCCATGGCCCAGACCCAGTGAAGGCAGCGCAGGCCAGCCTAGGATGCAGATTTAGACCCTACTCTGGTCCTGATCCAACCTGGCCATGCTGTGAGCCTCCAGGCAAACTGCCTAACTTCTCTGAGCCTGTGATTCAATGAGGTGCAGTTTAATTGGCCCAGGGCCCCAACACTTTCATCTCCATTTTCTTAGTGGCCCTTTTTATTTTCTTTTGGTACCAGAGATTGAACTCAGGGGCATTCGACCACTGGGTCACATCCCCAGCCCTTTTTTGTATTTTATTAGAGACAGGGTCTCACTGAGTTGCTAAGTGCCTCGCCATTGCTGAGGCTGGCTTTGAACTCACGATCTTCCTGCCTCAGCCTCCCAAGTGCTGGGATTACAGGCGTGCGCCACCGTGCCCAGCTCAGTGGCTCTTTTTAAGCAGTCTGAGGTAGGGGGTTGAGTCCAGGTGGGACAGGGTATGGGTGACAGAGGAGCCAGCAAGGAGAAAATGACCCTGAAGAAATGACCCTCACTCACGGAGTCTGTATAGAAACTCAGAGGTCACCCGAGCCTATGCCCGGTGGAAACCGGCAGACCCTGGGGGTGGGACCCATTTTTTCCCTGGTGGGTGCTGGGTGGTCCGTGTCCTGACCCTTGAAGAGGCCATCTCTGCACCTGATGGGGACACTGTGCTTCCAGTGACTGCCCAGCTCCTGAGCAAGGCCCCGGCACCTGCTGTGATTTCACCAGAGGAAAAGTCTGGCTGTCTGGGGGTCCTGACAGAGCAGCTTGGGAACGAGGGTCCCCATGCCGGGTCACCTGCTTCATGCAGGTCAGGTCTGCCTATTCTTTGCAGGACTCAAGGTTCTAAGACTTTCAGCCTGCTGCCGGTGGCCCCGGCTTGAGTGGGGAGGGCTCACTGTGTCCCTAATGGAGCTGTGACCCCCCCATTGTCAGGAAGGTGCGGGGGGTAGAGGTCAACACAAGCCAGTCCCAGAACTCGTGGCCTCAGCCTGACCCTGGCAGGGCATGCCTTGCCCTGGGTGGTGGCTTCCTGCCCCAGGTGCTGTGCTGCATGAGCCACGGCCTCCCGTGAGGCTGGCTCCACCTGCCTCTGCCCAAGTGTGGCTTCCAGAATTCTCTTCCCCAGGCCACAGGAAGTGCTCTGGCACCTGCCAGGAGGCCCGGCTTTCGGCAGGAGAGGGGCGAGCGGGAGTGCTCAGCAGTCAAACCCAGGGGGCCACCTGGAGGAGTCTGGGGCCAGTGACCTGCTCAGGCCTTGGTTTCCCCACCAGTACTCGGGTGACAACCTCAGCTTGAGGAGTCCAAGCAGTGACCCCGTGGAGTAGAGTGCCCGCCTGGCCAGGCCCAGGGCAGGGTCCGCTTCTATCCCGACCCCCGCAGACACCGTCAGGTGGCCGCACCGTCCTGCCCAGCCCAGTGGGGTCTCCTGCAGCCCCAGGCTCCTCCTCCACGAGCCCCCCAGCCAGGCCCTGCAGGACCGTCCCGGGCTTACCGAGGTGATGTCAATCCCCATCGATGGCTGGCCCGGGTTCTCTGGGGGGGACTGGGGGAGAGAGGACGGTACCGTGACCACGAGTGGGGGCAGCTGCGGCCCCCGCGTCAGACTGGCGCTTGGCATCAGAGGGCCTCCCGGGGGCAGGCCAACGGGCACCTGAGGTGGTGGCGGGGGCGGCTGCTGTTGGGACGCCGGCGGTGGAGGCGGTGGGGGCTGGGGCTGCGGCGGGGGCGGCTGTTGGGAGCCAGCCTGGGTGAAGAAGGCGTAGGGCAGCTGCTGCTCCAGAGACAGGGCGTCCATGGCCACGGCCTAAGGTGGAGAGGGCATCAGGTGGAGCCACAGGGACCTGGTCCCTGAGGCCCCCACAAACTGGTGTGCTCAACAATGACGGTGGACAAACTCCATGGGGTCCGCCCCTGGACTGGGTGCTCCCAACAATGAGAAGCCAGAGCCTCGGAAGGGCAGACCTCACCCGGGGCCCATCTGGCCCTAAAGCCTTGTCCACTCTGGGGAGCCTGGGGGTCCCCAGAGTGGACAAGGTGGGGGTCATGGAGACACTGGTATAGTCACTGGGCCAAGGCTGGCTCAGGTCCTTGTCAGAATTGGCAAAAGAAGCAGAGGGAAATGGTGGTATGTGGAAAGTCTGTGTTAGAAACTCACAGCCCTGGGGCCCCTGGGGGAAGGCTCAGGGTGAGGGAGGCAGGGTCTCCATCCTCTGAGAGAGGCTGGCTGCCCAGGAATGGCGTGCATGGGCACTTAGTATGCCCCACCACCAATAAGCAGTCGGGGGTCAAGAATTAAAATAAAGGGTGCTGGGGTTGTGGCTCAGCGGCAGAGCGCTCGACTAGCACGTGCGCAGCCCAGGTTTGATCCTCAGCACCACAGAAACATAAATGCATTGCATTGTGTACAACTAAAGTAAATAAATAAATAAAAATAAAGGGGTTGGGGTTGTGGCTCTGTGGTAGAGTCCTTGCCTAGCATGTGTGAGGCACTGGATTTGATCCTCAACACCACATAAAAATAAATAAATAAACAAACAAATAAATAAAATAACGTGTCCACAACTAAAAAAAAATTAAAGATTAAAAAAGCAGCTGGGTGCAGTGGCGCACACCTGTAATCCTAGCAGTTTGGAAGACTGAGGCAGGAGGATCGTGAGTTCAAAGCTAGCCTCAGCAACTTAGTAAGCATCTAAGCAACTCAGTGAGACTCTGTCTCTAAATAAAATACAAAACAGGGCTGGGGATGTGGCCCAGTGGTCGAGTGCCCCGGAGTTCAATTCCCGGTACCATCCAGCCTCCCAAAAAACTTTTTTTAAATAGTTAAAATAAAGTTCCAAAAAGGAAAGGGGCAGGAGGCCCAGGATCAAGACCAGAGAGTCCACAAAGACACAGCTGCAGGAGCTGGCCAGGGTTGTGTGGATCCTGACACACTGATAAGCAGACAGGCATGCGGTGGTCACCCGGCCCAGGCCTGGCAGCGGGAGGGGGGATTACTGTGAATTCTATTGTAGGTGGACAATGCCATTGTGGCCATGTTAAAAACGAAACAACAACAAAAAAGTTCTCTATAAGGGATTAAAAAAATAAGGGCTGGGGGTGTAGCTCAGTGAAGGAGTGCTTGCCTAGAGTGCTGGGAGCCTGGGGTCCCTCCCTGGGACTAGCACAGCAAAACAAAGCAAAAAAAAAAAAAAAAGATGAAATAGACAAATTCCTAGAAAGAAACAAATTACCAGAAACAAATAGAGGAGAAACAGGAAATATCTTATAATAAGTAAGGAGATTGAACCAGTCATTAAAAACCTCCCACTAAAGACAGACCATGAGCCAAGCGGTTTCAGTGGCAAAATGCACTGAATTTTAGCAGATTCTGAACAGGAATTGGAATGTTTCTTAAACTCTTCAAAAAAAAAAAAAAAAAAAAAAAAAAAAGAAAGAAAGAAAAGGAGGAAATAATTCCTCACCCACTCTACAAGGCTGGACTCATCCCATCAAAGAGAGGTGACTGAAAATAGTAAAACCGGAAATGAAAATGGAATGTCTCTACTGACTTTACAGGAATAAAAAGGATCACAAGAATATCACGAAAATTTACAACAGTGAGTTGGATAACCAAGATAGACACCAACTCTGAGAAGCAGAGTAGACGGAGCCCTGTGGCAAACTGAAAAACTAAAAACCAAACTTGCTGAACATTTCATTATGGGAAATTCAACTAGACCATAAAGAAGGGAAGCAGCTTAATGGAGAATGCTCATCAACCCTGGCACGGGCCCCTATCATCGCATCTGCCTGGGCCAGGCACAGGGGACTCTAAGACCGCCGACTTTCACATTTTCCATGTGTTTGAAAATTAACAAGGAATCTTCATGGACTCCAGTCCCCTGAAGGGGCAGGGGCCTCCCGGAGGGGCAGAGTTGAGCCCTCACCTTCCCCACCCACCTCACCCTCGCACCTGAGTGATGGGTGACAGTGGGGACAAGGTGGGCGACACCTGCTGGGCCTGCTGCCTCCTTGCCTCTGTGCTCAGGGATAGGGGGCTGACACCAGCAGGTCGGTGCTGTGGAGAGGAGCCCGGCGTGCTCATCCCTAGAAAGGAAGAAGGGAGGCAGGGAGGATGGTGTGAGGGAGGCCAAAGCCACTCACACACCCACAGTCACACTGCATAGGGACAGCCCAGGTGCTCAGACAGAAGCCAGTGGGCATTTTCCAATGGCTGGGGTGTCCCTCCACGACCCCATTCCTGATGACTCTGGGGTCCCTCAGCCCAGTATGGGCTGTCTTCCCCTTGCCCTCCCAGTTAATCCCACCATCCCTCTAGAAGGGGTGTGACCCACAGGCCCAATCAGCATTTCCCCACTCGGGAACACGTGATTGGTCCCCAGATAAGCATGGGACCAGGTTGATCCAATGAGAGCCTGCCTTGGGATTTTGGATGGAAATTCCAGGAAGGGCTGTCTGTTGTGGGGGGCACATCCCCACTCAAGGAAAAGATCCACCAGTTGAAGAGCTGAGGGGGGCAGCAGGAAGTGTGTCTCTCTCCAGCCACAGGGGTATTTATTTCCCCTTTTTTGCTGAAGTGGGCTCAGGTTTGAGTTAGCTTCAAGCAAGTCTGTGCCGCAGCTTCCTCAACAGACTCAGCTCTCCTCCTCCAATGAACATGTCCACTCCCGAGCAGCCCCTGGTGGCTGCTTGATGTCCCACATCCACGCCATCCTCCTGTACCTTGTACTTTCCCCACACCAGAGTGCTCCCCAGCAGGCTGCCTGAACCAAGACCTGACTCCTTCCCGTTCTCCCCATCCCTGAGGCGCTTGTGCCAGGAGAAGCTTGCCCCTTCCTTCACCCCGGCCCCCGAGGCCTCACCCTGAGCAATGTGATCCCTGGATACCACTGTGGAGGAATAGCAAGTAAGATCGAGTACAAGGTGGCAGCAGTTTGGGCCTGCTGGGCTACCCGGGCACCATGCCAAGCACACAGCAGGCTCTGGATGAGAGGGGAACCCTGGGGCCCAGCCTGACCCACATCCACCCCGACACTGCGTTTCCTTGTCAGTGAGATGGAGATGATGATAGCTGTGCTCGGGTTCACGGCGAAGCCCCAGCAAGGTCACAGGCAGGCTCGGAGGAGTCTGGCCTGCAGCCAAGGCCGGGTGAAACTGCCTGACTCACCCAGGGAGATCCGGGCCCATCCTGCCCAGGGCACCAAACCAACTGTGTTCTGGCAGATGGGGCGGCAGGTTTATGGGTCTGTGGGAACACACCCAGCACATGCCAGGAGATGCCAGGCAGCCTCCCATGCCCAGGGCAGCTGCTGGCTGGGGCAGGCTTGGCCACGCCTGTACTTCCCCTCAGAAGCCCTGCCGGCTCTGCTCGTCCTCGCACGGGGAGGGGCAGGCTGGCATCTGCACAGGTCCTGGGCATCAGGATCAATGTCAAGGGGGACATCAATGAAAGCCCAGGCAGGAGGAGCTGGCATGCACCTGCTCAGAGCGAACTAGGAGTCAGGACCCCAGGCCATCCTGTCGTCTGTGGGCACCAACTGTCCTGTATGTCAGGGGCCAAGGGACTCTGGGCGCTCAGGTCAGGAGCAGATGTCAGGGCTCAGTCAGGGGCAGCCACACGTGATAAGAGCTTGCAGAAGGTGGGGACGTGGGGCCCATGGCTCACCTTTACCACAGAACACTGACCTGCTGCCACTCGCCCTCTGACTTCAAGAGGAGCTGGAGATCAACATTCCCACACCAACTCGCCTGATTTTTGAATGATTTGAAGAAACACACACACACACAATCGTGTACCACACAAAATACACCGCCAGCTGGTTTGCCCTTCGGCTGCCCACCTCCAACATCTGTCCTGAATACCAGAATCCTTAATTCCCTGCTGGGCTGACAGGCAAGTGCCGGGCCTCACACAGGGTGGCCACCACCCCTAGAGAGGCCAGTCGGGCCAGCAGGGCAGACAGAGCGTCGTGCTATTGTATGCCTTTCAGCAACCTGGCTCACCTCTGGGGCGGGAACTCGGCCAGCTGGAGGGGAGCTCTGGGGCGGGCAGGTGGGCAGGGTGGCAGGAGCCTGCCCCGTGGCACGCAAGCCCTGCTGGCAGGCGTGGCCAGCCTAGGAGCTGTGCCAGGAAGGGCCCCCAGGGCCTGTCCCCCTCCCAAGACCTGGCAGGTAGCCAGGACACAGCTTTTGCGAATGTGAGGCGCGGGGCTGCCCCTGTGCCCCTTCTTCCCCGGGGGGGCCGTGAGGGGGTAAACATGGGTGTGCGCCAGAGGCCGGCAGCTTAGCTTTATTTAAAAGACACCCAGAAAGCAGAGACCCTGCTTGGGGAGCTCTTGCAGCGGCAGCTCTGCAGACAGCAGCACCGTGGCAGGCATTCCGAGGCCCCCGCAAGGGGCAGGCAGCCGGGCTCCGGGCCCACACGCTGGCCGCCAGCTCTCACCTCCACACGGGCGCTTCCCCTGCTTGTTTAGACTGGGCGCAGGACGGAGGTGCACGGCTCCCAGGCAGGCTCTGGGGCCTGCCAAGGACCCTCCGGCGGCGGAGGGGGAACTCTGGAGTGGGGAGAACGGGTGTGGGAAGGTGGTGGCTTCTGCACAGGGTGGGGTGGGGGCACTGGCAGCCCCCACGCTGACCTTTGGATTTTACTTTGCACAGGCAATGTGCGGGCAGGCGCCACCCGTTGGGCCAGGTCTCTCAGGGGTGGGGAGCTCAGTGGCAGGAAGCCTGCCTAGCACAGGAGAGGCCTTAGCGCGCGCGCGCGCGCGCGCGCGCGCACACACACACACACACACACACACACACACACACACGGCATCATCTTGCCCGCCCCCCTGCCAGCACCTGTGACGGGAGCAAACTGGGGCTTCCTGCTCGCCTCCCTGCCTCGCGTCACCCTAGCTCCCAGGCTGGTCAGTGTCACCCTGACATCTCTCTGCAAAGCACCCGATGAGATTCCACTCTCTCTAGGCCCGGAGCACCTTCCGAGAGCCCCTTCTCCCAGGGCAGCCAGAGGGGTTCTGCCAAGTATGCACTTCAGCGTGTGACGCTCCCATGGAAAAGCCTGCACCGAGCTGCCGCTGAACCCGGGGTGGAGGCAGGATGGGCTCATGGATGGGCACAGTGCTGGCTCGTTCTGCGGCTTTGGGTGGGGACAGGGCCTGTGTCATCCACACCCCCTATGGGTCCCCCCAGAAGCCCTCCTGCCTGTACTGCCACCTGGGGCATCTCCTCTCTGGAAGTCAGATACCTGCCTGCAAACCCACACCCCAGACAGCAAAGGGTACAGGTGCATGGAAGGGACTTGGGAGATTGAGGCCCAGCGTAAGGGACAGCTGAAAAACATGTGGCAATGCTAAGAGCAAATACAGAAAAACATGTGGCAATGCTAAGAGCAAATACAGAGAAGCAGTACAGCATGAGAGGTCAGGGGACAGTCTGAGTAGGACAAGGTAAGGCGGGAGAAGCACAGGATCAGGGCAGCATGTGCAAAGGTCCTGAGGTGAGTTCATCCAGCTGTGGGGCAAGGCAGGGAGATGAGGAGGAGTGTGGAGGGTGACCCTGGCTCCAAAGGTTTTGTGGGGAGGGAGGTGGTGGGTGTGCAAGGTGCTAAGCAGGGGTAGGTTATGGGCTGACAGTGTTCTAGGTCAGAGAAGGGGCTGGGCGGGGGGCGAGGCAAGTGAGCAGGAGAAAGGGTCGAAGTTGGATCAGGTATTGATGGAAACGTCATGCGTTTAATAAAGGAGGGGTGCGTGAGAGAGAGACAGAGACAGAGACAGAGAGAGAGAGAGGACAGAGGAGTCAAGGGGGATAACTCCACAGTCCTCAGGGAGCCACCAGTGGACCATCCCCAGAAGGAACAGGGACAGAGCAAAGCTGGGAGCTGCTGGGACAGGCAAGGAGCCTGTGGGACAAGCCCATGGACCAGGCCAGGGGAGGAACAGGCGTGAAGTTCAGGGAGGGGCCAGAATTGTCACAAAGCAGGCAGTCAGAAGGGAAGGAGCAGGTCAGACCCATTTCTGTCCCCAGTGAGGGGTTGGGGCAAGGAGGGATGGGGACAGCATGGCCACCCTCTGGGACTCTGCTCCTGGGCTCCCCAGCCTCTCTGAAGCCACTTGGCACCCTCAAAGCTGCAGCTGGATCCCTGGAGGCAGCATGCACCCCCACACCCCACCCTGCTTTGCCCAGGCTGGGCCCAGGTGGCGGGGGGTGGGGGGCCTTCCCTGTCGGGTCACCCTGGCAATGCTGAGCCCCTGCGGCAGGGTTGTCACCCCCATCTCCACCCTCCAGGTGCCTGGCACTGTGGACACAACTGTTAAGCCACCATCTGAATGCACATGCCACCGCAGGAGACCGTCCTCCACCAGGGAGCGGGGCGCCCGGGCACCTCGAGCTTGGGGCCATGCTGCGGGCCCTTACCCTGGCCGGCGCCACCGATGCCCAGGTGCGTCAGGTTGGCGGCGAGGCTGCCAGTGCTGCTGGAGCTGCTCAGCGCGGGGAAGGTGGGCTCCTCGGGGTCCAGAGGGGTCGGGAGGGGGGAGGGGAAGTGGATGTTGGTCAGGTCGGGTAGGGAGCCCCCCGTGCTGTGGGTGGCGGGGATCAGGGCTGTAGTGTTTTCCTGGTCGGCAGATGGGAAGATGCTGGGGGAAGGCCAGACAGGAGCAGGTGAGGTCTGGGGACAGCGGCCAGCCAACCGGCCGGGTCGCCCCCAGAAACTGTGGCAGGGGCAGGCAGGAGGGGGCTATCAGGAGAAAACGAGCAGGTGCAAGATGACACTCCTCAGCGGCTGCCGCGCTGGTAAGGGCGGTCAGGACACCGCCAATGGACAGCAGGAAGCAGCCTGTCCTCAGGGAGGGGAGAAGGGAGGGTGGGGACAGCACTCTTCCTTGTCCAGGGACAGGGTATGTCTGAGGAGGCTCTGACTCGGGCAGCAAGGGGCTGGAACTGGCCCAAGACGGGGCTTGCTGGGCCAGCGTGGCGTCCCTCACCAGGATGTGCAGGCTCTTGGCAGGTGGGAGCCTGGGGGAGTCCACACAGCCCCCGTGGCTGAGGGTGTGTGGGCAGGCCCTGCGGGGACTTACTTGATTCCGGGGACCTCACAGGACTTGGGCCTGGACCCCGTCTGAAAGAGAAGACAGCAGAGGCTGAGCCAGCACCCAGGGCCTGCCCAGTACACCGCGCCTCCGGGGCACGGCTGGCATTCCAAGTGCCAAGGGCTGCTCCGCGAGCACCCACCTTACTGGGGACCAGACAGTCCCACAGAGGACACCAGTGGCCCCTCAGGGTAGAGGGGCTGACCCCAGAGGAAGCTGAGACCCAACTCAAGAGTCACGCGGGAGGGTCTTCCCACGGGCCGACCCCAGCTCCTGCCCTTGCAGGGAGAAGGCTCGGCTCCACTCTGGCTGCTTGGCTGGTGCGGGGCACAGACAAAGGGTGACCTGGTGCCTTGCCAGAGCAGGCATCTGGGCAGAGGGGCCGCGAGGGCGGGGGCCGCGCTGAGTGCTCACGAGCTTCCCACCTCTGTGCTGTCCCTGGACTGAGGCAGCTGGGACGCCTGGAGCAGGGGTGCTTTTGCTTGGTGGCCATGGGGCGAGTTCATGAGCAGCCACCAATCTCTGGGGACCAGGTTGGCCTGAGTCCAAAGCAGTAAAGGGGACCAGGTCAGGAAGACAGAGGTGGGCTGCACCAGACGCCTCAACGCCGTCCAAGAGGTCCCCACCTCTCCTTCCACGAGGACCTGCCCTCCAGTGACACCCAGTGGTGTGGCCCCACATGGTCCTAAAGCACTTCTTTGCATACGACAGTCACGTCCCCATGGGCCAGGCTTGGGAAGCCTCCGGTGCAACACCAGTTTCACCACTTGGCTAGGGACACTTCCAGAACACGCAGACCATGGCAGGAGGGAGAACCCCACCTTGGCCCAGGCACTTCACACAGCATGTCCCACGGTGGCCTCTGAATTCAGGGCCACAGCCCTGCCCTGCTGCCCGAGGGTCTGGACTTTCAGCAATGGAAAAGTAAATCACTATCACAGTAACAGGTACAGCCCTGGTCTGCAGCCTCCAGAGCCCCTCCCCGGGTCCCCTGTGGGCTGGCTCCAGGGAGGGGTGCCCAGGGAACCGTGTGGGCAGTAGGACCGTTTGCTCCTCTGCGAGTGGAGGACACCAGTGTCAGCTGAGAGGACCCCAGGACGCTGAGGCTCCAGGCAGGGCCCCCAAGACTCGTGCTTCTGATCTCATGGGCACAGCCAGAGAGTCCCGTCTCCTAGGAGACGCCTCCAAGCCAGTCACGCTTTCTGATTTCTTGCCGCCGCCAGGGCCTTGGGCAGACACTGCTGGTCGAGCTCTCAGGGGCCACCAGGGGAGCACGGCAAGGCGGCACGAGACCAGCAGGCGTTGGGCCTCTGCAGCGAACGCCTGTGGAACGGATTTCTGCTGGGCCAGGGGCTCCGAGTGCTAGAGCAGACTTCACTCCATCACCAGATGTCCACACCGCACGTGGGCACTGGCTTTCTGAGGAGTACTTTGAAAAGCATTCCATAAACTTTATGGGAAATATTAATGGATGTCTGAACAGTATTGAAAGTGCACTCATCATTCCCTGCCCATCCCTAGGGGCTCCCCTCAGAGGCACTAGCCTGTTTTGCTCTCTTTAATGGAAAGGTGACATCCAACTGTGCAAACAGACCAGGACCTGCTTTTCTGCTACCAGACATTTAAGTGGTTGTGAAATTTCATTTTGGTTAGAATTTTTTTCCCCCTAATTTCTGTGGCGCTGAGGATGGCACCAGGGCAACTGCTGTACCGCTGAGCCCCCCGCCCTTCTCAAACACCCTCATCCTGATCTTGCAGGGTAACAGTGTTACCACGAGTTTCTCTTATTTCTTCAGAATTCCTTAAAAATCCCAACTCGAGTGACTGAGGGTCATCTCCTTAACAAATCCCTTACGGCTGAACATTCGGGTGTTTTCAGTTATTCTGAAAGCCGCAGATGAGCACCTCTGAATGCACCCACTCGCTGCCCCCTGAATTCCCAAGGGAGGGGATGACTTGGGCCAACACCCCTGAAAGGTCTCTGGGGGCGGTTGCTCCATTTCTTTCTTATTTTATTTATTTATTTTTATGTGGTGCTGAGAATCGAACCCAGTGCCTCACACATGCCAGGCAAGTGTGCTATCGCTGAGCCACAACCCCAGCTCCATTTCTTCTTAGAGGGGGTCTCAAACTCACAGTCCTCCTGCCTCACTCCCAGGGGGCTGTGGCCTGGCTGGGGGGGCCGTCTGTGTTGCTGTGCTTCTCACTGAAACCCGACTAGCCGTGGGTCTTAACAGAGTGGTTTCTGCCCGTGAAACGGTCCTGCTGTTAGCATTAAGCAGGCTTTAGAGATCCTGGCAATCAGGGCACAGACAGGCACAGACAGACACGTGCGGGGCGCAGGCCCTGGGGAGGGCGAGCCCACCTCCAGATGACGTCTCCTCATCTCTCCAGGCCTGGCTGAAGGAGCAAGGAAGAGCCGTCCCGAAGCCGCGGGCTCTTACCTTCTTGGTGTCCCACGCTTGCTTGGAAAGGTTCTTGTCTGCTTCGGTCGTGGTCTCCTCCATTCCTGGGACTGTTAATAGTAAGACTGGGACAGGGAGAAGGACACTCAGAAAGAGGGCAAGCTCCCCAACAGCCAGGGTCGGGATGACGCTGGAACTGTCCTAATGGTCATTTCTGGGGATTGAACTAAAGTTACAAAAAGGGATTTCATTTTTTAAAAAAATCAGATAAGCTCGAGAATCTGTATCTTACAAAGAAACAAAACAAAACAAAAGCCCTGGAGCCCACAGCCTTTGGATTCTGCCTCCTCGCACCGCCCAGGGCTCGGTGGCCTCGGGCAGCAGGCAGCGCAGTCTGTGTGGGCGGCTGCTGCCCTGACCCCGCCGCCGCATGGACAGCTGCTCCCCCTCCGGGTTGTGGGCACCCACTGGCTGGGCTCCTCTTGGGCCACCAGCAAGCACAGGGTTCAGACCTAGGCCTGATGTCAGCTGACACGGACTGGCCCGCGCAAGGCAGCAGCCGCCTCTCAGTCAGCCATGATGCTTGTTCTAAGACAGAAGGGTCCGGAAGGACTGAGGGACAGGGTGAGGGGAACACTTGAAGGTCCTGAATGAGCCATGCCCGAAGGCCCCTTTCCTTGGACTTCCGGTCGAGGCAGGAGTACGCACCGCCCCACCTTTGTACCTGCCAGAGGTTCCGTGTTTTCATTTTCCTCTGAGCACGGTGTGAGGAACCAGCCAGGTCTGTCACAAACTCTGCGGAACCTGGGCTGGCTGGGGAGGCAGCGGGGGAACCCCAGCCCTGCCACTACCTGGGCCCCTCTAGGGAGGGCAGGGACGAGCGACGCCTCCAATGGCGACTCCAAGACCAGCTGGATTCTGAGCAGCAAGGGTCCTGGGTCTTGCCTTCCTCCCATGGTCACAGAGTGTCCCCAGGGACAGTGACATCCTTGTGCCTACACCCAAAACCCCGTGCTTGTGGGGGACCCACGAGGAGAGATGGTGGTCTGAGAACAGCCTCGCTCTGGCAACAGGAAGGAAGCCCCAGGCGCGTGCCTGCCTGGCTGGGCGGGGAGCCAGGCTGCTGCTCCAGGACCCGCCCTTCCGCCTCCTGCCCCGCGGGACTCCGGGACTCAGGTTCTGGTGACAACCCTATCAGCAGAGTCTCCTGGTGCATTCGTACACCCACACAGTGAAAGACTACCACAAAAGCAAGTAACTCCATGTTATTCTCTGGCTGTGGGGTCTTGGGCCAGATGATGCCCACGTGGGGCTTCCTGGGCCTGGCCTCACAGCATCGATGATCCCTTCTCTGGATGACACTGCCCAGTTTTGTTTTCACTTTTTTAGTTCTGGGGGTTGAACCCAGGGGCACTTAGCTACTGAGCCACATCCCCAGACCATTTTTTTTTTTTTTTTCTTTTTTCTTTTTTTTTTTTTGGAGACAGGGTCTTACTAAGTTGCTTAGGGCCTTGCTAAGTTGCTGAGGTTGGCTTTGAACTTGGATCTTCTTGTCTGAGCCTCCTGAGTCACTGGATTACGGGCATGCCACTGCGCCCGGCTACTGCCCCAGGTTCTAAACATCTGCTCGCCTTGAAGGTTCCCAGGATGCTGCCTCCATGCCTGGTTCCAGGGTAGAGCCAAAGACCTGGGCATAGAGGCCTGGAGAGGAGGCTCTGTGCGAGAGCTAGGGAAGAGACAGGCTCTTTCTTACCCACGTAGCCAGGATGAGCTTAGGGGTTGCGGGGGACAGTTCTGAGCAGCACAGTTTTAAAGTAGTCCAATGTGAAATCCTGGATCAAGCAGTGCCTGAAGCTGAAGGTCCAACCCTAGACTACAGTCCTGAGCTGGTAAATGCCCCTTTCACACAGGCTCGCTGCCCCTGCATTTCAAAGAATCATCTGCAGAGCCCCCAGACTTCACGGGCCTACCCTCAATCCATGAATCCTGGAAGCTAATGTGTATTTGCAGGGGTTTTCTCTGCCTGGACAACTCCTATGCATTCTTTAAAACCCCACTCAGGCAGCCCCACCTCTGGAAGTTTCCCTGAGCCCCTCTCCTTGTCCTGGGTACACCCTGGGTCCTCCTTTGAAAGTCTGTCCACCCCGGACTGCCAACCTCCGGAGCACAAGGGCCACCTGCTGGGCTTGCCTGACCCCAGCGAAGACACCGAGTCCCCTGCCCATACCTCTTTTCTGGTGCGCATCCTGAGACCCACCCGTGAAGGAATCTGACTGGGTGGGCGTCATTGTGCTCTGGTGAAGGGCGGAGTCTGAGTTGGTCCTGGGGAGAGGAGAGAGACAGTGAGCCCCCCCGGAAAGGAAGAGACAGTCATGGCCACAGCTGCACCGTAACCCCGGCACTGTGTGTCCTGCCCGGGACACACCCCACGGGACAGGGTGGCAGATGTAGTCATTTTTCAAGCTGCTGCACCTGAGCAGAAGGACATCATTCTCAGAAGGACCGCTGGACCACGCGGTTTCTGTCTACAGAGCCCAGTGAGATCCAGAGCCGCAGCAGAGCATCCCCTCCTCCCAGCCGCCCCGCCTGCCCCTTCAGTGGGGCGTCCTGGCTTCAGGGTCAGCACGGCCCTTCCTGTTGAAATTCCCCCAGGGAGCCTGGTAGTGCCACAGGGGCCTGGCCTGAGGGTTTGGATGTGCAGCCAGTCACTGAATCCCTCCTGGTGACAAAACACAAGTGGGTGAGTATGTCCTCTAGATGCTCATTTTCAAACACACTGTGACGGGCAAAAGGGGGAGGTTCAGAGAAGCCCCTGGGTGCCCCCTTGGCGGGATACTGACTGGGGAGGGGCGGTCCTGCTTCAACCAGCCAGGACAGGCAAGGTCAGCATGAGGCAATCTGCTCCCAGCTGGAAGTGCCTCTAGGAGCGTCCCCAGAACAACTCCTAGGACAGGAAAACGTGGGTCCAGCTGCACAGCTGTCGACTCAAGGAGGAGACCTAGAGCCATTGTGCACCCAGTGGAGATATCCCAGCCTCTAAGAGTGACTAGGAGGAAACGTGGTCCAAGGAGAAAAGGTTACAATGGCCCAGGTCAAAGGAGTCTTGAACCATGGATCCTGGCCCTGCCCCCAACCAGCTGTGTGTCCCTGAGCCAGTGCTCTGGCTTCTCTGTGCTCAGTGTCTATGTCTAAAATGGGAAAACAGAGCCTAAGCCACACAGCTGTCTGTTTTATATCAGCTAATACGTTTGGTGGATATTTAACTGTGTGACTGCATCATGTCATGAAACTGTGTGCATGCAAGTGCGCCTATGGTGTGCGCATGTGTGCACAGTTGTCCTTCCGTACCCGTTCCTTGGAAGGCTGGTCCCAGGATCCCCCTCAGACACCAATATCCATGAATGCTCATCCCTTCTATGCAATGGCACCTGTGTACTCCGAGCACACCTCCAGGTGACCTGCAGGACCTGTGCAGTGTGAGTGCCACGCAGAATCCTGGACACGTGTTGTTTTTCTCTTCTATGTACCTTCATGCATTTTCCTAGTCTTCCAGCACAAGTGTGGAATACTTTTTGTGGGGGGTGGGGTACAGGGATCAGACTCAGGGGCACTCGACCACTATCCCCAGCCCTATTTTGTATTTTATTTAGAGACAGGGTCTAACTAAGTTGCTTAGTGCCTCGCTTTTGCTGAGGCTGGCTTTGAATCGTGATCCTCCTGCGCCTCTGGGATTACAGGTGTGCACCACCATACTTCAGCCTGTAGAAACCTTTTACAAGTGAATTTTTCTTTTCTTTTTGGTACCAGGGATTGAACTCAGGGGCACTCGACCACTGGGCCACATCCCCAGCCCTTTTTTGTATTTTATTAGAGACAGGGTCTCACTGAGTTGCTAAGTGCCTCGCCATTGCTGAGGCTGGCTTTGAACTCGTGATCCTCCTGCCTCAGCCTCCCAAAGTGCTGGGATTACAGGAGTGCGCCACCGTGCCGGGCTTACAAGTGCATTTTCAATAATTGTTTGGTAGAATGAAAAACTGCTCATCAAACATCAAATGAAACAGCAAGTGACAATTTTGGTTAAAAAAATAAAGAAAAAAAGAAAAGTGAAAAACGAGGGTAGGTGAAGATCCCCCACGCAGAGACCTGGCACAGTAGAGTAAGAGTGGATTTCTGAAACTTCAGGAAGTGTCTTAGTTTTGTCATTTTGAGTAACTCCACGCTCACTGGCCTCCATGCACTACTATGGGGAAAGTGTAGTTTTGTTCCCACCAAGGGGTCGGGGCTGGAGCCGGCTCTGGCCACTGACCTCCTCCAGCTGGTGTCCGCGGGTGGCGAGAGGTACACGGAGCCGTAGGGACAGCTGTCAGCGTGCGTGAGTTAAGGGGACAGTACCGTGGGCTTGGACCTGCCTGCACTGAAGTGCTCTTGGCCACCAAGCAAGAAGACCCCTGCAGCCCCAGTGGCCGGCTGCTGGAGCTGCCGGGAGTGGCGGCCTGGCCTGCACACGGCTGGGGCCAGCGGGCGGGTGTCGCTGCTGCCTCACAGGCGCTTCCTGCCGGCCTTTCCTGCCTGGCTGTGAGCAGCCCTGCTACAGGGCTCCCCGGGGGTGCGCCCCGCTCCACCTACCACTCAGCGCCGTCCTCCTGCAAGTGCACGTGCGGCCTGCACCCCGTCCAAGAGGGGCCTGGACCGTGAAACTGGGGCCGCAGGCGCAGCGGGGAGTCTAGTTCAGCTGACCCTGGTCTCGCCTCTTAATTCTGGGCTGCGGGGCTGCTCCCGGGGCCTGAGGTCGGGTCTGGGACTCAGCTGGTTGAGCTCCAGGGCGCACGGAAGTGAGCAGCACAGAACAGGCGTCTCTGCTCTGCGGAGCTGGGCCCCGGGAGCAACCCGAGGCTGCTCAGATTCTGGGGCTGGGGCCTGGCTGGCGGAGCTCCAAGGGGTGGCCGAGCTGGGGCGGGGGGTGGGGGGAAACCTGGCAGGTCTCTGCTCGAGTGAGGAACAGATGTAACCTTCACACACGTCTTGTAGAGTGGAGCCACCCTTGGGTCTCACTCACACCCCCTCCGCTGCCCAGGCTGGGCACCCCCCATGCACTGCCCACGAGGGCACCACCAACCTACAGTCCTGAGACATGCCCTCCTGGCCCCACTGCCTTGCCAGGAGCCCTCTGTGGGCCCACGTCACCTGCCTCAACTCCTGCCTTGAAGGTGCTCCCTGGGCCACCTTAGCTCCGAGGGGTCAGAACAAAGGCTCCTTGGCTTGTGGCACGGCCTGCTCTAGGAAGCCCTCTGGGCGGCCGAGTCCCTCCCCAGAGCCAGCAGCGGGGCCGCCCCATCAGCAACCACAGGCCAACTCGGGGTCCTGTACCTGCTGACCGGGAGGCCCCCATCCCTGCCCACAGGTACTCGGGGAAAAAGGATATCTGCCGTCCATGTTTGTCCACTGACAGGGGCCGGCGGTGTGGGGAGCCAAGCCGGCCACGTTCCCGATACACTCGGTCCACCAGCCCATGATGTCGGGTGGTCCGGCTGGTGTCCAGGCCCGAGGACTGGAAGGGTGTCTGGGGACAAGGAGGGGGGTGGGAGGAAATGGAAACAGAGAAACCCAAAAAATGGTTACCAGCTGTGACCTGGTCTCTGCCCCAGCTCTGCCCCTGGGATCTAATCTCAGGGACGCCCACTCCAGAGACACCCTCGGCCACCACTCTGTAGGCTGAGAAGGGCGTCTCTGAGGCCCCAGCTCCCCAGCCCCCCGAGCACTGGGGATGGGGGTGCGAGAGCTGGCGGGTGTCCAGGAGCCGGGGTGGCAGCGTGCAGTGCAGCTGGCATGCACGGGCCAGGCAGA
This sequence comes from Tamias sibiricus, assembly GCA_025594165.1. Lineage (NCBI taxonomy): Eukaryota > Metazoa > Chordata > Mammalia > Rodentia > Sciuridae > Tamias > Tamias sibiricus. Next base: position 17,350,356 of record CM046673.1, on the reverse strand, counting down.
GCGGCACAAGCTCGGGGCCCAGTGCTGGCCAGGGTGCCAGGGGTGCAGACGGCCTGAGCAGCCTCCTCCCCGGCCTCGCCAGGTGCACACAGGCCTCCGCCCTCTCTCTCAGGGCCCCGGCCGGCCTTCTATCCCCTGCTACGTCATCCCTGGAGGGGCTGCCAAGGGAGGGCCCGGGGGCTTCCGCCGAGAACGGCTGCGGGGGCCCACCTGGCCGAGCGCTGGCTCCCGGCGGCTTCCTAGTTAAGCCCAAGGCTGCGCCTCATGGAAACGGGCCCCACACACCCTCCCTCACCGCCTTGCCAGGCGCCACCCGAGCCCTGGCCCACGGCTGCACCAGGTGGGGCTTCCTTCAGCACCTGGGGTGTGCACAAGGTCCCCCCCAGGCCTCGCTCCCCACCAGGCTCTGTGCCCTGGGGGCTGCCGGGAGTCTGCGCTTTGCCTGCCCTGGCCCTGCACTGCCCTCTCACCATCTGAGCGGAGCTAGGTCAGCTGCCTCTGCCAGCTCTGGACACGACGGGCCCCCCACCTAGCCATCTGGTCCCGGGGCCCTCCTCTCTTCTCCGGGCAGTTGAACAAAAGGCAATCCTGAGGTTACAACGAACCTCCCCTTCCAGGACAAAGTCAATGTCCGGAACTGCTGCCCTTTCCCACCTGCCAGAGCTCAGGGCTGCCTGTCCTCAGGGGACTCCATGGGGACTCCCAAATCCTTCTTTTACCCAGTGGAGACCCTGCAGGCTCGGGGAGCTCTACACTTCTTCCCCCAGGAGGCTGGCCGTGGGGCCTGGAGGGCAGGGCTGCTCATCTCTCGGGAAACTGAGGCGGCTGCAGCCGGGCCAGAGGGGAGCGGAGCTGGCCAGCCCCGCCTGCTGGCCCCACGAGACACGTGCACACGCGGACGTGCGTGTGTTTGGAGGGACGACCATGCAGTGCTGGGGGCACATGCTCGGATTCTGCTCAGGGCGACCCCAGACTGGGATATGTGGACGTGGCATCTGCCCCAGGTGGACCCCAAGAGTGGGGGGGCTCTTGATGCAACCATACATATTTCCCGAGGTGGGAGTGTGGAGCAGATCCGTTTCTGTTTGGTGGACGGGACGTCTCCCTGCCACAGGGGCAGCCACATGGGGGGCTGGGGTCACCCAGCAACCTCACACATGTCAGGGTCTTGCAGGCTGGCGCTGGGGATGCCACGGCCTCGGCCTGGGGGCTCAATTACCAGAGAGACAGGAGCCGCTGCCAGGGCCTCCCCCAGAAATCCGCTGGGCTGAAAATGCAAAGAACCAAGACTCTGAGATGCCCAGCAGGCAGGAAGCGTGGGGCCCCCAGGCCATGGGCCGCCCGCAACAGACGCCCAGGAGGACCCCGCACCCCAGGCCTGAGAGGACTTGGTCTGGACCCCACGTGGGGCTGAGCACAGGAGATGCCCAGAGCTGTCCTTCTGGAAGGAAGAAGAGACGCAGAAACAGAGGAGGGGAAGGAGGGGAGAGACCCGACTCAGGAAGGGCTTCCACAGGGAGGACACAGGGGGTCGAGGCGAGCCCCGAGCGCCTGCTGGACGAGGCGCCCTGAGGAACGGATCACGGCAGACCCCAAGCCAGCCTGCGGTGGCACCCAACCCGCCATGGTGCAAGGGACGCTGAGCTCCCAGGGACGGCCCTCAGTTCCACCAGGCCTGCCAGCACTCAGGGGCAGGGCTGTTTCTGCAACTGTCCCTAGCACCGGAAGGGGTGTGATCACTGGGGGGACCTGTCCATGCAGAGCCCAGACACCACCTGGAGGTGGCCCTGAAGCATGGCCTGACCCCACCCCCCACCCCTGCTTCCACCTGTAGGCCAGAGACGGGCAGAGGATCCTGGGCCTTATCTCCTGTGGAGTACGATAAGGCCGTGTGCAACGGCCTGCAGCCTGCGGGAGCCGCCGTGTGGGCCTCTGCCAAGAAACGTTTGCAGACAAGTGGGGTCAGGCGGCCGGGCCTCCTTCTGAGAAATGCTGGGCTTGTGGATTAGTGAGGCAGGACAGAGCCAAGCCCCAGAGGCCCCGAGCACTTCCCGCTGCTGCACAGCCGGCGGACAGGTGTAGGGGCTGCCGGAACGCTCACGGGCGGCCTGACGGGGGCTCGCCTTGGGGTCTGCTCGCGGGGAACAGGCTGGCAGACAGGCAGGTGAACCAGGGCTGCAGGGCTCTGCTTCCTAATGTCCCCAGGATAGAAAAAGAGTGGGCAGGGGAAGGGAGTGCTCAGGTGATTGTCTGGTGACCTCAGCTGCCCTCAGAGTCCACAGCACGTGCTCTGCAGCCAGGGAAGGGTCCAGAGCGGGACCAACTTCAGATGGGAGGCTACAGGGGCTCCCCCAGGGAAGGCAGTGCTGCCTGGGGGCTCACCTGGAAGGGCAGGTCCATGGTGCCACTCCCAATCTGGTTCACGTTGGGCAGGGAGCCTCCGTAGTACTGGCCGCGGCTCGGGCCCAGCTGCAGGAACTGGGACTTCTGAAGCTGAAGCTGCAAAAGACGCGTTGCCTGCTGTTGTCAAGGAGGGGACACCTCCCCGTGCACCTCACAGAGCCCCAGCCCCCGGGGCACCCACAGGACCTAGGTGATGGGGTGCACATCCGTCAAGGAGACTGTAGGACCCTCAATGAGGTCAGCTGTCTCATGACCAAAAATGACAGGAGAAGAAACTGGAGGCACCGGAATGGCCCTCCTGAGGCAGGAAGTGCACCCAAGAAAGCCCATGACTGTGAACGTGGGGAGCAGCTGCCTCTCTGGCTGCCCCAGCAGGCAAGAAAAGAGTGAGAAGACCAGACACCAGCCCAAGAGGGGGCCCGCACCCCAGGGGCGCCGTTTCTTGTCCTGGCTGTGGATGAAACACTGGACACAGGAAACCATTTTTCCAATGGCCTGAATCAGAGAGTGCTGTCTCCAAAGGACAATGCTGCCTTTCAAGGAGTGGCCCTCTGGATCCCTGTGGCAGTCTACTCAAGACCAGGGTGGCTGAGCAAGTCCCTCAGACCCAGCCCGAGTTCTTGGGGGGTCTTGCCCCTGCTCCCCGGGCTCCTTCTGTGTGTCCTGCAGGCCTCGCTGGAGCTGGCCCAGCCAAGCACCCTCATCTGGGCAGTGTCCCTGCTGGCCACTCCATGGCTACGCAGCACTCAGCACCAGGGGCCTGCAGCTCCCTGACTGACCCTGCTGCCTCAGAACGGGGCAGAGATGGTCTCCTCTCCCCGCAGTGGCTGATTCTGATCTGCAGGGAGCAAAGGCAGAGGCCCCTGACCCGGGTGGCAAGATGACCTCAGGGATGATGGCCCACAATCCCTACCAGGCCACCAGGGAGGCGGCTGCCACGGGTGCGAGGCAGGAGCGGTGGCGGCCGCAGGGGCGGTTGCTAGGTCCACTCTGTGTACACAACAAGGCCGGCTCGCATTCCCCCGCGACAGCTCCTGGCAGGCTCGGAGCTGGCCGCCTGGCTGCTGGCTCTCCCAGCCAGCCCCGGCTTCCTGGGGGGCCTCGGACACCGGAGGGGGAAGTGAAGCGCAGGAACTGGCTGAGGGCCCGGCAGAGCACCTCGCCCAGGTAAACAGCTGCTTCCTGTGAGCTGTGGCGGGGCTGAGCGCGAGATTAACCTCAGGCGCTCCTGGGTGGCTGCGGCACCTGCGTGGCCTGGCCCGGGGTCAGGGCTGGGAGGCCCCCGTCGGCCACGCCCATGAGAGCACCCCGCTGTGTCCCTCCTGGCAGACATGCGAGACAAAACAGGCCAGCTCCGGGCCAGAGGGGAGGCCAGGCAGGGTGGGGCCCCCGCAGCTCCTGTCCCCCAGCCCTGCCTGGGCACAGGTCCCTTCCAACCTCCCATGACCTCACCCACATCCTCCTGTGTCAGAGCTGTAGGGCAGGAGCCGCGCTGTGTCCACTTCTCGTGGACCTTGTGACCCCCGAGGCCACAGCCATCCACCCCTCCAGGCCTCGGCTTCCCTTCCCTAGACTAAGTCCCGGGCGGGTGGGCACGCAGAGGCCGGGTGTGGACGAAGGCCGCTCACTGGCACATGCTGTGCCCACTGGAGCCTTGGAGTCAGCAAGAGCCCCGAGGCCAACTGCGGGTCCTCTCATGGGATCGGACCCTGACAGGATGCACCCGGCCCCCAGGTCCCACCTCTGGCCAAGCCTCTTTCCTGTGAGGCCCCAACCCCCCACCACACAGTGCAGCCCCCAGGTCCCGCCTCTGGCCAAGCCTCTTTCCTGTGAGGCCCCAACCCCCACCACACAGTGCAGCCCCCAGGTCCTCACTGGACGTCGTGGAGGACGGTTGTCACTGAGTGCTACATGCCTGGACGTCGTGGAGGACGGTTGTCACTGAGTGCTACATGCCGACGAAACCAGCCACTTGGGAGGCAGAACAGGAGGATCCCAGATCCAGGCAAGTGTGGGCAACTTAGCAAGACCCTGTCTCAAAACAAACAGGAAGGGCTGGGGTGCAGCTCAGGAGCAAAGCAACTGCCTAGCACGGAGCCCTGGGTTCCACGCCCAGCACCCCCCCCCCACAGAGTTACCGTAGCCCCAGGGCCTCAGGCCACCCCAGAGGTCCAGGTCTATGCTGTGGCTTAGGGCGGGGGCCCCGGGCCTCCCAGCGGCAGCTCAGCTTCTGGAGGAGCTGGACGCTGATGTCAGCCACTCTGGTGATCATCCATGTCGACACGACCGACCCCCAGTAAAAACCCAGCCCCCAAGGCCCAGGGGAGCATCCCTGGTTGACAGAAAACCACGCCTGTTGTCACACGCAGGCCGGGAGGATCCAACACTGTCCACGTGCCTCCACTGGGAGGGGACAACTGGAAGCCGCTGCCTGGCCTCTGATCCCCTTTCTGACCTGAACCCGTGTCCCTCTGCTGTAATAAACCACCCCGTGCACAGCTTTAAGGGAGCTGAGTCCTGCTAGTGAGCTGCCCAACTTGAGGGGAGACATGGGGACTCTGCAAATCTGCAGGCACCGACAGTCCCCCAGGCCTGGCTGATCTGCAGGGAGCAAAGGCAGAGGTCCTCCTCTAGGGTCCTGGGGCGAGACATGCCACCCCAGGCTCTACCCAATGGACCTCACGCCCCAGCTCAGGGAGCCGCTGGCCCCCGCTGCACTGGAGCTAGCTCCAGCCTCTTCCTGCTGTCATGTCACATCCCTGTGTGTCCCTGCCCCAGCGTCATCATCCTGACCCCCACCACGCTGCGCTCCCTGAAACCCCAGAGACCTTGCAGACAGAACGCAGCAACACTGCGGGTGGACACGCACGAGGGCGCAGGGACGAGTGATGGCACCTCTGCTCTCGCCCTCTGAGCTCATGGTCACGGGCCGGGGGTCAGTCTTGACCTTGACGTAACCCAGTTCAGAGCAGACGCCTGGACCTGCAGGACCTCCCGGGAGGCCACAGAAGATCTCGGACAACTTCCCTCCACCCCAGCCTCATGAGAGCCGACAAAGGGGCCACAGATGAGGAGCTGAGACCTGGAGAGGACGTCACAAGCCCAAGGCCACAGTTCCCAGGGTGCCCCTCACTTGTGGCCTATGGGTCAGATGGACCAGGGTCGGAGTCCAGACTCCCCCGCCATGGGAATGGGCCTGAGCTGAGGGCGTGGACAGGCAGCTTGCTACCGCTGTTGCCCTGGCCCCCCACCTTCTACTCTGCCCACCTCAGGCTCCCCGCAGGTCCCCTCAGTTCCAAAGCACCCCAGCAGGGCCTCTCCTGTGACAGCCCACCTCCCCCGCTCCCGGAGCAGCCCCAGTCACTACCACGGTGGGCCCTGGCCCTGTGACTGGCCGAACACTGTTTTTATCGTGAAGGTTGAAGGCTCTCAGGAAATGGCAGAGATGCTCTCGAGAGCTCGGGACCTCCCCTTGCCCAGTGTCCCCAGAGCTCGCCCCACACTCCGAAGCTTAGCAGAATGACAGCCACGGCCTCCCTCGGTGCAGCGCTGCTGGCTGGGCCACCTGTGCTCTCGTCACGGGTCCTCAACCTCCTGGCTTGTGTCGCCTCAGTGGCCACATATGAACTGCCCGAGCTTATGAATGTCCATCTTTCAGCATCCCAAGCCCACCAGATGGCCAGCACTGGGGACTCGGTCGGCTGGCCGCTGCTGCGCCTGGCGCCAGGACTGGGCAGACCTGCGGTGAGTGCTGCGGGCCCCTCACTCGGTGCCTGCTGGCAGCAGCCCTGGATTCTTCCAGAACACCAGCCCCAGTCCACGGACCTCAACCCTCAGATGGTGACTAACCACTCAGCAGAGCCTGGCCCTTGGGGTCAGAGGGGATGACGGCTGAGGACAGATGTTCCTGCCACTGCCCTGGCTCTGAAGAGACCTCCCAGGCCCCAGAGGTGTCTCAGAATGCGGCCACAGGCTGGCCCCAGCTGTCAGCGGGGCTGTGAGGGACTGTCATAGTGTGCCACCCCAGCCCTGAGCCTCCAGTGTGGCACCACTGGGTGCCCCCAAACTCTCCCCCGGGGGTGCAGAGCCCTGCCCAGGTCTCCACACAGCTAAGCACCGTGACAGCCCATGTTAGCACCCTGGGGCTGCCAAAGGACCACAGGCTGGGTGGCCCAAACCACAGGGATGAGTTCTCTCAGAGTCCAGGAGGCTGCAGTCCCAGTCACGGCGTCTGCAGGGCCCAGGGCTGTTTCCTCCCGAGGGGGAGGCCCAGGCCTTCCCTGGCTTGCAGCCACATCCCTCCAATCTGTGGCTCCCGTGACAGGGGCTCCTCTGTATTTGTCCTCGGCTCCCTTCTCTCATGATCATGGAGTCGGCCTCCACATCCACAGGTCCCACATCTGTGAACCCACCCAACTGCAGACAGAACTACTTGGAAAACAACTTCATTAACACTGAACACGCACAGACACAACAGGTAAAGCAACTACGCATGCGCTGTTCACGGTGAATGAGATGTTCCCAACACCGGGGGTGATTTAAGGTCTACGGAGGATATGCGTTAAGTTCTACGCAAACACTGTATCTTATAGAAGGTCCTTGAAATGGATTTCCAACCGTTTCCCGGTACTGAGCCAATGCCCCTTGGACACTGAGGGAGGATGGTACCAGTCACTGGGTTCAGGCCCACCCAGTCCAGGATGAGCTCATCTGGAGACCCTTCCTTACATCTGCAGAGACCACATTTCCAACTAAGGTCACAATCCCAAGTTCTAGGAGCGAGGATGTTGGCCTATCTTTTGGGTTGACACTATCAAACCCACAGGCCCTCTGAGCATGGCACACTCCAAGGCCACCCAGCGAGGAAGTGGCCAAGCACGGCTGGGACTCCACACCTGAGCTCACACCCAGCATGGCCCTGCAGGGCTGGGGCCAGAGCCTTCCTGGACCAGGGGTAGGTGGGAGGCGGATCAATACTCAAGGATACCAGCTCCCTCAAGGCAGGGAGTGCCTCGGGTAAAGAGCAGCCTCTGGCCCTGCCCTCAACCCTCAGCCCCAAGCCCCAGCCCCTCATTTCTAGGCAGGGACCCCCCACACACCACCCATGTAGCCTGTGCTTATGTCCCACGACCCTCTGCACAAAATCCTCACTCCCGTCCCATGACGCCCTGAGGAGGCCCCTTGTGTTGACGGACCCTGCTGCAGCCAGGAGATGCAGGGCCACAAGGTGGGCAGCCCCCAGTCTCCTGAGGAGCCTTGTGCAGTACCAGGTGACAATTCCCCTGCCACCACCCCCGCCTTACTGCAGATGGTGTGGCCTTGGTTAGGCCTGTCAGCAGTCACTGCGGCAACAGACTGGCCTTCTAATGAGATTAAAGGGAGCAGACTGGCTGAGCTCCGCCCTGCACAGGGGCTGAAGTGCAGACCGGAATTGAGGACAGAGGAGCTGTGTGCACTGAGCAGGTCTCGGTGTCCCCCTCTCACTGGGACGGTCCGCATGGTCTGGCCCTCCACTTTCCCCACCACTGCACTCCAGCACACAGGCTTCCTCAGGGCCCTTCCATGGCCCAAGCCAGTCACAGCTGCCGCAGGGCCTTTGCACTGGTACTGCCTCTACCAGGAAGTATTTCCCTCAGAACAAGCCCCCACCTAACACTGTGCACCTAAGGCCTGAAGACCTGCCTTCTCCAAGTTCACCATCTGAACCCGACTGAGCTCTGTGGGTCTGTCTCCTGTCAGTCTGTGGCTCCCTGAGTCCCAGAGCAGAGCCTGGCAGTGGTGGGGGAAAGTGTGAGACGTCGCATGTGCAGGAACTATTCACAGACGAGCTCCTGGACTCCCAGTCAGGGTCCCGGTCCCTTCTGTGCCCACACAGGGCTGCTGCCTCTCCCCCATGGGCAAAATAAGAAAACCGAGTCTGGAGGACAAAAGGGTGGCTGTCCAAGTTGTGGAGGCAGCAGGTATTGCAGCGGGGGAGGGGGAGAGTGAGCACTGTTTGCACCAGCTCCAGCCCCAGCCCATGACGCTTGGGGTGTGGGGCACTCGGGTCCTGGGGCATGGCCTGAGGTGGGAGTCCTAGGAAGACAGCCCGGGCAAAGGGGCTCCGAACACAGGGGAGCTCCCTGAAAGGGAGGGTCAGGACTCCGCGGGGGAGTCCTGTCTCTCCAAGCGTCCTGGGAGTCTTGGTGGCACACAGACAGGCGCTTCCTTCTCACAAGTCCACACTGCAGGAAGCCCCTGCTGCTGGCCTTAGGCTGAGTCAGGCCGAAATTTAGGAACCTCCCTCAGTGCTGGCCCAGCTCTGCCACAGTGGCCAGTCTGCAATGGCTGACATGACAGCGTCCCCAAGGAAAGCGTCTGGCCAACAGTGGGCCCTGCTCTGTGCACAGGGTACTGGCAGCAGGCCAGAAAGACAAAGCGCTACCTGCAGGAGCCCACGGCTGGTGGCGGAACTCAGCATGCACGGGAAGAAGTGGCAGGAGGCAGAAGGCAACTGTGGAGGTTCAGGCTGGGCAAAAGCAAGAGCTATGAAGGCCTCAAGAAGATGGCAAAGGACAGGGAAGGACAAATGTTAAGTGCAAAGGCCCTGGGGCTGGTGGCACAGGGTCTGAGGACCACACTGGCGGCCTAGGACAGACAGTGGCTGAGAGGATGGAAGCTCTCGGTGACACTCTGCATCAATGGCCAGGCCAAGGACCTCAGTCCTACAGCTCCAGGGCCTCCAGGAGGCCTCACCTGCTCATGCTGCCCAGGCCCAGGGCAAGGGAACCGCCTGCAGCCCTGTCACCAACCCCCAAGCCCCCGCACTCCTGGGGGAGGCGCCATCTGCTCCCTGCAGCTGAGACCTCGGATTTAAAACAAGGCCTGTAGGAGTGACACGTGCCTGTTCCAGGTCACAGCCCCACGCCTGGGCTCTAGCGCTATGGAGCTGGACGGGGCAGAACACGCGAGGCGCACAGCCCACACCCCGGGGGCTGGCCTGCTGGGAACCGGCGTCCCGGCCTCAGGAGGGCAGGTTCCAGGGTGGGAGGGGCTGGACACGAGCCCGAGCCCCGCACTCAGCCCTGGGCACCCGTCTTTGATAAGCTCCCGAAGCTTCTCCTGAGTGACATCAAAGTTGCGGAGGGTGGGAGGCTTGTGCTCCCTAACTTCTGGTGACTAGAATTCTGGACGAGTGACTCCTGAGCCTCTTCTGTGCTCCTCCAAGGGCAGGAAGAATGGCCCCGGGTCAGAAAGCCCCAAATGCACCTTTCTCAGAGTCCTGACAGGCCCTGACCCAGGCGGGGTGAAGACTTGATGCCCAGAGCCTCGCTTCAGGCACAGGGACATGTGCATGTTCCGTGGTGGATCCTTCACCTCGGGCTGTGGGGACCCTGGGTCACTAGAGGGGCAGCGGTGATGATGGCGGCTGGATGGAAGGAGGGGGCGCGGCCGTGATGCAGTCCGTGCAAGAGCCCCGCTGCCGACCCTGAGGGCGGATGCTGCCCACCTGGAGACCTGGGCAGGGACGGCCCTGCAGAGCTGTGGGCCAGGGCCGAGCTGAGAACGACCCCATCCTCCCGCTGGGCACTTGGGTCCTTTTTCTTGTTTTTTCAACACATTTACTTTTTAGTTGTAAGTGGACACAATGCCTTTATTTCACTTCATGTGGTGCCGAGGACTGAGCCCAGTGCCCCATGCACGCTGGGCGAGCCCTACCACTGAGCCCCAGCCCCAGCCCCTTTTTATACTTTAGATAAAAAATGTGCGTTTTTTTTAAAAAGTGGAAAAACACACGTCGGTCCCGGCTCCTGCGTGTGCAGTGCGGCCATCGCTTTGGCTCCAGACGCTTCCACCCCCAGGAGCAGCCGGCCCCACAGCGGCCTCTCCCTGCCCCTCCCCCAGCGCGGGCGGTGCTGATCTGCCTTCTGTCTCCGCGGACTCACCTTCCTGGACACTTCACATCAAGGAATCCTGCCATGTGGCGTCTGTGTCTGGCTTCTTTCATGGGACGTGACCTATCTTTGAGGTTTGCCTGTGCTGCGGCAAGTACCCGGGCCTCACCCCTCCTGCAGCCCAGCGTACCCCACACACGTGTGCGCCTCGCTTCTGCGTGTTTATTTATTCACCAGCTGATGGACACTGAGTTGTGCCTCCACCTTCTGGCTGCTGGGAACAATCTGCTGTGGACACGAGCTGCGTCTGCACCCGCTTCCCAGCCTCGCTTCCCAGCCTCGCCGGCTCTGCCCAGGGCAGGCGGCAGGTCTGATGGCGAGTCTGCTTTACTTGTGGACCTACAGGCCGTGCTCGGCAGCAGCCTCGCCACACTAGGTTCCTGCCAGCCATGGGGGCAGCTTCCAGGCCTCCACCTCTTCCCCAAGGCCTGCTCCTTGCGTGTGTGTGTGTGTGTGTGTGTGTGTGTGTGTGTGTGTGTTTGGTTTCTGCAGCACTGGGATAGGCCCAGGCCTTGTGCACACAGGCGAGTGCTCCACCAGAGCCACTACCCCAGCCACTGGTTTTGGATAACAGCAGTCAGGGTGTGAGATGGCGTCTCACTGTGCTGTGTTTGGGGTGGGCAGGCGGCAGGTGGGGATTGGAGAGGGGTGCCGAGGATGTACCAGGGATTGAACCCAAAGGTGCTTAAACACTGAGCCACATCTCCAGCCCTTTTTATGTTTTATTAGAGACAGGTCTTGCTGAGTTGCTTAGCACCTCACATTTGCTGAGGCTGGCTTTGAATTCCCGATCCTCCTGCCTCAGCCTCCCAAGTCCTGGGGTTGCGGGTGAGTGCCACCGGCCGGGCCTCACTGTGCCTCTGAACTTGCACCTCCCCTGTGGAAGGTGAGGCTGTGCATTCTGCGTTGCCCGCTGGCTTTCTACGTGACACCTTTGGGAACAAAGTCTATTTGAGTCCTTTGCCCGTTTTTAAACTGCACTTTTTCTTGTTGGTTTGTAAGAAGTTTATTACATACTCTGGAACTTTATCCCCCATCAGACACACAAATTACGAATATTTTTCTCCCATTCTATAGGTTGTCTTTTCAGATGCCTGAGAATGGATTTTGAAGCACAAAAGTTTTCCACTGGGATGGAGTCCAGCGTACCTGGCTGCTGTGCTTTTGTTATGTCTAAGTATCCGTTGCTGGTCCAAGGTCAGCGAGAGTTGCCCCTGCGTTTCCTTCTAGTAGTTTCATGGCCTCTTACACTCGGGTCTGGGGCCCATCATGAGTGAGTTCTGTTGGGCTTTGCCCACTGGCCTCCAGGCCCTGCGGCGGGGCCTGGCTGTGCAGGGCGTCTCAGGAGACGCGGGTGAGCGCGGGAGGAAGGAGAGGGAGTCGGGATGAATGAGAGCCTGAGAGGCGCGTGGATTCCAGGCTGAGTCACTGCGCCCAGCCCTCGGGACGCTCCGGCTGCCTCCTCTCTCGTCCCCCAAGTGTAAATACAGAACCAAATACACAAACACCGAGGCCTGGAATGCCTTTAATCAGGCTTGGCTGCTGCTGCCAAATTTCCAGACCCAACTGAATCAGGGTCCGCCGTGAGCACGTTCTGTTTCTCTGCTGGTGGCGGCTGTGGAACACGGATGCTCTGGCGGGGATGGAGGAGCGTCCCTCGGGGCCGCGAGCAGCACAGCTGGTTCACAGGGGCTCCTTCCCCCGACAGGAGACCCCAGGCTGCCAGCTGGCGCGGCGCCCTCTTTGAATGGGGCCTCACGGAGCCCTGTGAGGGAGGGAACACAACTGCACCCACGTTTTGCTAGCGGGGAAACTGAGGTGCTGAGGAACAGGGGACTGCCTGTCACGCGGAGCCAGGAGGGGCCTTGGTTAGGCCAGGCTCTTTCCAGGGCCTGCGAGCGCGTTTCCTGTCACCATTCTGAGAGGAGGGTGCTGAGCTCGAGGGCTGCACTTCACGGCCCTTGGAGGCCAACCCCAACCTCCCCCCGCAGCCCCTAAGGCCTCCCTACGTTCTGCCACTGGGCCCTTGCACTCACTGCACCCCTGTCTGGAAGCTTCTACGGTGGCCCTGCTCATTAGGTTTCAGGCCAAACACCACCTCTTCAGGAGGTGACCTCTCTGACCCCGTGACCTTGCTTCCAAAATGACCCTCTGGAGGCTGGAATTCTGACCAGGGCCAGCTGGTTCCACTCCTGGTGAGGGTGCTTTCCGGGCCGGCCAGGCCTGCTCCCTGGGTCTTTCCGGGGCCCTGTCTGGGTACATGGGGTCCAGATGCAATCTCTCTTCCTCTTCAAAACCAATCCTATAAACTAGGGCCTCGCTCTTATGGTGTCATTAGCCTTAATGACCTAAAAGCCCCATCTCCAAATATGGTCACATTAGGGGTTAGGGCTTCCACATTTGGAGGATTTGGAGGAGGACAAAATTTTAAAAAATAGCATGCTGCCATGGGAACATCACCTGCCTGTGTCTGTCCAGGAGGCGGACATGCTGACAGCCAGGGACCAGTGCTGCCCCAGGAAGGTCCACTGGCAGGCATATCTGGAACTGGGGGCCCAGAGTGGCCCTACACCCCAAGTCTTCAGGGAGTGGCCACAGTCAGCCAAGCCCTGTTAAAGGCCACAGAATCCAGACTCTCTCTAAAGGAGCTCACGGGATACAGGGTGGGGCCCAGGGAGGGGCCACCGGGCTAGACTCTGGTGTGCCCTAGCCCTGCAGAGAGTTAGGGTATAGGCGTGACCAGCGGACGCCTGTCCTCCAGGGCTGCTGGACAGCTGACACTGACAGCAGGAACCGTGGGCGTACTTCTGGATTCTGTCTCCTGAATACAAGCAACGGGCCTGCTCCACAGGGGTCGCGGGCAGGAGCTGCCGGAGGCTCCGCCATCTGCTGGGGGGTATGACACCAGGGCTCATCTGCTTCTTGCTGGCTGGGGTCAAAGCAGGGCTAGGCAGGCGCTCTGCCACTGGCCACAGCCCGCCTTTCCTTTCCTTTTTTTTTTTTTTTTTTTTTTTGAGACAGGGTCCTCCTGCCTCAGACTCTGGGGAGATGAGATGACAGGCACATGCCATCGAGCCCAGCTCAGCACGGGGGCTAGTGCTGGGCGGCCCAGGGCAAATCAGTTTATGTCCTGCACAAAACAGAATCCGCTCCGGACCCCTCACCCCACTAATTTATGCCCACGGAAAGCCTTACAATGTGACCTTATTTGAAAGTAAGGTTTTTGCAGATGTAAGTAGTTAAGAATCTGAAAATGAGATCACCCTGGATTTAGGGAGGTCCCTAAATCCAATGACTGGCATCCTCCTCAGAAGAGGAGAGGACACAGATACAGAGACGAGAAGGCCACGTAAGGACCGAGACTGGACTCACGCGGCCACAAGCCAAGGAACTGCCGAGGACTGCCGGCAGCTCAGGGGCAGGCTCGGGGCAGAGTCCCTGCTGCCCCTCTATCTCAGGCTTCTGGCCTCCGGAACCAGAGGTAGTGCGCCGCCACGGGTTGAAGCCATGCAGTCCCTGGACCTTGCTATGGCAGCCACGAACCCACACCCCAACCTGTGGCGGGCAACCCACCCCCGTCCTGCCTGCCCGTGACACGGGCTCAGCCAAGGCTTGGGCACAGCAGGAAAGGCAGCCAGCTCTTCAGGGCCAGGAGGCCACCTGACGACAGGCTCTCTGAGGCCCTGCAGTGGGTTTTGGCAGGCAACAGAAGGGCAGTGACATGGCAGGTAGGAGCCCAGGGCAGGGGTCTCAAGGGAGGAAGCCCTGGGCTGCAGAGCAGGGTCCCTGGGCCAGGAGAGGCAGGTCACACAGACCAAGCGTGGTAGAGGTAGGGACACTTAGACTCAATGGTCGGGAGGGCCAAAGATGGGGACCCTTCAGAGTGAAGAATAAGATAGGAAGGGGATCAGGCAGAGGCTACAGCAGGGGCAGAAGTGGAGGCCCGGCAGTTGGGGACAGTCCCAGGGAGTGAGGGGAGCAGGGACCAGTCCAGGCCAGCTCTCAGGGCAGTCAGAGCAGAGGAGTGGGGAGGCAGTGCAGCCAGGACACCAGGAGGGAGGGTCTCGGGACCCCTCAGAAGTCCCTGGTGTACCCTTCCACCTACACTCCCAGGCCCCGGGCTGCGCTGGGTGGATGGCGAGGATCTGGGGTCTCAAGGGCACTGAGCCCAGGCAGCCTCTTCCTCTACCTCAAGGCCGGGGGTATCCGATGAGCACGGCTTCCTGCCCGCTGACCACGCAGGGCTTGAGGGGGCTACACACAGCAGGCCAGGAGGGCATGGTGTGGTCTAGGCCATCCCTGCCCTGGACGTTCCCCTGCAGGCCCAGGAGAGAGGGCCACAAGGGACCTGGAGCTTTGCAGGAAGCGAGTGTCAAGGCCCACACAGAGCCCAAGGAAAAGGCCGGGTGACCTCGCAGGAGGGGCTGGGCAACCGCTGCCGTCCAGGGGAGGCCACGGCCAGCCTCGGAATGTTGAGGTGGCTCTTTACTTCTTCCACTCAAGGGCCCTGGTCACACATGGACATCCTCAGCACAGGGTCAGCCGAGGAAGAGGAAGGAGGCTGGCCACCCCGCACAGCACAGGAGGACCGCCCCTCCCCCAGCCTCTATAGGAAGCAGGGACCTCACCCCGCAGAGGAGCCTGTGCCTCTGTGGGAACCACCCAAGGCCAGGCAGGAGCCGTGGAATCTGGTTTCACCTGTGACTTCAGGGAGCTGCCCTGGGCTCCAGCAGGGCCAGGCTAACAGCTACGGGCCAAAGAGGCTTCCAGGGACAAGGCAGACGGAACTAAGCCAGCTTCCAAAGGAGGCGCGGCAGGAGGGAGTTCCTGGCTGGGTGTTTGTTTTTTGCAACTGCTATGACAAATGACCACAAGCCAAGTGGCTTAAACAACAAAAATATATTCCCTCACAGTTCTGAAAGCTACAAGTTCAAAGTCAAGGTGTGGGCAGGGGTGCTTCCCCCTGGAGGCCGTGAGGCAGAATCTGCCCTAGGCCTCTTTCCTGGCTCTGGTGGCTCCGGCAATCAATGCTCAGAGCTTGTAGACACAGCACCCTAACCTCTGCCTCCTCACGTGTCCTCTTCCCTTCCTGTCTGTGTCCCTATCCTTTTTTTAAATTGTAATATATACACACACACACACACATATATATTTAGTTGTCGATGAACACGATACTTTCATTTTTGTTTATTTATTTTTATGTGGTGCTGAGGATCAAACCCAGTGCCTCACACGTGCCAGGAAAGCACTCTACCACTCAGCCACAACCCAGCCCCCCCACCCCCGTCTTATCTTCCTATAAGGTCACCCACCAGTCACTGGATTTAGAAACCACCCGGAACCATATCCTTACTTGATTGTATTTGCAAAGACCCTATTTCCAAATGAGGGCACACTCACAGTCATGAATGGTTGTGAGTGACTGTTCACTGGTTTTCTTTTTTTTTTTTTTTTTTTGGGGGGGGAGTCACTTTTCAACCCACTACTGTCCCAGAAACCCATGTTACTGCAACCCCATTCCTAAAAACCATCCCTGGGAGAAGCAGCCCGAAGCTCCAGCCCCCAAAACCCCTGGGGCAGCAGCTTCTGCCCCCCAGGCCTCAGTGTCCTCCACGGCCACCCAAGGGACCCAGGGTGAAACAAGGCCAGCACACATCAGCAGGGGCGGAAATGATCAGGACTCCGAGAGGCAGGTGGCCGGTAGCGTCGGCAGCGCCATTTGGCAGCATCTGCGGAGAGCCCGAGCCGCGTTCCCAACCTCTGACCCAGTAATCCCACTCTGGGAAGCCGTCCTGGGGGAGACCATCCAAAACGCAGATTCATGCGCAAAGATGTTCTTGCGTCAGGAGAGGAGCAGCCAGACCCCGTTCCGGAGCATGGCCTCAAGTCTGGACAAGACTGAGGACGTGGGCACAAGAATTGGGAGAGTGTGTGTCTGGGTGCTGGTGGCCAGCTCCAGGGCTGAGAGGTGCCGTGTTCCAGAAATTGCCACAGGAAATCCACATGGGCACAGAGGGACCCAGGGTAGGGTCATGCTGCCGCCAACCCAGGGACATCCCCAAGGGGGACTGGGCATTGCAGAGGGTGGAGGTGGCAGGGGTGGTGACTAGCAGTTTAGAAAGGCCACAGACAGCAAGAAAGGAAGACCCCTGGTGGGCCCTACACAGGAGAGGGCGTGCAGGCTGGGATGAGGGGAAGGAGCGGACAGAGCACAGCCAAGAGGGGAGCGCCTGACCAGGCCGGCCAGCGGGGCTTCTAGAGGAAGGTGCAGGGCCGGGCGGCCAGGTATACGAGTGACCGAGCTGCAGTCACCAGCACCCTGGTGGCCCCTCAGGCATGGACAGCTCAGACTGGATACTTGAGCCTTCTTCAGTGTGGACTGAGGGCCCCACACATGGGGCCAGGGGGCAGCCAGCCACTCTGTCCTCTGAGGAAGGTGACCAAGGCCTCCGGGGCTCTGAGAGGAGACCAATGATCCCAGGTTCTTTCTGTCCAGCAAAGAGCCAGGCCTAAACCCCAGACACACCACGGGATGGCGGGACGGTGAGTGTTCAGTGAGGACGGCAAGGCTCCCCAGAGGCCACAGGAGGAAGCCTAAGGTGACCGAGCTGCTGGTGGGTGACCAGTGTCAGGCGAGAGCTGGAGAAGTGACAGGGGCACAAAGTACAGAGGCCCCACAGAGGTCAGAGATTCCCCAGAATCGGTGGGGCACAGGGGCATGAGTGGAACCAGGGAACAGGGTGGACATCACCAGAGTCTAGCGGGCTGAGGGGAGAGGTCACTGGCTCTGTAGGGAGCAGGGAGAGGTCTGCAGGTGTACTGGGACAAAGGGAGCACGCCCAGCTCCCGCGGACGTCCCCAGGGGGTACCGGGAGATGCTCCCCGATGGGCCCAGGCGCTCGCGCGCAGGCGCATCTGTGCCGGAGCCCGCGACATTCAGGCTCTAGCAGACCTCTCAACCAAAGCCCAGACATGAGGTGATGAGTTCACTTGTGTCCCCAGAAAGAGACGTCCAAGTCCTGGAACCTGAGAGTGCGACCCTATTTGGGAAAAGGGTCTCTGCAGATGGAAATAAGCAAAGCATCTGGGGGTGAAGCAACTACCCTGGAGCATCTAAGAAGGACCCCAAGTCCAATGGCTAATGTCCTCATAAGAGACAGAAAAGGGGGGGACAGATCAGGAGGGGAAGGCAGGGACTGAAGGGACGTGGCTTCAAGACAAGGAATGCCTGCAGCCCCCAAAAGCTGCAGGAGGCAGGAGGGACCCTCCCCTGGAGCGGGGGGGGGGGGGGCACAGAGGCCCTGCCAACACCCGGGATTTGGACTTGGAACCTCCAGGACCGTGCGGGAGCTCATTCCTGTGGTTCCAGCCGCCTGGTTTGTGGCAGCTTGTCACAGGGGCCACAGGACATTAATCCACATGGCACCCCAACCCAGGGCAGGTGGGACTATCTCCCCTGCCCTGGGGAAACAAGGCCCCAGGTAGGTGGGCAGGGCTGAGGCGCAGGAGGCCCCTGAAGCCCCCAGCACACAGTCCCTGCATCCTCGCCAGCTCATCACAGAATCCCCCTCCCTAGGCACCAACGCTGATGCCTGTCACCTCTCTCAAGATGGAGACAGCCCCAGCAGGTAGAGAAAGGCACCACACACCCGTGCACCTGCCTGAGAGCACCTGCCTGCAGACGGAGCAGCTGCCCCCGCTCCCTCCCTGCGATCGGAACATGAGGGTGCTGCTGAGGCCGACGCCTACCCTGCGGTCACTGCCAATCCCTGCTGACGCTCCCAAGAAGGCCGCCCAGGGGTCACTCTCAACCTGCACGGCCATCCTCGTGGAAGACTGCAGTTCTGTTCTGAAGCTTTACACTCAGGTAAGTGTACCACAGCTGTCACTCAAGCCACGCTTCTGCCGGGGTGAGGTGGTGCTGTAGGTCTGGGAAGTCCCCCAAAGGTACCTGTGCAGCAGGCCTGGTCCCCACCCACAGGGCTTTGGAGAGGTGGGGACCCTTCAGGAGGGGTCCTGGGGGAGGAAGCGAGGCACCGGGGCACCCTGGGGATGCTGGGCCTGGCCCCTTCTGTCTCTTTGCTCCCTGGCTGCCATGAGGTGACAGCCTCCTCTGCCAGCTGCTCCCTGCCACGACGCACAGCCTGTCACAGGCCCAAAGCAACAGGCCAGGTGACCAGGCAGAACCTCTGAAACCAAAACCCACCTTTTCCTTCAAGGAGATCACCTCAGGCACTGCCACGGCGACCGCTGACTAACACGGGAAGGGCCGCCGCCGCTGACCGTTCCTGCTGGGAGCCGAGTGCACCCCCCACAGCCTCACCAGTGTGTGTCACTTTTGATGAAGCTGCTGTAGACCAGGTGCAGAAAGGGGCCGTCCAGTCCCACCTAGGCCTGATGCCCCAGGTGCTCACAGGCCCCGCTGGCCGCCTGGGGCACGTGGCTACGAGGCGCCTGCTCCTAACTCCAAATGGCGACTGGGCAGGAAACACCAAGCAAATGCCTCACCTTCCAGAGTCCCCAGGTCCTCTGCCCACTGTGGCGCAGGCCAGTGCGGGACGAGGCCACTGCTGGGAACCCTGTCCTGCTCTGGGGTGATGGGGACCCCACCCTCCTCTGCTTCTCACTGCCTGCACCTCTTAAGCGTCGCCATGGCCAGAGATGCAGGCAAAGAGGGGCGGGGCGGGAGAGAGGAGAGGGAGCAAACAACGCTGTGAGCTGAGGTGGGCCGCTGGGGAGAAGAGGTGCCCAAAGGTGGTCCAGCGGCAAGGCCCCTGCCTGGGGTCAGAGCGGCCTGGGTGGACCCAGCACTACAAAAGAGGAAAACAATGACCCAACAGGAAAAGAGATTTTAAGAGGTGGTCCATCCACACACGGGACTATTAGTCAGACGTGAAAAAGAACGAAGCACTGACCAGCTACAACACATGAACCTCAGCAACACAGCGCTGGGTGACAGGAGCCAGACGCAAAAGGCCAAATGGCACATAATTCCACCCTCATGAAATGTCCAGAACAGGCAAAGCCAGAGAGACAGGAAGCAGACCAGGGCCATCAGGGCTGGGGGAGGGTGGGGAGTGATGCTGATGGAGACATCTCCTTTTGGGGGACACAAAAACGTTCTAGAACCAGACAGAAGCAATGGAGGCACAATGCTCTGAACGTGAAAACCACAGAACTGTTCACTTTAAAATGGTTAGCTCCATAGTCTGTGTACATCGCCTCAATCACAAAACTGGTGACACCCAGCCGTCCTTCCTGGACCTTGGCTTTGGCCTGCCACTCCAATCTCGCCTCTATCATCACATGACCTTCTCCCTGGGCGTCTCTGTCTCGTCTCCTCTTTTGATGACACCAGTCACTGGGTTCAGGGCCAACTCAAAATCTAGGACCATGTCACCTTAAGATCTTTAGCTTAATCACACCCCAACGACAGTTTTCCCAAAAAGGCCCCAGTCACAGGTGCCAGGAGATGGGACGTGGGTGGAAGTGTCAGGGTCACGACTCAGCGCAGCACGCCAGCACCGTGGTGAGGCCAGCGGGGCCTGGTGCTCAGGCCTGCACTGTGCCCCAGGTCTACTCTCACTGGCCAAGGGACCCAGGACAAGTTCCAAACCACTGGCCTCAGCTTCCTCATCCCCAACACCACTGGGAGCCCCCACGGACAGGATGGCAGGGAGGCTGGGACAAGTTGGGACAACTCCTCTCACGGAAGTGTCAGCGAGCGGATCACAGGTGTGAAGGGCCAGCAGTGCACGTCCCCAAAACCCACAGCTCAAGCCAAACGGCGCATGCCCCCCCGGAGAGAATCTTTCTATTGTTTAAGGCCACTGCACTTGTGGTCACTTGTCACAGCAGCCACAGGAAACAGAGAGACTGAGGCCCTACACATGGTGTGTGTGAGAGAGAGAGAGAGAGAGAGAGAGAGAGAGAGGGAGAAAGGGAGGAGAGGGAGGGGACGGGGGAGCAGGGGGAGGGCCCCAAGACGCACTGCTTCTCCACTAAGACTCCAAACACACGCCTGGCGTGCGCGCGGTCTCTGGAATGTGCGAGCACACGTCTCTATTTGTAGCTGGGGGAACAGATCCTTTGCAGTTTAATTTTAAATCTCATCACCAACAGAATAACGCAAACCACCAGTGGGGGACGCCGGCCACTTGAAACAGGGCCTGCCTCCCCGCGAGCGGCCCCTCGGTCCCGGGCAGGGAGCCCACCGCCGCCTACACCACCGAGCGGGGCCTCCCCTGAGCAGCCCGTGCCCATCTTGAAACTGTCAGGCCTGGTTTTTGACAGGTGCCTGCCTGGCCTCGGGAAGTCAGACCCCAGGTGCGGTGGAGCAGGCAGCGGGTCTTGCTCCCGCAGGGTCGGCTGCCGCCAGGATTCTGAGCGCTGTGGGGTGATCTTCCAGAAGACGCCCCCAGCCCTGCCCAGCGCACGATGCTTTAAAGCAGCATCCCCCAGGACGCGCGGCCCAGCTGGGCTGGGCTGGCACCGCCTCGCCTCTCGAGGAGCAGCTCGTTCCACGCCGCCTCCCCGCAGGATGGCGGGACCACGGGAAGATAAGACAAAAGTGAGATGCCCTCATTACCACGGGCCCAAAATAGCTTTAATGCTCCATTTTTTAGACATAGCTCACTGTCGGGGTTATGTAAGAACACTAAAAGTCACCCTGTGATCTAGGAGGCTGGGTCCTGGGCCTGCCACAGCCCACCGCAGGCGGCCCTTTGGGCAACTTTACATTCACAGAGTCCTGTAACAGCTCCCGAGACTCCAGCCAGGCCTCCAGGACCCAGCGGGGCTGGACGTCACCTGCCTCCCTGTCCTCAGACCATGTTCCAGCTGGCAGCATTTGTGGCACACTCGGGCAGTCCAAGGGACATTCACAGCGCAGGGAAGGGTCAGGAACCGCCTCACCATGGAGCAGGGGTCACCAGCCCCGGGCCGCACCCACCAGGGCAGAAGAAAGCAGGGGCAGAGGCTGGGGTCCCCTTTGCACTCTCCTGCGCTGCTCTCAAGACCACGTCCTAGCAGCTTGACCCTCAGGGCCCAACAGCAGCCCCTTTCCTGGTCCCAGCCTGGGTTATCATGCACCTTGTCCCAGGTGGCCCCTAGACAGAAAGCCCTGCATGTTGCTGACACACATGCCCTTCCTCTCCTCCTTGATTCAATTCAGATGGTGTCGCTCTCCCTGTTAACACACACCAGTAGGCTATTCTACTTAAAACAAAACCCCCTGCTTGTCGAAGCCAAGTTACCATATGACCCAAGAATGCCACGCCCAGGTTTAGGTCCCAGTGAAATAAAGACACATCCATGTAAACCCTTGCACACGCATGCTCAGAAGAGCACAACTGATGAGAGCCAAAAAAAGGGGAAACCCTCTGGGCGTGGTGGCACACGCGTGTAATCCCAGCACTTGGGAGGCTGAGGCAGGAGGATCACAAGTTCAAAGCCAGCCTCAGCAATGGCGAGGCACTTAGCAACTCAATGAGACCCTGTCTCTAATAAAATACCAAAAAAAAAGGGGGCTGGGGATGTGGCCCAGTGGTCGAGTGCCTTTGAGTTCAATTCCCAGTACCAAAAAAAAAAGGGGGAAACCCACCAATGGATGAGTGTCTACATAATGACACGTCCCACCAAGCAGGGGGCGCATGCCTGTAATCCCAGCAGCTCAGGAGGCTGAGGCAGGAGAATCTCAAGTCTGAGCCCAGACTCAGCAAATCATCAAGGCCCCGTCTCAAAATAAAAAGGGCTGGGGCCAGGCAAGGTGGTGCACACCTGAAATCCCAGCAGCTCAGGAGGCCGGGACAGAAGGATCACGAGTTCAAAGCCAGCCTCAGCAATGGTGAGGCACTAAGCAACTCAGTGAGACCCTGTCCCTAAATAAAATTCAAAAACAGGGCTTGGGGTGTGGCTCAGTGACAAAACACCCCTGAGTTCAATTCCCAGCTCCAAAAGTAAATAAATAAGTACAGACACAATGTTGAAGCCATATGGTGGAACATTATTCACCCACGAAAAGGAATGAAGCACTGACACCTACTGCTTTGCATGAACCTCAAAAACATGACAACCAATGACAGAAGCCAGATGCAGAGGGACACACATTGCAAGAGTCCATTGATACGAAACGTCCAGAACAGGCAAACCCACAGACAGGAAGCAGCAGATCAGTGGTTTCCAAGGGCTGGGGGAGGGGTGAGGCTGCTGGAGGGATAGGGTCTCCTTTTGGGGGATGAACGTGTTCTGGAACTAGCCGGAGCTGGTGGCTGCACAACACTGAGAACGTGCCAACTGCCACAGAACTGTTCACTCTAGAATGGTGAATGCTGCCAGGCACAGAGGTGCACACCTATGATCCCAGAGACTCAGGCTGAAGAAGGAGAGTCACAAGTCCAAGGCCAGCCTTGGTGACTTAGTGAGACCCTATCTTAGAATTAAAGATAAAAAAAGGACAGGGGATGTAGCTCAGTGGTAAAGTGCCCCTAGATGTAATCCCCAACATTCCCCACAAAAAAGGTGAATTTTACACGATGTGAATTTGTCTGATTAAAGACAGCGAGACCCACACCCAGCTCTGTCTCAGGGCTGGCAGGGCCCTGCCCTTCTGTCCCTCAGAACTGCTGCCAGGTCCCCCCTGCCCCCAAAGTCCCTTGGCCCACACACTCCACACACTCTCTGCCTATGCCATCTGCTCCTACACCCACTCCCCTAGTTCTGGGCACAGCTGCAGCCTGGACCTGGGGACCACGTGCAGAGCCCTCCCCTCTGTGGGCCCCTGCAGCAACCAGCAGCTCTGCTCTGCCCCTGCCGGCACTCAGCCAGCTGGCACCCGTGGGGCACCCGTGTCCCCCACGCTGGGCACTGATGCCTCCCATGCTGGGCAGACAGAGGGAGAACGCAGGAGCCTGACAACGGGCGTCACCACCCCTCCAATGGGGACACTGTTTGGGAAACTCGGCTTGGAGGGAACACGTGACGTACTCCTGTGCGCAGCATGGGGTGGCCACCCCAATTCAGCCCTCAGCACACTGCAGAGTCTCAGGCTGGGCTCACAGGTGGCCCTTGACCCCAAATTCTACTGCCCAGGGACGGCTGATGCAGCTGAAACAAAGGCCACAAGAACACATATCCAGGCCTGGGCTCCTCGTGCCCTGATGCCACACAGGGGACCCTGGGTCTGGCCTCCCTGCTCCTCATCCCTCACTCCCAAGCCCAGCCCCCTCAGCCCCACCCTGCACTGTCACCACTCACTGGCCACGCCCTGAATCCTGCACACCCCGCCCTCCCAGGGGCTAGACTGACACCACAGGTGTGCACACCCATGTGTGTCTGCACATTCACACACCCACGTGCACACATTCAACTGTGTCTACAAACCCCCGTGAGCCTACCTGCAGCACCTGGCCTGGGCATCTGCGATGAGACCTGTGTAGAAAGGTGGTCTCCACGGAGTACTGGGTCGAGAGGAAGTCATGCACTGAGTACAGTGGCCCTAATCCAATGGCAGGTGACCTCATAGGATAAGAACAGACATAAGAAGGCCACGTGGAGGGCTGGGGTTGTGGCTCAGCGGCAGAGCACTAGCCTTGCACGTGCACGGCCCGGGTTCGATCCTCAGCACCACGTAAACATAATGCATCGCATTGTGTACAACTAAAGTAAATAAATATTAAAAAAAAAAAGAAGAAGAAGAAGAAGAAGAAGAAGAAGAAGAAGGCCACGTGGAGACAGAGATCCAGGGAGGCAGCCACAAGCCAAGGAACTCCCAGGGCCACCAGAAGCTCCAGAGGCTGGAAGGACACCCGGCCCTGGAGCCTCTGGAAAAATCAGCCCAACTGACGCTCTGGTTCTGGACTTTCTGCCTCCAGAACAGCGCATGCGGACTGCTGCTTTTTAAGACTGCAGGTGTGTGGGGCTGGGGTTGTGGCTCAGCGGTAGAGCGCTTGCCTAGCACGCACAAGGCCCTGGGTTCGATCCTCAGCACCACATAAAAATAAATAAATAAAATAAAGATATTGGGTCCAATTACACCTACAAAATTAAAAAAAAAAAAAAAAAAAAAAAAAAAAAAAAGGCCAAGGCTGTCACTCAGTGGTAGAATGCTTCCTTAGCATGTGGGAGGCCCTGGGTTCCATCCCCAGCACAGTAAAAATGAAAATAAAAAGACTCTGAGGGGCTGGGCTTGTGGCTCAGTGGTAGTGTGCTTGCCTAGCATGCGTGAGGCACTGGGTTTGATTCTCAGTACCACATAAAAATAAATAAAATGAAGGTCCATCAACAAAAAAATATATTAAAAAAAAAAAAAAAAGACTCTGAGGGAGGGCACAGATCCAGATGTTCAGAGGTTCAGGAGCCCCAGCTAGCCAGGAGGCTGAGGCGGGAAGATTACCTGAGCAAAAAAGTTCAAGATCAGCCTGGGAGCTCGGCATGATGGCTCATGCTTTTAAACCCAGCAGCTTGGGAGGCTGAGGCAGGAGGATCACAAGTTCAAAACTAGCCTTACCAACTTAGCGAGGCCCTAAGCAACTCAAGACCCTGCCTCAAAATATGAAATTTAAAAAAGGGGCTGGGGTTGTGACTCAGTGGTTAAGTGCCCTTGGGTTCATTCCCTGGTACCAAAAAAAAAATCAGCCTGGCAATGTGGTAAGACCTCATCTCAGAAAAAAAAAAAAAAAAAAAAAAAAAGAAAGAAAGAAACCAGAGACAAAACAAAAAGTTAAACAGTTACCACATGGCCCAGCAATTCCACTCCTTGGTACAGACTCAAGAAAACTGAGAACCATTCACACAAATCCTTGTACACGCACGTTCATGCAGCTCTACACACACCAGCCAAGCGTGGATACTACTCAAATGCCCACCCACAAAGGCCCATCTACACAATGAAATCTTAGCCATAAAAAGAAAGGAACTTCAGTCAGGCAAGGTGGCACACATTTCTAATCCCAGCAACTGGAGAGAGTGAGGCAGAGGACTGCAAGTTCAAGGACAGCCTGGGCAACTTAATGAGACCCCCACGTGGGGGAAAGACTCCATCTACGTAAAATGTCCAGAACATCCAGAGCTGGGCGCGGCGACACACGCCTGTAATCCCAGTGGCTCAGGAGGCTGAGGCTGGAGGACCCAAGTTCGAGGTCAGCCTCAGCAACTCAGCAAGGCCCTAAGCAACTTAGTGAGACCCTGTCTCAAAAATAAAAAATAAGGTCTGGGTATGTGGCTCAGTGGTAAAGTGCCTCTGAGTTCAATCCCTGGTATCAAAAATAAATAAATAAATAAAATAAATGAAACAAAATACCCAGAGCAGTAAGCTGGGCACGGTGGCACACGCCTGTAATTCTAGCACTTTGGGAGGCTGAGGCAGGAGGATCGTGAGTTCAAAGCCAGCCTCAGCAATGGCGAGGCACTTAGCAACTCAGTGAGACCCTGTCTCTAAATAAAATACAAAAAAGGGATGGGGATGTGGCCCAGAGGTCGAGTGCCTCTGAGTTCAATCCCCGGTACCACAAAAAAAAAAAAAAAAAAAACCAGAGCAGGCAAACCCACAGAGGCAGGGAGCAGATCAGTGGCTGCCAGGGGCTAGACTTGGGGACAGGGGAGTGGCTGCTGATGGGGATGGGTCTCCTTTTGGGGAGATGCAAACGACACCATGCTAAGCTACTAAACCGTGGATCCAAACTGGGGAAATTATCTTATGTATTTTACCTTGGGAAAAAACCATGAAAGAGAAACCAAAAGGATCCCCGAGGTTCTGGCAGTGTGGGGGTGACCAGAGGGGCCCACGTCAGCCCACCCGCGTGTTGCCAAACTGGGAAGCCACCAGGGCCCCATGTGCATGTAGAGACATCAGCCCCCACAGGTCCCTCCGAGGGTGGCTGGGCACAGGCAGAACTGCAGAGCACCCACCCGGGGAAGGCGCAGCCCCCACCTCTGCAGCTCGAGGTGCTCATCAGAGCCTGCAGCCTGGCAGGCAGGAGCGGGCCAGCGCAGCTGCGGCCTTCCTGAGGTCTGAGGAGCACGTCCAGAAAAATGCAAACTGGTGGCCAACTTTAAAGTTTTTTATTTTAAAATTAACTTAAACATCAGAATTGCTGGCTTCTCCTTAAACACTAGACGTGCCGACAAACCAGTGCCTGGATTCCTGGCCGGGATTTATCAGCCAGCTCCCCTCCCTGCCTCCTGTGGGAATGGAAGCTTCGGTCCCCTCATGCCTGAATCCAGCTGGCCCTGGACTATGAGGGGCTGTCACAACTGGAGGTCACCCAGTGGGCTGCAGCCCCAGGGCCACCAAGCCCAGTCTGTTCCCTCAGCACCTTGCTCCAGCTCAGCAGCTGCTTGGCCCGATCCAAGGCCTGGAGGAAGCCCCCTCCAGAGCAGCCCCCAGCTCTCCCTGAGAAGCGGCCATCTGGGACAGGAAGGTGCAGCTAGGATGCTGCGCGCAGGCCAAGCCGGGCCTGGAATGCAGGCGTCACCCAGAGCCAGAACACCAAAGACATCCACTGTGGCTGGTCCAGTGATTAACCATGAGTGGCCCTGGCCTGAGTGGACGCCCCAGCTCCTGGAGGCCTGTGAAGCCCTGGGGAGGGGACACTGTGGGGTGGACCAGGGTGAAGGCAGAGATCAGCAGCCAGGCCTGGACACAGGCTTCCTCGAGAGGCAGGGAGGGCCGGGGCTGGGCTCAGTGGCAGAGCGCTCGCCCGGCACATGTGAGGCACCGGGTCTGATCCTCCGCACCACATAAAAATAAATAAGGAAAATAAAGGTATTGTGTCCATCCACAACTAAAGACATTTTTTCTAAAGAGTCAGGGAGGGGCTGGGGCTCAAGAGTGGAGCGCCCACCTAGCACTGGTGAGGCTGGGGGTTCCATCCCCAGCACCAGGGAAAAATGAATAAATAAACAAATAAATAAAATGAAAGTTATTAACAATAGTTAACGCCGGGCGCGGTGGGCGCACGCCTGTAATCCCAGCACTTTGGGAGGCTGAGGCAGGAGGATCGCGAGTTCAAAGCCAGCCTCAGCAATGGCGAGGCACTTAGCAACTCAGTAAGACCCTGTCTCTAAATAAAATACAAAAAAGGGCTGGGGATGTGACCCAGTGGTCGAGTGCCCCTGAATTCAATCCCCGGTACCACAAAAAAAAAAAAAAAAAAAAAAAAAAAAAAAGTTAAAATGGTAAATATTGTTTAAAAAAAATGTCAGGGAGTGGGCTGCGGTGTGGCTTGGTGTGGAGCACTCACCCAGCATGTGTGAGGCCCTGGGTTCCACCCCCAGAACCACAAAAAAAATTTTTTTAAAGGAATTCCTGGGGGGTATCACCCACACTTCACAGTGACCCAGAGCCCCCACGTGAGGAAACAGTTCAACACCGCCCCTCACGGCTCCAGCTTTCCTCTCCAGCACCCCATTAAATCCTGCACATCCGCCCTATCCGGCAAGACTGGTCTCCTTGGGACTGGGCACTGCCCCCAGCCAGCAGGACGGAGGCTGGGGAGGGTTAGGAAGCACAGGGAGTCCAGAGCAGGGAGGCTGGCAGGTCTAGCGGGCGCGCTCTGGCACACAGGGCAAGCCACCCGCGGAGGAGGTGCTGGGCTGAGCAGCTGGGCAGGTGAGCAGAGGAAGGAGGCTGTGCAGAGGACAAGCAGGAAGTGGGTGGCCAAAGAGTGACCTCAGAGCCGGGAAGAACAGTCCAGGTGGGAGGCCCAGCGAGTGCAAAGATCCTGGGGTTAAAGGGCGGGCAGACCGGCAGGGACACAGCCAAGGGCAGGCTGCCCACAGGGAGCCAGGTCGGGGAGGGCGGGGGAGCCTCGGCGGGTCGGAGCCTCACAGGCCCTCACCCTGCTCCGGGCAAGGCAGGAGCATCTGGGACCTGGGGGCAGCCAGGCCTCCGCCCTCAGAGCCCCCGTGTCACAGCTACAGGGATGGGACCCTTCACCCGGCTGCATTTCCAGTTGGGACCCAGTGATCTTTGGACAGATGGGTAGGCATCCAGGCACGAGGACGACACCCAAGAAGATGGGACCTAGAGACCCACCCCAAGGACCCCGCTATCCTGGGCTAAGCCCCAGGCACACTTTTGGCTTCCCAGAGGGTCCAAGAGGGGTCACCCCAACTCCTGCACATGGCCTCTTATACACACAGCTCCTGCACGGCCCCCAGACTCCCTTTGTGGCCCCCTGTGACCCCTGCACAGACACTACCTGCCCTTGCTCCCTCCCAACATCACCCTCCTTACCATCCAGGCCCCAGACTGGGCCTTTAGGCTACATCCCAGAACGTTCTGAAAGGCATCAAACCTGTCCCCAGACCATGTCACTCCACCCTGCTGTGATTTGCTACCCCCACCTAGGATGATGTCCAAACACTGCCCAAGGGGCAGGCAGAGAGGCCAATTCCAGACCCTGTCCCCTCAGTCACCTCCTCTAGTACGTCCGCCAACACAAGCCTCCGCAGCTGCTCTGCCACCACCAGTGCACCTCTGTCTGCTCCAAGGTCAAGGCTGGCCCAGGAGCACCATGGGCTCCCCAGGCTCTCCCCACCCCCTGCCCAGCCCCTGCTGCCCTAGAAACAGCACCAGGATCCTACACCCCCAAGTACCCTGCAGAGTTGAGAGAAGCACAGCAGTGGTCTGTCCGCTGAGGGGGTGAGGCCCACCCTGAGGCCGCACGGGCAGGCAGGAAGCAGTCACTCCATGGGGGACAAGCTAGCAGGAAGCAGGCGACCTCGCTGCAGAACTGAGCCTCCCGTGACATGGGGACACTGGAACAAGGGGAGGGTAGCAAACAGAGGCTGAGGGACATTTGCAGGGTAGGACGAGGGAGGGAAGTCACAGTCCAGCCTGCACCTGAGTGCTGCTGCGCTGGGGACGAGAGCAAGCACTGCGGAAGGTCCCGCGGAGGCCTGGGCAGTGGCGAGAAGGGAAGGGCGGCTGCCAACGGAGCCCGACCCTGGCCACGCGCCCACCAGGGATGACGCCGAGGGGCTCAGGTCCCGGCTCACCTCCAGTCTCCCCCCCCAGCCCCACCCTGTGGAACCTCCATGGCTCCCTGCCAAGCTCTCACCATCCCTCAAACCCAGCTCTCCAAGGACTCAGGCCTCGGGACTTCTGTCAGCCACCTCCCCAGGGCCTCCAGACCTGCTTCCAGAACATTCCCTGTGATGCTCACAGGAACCTCCTCTATCCCAGTGGCCCCTCGGCAGGCTCATCATGTCCCTGATTCCTCCTCCCCACACCCCCGCTCAAGGCCCTGGCAGAAGGCACAGTGATCTTCCCGATGCTGGTGTCGGAGCCAGAAGCCTGGGGGTGGCCCCGTTCCTCCCTCAGGCCATTTCAGCTGCCTAAGCCCCGCGTCCCCCTCACCCAACATCCTTCCCAAGCGCACCATCCCTGCGATTCAAGGCTGAGCCGGGGTCTCCCCTCCTCCACCCCAGGCAGCTTCAGGAGCACGGCCAAGCTCCCCACTTGGCTCCCAGGGCCCTTCCGGATCTAGCGCCTCTCCCTCCCTTCCCACCTGGCCCTCCTAGGCCTCTGGGCCTCTGCACATGCTGATCCTCCACCACCCAAAGACCCTTCCCTCCCCCTCCTGCACCAGTGACCAAGAGTCATTCCTCCTGCCCTACTGCAGAGCCCTCCTCCTCTAAGCAGCCCGCTGTGGACAGCCAGCAGGGCAGGCGACGGCCCTAATGGCCAATCACACACTGACAGGGTCCACAGCACACCTACTCTGGAGGCCGAGACATGAGGACCACAAGTTCAAGGCCAGCCTTGGCAACTTAGGGAGACCCTGTCTCAAAATAAAAATTTAGAAGAAAGGGCTGGGATGTAACTCAGTGGTAGAGCATTTGCCAGACATGTGCAAGGCCCTGGGTTCTATTCCCAGTACTGCAATCACACAAGTGCAAACACACACACACACACACACACACACACACAGTTCAGACAGCACAACCCAAAGCCATCTACAGATTCAATACATTCCCTATCTAAACCCCAAAAACACTTGAACAGAAAAAAATACACCCTAAAATTCATATGTAATCTCAAGGGACCTGAAATATAGCTCAGGCAATCTTGAAGAAAAAATAAATAAACAAAGCTGGGGGACTCACACTTCCCAAATTCTAAACTTACTATGAAACTACGATAATCAAAACAGTGTGGTACTGGCATAAAGACAGACATATAGACAAAATGGGATAGGCGAGAGAGTACAAAAATAAGCCCATATGGTCAAATCATTTTTTGACAACGGTGCCAAAACCATTCAATGGGGAAAGGACGATCTTTTCAACAAACGGCTCTGGAAAAACTGGATTTCCATATGCAAGAAAGTGAAGCTGGACCTTCCCTAACACCATAGACGAAAATTAACTCCAAACAGATCAAAGGCTGAAAGTTAAAACTATAAAACCAAAAAATGTTAAAACCATAACTCCATAACTGTAACTAGAACTATAAAACTATAAATCTAAAACTACATATAACTCAAACTATAAAAACTTTTAAAAAGTAAATAAAGGAAAAGCTTCATGACCATGGATCTGGCACTGATTTCTTGGATCTGACACCAAAAGCACAGGCAACAAAAGACATACATAAATTGAACTTTGTCAAAATTAAAAACATTTGTGCATCAAAGACACAATCAACAGAATGAAAAGGCCCCATTCCCACGGAATGAGAGAAAATATTTGCAAATCATATAGTTGATAAGGAATTAGCATTCAGAATATGTAAAAGGACGACCCAACCTAAAAACTGGTTTGCAGAGGACTTTGACAGACATTTCTCCAAAGAAGATATGCTGATGTGCCAAAACACATGAAAAGATGGTCAGCATCATTCACCATCGTGAAATGCCAATCAAAACCACAACCAGATACCACCTCACACCCTCAGAATGGCTATCATAAAAAAAAAAGTAACAAGTGTTGAGGATGTGAAGACATTGGACTTCTTCTGCACTGTTGGTAGAAATGTAAAAAAGAAAGAATGCAGCCCCTGTATAATTACTTTTTGGTTTTGGGGGGAGTGTTTTTTTAGTGGTGCTGGGGATTGAACCCAGGGCTGTGCACGTGCCAGGCAAGCGCTCTACCACTGAGCCACATCGCCAGCCCCTGCAGACCCTGTATAGAAGAGTATGGTAATTCCTCAAAAAAATCAAATACAGAATTAACACATGATATGGCCACCCCACTTCTGGGTATATGTGCAAAATCTTTCAAAGTGGGGACTTGAATGGCTATTTACACAGCAATGTTCACAGCAGCGTCACCCACAACAGCCCAGCACCAGAGACAGCTCAAGCGTTGGTCCATCAACGGATGAACAGATACGCAAAACGTGGTCCACGCACAAAGCAGAATAATATCCAGTCATTTTTTTCTTTTTTTCGGTACCAGGGATTGAACTCAGAGGCACTCGACCACTAAGCCACATCCCCAGCCCTATTTTGTATTTGATTTAGAGACAGGGTCTCACTGGGTTGCTTAGCGCCTCACCCTTGCTGAGGCTGGCTTTGAACTTGTGATCCTCCTGCCTCAGCCTCCCCATCTGCTGGGATTACAGGCGTGCGCCACCACGCCCGGCAACCTCCAGTCTTAAAGAGGAAGGAAATCCTGACACAGGCTACAACATGGATGAACCCTCAGTCAAACAAGCCAGTCACAAAGGGCAACATGCAGGAGGGCCCTGGCGTGGTCACATTCACAGAGATGGAAGGCAGGACAGTGGCAGCCAGGGCTGAGAGAGGGGAATGGGGGCTTAAGTGTGTGATGAGGACAGGGTTTCAGGTGGAAAAGAGGAAAGTTCTGGAAAAGAATGGCAGCAATGGTTACACAACCACACAAAGCACTTAATTCCACTGACCCATAGGCTTAGAAGGGTGAGGATGGCCACTGCCACGTTATGTGTATTTTATCAGAACAATAAAGGGGGTCTAGGGGCATAGCTCAGTGGTAAAGCATCTACCTCAATCCTCAAGGCCCTGGGTTCCATCTTCAGCATTTAAAAAAAAAAAAAAAAAAAAAAAAAAAAACTTCCTATCTCGGGGATTCCTACCAAAAAACACACCACCTCAGTCCTATTGCCAGAAAACATCAGCAAAACCACAACAAAGGATGCTGTACAAAATGCTTGGCCAACGCAAGAGGGTGAAGGCCATGGATGAAAGAGACATCCAGGAACCATCACAGGTTGGAAGAAGCTACAGAGACACTTCAGCTAAGTGCAACCTGGAATCCCGGAGCAGAGAAAGGGCAGCGGGGGAATGTGGGAGATTGCAGCAGAGGCTGGGGTCGAACTTTGACCCAGGGTGATCACTGCACCCTCATAGAGCACACGAATCTTAGTGAGGGAAGCCAGGGGAGGGGCAGCAGGGACTCTGGACAGTGTCTGCAGTTTTTCCCCAAGTCAAAAACCATCTCAAAAGAAAAAGTTAAAGCAGGGCGCGGTGGCACACACCTGTAACCCCAGCAGCTTGGGAGGCTGAGGCAGGAGGATCGCGAGTTCAAAGCCAGCCTCAGAAATGGCGAGGCACTAAGCAACTCAGTGAGACCCTGTCTCTAATAATAAAATACAAAAAAGGGCTGGGGATGTGGCCCAGTGGTCAAGTGCCCCTGAGTCCAATCCCTGGTACCAAAGAAAGAAAAAGATAAAGTTAAGGGCTGAGGGTGGGGCTCAGTGGTAGAGTGCTTGCCTGGTGTGCACAGGTCCCTGGGTTCCATCCCCAGGATGGAATAAAAAGAAAAAACAAAGGTAAAAGAAATGAATCCCCCCACCACCAAATGAAACTGAACAGAGATGATTCATAAACCAAGATGCCACATGCAAAGGTGAACAGGGTACAGTCCCACCCTCATGGCCACACAAGTGGCACCCAAAGGCCAGCCTCAGGCAGGAGGGTGTCCCTGCAGCCACCTGCTGCGCGCCAGCTACAGGCAGGCCCGGGGCCGAGCACTCTGTACAGGAGCTCTGTGTGAGGCCCGGGCCAGCTCTCCTAGGGCCGCACCAGCCTCCTCCTGGTGCAGATGGGAAACTGAAGCGCGGAGGGGAGGGGTCATTTGCAGGAGGTGGCAGATGTGGGGTTTAAGCGGCAGTAACAAGCCACTCAGCCAGGTGCTGGGGGCCCTGGGGTGGGACTCTTGGGCACAAGTGGCCTCTAGCAACCCAACCACGTCCTCTCTGTGTCTACTGGGCCTACTGTGAAGTCTGCCTCTCCCTGAAGAGCTCGGCTCTGGACGCAGCTGCCTGTGGGCCAAGACTGAGGCTGAAGGGGCACAAAGCACCCCGGATGTGGGGGGGTGTTCCCTCTGTGATTTAATGAGCTACTCCTGTCCTAAATATAGCCACCAAACCCACCGGCCTGGGAGGACAGCAGGGATCCCCACAGCATGATGGCAGCGGGATGCTCACAGATGCAAAAGACCCAGCAATTAAGGCCGTGGGAGCGTCTCCCTCTGGCCACTTGGGAAACACTGATCTTGACTGCACCAGAGAGAGGCCTCCCAGCAGACGCCGAGCCCTGGGGGCTCCAGCGGGCCACAGAGGCGGACAGCAGCTCAGAGTGCAGGCCCGCTCCAGCTCTCCGGGACCCCATCATGAGGGCCGGCCAGCCCCGCAGAGTCAGCCCAGGTGCCCAGCCTGGCTGTGCTGACACTTCCTCCCAGAGAGTTCTGGGCGAATGACCAGCTGGCACACGCCCGCCCTCCCTCCGCACCCAGGTGAGCAGTGCCCGACGCACAGAAGAAACGGGAAGCGCTTTGGTTCTTCTGGGCTCAATTTTAATTGATGTTTGGAAACATAAATGGCTTGATTTTTTTTTTTTTCTTAATCGAGGTGTGGGCTGGAGGTGCAGCTCAGAGGACGGCATGTGCCTGGCACGTACAATGCCCTGGGTTCTGTGCCCAACACCACTAAACCAAAAAACCAAGGTGTGGCAGAAAGTGTCCCCGCAGCACCCCCCACCCCGCGGGAATGGCGAGCAACCTGCAAAGTCCTCAAGGAAGCCTCACCCCGCTGGCCGGGAGCCCTGCAGCTGGCAGGGGTCTTCAGGATGGGGCGTCCACATACACACAGCAGACAGCCCACAACAAGAATGCCCATCTCCAGGCTGGGGTGCGGGGGTGTCCCTGGGTCCATCCCCCAGTGCTGGTGGCAGAGAGGCCGCCCCCCTGGGGCCAATGCCCCACGCAGCCCTGCTTCAAGCTGGAACTCCTAGGAGGGGCAGGGAGAACTTCACACATGGAATTAGGGCCCAAAGTGTCTCTGCTGCGGAAGCGATGTCACTCCGCGTGGGGGCCACCACAGAGCAAAGTCATGGCCACTTAACACAGCTCCCCTTGCCATCCCTCCCGGGAACTGAACTCAGGAGTCTTTGGTGAAAAACCCACAGAAGGATTCAGGAACCTTACAGCACATGTCACAGAGCCAATCAGACTTGGCCCAGCCACCCCCACTCTAGTCACACAGCCCCAGCGCCTGCCACCTCCAGGGGATGCTGGCCTAGCCCACTCCCAGCTTCCCTGCACCCGCCCTCACTCCTCCCAGGTCTGTCCCAGCACCAATGTCATGACACTGTCCTCCAAACCCTCCCCAAGCACCGCACCACCCATAACCAGACCCCAAGCCACAGGCGACCCACTGAGCCCAGCCAGGACAGGCCTCTCCTGCAGGAGGCCTCCTGCTCCCCGCCATCTCGGCCATCCTGTTCCCAGGGTCAGCCCAAACATCTCCTCCGTCAGAGGTTCACTTTCAGAGCTGTGACCTCAGGGGCCTGGGCCAGCTGGCCACTGGTGTTTTCTGAGCGTTCCCTAGAACAAGGTCTCCATCTGATTTGACCTGCAAGGCATCTCCAGGGCCTGACACACAGTAGGTGCTCAATTAATACAGACTGACTGACCAAAGCAATGGACTTCCCAATCCAATCCCCAGCCGCTAGGAGCAACCTCACTTGGAGACCCTGGTGCTTCTTGCATTTTCCCTAGGGAGCCCAGTGGGTTGGGCAGGTGCCACCACGCTGCCCCCCGGCCATCCCACCCTAAGTCCACAGGGGTCCCGCGGCCTGCCCTGGAACTGGAACACACTGTGGGAGTCAGCACAAACTCAGGGCTGGTTCAGTGGAACAGTTCCAGAGATGGCCCTGCTGCTCTCCTGGCTTGGGGACACCTTAGTGTCAGGTGCACGATCAACCCGGGCTGAGAGCACGACCCCAGGCCACATGCGGGAACCCGGGAAAGCAGAGCTGGGGCAGGAAACTCCGCCTCCTGCAGAGCTCTCACCCGGGAGGCCAGTGCCCAGCTGTCGCCTGCTGAGTGCCCACAGTGCGTCCCACTGCGTACATGCTGCGCACCTGCTGAGTACCTACTGAGTACCCACTGTGTGCCTGCTGAGCACCTGCTGAGTACACACTATGTAACCACTAAGTACACGCTGTACACCTGCTAAGTGCCTGCTGACTACCTGCTGTGTGCCAGACAAATGTCTGTTGTATACCTGCCAAGAACCTGCTGAATGCCCACCCAGTGCCCACTAAGTGCCCGCGTGTTTGCGGGGCGTGTGCCCCAGAGCCTTAGCAGCAGTGAAGGGTGCACGTCCACACCCCAGGCCGCGCAGATGCAGAGGGCTGCAGAGACACTGGCCCCTTTCACCAAGGACAGAGCACAGCCAGGTGGGGCTCCTGGGAGGAAGAGGGGAGCAGGCTGAGGCTGGGCACCTACGGATGGCCCTGCACGGTGCCAGTGCTGCAGAATCCTCCATGCCCGTCTGAGAAGCTGAGGACGACGCCCGGCCCATGCTTCATTTCCTTTTGGCAAATAATAAATATTGACTCTCCGCATCCTCGGCCCTGGGAGCACATGGTGGCTTCCTTGTTTGTGCACCTGGACCCCCATCCGGCCAGAGCTCCGCAGTGGGCCGCAGCCAGGGTAGAATACCCCCTGCCCCGCGCACGCTGCACACGGTGGCCCGAGGAGAGGAAAAGGGAGGATACCAGAGAACACCCCACCAGGTGGGGAGGCTGCTCCGCCCTGCGGCCTGGGGGTCGCCATTCCTCAGCAACCCGCTGCCCTGGCCTCCTGGTCGCCCCCAGCTGTCCTCCTCGCCAAGGCACCCCTCCTCCCACAGGGGCTCAGGGACACACAGGTGGGGAAATTCCCAGGCAGGGACCCTGCAGAGTCTCGCATGCACATGAGTGTGTAAGGACACACTCAAGGAACGTGCGGTTCAGGAAAAGCCCAGGACAGCCTGCGAGTCAACAGACTGGGCTCAGCTTGCACCAGGCTCAGCATGGTCAAGCACCAAGGTCAACTTCAGAAAAACCTGTGCCCTGGGCCAGACACAGGTCACCACCCCTACTCCTCCTCACACTGCAAGCCACGCAAGTTCTGGGCCTCGGTGTCCCCTCTGTGCGATGGGCTCCTTCTCGTGGGCTCCCACAACAATCCCACAACAGTCCACACTGCGTGGACTCTAGCACACCCAGCTCCTGCCACTCCTCGTGTGGCCCTAGTGACTCGTGTGGCCATCCCACTGAGGCCTCGCGTGGCTCCCCGTAGCCCACAGGCTCAAGGCCCTCTCCACCTGCCCAGCTTCCTCCCAGCTGCTGACCCTGGGCAGTCTCTGCGCTAAGAGCCATTTCCTCCCTGCATGGTTCCGGTGGCCTGGACCGCCCTGCCCCTCCCTGCCCAGCTGGCAAGCCCTGGGCTGTGTAACGCGACAGGACACACATGGCTACTGGGCTGGTCCAACCGGGTCAGATCCTAACTCACCCCTGCAGCTCTGCCCCCAGGCCTCCACGCCTCGGCCTCCCTTCTGTGAGGCGAGAGAGATGCCGGGTGCTGTCCACCTGTCGCTACCTGTTGCAGGCTTGAGGGTGGACCTCAGGGGACCAGTGGCCTCTGCCCAGCCCTCTCCCCTCTCACTCCCAGCAGAGCCAGGGACCGCACATCTGGGCTTCTCGCCGTGCACTGCTGCTGCTCAGACCAGACCACTCTCGGTGGCGGGGCCGTCCTGTGACTGGAGAGGCTTGAGCAGCATCTTTGGTCTCTACCCACTCCATGCCAGGAGCACCCCCACACACCCCATCGTGACAACCAAAGATGTCCCCAGTGTTGCCAAATGTCCCCAAAGGCAGAATCAGTACCTCAAGAGCATGCCGCTCTACATGGGGTGACGTAGTTTTTTCTTTTTTTTTTTTGGACTGGGGACTGAACCCAGGGGCGTCCTACCACTGAGCCACATCCCCAGCCATTTTCACTATTTACTTTGGGGCAGGGTCTCGCAATTGTCCCCACTCCCGGCCTGCTGGGGTTGCAGGTGTGCACGGCCACGCCCAGCCTGCTGGTGGTTCTGGCGCTCCCCTGGCAAGCGTCCCGCCACCTCCGCCCCGCCAGCCCCCCCTACGTCCACTTGGCATTTCCTGATGCAGCTTATGGAATCCCGACTGACTAGAAAGCCTGCGACAGCACAGCTGACCCAGCACCAACTGAACAGCCCCCTCGCCCCCAACAGGAGGGCAAAGGGCCCACGGTGTGACGGGAACCCAAGGGACAGAGCAGAAATGTGACTGGCCAAAGCAGGCGTATTGGTACTGTGCTCTGAGGGGCTAAACCTGGGGACAGTGACGGGGGAAGACCTTCCCTGGCTGTAAGGACAACTGGAAGGGGCCAGCTAGCTCACCCTAGTCTAAGTCTGAGCACCCTCCTTCTACCTGGGTGACCCAGAGGCCCAGGCCCCCGAGCAGTGCCTGTGCGGCAGACTCTTCAGACCTCCACCCAGAACCCCAGCCCCTACCCCAGACAGCGGAAGCTGAATCCTGGGAAGCCTGGGCCTTTGCTCTGTCCCTCCAGACAGTTCACAGACCCCAAAACTGGGAGAACTGTGGCCCGCCACACCCTCCCTCCAAGCCCTACCACCCTCCAGCCAATCTTCCTCACTCTCCAGGTGAGTGGATCTTGAACCTCATGCAAGACACACTAGCCCAGGGGCCAGCAAACACCTGGGCAGACCATATGTCTCTGTTACAGAAACTCGACTCTGCATTGTCCCACCAAAGGAGCCAGAGATGATGTGTAAACAAATGGGTGTGGCCCGTGTTCTAATAAAACTTTATTAGGTGTAGTCAGCCAAGGCCTGGATCTGTGGGTTAAGACATCAGTGTGGGGGTTGGGGCTCAGTGGCACAGCGCTCACCTCCCACGTGTGAGGCACTGGGTTCGAGCCTCAGCACCACATAAAAATGAATAAACAAAGTAAAGATATTGTGCCCATGTATAACTAAAAGACATATTAAATATATATATCAGTTTGGTGGGTCCCAGCTGGCATTTTGTGTTAAACATGGACCACACCAACGTGCCAGCACACGGTCATGGTGAGTTCCCTGGAGAAAAACCGCCTTGACAGGTGCTTGCTGGTGGCCCTGGGATG
Organism: Tamias sibiricus; assembly: GCA_025594165.1. Lineage (NCBI taxonomy): Eukaryota > Metazoa > Chordata > Mammalia > Rodentia > Sciuridae > Tamias > Tamias sibiricus. Next base: position 17,311,594 of record CM046673.1, on the reverse strand, counting down.
CCACGTAGACAAGTCTCTAACTGTGAGACTCAGTCAGGGAGGAGGGAGCCACGGAGGGAGAAGCTGCAGAGCCCAAACTACCACACAGGTCCCTCGGTGGTGACACCCCATCCCCCAACCCAGCCACCCCTGATTCTACACACGCTGCAGGTCGGGGAAACTCTCGTACGATCCCCAGAGAAGGCGGCCTGACTAGGTCCTCCGAGCACCGGCTACTTGGTTAGATCACGATGCAGAGCGACCCCACTCCCAAGAGAAGCGAAAGGGACGCAAGCAGATCCTCACAGGGAACGTTCAGAGCAGCTCGTCCGCAACAGCCGAGGGCAAAACAGCCCGGATGTCCCTTGAAGAGTGAAGGGGTGAGCCCAAACGGGTGAGCCAGGCCCCGGAGTACACGGGGGGGACCTTGGAAACATGACCCTGAGCGACAGAGGCCACGGGTAAGGCCACACAGCGTGACTGCACTGATAGGCGACTCCAGAGACAGACAGCGCGACGGTGGCTGCTGGGACCCGGGGAGGGGAACGGGGAGTGACCGCTGATAGGGACAGGCGATGGAGACGTTCTGGAACTAGACAGAAGTGATGAACGCACGGCACTGTAAATGCACTAAAGCCACCGAGTCGCATACCAGAATGGTTGATTTATTGTGAATTTCATCTCAACTAAAAAGATAAAATTAAAAAAAGACACCGTGGCTCTTGGGTCTGTCCCTAAGGCTGCCCCGGGATGAGCATCAGGACAAGTTCTCAGCCTAGGAACCACACCCGTGGGGGCACCGGCAGTCACGTGTGGGTACATGAGTGGAAATGCCTGGACATGGGCTGGGGCTCTGCCCGGGAGCCTCCTTCCGGGGTGACCCATCGGGTGAACCAGAAAGCTCCTTGGCATCCCTGAGAAGGCAGCGCCTGGAGCCTGCTCCAGACCCAGCAGACACGGCCGCGGGGGGAAGAAGAGGTGCAAGCAGCCGGGCGCGGTGGCGCACGCCTGCAATCCCAGCACTTTGGGAGGCTGAGGCAGGAGGATCGCGAGTTCAAAGCCAGCCTCAGCAATGGCGAGGCACTTAGCAACTCAGTGAGACCCTGTCTCTAATAAAATACAAAAAAGGGCTGGGGATGTGGCCCAGAGGTCAAGTGCCCCTGAGTTCAATCCCAGGTACCAAAAAATAAAAAAAGAGCTGCAGGCACAAAGCTTTATGTGATGTGTCCCCGGCCACCACCTCCAAGACCATGACAGTGAGTGGCAGAAGATGCTGGTCCAGGTCACCAGAGAAACACGGGCTTGGCTCGGGAAATCGAGTCACAGGACAAGAACGGCGCTCCCCCAACAACAGAAAGTTCTGGCTTGGTTCTGTGTTTGTCTGGTGGGTTTGGACGCCTTGAGACGGCTCTCGCTGTGCTGCCAGGCTGGTCTAGAGCGCCTGGGCTCCAGCAAGCCTCCCGCCTCAGCCTCCCAAGCAGCGGGGACCACGGGTGCCCTAGGCTGTGCCAGGCTGCCGCTGGCTTTTAACCCCTTGTTTCAGACGGCCCTTGCACGCTGCCCGGGTGCATGCGGCTCGGCCTCTTCCCAGAAGCGTGCTGCGGTGGGCCCCGGCTTCCCCGTCAGCAGGATGGAGGAAAAGCGAGCTCCCTGCTGAGGCGGTAAAGTGGGACGAATCTGGGAGTACGTGACAGCCACAGGGTGCGGGGCAGGGCACAGGGCTCCTTCAGGGCATTGGGCAGGCTTCTCCTCGGAGAAACCTCTGCTCGCCCCACCCAACTCGGCACCCAAGCCAACACCCTCCCCAGCGCCCCTGCCTCGCCCAGCCCCTGGGTCAGCTCCTAAGCAGAGGCGACCCCTACCTGTGGCCCTGGTGTCCACTGTCTGTCCCTCCATCTCACTCACCGTCACCCTGAGCTCAGTGGAGCGAAGGCCCCTGGTTCCCACAGGGGTGAAGGAAGGGCCGCTCCAGCGTCGGCACAACCTGAGCCACGGAGCCGGGCGGGCAGGCCAGGCGCCTGCAGCCGCTGCCAGCCGCCTCCTGGGAGGCCCACCAGGCGCCTTCCGCAGGCTCTGCCTCAGACCCCGGGGAGCCTCCTGTGGCCACTGTCACAAATGACCACAAACTGGGAGGTGCGAAAGGACCCAAATTGATCCTCCCCCAGTTCTGGAGGACAGAGGTCTGTGATAAGGTGTCCGCATGGCCACCTGCCCTGCCCTGAGAGGCCCCAGGGCAGGATCCTCCTGGCCTCCTTGGCCTCTGGTGCTCCTTGGCTGGTGGCCACCTCACACCAATCTCGGCCTGTTTCACATGGCCTCTCCCCTGTGGCGTGTGGCATGTCCTCTTTTCATAAGGACACCAGACACAGGTTTGCGGGCCACCCTAAATCCTGATGATCCCTTCTCTGGCTCCTAACTCTGATTACATCTGCAAGCCTTCTTTTCCCCATGAAGGTCCCATTCACAGGTTGCGGGGGGCTAGGAGGAGGGAGGTGGGAGGTGTTTTCTTGAACCCACAGTCAACCCTGCCACAGGGCTACAGCTCACAACCTGGAGGGCTTTGGAGGGGCAGGCAGAGTGACAAGGGCGGCTCATCCTGTCCCCTCCTCAGAGTGGCTCAGGGAGTCCTACCTGACACCGAGGCTGAGGCCACAGATGGCACCAGGGAGTGGAAACAGCCATCGTGGAGCTGACCGTGCCAAGGCATGACTGGGGGCCTGGGGGGGCCACCTCCACGCTCCACTACCCGGAACCCGCGTGGCTTCAACCTGTGCTGGGCCACCCCACCACAGGGCAGGACCAGGAGAATGCTGTCCCTCAGTCGTGACCAGGTCACCCGGGCTGCTTTACCTGGGAACTCTGGCCCAGGTGCTGTGGCCTGAGACGCTCAGTAACCTGCGAGGGGCTGGGACTGGGGCTGGGGCTCAGTGGCAGAGTGCTGGCCTCACACGTGGGAGGCACTGGGTCCATCCTCAGCACCACATAACAATAAATAAATAAAATAAAGGTATTGTGTCCATCTACAACTAAAAAACATTAAAAAATAAAATAAAAAATAACCAGCGAAGGCTTGGCCAGCTGGGGACACACCTCAGCCCTTTCCCTAACCTCTCCCATCTGACCCCCAGCCCAAATGCCATCAAAATCCACTTGCCTTGGTTATCCCCTGGTTGGAGCCACCACCCCCGTACTGGCTGCCTAAGGTGGCCACTCAGCCCACGCCGCCCCCTCACAGCCGTGGCCGTCCCCTAAGCCAGGCGCATCCTCAGGGGTACACAGCGCTACCACAGGACCGCAGCTCTGCTCCTCGGCACAAGGCCAGGACGCAGATGCCCACAGCGGCGAGACTCCCAGCAGCCAAAATGTGTCCAGTGGGATAAGTGGATGTGACAGAGTCAAAAAATATATATTGTTCAGCCACACAAAGGAGTGAAGTGACGGATGGAAGTGATAGTTGTACAACACTTGTGACTGTACTTAATGTCACTTAATAGTACACGTCAAAAAGGTTAAAGTGGTAAATTTTATGTTATGTATACTTTGCCATGAAAAACTTTTTCAATAGAACCAAGGATTGAACCCAGGGGTGCTCAACTACTGAGCTACATCCCAGCCTTTTTAATTTTTTATTTTAAGATAGGATCTCATTAAGTTGCTAAGGGCCGGGCTGGGGTTGTGGCTCAGCGGTAGAGCACTCGCCTAGCACGTGCGCAGCCCGGGTTCGATCCTCAGCACCACGTACAAATAAATGCATTGTGTACAACTAAAGCAAATAAATAAATATTAAAAAAAAAAAAAAGGAATGAAGCAGCAATCTCTGCTACATCAAAAGCATGGTGCTGAGTGACAGAAGCCAGATACAAAAGGCCACATGGCGTATGATTTCACTGATATGAAATGTCCCAAACAGGCAAATCCAGACAGACCAAAAGCCGATTAGTGGTGCCAGGGGTTGGGGAAGGGGGTGGGGAGTGACTGCTAGTGGGGGTGGGGTTTCCTTTAGGGGCACGGAAACATTCTAGAAGTTGATGTTGGGTGTGATTATGATAAACCCCACCGCAAGGTGGATTCAACGCTATGGAGGATGACAGCAGTCCCGTGGCATCCCAGGGTACTGGTGCCAGGACTCCCCAAAGGAAACCAAAATTCACAGACACTCAAGCCCCTGGTATGAAATGGCACAGCATTTGCAGAGAACGAAGGCGCTTCTTCCCGTAGAATTTCACATCATCTCTAGATGACTTAGATACCCGACACGACGGAACTGCTACATAACCTATTGTTTAGAAACAATGACAGGGAAGAGGTCTGTACACGTTCAGTTACAGATGCAATTTTTATTTGCCAAATATTTCCAATCCCCTGTTGGTGGAAGTGAGGACGCTGAGCCCGTGGACACCAAGGGCCAACTGTTACAGAAACAGCAGCAGGCGGGCCACTCACCACAGCCGGCCCGCCACTCCCCTCCGCAGGGCGAAACCCAGGCCCTGCACCCCACCTCTCCTCCCCTCTCCACCCCCACCAGCCCTAGGCTTCTCCCCTCGAGCCTCTAACCCGCCTGTCCCCAGCTCTGAGTGGGCAGCCTCGTGTCACCCTCTGCACGCCCCCTCCCAGCACATCACTCCCTCGTCGTGGCAGCCTCGTTCACGTGAGTGATTCCTTCTTCTCCCCCAAGTCCAAGTCAGCTCCCCAAAATCACAGCCCGGGTATACCGTGCACGCCAGTGGGTCGCCACACACTCAACACAGTCCCTAGGACATAAAAATTGTCACTAAGTGAAATGAACGAGCTGCCCCGACATTACAGGTCTGGATTCGAGGCTCAGAAAGGTTCTGAAACCTGCCCAAAGTCACACAGCGGAGCGCCACAGCTCTCCCTGCACCCTGCTCTGCCTCAAACCAAAGGGTGGAAGGAAGGTAGCACACCACCCTCAGCCTGGCAAACCACACCAGCCCTCCACCCAACACCCTGGGGGTCCCCCGACAGGGCCGTACTCATCCAGGTAAACCCCTGCAGATCAGCCTCCTCCGGCAAGCAAGCCCCTCAGGTGTGCCCACCATGGCCACCGAGAACCAGGTGCACACACAGGAGTGGGCTGGCTGTCCTCAGGAACTCATGGGAGGAGCAGGCGCTGACCAGGCCACTTAGTCCGTCCACAGGGGTGAAGGAAGCCCCAGTGTCTGCTGCAGGAGGGCATAACACAACCCGGCCACCAAGGAGTGCAGAAGGGGACTGTGTAAGGAAGCCCATTAACCACACAGTACAGACACACAAGGCCAGTCAGGCAGAACACCCTGCTCACCCTGGTCCCAGCCTCCCCAGGTGGCACAGCCCGCGGCTGCATGCTCAGCACTGACTCCCACCCACCAGGTTCAAGGCTTGAACCCCGAGTTCCTCCACGTCACTCTGGAGTAGAGATTTCTCCGCCTTGGAAATCTGGAGCCAGACTGCTTTCTGGGGTGGGGGGTGCTGTCCATTTGAGGGTTCTGAAGAGCATCCCTGGCCTCCACCCCCGATGCTAATAGCCTCCCCTAGTCAGAACAACCAAAATATCTCCAGATAGTGCCAAGTGCCCCCTGATTCTGCACACCCCCAATAGAAAACATTGCTTTGTCTCTGAAAGTTCAGTGTAAATTCCTTCAGCCCTGAGTGCACGCTTCCTCCAAGTGTGAAGAATGCAACAGAGAGAGGGAGGGTAGAGATGGGAAATGGGCGCCAGGGTGAACAGAACCAAAAACTGCATATTCTAAAAATTTTTTCTAAATCCATTAACCAATGAATGGATAAACAAATACAACATGTCCTTTGTGGGAATATTACTCAGCCATAAAAAAGAATAAAGCACTGATACACAGTACAGCATAGATGAACCTAGAAAATGTCATGCCTCATGAAAGTCAGACACAAAAAGCCACCCAGTGCAGGATTCCATTGATACGAAATGTCCAGAACAGGCAAATCCACAAGAGACAGAAAGCAGATTAGTGCTGTGAAAGGTGGGGGGAGGAGGAATGGGCTGTGACTGCTAATAGGGACAGGGTTTTCTTTTGGGGCAATGAAAATAATCTGGAATTAGTGATGACAGTCATACAACTCTATGAATTAACTAAAAACCACAGAACTTTTCACTTTAAGCAAGTAAACTGTATGATATGTGAATTATATCTCAATAAAGCTGTTATTTTTTTTTTCTTTTCTTTTTTTGTAGTCAAGGGCACTGAACCCAGGGGTGCTTTACCACTGAACTATATCCCCAGCCCTTCTTATTTTTTTTATTTTGAAACACGGTCTTGCTGAGTTGCTGAGGCTGGCTTTGAACTTGCAATCCTGGCTCCGCCTCCCAAACACTGGTATTACAGGCGTGTGCCACCACACCCAGCTGGAGCAGTTCTATTAAAGACATTTTTTCAACAATGATCCATTTCCAGCCCCATGCAGAAACCAGACTTCCGATCATGATGACAGCCATAAACCTAGTGTGACCCCTTTCTTCCTGTCACACTACAAACATTTGACACCAATGGCATGTGGCCCACACTATGTGCTAGAGATAAGCAGCATACACTCCTGCTTCAGTTACTTGACCTGCAGATGCCACTCAAGCGGCACACTTTCTTTCTTCTTCCATTCATTCGTTTGCCGACCACCTCTCTCCGCATCCTAGAGGAGAAACAGACGTGGCCCGCTCCCTGAGCATGCTCTGGCAATGCCTGCCTGACAGTGGCACCAATATGCTCTGAACATGTATACAGAAATGAAGACACACATCCTCGTCTGCAAGGCCGCCTTCTTGAAGAGAAACAAGCATCTAATTATAAAATAACATGACCCCAAAGTTCCACCTGAGGAATCAGAGACTGAGATAAGTCCACCTGCAGATCAGTGGACGAATCCAGAAACCAGGGGTGTAGGTGCCTGCAACTCCCACGCCCACCTTCTCTGAGATCCCACAGTGCAGGATGGGGGTCTCATCACTGAAGGAACACAGCAGAGATTTGCTGCCACCTGTGCAAAGCGTGCTCTTCTCCTTGACCCACAAGGAAAGTCTTGCTAGACACACTTGGCATGGGAGGAAACTGAGGCCATGATCACAGGCCCCCGAGAAGAGAGGCTTCAGACCCCAGCCCCAGCTCCAGGCCCGTAGCAACTTCCCAAGAGAGCCTGGCAGAACCTGGCCCACTCCTGCACGCTAATGCACCCAGCCACCTGAGGCAGACCCATCCCTCCACCCTCATCCTGAGAGGGACCCATCCCCCTGGGAGAACATTGCCTGGTCCCCCAAAGTTCCAGGACTCATCTCAATTTGCCTTCTTAGGTCCCATCAGGACCCTATGAGGGAGGACATCTGACATTTACCTCAACTGTTCAGGAATGATAGATACCTGTCCCACCCCAGGTCCACAAGTAGGGGCATCTGTCCCTCCCCCAACACCTAAGGAGGGCACAGGTGACTGTGATGTAGAGGCACCCTTCCCCCTCAGGTGGCAATGATGTGGGAGCACTTGTCCTGCGCTGGTACTGATGATGTGAGGGCACCTGCACTCCATGCCCAGATAAAAATGATGCTGGCAAGCAGCACTCAGCCCCTACACCTCAGTGCCATCCTGTCCTCCCAGGTAGCAATGACACCGGGACATCTGTCCCCTCCGGGTAGTAATGATGGGCGGCATCCGTCCCCCTCAGGTACAAGGATGTAGTGGCACCTGTTCCCTCTTGGTAGTAAAGATGTAGAGCCCCTGTCCCCTCCAGGTAACAATGATGTAGTGTCACCTATCCTCCTAAAGTAGCAATGATGTGTTGACACCTGCACACCTCAGGTTTCTAGGATGTGGGGGTACCTGTCCCGCCCACGACGCCCGGGGCATGGGGACACCTGTCCCCCACGGGCCGTGCCAAGCCCCGCCTCCGCCACGCGCGCCCCGCCCCCGCCGCGCGCCCCCCGCCCCGTGCACGCGCCAGACACGCGCCCCCTCCTTTCTCCTCCCCGGCCCCGAAGGGTCGGCGCGGGCACCCCCTTACCCGCGCGGCGCGCGTCAGGCTCAGGTCCTTCATGACCTCCTCGAAGGCCGCTGTCTCCTCCGCCTGCTTCTGATTGTGCAAGGCGATCTTCTCGCTGAATTTCCGCGGATTGTTCGAAGTCGCCATCTTCTCGCCGCCGCCTCCTCCTCCTCCTCCTCCTCCTCCACCTCCTCGCCCCCCCACTCGCTCGTGCCACAGCGCAAGCGCCGGCCGGGCCCACAGGCGGTGAGTAGTGCGCAGGCGCGCAGGCGGTCGTGTGCGCGCGGCGCAGGCGCAGGGAAGAGACGCGCGGCGCGGGGGTGATGGCGCATGCGCGCGCCTCGGCGGCGCGCTTCGGACCCACGGGAAGGGGAGAGGAAAAGAGTGGGAATTTCGGCGCAGGCGCGCTGATCCGCTGCCTGACCCGCTGGACAGCGGCCGCCTGGTTGTTGGGCAAGATCTCGAAATGGGCCGTAGGGCTGGAGACCCCAAGAGCGAGCCAGCCTGATCCACGCTCTCCCATTTCACAAGGGTGGGACCAGGCACGTCTCAGGGACTGGTGGCTCCCGGAGAGAGAGCCTGGACTCGGACCCAGATCTGTGAGACCAGTTCAGAGTGTTGGTCATTCATGCATTCATTCATCCCACTGCATTCATTCTCTTTTTTCCCCTGATATTGGAGTGCTGGGGCTTGTACCCAGAGGCTCAAGCATGCTAAACAAGCACTCTACTACTGAACTCTATCCCCACCCTTTTTCTTTTTTTTTGGGAGAGGGTCTAGCTCTTGATTCTTGGAATTTGGTATTCTCCCGTCTCTGCCTCAGAAGTTGTTGGGATTACAGGCGGGCGTCACCGCACCTGACAATGACATTCATCCTTTATGAAGTACCTACTATGTGCCAGGCAAACCAGGGTTTAAGCATGGACAAAAAACATGTGAGCCCTACCCTTATAGGCTCCACAGGTGAGGAGAGAAGCAGAAATAACGCACAAAGAGACGAGCAAGAACATTTATGATGGAAATAAATGTGTGGAAAAATAAGACCAGTGATAGGCCAGCTGGAGAGTAACATTAGGGAGAGGCTCCTATAGCCACCAGGGCCAGGGAAGCAGGGCTTGCTTGAGCCTCACCAGCAGCCCCCAGTCCATAAACCTGGAGGTCATCCTTAGCATCTTTCTTTTCCTTTCCCTCCCATTTAACTAGTTGCCATTCTGGACACATACGCCCAAAAAACTGAAGTCATAAACCTCACCCTCCTTTGTGTGTTTCTCCACTTTGGTCCTGTTCAAGAATTTCTGCTTTGCCACGGGGTGTTAACAGAAGTATCCAGAAATTCCACCTGGACCTGGCAGTGGAAGTTGGTGGCAGAGTCTCACCAATGGCAGGGAGGTGACCTAGGGAAGCAGGAGTTGCTCTGCCATCTAGCTATCCCTCCTGAATCAAAGGAACCTCAGCCACCAGTATTGAAAATTATATTCAGGAGGATGAGGGACTTCAGAGAGGAAGCCAGGAGGAGCGACCAGAGGGATTTGGGGAGGCTTGGGACAAACAAGCACATTTGTACTGGAGTGACAGATGACTGGAGGGAATGCTGTGGATTATAGGGAGACACCAACACTTTCCAAGAGTGCTTTTATTTGCACTTTACAATGGGTCAATAAAATGTCCATATTAAATATATTTATATACATAGATTTGCACCTGGAATGTCTTGGGCCTTTGCCACTGCCCTGTATTTTTTTTTTTCATGTTCATATGATTTTGAGCATTTCATGGACTTCAGCCCTTTTTGCCAAACCACCCATCTCCGCCCTTTTTGACGTCAACAGTGATCCTTCCGGGAACACTCATTCAGACTTTCAGCATCTGAGGGTGGATGGGGCTGTCCTCACTGTTCTTCCTCCCCACAGACATGCCTCCCTAAGGTGGAAGTTTTTGGCCAATCAGCACAGCCCATTGCTCTGGCCATCATGGTTGGCTCAGGCCAGACAGTGAAATGTAACTCTGGAATTTTTGTTTGAACCATGGAAAATGAAGACAGCTCTCCCCCAGGACTAGTACAGATCACCGTATGACGAGGGTAGGCCCATGTAGAGAGGATAACAGAACCAAAAGATAGCAACAGACATTTTCTGAGCTCCTGGATCCAGCTGTGCCTGAAGCTAGACATCTTTGCCTTTTTGGTTATATGAGCCAAAAATGTATTCCCTTTTTTTGCTTCAAGTGATTTTAAAGTCCATTTTTCTATCCCTGGCACAGATGAGACTGCAGCTTCTACATGTCAGGTGCAAGACGGCATGCTATAAATGTGGCGTCTAGTTCTTGTCATCATCACTTGAGGTCAGAGATGAAATAGAAACAGAGCAGGGACAGGGACAGCAGCTTTTCAGAGCAAATTAAGCGTGGGAAGCAGGGCTAGAACTCAGTCCTGACAGCAGAGCTCAGCTTCCTTCCACACACCGGGTTTTGTAAGGTTTAAATGAAGTTAATGCATGTCACCTGTTTGGCTCCTGAGTGCATATTAAATATCGGTTACCCTGGTCACTTACATGCATCAGCAGGAAGCCAGTTTCTGGACCCAAAAAGATGTAGGAGGAAAGATTTGGGAGGCAGCAGAGGTTGCTGGATCTCAACAAGGGGCCACGCCCCCACATGCAGGACCCAGGCTAAAGCTCACCCTGTTCACCCCATCCACCCCACGCTGGGCATGTAATTTGATCCATCCCAAACCCTGGAGATGAGTCAGAGGAAGCTCCAGGCTGCTTATTGCACAATGGCCGGACAGTGACCCAAGCCCTCCTTCCTGCTCCCTTGACCCGGGGACAGGAGGAGGGCCACCCTGGCAGAACCCAGCCATGAGGTTTTCACTCCTACCTTCATCAAAAGAAGTCTCTGCGGCCCAGCTCAGCCTGCTGATGCTCCTCAGAGCTGCCCGTGGTCTTTGTAAACCGGGGCAGATCCCCCACAGTCCAGTCCTGAGCCCCCACAAGGCCTGTGCCCCCTCGGCCCCCTCCAGCCACACTGGCTCCTTCCCCTGTGCTGCTCCCTCTGCCTGGACTGCTGTCCCCCCAGATCCTTCCGTGGCTGGCGCCGGCTCACCTTTCTTCTAAGAGACCCTCCTTAAAGGACTGTTGGAAGTGGCCCCAGTGTCTCGACCCATGACCCAGCTGTCCGAAGGCAGCTGTGTTTCCCGCTCACTGAGCTGAGATCAGAGGGTGAAAGTATGTTCACCCTTCTTTAGCACGCCCAGACTCCAAGGACACGGACACACGCAATTCCTTTTTCTTTTTTTCTAGGTTTATTTATTTATTTATTTATTTATTTAAGTTCTAGTTGGACACAATGCCTTTATTTTATTTTTTATTTATTTTTATGTGATTCTGAGGATCAAACCCAGTGCCTCACACAAGGTGCTAGGCGAGCACTCTTCAGCTGAGCCTTATTTATTTATTTATTTATTTATTTATTTATTTATTTTTTTTTTGTGGTTCTGGGATTGAATCCAAGGCCTTGTGCATGTGAGACAAGCACTCTACCAACTGAGCCATATCCCCAGCCCTTTTTAATATTTTTATTTAGAGAAAGGGTCTTGCTGGGTTGCTTATGGCCTCGGTAAGTTGCTGAGGCTGACTTTAAATTTGCTTCAGCTTCCCAAACCGCTGGGATTATAGGCATGCGCCGCTGTGCCCAGCTCACTATTCCTTATTCTTAACGCTCGTTCCCTATTCCCTGAGGGTCTGAGAACTTTGGGCCTCATTTTATACTTAAAAATATATATTTATTTATTTGCTTTAGGTTGTACACAATGCGTTTATTTACGTGGTGCTGAGGATCGAACCCGGGCTGCGCATGTGCTAGGCGAGCGCTCTACCGCTGAGCCACATCCCCAGCCCCTCATTTTATACTTAACCTGTGTTCACTGTTTCCCTGGGAACCCAGAGCTAACACGGTACTAGGCCAAGGTGAGCACAGAGTGTTTGTTGAATGATTTCCCCGCTGGGAATCTCCTATTCACCCATCAAAACCCATCTTAAATGTTCTGTCTTTTGGAAGACCCATCCTGATCCCCAGAGAGATCGGAGTCCCTCCCTCTAGGCTTGACCGGCCCTGGGTCACTCTTCAGCTAGCCCTGATCACAGGGACTAGGAGCATTTGGTTGCTGAAGAGCTTCACGTGAGTTACAAAGCACATTTTATAAACCACTTCCCACTGCCTCCCAAATCTAGTTCCTCCGTTTCCTACTGCCTGGCTCTATTTGTTCCCATCGAGTTCCCCAACATCATCTCCCACCCTTCCCTTTCTCACACCCTCTACTCCAGCTTTGCTATATTTTGCCTCAGGACCTTTGCACAGGCTGCCCCCTTGGAACGCCCTTTCCCCTTTGCATCTGGGCCACAGCAAGCCTCTCAACACAGTTAAATAAAAACCTAAACTCCTGGGGCTGGGGTTAAGGCACAGTGGTGGAGCGCTCGCCTAGCATGTGTGCGGCCAGGGTTCGATCCTCAGCACCATGTAAAAAATAAAGGGATTGTGTACAACTAAAACAAATAAATAATAATAATAATAAAAACTAAACTCCTGAGAGTTTGTGTAGTCCGAACGTTTTTGATTGTTTAGCTGTGTGACAGTGGGAAAGTGTCTTAGCCTCACTGTCCTCCCCAGTTAAATGTGGATAATGGCACTCCTCATACCAGGCTCTTGGGAAGATTAAACAGATAACGCATGGAAAGCACTTAGCCGAGCGCCTGTTTCATCATGGGCACTAACTGCCAGAGGAGCAAAATGCTTCTTGAAGATGTTGATTTATGCTTTGCTTTCTTGCTCTTCCTTATATGGGATCTTAGTCTATTTGGGGTACCCACATTGTGTCGAGGTGAATTAGGGCCGTTGGAACCGGGAGGCAAAAAGGAAAACCATCCAGGGCCCGATTGTTTCTGACTTCCAAAGCAGGCTATTGTCAGAGAGTTTTAAAAGCACAGCCCAGCAGGGGAGCACTTGCCTAGCACGTGCGAGGTCCTGGGTTCCTCCCCCAGTGCCGCCAAAAACAAAAAGAAAAAGGTGAATCAAGAAAGCAAGATCAGGTCTGATTATGAAGCAAGAGGTAAAGTCCCAGCAGAAGCCAAAAGATTCAGACATGGGGCTGGAGATGTGACTCAGTCGTAGAGTGTTTGCCTAGCTCCTGTGGGGGCCTGGGTTCCAACCCCAGCACAGCAAAGACAAAAAGAAAAAGAAAGAAAGAAAACAAAAAACTGTTCCAGACTTGGTGTTGCATGCCTGTAACCCCAGCAGCTTGGGAAGCTGAGGCAGGAAGATTGCAAGTTCAAAGCCAGCCTCAGCAACACCGAGGCGCTAAGCAACTCAGTGAGACCCTATCTCTAAGTAAAATACAAAACAGGGCTGGGGGTGTGGCTCAGTGGTCGGGTGCCCCTGAGTTCAGTCCCCTGTACAAAAAGAAAAAAGAAAAAAAAAAAAAAAACTGAACAAAGAAACGTGCAGATCCAGAGCCTGCTCGCGGCGGAACACACGTGCGGGATGAGAACCCAGCCAGGGCTTGAGTGCGGAGCAGGAGGTGGGACAAGGTGGGACCACCACAAAGGGCAGCAAGGGGCTGGAGCTCAGTGGATGGGGCTCGGGGGTCACCCCTGAGGGGCCCCAAGGGAGTCCCATGAAGGGGCAGCCAGGATGGGCGCCCAACAGCACCCCCGCCTCGGCCTGAACCCAGCTGGCTGGTGTCCCCATCCAGATCGCCCCCCAATGACCAGAAGCCCAGGATGCCCACAACCACACCTACCTGACAAAAATTGAGAGGACTCCCCCTCCCCGCCTCCAGAGGCCAAGGCTGCGGCAGAGAAGGGGGCTTTCCTTTCTGGGTGTCCACATCTGGGTTCCTATTCAAGCTTGGGGAGTCACCCTTTCTAACAGAGGCCCCCAGGTCCCCACTCACGCCTGCAACATGTCCTTGGCCGTGAGACTTGGCAATTCTTGCCAAATGGAGGAACCTTCCCCACTCCTCAGACTCAGCTCAGCCGTGTGACTTACTTGGCTAAAGACACAGGAAGGTGCAATTGCATCTAAGTCCCAAGTCTGGAATCAGAAGGCCTCACAGGATTGCACTTGCCCTCGGGCACCCCTGCAGGAGGAGACCGGGCTATGGCTAGCTGCTGGTCCCAGAATGGGAGATAGGGAAGCAAGGGCCTCTCCCCACTGGTGGCCTTGCATCTGCAAGCAGAGCTGCCCAGCCGAGGCTAGCCCAGCAGGAGCACCCTAAAACTCACCCACAGACATGTGAAAAATAAACACTCGTTGCTGTGTGCTGTTGAGATGGGCTTGTTCAGTACGCGGCAGTAGCTGACGGATACACTGACATACTGTCTCTACTCCCCAGGTGCCTGGGATGTTGGCATGAGATGCGGGTTGGGCCAGCAGGACATTTCCATTCGGGGACAGGGGTACAAAGAAACAGTGTCAGGGCAGGGCCATCCGGTTCTGTAGTGCCCCCAGGGGCCACAATGGCTGAGAGCCAAGTGCAGATGGTAGTGCCGAGGGAGGCATCTGGGTTCTGCAGTGGCGGCAGGAGCATTATTCCACCCTCAGCTGAAATCACCTGCCACTTCTGTGAGCCACAGTTTTCTCTTTTTGTTTTTGGCAGTGCTGGGGATTGAGCCCAGAGTCTCACATGATCTGGGCAAGTGCTCTGCCACTGAGCTACACCCCAGCCCTGCCAGTTTTCTAACATGTGCTTCCACTACTTAAATTGGCTCCCATCAGCTTCTGTTATAGCTTACAAATAAAAACCCTGACTCTCTTACAATGGAGAAACTCTAGTCTCTGTCACATTTAGATTATAAATTTGAAACTATATTGTTGCAAGTATTAGAATATCTGACTCTGAGTGTCTTAAATAGTGCAGATATTATTTCTCATAACAAGGAATCTAGAGGTCAGAAGAGCCATGATAGGACTGGTGACCCTGTGATTTCAGGCATCTGGAAGAAAGCATCTCTTAACTTGCTCCTCATGGCCACAAGATGGCTGCAGAAGTTCCTGGCATTGCATCCACATATGAAGCAGTAAGGGAGGGGAGGGGGGCAACAAGGTCTCTCCCTTGTCCAGAAACACCCAACCCCTTAAAAATTTCTGGCCAGAGCTGGGAAGCATGCCCAGATTGAAAACAACCCCAGTAAAAAGCATTGCCAAGAATGGCTCAGCTGAATCTTAAATCAACCCCCGAGGCTGGGCACGTTGCTACTGGCACCATATCAGGGTTTTGCTGGTGAGGAGGGAGTTACGGCTGCTGGGTTGGCCACCAGCAGGACAGGCATTGAGAATGATGGGCAGACAAGAACTAAGCAGAGCCCCCCGTTCTTCGTGCCCTTGAGGCCCTCACACACATGGTGCCCACAAGTGCTGGGGTAAGGGAGGCTTCTGCGCCCACCTCTCACCCCAGGGCCTCTCCTGTGTGCTACGCTCACTGGGCCGCGCCCTCTCTGTGCCTTGCTAGGTGCGGAGCTGCCGAGACGCGGCGTCCAGAGGCTCCGCTGTGCACAGCCATCTCCAGGGCCCGTGAGAAACGAGGAGCTGGAGCGGGCTTCTTGGAGACGGAGCCAGGGGCGGGGGTCCAAGCCGGCCAGGTCCAGGATGGATTCCCACCTCACAGGGCTCCCCGGAGGCCCCCTTGGCCCTCGTTCGTTGCGAGGTCCCAGAAGTCACTCTTGGCCTCCCTCTCGCGGGCCTGCATCCTGTCGTCTCAGGAGACTGCGTTTTCCCACAGCCTGAGCCCAGGTGTGGAGGGAGGGTCTGGAGGACACAGCCAGGCCGCAGCCAGGAAGCAGCCCGTCTGGAAGCCAGGGCCAGGGAGGTGCAGGGCTCCAGGTCCCTTTGGGACACCAGGCGGTGGTGGGGGGGGGGGGGGAGGCTGGTCCAAGGGCACGAGCTTGTGTGAACTTGTGCCCATGAGCTTGTGTCTGAGCACGTGTGAGCAAGGGCATGAGTGTTACAGAGGCGTGAGCCAGAGCAAGCACACACGCGTGCACAGCAAGACCACATGAATGTGCGAGCCACAGTGCACGCACACAGGTGTGCTGGTGAGGGCGTGCGAGGGTGCGGGTGTGCGCAGGCGTGTTCCGCCTTTCTCTGAAGGACACAAACGTTCACAGAGTGAAGATTCGAGCCAGTTTCTGCTAAATTAAAAACAGCTTTTTCGTGTTTAAAGTTTACAATACAAAAAATAATTTTCCTTTCTTCCGGGGTAGGATGGGGGCCGAGGGAGGGGCAGGGGGCCCCCGAGAACATTCCTTGAACCGGCTCAGACGGTTATGCACAATCGACCGGGTTAGATACGGCAGCGCCCCCCACCCGCGGCCGGCACCCCTGCCAGCTCATTGGGGACAAGATGTTCCGAGGTGTGAGCTGATCTGGGGGACTTGCAGCTGGCAAAGGCTTCTCTCTGCCCCCCTGAAAGGGCTGTGCCTCCAACGGCAAAGCGTTCTCTTTGGGGAACTCGGGTGGGGGGCGGGGCGGGAACGTTCTGAGGAGTCCCCTGGGACAGCGGCTTTGGTTTTGATGCCCCTGGCAGCGTGGGCTCCTTCCAGGTTCCCAACCAAGTTCCCATCTTAGCACTGCTCCGCCTCCAGCCTCACCCTGGGGCCCAGGGTGGCTGCACAGGGGTGCAGGGACATTGGATGAGGTGACTTACACAAACCTGCTCTTGTAGAATGATCCCAGTGCCGAGCCTTCTTGGAAGTCTGTCCAGGGCATCAGGCATTTGGCACCCGCAGGCAGCCCACGAGTGGCCTGCTCTGTGCAGCCTGGGTGCCTGGCAAGGCCTGGGGGGCGGGGCTCTTGGAGGCGCCCTCAGGCCCACATGGAAGAATGATGACGTCATGCTTCCTGGAGGACCTGCCTTGCGTTTCCCCCAGCACATCCCCTGGGGAGAGGGGCTCCCCGGCTGCCTGCTCTGCTCTTGGTCCTTGAGACTAGGCAGATGGGAAGATGGGACCTGCAGGGCGCTGGGGCTGCCTGGTGGCAGGGGCCAGGAAAACTGGAGACTCTCTCCCGGCACTCCCCTCCAGGCCGCCCCACCCTGAGCCCCAGTGCACACTGTCTCCAAGGTGCCCGGGTGGATGTCCTGACAGAAGTTCCCGCTGTCCCTGTTCTCCTGAACCAAGACCCAGCCCCCCATCCCCAGCTCCTCGGCAAGGAGGGGAAAGGCTGGGATGGGGAGAGGAGCCTCAAACACACGGAGGACACACGCAGAATCTGCGACCAATCAGGCCCAGGCTGCACGGGCTCGGCACTGGGCCGGCTCCATCTTTTCACCATAACATTTTTATTAAATAAAGGGATATATTAGGGAAGGACGCGGCTGAGGTATGAGGTTAATCCTTTACACCACGAGCGGGTCACAAAAACACGACATCCATCCTCTGTTAGCAGCAGAAGAGACACTTTAAGTTGCCCCTAGAGTCCAAACCTCACTTAGAAGACAGCAGTGCTGGCTTCTAAAAAAAAAAAAAAAAGTAAAACAAAACAAAAAGAAGACGTTTAGAGGTTTAGACATCAAAAACAAATGTGGCCAGAGATACCGCAAAGCCCTTGAAGGAATGGCCCCAGCGCCCGCCCCGACAGGCCAAGGGTGGCCTCAGGCTTGGTGGTGCGTTGACCTAAACCCAGGGCTGGGCTGGGCTGAGGGAGGGGAATCGAAATTGTTCACAGCCCTGCAGGATGCAGAAGCACTGAAGAGCCTGGGCTGGCGTCCCCTCCACCGTGGGAAGGGGTGGCCTGGCCACCCAGAGCCAAGGCGGCAGATGGGGCATCCCCTTTCAGGTCACAGGTGATGCTCAGCGCCAGATGGAGGGCCCAGCACCCTCAGGACTGCTTCTGGGAGTCAGCTGTGGTTTCTCCTGCAAGCAGATGGGCGGAGGCCCTTAAGGTGCAGAGGCCCAGGACAGGCAGGGGGCTCATGGGCAGAGGCCTCCCCGGCAGCTCAGGCTGAGGGGTTTGGGCAAGCACATCTGGGGGAAGCGGACGGGCCCTGCCCATCCATCAGCTCCAATCCGGGAGGCCTTGGGCGAGTGGGTTTTACAAACACGCACGCAGGCGACTGGGGAGGGAGGTGAGGTGCGTACCAGGGGCTTGGCGTTGGTGTTCATGGGCTCACACCTGAGCATCTGAAACCACGGGCAGGCAGAGCTGGGGTGGGGATGGAGAGAAGTGAAGCGGAGCCACACAAGGACACCACGAGGGGCCTGGGTGCCCCCACAGCAGGACTTGCAGGCTGAGCAAGGGAACCACCTGGGGCACGAGCTTGTTGCAGTGACGTGGTGGCTTTTTGGGCTGGACCCCTGGGCTGGACTCAGAGGCAGGATCTGCCTCAGGAGTGTGGGCGGCTCCTCAGCTCAGCAGGCCCCTCTAGGCCAGCGCGGGAGTGTGCCTGAGGTTCCCTGCCCAGGCGTGCTGGCCAGGCCCGGCTGGGAGAGGACATGCCGCTGGGCCGGGATCCCAGGAGTCCGGGGAGCTACCTCCTGGCCCCGGCCCGGGGCAGCAGGACAGGGGCGCAGGCGATGCCCGCGAAGGACTCTGGGAAGTGCAGGTCTCGCTCCCACTCGTCCGTCTCCGTGTTGTACACCTGCACGATGCCCGTCACGTTGTTGAGGCGCCAGTTGTAGCCCCCCACAATGTAGATCTTCCTCTCCAGCAGGCAGCAGCCGGCCTCCGACTGGCCCGCCCTCATGGGGGTCACGCTGGTCCACTGGTCCGTCTCGGGCACGTAGTACTCCACAGCCAGCACGTCGAAGCAGCGATCCACGTGGTCCATGCGGCCACCAAGGGCATAGATGCGGCCACCAGCACCCACCATGGCGTGCAGCACCCGGGGCTCGCTCATGGGCGCCTTGAACTCCCACTGGTCGGCCACGGGATCGTAGCAGTGCAGCGCCTTCTTGTCCTCCACCGAGATGCCGTAGCCCCCCGAGATGTAGAGGCGGCCGCCCGAGGAGGCGCCGGCGTGGCCCCAGGTGCGGCGCTTCAGGGAGCAGGCGTAGCCCCACTCGTTGCGCCGGGGGCAGTACCTCTCCACCGAGGCCAGGCTTCCGGCGCGGTTGCGGCCGCCCGTGGCGTACACCATGCCACACAGCACGTTCAGCTGGAACTGGATGCGGCTCTCCTGCATGGCCTGCAGGCGCAGCCAGCGGTTCAGGTGGGGGTCATAGCGGTAGCAGGCGTCCACAGCACCCTCGCCGCTGCGGTACTGCAGGTGCTGGCCCCCGGCCACGTACACGAAGTTGTCCAGCACGGCCACGCACGTGTGGCTGCAGCCCACCTCCATCTCCGTGAGCTCGCGGAAGTGCCGGGCACCTGGCTCGGGCAGCTGGTACACCTTGCTGCTGACAGACCTGTCACTGTCAGTGTAGGGGGTGCCACCGAAGGTGACCAGCGAGGGAACATCAGAGCGCACAGCGGTGCGCGGTGACTGCATCTCGTGCTGCCGGAAGGGTAGCACCTGGTAGTTGAAGGCCTCCAGCAGGTACTGGCGGCAGAGCACGTCCTCCACCATGATGTCCAGCGTCTGCACGCTGTCCACCAGCTCCGATGACTGCATGAGCGGGAAGCGGATGTGGCACAGCACGTGGCTGGCGCGCGGCCGCCGGGCCGGGTCATGCTGCAGCCAGCGCACGGCGGCGCGGAACAGGTCGATCTCGGAGCAGCTCTGCAGCCGGTTGCTCTGCAGGAAGAAGACCAGGCGCTCGAGGGGCAGGCGCAGGAAATCTTCCTCCTCGGCGATCTGCAGGAAGTGGCGGAAGGTGAAGGCGTCCACCGACTCCCTGAGTGAGGCCAGGCTGAAGGTGGTGGCCATCTGGCCGATGTTGAGGCAGGTCTCCACACTCATGGCGGCCTTGAGGAACTCCTCGCACAGCTCCACCACCGGCAGCATCTGCAGGAACACCGCAGCACCCAGCACGTCCTGCACGCAGTCCAGGTCCAGGGTCACCTCGGCGCTGTAGGCGAAGTCGATGATGTGCCGCAGGCCCCGCGCGGACACTCCTTTCAGCTCAATGACATCCTGGCTCGCCTCCCTCATGCCACCCGTGAACATAGCCCTGAGGGATGGAAGCACAATATGGGCTGAGGGTGGCCAAGGGGAGCCCTGGCCACCAGCAACAGTCTGGCAGAGGGACAGGAACACAGGGCACAGCCAGCAGGAGGACAGTGGGGCTGGACGCTCATGAAGAACAAGCAAGAAAAAACAGAGTTTGAGCCAGGCGCAGTGGCCCACGTTTGTAATCCCAGCAGTTTGGGAGGCTGAGGCAGGAGGATCATGAGTTCAAAGCCAGCCTCAACAAAATTGAGGTGCTAAGCAGCTCAGTAAGACCCTGTCTCTAATAAAATACAGAATAGGGCTGGGGATGTGGCCCAGTGGTCGAGTGTCCCTGAGTTCAATCCCCGGTACCAAAAAAAAAGAGTTTGAGTCCACCCCCAGAGTGCCTCCTCCCAGAAACAGCAACAGCCACCGGCCCCTGCAGGGGCACTGCCTGAGCCCTTAACTTGGACTGCAGCCCTGGGTCAGAGCGGCAGGAGCAGCGGGCCCAGGCCAGCCTCACCCAACTAGAGACATGCTGGAGCCCAGGAGACTCAGAGGGGCAAAGGCGCCAAGGAAAAAGCCACCTAAGCTCAGGAGACAAGCCAGGCATGGGGGTCCTGTCATGGTCTGCAGACCCAGCCCCCAGCTGCTCACCGCCTGCGCAAGCAGCTCCAGCCTCCCCCCGCCTGGGCCTGGGCAACCCCCACACAAGGGTCCCCTGGAATGGGACAACTACTGGGGGCTGTGCAGGGGTCACTGCTGTCTCAAGAGAGAGCCCAGGAGAACATGGAAGCACCTTTCTGCTCCAAGCATAGTCCAGAGTCCCCAGCCCAATGTGAGACCCCAAGCTAGGGACCTCAGCTCTGTCACCACGCTGCCCTGCTCTGAGAGGTGGAGAGCTGGTAAGGGGACACGGGCTCAGGCAGGAGGGCACTGGAGAAGCTTCCCCCCAGTGCCCACCCAGGGCTTGCTCAGGACGTGGCAGGTCCCCACAGGGCAGGCTGGCATTCCACACACCAGCGCACCTTCCCCACGGGCCCTGAGGGGAGGGCAACTCTGCTTGTCTCTGCCCCTCAGATGTTTGTGCCCTGGTGGCACCCCGTGTGGGCCAGGCTTGGGGCCGCAGCAGGACAGCTGTGAGGCGCCACCAGCTAACCACTGCCCAGCAAGCTGCCCAACATGAAGGGTTCTAGGAGCAGTGTGCTGCCAGCTCCCAGGCCTGTCCCCTGGAGTCCCCGCCAGCCCTGGGGCATCGTGAGGAAGACTGAGGCTGTCGCAGGCGACGGGAGGGAGTTTTGCCTTTTAAGGTCTTGCCGGCAGCAGTGCCAGCGCGGGGGAGCCTTTAAAGGGCATTGCTGGCTGGGCTGGCCCACCCGTCCCCAAATCCAGAATAAAAATAGAAACGGCGCCCCAGTTGGCTTGGCTGCCGTGGCTCCCCACAATGGCCTTGCTGAGCCCACAGGGCAGGCGGAGGGGCCGCAGGGGACGTGTGGCCCCAGACACACCTGGGCTGAAGTGAACCCGGAAGCGGCTCCCAGGGCCGCCCAGCTCTCGGAAGGTGGGGTCTCAGCCTGGGAGCTAGGAGGCTTACCACTTGTCCCCAAGAGAACAAGGGAGACCATCTCTAGCCCCATGCAGCCCCCAGTTGGGAAGAGGAACTTCCCTGCCCATGCAGCTCCAAGGGGCCCTCACTTCTGGCCCAGCCACGGCACAGGGAAGGACAGAGCCACATGCCCACCGAGGCTTTGGCCACCACATGGAGAAAGCACTCACCACGCAGGGCACAGAGGAGCCTCATCCAGGCTCAGATGGGGCCTAACACATGGGGTCAGCAAGACATGAGGGTTGCTGCCGTCCCTCCAGTCCCCCAGCTGTTCTGCTTTAGGTGTGAGCGTGGGTGTCACGGAGGCAGGCACCTGGGCCCGTTTCATGCCTGCTAGGTGCCCGAGGCTTACACCAGCACCTGGCATACAGCAGTTGTCCAATAAAGACTTGGAATGAAAGCCTGGCCAAGCTGGGCGTGGTGGCACACACCTGTAATCCCAGCAGCTTGGGAGGCTGAGGCAGGAGGATCGCAAGTTCAAAGCTAGCCTTAGCAACTTAGTGAGGCCCTAAGCAAGTCTGTGAGACCCTGTCTCTAAAAATAATTTTATTTTTAAAATAGGACTCGGGATGTGGCTTAGTGGTTAAATACCTCTGGGTTCAATCCCCAGGATGAAAAAAGAAAAAGAAAGCCTGGCTAGCCGGGCGCGGTGGCGCACGCCTGTAATCCCAGCACTTTGGGAGGCTGAGGCAGGAGGATCGCGAGTTCAAAGCCAGCCTCAGCAATGGCAAGGCACTTAGCAACTCAGTGAGACCCTGTCTCTAATAAAATACAAAAAAGGGCTGGGGATGTGGCCCAGTGGTCGAGTGCCCTTGAGTTCAATCCCTGGTGCCACAAAAAAAAAAAAAAAAAAAAAAAAAAAAAAAAGAAAGAAAGAAAGCCTGGCTAAGCCCAGATGCCCCCAAGGCAGAGGCAGTTCAGCAGGTGCCCACAGGCTAACTCTGGCCTCCCAAGCATGTTCTGCCCCCAAAAGAATGAGAGGCAAGGAAAAGGGGGCAGGGTCAGTAGACAGGGGCTTCTCTCTAAGCCAGCACCAGCCATTCTCACTCACAGCCATCCCCGGCTGGTGCTGAGATGGGCCCTTCTTAGAAGGTGGCTACTGTCGCCCTGTCCCCCCTCCAAGTTCCCAGGGCCTGCACTCACCTGAAATAGTCACTGCAGGCAGCCAGGACCACCTTGTGCGCATGGAAGGCCTCTCTGTTGATGGTCAAGACAACGTCCAGGAGCTGGCCCTGAGCACGGAGGGTGGCCAGGCCCTGCAGGAGGCTGGTACTGTGGCCAGGTGCCGAGAAGGTGCACTTGAGGGCCCCGTTCTTATCGGCCATGCTGGGGGGAAGAGCAGAGAGGGGGTGACATGGCTCAGGGGCCTTGAAGTCCTGGTCCACACAAAAGCACAGAAGAACCTCGAAAACACAATGCTGAATAAAAGCAGCCAGACACAGAAGGCACACAGTGGGTGAAGCCATGATTCCTCCGACAGGAAGTGTCCAGCACAGAGACAGAAAGCAGACCGGCAGTTGACAGGGTGGAAAGGAGACATCAGTGCACACAGGGCTCTCCACCTGGGGATGGAATATTCTGGAAGAGGTGGAGGTGATGGCCACACAGCACTGTGAATGAGCCCAAGGCCAGTGAGCTGTCCCTTTAAACTAGTCTGGGGCTGGGTGGGGCTCAGGGGTGGAGCGCTTGCCCAGCACCTGTGGAGCCCAGGGTTCCATCACCAGCCTGGGGGAAAAATCATTAGTTTTGTGTTATGTGAATTGCACCTCAATAAAAAAGAGAAAGAAAAAAAGAACAGGGCATGAGGTCTTCTCAGGTCCTACGTAAACCCTGCCCCTGCCCCAGCCCCTCAAAGCACACCAGGTGGGCCACAGTCTAGCCATCACCTCACTCTGCCCTCTCCTCTCCAGGCCCCCGCTGGCCCCTTTGCTGTTTCATTTGGGGAATTATTTCCCAGGGCCAGGGATGGAGCCCGGAGCCTCGCACTCGCCAAGCCAGCACTCAACCACTGAGCTCCACTCCCAGCCTGCATTTTTTTTAAAAATATATATATATATATTTAGTTGTAGGTGGACACAATACCTTTATTTTATTTATGTGGTGCTGAGGATCGAACCCAGGGCCTCACACATGTGAGTTGAGCTCTCTACTGCTGAGCCATAGCCCCAGCCCCACTCCACTCCCAGCCTGCATTTTGGGAAGCTTTTACTAGGCGGGTCCATGAATGAAGAGTTTCTGAACACAGCACTTCATCCTCAGAACAAAACAGGAGAGGGACACTGCTGTGGAGAACACCTCCCAGGCTGGCGCATGCCTGTAATCCCAGACACTCGGAAGACTGAGGCAGGAGGATCCCAAATTCAAGACCAGCCTCAGCAACTTTGCAAGACCCTGTCTCAAAATAAAAAATAAAAAGGGCTGGGGTGTAGCTCAGTGGTAAAGTGCCCCAGGGTTCAATCCCCAGTGCACACATGCAAAAAAATTTTTTAAAAGAACCCCTCCCAGGACCCCCAGAATTCCCAGCCACACCCTTCCCTCCCCCTCCCTGGCACTCTGCTCTCCCCCCAAGGCCTCCAGGCCCTCTGGGATTTGCCCTCCCACTCCTCGTACTGCGCCTGCCCACAGAGAGAGCCGGGAATGCGGGCACTGGTCTTTCCAAGAAAGCGGGAGGAGCGGGAGTGCTCCCCAGCCCCCCTGCCCGCCAGCCCCACACAAGCCCTAGGGTCCAGGACCCGGCAGCAGATGCAGGCGCACAGCTGGCGCGCGCTCACGTTGGTCACTGTGCCCAGAGCTCCCTGACCTCTCGTGGGCTGCCCACCTCAGCAGCCCTCCAGGGACCCTCAGGAAAAGGTGGACAGAGGGGCTGCAGGGCCCAGGGCTGCCCCTGGCCAGGTGAGGTGCTGCTGGGCAGAGCAAGAGACCTGTGTTCCAGCCTTGCCTGCAGGCGCTCAGGGTCGCAGGAGATCGGGGGCACAGGCCCAGGGGACATGGTGCTGGGGATGCAGCCTGCACCGGCGGAGGCGGGAATACGCAAGAACCGGGAGCCCGGTGCTGTGGTCAGCTGCGCTGGTGAGCAGTGCTGGGGGGAGGGACGGAAAAGGGTCCAGGCGGACGCCAAGACTCCAGCATGTCCCCATGGCCTCTCCTCTGCTAGGAGAAGGGCCACCCCCCTTGGCTCCGTCCTCCTCTCCTCCCTGCCGTCCAGTTCGCCCTGCCTGGTGGACGCGGCTGCTGCTGGGAGCCCGAGTCAGTCCTTGAAGCATCCTATGGCCTGGGGAAGGGGGACCGGAAGCAGTCAAAGCATCCAGAGTCAGCTTTGTGTCACAGCTGCAGCCAGGGTCGTGCCATGAGGCCCTGAGCATCTGGGGAGAGGGGCCAGGAGCAGAGGTGGAGAATGGAGGGCGATGTCTCAGCTTCTCTTCCCACAACCGCTAGGTGATGGCGCTTAGGGTTGGAGGCCCAGCCTCTTCCTGGGCTGGACTGCAGCTTGGGTGTCGCATCTATGAAGCCAAATCCATCTGCCCACAGCCCCTCCTGGGCCAAAGTGTGCAGAGCCCTGGGTCAACTGCTCCACCTCCCACCCTGCATCTGCCCTGGCCGTGGCGCCAGCCATCACAGCCCACCCCAGGCCCGCCCGCCTGGGCTCTGCCCAGCAACCAGCACTGAAGCTTCTCTGTGCAGCACAGAGGCCAAGGGTCAGGGTGGGAGCTCCAGACAAATGGCCAGGTTAAAATGCCACCACAGCACAATGAACAGCTGGTGTGACCATCCAGAGTCTCCCCCAGAACTGGGGAGAATGGTGTTGTCAAACCTGACCTTGAGAACAAATCGCCCGGAACTGGCTTAAAACAAAGAGAGACTCAATGCTTCTGGG
This sequence comes from Tamias sibiricus, assembly GCA_025594165.1. NCBI lineage: Eukaryota > Metazoa > Chordata > Mammalia > Rodentia > Sciuridae > Tamias > Tamias sibiricus. Next base: position 17,286,061 of record CM046673.1, on the reverse strand, counting down.
GGGCCCCAGGGATGGTGACATCACTGCTACAATGACCCCACTCTGTCAATGAAGGTGGGGTGCAGGTATCCCACCTTCATGCTCAGCAGCCCCTAGAAAGTCACCCAAACCTGAAGGCTGACCCTGCGAGAGTGTCTGGGGGCCAAAGGCTGAGACACACCTGCCTGTGACTCGCTGCTCCGAAGCCTTGGCGTCCCCCCGGGCTCTGGAGGCCTGGCCAGCGCCACCCTCCCACTGCACTCTGGGCCTCCGGGGGCAGTTCCATGTCACAGTGCCTCCCTAGGGCACCCAGGCCAGAGTCAGGGGACACCAGGCCAATGAACCAGAGGGCCACACCTTGGGGCTCTCCACCCAGGGTCCTCACCTCAGTCATTCATTCAGCCAGCACCTCCTGATGGGGCCAGGCCCACCGATGGCGCTGCAGGCTCCAGTAGGGAAGGGGACAGACATGAGGTAAGCAAGTGCCCAGCGCTCAGGAGCTGCTGGGGTGGGGGAGATGATTAGGAGATGGTCCGGGACAGGGAGGAGGAAAAGCCAGGCAAAGACCCAGGAAGGTGACCAGTGGGAGACCAGATTCCAAGTGCCCTTCCCCCCAAGCCCACTGAATGCGTGTGTGACACCAGGAGGCCTGATATGCCCTCCCGGGTAAAGGCCATGAGCAGGTGTCCTTCCTGCAGCCCAGACTGGTGGGGGGCCAGCATCTGTGAGATGCAGGGAAGAATCCGAAAGGGATCCCAGAGATCTATGGGGCAGGCCGGGGCGGGCTGGGGAGCGGGGAGGGCGTCAGAGTGGGTGAGTAGTGGGTGAGTAGCGCAGAACAGGCACACTCCCTGGTTCTCTGGGCCTGTTTTCTCAGTTGTCAAACGGAGTGTGGATGTCACAGTGTTGCTGTGCAGCTCCCTGGCCCCATTCCCACAGACACCAACGTCCCCAGCTTCCCTTTGAGCTGGAGAGGTGGGAGGCTCCGCAGCATCTGCATCCAGACTCCCCTCCCCCCCCGCCTGTGAGCCCTCACCATCACTTCAAAAGGCCAAGCGCTTGGGAATCTGGAGCTTGGAGCCATCCGCAGGGTGCTGGTACCTGGTTGCTACTGAGTACCACTGGCCTCTCCACGGACACCTTGCCTCAGATTCTGTGCACAGGCCCTGCCAGCCTTTGCCATTTGCTTTCAGTTGGCAGGATTTTCCTTACAAGTTCAAGATATTGGAGTGGTATGGGAAGATTTCTTGTGCTTCCCCTCAGCCCTTGGGGCAGGTATGCACATTCACATTTTCATCAGAAGAAAGCTCTCATGCCAAGGGCACTTTCATCATGGGGCCACGCAGTCCTTAGGCACATAGATATTACACTCCTCCATATATAAAGAGCATCAAGAAATCAACACAAAGCCAGAAACCTCAATGAAAGATGCACAAAAATGTGAGCTGACAGCTTGTAGAAAAGGAAGAAGAGCTGGTTAGAAAAGACCTAGGCGAGCCAGGCATGGTGGCACATGCCTGTAATTCCAAGCGACTCAGAGATTGAGACAAGAGGATTGCAAGTTTGAGGCCAGCCTCAGCAATCCAGCAAGGCCTAAGGACTTAGCAAGACTCTGTCTCAAAATAAAATATTAAAAAACAAATAGGCGGCTGGGCATGTGGCTCAGTGATAGAACACCCCTGGGTTCAATGCCAGTACAAATAAAAAGAAAGAAAATAAAAGATCTAAGAGCAAGCCTTGCTCACTGAGCCTCAGCAGGCAGAGCACTGAGTGATCTGGCAGCAAGCGCTCAGTCTACTCTGGTGGAATAGGAGGCAGTACAAACCCAGGAAGGCGGTTTGGCAGACTTAGCAACACTCTAAAGACTCATGTCCTTGACCTAGCAACTCAACTTCCCGAGACTTATCCCTGGATTCCTGTGAGAAATTGGTTCCAGGACTCTTATGGGTGCCAAAATCCTAGGATGCTCAAGTCCCTTACATACAATAATATCTATCTGCATAGAACTTATGCTCCTCCTTCTGTAGGCCTTAAGTCATCTCTAGACGACAGCTGATGCAAAGTAAATGCTACCTCAATGGTTGTTACAAGGTATTTTGCAGGGAATAATGACAAGAAAAAATATCTGCACACTTTTAAAAAATTATTGTTGATCTGCAGTTGTTTGAATATGAGGATGCAGAACCTGGAGATGTGGAGGGCAGGACAGACTGCACCACGTCTGGGGGCAGGAGACGAGAAACAAGCTAAACACCTGAGCCGCATCAGTGCTGACAGCCTTGGTCCAGAAGATGGGGCCAAGCTCATCTCACTGGGGTCCAAGGTGCACCAAAGAGGGGAGAAACCAGCTTTGTCCCCTCCTGTCCTCCTCAATGTCCCTGGCAATGGGTGTCCCACGTGGATGTTTTCTTCCTCCTGTCCTACAGATAAGGCAACTGTCCCTGAAGTCCCCATCCTCGCTCCACACCAGGCTGTGCTGCCTCTGGTGGGTTCAGGGAGGCAGGAGGTCAGCAGGCGCTAGAGCCCCGGAGCCAGGACAGAGGGGCAAGGCAAGGCCCAGGCAGAGGTGGGCAGGAGGAGGAGGGAGGGCTGGGGCCCAGGGCTGATGACTAAGGTCCTCTCCAGCCGGCATCAGGAGGAGGGGAAGGACCCATTACTCAGGCCAGCCCCAGACAGGGGGCGGCCAGCACGGCGGGGCCACAGGCCCCCAGGAAGGCGGCAGCAGCCCTGAACTGGGCCTAGTCTCCAGACGGCCACTCAAGTCACGGTCACCCACACGTGAGTCATCGGAGGCAATGCGTCAGCAGCCCCGGTCAGGACATCTCTGGAGGCTACTCACCACCCGCCCCAGTCGCACCCTCAGCCTGGATCAGGCTTCTGAGTGGCTGCACACCCCCGCCTCAGGCCTGGCCCGGGCCAGGGCCATTCTGACAAATCCCTACCACTGTGTCCCCTAGCACTGTCACTGGACACCCCCACGCAAGCCCAGGCCTGTGATGGACATAGGAGCACACCTGGAGGCCTTCCCTGGAGACACCACCACCATGCAGCCTTCAGGACCTCCCTGGCACAGAAGCCTGCTGTGCGCTGGGCAGGGTCAAGGCCCCAGGTGGACCACCTGACACAGGTTCCAGAAACTTCCTAGGGTGTCCATGTTTCCCGCCTAGGTTCCTTCCCTCTTGAGTCCTTCCTTCACGGAGCCCTTGAACCCTCACGTTGGGGTCTGCTCTTGGGGCACCAAGGACGCCAGGCAGCCTGGCAGGAAGTCATGAAGGCTCAGAGCCACACCAGCTGCGGCTGGGCGCCCTAGACACTGGAACCTGGTGGGGAGGTGGGGAGCAGGAGGAGGTGGGGGCTGCCTGTGCAAGCCGCAGGCGAGGGGCTGAGCACCTGCCAGGGTGGGCGCCCCCCTCCGGTCCCCACCCTGCTGCTCGCCTGGTTCCTGTGATCGCCCTCCCAACCCCACAGGAGACCCGAAACCCCAGAACCATTCTTTTCATTGGAATGTCCAAAAAAAAAGAGGCAAGAACAAGAAAGAATTTCATGGAAACATTTCTTTGGGGTTTTGCAAAATCCTTTCCCACCCCCACACAGAGCAGGAGGCTCAGGCCGCAGCGAGTCCTTGCCGGCTTTGCCCTCCGCAGGCCGCCGACGGTGGAGCCCCTCGCTTCCCCTCGGAGCCGAGAGCACTTCCACTTTCAAAGCCAATTCTGGTTTTATTGTCCATGAGGCTCCGTGGAGCACAGCGGCGAGGCGCAGCTGGTTGGCTCGCGCCCCAGCCCAGCACGACGCCCCACCCCGGGTCCACGGTGCATCAGGGGGGGACGCTGCGCTTCAGGAGGCAGCGGGGAGGGGGATGTCAGTGTGGCTGAGGGGACTCTGCCCACCCCAGCCTCTGCCCTAGCCATCCGCAGGCAGGTGACTGGAGCACCTCCAAGACCATCCTCAGAGACCCAGAGAGAGAGAGAGAGGAGAGAGAAGGGGAGACAGAAACCCAGAGAGACACACTTAAAGAGAGGAACAGAGGCCCAGAGAGACTTCTACAGAGAAGGACAGAGACTGTGGAGAGGGGGACACAGAGACTGGGAAGGCGGGAGACACAGATGGAGGACAAGGAGGAGCTTGAACTCTTGAGCCACAGGTGATGCCCAGGTGGCCACCCCCCACCTCTTGGCCTCACTGTGCCTGCGTGTGCAAGTGTGTGCACGCACACTCACTCTGCAGCCACGCTGGAAGCTTCTCTCCCAGCCCCCTGCCACCCACCTACACCCCTTGCCAAGCCCCCCCACTGATGGTGCAGGGGTCACACTTTACACAGGACCCCATGACTCCCCCGCCCGTCCAGGACGTTAGTTCAGCAAATATGTCCTTCAAGATGGGGAAACCGAGGCCCAGGTGGCTCCTGGGCACCAGCCTCTGAGGGTGAAGGTGCAGGAAGATGGGGTCCAACACGTCCCACACAGGCAACCGCCCCCAGTCACTGTTGCTTCGGTTACCACAACATTTCACAGCTCTGGGTTCCATGCTCCCAGCCACAGCAGAGAGTCACTGTGTCCTGGCACCTCACACTGGCCCTCAAATGCTCAGGCCGGCCAGCGGCCCCCACGCTCACGTCAGCGAGCCTCCTCCTGGGACCGCTCGGTGCTCCCCCACCCGCCTGCCCCCAGGCAACAGCGGGCCCCTGTCCGAGTTATCCCTCCTGATCCCAGGCAGCTCCTTCCAAGACCTTGCAGTCCTCTGGTTCACTGAGCTCCCGGGGGAGCTGAGGAACGAGCAGGGCTTCTGGATGGACAAACATGGAGCCCAGGAGCTGGAAAAGGTCCCTAACAGCAGCATGTCCCTGCAGGCCAGGACCCCAGACTGCTGACAGAGATGTGAGGGATGGGGACAGAGAGACAGAAAAAGACAGATTGAAAAGAAAACCCTGGCCAGAGAGCTGGGGGTAGCTCAGGGGTAGGGCACTTGCCCAGCAGGCACGAGACCCTGGGTTCCATCCCCAGCTATGCAAAAAATAAACATTCTAGCCAGGGACCCAGCCAGGGGCCCGCAGCTGTGTGGAAGCCTGGGGCTCTGCACACGGCGCCGGAGTTGTTTATCTCTCCCTCCTGGTCCTGTGGCTTGTTCTCCTACATGTTCACCAATAATGTAGAGCGGGGTCCCTCGCGCCAAGGCCCGTCCTCACCTCATGATGGAACCGAGTGTGTCCCAGGAGGCAGGTAGGCTGGGAAGGCCAAGCAAACCTCCCCTCCTAGCCCCCAGCCAGCCTCCCTTTCTTCCAAAAGCCCAAGGCTGGAGGCAGAGAGGCCCACTGTGACGGGCCCTGGGAGCACAGATGCCCCCTGGCCCACGGGAGTCAGCCTCGTCTTCCCAAGGAATCGCCATCCCGAGCTGATCCCTGCGCACGTCCCCGCTCCAGCCTGACTCTACCCGCAGGTGGGAGACAGGATGAGGAGAGGAGGCATCTGGGCGCGCCCAGCAAGAGGTAATCGAGCAACCTGCCCACACCCAGGGCTGGCACATCCAGACAGCCCCCAGGGGGTGCCCCACAGCACACTGGGCATGGGGGAGAATAGGTCCTGGAACCCATGTTCACCTTGAAAGCACCATCACCAATGCCCCCAAGGAACCAGTCAGGTGAGACTGGTCCAGGTGTGCAGAAGGCTGAGGCCCGCCCGCCCTGTCGTTAGCCCTACTCTAAGGCCCCGGTGAGCCCCAAGGTCTCCCCTTCCTCAAGCCTCACTAGTACTTCTAGAAAACAGGGTAGGGAGGGGGGAGGTCAGAGGAGCAGCGGTTTGCAAGCTGTGGTCCCAGGAGTGGGGGTGGAGGGCTGCAGAGGAAGGAAAAGGCAGGAGGGTGGGCACCCACTCCTCAGGGGTCACCATGAACCTGGGGACCCCCTAGGCTGGCCCATGATCTCCTGCCCTGACCCCAGCATCTAGTCATGCCCCAGGAGGCCAGGACGTGGGAGGCCCTGGCTGCTGCTAGTGGATGGGACGACCTGTGGGCAGCACCCCGCCCCCAATCCTGACTTGCCCAACTGTGACTACTTCTCAAGGCCAGCACAGAGATTGTCCCATCCAGAAAGAGGCCCAGAAGGGAAGGGGTGCTTGGGTCCTGCCTCCTTGGCCAGTGGCAAGCTCTATGCATCCACAGTACCCTCTCACCCTGGCTCACGGCCAGACCACAATGTTGGTGTGTCCATATCAGAATAGCCCCCACCAACTGAGTATCCACTCCATGCAGGGCAGTGCAGACCTGGCTCCCTGCTCACCTCGCAGCCAGTAGCCTTGAAAAGAGGCACCACTTCATCCCCATTTTATAGGTGGGGAAGGTAAAGCACAGAGAGGTTCAGGCACTTGCCTAACACCACACAGTGAACAACGGGCAGGACACCAGGCCCAGCCCCGGCACACAGGAACTGACCTGCTTCTCCACAGCCCAGATGGCTGGGCCCCAAGATTGTCACTGAGATGCAGATGGGTAGTTTGAGGCTCAGAGAGCCGAGACCACCCACTGGAAGGATGGACACAGAGCTCAGCAGCAGGCAGAACAGGATGGTGGCTCTTCAGTGCTGGCTCAGAGCAGGGTGGGGACTCCCCCTAAATCTCTAGCCACCACACAGGAAAGAAGCCCCACCCTGCAGGTCACAGTGGAAGAGACCCAGGCCACTGCTTTTTGGCTGGCTCATCATCCATCTGTTCCCAACCTGTCCCCATGGATGACATGGGAGCCACCAAGGATCAGGCAGGGAGGTTTCTGTCTCCTGCCAGGTCCTGGTACCTACCACCATGCCAGCATGTGATGGGAACACAGCCATGCCTGTCAACTGGACGAGCATGTAGAGGGTGAGGAGGAGGATAGGGTGGACAGGGGAACAGAAGGGTGGGTGGACAGATAGATAGAATAAATGAATAAATGGGTGGGTAAGTTGGTGGATGGTTGGACAGATAGGTAGATAAATGGGTGTGCAGGAGGATAGACGAATGGTGGATAGGTTAATGGGAGATGGGTTGACACATGCACAGATGGATGAATGGATGGGCAGACAGGTGGACACATAGATGGATGGACAAGTAGATTGGTGGGCGGATGGGTGAGTGGGTGGATAGATGGGCCGGGTGGCAGGTTGACAGCCCCTAGGTGGTAACATGGGGCTGGAGGCCAATTCCTACCTATGCTCACTGCTCAGCCCTCTCCACGAATCCTCCTGTCCCAAGTCCTAGTGCCGGTCCGTTATCCTCTTCCTGAGCAACCAGGAAGCACTCAGCGCGGCTCTCTCCGGTCGTCCGACCTTCCCCCCATTGCTCCTGCTGTTCTGCGTGGCCAGGCCCTGCTGCCTACACCCTCTCCCAAGTCCACCAGCTCCTCCATGCTTAGAGCCTCCACCACCACCCCTGAGCCTTCTCTGAAAGTACAGAGTCTCTGCCATGGCTTCCCTTGCCAGCACAGCCCCACAGGTCTGGGCTGAGGCTTCTCATCTGTGTGCTCCCACTGATGTGAGGCTGATCCCAGCAACCGCCATCCCACCACTGCATCCCGCTGGGCTGGGCTGGGAGAGGGGCCACCTGAATGAGCACCCCCGCTGGCTCCATAGATGGGGCAAGTAGGCGCATGACCGTTCCACTCCAAAGAAATCCTGCCACGGCCGAACTCCAGCAACCTGGGGCACACAGCTGCCAGCCTGCTGCTCCCCTGGCAGCATGGGCACTGAGGGCTCACAAGGGACGGGGCTGCCAAAAGGCACATGCTCATGCCCAGGGGAGCTGGGCCATGGGCAGGCATCCCCCATGGCTCAGCACCAGAAAGGAGCCTGTTACCCATTTTTAGGGGTACCTAAATCCCTCCCCTCTTCTCATAAGGACCCTGGGTTATCCTCAGGGACCCTCCTAATCTCCACCCTCAGGCATCAGCAGGGATCAGTCAGACCCTATACCTGGGCTGAAAAAGGAGGCATGTGGCCCTGCCTGGTCAACCAGCCTCCCAGACCCCTGGCCGTGGGGATGGGTCGCAGGATGGGGACATGTGGTCCACCTGAGGCAATCAGAGCCTTCCCAGAACTCTTGCTGTAGCTTCTGGATGGAGATTTGTCATCCCTTGGGATCATCAGGTTGTAGGTCACAAAGCGACTACCAGGTAGGCAGTGGCCAGGAAAAGGGAAGGCAAGAGCTGAAAGATGGGGAGCCACAGATTCTGGGGAAAGCCTTCCAGCCTTGAACCCCAGTGTATCCAAACCTGGAACTCTCCCTGGATGTTTGTTTGGTACTGAGGATTGAACCCAGCAGCACTTAACCACTGGGACACATCCCCTGCTCTTTTTATTTTCTGAGACAGGATCTTAGCAGTTGCTGAGGCTGACCTTGAACTTGCAATCCTCCTGCCTCAGCTTCTGAGCCACTGGGTGACAGGCATGCACCACAACGCCAGGCTGACCTTTGAGTTTTTAACTGAAGACAGTGAGTCGATTTTCTGGCTCTTATAACCAAATGGAGCCTTCAATGGCAGAAGTTTAGATCCGTCCACGGCATTCCAGACAAGCTTCTGGAAAAACTGCCATGGACTTAACGCCTCTCCAGCTGCCGCCTCTCCAGACACTGCGCACGAGCTTCCTACAGGGCCAGGGGGTGAGGAAGCCGCACCAAGGGTGAGTCTGAGGGCAAGTGGGCAGTAGCTGTCCCCAGCCTGAGCCCCGCCTGTCTGTGACAAGACAGATGGCTCCACTCTGCTCTCCATGACTTCCCCAGAAAGGTCAGTGAGCTGCCCGCACTCCCGACCAACGCAAAAGTTCAACAACTCTAAATGCTAACATACTACGGGCGTGACTGAGGTCAGAGGAGCAGGGGGCCCGATGCCATCAGCCCAGGCTAGGAAAGCACTGCCCATCATTTGTACAAGTGACTCACGTGGAGCATAAACGTTTGTGCACCCCCGGATTGCCCTGCCTCACGCGACAAAGGCGCACAAACCTGGAAAGGAGAGCAGACTGGGAGAGCAAGACAGCCCTCCAGGGACTGGGCAGAGACTCTCAGCCAGAACACATGGGACAGCTTGAAACCCGCCCTGGAGGTGGTCCACGTGAAGGGTGACTAGCTGATGTGGACAGAATGCCTGCCTGGGGGGCCTCAGTGGGGTCCCCCTGCATGCCTGTTGCCTCACAGCCACCTCGCCACCCCTGTACCCCGCCACAGGAACACACCCCACTCTGAGCTCCATAGGGTAAGGAAGATTCCGGGTGATCACATGTCTCTGCGCCGCGGCCTTCGGCAGACTGCCTCAAATTCTAACATCCCGTGGAGAACAGAACTCTCCGGATATCCAGCCCAGACTGCTCCCGCCCGATCCCCGTCTTTGACCCCTGTGGAATTTCACGGTTGTGGCGTCAGAAAACATCTTCGGCCTCGATCCTCGGGTGACCCCCCTCAAGGCCTTTAAAAAGCCCGAAGGTCCAGCCCCGCAGGCCTGAGCGTGTTCAATTCCGGAAGCCCTTGCCCTCGCAGGAAAGGTCTGAGATTCCCCCAAGGTGCCGGTTACTTCCTCCCGGATCACAATATTTGCAAGTGTGCGCCGTGGTGGTGCGCGCAGAGCGCTCGCGCTGTGCTGCTTGCTCGGCGAGGGGTCGGCAAACACGCTGGATGCGCACCAAAATCCGCTCTGCGCAGCAGAAACGCCGGCGGAATGCTGGCGCGGCCGTCGGAGACGAGTCCTGTGAATTCTGCGCGGGCCTCTCTGGAGACCGTGGGGAGGGGCGGCCAGCAGGAAGGGACGGGAGGCGCGGGGTTAACAAGTGTTAAGAGAGCTCGTCCGCACAGCTGCGGAGCGGCTACCAGAGGAGGAGGGTGGGTCCGCCGGCAGTGAGGACCCAGCGGGCTCAGCCCCCACTTCCCACTTCAGGCAGCTGGACGGGGAGGGCGGCGGCTGGGGTTGGCCGCCTTTAGCTTTCACAGCGCTGAGAGGTTCTGCTCATTAACTAAACGAAGCCCATGCAAAATGGCGCGGTGCGCTGGCTTCTCTACAGTGGGGTGGATTTATTGACAGCAGGCTAAGAATTTCTGCTGCTTTTCCCAGACCCTACTGGGTCAATGAAGGGAGAAGGAGGAGGGTGACTCTCATTGGGCAGAGAGGCATGGACGGGTGTTCCAGAAGCCTCCAGTCAGGCCAGCTTCCCTGGAAAATCCATTACAGGCTGTGCGGAGCCCTGGCCAGATCCACGCTCAGAGCATCCCCCACGGGATACCAGGAAGGGACGCAGTCCTGCCCTCAAGGAGTGCACATCCAAGGGGGACAGAGATCCTCAAGCACACAGAATAGACCCTGAGGACAGAGCAGGACAGGGGGTACAGCGGGTGGGAAGTGGTGCCAGGGCGGACAGAATGGCCTGGCCCCAAGGCAACACTTGAGGTTAGCAAATCGCTGGGACAGGACATTCCAGCTGAGCGTGCTTTGGAGACCAGCAGGGCTGGCAGGGCTGCGAATGCTCAGGGGGCCAGCCGGTCACATGGAGGAGTGGATGCTGTTCTGAGAGACGGAGCCCCTGGCAGGTGTCAGGGGTGTGGTGTGATATCTTAGGAAGGTCCTGCTGGCTGGAATGGGAGAGCCAGAGGAGGAAGAGGGACTGGACCCAGGCTGTGACCTGAGCTGAAATCAACAAGATGGACAAATTGGGGCTCTGCCTGGGGGTGGCTGCAGCCTTCTCTCAGAAGGAGGGACAGCCTCGGGCCTGGGACCTGCTGGCTGGAAGACCTGAAGCCCTCAAGGAGTATGGGACACTGAACTGGTTCAGGCCTGGAACAAGAAGAGGCAGGACTGCAGGCCCTCCAAGCCAGGTCCTTACCACTCTGAGCCAGTGGATGCTCACAAGCAGCAGCAACTCAAGGCCAAGGTGAGGCCTCACCTTCCCACTTACCTGATGGGTCACCTAGCACCTGCCTCGGTGTACCACAGACACCTGAGAGCCCTCCCAGCAGCCTGCTGGTTGCACAAGTTCAACCTCTAATGGTCCCTAAGCCTGTGCTGGCCTCTCATCACCCAGACTCCCTTGTCTGTCACCAGAGCAATCTTTTTTTTTTTTTTGGGGGGGGGGTACTAGGGATTGAACTCAGGGGCACTTGACCACTGGGCCACGTCCTCAGCCCCTTTTTCCTTTTTTTTTGTATTTTATTAGAGACAGGGTCTCACTGAATTGCTTAGTGCCTCAGCATTGCTGAGGCTGGCTTTGAACTCGTGATCCTCCTGCCTCAGCCTCCCAAGTGCTGGGATTACACGCATGCGCCACCGCGCCCGGCCAGAGCAATCTTTTCAAAACAGGAATCTGATCGAGGTGACCCTCACCAGAACCCTGCACTCATTCCCCGACTTCATCAATTGTATGCACAACCTCTCCCTGTGCTCAACCTCATTTGTGAAAAGACTGGAACCTTCCAGAGGAGATGGGAACCTCCAACTTGGCCTTGGGATCATTTGGGAAACTGTCTCACTTAACTCCTGTGGCATGTGGGTGCCGGTGAGGCAAGGCCCGTCTGTCCTGTGGACCCTCACAACTGGCACCAAGCACGATGGCAGGCACACAGGAGACCTGCAACACCCACCAGAGGGCAAAAAAAGTTGTCTAACCCCAACCACAATAGCAGGAAGCCGGGGTGTGGAGGTGCATGTCCCCTGACCTCACCTAACACCCTCAGCAGATCCCACCCTTCCTTCCAGACCCCAAGGCCCCCAAGTCACAGAACTGTCTTTGTCTGTATCTCCTCCTCTCTGTCTCCCACAGGGCCTCAATGCCTGGTCTAAAGCAGCCTTAAAATCAAGAGCCTGGCCAAGCGTGGTGGCACATGCCTATAGTTCCAGAGGCTGAGGTAGGGGGATCAAGAGTTTAAAGCCAGGGGCTGGGGTTGTGGCTCAGCGGCAGAGCGCTCGCCTCGCACGTGCGCGGCCCGGGTTCGATCCTCAGCACCACGTAAAACATAAATGCATTGCATTGAATACAACTAAAGCAAATAAATAAACATTTAAAGAATAAAAAAAAAAAAAAAAAGAGTTCAAAGCCAGCCTCAGCAACTCAGCAAGGCCCTAAGCAATTCAGCAAGACCCTGTCTCTAAATCAAAAGTAAAAAAGGGGGCTGGGATTGTAGCTCAGCGGCAGAGCACTCGCCTCGCACCGGGTTCGATCCTCAGCACCACGTAAACATAAATGCATTGCATTGTGTACAACTAAAGCAAATAAATAAATATTAAAAAAATAAAAATAAAAAAAAAAAATAAAAAAGGACTGGGGATATGGCTCAGTGGTTAAATCCCTAGTACTAAAAAATAAATAAATCGACAGACTGGGCTGAGGGTAAGGCTAGTGGTAAGGCACTTACCTAGCAGACAAAAAAACCCTGGATTCCAACCTCAGCACCCAGAAAAAGAAAAAGAGAGAAGGAAGGAGGAAGGGAGAGGGAGGGAAGGGAAGACAAAAGCCAAGGGACAGGTCACAACTTAAAACACTGAAACCAACAAAAAACAACGAGCAGAGTGAGGAAAATGCCTCCCTTTTAAAGTGTCTGGGGGAGATCCGGGGCAATAAAAATAGCCACTGTGGGGAAGGTGGGGTGACATGCCTCTTAGCTCCCTGGTAATGGCGTGATTATGGCGGAGACTAATAAAACCCTTTCTTCCCTGTAAGTATGGCCGACGACAAGAAGATTGTCCCTGGGGGTCGCAGCTACCGGGTGGAAGCAGTCCAGCTGTGAGACGGTCGCATGCACAGTCAGGGCCGAGTGTGCCTGTCAGCAGCTCTGGGGACCCTGCTGGCAAGCAGGTGAGGAAAGGGTGGCCTCGCTCCCTGGGGCCAGCCAGTGACCCCCTACAGGGCCTGGCTCAGCTGAGTGCCCCCAGCTCTCCCAGCCTCAGCTGCACCCCCCGGGCTCCCTCGAGCCACACTGGCGAGCTCTGCTCCTGGCACCAGCCTCACGACGCCGTATCTTCCTCTCCGTGTTGCAGAGACGGCTCAGACTCCACAAGTGCTGCTCTCCCGCTGGCCTTGACCCTGCCCCTCACGGCCACCTAGGAAGGGCACCTCCATCCTCCCAGCAGCTCAGGCCATCTTTCCCTTTGCCCCGCCTGAATCACCGAGCCAGCTGACAAGCCTGCCAGTACCCCAGGCTTCCCACACAGGGGCAGCGGGCAGGACATTGGCAGTGTCACCAATGCAGGGCAATGTCACCAATGTAGCACAAACATAGAACTCCCCCAGCTTGTTTCTTCGCCGTCACCCCACTCGGGGGGCTAGGCCCCACCTCGCAGATGAGGAGTTTGATGCAGCAACATGCAAGGGAGGAACCCACAGACAGCTGTCGCTGGATATGGCACCTGACACTGCCAGATCTCCCTAAATTTCCCAAGGGGCGCTGAGTCCTGGCCCCAAAGGATCAAGATTCTGCCCTTTCCTCCCTGGGAAAGGAGCACAAGGCCAAGGGAATGAGACCTCCTTGGAAGGCCAAATGGCCCCACCCATCTTCATCGTAGGGGTTGAGGGGTTGGGCTCCTTGGAGGCCTCAGGGTTTACTGGGGATAATCTAAGGGACGGTCAGAGAAGACTTGTTGAGAAAGGCCACCCAGCCAGGCTGAAACTGTGACAGGCCCGCGACCATGATTTCCCAGGGAAAAACACCTGCAGTCAGAGAATCCCTCACCCCCAGTGCCCCCTCCTCACCCCCAGAAGCAGTTATGAGCCAGCAACACTGGGCCCCACCGGGCACCTTTAGGGTGCACAGGCCGAGGAGCAGGGATGCCAAAGGCCCAGCCACTGAGAGCCTGCGTGGCCAGGCAGAAGGTTCTTGAAGGTCTCGGCAGGCCGGTACCTCCTAGGGATGGAGAGGAGCTGGGGAAACTCGACTCCTAGAGGCTCCTCCTCCCCACCTGCTGCACCCCAAGTGGACAAACTCTTCTCCCTCCAAGGTACCTGGATCCCCCGGAGGGCCCATGGCCTGGGCCTGGAGGAGGCCCGCTGCAGAACAAGTGCCTTTTGTTCCCGCGAGCCACAGCCAGGCCCCACCGCCCCTCCACCAGCCCCGCCGCCGCAGCCACACTCCAGCCACCCCTGAGGTTCAGCTCAGTCATCAACGGCCATCTCTACTAGGCAACGAGGTTTTGTTGATCCCTCGAGATGGGAAGGAAGGAGAATATGCTTTGCTCTTTCTTTTCTTCCCCCCTCAGTTGCAGAAGAGAGAAGTTGGAACAAACAAGTTATATAACGCTGGGGGCGGTGGGGTGGGGGAGCACAGTCCCTCCTGCGCTGTGTCTTGAGTTGTGGTACCGCGGGAAGGGCCAGGGGAAGGCAGCAGCCGCCCCCACCTCTGGACAAATGACAAAACCTTCCAGGGGACAAAAAGGTCTAATGCAGGCACTCTGCCTGGCAGACTAGAAAAACCGGCATCACTGACAAGGCCAGCCTCCCCTGCCCTCCAGCAGCCCCAAAAGTCTCCCCACAAAGACCTGATCCCATTGAGGAGGCTTCTGTCAGGCTGCAAACCCAGGACAACAGGAAATGCTTTCACACTCCCAGCAGCCCACCCCTACTCCCTGCCAGTCATCTTTCTTAGACACTTAGTACCTCTGTGCCACCTACTTTCTAGACACTCAAGACATCATGAACACGCTACCACCCACCAGGCCCTTACACACAGGGACTCACCAAATAATGTTAGGTGGTGACTGGTAAGATCAAAGACATAAATTGTCCACATGATCCAGCAATTCTGTTTTTGTTTGTTTTGTTTTGTTTCAGTGCTACTAAGGATCAAACCCAAGAGATCTCGACCACTGAGCTACATCCCCAGTCCTTTTTATTCCAAGGTGGGGTCTTGCTGAGTTGCCCAGGCTGGTCTCAACTTACGATCCTCCTGCCTCAGCCTCTCAAGTTGCTGGGATGACAGGTGTCCCCTACTATGCCCACTGACCCAGCGATTTTGCTCCTAGATATATATGGTGAAGAACTGAACAAAGGTGTTCACACAAAAATGTAACAGACACATGTCACAGCAGCATGATTCCTAATAGCCAAGAGACAGAAGCAGCCAAAATGCCCACTGCCTGTGGCTGGAATGTGGTTTGTCCCCACCAAAATCATGTTGAAATTTGGTTACCAGTGTGGCAGCGTTGGGAGGTAGGGCCTTTAGGAAAGATCGATGTTTTTCCCCAAACTGGATTAGTTCTCTAGAGAGCTTGCTTTAGAGCATCTGGCACCCTTTGTCCCCCTCCTCTTCCACACATGCCCACTTGCCCCACCATGAGTTAAAGCCACACGAGGCCCTCACCAGAAGTGGAGAAGAGGCGGGCACAATGCTCCTCGATTTCCAGACTGTGAGCTCAATAGACCTCTTTTCCTTACACATAGTGTTGGGTATCCTTTTTTTCTTGTGTGTGTATGCATGCGTGTATGTGTGTGTGTGTGTGTGTGTGTGTGTGTGTGTGTGTGTGTGATGCTGAGTATTGTGCATCCACAGCTCTTTTTACTTTAAAAAAATTTGTTTTTAGGGCTGGGATTGTGGCTCAGCAGTAGAGCGCTCGCCTAGCGCGGCAGTCGTGCGCGGCCTGGTTTCCATCCTCAGCACCACGTAAACGCATTGTGTACAACTAAAGCAAATAAAGAAATATTAAAAAAAAAAGAAAAAAATTGTTTTTAGTTGTAGGTGAACACAATATCTTTATTTTTATTTATTTTTATGTGGTGCTGAGGATTGATCCCAGTGCCTCATGGTTGCAAGGCAAGTGCTCTACCAGTGAGCTACAGCCCCAGCCCCCATTTTACTTTTTGAAACAGGGTCTCACTAAGTTGCCTCCTGAGTCACTGTCCTCAGGGTTTTGTTTTGTTTTTCTTTTTTGTACCAGGGATTGAACCCAGGGTTGCTTAACACAGCTACATCCCCAGTCCTCCCTATTTTTTATTTTGAGACAGAGTCCTCCTAAGTTGCTTAGGTCCTTACTAGGTTGCGAGGCTGGCCTCAAACTCTTGATCCTCCTGTCTCAGCCTCCTGAGTCGCTGGGATTATAGGCATGCACCACGATGCCTGTCATTCAGGTATTCTTTAGCAACAGGAAACCAGTTAAGATATTCATCAAGTGGTGAGTGGATAAACCAAATGTGTTTCACACACACTGTGGAATATTCTTAGCCATGAAAATGAAGCACCAACACATGCTAAAACAAGAACATGATGCTGACTAAGAGAAGCTAGAGACAAGAGGTTACATGTTGGGGCTGAGGTTGTGGCTCAGCGGTAGAGCACTCGCCTAGCACGTGCGCAACCCGGGTTCGATCCTCAGCACCACGTAAAAATAAACGTATTGTGCACAACTAAAACAAACAAATAAATATTTTTAAAAAAAAAAAAAAGAAGTTACATGTTGTGTGATTCCACTGATATGAAGTATCCGGAACAGGTGAATTCATAGACACAGAAAGCAAATGAGTGGTTGCAGGGGTGAGGAAAGGGGATGGGGAGTGACTGATAATAGGTATGGGTTTCATTTTTAGAATGATGAGAACATTTTTAGAACTAGATAGAGGTCAAGGTTGCACAATTCTGTGAATGTACTTACTAAATGCCACCTAATTATTCACTTGAAATGGGTGCATTTTATGTTATGTAATTTTTTTTTTTTTTGTGTACTGGGGATTGAACTCAGGGGTCCTCAACCACTGGACCACATCTCCAGCCCCTTTTTGTATTTTATTAGAGACAGGGTCTCTCTGAGTTGCTAAGTGCCTCGCCATTGCTGAGGCTGGCTTTAAACTCCTGCCTCAGCCTCCCAAGTGCTAGGATTGCAGGCCTGCGCCACTGCGCCCAACCAGCTTATGTTATGTAAATTTTACCCCACAAGGTCACCAAAAAAAAAAATGTTCTGTGGCTACTTGAGGCTCAGGTGATCAGACAGGTGAGTATGAGGGCCCATAACCTAGGAGTGTAGAAGGATGAAGAGGGACAAGGAGGCATGGCAGGTTGAGGCAAGGAGGCAGTGGTGTACGAGGACAGGCTGGTCCCTTTGGAATAAATTTAGGAACACAATGCCACAAAGGCCTCAACATCTCATTTGGATCTCTGAGAGAAGATCTTGTACAAATTTCCCTCAAAACTGAATCCTGCCGGGCGCGGTGGCGCACGCCTGTAATTCTAGCACTTGGGAGACTGAGGCAGGAGGATAGCGAGTCCAAAGCCAGCCTCAGCCATGGCGAGGCTCTTTAGCAACTCAGTGAAACCCTGTCTCTAATAAAATACAAAAAAGGGGGGCTGGGGTTGTGGCTCAGCGGCAGAGCACTCACCTCGCACGTGCGCGGCCTGGGTTCGATCCTCAGCACCACGTAAACATAAAATGCATTGCATTGTGTACAACTAAAGTAAAATAAATAAATATTTTAAAAAAAATACAAAAAAGGACTGGGGGTGTGGCCCACTGGTCAAGTGCCCCTGAGTTCAATCCCCAATACCAAAAAAAAAAAAACTGAATCCTGCTGCCAGTTGCAATGTGCACGCCTGTAATTCCAATGACGTAGGAGGCTGACAGGAGGATCCCAAGTTCAAGGCCAACCTTTGCAATTTAGCGAGACCCCAGCAACTTAGCAAGAACCTGTCTCAAAATTGATAAATAAAAAATAAAAATAAAACCTGATCCTCCTTCTGTGGGTGCTACCTGTATCCACCTTAGGGTTTTACCCTTCTGCCCATATGAGAACCTAAGGGATAAGACATTATTTGTTCCAGACAACAGTGATTTTTTTTGCTAGGATAGTGGAAAAGGAGCAGATGGGCATTTCAGGGGTGGTGGAGAATCTTTTAAGAAAGTGTCTCCATTTAGGCAAAGATTTTCTTAAATATAACACCAAAAGTATGATTCATAAAAGAAAAATATTGCCAAATGGAATCTCATCAAAATGATAAGCTTTTGCCCTATGAAAGATATATTTCAGGGCTGGGGTTGTGGCTCAGCAGTAGGGGGCTCGCCTAGCACATGCGCGGCCCGGGTTCGATCCTCAGCACCACATACAAATAAAGGCATTGTGTACAACTAAAGCAAATAAATAAATATTTTTTAAAAGAAGATATATTTCAGGGCTGGGATTGTGGCTCAGCGGTAGAGCATTCGCCTAGCACATGCTTGGCCCGGGTTCGATCCTCAGCACCATGTACAAATAAACGCATTGTGTACAACCAGAGCAAATAAATAAATATTTAAAAAAAAAAAAGATATATTTCAGAAAACAAAAAGACAAAGCAGAGACTTGGAAAAATTATTTGCAAATCATCTATCCAATGAAGGACTGGTATCCAGAATATATTAAAACCTCTCAAGCTGGGCGCAGTGGCGCATGCCTATAATCCCAGATACTTGGGAAGCTGAAGAAGGAGGATCACAAGTTTGAGACCAGCCTCAGCAACTTATTGAGACGCTGTCTCAAAATAAAATTTTAAGGGCTGGGATTGTGGCTCAGCGGTAGAGTGTGCTCGCCTAACATGTGGGCGACCCGGGTTCGATCCTCAGCACCACATACAAATAAAACGCATTGAATAAAATGCGTTGTGCACAACTAAAAAAAAGCAAATAAATAAAATTGATAAAAAAAAATAAAATAAAACCTGATCCTCCTTCTGTGGGTGCTACCTGTATCCACCTTAGGGTTTTACCCTTCTGCCCATATGAGAACCTAAGGGATAAGACATTATTTGTTCCAGACAACAGTGATTTTTTTTGCTAGGATAGTGGAAAAGGAGCAGATGGGCATTTCAGGGGTGGTGGAGAATCTTTTAAGAAAGTGTCTCCATTTAGGCAAAGATTTCTTAAATATAACACCAAAAGTATGATTCATAAAAGAAAAATATTGCCAAATGGAATCTCATCAAAATGATAAGCTTTTGCCCTATGAAAGATATATTTCAGGGCTGGGGTTGTGGCTCAGCAGTAGGGGGCTCGCCTAGCACATGCGCGGCCCGGGTTCGATCCTCAGCACCACATACAAATAAAGGCATTGTGTACAACTAAAGCAAATAAATAAATATTTTTTAAAAGAAGATATATTTCAGGGCTGGGATTGTGGCTCAGCGGTAGAGCATTCGCCTAGCACATGCTTGGCCCGGGTTCGATCCTCAGCACCATGTACAAATAAACGCATTGTGTACAACCAGAGCAAATAAAATAAATAAATATTTAAAAAAAAAAAAAGATATATTTCAGAAAACAAAAAGACAAAGCAGAGACTTGGAAAAATTATTTGCAAATCATCTATCCAATGAAGGACTGGTATCCAGAATATATTAAAACCTCTCAAGCTGGGCGCAGTGGCGCATGCCTATAATCCCAGATACTTGGGAAGCTGAAGAAGGAGGATCACAAGTTTGAGACCAGCCTCAGCAACTTATTGAGACGCTGTCTCAAAATAAAATTTTAAGGGCTGGGATTGTGGCTCAGCGGTAGAGTGCTCGCCTAACATGTGGGCGACCCGGGTTCGATCCTCAGCACCACATACAAATAAAACGCATTGAATAAAATGCGTTGTGCACAACTAAAAAAAAGCAAATAAATAAAAATGTTAAAAAAAAAATAAAAATAAAATAAAATTTTAAGAAGGGCTGAGGATGTAGCGCAATGGTAGAGTGCTTGCCTAGCATGCACAAGGCCCTGGGGTCAGGGGATAAAAAAAGAATGGCTAATAGTGACAACAGGCCATATCGAGTACTGGTGAAAAGGAGAAGCAACTGGAACTCTGGTGCCTTGCTGGTAGGGATGTAAAAGGGGGAAGCCATTCTGGAAAAAAAGCTTGGCTGTTTCTTAAAAAGTTAAACATACGAGCTGGGATTGTGGCTCAGTGACAGAGCGTTTGCCTCGCATGTGTGAGGCACTGGGTTCAATCCTCAGCTCCATAATATAATATTATTATATTATTTAATAAATAAATTATTTATTAAAAATAAATAAAAAATAAAGGTATCAGGTCCATCTACAACTAAAAATATATTTTTTAAAAAAAAGTTAAAGCCGGGCGTGGTGGCGCATGCCTGTAATCCCAGCACTTTGGGAGGCTGAGTCAGGAGGATCGCGAGTTCAAAGCCAGCCTCAGCAATGGCGAGGCACGTAGCAACGCAGTGAGACCCTGTCTCTAATAAAATACAAAAAAGGGCTGGGGATGTGACCCAGTGGTCGAGTGCCACTGAGTTCAATCCCTGGTACAAAAAAAAAAAAAAAAAAAAAAGTTAAATATACATCTACCATATGACGTAGTCATTCCACTCAGGTATCCACCTAAAAGGATGACTGTGTCCCCACAAAGACACATGCCCAGATATTCACAGCAACTTTAGTGGAAACAACACAATAGTCCATTGATCCAAAAATAGATAAATACTGTCCATCCATACACCATTGCATGGAGGGACAATTCATTCAGCAGTGATAAAGAATAAATTTCTGGGGGCTGGAATTGTAGCTCAGTAGTACAGCGCTTGCCTAGCACGCTGAGACGCTGGATTCGATTCTCAGCACCACATAAGAATAAATAAATAAAATAAGGGTATTGTTTCCATCTACAACTAAACAAAATATTTTTTAAAAAAGAATAAGAGGAGCCGGGCGCAGTGGCGCACGCCTGTAATCCCAGCACTTTGGGAAGCTGAGGCAGGAGGATCGCAAGTTCAAAGCCAGCCTCAGCAATGGCGAGGCACTTAGTAACTCAGTGAGACCCTGTCTCTAAATAAAGTACAAAAAAAAGGGCTGGGGATGTGACCCAGTGGTCAAGTGCCCCTGAGTTCAATCCCCAGTACCAAAAAAAAAAAAAAAAAAAAAGAATAAGAGGGCTGGGGTTGTGGCTCAGTGGTAGAGTGCTCGCCTAGCACGTGCATGGCCCGGGTTCGATCCTCAGCACCACATAAAAATAAAGGCATTGTATACAACTAAAACAAATAAATAAGTATTAAAAAAAGAAAGAATAAGCTTTGGGAGGCTGAGGCAGGAGGATCGCGAGTTCAAAGCCAGCCTCAGCAATGGCGAGTTTCAAAAGCATGATGAGTTTCAAAAGCATGATGAATTTCAAAAGCATGTTAAGGAAAGAAGGCTGCTCCACAAAAAAGCCACGGGTACAATTCCAGGGCTGAGGGTGTCGCTCAGAGGTAGATCACTTGCCTAGGATGTGTGAGGTGGGCTGAGTTAGATCCCCAGTGCCATAAAAGGTGGTGGTGGGAAGAGGGGACAAATATTGCATTCATATGAAATTTCTAGAAAAGGTAAAACTATAGAGGGCAAAAGAAGGTCAGAATGTACCTGAGGAGTGGGAGCAGGGTACATTGCAAACAGCCTTGGGGGAACTCTTTGGGGTGATGGAACTATTCTAAAACAGAGTTGGGCTGGGGTTGTGGCTCAGTGGTAGAATGCTTGCCTAGCCTACATGAAGCCCTGAGTTCCATCCCCAGCACCACAAAAAAAACAATAATAATAAATAACTGGATCGTGGTGACAGATGCACAATTCAATAAACATTAAAGTTCAATGAACTGTTCAGTTCAAGTGAGTGAATTGGGGGCTGGGGCTGGGGCTCAGTGGCAGAGCACTTGCCTTGCACGTGTGAGGCACCAGGTTTGATCCTCAGCACCACATATAAATAAACAAAGGTATGGTATCCATCTACAACTAAAAAAAATAAAATAAAATAAATGAGTGAATTGTATGGTCTGCAATTAATTATACCTCAATAAAGCTGTTCAAAAACAGCCAGAGCACAGCATGGTAGCACACACCTGTAATCCCAGCTACCAGGGAGGCTGAGACAAGAGGATTATAGTTTTGAGGTCAGCCTTGACAATTTAACAAGATCCTGTCCCAAAAAATAAAACAAAAAGGGCTGTGGATGTAGCTCAGAGTTCAATTTCCATTATCACACACACAAAATAAATAAATGAATAAAAATAAAAAGCCTTGGGCTGAGGTTGTGGCTCAGCAGTAGAGCACTTGTCTAGCACGTGCGCAGCCCGGGTTCGATCCTCAGCACCACGTAAAAACAAAGGCATTGTGTACAACTAAAACAAATAAATAATTTTTCAAAAAATCCTGCTTTAAAAATAAATAAATAAAAAGCCCTGTCCCAGGGCTAGGGTTGTAGCTCAGTGGTAAAGCTCTTGCCTAGCACATGTGAGGCACTGGGTTTGATCATCAGCACCATATATAAATAGATAAATAAATAAATAATATAATATAATAAAGGTATGGTATGCATCTACAACTAAAAAAAAAAAAAAAGCCCTGTCCCAGGTTGTCTCACCTCAGGGCCCAAGACAGGAACCTGAGGTTTGTGGTCCCCTTCAGTCTGTCCCTCATTTGCTACCTCATGCCTGATCACCAAGCCCAACACACTCTACTCTCTGAATATCTCCCCAAATACCCTGATGTCTCCTTGATCCCTTCTGAAAGTGTCCAGTTTTGTCCCCACCCCTTTCCCACATTGGAAGGCTGGTTACTCCTCTGGTCACAGATGTCCCTGACTTCCAGGTACTGGCAGACCAGATTCAGTCCCTTGTCTTGCTGTGTCCACACACTTAAGCCTTAAGGTGCCACTCAGCATCCTTGGGAACAGTCACAGCCTCTGCCTCCTCTGTGCCCTATATGGACCATTCCATGCCGGCCTCTAAAAGCCCAGTAATGCCCCCAGGCCATCAAGCCATTCCTGCTGGCACCAGCCCAGAGCCCTGCAAGGAGGACCAACTTTATAGCACCCAAGTAAGGACCAACTTCATCATTCATCACATTGACTACAAGCTCCCTGGCAATGAAGAGCCTGAATTTCCTCTTTGGCCAGCCAAGAGTGGTGGGCTGTCCTAGGGGTCTGGAGTGAACGTGTCTTGAGTTATGTTGGCTTTGCCCAATGGGATAAGAGGGAGGTGGTGCTCCCTAAGGCAGGTGATCCCCTCAGAGGACCCACATCTACACATAGAAGAATATAAACACCTATAATTTTTGTGCAAATTCTGGGGTTCAAGTAACCCATCTCAAAACTTGGCCACGGAGAAAGGGAGCCTCCTTCTGACCAAAGGGGTGAAATCAGTCCCCTTGTCTAGGGGTGAGACCCTGCATCAAGTCCTTTAGCCTGAGGGGAGGAGGGATTTGAAACCCAGGAGATGGGAGGGAGGAGCTCCAAGGAAGAACCCTCTGTTTTCTACAGACCCTCCGGCCCTCTAACAATCCTCAGGCTCCCCAACACCCACCCCCATCCCTCAGGATCCCCTGAACCACTATGTCCCCACAGACTCCTTCCTAGCTATCAGGACCTACTGGGAACCCCAGATGCCCAGTGACTCTCCTCTCTAGGTTTTCCCAGGCCCCTTAGTCCTGGGTTAGGCCCTCCGGTTCACTAGATTCCTCCATTCAGAGCCTCATCCTTCCCAGGACCCATCAGCACACACCAGGACCCCCTTTAGCTGCCTGGGGTCTTTCAGCACCCCTCAGGAAGCTTTGTGCCTCAACCTCCTCCTTAGATCCCCCAAGAAATCCTCAACACCCTAAGATTGCCTGTGGCCCCTGCTCCGACCCCTCTCCTCTTCCTGATCTCCTTGGCATCCCCAGTTCCCCCACAACCCCATTACAGCCAGGGCCATCCCCAGGACCCTAGGGCCCAGTGCAGATCCTGGAGAGCCCAGCCTGCCTTAGCTGCCCCATCAGAGGCTCTCGGTCCACACGGTACCCGACGACCTCATAAACCCTGATGTCCCCGCGAAAGACCCTCGAGCCGGGCTGTGCCTCTCCGGTCCCTCAGGACCCCCAGGACTCTCTATAGGTCGGGCCGGATGCGGGACCACCCTGCAGGCCGGAACTCACCTGTTCGGACGCTCGGGGCCCGGCCTGCGCCGAAACCGCCACCGCCGCCAGCGCCACCGCCGCTGCCACCGGACTCCGCCATCTTCCCGCCGCGCGCGTTCGAGTGACGGGAGCCGCGCGCGCCGACCGTGGAGACCGAGAAGCCGGGAGCAAAGGGGACTGGCCTGGAGGGGCGGCGCCTAGACGAGAGATGAGGCGGGGCCAAACGGGAGGGGCGTGGTCTGAGGGAAGGAAAGGAGCTCAGCACGCTGAGGGGGCGGGGCATCATGGGAGGGGCCTCCCTTGCGGGGAGGCGGGGCCAGACGGGGCCTAAGTGAGAGGAGAGGGATTGGGGCAGGGCCAAGACTGAGGGGGGCGGGGGATTGTAAGTTGGGAGGGGCGTGGCCTATTAGGAGGCGGGGCCTGGGTGGGGACAGGGCGAAGGGTTACGGCAGGGAGGGGGCGGAGCCAGGTCTGATGAGGGGCGGGGCCCAGGATGAAGGGAGGGACCAGGTCTGAAGAGGGTCGGAGTGGAGGTTGGGGGCACCGATAGGATGTATCAAAGGGCCAAAGACAAAGCTGGGGCGGGTCGGACCAGAGAAGGGCGTGGTCTGCTCCCCAGTGGGGCCGGACCAAGGAGGGTCCGAGGCGCAGAGGAGGGGCGGGACCGAAGTGGGGCACAACCGAGTTTGAGGAGGGGCGGGCCAAGGCACAGTGACTCCAGGAGAGGATGAGGGGTTGGCCCGGCCTGAAGAAGGGAAGGCCAGATCTGCGAGGTGTGAGTGGGCGGAGCCTGGGACGAGGGTGGGGCGTGACTGGGGTGGGGGGTGTGGGTGTGGTGAGACACGGAGTAGCTGAGAGCCGGGAGGGACCGGGAGGGAGGCTAAGAGTAGAGGGAGGCTAAGGCGCGGGAGAGGATGAGCTAAGGCGTGCAGAAACTGGTCCCTAAACTCTGACAACCTCGCCCTCTCCCCACCACGCACACCCCGCTCCCAGTCTTACCCCCTCCGCGGGCCTCCCTCAGATACAGGGAAACTCATTCCCTGCCAGGCCTCAGACTTTCAACACTATTGGGTCCCAACTATTCTCTAAAATACCCAGAACCTCCCAGAACTTCCACCCTCAGACACCAATCACCTGCCTCAGATCCACCATACCTTCTTCATTCATTAATTTTGGTTTCTTACACCTCAGTCTCCCCAATCAGATTACCTCCCCATCCTCTACTTAAACCTCTTTCCCACTCCCCCAAATCCCTGCCTATATATTCTTCAAACTCACATTTACTCTATCTGAGTTCATTCCATCGGGCCCAGCACCCTGGGAAATCTCCAGCCCCCCAGACAACCCAATCTTCAGCCAGGGCTCAATGTCATCTGTGTCTTTCCTTTTTTGTCTTTGTTCCTGTTTTCCTTTCTTTCCTCCTCTCCCTTCTTTCATAGCTCCCTACGGTGCACCCTGTGGAGCCCAAATCTACCCCCCCACCCCATCCCCCCCACCCCCTACCCCGTGAAAGCATCCAGAGCTTTCAAGGACACCCCCCTCCATCCCTAAACTCATTGGAAGCCTAGAATCACTGCCTTGGAAGGGTCCAAGCTCCCAGGATGCTTTCTCCAGCCTTGAGCCCATTTATTC
Organism: Tamias sibiricus; assembly: GCA_025594165.1. NCBI lineage: Eukaryota > Metazoa > Chordata > Mammalia > Rodentia > Sciuridae > Tamias > Tamias sibiricus. The sequence continues at coordinate 17,260,642 of CM046673.1, read as the reverse complement.
TTTTGTCCTCTGAGTCAGAACTTCTTTATGCAGCCTCAGATGAGGACCAGGAGTCCAGATGGGGTTCAAAGCTCTTCCTGAGTCAGCATTAGGAAAAGAGGGTGCACAGGGCTGGAGACTCTAGAAGAGGGTGTAAGGGGCTTGCTTGAGTGGGCTCCTTCCTGCAAGGAGGACCAGGCCCAAGTACTGATCCATCTCCTGTAGAGGTCCGGGTACACAGATGTGCTCACACATTGTGTAAAATGCTCAGGAGATTATACTGTGCGAGTAGATAGAAACTGGGTGCTGAAGGGCCCTGCTGACCTCTCCAGCACAGTCATCACTGAATAATGCTGAACGCATGCATGCATGAGCCGCTCACGTTCCGGCAAGCTCTGCAGACACGCCCTCGTCCGCCCAAGGTTGGTCCACCATACAGCCTTTGTTCCAGATGAACTACATGCAGGCAGCAAACCCCACTCAGCAGAGAACTCCAGTTCACACCCCCGCCGCACTAGAGTTGAAGTCAATGGTGTCCATATGCACGAATACTTCATAACATCCAGATTTGACCCACATGTCAGGAACACAGCCACAGCCACGGACAGGCAAGAAGAGGTTTGCTGGGCTCCTGGCTATGTACACACTCTGAGTGTGCTGCAGACCCTCAGCACTTTGGACACCCTGGGTGCTCCAAGACTATGTGCCCTGGGACAGCCAGTGCAAATGTCCTGAGGCATCAGCATGCCTGGAGAGTTGTCTATCAAGGAAAAACAAGGGAGAGGGAAGAGGTAGGAGCCTGGATGGCAGGCATTCTCTGTGTCACTGAGGGTTTTGGGGGTTACTGTGGAGACATCCCTATATGTGAAATGAGAGGGGGCATCTCAGTAGAGGGTACTTAATCAACACTGGCTTTAACAAACTCCTCTGACATTTGGGGACATAGGTTAGGAGGCAAACAATTCAGGCCAAACTTGATGGTGTTCGTCCCAGGGTGGTGGCCAGGTAGTGCTGGCTGGGGTGCACTTTGCAGGTGTACCTAGTAGGACAGATGAGATTTGGGGGTGAGGCAGAGCAAAGTCAGGAACCTCCCCAGGGTTCTTGGCCCAAACCGCAGTGGTTGCCTTCTCTGGGTGAAGCGGGATCCAGCGGAGGACCTCAGCCAATAAACGATGGTGTGGCAGAGGCTGCAGGCGGGGACGCAGCAGGCAATAGCCACAGGCCCAGCCACCATCTGGCCTGCAGCTGGCACAGCTACCCCAGAGGCAGGGGCCTCACCTGCTCCCCTGCTTCCGACCAGCTGTGGGGCTCATGGCCCCAGGTCAAAGCTTGGAGGCCTCCTTACACCCCCCAGGTGTTAGAGGAGGGGATGGAAACCTCAGGGGAGCCCTGGATTTCCTACAGCCTCACGCGGGGGCCAGTGTCCACCCGTTAGGCTGTCACCACCAAATGGTTTGGGAACAAGCCATGAAATACTCAATGCCCCCTTTTGCTTCTCTATAAAATACACAGGTCGGGCTGGGGCTGGGGCTCAGTGGCAGAGCGCTTGCCTTGCATGAGTGAGGCACTGGGTTCGATCCTCGGCACCACATAAATGTAAACAAACAAAACAAAGGCATGCTGTTCACCTACAACTACAAAAAAATACGCAGGTCAACATCAAATAAAAACTCCTGTTATCACCCTTGATTCTGCATTCAGTGCTTATGGGCTGCAAGGCCTCGGGCAGGTCCCTCCACCCAGGGGTGTCTGGGAACAGTGCTCCCGACCTCTCAGATGACAGGATCTGAGTCCCCACCCGCTGTCAGTTCACTATTTTCCAGCTCCTAGGCTCATTCTCTGTCCCCTGCCTAGCTTGAATTTTCTCCCCATCTAACAAACTCTGTATTTCACTTTTCTTTTCTAAATTCAGATAAAATCCCCATCATCAAATTCACCATTTAAAAATGTATAAGTCTGGGGCTGGGGTCGTGGCGCCCGCCTCGCACATGCGCAGCCCGGGTTCGATCCTCAGCACCACGTAAACATAAATGCATTGCATTGTGTACAACTAAAGTAAATAAATAAATATTTTTAAAAAATTATAAAAAGGTATAAGTCTGCATTTTTTAAATAAATTTTTAAAATATGTTCTTGGGGGGGAGGGGGAGAAAAAGAAAAAAAAAAGGTGGTTGAATGAGACGGATATCATTTTCCTAAATGCATGATTGAAGACCTGAATTGTACGAATATACTTTGTATACAAACAGTCGTATGTAAAAAGATGCTATATACGGGCACTGTGAAGTGTAATTATTATAAATTTAAAAAATAAATTAAAAAAAAAAGAAAGAACCCAGAAAAGATAATTACAAAAAAAAAAAATGTTCTTAACTGTCCATTGACAACTAAGAAAATGCTTTTAATGGACTTTATTTTACTTTTTTATATGCAGTCCTGAGGATTGAACCCAGTGCCTCACACATGCTAGGCAAGCGCTCTACCACTGAGTCACAATCCCAGCCCTTATTATTATTATTTTTTATTTGTTTATTTCTCTACGTTCACAGCACTAGGGATTGAACCCAGGGACCTATGCATGCTGGGCATTCACCCTACCAGTGAGCTACATCTACAGTCCCACAAGAGTTTCTTTTTGTTTGTTTATTTATTTATGTATTATGGTTCTGGGGATTGAACCCAGGGGCTCTTAACCACTGGGCCACATCCCCAGCTCTTTTTTATATTTTATTTAGAGACAGGGTCTCACTGAGTTGCTTAGGGCCTCCCTAAGTTGCTGAGGCTGGCTTTGAACTTGCGATCCTCCTGCCTCTACCTCCCAAGCCACTGGCCCACAAGGTTTCGTACATTCAGAATGCCATGAAACCATCACTTCTATTGAGGTGCAGACATTTTCAACACTCCCAAAAGGAAACCCAGTTCTCATAAAATCACCCCCTGCTCCTCTCCTAGCCCCTAGAAACTCCTAATCCACTTTCTGCCTTCTATGGATTTGCCTGTTCTGAACACTTCATATCAATGCACTCCCACACCCTGCGGCTTCTGGCCTGGCTTCTTTCACTCAGCATCATGTTTTCGAGGTTCATCCAGGTGGCAGCGTGTGTCAGTACTTTGTTCCTTTTGATGGCTGAGTAATGTTCCACCAAGTGATTGGACCATATTTTGTTCATTCATTCATCCATTGCTGAGTATTTGGGTTGTTTCCACTTTTCAGCTGCTGTGAACTTTTGGGGATGAGGATTTGTTGCATCTCTGTTTTCAGTTCTCTTGGGCGGATACCTAGGAGCGGAATTTCTGGCTCATTGGGTGGTTCTCTGTTCAACTTTTTGAGGAATTGTCAGACATTTTCCTTTTTGTTTTGCTTATCGTCCACCCCACTGAAATGTCAGCTCCCCAAGGACATGGATGCTGTTTTCTTCCTGGCTGCTTCGCTGCTGGACAGCACAAGGCGCGTTAGGTGAGCACGTGGTGCTCAGATGAATCACTGAGACTCTTGGGCAATAACTCTTGCATTCGCTGGGTGGTCTCAGTTTCCATGCATGGGAAATGGGAGCCAGTGAACTCAACCCTTCCCTTTGCAAGAACTTGTCTCGCTGGGCCCTGGGGGAGCAGCTCAGTAGCAGAGTGCTTGCCTAGCACATGTGGGGCCCTGGGTTCAATCCCCAGCAACAGAAGCCAGGCTGTGGCACATACCTGTAATCCCAGCTGCTCAGGAGGCTGAGGCCAGACAAGTGCAAGCTCAAGGCCAACAGGGGCAAAGTAATGAGACCCTGTCTCAAACACACACACACACACACACACACACACACACACACACACACAAAGAATCAGTCACCCTTTCTACCAAAACACCCTGAGCCAGATCCTCAGCTGCCCACCATGTATATAAAGAATGTAGTTCTAAAGCCGGGCGTGGTGGCGCATGCCTGTAATCCCAGCACTTGGGAGGCTGAGGCAGGAGGATCGCGAATTCAAAGCCAGCCTCAGCAATGGTGAGGCACTTAGCTACTCAGTGAGACCCTGTCTCTAATAAAATACAAAAAAGGGCTGGGGATGTGGCCCAGTGGTCGAGTGCCCCTGAGTTCAATCCCTAGTACCAAAAAAATAAAAATAAAATAAAATAAAAAATTGCAATGGCTGATACATTCTAGATGCTCACAACAGGTACTGGGTTCCATGGCTTCCCCCAAAAGTCATTCCCCCTTGGAAACTTGAAATGTAGTCTTTCTTACAAAAAGGTTTTTGCAGCTGGTCTGTGGCACACTCCTATAATCCCAGTGACTCAGGAGGCTGAGGCAGGAGGATTGCTAGATGTAGGCCAGCTTCTGCAGTTTAGTGAGACCCTGTGTCAAAATTTTAAAAATAAATAAATAAAAGGGCTGGGAATGTTGTTCAGTAGTAGAGCACCCCTGGGTTCAATCCCCAGCACCACCAAAGAGAGAGAGAGAGACTTGGGCCTGGGAGAGGCCTTTAGGTCATTGGGACCGTGTTGTCCTGGGCAGGTATTGCGGGCCCCAGTCTCTCTCTGACTTCCTGTTTGGAGACGGAATCGCTGGCTTCCACACCCGCTGCTCCCACTGCCATCCGCCATGAGGTGATGCGGTCTCTTTAAAGGAGGGGCCTCACCAGAGCTTGCTCCATGCTCTTTGGACTTTCAGCCTCTGAAACTGTGACTGGGCTCGGGGTGCAGCTCAGCGATCGAGCTCCTGGGTGAAGTCCTGGATTCCATCCCAAGCACAAAAAAACGAAACCCTGTGGGTTTAATAAACCCCTCTTCTTCTTCTTCTTTTTTTTTTTTTTAATATTTATTTATTTGCTTTAGCTGTACACAATGGGTTTTTATTTGTATGTGGTGCTGAGGATCGAACCCGGGCCGCGCACATGCTAGGCGAGCGCTCAACCGCTGAGCCACAACCCCAGCCCCAAACCCCTTTTCTTTATAAAGCCCGCCTGCCTCAGGCATGTCATTTTAAGAACACAAAATGGTCTAACACAGGGCGTGTTCTCAATGCCCGGAACCCTACATCTGGTGTATTCTCAGCCACACCCCCGGGGGAGGGGCGGTTCTCCCCATCCCCACTTTATCTGGGGGCTGGGCGGGGACTCAGGCCCTCGTGCACGTGACTTCTCTCCACCTCCGAGCGACCGGCCCAGCCCCTTCTTTCTCTGTTTTACGGAGGAAGTGGTTCTGACTCCAAGGCCAGCCTCACACTCAGCTGGTGGGAGTGTCCATCGGTGCAACCACTTGGGAATGCCATTTGGTGTTTGGCACCACAGCCAGTCCTCGGTCTCCAGGGGTCCCGCAGGCATCGATTCCAACAAGTGCAGATGGAAAATATTCAAAAAAATAAGTCGCGTCTGCACCCAACATGTACAGACTTTTTGTCTTGTCATTACTCCCTAAACAATGGAGTGTGACAACTATTTACACAGCACTGACATTGTGTTAGGTATCATAAGTCATTTAGAGATGATTTAAAGGCTCTGGGAGGAGGGCTGGGGAAGGAGCTCAGAGACAGAGGCTTGCCAAGCAGGCACCAGGCCCTGGGTGCACCCCCAGCACCTCGAACAGATAGAAATAAAGTAAACTCCAGGGAAGAGCGTGCCCTGGGAGGTCACACGCAACCACTCTGCCATTTTTTTTTTTTTTTTTTTTTTTTTTTTTTTTTTTTTTTTTTTTTTTTTTTTTTTTTTGGTGGTACCGGGGATTGAACTCAGGGGCACTCAACCACTGGGCCACATCCCCAGCCCTTTTTTTTGTATTTTATTAGAGTCAGGGTCTCACTGAGTTGCTAAGTGCCTCGCCATTGCTGAGGCTGGCTTTGAACTCATGATCCTCCTACCTCAGCCTCCCAAGTGCTGGGATTACGGGCGTGCACCACCGCACCCGGCTACCACTCTGCCATTTTATAGAGGGGAACTGAGTATCTCCAGGAGGTTCCTGGGGCCCGTCCCACAAGTCATCCTTGTAGGGAGGTATCCGCCCACCCTGGGGCCCTGTAGTCCTACTCTTGGGCATTGGATGAGGAACTGGGTCTACTGTAACAAGTGACCACAAACTGGGTGACAAAAACAAAACAAAAAACCCAGAAATGTGTTCTCCCACAGGATTGGAGGCCAGAGTTCAAAACCTAGGTGTCCCCAGGTTGGTTCTTATCCCCATGTGGACCTGAAGGGGAATCCGGCCCACACCTGTCTCCTGGCTTCCAGTTGCTGAAGCAATCCTTGCAGTTCCTTAGCTGTGGCCATCAGACTCCAATCCCTGTCCCCATGGTCACACAACTATCTCCTTGTTTCTCACATTTCTGTCTCTTCTCAAGACAGGCATTAGCTCAAGGGCCCACCCTCCTCCACTTTCATCTCATCAGAATCTTTACCTGAATTATGTCTGCAAAGATCCCGTTTCCAAGTAAGGTACATTCTGAGGTACTACATAGACATAAAATTTGGGGACAGGGGTGGGGCACCTTTCAACCCATTACATATATTTATTCAAAGAAAAGATGACATATTTTCACAAAAAAAATATAAATACTAACTGCCCCAAACTGGAAACAGCCCAAAGAACCATCAAAAGGTGATGATATAGTCACACCATGGAATACTACACAGCAAGGAAAAAGAAGACGTCACTGCTCACGCCTCCTGTGAGTGGATCTCACCAACAGAGTCATGGAAGCAGGTGGACATACGAGGACATGCTGCAGGATCCTGTTGGTGTGACATTCATAAACAGACCTCTGTGGTCATAGCGTTGGGGCAGGGGCTACCTGAGTGGAGGCACTGACAATTGAAATGGTGGCATTATTAGATGGTCATTGAGTCTCATGAAAACTGATTTAGTTATTTACTTATTATTTATTATTCTTTATTTTTGGCTTTGTTGGAGATCATAACCAGGGCCTCGCATATGCTATGTGCCCCTGCACATCCCCAGCTCTTTTTATTTTATTTTGGGGTAAGGTCTCACTATGTTCCCTTGGCTGGCCTGGAATTTGTGATCCTCCTGCCTCAGCCTCCCAAGTAGCTAGGATTACAGGCATGTGCCACTGTGCCCAGCTAAGCTGGTTTATTTATTTATTTATTTATTTATTTACTTATTTATTTATTTATTTGGTACCAGGGATTGAACTCAGGGGTACTTGACCACTGGGCCACATCCCCAGCCCTTTTTTGGATTTTATTAGAGACAGGGTCTCACTGAGTTGCCAAGTGCCTCGCCATTGCTGAGGCTGGCTTTGAACTCGTGATCCTCCTGCCTCAGCCTCCCAAGTGCTGGGATTACAGGCGTGCACCACCGCGCCGGCTCTGATTTATTTTATTTTATTTTTCTTTAAATATTTATTTATTTGCTTTAGCTGTACACAATGCAATGCATTTATGTTTACGTGGTGCTGAGGATCGAACCCGGGCCGCGCACGTGCGAGGCGAGCGCGCTCTGCTGCTGAGCCACAATCCCAACCCCTGATTTATTTTAAAACAAACAAAAACAGGTTCAATGGACTGGCCATGATAAAGATCAAGGCTGGAGCTGGGCACAGTGGCGCACACCTGTAATCCCAGCACTTGGCAGGTTGAGGCAGGAGGATCGTGAGTTCAAAGCCAGCCTCAGCAATGGCGAGGGGGCGAGGTACTGAGCAACTCAGTGAGACCCTGTCTCTAATAAAAATACAAAAAGGGCTGGGGATGTGGCCCAGTGGTCGAGTGCCCCTGAGTTCAATCCCCGGTACAAAAAAAAAAAAAAAAAAAAAAATCAGGGCTGGGGTGACCTCTAGGGGGTGACCCATGGGGAGCAGGCAGGAGAGTGGGGTGCTGGGGTGCTCGACAACTGTTATTTGACTATAATCGCACCAGACAAGAACCCTGCCCACATGCTCTAGAATGTTCTACAGTGCACATCCAGTGGGGAAAGAAGAATCTGAGAAATGCCCATCAAACAACAAATCAAGGCTCCTCCAGGTGGTGGTGACGGCCATGAAGGCAGGAGGCTGAGGGAGGCCGGGGGAGGAGGGGCTGGTCCATCCAGGAGGTCAAGGCGAGGCGCTTTAAGGACGTGACACCCCCTCTTTAGTAAGAGCAGAAGACAAGCTGTTTTAGCATGTTCCAGAACATTCCAGAACATTGTGGAGAAGTCCACAATGCTCCCGGAAGGGACAGAGAGGAGACCATGTTGGACTGGCCCAGGGGGAGCAGGGCAGGGCAGAGAAAGGCGGGAGAGTGTCGACAAAGACGTGCTGAGAGCGGCTTCCTCGGTGTGTGGGACACAGCTGTGGCCGAGACGCTCGTCGCATCTGGCAGAGGGACCATTTATTAAACCAATCATCACAGAGGCAAACAAGCAACCACTTAATTGTCAACATGATAAAAGCTGGAGTTGGGGCACTGTGGCTGGGGGAGGGGCTGGACTGAGCAGGGAGGTCACGCGAGGAGACTGAAGCCAAAGTTGGAGGACCGCAGAGGGAACAGGCTTCAGGCACAGGGCCTTGTGGGGACAGGAGGAGGGAGGGTGCCAGGAAGTACCTGGGCGGCCACAGGTGGGCCTCGGCCTGGACTCACACATCCTCAGACACAAGTCCCCGTCCTTCCTGCAAGTGTTCCGAGTGTCAGTTAAGTGCCTGCTGGAGGCCAGGGACATTCCCCTGCCTCCCTTCCCCAGCGGGTCACCACCCCCGGGCCAGATCTTGGTCCCTGTTGCCAGGGAACAGAATGGTCTGTTGCCTTGGCAACCTGTGCTACCCGGACACATGGGTGCGCCTACCCGTTGCCATGACGCCAGCCACCCACCCGTCACCACCAGGTCTGTGTGTGAGGTGGGAGGAAAATGGAGGGAGGGCAGAGCCCGGGGGACAGATGGTAAACTGAGGCTCAGAGACCACATCAAGGCGGGTCCTTGGCCACACACTTAAAGGGCACTCTCGCCCCTGGGACTCCAGCACGGGCCCTGCACAGGAGCCTGGGCAAAGCAGCCCCGGTCTTCCTGCACCAGTCGAGGCCCTTCCTCAGCACCCCAGATGCCCCTGTGGTCTGTCTGCATCATGGGTGCTGGGATCACAGCAGCCCCCGCCCTGCAGGGCATGCGGGGTACGCGGGCTGGGGACAGGGAGAAAACAGGTAGTGAATCCCTAATGGAGCGACCATAGGGAAAGTCTCCGCAGGCCAGGATGGAGGGACGGGACACAAGGCCACCTGAGGTTTGCAAACTCCATCAAGGAGCCAGGCGCGGTGACGCACGCCTGTAATCCCAGCACTTGGGAGGCTGAGGCAGGAGGATCGTGAGTTCAAAGCCAGCCTCAGCAATGGCGAGGCACTTAGCAACTCGGTGAGACCCTGTCTCTAATAAAATACAAAAAAGGGCTGGGGATGGGGCCCAGTGGTCGAGTGCCCCTGAGTTCAATCCCCGGTACCAAAACAAAACAAAACAAAACAAAACAAAAGAACTGCATCGAGAAGCCCAACCAGGCTCCTAAGGAGGTAGTGTTCCAGGCTGAGGCCCTGCAAGGCCCTGGGGTGCTGGGGTGTGGCCAGGGGAGGGCAATTGGAGGGAGAGGCAGGGGTGGGGGGTGGGGGATGTGGAGGGTAAGGGTTGGCTCACAGGGGCTTGAAGGGCATGAGCAAAACCCACAGAAGGCAGGTGATGTGAGGGAATACCACACACACACACACACACACTCACACACTCACGCGCGCGCGCCACACACACACGAACCCGCAGCTCCAGAACACAACACATGCGTACGTAGGACCTCTCCAATCCTCTCCCCAGGCAGCTGTGCAGAGCACACACACACCTTTTTTTTTGTTGTTGTTGATACCTGAGATTGAATTCAGGGGCACTCGACCACTGAGCCACATCCCAGACCTATTTTGTATTTTATTTAGAGACAGGGTCTCACTGAGTTGCTTAGGGCCTCCCTAAATTGCTGGGGCTGGCTTTGAACTTGTGATTCTCCTGCCTCATCCTCCTGAGCTGCTGGGATTACAGGTGTGCGCCAACACACCAGGCCACCCACCCTCTATTTTTGTGATCCACCAGCAGGAGCCCTGTTTGGGGAGAAGGCTAAGATTGCGGTTGACTACGGGCCAAGGAGATGTTTGGCTGTTGCCGCCTTCCGTAGTCTCACGGGACTTGGTCTGAGATCTCGCGGGACTTAAGCGAGATTGCTGATCATGTCTCCTCCATTTTGGTGGTGTGTGTTAAAGTCGTTGTTAGCCAAAGAGAAAAGTTATCAGAATAAAAAAGCTGTTTGTTTCCAGTTTGCCTCTAAACTTCTTCCCGCGGCTTCGTTGCTCCAAGTGGCCGTCGCTTCAGGCAGCACCAGACACCCTCTCTTCCTCCCAGATTCTACCCATCCCTCAGACACTTGCTCCTTGTCACCTCCTCCAGGCAGCTATTGCTCACCTTCTGTTAGGAGATTCCACTACTGCAAGTGACGGAGCTCATGGTTTGTACCCACCCTGCCTGACATTTCTCATTCTCCATGTGAGGCATCTGTTGGGGTCAAGTCCTTAGCTGGTCACTGGAGCTAATCCCCTAGGGCTGCAAATGCAGCTTAGTGGTTAAGCACTTACCCAGCACGTGCAAGGCTGAGTTTAATCCCCAGTGCCACAAAGTATACAAATAAATAAAAGAATCAAAAGGTCAGACACACAGAATAAAAAACGAATTTTTAAACATCTGTAGTCCAGGCACGGTGGTGTACACCTGCAGTTCCAGCAAGTCAGGAGGTTGAGGCAGGAGGATCACAAGTTTGAAACGAACCTGGGCAATTTAGCAAGATCCTGTCTCAAAATAGAAAACAAAAAAGGACTGGGCCGGGCACTGTGGCACATGCCTGTAATCCCAGCACTTGGGAGGCTGAGGCAGGAGGATCCTGAGTTCAAAGCCAGCCTCAGCAATGGCGAGGCACTTAGCAACACAGTGAGACCCTGTCCTAATAAAATACAAAAAAAAAAAAAAAAAAGGGCTAGGTGTAGGAGGCCTGTTTGGGGAGATGGCTAAGATTGCAGTTGACTTCGGGCCATGGAGATGTTTGGGCATTGCCGCCTTCTGTAGTCTCACGAGACTTGGCCCAGGATCTCGAGAGACTTGGGCCGAGCGTGGAGCGGGTCCGGGCCATTTTGGTTGTTGGTTGTTTGGTGGTGTGTGGTACGTGTTAGAGGTGTTAGAGCCAGAGAGAGAAGCTGACAAAATAAAGATCCTGTTTGTTTCCAGTCTGCCTCTAAACTTATTCCCGTGGCTTTGCTGCTCCAAGCGGCCATCGCTTCAGGCGACGACAGCTAGGGATGTGACCCAGTGGTCAAGTGCTCCTGAGTTCAATCCCTGGTACAAAAAAAAAAAAAAAAAAAGGACTGGGAATGTGGCTCAGTGGTTAAACACCCCTAGGTTCAATCCCCAGTGTCAGTAAATACATACATACATACATTACATTAAGTACTCTTGGAAGGAGAGCTCAGTCTTGACAAACAGGAGAGACAAGAGAGAAAGGGATTAAATGTTTCAGTGTCAAGAAGGCTAACACAAACTGACATTAGCTCAGAATTGAGGAACAAGGTGGACTCCAGGCACAGCTTGATCTAGGACTTTCAGTCTTTGTTTCTCTTCATTCCTCTGACAGGCACTGTCATTGCGGTGACAAGTGGCCCTCAGTAGCTCCAGGTTTACAGACTCCCAATTCAGCGACATTAATTCACAGGACATATCTTTCTCCCCGAGAATCCCACCAATACCTGAGGAGACTTAGGCCACACTGTTTGACATCCCCGGAGACATAGGCCAACAATCAGACCAAACCAGACATCTGTTAGAAAGAGGAGGAGGGCAACAAGGTGCTGAGGACTTCCCACCAAGTTCACGACAGCATTCATTCCAAGCAGAAGGAAAGCGATGGCAAAGTCCCAAAAGACTAGATTGTTGCTCTTGCCATCAGGGATAGGGACAATGAGGCCATTTTTGTCTTCAAGACCAAAAGATGGGAGGGATGCAACAGGAGACGTAGTCACTAGGTCATCAAGGACTGAAAGCCCTTTAGCAGGTAAGAAATTAGGTGGTGTCTGAGCTGGCACAGTGGTGGAGGCCTGTAATCCCAGCTGCTCAGGAGGCTGAGGCAGGAGGATTGCAAGTTCAAAGCCAGCCTCAGCAATAGCGAGGCCCTGTCTGTAAATAAAATAGAAAATAGGGTTGGGGATGTGACTCAATGGTTAAGCACCCCTGGGTTCAATCCCTAGTACCAAAAAGAAAAAAATCAGGTGGTGTCTGAGGCAACAGGGAGTCATTTGTGGGGGGTCACAGAGGAGGGACCTGGTCTGACTCCACGGATGGAATGGATTTCACAGGGTGGGCTGCTTCCGGGGTCTGAGAGGGAAATGGAAAAATAAGCAGTCATTACCCACTCCCTGCTCAGTGCCACGTTATGTCAAGACCTTCCACAGCGGCCTTCCTGGGGCTTATCAAACTGTGGCTCAGTGGTTACGTGCCCCTGGGTTCAATCCCTGGTACTGAAAAAAATAAAAATAAAAATGATCATAAAGGTGGACAGAGCAGCGGATATGGACAGGGAGCTAAATGCTGGGATGTTTGGGCTCCTTACAGCCAAGTCAACCCCAGAGCGTGACCTCTGGGGTGGGGTTTGGGTTAGAGCAGGTGGACCTGGAGGCCAGCTGGAGGCGAGGCAGGGGGCCTGGAGAGGAGGCAGGTGCCACTGTTGGGCGGAAAGCAATGACAGCTTGGGCCTCCGTGGTTGCCGTGGAAACAACAAGAAGTGTGTGGGCTGGAGGTCTGCTTTGGAGGCCGGGTGGGGGGGCAGTCCTTGGTGATGGAGGGAGAGGAGGAGGACCAAAAGGCATCAAGATGCCGCTCAGATGTCGAGAACCACGAGGGTGGGAGGCGGGAGGCATGGAAGGGAAGCCGGGCAAAGACAAGCAGGGCCCCGAGAGCTGAGCTGACCACTTCCTGTAGCCACTGAAGTCGACGGGTGTCGTGGTCGCCCCACATTGTGGATGTGCATCTTTTTTTTTTTTTTTTTTTTTTTTTTTTTTTACCGGGGATTGAACTCAGGGGCACTGGACCACTGGGCCACATCCCCAGCCCATTTTTGTATTTTATTAGAAGCAGGTCTCACTGAGTTGCTAAGTGCCTCGCCATTGCTGAGGCTGGCTTTGAACTCAGGATCCTCCTGCCTCAGCCTCCCAAGTGCTGGGATTACAGGCATGCGCCACTGTGCCTGGCTCGAAAAATGAAATAAAGTAAAAATAAAAGATGCACATCCCGAGCCGGGCGCGGTGGCGCACGCCTATAATCCCAGCACTTTGGGAGGCTGAGGCAGGAGGATCCTGAGTTCAAAGCCAGCCTCAGCAATGGCGAGGCACTTAGCAACTCAGTGAGACCCTGTCTCTAAATAAAATACAAAAAAGGGCTGGGATGTGGCCCAGTGGTCCAGTGCCCCTGAGTTCAATCCCTGGTACCAAAAAAAAAAAAAAAAAAAAAAAAATCATTTTATTTTTCGGTGCTGGTATCGGACCCAGTACATGCTGAGCTCTCCACCACTAAGCCACATCCCCAGCCCCTGTGGACGAACTTAAGGCCACTGAATTGTATACTTAAAAACTCATCCAGGGCTGGGATTGTGGCTCCGCGGTAGAGCGCTCACCTAGCACGTGCGCAGCCCAGGTTTGATCCTCAGCACCACGTAACAAATAAACGCATTGTGTACAACTAAAGCAAATAAATAAATATTTAAAAAAAAAAAAACTCATCCGTCTGGGGGTGCAGCTCAGTGGAGGAGCACTTGCCTAGCACATGTGAGGCCCTGGGTTCCATCCCCAGCACTGCACAATGAATAAATAAACCATTAAAGTGGCAAATTGTCATGTTATATAATCATCCCAAAATATCAGTCAGGCACTGGTCCCTAGGCCCCCATGGATACCGAAATTCACAGATGCTCAAATCCCTTATAGAAAATGGCACAGTATTTCATAGAACCTCTATGCATCCTCCTGCAGACTTTATTTTATTTTAATGTGATTCTAGGAATGGAACCCAGGAGTACTCTACCACTGATCTATATTCCCAGCCCTTTTATTATTATTAATTTTTTTTTTATTTTTGAGACAGGGTCTTACTAAGTTGCCAAGGCTGACCTCAGACTTGCAATCCTCCCTGCCTCAGTCTCCTGAGTTCCTGCATTTACAAGCCTGTGCCACTGCACCTGGCTTCTCCAGTTGACTTTAAATCATCTCTAGATGACTTAGAATACGAATATAATGTAAATGTTGTGTACATAGATGTTAGACTATATTGTTTAGGAAATAAGGATGAGTGGGAAGTCTGTCTGTGTTCAGTACAGATACATTTTTTTTTTTAGTTGTTGATGGACCTTTATTTTATTCATTTATTTATATTTGGTAAGTGCTCTACCACTGAGCCACAACCCCTGCCCCCAGATGCAAATTTGTAAAAAACTATTTTAGTTATAGACACAATACCTTTTTAATTTATATTTTATTTTATTTATTTATTTTTAAAATATTTATTTATTTGCTTTAGTTGTACACATGCCTTTATTTTTACGTGGTGCTGAGGATTAGAACCCGGGTTGTGCACGTACGAGGCAAGCGCTCTACTGCTGAGCCACAACCTCAGCTCATAATTTATATTTTATTTTTATGTGGTGCTGAAAATCAAACCCAGTGCCTCACACATGCTAGGCAAGCGCTCTGCCACTGAGCTACAGCCCCAGCAGCTACAAATTTTTTCCAAAGATTTTTGATCCACAGTTAGTTGAATCTGTGGATTTGGAATATATACAGAGGAATGACTATATATTTTACCACCATTTTAAAAAATAGAGGAGCCAGGCACAGTGGTGTACACCTGTCATGTCAGCAACTAAGAAGGCTGAGGCAGGAGGTTCCCAAGTTTGAGGTCAGCCTGGGCAACTTAGTAAGACCCTGTCTCCAAATCAATTTTAAAAAAGGGGCTGGGGATATGACTTGGTGTTAGAACACCCCTGGGTTCAATGATCAGAACCAAGAAGAAAGAAAATAAATAAAGCTACAAACTGTTAAGAAAGTATAACAATGGCAACATCTATCAGTAAATCATGGCTGGCTGTCCACACACTAATTAAGAACAAACTGAGCCAGGCGTGTTGGCGCATGCCTGGAATCCCAACGGCTCTGGAGGCTGAAGCAGGAAGATCGTGAGTTCAAAGCCGGCCTTAGCAAAAGTGAGGAGCTAAGCAACTCAGTGAGACCCTGTCTCTAAATAAAAATACAAAAAGAGGGCTGGGGATGTGGTTCAGTAGTTGAGTGCCCCTGAGTTCAATTCCTGGTACCCCCATCCCCAAAACAAAGAACAAATTGAGGGACTGGGATTGTGGCTCAGTGGTAGAGGGCACGCCTAGCACGTGCGTGGCCCGAATTTGATCCTCAGCACCACATAAAAATAAAGGCATTGTGTACAACTAAAACAAATAAATAAATATTAAAAAAAAAAAAAAAAAAGAAGAACAACAAATTGAACTCAGCACAGTGGCGCAATGCATGTGATCCCAGCAGCTCAGGAGGCTGAGGCAGGAGGATCGCCAGTTCAAGGCCAGCCTCAGAAACTTAGCAAGGCAACCTAGTGAGACCCTATCTCACAATAAAAAAATAGAAAAGGTTGGCGATGTGGTTTGATGGTGGAACACCCCTGTGTTTAATATCCAGTACCACATACATAGCAAAATCTCATGTGTACCAATTACGTATCAAAGGCTTAGTAACTCCAGGCAATTGTAGTTGATGTGCTCCTAACATTTCCATCATCGAAGATAGTTCTACCAAATGGTGCTGCTCTGCTTCCTTCCCAACTCTGCCCAGGTGTCATTTCCTGGGTGACTTTCTATGGACTGCCCTGAAATCTCATATGGAGCCCCAGATGACAACTGGGGCCCATGTTGCATCTGAGTTGAATCAATATTCACATACCAGCCAGGGCCCCGCAGCAAGCAATGCTCATAACGGACAGAACTGACAATTCAGGAAGATTGTAAAAAAGGCACTACTAGCAGGACATAGTGGCACATGCCTGTAATCCCAGCACTTGGGAGGCTGAGGCAGGAGGATCATGAATTCAAAGCCAGCCTCAGCAGTGGCGAGGCACTTAGCAACTCAGTGAGACCCTGTCTCTAATAAAATAAAAAAAAGGGCTGGGGATGTGGCCCAGTGGTCAAGTGCCCCTGAGTTTCAATCCCCGGTACAAAAAAAAAAGGCACTACTTCAATGCTGTGGGCACAGCCTGGGTAACCACTGGGAAAGTGTGGCACGCAGGATGAGAAGGAACAGGAGCTGTCCCCAGGCCCAGGCTGAAGGCTCCCAGACACAGACTAGCAATAGGGCTGCCCAGCCACGCTGTGATTTTTTGTTTAATTTATTAATTTAATTTACTTTTGAGACACTCTTGCTAAGTTGCCCAGGCTGGCCTTCAACTTGTGATCCTCCTGCCTCAGCCTCCTGAGGAGCTGGGATTACAGGTCTGCACCACCACTCACAGCCACAGCTGTGGTCTTGGATCTGGGGATGCCAGGAGGGACACCACCAGTTCTCTCCTCATCCCCCAACAGCAAGGGAAGGCAGAGGTCCCAAGTGACTCAGCCTTCCAGGACACAGGGCAGGATGAAGGGCAGAGGGGCTGACACCCAGCCCTGGGCTCCTTCTAACTTGCTTCCCTGTTGCCATTGCTCACCCACCCATCACCCCCACCCACCACTCATTCCACCCAGAGCCCTGTGAGCCAGGACCATGTCCTTTATCCCAAACCTTCTTAGGGGGTAGGGCCAGCACCAGCCAGGAATCTCAACAGAGGCAATCTCCAGTCCACTGAAGCCACAGGGTTATGCTGGGAGGATCTGGGGAAATCTGCAGATTTTTATTTTTGGTTGATTATATTTTCATTATATATATATATATATATATATATGTATATATATATGTATATGTATATATTTTAGTTGTGGATGGACACAATATCTTTATTTTTATTTATTTATTTATTTATTTATTTATTTATGCATTTATTTATGGTACCTGGGATTGAACTCAGGGGCACTCGACCACTGGGCCACATCCCCAGCCCTTTTTTTTTGTATTTTATTAGAGACAGGGTCTCACTGAGTTGCTAAGTGCCTCGCCATTGCTGAGGCTGGCTTTGAACTCAGGATCCTCCTGTCTCAGCCTCCTGAGCCGCTAGGATGACAGGCGGGTGCCACCATGCCTGGCCTATTTTGGGGTTTTAAGCGATGTGCCGATACCAGGGTGCAAACGGCCACGTCCTGCATGAGTTCTCCAGGACGCAAAGTGCAGAGGGAAAAGACCATGTTGAGTGTCCTCAGACGGGGAGGGCAAGATGCCATGGATGGTGCCCTGAGACTCTCCCCAGTAGCAGGAACTCTGTCCCCAAAAGAAAGGGGAATGGAAGACAGATGGTCACATCACCAGGCAGCCTCTTCAAGATGCAAACTGTCCATCTCTCAGCGGGGACCCTGGGGCCTAGGGAGGGGCACTGATCTACCCAGACCAAGCAGGTGCCTTGAGCCACTTTCTTGGGGACATGCTTTCATTGGGAGCATGATCTGCACCAGGCAGCAGGAGAAGGCAGCTGGTTTGTGGCCCTCTTGCCCGTGAAAACTTTGGGGACTTTTCCCGTATCAGAAAGGGCACAGCTGGCAGGGGTCATGGCCACACTCAGGCCACCTCCCCGGAGCGGACGGACAGAAGCAGGCTCAGCCCAAGGTGTCTTTTATATACATGGTTTATTCTCCTCCAGCCCCAGTCACCCCTCTCCCGGCATCTCCCTCCCTCTCTTGGGGGGCTGGGTCTCCAAGAATAGGGAGGGGAAGAAGGGAGAAGCCCTAATAGGAAGTGGCTCCCTTGCAGCCCTCAGCCCCCCAGAGTGGGGGCAGAGAAAGAAGAAAGGTGACACAAAACAGGTTCAAATACTCAGAAAGCCACACGATGAAGGACAAGAAGAGCACACCCCAAAGAAGCAGGATGGAGGAACAAGGCCAGGCCCACCCCCCCAGCCAGGCATGTGTCCCAGGACTCGGAGGAGTGTGAGGGCTGGGGCTGGGGAGAGAAGGGGTGGAGGTGGGGAAGCCCAAGGACGGTCCCACGCTGACCTTGGACTCCCGGGCGCAGGGCAAGCGAGGCCAGGAGGGCCTCTGAACGTGGCAGTGCCCAGGCCAACAGAGGCCTACAGCTTGGTCAGGTCCAGCTTCAGCTTGTAGGGTGGGGGGCTGTCCTCACAGGTGTGCGATGGCGGAGGGTAGAGGGGCCAGTCAGGCTCCACCATGAAGCCCTTGTGCTGCTCCAGGGTCAGGGGGCTACAGGAAGAAGGGCCGCTGAGTCCCCCAGCCAGCCAGGGCCTGGCTTCCAGGAGAGGATGGCCAATCTAGAACTGGGAACGGTCCCTCCGGCACCCTCCTGCCCTTGGCCCCGCCCCCAATCGGCCCCCGCCCACAAACCGGTCCCGCCCACCAGCCCCACCCACCTGGAACTTCAGGTGCTGGCCTGGTGCGGTCACCAGGGTGGAGCAACTCAGCCACAGCATCACCAGCACAGACAGGAAGAGGCAGCAGGCCAGGATCCAGCGAGGCAGCCCCGAGCGCCTGTCCCAGCGGGCACCGCTCAGAGATGGCTGCAGGGGTCAGGGAGAACCTCTCCTCCAGTCCCACCTCCAACCCACCCCCAGGCTCCTGCCACCCACCGGGACATGCAACTGAGGAAATCGTTGTCCTGCAGCTCCTCCGAGTCCACCTTGGCCTTGCTGCTGGTCTTGACGCGTATCTTGGCCTTTCTCACCTTGTCCAAGGGGCCCACCGGGTCTGAGAGAGAAGCCGTGTGTCTCAGACGTCTCCAGGCCTCCACCAAGAGGCCACAGAGCCCTGAGTGAAGACAGGACGCCAGGACCTGGGGCAGTAGGGCATGGAGTTCTGGAATGGAGATCAGAACCCTGGAGATGGACCCCGAGACCTGGGAGACAGACTGTGAAGCCCGGGAACTGAGGACGGAGAGCCCACTCCTATAGGGCCCTCTTGCCAAGAGGACTCCTCTGACAGCGGGGCCACCAGAGAGCGAGCACTGGTGCAGCTGCGCCTTACCCACGTGCACCTCCAAGGCCTCAGGGTGGGATCCCCTCCAGGTCACCTCCACTCGCTGCAGTCGGCCCCCCTGGAACCCAAGGCTCTCGACTACAGGCTGGGTCTGGGTCGGGAACAAGACAGCACAGAGAGGCGGTGACAAGGGCATCGCGTGAGCCCTGCAGGCACCTCTCTGGGTCCTAGTTGGCTACAATGTCTCCTGCCAGGCTGACACCTGGTTCCATAGGGGAAAGTAGGGAGGACCCCACCCCATGGGCAGTGGGTTGATGCTGTCCCCTGCTTTCTTGGGCCCCTCCACTTGCCTAAGCACCATCCTTCAGTTCATGAAATAGGAAGATGACTCAGGACAAGCCAACAGAATAACAGATTGGCTGAGACATGGTCAAATGACCCAGCCACGACCAATCACAATAAATCCCAGCTCAGTAAAACCCTAAAGGGGCTGTAGTTTAGAGCCTCCAGCATCCACCCTGTTGTTAGGAGGGAAGGGCATGCCTGGAAATGAAGCCACTGCAGAGGAAAGCTGAGTCAAAGAGTGGAGTGAAACACTGAGCTCCTGGATCCAACTGTGCCTGAAGCTTGCCTCACCTTATACTTTGCATTCTATGAGCCAACAGTCAATGCATCCCACCTTTTCACACCCTGACCACCCACCTACCGCTTGTGGTCACTGCTAGAGCGCTCACCTGGAACACCACCACCTTCCCGTTGTCAGTCTGCAGGTAGTATGTCCAAGTGGAGGAGACAAAACCCTGGGCTGAGTTGACGAGGTCATTGCAGAGGGTGGAAAATAAGTCCAGGAGGGACAGGGCCCCACTAGGAGTTTCCAGGACCTTTCTCTGATGAAGGGAGGCCAGAACACAGAAATGTCAACAAAGAAGGGCATTAACCAATGGGGAGAGGGCTGGAGGAATTCACTGTGTTCAGATTTGGCTGAGTAGTTTGGGTCAACAAAGACTTCATATAATAAATGTAGAATTTTGCACTGCATTTGGCTTGCTGTGTGTCCCAGGGGGAATGGATTGTCCTCTCTGAGCCTTAAAATGGGGATGATTCTCTTCCCTCATGGAGTGGCAACAAGAGTTTCATTAGATGATGTCTGCCAAGCCCCTGGCACAACACAATCTTCTAAGGACTAGTAGTAGCCATTATTACTAAAAATCTCACCCCTGTTATTATCATCATTATTAGTACTACTGTTTTAGTGCTGGGATGGACCCCAGGGGCCTCACACCTGCTAGGCAAGTGCTCTGCCACTGAGCCACGCCCCAGTACCCATCATTATTCAAATGTGGATGGTGTCAAGGACTCCTGAATGGGTAGGGGGACATTTCAGTCTCCTTTTCTGAACAACAGAAGTCTGGAGGGGGTGGAGCAATGTGGGTGAAGGGTGGAGGCTTTCTGGGGGAGTTCTAGTCTGAGAGTCTCTGGCTGTGTCACGACTTCTCGTGCCTGTTTCCCCGGATGGGGCGTTGCTTGGACTCACTGACAGACTAGGACAGGTTTGTTTTTTTTTTTTTTTTTTTTTGGGGGGGGGCTACTGATGATTGAACTCAGGGGCACTCAACCACTGAGCCACACCCTCAGCCCTATTTTGTACTTATTTAGAGACAGGGTCTCACTGAGTTGCTTAGCACCTCACCATTGCTGAGGCTGGCTTTGAACTTGCGATCCTCCGGAGCCATTGGGATTACAGGTCTGCGCCTAGGACAGTTTTGTTTTTTTTTTTTTTTTTTTGGTAGAGGGGTTTGAACTTGGGGGCACTCTACCACTGGGCCACATTCCCAGCCCTTTTTTGTATTTTATTAGAGACAGGGTCTCACTGAGTTGCTAAGTGCCTTGCCATTGCTGAGGCTGGCTTTGAACTCAGGATCCTCCTGCCTCAGCCTCCCAAGTGCTGGGATTACAGGCGTGCACCACCACGCGCAGCTGTAGGACAGGTTTTTATTGCCCCCAACTGTTTGTGCACTTGGAAGCACAGGCCTCCCTGAACTTCAGCTCTAAGCCCCTCCAGATGACAATGGCTACCTTTTTGTCACAGGAAAACTGCTTAAACCAGCACCAGGTAGCTCTAATAGCCTGGCGGCAGCCACAAGACCTAGTAACAGCAACTCTTGACTCTTGCACAGCCCTAACTGTGTGACCTGGGCGGTTGCTCCTTGGGCCACCGAATGAGGGTGACAGGTCTAGTGCTTCTGAGTGGCTTGAGGAATTTGGGACAGGCTACAGTAGGGCCTGGAGCAAGATAAATGTTTGATGAACTGTGACTACTGTCTGCCACTTACTGCCATTTACTCCTAGAAAGGTAGTGGTGGAGACAGGAGGAGGGGCGGTAGGTTCCGTGTCACAAAGTTTACATCTGAGGCTGAAACATGACATGACTCAGTTGAGGTCACCTAGTAGGCATGGAATGTAACCCGAATGTGGGTTCAGATGACGCGGGTGAGCCCAGGAGCTGGAATGGGAGGGAGCCCACCTTCTGCTCCAGCTGAGGATCCTGCTCCGGCTCAGGGGACTGGCTCCAGCAGCCTTCGCGGCAGGCAGGCCTGCTGCTCGGTCTCCTTCACATAGGCTTCCACGCAGGCTGCAGGGGTGGGAGACGTGACCCGAGCAGCCACTCCTAGGCCACCTCTCCCCACCCTGGCCCACCTGGCCAGCCCACCGACCCTCACCTGCTTCACATTCAGTCTGGGTGGCATTGGGCTTGGAGCTCCTGGCCACGAACCGGCAGATGGAGAAGAGACGGCAGCCACGCTCACAAGCGCTGATCAGGACGGCCTTGTCATACGGGGACTCAGAGGGGCTCGGAAGCCCCGCCTGGGGGAGGGGTGGCACTGGCTCAGGCAAGCGGGGAGGGGCGGGAGGAGGTGGGAGACTGGAAGCCGGGAGCTGGGGGGAAGAAGGAGGTTTGGTCCCTCCCCCAAATCTAGGGAGATTGAAGTGAGGTTCGAGGAGGCTAAAAATTTGGGGGAAAGGTTTCTTAGCTCAGAGGAAAGGAAGCGGGAGAGAGGGGGGCCTAGAGAAGCACAATGGAAGATCCGGTGGAGCTGAATGGGCCTCTCTGGGGCTCCCAGGGGGGAGAAATTGAGGATTCTCAGGAAGGGCACTCAGAGACGGAAATTTGGAAATTTTGTCACCCTTTGTATCAGGTTTGGGGGACGATGATGAGTAGGGGCTGGTAAGTCGGGGGCAGGTAGAGATAGGATGTAGGAGTAAGGTGGGGAGGACCATCAGCCCGAAGAAGGTGAGGACTGGCCTGTCAACAGTCCTTGCGCAGCAGAGTGCGGTGGAATCCCAGGAGGTGGCCTCAGTCCCCTCCCCCCACTCCCTACCCGCCCCCAGCTTGGAAGGACCCCCACTAAACACACGGCACTCATCCGAGGGATCTGCGTGCATCCCCAAAGCCCCGATTGGAGGGACTCCCGTAGCCCCCTCCTCGCGTAGAAACACCCCTGTCTCCGTCGGAGGGA
Organism: Tamias sibiricus; assembly: GCA_025594165.1. NCBI lineage: Eukaryota > Metazoa > Chordata > Mammalia > Rodentia > Sciuridae > Tamias > Tamias sibiricus. The sequence goes on along the minus strand of CM046673.1, from coordinate 17,238,054 downwards.
CCCTCCATTCTCGACCCCTCCCCTCGAGCTCTGGTCCCAGAGAACCGCTTCCCAGCCCCTCCCCCATTGGAGAGATTCAGGTTCCCCCCAGCTGGCGCCGCAAGCGATTCACCTGCGAGGGCCGTGGGCCGGGGTCGCGCTCGCGACACCGCTGCTGGCAGTTCTGTGTGTCCCCGAGCTGTGGGGCGAAGGGGGGTCGCGAGCGGGCGACGCGGAGGCGGCGGGCGGCGATGCCAGCAGGAGTAGCACCAGCAGCGCCGGCATCAGCGCCACCGCAGCCATGGCCGGGCGATGCGCTGGGGGCGCGGGAGACTCGGGCTCCGGGGCGGGAGCCGAGGATGCGGCGGCGGCGGGGACCGGGACGCTGACGTCACCCGAGCGAGGCAGCCTGGGAAGGGGGGTGGGGGATGCGGAGAACCCGTGCGGAGAGCGGCGCTGCGGCACCGTCGGGGGCGGGCGGGGCGGGGCAGGTGGATCTTGGCCACCAACATTTGTGCCACCTCGGGGGTCCCATGAGTGGGGAAATCTCCGCTAGCGCGAGGGGGCAAAAGAGAACAAATAGGGTGATGTGGTGAGCCGGGGCCAATTCTCCAGGGATGTCAAGGAGAGCCTCGCCTAGAAGGCGACATTTGAGCCGGCGGGACCGAGGAGAAGGGCAATTCAGGCAGAGGGAAGAGCTTACTGGAGGAAGGGAAGGTAGGAGGACGGCAGGGCTGAAGCCCAGCCAGAGAGTGGAATCGAAAAGTGAGAGCTGCAGGACCTGGTCGGCATCTTCTCCTCCGGCTCAGAGGAGCGGTGCCTGTGGGCAGCGCGCCACCTCCAGGAAGCCCTCTTAATCCCTCCACTAGCCCCTCCCACCACTAGCTTCGCCTCGGCTGGCCCAGTCTTGATACAGACTTGGGGAAACCAGTCCCTGTCCCCAGACTGGGAACTCCTCGCCCTAGGACTCAGTGGGAAAGGACACAGAGGTGTACACAGGACTGTTGTAAAGTCTAATTCTCGTGGGAAAACTTGGGGGCAAACAGGGACAGTTCTGGCTTCCATAACTGCCACACCCCATAGTGACAGATTGGATCTCCAAAAGAAGAATATCGGGTTAGGCGGTCCACTCAGCTTCCTCTCCTTTAGGCATGAAAGGGGGGCGCTGCCTCTAAACATTGGTCCTCTGCGAAGATGTCCCACGTCCCGCTGGCGTGCCTGACGCAGGTGCCTGCAGAGGCCGCGCCGAGCCGAGGCCCGCAAGTCCCCTTCGACGCTCCGCCCCCGCAGACGGGGCGGCTGCCTTGCAGGGTCGGCGGGTCAGAGGGCGCCGCAGGTTCCGGCTGGGAAGGAGGAGACTGGGGGGCGGGCTGGCGCGCCCCCTTCCCCGGCCGGCCGTCTCGCTTTCATCTCCGCGGCCCCAGCCGGCCCCCAAGTGGCTTAATCAGGCGCGGCTGTGCCTGGCGGACCCCGAACATCTGGATCCCGGCGCGGCCCCTCCCCCCCCCGCCCCGCCCCTCCCAGGCTAGGCCGCCGCGACCCGGCGGTGAAGGCCTCCTGCCCTGCGTTTGCAGCTCCAGAATCGAGCCCCGGAACCCGGCATCTAATCCACCGTAGCGCCAGGCCCACGCCTCTGGAAACGTCCCAGTGTACTATGACCAATATTGTCCCCCATTTCACAGGTGGGAGACTTAGACTCCCGGACTCTTGGGCAGAGCCAGGATTCAAGTTCGCACATGCCAGTTCAGAGTCCCGAGCGTTTAACCCTTTCATAATTCCTGCCCTTCATTCATTTGAAACAAAACACTTCTTGCAACAGCCCTCTAAGATAGGTACTGGTAGCGTCCTATTTCCAAATTAGGAAATTGGAACCCAGAATGGCAAAGCGGATGGCCCAGGTGACAAGTCAGAGAACAGAGGCTGGCAGAGCCCTACGAAGCCTCCTAGGGTGGGAGGTGGGGGACTTTAGAGATAAAGGGATGTTTAAAGCGCAAAAGGAAGGAGGGACCCCTCGCACCCTTTTGCATAAGGGGAAACTGAGGCTGGAGGGGTTAGACCGTGGGCCCACGTTGCCCGCGGGCAAAGGAAGAGAGTTTGCCGCCCACTCCCCCGCCTTTCCGCTCCAGGAGGCTGTAGGAGGGGAGAGGAAGAGGACTTGACCCCGGCCCCCCAGGTGAGCCCCCGCGCCCCTCCTGCCGATCCCGAGGGAGCCGGTCCAGGTGAGGGGCGGGCGGGCCGGCGGGCGGCCGGGGTCGGGTTTCAGGAAATCCGCCGACATTCCTTCGGGGCTTAAGAGGGAAAGTTGACTCGGCGCCGCCCCTCGCCCCCCCCTCACTTCCTACCCCCCGGGGCGGCCCGGCGGGGGCGGCGGGTGGGGGGCACTGCGGCCGGCCCGGGCGTGAATCAGCGGCCCGCCAGGCCTCCGGGAAGCGGCAGCCGAGGTCAGGGCGGGCGGCGGACAAGCGCCCTTTGTCCCTTTCCGCCCTCACCACGACCCTGCTGACCCCCACCCCCAAGCCGGGTCCAGGCTGGGGAGGAGGCAAGGCACCGTGGCGCCGAGGTTTGCTGAAGGCTGGAGGGGAAAGAGGGGGTGCAGCCGCCCTTTGCTCAGCAGCGTCCCTCCAGTGTTGGAGTTTCTTCTTCAGGGTGCAGAGCACCTAGGCCTCCCCCGCCCCGGGGCACACCAGCCCAGACCAGGATCCGGTGCAGCTTTGGGATTCTCCAAGCCTCACCTCTAGAGCCTGAAGTTCAGAGCACCTAAATTTGAGACCTAGGAATAGGGACTCCCCAAGCTCAGCCTACAGGGTGGGGATTACACAGCCTGGGGCGCACACAGGCCTGAAATCAACAACCAGACCCTTACCATCCTTTGATTCCCAGGGGACCCAGCCTACCATTCAAAGCAGCCATGGTGTATTGGTGGTAGCAGATTGGGACAGGCAACTCTCTGCTATCTGCTTTGAGGTCCCACAGGACCCTGAAAGTGCCTGTTGCAACTGCCCCACCCTGATGCCTCTCAGTGCCCTAGTATCACCAGGTACTGGGACTTTAAACCCCCCATCCTGACCCAGAAGTGACTTTTGGCTGGAGGACCTGGGAAGTGCCCTTCCCCCACCCCATGGAGGGACCCTCCCTTCATCTTCCTCTCAGTACATTCCCAGCCACCTTCAAGGACTTGGGTCAATATTTGCCTGAAGTTTTTTTAACCCTGGTTCCTCTTCCTGACAAAAAAGGTGAAGGTACTAGGGAAGAAGGGGTTAAGTTGCTGGGGTACCAAGGACAGGCAAGGGTCAGCTCCCTTTTATAAAGTTAAAGGTATGGGGTAAAGTTCACCCAGAGGGCAAAGGTCACATTCCAGGATGGGGATGGACAAAATAAGGAAATTGTTCATACCTTTCTATGGGTAAGGACCAGAGAGGGACGTTTACCACTTTGGATCACACAGCAAGTCAGGGGCCATTCTAGGACCCCCAGGCAGCATGGCTTGCTGGAAAAGAGTTTTCTTGTTATTTGGAACTCTCCTTGGTCCTTTCATATTGCAAATATTTATTGAGCTCTTCATTGGCCCTCTCCGGGCTCAGCATGGGGTCCTTAGAACACTCAGGGCACTCTGGGTCTTAAGAAAATAAGTGGGAAAAGAAATAAGTTGTTTAAAGAACTGTGATATAAGCCGGGCGCGGTGGCGCACGCCTGTAATCCTAGCACTTGGGAGGCTGAGGCAGGAGGATCGCGAGTTCAAAGCCAGCCTCAGCAATGGCGAGGCACTTAGCAACTCAGTGAGACCCTGTCTCTAATAAAATACAAAAAAGGACTGGGGATGTGGCCCAGTGGTCGAGTGCCCCTGAGTTCAATCCTCAGTACCAAAAAAAAAAAAAAAAAAAAAAAAAAAGAACTGTGATATATAGACAATAAAAGTGAGGGGGATGGAGAATACCAGGGAAGGATGGGGGGCCTCTCTTAGAACCTAGGACCTCACACAAGAGAAGGTGCTAATATAGGGGAAGATTTGGGGAACCGCATCCCAGTGCAAGCCCATGTGCAAAGGCCCTCCAATACTAATGAGCCTGGCATGTTTGGGGGAAGGGGACTGCAGTGGTTGGTGTGAGCGAAGGAGTGGAGGGAGAAGGGAAGAGGGTGGCAGGGCAGAGAAGCTGTTTTGCTTCTTTTCAAAACTTGGTTTTCAGATAAATGCAGGAGAATTAGGGGAGAAGCCCCAGAGGAGGCTGGGCCCATCCCAAAGGGGACCTAGACCAGGATGAGGTGGGGAGAAGGGATCAGAATCTCAGAATGGGGATGTGTTTTTGGAATCAGAGCCAAGAGGATTTGCTGATGGATTGGACTTGTGGGAAGAGCGAAGGAGAGAGTTGTCACGCACGCTTCCAGGTCTCCGGCCTGAGCACCTGGGTGGAGGGAGAGCTAGCTCATTCCCCCATGACTGGGGGAGGAGCAGAGATGGGGAAAAGTAAAGATGTTGCTCCAGAAGTCCCAAGTCCTCCCAGGAAGGGGTAAGACATCGCTACCACCCCCACAGGGAACATGTGCAAGGCAGAGGCAATGGGGGAGGGGTGGTGGGTATCTTGGAAACACAATTACACTTAACTCTCTGGGTCTGGCAGGCGGCACTATGGGCCCATTTTCCAGAGGGGATAAATAGGCCTGGGGGCCACCTCTGCTCCAGGGAGCAAGCCTTGACTATCTAAAACCTAAGGGCTTAGGTTTTGGGACTTCTGCTCCATTGCATTTTCCCATGGCAACTTGTAGATTGGTCCCAGTTGTCCACGTCAGAAGAAGAAACTGAGGCAAAAGAGGCCTGATTTGTCCCAGGAAAAAACAGTATCCATTCTTGGCATGACCCCCCTCCGCAACACCCCATCCAGAGTCCAGATGAGGGGGATGCCCTGCACCCCCAAGTCCTCATCCATTAATCCTTTATTGACACTCTGAAGTCTGAGCTGGGGGATCCAAGGAGAGGGTGAGGGGCAGTCATGAGCAGACAAGGTGGGGAAGCCTAAGCCCTCCTCAGACCGCGGCCCGGCCTATGGGGGACCTGGAGGGGGGTCCAGACCTCTTCCAGAAACCCCTGGAAGGGAGAGTTACAGCCCTCTCCCTCTCCCTCTCCTAGCACTGCGGCTGGGGGCGGGGCTGGGACCCAACGCGTAGGGCTGGGACCACCCCGTAACTCTCATTTCAGGCACCCCCTTCGCGGTGGCCTTGGAGGCCAGTAACCCTTTTTTCGTGGGCTCCCGGATCGGGTGGGGATGAAGAAGAGGGGGATAAGACGCCGGAGCCGGGTGGGGTCCCGAAACCCGAGCAGTGGCCAAAAATAATAACACGGAGAAGGATCTTAGCGCAAAAAGGAAGATAAACTATGCGTCGCTCCAGGCAGCCGGCGATACCTGGAGTTGGCGGGCGGAGGCCGCCGGAGCGATTACTCACCGCGTGGCGCACCCCACCCGCGGGCCGCTGAGTGGATTTTTCCGTGGGGGGGGGATGTGAATGTGTCCCAGGAGAAGTCCTCCTTACCGCTCTGCTCCTGGGAATCCCTCCTATCCCGAGTGCGGAACCCGGTTCCCGCTCCCACGGGGGCCCACGTCTCCCCGTCTGCCCAAGTAGTAGCCCCCTCGTGAGGCTCCGGGACGCCTCTGGAGCAACCCCCAAAACCATTCCGCGCAAGTGGGACAGCTCAGCCAGCGCGAGGGCCGGGGACTCTGCCTTCCTGCTTTTTCTCCTTTCCTCCAGCTCAAGCCCAGGGCCGGCCGAGGAGGCTGCGCACCGAGGAACGAAGAGAGGCGGGATGAAGTGGGAGGGCCCAGACCGGTGGGACCCGCGCGCTGAAGGCGTGGGGCTGGGGACGACTTTGGAGCCCCTAGGGAGGAAGAGGGGCTGGAAGTTGGGGTAGGCGGGGCTCAAGGACCGCTCAGTGGGGGGGCGGGGCCAGAACTGGGGTGGGGGCCCAGAGGGAGGACTGGGGAAGGGGGTTAGGGAGGAACAGGGCATGGTTGGGGGCCGCAGGGGACATTGAAAGGGCACTGGGCTACATGCAGGGTGCGGGAAAGTGGACAGAGGTATGGAAACGGAATTCCGGACGCTGGGTCCCAGATTGGGGGTGGGGAGCCTGGCGCTGGCGGGGTTGGAGAGGGAGGTCCCTGGCGGGTAGGGAATGAGTTGGGGGCTCTGGGCCGCGGGACCGGGCGCGCACGGTTCGCGGCGGGGCGGAGACCGGACGGGCGGGGCGCGCGGGTGCCCGCGGGCGGGCGGGCGGGTGGCGGGGAGGCCGGTGCGGGGCCCGTAGCCCCCCCGGGGCCGGGCCGGGCCGGGGGCGGGGCCGGGCGGGGCCAGCGGCGCATTAGCGCCTTGTCAATTCGGCTGCTCAGACTTGCTCCGGCCTCCGCGTCCGCGCCCAGCGACGTGCGGGCTACCCGGCCCGCGCCCTCCCGCGCCCGGTCCGCTCCTCGCGCCCCGCGCCGCCGCCGCCGCAGCCACCGCCCGCCGCGCTCCCCAGGCAGCGCCGGCCCCATGCCCGCCGGCCGCCCGGGCCCCGCCGCCCAATCCGCGCGGCGGCCGCCGCCGCTGCTGCCCCTGCTGCTGCTCTGCGTCCTCGGGGCGCCGCGAGCTGGATCAGGAGCCCGTGAGTACCCGGCGCCCTGCTCCCCACCTCGCGCCGGAGCCGACAGCGGGCGCCCAGGGGGCAGCCGCGGGGGGAGGGGGCGCGGGCGCCACCTGGACGGCCCCGGGAACAAAGGAAGGCGCCCCCGGCGCCGCCCTCGGGGCGCCCTCACCTGCGGGGCGCACCGCTCCACAGTCCTCCGGCCCGAGGGTCCGGCCTCTGGTCCCTAGGCCTTCTTACCTGGGCCGCTAGGCCAAGGGCGTTTAGCCAGGCCCCCAGGGGCCGAGGAACCGCAGCTCCGGACCCACTGCACACTGGAACGCAGCGAGCGCACGCGTTTGCGTTCGCGGTCTCGGAGCCACGGGGACCGCGGGGCACCGCTCCCCGGCAGGGGCGCACGCCGTTGGTGCACTGGGTGCGGGCCGAGAGTGGGCCCCCCCGGGCGGAGGGATGAGCCCCGCGGGGAGGGAGGGGTGGGAGGGGGCCCGCTCTGACCGCCTGGCGCGCGGCCCGGGGTCCCCAGGGACGTGCCTCTCTGCGGGCCGGCGCCGCCGCCCTCCCCCTACGGGACCCCGCGCACTGGGGTCCTCGAAGTCTCTGCCACCGGTGGCTCTCAGAACCCTTCTCACTCGGGCTGCTTTGGGTTGAGAGCCTCCAGCGAGAGAAATCTTTGTGAGCGAGTGGGTGAGAGCGAGAGCGAGAGGGAGCGGGAGCCAGTGAGTCCGGGCACCGCCGGCCCATATTTTCAGGGGGGGGTCTACTGTGAACCGCAGTCCGAGAAACCCCCTTCCTATAGAGAGCTCCTGGCCTCATTCTCCGCACCCCCCCCCCATCCAATGCACACCCCCGCCAGGATACCGACTCCACATCCAGACCCGCTCTGGGACACACCCAGAGACACACAAAGACTCACACTGGCTTGTGTCCCGTCACCCTCGCCCTCCGACGCGCACACACTGCATCCCAGATGCACATTCGCACACCATCGTGGCGCGCACACACATTCCATCCCTGACACACACACATTCGTGGTCATATATTCATTCCACAGGGGAGGCAACAGGGGCACACGCAGAAGGAGTCTTCCCCAGACGTTCACAATCATCCATGCGCCCCATCCAGGGGTACAGGCCAAGGACTGGGCACATACTGCTCCCAGACTCCCATACTCTTTCCGGTGGTGTTCCTCCAAAAAGGGCAGGGTCCAGGCACCCCCTGGGGACACTTGCTGGAAGCCCAGCTTGCTCAAGTCACCTGGGCAGGTGGGGGGCTACCCAGGGCCCTCTTGGGGTCCTAATGGCTCTGCCAGGCAGAGGATAGAGTCTGTGAGTGCCACCAATAGCTCCAAGCTTTGTTTCCCAGCCCCTAGAGCAACAGGCGAAGGTGGGGGGTGGGGGTGTTGTGCGTGTGTTTTTTTTTCCTTTAAGGGGGAAGAAATTAAATAAAAGATTCTCACACCTCGGCAATATGTTTTCTACTTACGGTGTGTCTTAGCACCTGATCAGCAGGCGGGTGGGTCATAAAGTGTCTGCAGGTACCAGCGGGACGGGAGATGGGGACCCCCGTGGGGACCCTGGGACGGAGGCCACCCTCCCGCTTGGCTTTCAGAGAATCTCACACTTTTCCCTTTTAAAACACATGGTGTTCCTTTTTAATAACGGCAGTGGCTCCAGATTGGGAAAGGGGAAAAGAAAAAACTTGTAAAGGCCCCAGCTCTGCAGGAAAGTAGGGGAGGGGGGGCTGTCCAAAAGCCCAAGCTAGGGATCTGCTTTAGGGGATTCCTCTAGGAAGTCCCCCAAACCAAGCCAAGCCCCTCTGCCAGGCTCAGTGGGCTGGTCCCAGTGGCTCCTCCGCCTGGCCTGGAATGTGTGTGTCCCAGTCCCAGAGCGCCTTGGCCCATTGTTCACCGAGGCCTGGAGAGAGTGCCAGCCCCGCCTGGACCCCAGCGCTGGTCAGGGCTGTAATCCTCACAGTCCTGAGGTGCTCAGGGTGCCAGATCCTCTTGACATCGTGAGCTTGCACCTAGCAGGTAGAATGCATTCCTCCCCATTATATGGAGGAGAAAACTGAGAAGAGGGAGAGGGAAGCCAGGTGCGCAGGTACTCAGGTGCCTGCCGGGGAGGCATCCCCCTGACCTTTCCTGCTGGGGTGGAGGGGGTGGGGAGCTGGCCTGTCCGGGCCGGCCTAGCCTCGTTCCTCCCCTTCATCCCTCCCTCAGCCCTGGGAGGGCAGCTGCAGCTGCTGGCAAATGGGCCACGCCAGACCAGGCCAGGCGGGTGTGGCAGAGGGGCAGTGCCCCCCAGCCAAGACCCCCCAGAGAGCCCCTTTCTGGCCAGACCAGGACTGTGGGTGGAGGAGCAGGAGGGGCGGAACCCACCCGGGGAGGGCTGAGAGTGGGCCTGGGGTCCGGGCAGGCCTGGCCGTGCCTCCCACCCTGCTGGGGGGGCCCAGGCAGGAAGCGGTGGGTGGGCCGGGGCAGAGACGCTGGCACGCCCGAGTTCATGCCGAAGGAATTCCGAATTAGCGGGCGGCTGGCTGCCTGGGACCTCCGGGGCGGCCCCCTGGCCCCCCGCCCCCTGGCCGCCCCCGCCTCCTCGGCTCTGGCCTGCTCTGCCGGCTCCTTCGCACGGACGCTGAGACCTCCGGCGAGCCCTGGGCCAAGCCCCAAACGCAACTGCGATCCCAGGCTCCAGCAAGACAGGGCCCTCGAGCCAAGTTTGCCCCGGAAAATTGTCAGGGCCAGGCCAGAGAACCGTGTTCATCCCACCTCGCCCATCTGGGGAGTGAGGGAGCAAGCCGGCATCTACTGGCATTCAAGGGGCCTCCCCTGGGGCCTGGATCACCCTGTCCTTGGCGGCCATCTCTGAGAAGTTGGACTGCCCATGTGCCCCTTCAAGCCCTCCTCACAGCCCCCTGGGGAGTCCTTTTAAAATATAAGTGGAACCACACAGCTCCCTGCTTCAGACCCTGGAATAACTTCCTTCCTTCCCCTCAGGTCAGTATCCCTGCTCACCTTCCAAACCTCATTTCCTACACCCCTGCCCCAGGGCCTTTGCACTCACCAGGACTCCCACTGCAGGGCACTGTCTCCTAGATGTTTTCACATCTACTTCCCTTTCTTTATTCTGGTCTCAGATCAAATGTTACGCCCCCCCACTGAACTCCTGGCCTATCCAAACTGACACCACTGACCTGACTCTCTATGGGCCCTGCTTAACTTGTTCCTTTTTCTTTCTCTTAGATATTTTTTCCTCCTCCTCCTTTTCCTCTTTATCTTTCTCCTCATCCTCCTTATTTTATTTTATTTTTTCCCTGCTGCTTTCTTGACAAGGGCAGGAATTTTGTGTTTTCGTCCCCAGGGGGTCTCCAGCTCCTCGACCACTGTAGGTACTCTGTAAATGAATGACGGATGAATGAGTGAGTGCTGTAGGTGAAGAAAGAAGCCCTTTCTCAGAGGCTCAGAGAAGTAAAGCCACCAAGTCAGAAGTCCTCAGGAGCTGGGAGCGCAGCCTGGCTTATGGCATAGGGATGTCCCGTCAGTCAGTATTCTCGCTCCCTCAAATAACCCCCCCACCCCTGGGGCTGATACCAGGATGAACGTCCACATGGAGAAACTGAGGCTCAGAGAGGTTGCAGGGGCTTGGACTGCCTGTCCCCTCTTCCCTTCTCTGAGCCTTGGTTTCCCATCGGCTCAGATAGGTTCCTTTTAGGTTCTGATCACCAGAAAAGGAGACTGACTAAGTGCAGGCTGCCCCAGTAGCTGGCAGGAGAGGAGGCCCTCCTGCCCAGCCCCCACCGCACACACAACCCAGCTGAGGCAATCCTCTCCCACCTGGCCTTCTCAATGGCACAGAGCTGTCTCCTTTGCAGATAGCAATGATGTAAAGTCCCTTTGGATGGGAGTTGGGAGTTGGGGGCCTAGGGCTTGCTACCACCACCTTCATCTCCAGTGGCTGTGCAGAGCAGGATTTGAAGACCGACAAAGACTGGGTTGAAGTCGTATATCCCTCCCTCATTTGATGAACTAGGGCAAGAGAACTTGAACTTTCAGAGCCTCCACTTTTTTATTCATAAGATGAGCAGGATTTGATGAGAAAATGCAGGAAAAGTCCTAGCCCAGCATGCGTGTATCTACGCATGTATTATGCAGAACCGGAGGGCACTTTGCTACTGAGCTACACCCCCAGTCCTTTTTATCTTCCGTATTTATTTATTTTAGTTGCAGATGGACGCGATACGTTTATTTTATTTACTTAGTTTTATGTGGTGCTGAGGATCCAACCCAGTGCCTCACATGTGCCAGGCAAGTGCTCTACCAATTTGCTACAGCCCCAGCCCCTCCTTTTTATTTTTTATTTTGAGATAGGGTTTTGTTAAATTACTGAGGCTGGCCTTAAACTTATGATCCTCCTGCCTCAGCCTCCCAAGTTGGCTGGGATTACAGACCCACCCAGTATTTAAAACTCAACTGTGCTCAATAAATGGTACCCTTAATGGTTCATCTAGTAGAATCAGGGCTGTCTTTTTTAAAAGTGCCTTCCCTCCACAGAAACACCTACTATGTGTGAGGTTCTGGAGTTCAAAGAAAGAACTCACAAACTTTGTTTCCTACCTTGCAAAAGAGAGAGGGAGGGAAAGAAGTAGAGCAGGAGGAGGAGAAGAAAAGAAAACAGGAAGAAAAAGTTTGTCAGGGGCTGGGGTTGTGACTCAGTGGTAGAGCGCTTGCCTAGCATGGGTTTGATCCTCAGCACCACATAAAGATAAATAAATAAAGATATTGTGTCCATCTACAATTTTAAAATATTAAAAAAAGAAAAGAAAAAGTTTGTCAGACTACAAGCAAAGCAAGAATCACTTGGAGCCGGGCGTGGTGGCGCAAGCCTGTAATCCCAGCACTTGAGAGGCTGAGGCAGGAGAATCGCAAGTTCAAAGCCAGCCTCAGCAATAGGAGGCACTTAGCAACTCAGTGAGACCCTGTCTCTAAATAAAATACAAAAAAAGGGCTGGGGATGTGGCCCAGTGGTCAAGTGCCCCTGAGTTCAATCCCCAGTACAAAAAAAAAGAAAGAATCACTTGAATCTGTGGGGCATTTATGTCTTTTTTTTTTTTTTTTTTTTTTTTTTTATATTTTTATGGTACTAGGGATTGAACTCAGAGGTGCTTTACCATTGAACCACATCCCCAGCCCGTTTTGCTTTTTATCTTGAGTAAGAGTCTCAGTAAGTTACTTAGGGCCTCACTAATTTGCTGAGACTGGCCTCGCACTTGCGATCCTCCTGCCTCGGCCTCCGGAGTCTCTGGCATTACAGGCATGCGCCACTGTGCCCAGCTCTGTCTGACTTTTTTCACTGCTCAGAGAGTCTTGAGCAAGTCAGTGATGATGTGACTTGGAAGGACCCGAGTTCTGGAGTCAGATGGGGATTGATCTTGGCTTTGCCACCAACCTTGGACTTGACCTAATCATTCCTCAGTTTCCTTATCTGAAGTGTGTGTGTGTGTGTGTGTGTGTGTGTGTGTGAGCGTGAACATGTCTCAGGACTGACATGAGCCCTGGAGGTGCTGGCTGGGTGGTGGACTCCTGTGGCTTTTCCCCGTGGCTGACGCACTCTCCTCTGATCTCAGACACCGCAGTGATCAGCCCTCAGGACCCCACGCTCCTCATCGGCTCCTCCCTGCAAGCCACGTGCTCGGTGCACGGGGACCCTCCTGGGACCACAGCCGAGGGTCTCTACTGGACCCTCAACGGGCGTCGCCTGCCCCCTGAGCTCTCCCGGGTGCTTAACGCCTCCACCCTGGCCCTCGCTCTGGCCAACCTCAACGGGTCCAGACAGCAGTCGGGGGACAACCTTGTGTGCCATGCCCGCGACGGCAGCATCCTCGCTGGCTCCTGCCTCTATGTTGGCTGTAAGTGGGCCCCAGGACACCAGGGGCAGGTCTGGGGCACCACCACCCTCTGGAGCAGGGGGGGCGTGGATCCTGGGTCCTGTGGCCTGGGGCTGGGAAGTGGGTGGTTCAGCAGGCGGGTCTCAGGTGGGAGGAGGACTTGGAGACGCCCACCCCCCTCACTCTCCAGGTCCCATGGGACCAGGGTGCAGCTCGGGGTAGAGCAAGCGCCTAGCCAAGGCAAGGCGCCGGGTTCCATCTCTGGAATGGGGGGGCGGCGGGCCCCTGCGCGTGGTTGTGCCAACATCCTCACGTCCCGGGCGGCAGGGCTGAGATCGCGTTCCTTGTCCTTTCTCCGCTTCAAGGTAGGGCCCAGCCAGCCGCCAGGACCCTGCCACCTGCACGGCTAGTTCAGCCCTCTGCACCCTTCCTTTTCCCCAGTGCCCCCAGAGAAACCCTTCAACATCAGCTGCTGGTCCAAGAACATGAAGGACCTCACGTGTCGCTGGACGCCAGGGGCCCGCGGGGAGACTTTCCTCCACACCAACTACTCTCTCAAGTACAAGCTGAGGTCGGTGACGGCCCGTGGGGCCTGTGCCCCAGGCTGGCTGTGTGACTCTGGAACAGTGCTTGCCTTCTCTGAGCCTCTATGTCCCTGTCTGCACCCTGGGGCTCCCCTGGTGAGGTCGGGGGGCCAGGAGGGACCCTCATGTGCTCTGGCTCCCCTCCTGCCCCTGCAGGTGGTATGGGCAGGACAACACGTGTGAGGAGTACCACACGGTGGGGCCCCACTCCTGCCACATCCCCAAGGACCTGGCTCTCTTCACGCCCTATGAGATCTGGGTGGAAGCCACCAACCGCCTGGGCTCAGCCCGCTCTGACGTGCTCACGCTGGACATCCTGGACGTGGGTGAGCCCCCAGGCACGCCCCGGCTGTGCCTCTGTCCCTGCTCCTGGGGTCCCGCCCGAAACGCCCCCCCCAGCTGTGGTTCCAATTCTAGATCTGTCCCTGCTGGCTGGGGGCGGCACTGGGCGTCCACTCCTTATTGCAAAGTCTGCTCACTCAGCCAGGCTGTCCCCGCTCTGCAGAGAACACCTGGCTTGGTCGCCTCCCCCCAGCAGCAGCCCAGGTGTGCAGGAGAGGGCCCCGGGGAGTGGGGAGGGGGCGCCCAGGTCGGGAGGCGCCCCAGGAAGCCGAGGCCTGGAGCTGGGGGGCGAGGGTGGGAGGCAGGAAGTGGATGATCTGCGAGCAGAATTGGGCCTAATCTAATTAGGGTGTTTCTCAGCCCCAAGCAGGCCTGGGCTTTAACCCTTTCTGTCCCTCACCAAGGCCTCAGGGGGAGACACCAGCCTGACCTACTGCCCACGGGGCCTGCAGAAGTATGCCTGGGCACCCCCTGGCTTGTTGCCCCACCCCCCAACCGGCTTCCCCCTTCCTCAACCCCTAACCTCCAGTGAGCGAGTCCTAGGCCTCCGTTTGCCCTGTGCACCCAGCAAGCTTCACATTGGAGATTTTGGTAAAGTGGGAAGGAACTGGAGGTGGGTGGAGGATTCCAGGGGTATGTCAGGGCACCAGCACCCTGGGTCTGAAAACAGTAATATCATTAGCCAGGCAGTGTCTAATTTTTTTTTCCCCCTGGGTGCTGGGAATGGAACCCCGGGCTTCTGCTAGGCAAACTCTAGCACAGAGCTACACCCCCAGCCCCAAAGTGTCTGCTTTTATCTAACCCCTTGAAGACAGGATTGTTATTATTATTATTATTATTATTTTCCCCATCAGATACTAATGGTAATAACAAGCTGGGCGTCATGGTGCATGCCTGTCATCCCAGCAACTTGGGAGGCTGAGATGGGAGGATCGCAAGTTTGAGGCTAGCCTCAGCAACTTAGCAAGGCCCTAAGCAACTTAGTGAGACCCTGTCTCAAAATAAAAACAAAAAGGGCTGGGGATGTGGCTCAGTGGTTAAGTATTTCTGGGTTTGATTCCCAGTACCCCCCCCCCCCCCCCCGCCAAGAAAAAAGTGATAACAGTTGACATTAATTGAGCCTTGCTCGGTGCTGAGTGTTTCTGGAATATTATGTCATGTGATCTATCAATCCTGGCTGTGGGAGAAGGGGGGGGGGCTGAGGCAGGTGCCACCTAAGCCACGTGTCCTGGATCGCACTGCTGGGGGATTGGAACTCAGACATTCCCAGGCTGTCAGGGGGCCAACCAAGAAGACCAGGCCCTGCTCCTTCCCGCAGTGACCACGGACCCCCCACCCGACGTGCATGTGAGCCGAGTTGGGGGCCTGGAGGACCAGCTGAGCGTGCGCTGGGTCTCACCGCCAGCTCTCAAGGATTTTCTCTTCCAAGCCAAGTACCAGATCCGCTACCGTGTGGAGGACAGCGTGGACTGGAAGGTGCCCTGTCCCTTCCCTAGCCCCGCCCCTGGGCCCCACTTCCACCCTCTGACCCCACGACCCTCACTGTCCAGGTGGTGGATGACGTGAGCAATCAGACCTCGTGCCGCCTGGCGGGGCTGAAACCGGGCACCGTCTACTTTGTGCAAGTGCGCTGCAACCCCTTTGGCATCTATGGCTCCAAGAAGGCGGGGATCTGGAGTGAGTGGAGCCACCCCACAGCTGCCTCCACTCCCCGCAGCGGTGAGCACCCTCACAGGGCCGGGCGCTCGGGGGCGGCCCCAGACCAGCCTGCACCTGTGTCTCTGTTTCCTTGTTTTCTCCAAGACAGCAGAGGTCTCAAGCTGTCTCAAACGTGGCCCCTGAATCTATTTGGTCTGTCATTTGGGGGTGACCCACCTGCAGAGATTCCAAAACAGGAAGTTTTTACACAAATATCCTAGATTTTCTAGAAAAATAAACTCTGTAGAAAATGCAACCAGCCAGCCCGTATTGCTGAGTGGCCCCCACAGCAGTGGTCACCCCTTTCCGGGGCCCTCAGCATTAGCCCCCATCCTCAGTCCTGAGAGCAAGTGAGTTTGAGGTCCCTGCTTGTGAGGCCAATGGCCTCAGTGTCCCCATCTTATCAATAAGTGCGGAAGGTGTTGGAGAGATTAGGGGGTCTGGGTCTGACTTCCAGTGTCTTGGGGTGTTTCTCTGAGCCTGTATTCTCTCCTTTTGAAATGGATAAAATCAGTTAGTTGGAATGTCTGGCCTCAGCGTTCCCCTCTGCAAAGTGGGGTTGAGAGCCACACCTGCCTCAAGCTGTTGCAAAAGTTAGGTGACAGGGCTGGGGATATAGCTCAGTGTATAGAGTGCTTGCCTCGCATGCACAAAACCCTGGGTTTGATCCCCAGCACCACACACACACACAAGTGACATAATTCATACCAAGAGCCCACATGATGCACGCCTGTAATCCCAGGACTTTGGGAGGCTGAGGCAGGAGGATCACCAGTTCAAAGCCAGCCTCAGCAATGTCGAGGCACTTAGCAACTCAGTGAGACCCTGTCTCTAAATAAAATACAAAAAAGGGCTGGGGATGTGACCCAGTGGTGGAGTGCCCCTGAGTTCAATCCCCGGTACCACAAAAAAAAAAAAAAAAAAAAAAAAGAGCCCACATGATGGTAGTTGCCCCCTTGGTATTTGTAGGCAATAAGGATACTCCCATCCCCCACACTCCCTCATGATTTCACCCCAAGGGAGGCCCCCCTTACTCAGGTGAGGACACTGAGGCCCTAGGAGATCACATAGGGATCTGGACTCAGTTCCATGGGGAAACTAAGGTCCAGAGAGAGAATCGGTGACTCGGGAGGGACAGAACCACGCTCCGGCCAGCTCCCCAGCCCCCAGCCCGGGGCCCCTCCAGGTTCTGGGATGGGAGGGAGCAAGCGCAGCTGGGAGGGGCTGAGCCTTGGCCCCTGCTCGTGCCCAGCACCTGCGATTCTTGCACGGGAGCCAGCAGGCGGCTGAGTCCGCCGGGGAGGCCGGGGGAGGCCAGCAGGGGCGGCCTGGGCCGGGGCCGTGCCAGGGCCTGTCAGCGGGTCCCCGGCTTTATTTATGACGTGAGGCCGATGTCCTTATCCGCCGGCCTGCTTGGGGCTGGCTGCGGCCGGCGGCTGGACCCACAGGAGCCGGCTGGACCCACAGGAGCGCCTCCCACCTGGCCTTCTAGGCCCACTCCCTGCCGCACTAGCTCATGCTCCCAGGCTCATCCTGGGGACTGTCCCCTTGGGATCCTCTTGCGTTCTGCCTCCCTCCGTCATTTTGTCGCTGTTGCCCTGTGTCTTTTTTCTCCTTCCTTTTTTCCCCTCTTTAATTTTTGCTGTGCTGGGGATAGAAGGGCCCCGATCCTTGAGAATTCTTGCCTGGGCAGTGTCCCTAGAGTCTCAGTCCCCATCTTGTCCTTTCTCCCATCACTCCGCCCCGCAAACGTCGCCCTCCCTGGATCTCCGTCCGCACCTGTCCCGTCTCGCCCTTTCCGCCTCTCCACCTCCCGCTCTCCGCGGCATCTCTCCCTTTCTTTTCCGCCGCTCGCTCGCACCTCCTCGGCCCTCTCTCCTTCCCCCTCCCTCCCTTTACACCTGGCTCTGGCCACAGAACCGGGATCCTGGAGGAGACCTTCCTTCCCTTGCCCCCACCCCCTCAGGGGCGCAGCTGGGCTGCTGTGCGGGGCGGCGGGGAGGACCCGGTCCCAGAGAAACGAGGTTTTCGAGGGCACGCGGTCCCGCCGCGCCGGGCCCTCCCTCTCCTGTCCGCGCACGCCCCCTGCCGGCCGCGCCGCGACCCTGACGCTCCGCTCCCATTAGAACGGCAGGGCCCCGGCGGCGGCGCGTGCGAGCCGCGGGGTGGCGAGCCGAGCTCGGGGCCGGTGCGGCGCGAGCTCAAGCAGTTCCTGGGCTGGCTCAAGAAGCACGCGTACTGCTCGAACCTTAGCTTCCGCCTCTACGACCAGTGGCGAGCCTGGATGCAGAAGTCGCACAAGACCCGCAACCAGGTAGGAAAGAGGGACCAGCGGGCACGGGGGTGGGCGGGTGGAGGGAGTCGGGGTGGAGACTGGGAGCTGCGAGGACCAGAAGAGGAAAGCGGAAGGAGCGGGGAGCGGGCTGGGAGCCGGGTCTGCAGCACCCCCCACGACACTGCTCTCTTCTTTCCAAGCACAGGACGAGGGGATCCTGCCCTCGGGCAGACGGGGCGCGGCGAGAGGTAAGGAGGGCCCGGGTGGGTGGGAGTATTGGGGGTGACTGTAAGCCTTGCCTAGCACCCTCAACCTGAGTCGCTCAAATGGAATCCTTCCTCCTCCTCCTCCTCCTCTTACTCATCAGCATTTACTTAGCACTCACTGTGTGCCTGGCATGTGATGTTGCAGTTGGAATCTCACCCTCAGCAATGAACATACTCACCCTAGTTAACACGTATGAGCTTCTACAGCATGCTGGGCCGCTGCCAAGGGTTTTACTGGCAGGATATCCCAGGAGATGATCAGTTTCACTTCTCTGATGGGGAAACAGGAACAGAGAGGTGCAATATCCTGCCCAAGGACACACAGCTAAAAGTAGGAGGGGACAGGACCTGAAGGCTGACCCCTCCCAGGCTGCCTGTTTAACCTGGATTCCTTCTTGCCTGCAGGTCCTGCCAGATAAGCTCTAGGGACAGGGCTACCTTCCCTGCCAAGTGGAGACCCAGAGGCTGAACTCAAACTGGGGCCACCTTTGTACTCTCACTTTAGGGCACCTGAGCACCATCAGCATGAGCTGGGGCAGGTGCTCTGAGCTCCGACAGCTCTGGCCCCCATGTCAGGCCACTCTTGGGTGCACTTCCAGTGTGTGTTGGGACATGAGCTGGTTGAGCTACCCAGAACCCCTACAGGGCTGGGGGTAAAGGGAAGTCATAACTCCCAACCCCGGGTAACCCTCCAAAAGAATATTTTAAAATAAATGAGCTATTTAGGTGCTCTGATTGTGAAGGTGAGTTTGAAGCCTGGAGTGGGGGCTGTGGGCTTTGGGGGGACCTGTGAGGCATCCCAATGACCCTATGGAATTAGAAGCTCCACCTCCCAGAATTTCAGACACTTTCTCCAGGATCCACAATGCCTTGTTCTGAACTTCAAAACACCAGTTTCAAGCTGGGTGTGGGGACGTAACTATAGTCCCAGTTACTCAGGAGGCTGAAGCAGGACAACTGCTTGAACTGACAAGTTCAAGAGCAGCAAGAGCACATCTCAAAAAACAAAAACACCAGTTCTCAGGCAGGGTGAGAGTTTTCCACCAACCCTCTCTGGCCTGGGAAACCCCTTCCCCAGACAGAGGGGCCCCAGCGCTGCAGGACACAGAGATGGTGGACCGTCGGCAGAGGAATGGCTCTTTATTGTGAGGTACATTGAATTGGAGCAGGGTGCACAGCCCCAGGGGCATGACCTCGGTCAGCTGGCGGTCAGGGTTGGACTGGATGCCATTTGTCTCCTTTCCCATCTCTCTTGAACGTCTCTGGAGAGTCACATCACTCGGCAGATTCCGCGTCAAACCTGAGGTCCTGGAGAACCTCACTGATGGCCTCCATGGTTTTAATTACCCTACAAGAACGGATGGGAACTATAAATAAAACCCAGATGGGGCGGATTAGCCGACAGCGCGAAACTAGCTCGGAGGGGGCTGTGGCAAGCCCTGGGCCCTCCTGCCCGCCGCCAAACTTCCAGGCAGCACTAGCCTGGGAGGGTGCCTGAGAAGAGGGGTGGCTCCTTGGGTCACAGTGGGCCATCTTGGGGGAGAGGCGTGCATGCCGTCAAGAGGTTACAGAGAGCCGGGCGTGGTGGCGCACGCCTGTAATCCCAGCACTTGGGAGGCTGAGGCAGGAGGATCACGAGTTCAAAGCCAGCCTCAACCATGACGAGGCACTTAGCAACTCAAGTGAGACCCTGTCTCTAGTAAAATACAAAAAAGGGCTGGGGATGTGGCCCAGTGGTGGAGTGCCCGAGTTCAATCCCCAGTACCAAAAAAAAAAAAAAAAAAAAAAAGAGGTTACAGAGTGACAACTTGGCACATATCTAGCATGTGTGCATGAGAGCATGTGTTTGGAGATAGGGGACAATGTGCACACATGTGAGGCACAGCGGCACATGTCCTTATACCCAGCAAATTGGGGAGCTAAGGCAGGAAGATCAAAAGTTCAAGTCCAGCCGGGCGCGGTGGCGCACGCCTGTAATCCCAGCACTTTGGGAAGCTGAGGCAGGAGGATCGCGAGTTCAAAGCCAGCCTCAGCAATGGCGAGGCACTTAGCAACTCAGTGAGACCCTGTCTCTAAATAAAAAATACAAAAAATGTCTGGGGATGTGACCCAGTGGTCGAGTGCCGCTGAGTTCAATCCCCGGTACCATAAAAAAAAAAAAAAAAAGTTCAAGTCCAGCCCTGGCCATTTAGGAGATCCTATCTCAAAACATTAAAAAAGGCGGGGGGGGGGGGGGGGGGCGCTGGGCTGGGGAGCTGGGGATGTAGTGCAGTGGTAAAGCTCCCTTGAGTTGTCCCCTTGTATCACCCCCCACCCCACTCCACCCCCAAAAAAAGAAATGTGCAGGCACGTGCCGGTGGAGCATGGGTGATTATATCCAAGCTCTGAGTACAGGCTTGGCACGTGCTGAGACGTGGGGCTGTCTCCTGGCAATGCACAGGGTGCTTCTGATGTGAAGTCACAGGGGGTATGTGTTCCGTGGCCACCAGGTAAGGACACTGGTATAAATACCAAAGGTTGTGTGCGGGGCTGCTCAGCTGGCCAGATCTGACTGGGCCAGCCTGAGGAAACAGCAAGCTAGGGCGGGCACCTGAGGGTGTCAACAAAAATGGGCATGGCCAGCCCAGTGGGCAGCAAAGCTCACTTCATCTTCAGCTGCTGCATCTGTTCAGTGTCCTCCTGCCCAGTCAGTTCTGGTGTCCCCATCAGCTGCAGCAGAGCCACCTGGTGGGAGAATGGGAAGTAGGGAGGGTGTCACAGAAAGCAGAAACACTTTGTCCTCCCCTACTACAAAAGATTAAGGTATCACCGGGCGCCGTGGTGCAAGCCTGTAATCCCAGCACTTGGGAGGCTGAGGCAGGAGGATCGCAAGTTCAAAGCCAGCCTCAGCAATGGGAGGCACTTAGAAATTCATTGAGACCCTGTCTCTAATAAAATACAAAAAAGGGCTGGGGATGTGGCCCAGTGGTCAAGTGCCCCTGAGTTCAATCCCCGGTACCAAAAAAAAAAAAGAGGGCTGGGGATGTGGCCCAGTGGTTGAGTGCCCCTGAGTTCGATCCCCGGTACCACAAAAAAAAAAAAAAAAAAAAAAAAAAAAATTAAGGTATCAAGAAAGATAGTGCAGCTGGGCGAGGTGGCGCACGCCTGTAATCCCAGCGGCTTGGAGGCTGAGGCAGGAGGATCGTGAGTTCAAAACCAGCCTCAGCAAATTAGCGAGGCCCTAAGCAACTCAAGCGAAACCCTGGCTCTAAGGAAAATACAAAAAAAGACAGGGGGATGAGGGTGTGGCTAAGTGGTAAGCACCCCTGCCCTACTTCAACGTAAGTGCAGGGTGGAGCCACGAGGGGCGGAGCCTTGCGTGGGAGGAGTCTGGGGTTGGGTTTCTCCACAGTCCCAGCAGAGCTTGAAATGGACTTGGTCATGTGTGGGCGGGGCTTGAGAGCAACCTTTAAGTTTCAACCAAATTGTTGGTAGGGGTGTGGTGGGCGGGGCATAGTCACAGGGAGGGGTTATAACCATGGGTGTAAGTAGGTCGAAAATATTGGGGTCTTCGAGGGGGATTTCTAGTGCAAAACGGAATGTAAGCGTGGCTACACGTGCATGTAGCCGCCCCCTCGGCCAGGACTGGCTGCAGGAGAAGTGTAGGCGGGGCCTGAGAATGAGTAGGTAGAGATAGGAACCCAGCACGGACAGATCTAGGAATACTGGGGTGGGTGTGGCCTGGGAATCTCCCCTCTCAAGGCAAGTGGTTGCGAGTGGGACCTCCGGCAATGGAACAGCCAGAGGGGATGCAGTGGTGAGGGCAGCGTCCAAACGGAACAGGAATAGCGTTTAGGCGGGGCTGGAATAAAGTGGGCACGTCCTGAACTAAGAACAAAACCTGGAATAAAATTGGGGTTGGACATGAGGCAAAGCCGGAGCATCCCTAAGCGAAGACTTCGGGAGTTTTGAGGTGTGGCAGGAAGGGGTGGGGCTTGGGGCTCCCAGAAATGAATGTGGGACTGGGACTGAGGCCCCTTTCCGAAGGGGTGGTAATGAGCAGATCAGGCCAGTGACAGAGACAGCGTAGGAAAGAGGTCGTGGTCTCACCGTGGCCAGGCGCGTCTGCTCCAACTGTTGCAGGCTGCGCACGTGGCCCGCGAGCAGTGGCTGCGCGCGAGGTCCAGCCAGCTCTGCTTCCACCGCCAGCACCTCCCGCGAGGCGGCAGCGAAGGCCTGGGTCACTTCGTGCACTGTGTTCCGGTAGCCAGGGAAGTCGTAGTGCGGGCCGCTACGCAGGTACTGGCGGTGGCCTCTGAGGCAGGTGAGGATCCTGAATCCGCGCTCCAGGGCTCTTAGGCCCTGCACCCGCACCAACCCGCAGGGGGCGTACCCGAACCCCAGAGGCTGGACGACCGACTGTAAACACGCTTCCTGACTCTTGCAAGGGGCACCCGAAACAGACCCGCCTCTGCACTTAGAAAAGAGGGGACTGCTCTCCCGGTCCTTAAGAGTTTAAGTTAAAAACTGATCCCTCTGCAAACTCCGTCCCACTTCTAATAGGGCAGCCTCGCGGGGACCCAGCTCCGCCACGGGCACTCCCGCCACGGACATACCCATACCCGAACTGGGCCCGGGACTGCGCGCCCGCACTCACTCCTCCAGTTTGCGGAAGCCCTGCGCGCGCTCATCCTGCAGCTGGTGGATGCGCTGCACTAGCGTCCGGATCGGGGCATCTTTCTGCGAGGCAGGGGGCAAGTCTGGGGCATGAAGCAGGCGCCCTAGGCCTGCACCGCCCACCCCACGCCCGTCCTCGCTCGACCCCCGACTCACCCAGGGCCACACCGGCTCCGCGAGTGCAGGAGCTCCGGTGGATTCCGCAACATCAAGCACCGCGGGAACAGTGTTCTCCACTGCCGCCCCAGTAGTGATCATGACTGCGCAGTCGGGGCCACGCCGAGACAGGCCGCTCCACTGTGCCTGGCGCCCCCTGCTGGGCCGGAGGTCTATGGACTCCGATTCTGCGACGGTCCAGACCGGAGACACAAGCTAACTCCAACAATCTCCACCCAGCCCCATTCCATCCTTCCACTTGGTTCTTGTCCAGCGCCAGCCTGGTTTGTCCTTACTGGGACACCATACTTTAAATACTGACGATATTAGCTCAGATTTTTGCATACACCCTTCTTGTCTGGGGCCTACTGATCTAAGATTTATGGGCAGACACTGTTGGAAATGTCCAAAGTGAGCTTAATTAGGTGTCCTGTGCAAAGGCCCTGAGGTGGGATCCTTGGGCAAGAACAGGGATAGCAAGGCATTTAAGTGCTGTGGTTTTGGAACTTACCACACCTGTGATCCCACTGACTCTAGAGACTGAGGTAGGAGGATGACAAGCTTGAGGCTAACCTCAGCAACTTAGTGAGAACCCTGGTCAAAATAATAAAATAGGTCTGGGGCTCTGGAGGACGGGCCATAGCATAGACCTAGACCAGGGAGAGGCGGCCAAAAGGCTGGCAACAGGACTAGCTGAGGAATGGGGTGACTAAGACTGTTGTAGCCTTCAGATGGCATTGCAGGAGAGGGAGTCACTGACTCCCTCTTGACTTATAACCTACATTGAGTCCCAATCAAAATTTAAGGTAGGCTAGCCGGGCGCGGTGGCGCACGCCTGTAATCCCAGCACTTGGGAGGCTGAGGCAGGAGGATCGCGAGTTCAAAGCCAGCCTCAGCAATGGTGAGGCACTTAGCAACTCAGTGAGACCCTGTCTCTAATAAAAAATACAAAAAAGGTCTGGGGATGTGGCCCAATGGTCGAGTGCCCCTGAGTCCAATCCCCGGTACCACAAAAAAAAAAAAAAAAAAAAAAAAAAAAAAAAAAAAAAAATTTAAGGTAGGCTGGGGGTGTAGCTCAGTGGCAAAGCACTTGCCTAGCATGCTTGAGGCCCTGTCCATCCCCAGCAAAACCAGCCCTGGGGAATGACGTCACGGTCTCACATGTGCTAATAATTTTCACTCAAAACAGAGAAGCATTTACTATCAGTTGGGGTGGACCTACCTTTCTACCCATCCACACCTGGACACCTCCAAATGTCAACTAGATCCCAGGCTATGACACCACAGACCCTGGTCCCCACCAGGTCTTAATTTCCATTAGATGACAAAGCACAGGTCTAGCAGAGCCATAACTGAAACCTGCTTGTGCCTTGGCTGTGACAAAGCCTGCTGCATGTGAGGATGGGAACTACCACTTCTTTTAGACTCCAGAAGGACAAGAGGACCCAAAGGCAACACAGATGGAGTGCCAGGGAGGGTCTAAAGGAGCGGACCACTCTCCAGCCACCTCCCTGGACAAAAGAGTCACATGGAAACCAGTTACTGCTCCAGTCAATGTAAGGGAAACTTTATTGAGGTCCCAAGGCCATACATGGGGCTTGGGCAGGAGAGGCCACCCTTTGGGGAAAGAGCCAGTGGAGGGGGCTTTATTTGACCTTCTTCTTGGGGCGGAGGTTGTTGGTGTGGCCACACTTCTTCTTGCGGCAGTTGACAGCACGGGGGTGCAGGCGGGCATAACACCTGTGTAAAGGATAGGGGTGACTAACGAGGGCTCACCCCCAACCCCTTCTTCCCGCCACCCCACCCAAGCATCTGAGCACACATACTTGC
This sequence comes from Tamias sibiricus, assembly GCA_025594165.1. NCBI lineage: Eukaryota > Metazoa > Chordata > Mammalia > Rodentia > Sciuridae > Tamias > Tamias sibiricus. Next base: position 17,213,778 of record CM046673.1, on the reverse strand, counting down.
GACAGATCATCTTGTCACAGTTGTACTTCTGGGCAAGCTGGCGCAGGGAAGGCTCAATGATGCCACCGCGCGCAGGCGAAGCACCAAGTGCAGGGTGGACTCTACAGGAAACACAGGACATCAGCTGAGCCCAGTCCTAGCACCTCAGTCACTGGGCAAGGCTTTCCAGTACCCGGTAGACTGGTGCTTCTCATATGTATGTAATGAGAACTCCAAGCAGGATCCCAAGTGGCCTATGTGTAGATGGCCACAAAGGGCTGGCCTGACCTGCCCACAGAAACTCTGTGGAGAATCATCCAACTATGATGTTTAAACATTGTAACTACCAGAGAAAGACACTAAAAATTTCCCTCATCACTTTTATTGGGGGTGTGGGAGTGCTGGGAACAGAATCCAGAGCCTCCTGCACAGTAGGCAAGCACTCCACCACACAGAACAACTAAACCATCATCTCCACAATCCCTGTCCTGATCCTCATTCTTTTTTTCTTCCCCATTTTCATTTTTAGTGATGGAATCCAGGAGCACTCTACCACTGAGCTATAATCCTAACCCTCCAGCCCTTTTTTTTTTTTTTTTTGGTACCGGGGGTTGAACTCAGCAGCACTCGACCACTGGGTCACATCCCCAGCCCTTTTTTGTATTTTATTAGAGACAGGGTCTCACTGAGTTGCTAAGTGCCTCGCCATTGCTGAGGCTGGCTTTGAACTCGCGATCCTCCTGCCTCAGCCTCCCAAAGTGCTGGGATTACAGGCGTGCGCCACCGCACCCGGCTTCTCCAGTCCTTTTTAACATATTTTTTATTTTGATAGGGCTTGAACTTGCCCAGACAGGCTTAGAGTGTCAACACTCCTGCCTTGGCCTCTGGAGCAGCTGGGATTAGGTGTGCATCACCATGCCTGGCACCGTACTGATCCTCGTCTTATGAACTGCCTCCCCCTGTGGTGCCACTGAGTCCACCAATGCTCTCTTCAGGGACTGAGGGCTCATGGAGCCTGTTCTAGTGTTCCCACCCCAGTACCTTTCTGGATGTTGTAATCTGAGAGAGTGCGGCCATCCTCCAGCTGTTTGCCTGCAAATATCAGACGCTGCTGGTCAGGTGGGATGCCTGGAAAAAGGAAGGAAGCTCAATTACTGAAATTATCCAACACTTTACTAGCAGGCCCTCCTTGCAGGGGTGCTTTAGTACCAATCCCAATCTCTCAGAAGTACAGCTGAGTTAAAAGATGAAGCTTTCTTTCCAAGAGATCACAGAAGAAACACTGGCAAACTTGGGGTCTGTCCAAATCCAGCACCTATCCCACAGGGATAGGTGACCCCACTGACCCAGCCCAACTCACCCTCCTTGTCTTGAATTTTGGCTTTGACATTCTCGATGGTGTCACTGGGCTCGACCTCGAGGGTGATGGTCTTGCCCGTCAGGGTCTTCACAAAGATCTGCATCTCTGCGTCTGCTGGATGGCAGGATGGAGTGGTGAGCAAAACAGGCCTGACAGCCCTCCTGTAACCTGCACTGACTACATTTTCAGGCCTGTGCCAACTCGCGCCTATCTTCCGTCTTCCCTGGCCTTTCTGGGCTTGTCTTCTCATACTTGGTCTGCAGCCTCAGCCTGCCCTGTACCAAGGGACCAATTCCTCCACACTACTCCTGGATGCTGTGCCCTCCCCCACAACTCCAGGCACTGGTGATGCTATCCAGGCCTTGCACACACTGGCAAAATGCTCCACCACTAAGCTACATCCCCAAGCTGGCAGGAGTGTCCTTCAAGTTGGACATAGGAGGTATCCCCTTCAGTGTTTGCTGATTGAAATGACAAGTACCCTGGGGCACTCTGTTTGCCAGGCATATCTTCCCTGAGGATGGTGCCACCCTCCCCATGCTTCAGCAAGTTCCTCGTTTGATCCTACAGGTTTCCCTTTCTACCTACACGAGATTTCCATCCCATTAGCCATCTCTCCAACATGTCACACACCTCTTCTCCTTTCTTAACTAAAGTCGAAATGCCCAATACTCTTGGCTTCCTCCTCAGGCCCAAACTCCCCAGATCCCACTTACTGCCCTTGCTCCAACCCACAAGCAATAATGACTAGGTACGGGGATGGAGTTCTGCAGCAGAAGACTTGTCTAACAAGCGCGAGGACCCGGGTTCCATCCCCAGCACCATCAACAACGCAACAAAAGCTACCACCTGTTATCTGCCAAACACGTGCCAGGCATCCGTTTAGATAACGCCTCACTTAAAAGCAAAGTTTAAGAAACAATCTAGAAAATTAAAGTCTACAGAAGTAGAACATAAGGCAGGTACAAGCACCCAACTTGAGAAATTCAATACTTTCCAAAGGCCCGGCGCAGAACACAGCAGGGCGAAGGCTTACTACCCGTCCCCTATCCACTCGGAGCCGTCCAGGAGGCTCCATTCCCGCCTCGAGGGATCGCTCGGGCTCCTCCCCAAAGCCGCGTTCGCCATTGGGAGCCCAGTCCCAGCTTGGAGACTGGGCTCACGCGCCCGCCCGCCACCGTGAGACTGCCTCGCCCGGCGAGCTCAGGGCCCCCCTCTCCGCCTCCCGAGACCTCGCACAACGCCCGCAAGCCTCCCCGTGCCAGCCCGGACGACCTCCGCCACCGACCCGCTCGGGAGCCTCGTTGAAGAGAAAGAGGACGGCGGAACCGGAAACCGCCGATTCGCCGCCGAGAGCGCCTGCGCACCGAGCACGCCGCGCGTCTGCGTCACAATCCGCGTCTCGCATCGGGTGCCGCCCCAGGCCCCGCCCCAACACCATGTTGGGTCCTGGCGAACGAAGCCGCGGCGCCTGTGGGCCCGCATCGCTCAGCCTCTTCCGGGTGTGGGCCCCGCCCTCCGAGTCACGTGACGATGGCCGCGCCTTTCCAGGTGTTTTGGCCCACTGCCTCCGGGTCCTCGACGTTACCTGGCACTTAGCGACGCGCCGGGAATACTTGTTGAACGGAGCAGAGGAGAGACTTTTCTGCTGAAGCAAAGGCATCACGCAGAGAGTCTGCAGGTTCAGGGTGCAGGGGTCGAAATGGAGAAGGTAGAAGTCTCAGGGAGCCACTGTGGACACTCAACACCCGGAACCGGTTGCTGGAAAGCTCTCTGGCCGCTGTGCACGGAGGGACTTAAGGGCAGTCTACGGGAGCAGGGAAAGCCGGTGAGACGAATGCCTTCTCCGGAAAAGGTAGTAGGGTCTGGCGAAAAGTGTCCGGTGGGACCCGGGCTGTTTGGGACATGGGACCGAAACTTGTGGATGGTTGTACACCGGACCGGGAAAAATAAGGGAGGACTGAGAAGTTACCTGTGAGTTTGTCGACGTGATTCGTTATTCCTGGGAACATTTCTAGTGCCTAGTGTGTATGACGCACAGAGAAGCCTTCATGCCTGGGAAGATGCCTTATCTTGGGGACCACGCGTTGCTGTTTGCTGCCCAGGCTGATCCTGCTGCCTCAGCCTCTACCGCACCCGGCAGATTCCTTTAACATAAATTCTAAGAGCTCTGAAGGTGAGGCGACTTTGGGAGAGTCTAACGGGGAAGGGGGTCCAATCTGGCTGCCTGAGCCCCACACACGCACACTGAAATGTAGGTGTTATTCAGAGAGGAAAGGGAAGTGTTGGTACCGGTGCCAGCAGAAGGTGTGAGGACCTGGGTAGTGTGACCCTGGGTTGTTATGACTGCCACCACAGGGGACTTCCACAAAGAACAGCCCCATGTTTCTTTTTTTGTGGTACTAGGGATTTAAGCGGGGAGAGCTCTACCGTGAGCTACAGCCCCAGCTTTTTTAGACAAATCCCACTAAGTTGCTGAGGCTGGCCTGGAACCTGCGAGCCTCTTGCCTCAAACTTACAAGTTGCTGGGATTGCAGGCACCCGCCACCAAGCCTGGTGGTCAGTCCCATCTCTTTCCAGCTGTGGTGTGTGCTTGTCTGCAGGCCCTGACAAAAGGACTCCCTGCCCTCCATCCAGCTGGTGTCCACTTTCTCAACTGCTAGACCCAAGGATGGAAGGAGCCAGGGTAGATGTGCTCTTCCCTTTTTAGCAACAGAGTCTTTTTATTGATAACTTCCCAACAGCATCTGTAAACATCGGGTACAAAAATATTCCACTAAGCTCTGTTTTCCAAGGTGGCCTGGCTTGCTCCAGAAAACTCCAGGAGATGCCTACTGGGCCTCTGAAGCCCACACCTCTGTTCAAACACAGGCCTCAGGCTTAGGGCTGAGTGGCCATCTAGCCTCCACCTCAAACTGCCTTATCTGTGTCAGAAACCTCCTGGAGACACGAACTGGAGAAAGCACTCAGTACTTTAGTCTGAGGAAGGGGCAGGGAAACCATAACTAGCGGGCATCGGGTGGAAGGACGATGTGATGATGCTTCTCCACCTCTAGGAGGTCCTAGCCAGGGGATGGGGACATCTGGCTCTGGTCACCTCTTAAGTGTTGTTAAGAGCAGACCTGAGGCCCAGCTCTGGAAAACATCCCTTGTGCCCAGCCCCACCACTCCAGCTGGGATGGCTGTGCCCTGGCATGAGGTTATGTTCTGAGGAGGGAAGGAGCAGGAAATTAGAGACCCCAGGAATTCCACAGCCCTCAGGAGGGAGCCCTGGATGACAGAACAGGGTGGCAAAGGTGAAGATAGTGAGGCGGGGTTACCCACTGCCACCTGAGACACCTGGGGATGGCTACCACTGCCCAAGACCTCTGGGTGCCTGGAGCAGGACTACTCTCCCGGCCTCCCCTCGTCAGCCGTCTGGCTGTGGCCGTTGACAGTGGGAGAGCCAGGCCGCATGTGGGACAGGTCCTCGAAGCCGGGGCTGAGGGAGGGTGAGACGGTGTCAGGGCTGGTGTCGCAGGAGCCTGTGCTCTGCTCTGAGGTGGCAATGGTGGTTGTGACGCTGGGCGGGATGGGGTCCTCATCTTCATCCTCCAGGAGGGAGGCCTCTGGGATGTCTGGGGAAGGAGGCCCAGGGGTTGCTCTGCTGCCTTGTCAGGCATTCAGATGGGGGACTTCCTATGTGTGTGACCTGACACGTCCCCTACCCTGTGGGGGCGTGACTTAGCCCATTTAACTGAGGAGGAAACCAAGGCCCAGCAGGTAAGAGCTATCCCTTCCACGGGAAGTGATGTGAGGACTCAGCCTCAGCCTGCTCGGGTAGGCTGGGTGAGCCTGGCTCGGTCCTCCCTCACTCCCACTGCATCACCTGGCCCAGGCACCTCTCCTGCCCACCCCGCTCTCTAAACTGGAAATTTATACCTGTGGTAGTCGGCAGCTTTGGGATGGAGAACTATTAGCCCATTTAACAGATGGGGTAAACCAAGGCTCAGCAAGGGGGAACCCTCTGAGGTGCTGGCGACATGGAATGGTGGCCCAGAGCCACGTGGGCTGTCACTAGACAGATGTGGACTTGACTCCTTCCCCCTCCCCTTTCAGTTGCACTTCCTCCCACAATCTTGCTGCTTCTCTGGGCGTCAGTCTCCCCCTCTGAAATCAGGATATTCACAGTCCCTACCTCACAGATGGTTGTGGGGCACAGCTTGGCTCATGGGACCACATGTGTATACGCCAGGACAAGGAGATTATCACTGTCCACATTCTCTGTACAAGGTCCCCCAGGGAAGGGACCCAGGCCCCTGCACCTGCTCTGCAGGCTGCTGAGTGCATCCCACCAGCATCCTGCCCTTGCCCCCCCTTCCCCATCTCTCGGGCCCCCCACCCACCAGGGCCTGGGCTGGACGTCAGCCTCTGAGGTGACCTTCAGGAGGCCAGTCCTGAGTGGAGGAAGCTGGCATGCTCGGGCTCACCAGCCTGGGTGACACTTACGGCTGAAGGCCTCCGGGTGCTGCCTGGCCAGTTTCCCCTTCAGGGTCCTGCAGGGAAGGGAAGGCACAGGGGCTGAACCTGCTGATCAGGTGGGCTGGCCTGGCACTGGCTGGGGAGCCCTTGCTGGGTGGGCAGCGGGAACCTGGCCCCCACCATCCACCACGCCTCCCTCTCCGCCCCAGGCTCAGCCCAGCAAGCCTGGGAACGCCTGGGCAGACGTCCCCCGGGGCCTGGTCCCTAGCCCAGGCACAGAGGGGCCCTCTTCCTGCAGCACCCCCATGTTAGCCTCCTCTACCTTTGGACAACCTATGAGAAAACGTCCCTGGCTGTCCCCAGCAACTGCTCCTCTAGGCACCTCTTCCCAGCCTGCTCCTCCAGTCATGAGTCGAGGCTCACGGGGAGGCAAGAAGCAGGGCCATCCACGGCCCAGAGCCGGCTGCTGGCCTTCACTGAACTAAACGAAGCTTAGAGAATTTTCTTCTCTTTTTAACTAGCTGGTTCTTCTTTTTCCTAAAGTACCACAGCTGTGCTTGCAGAGGATGGAAAGGGGGTTATCAGAGTAGTTGGTCATCTTTGACTACAGCCCGCCAGGACTGAGTACCACCACTGTTGCTGGTTCCAGGCCAGGTGGCAACCCCTCTCTCCTTCTTGGGTGACGGGGACACATAACCTTGGTTATCAACCCTCGAGATCCCTGCTCCCCCACTCAAAAACCACCTGTGGGCAGTAAGTCTGGTACGAAGCCCCAGAAAACATGTGCTGTCATAAATGATAAGGAGTCAGGTGCTGTCTTAGGCACCAGTAGTCCCAGCTACTCAGGAAGCCAAAGCAGGAGGATCACTTGAGTCCAGGAGTTCAAGGTCAGCCTGGGCAACACAGTGAGACACTGACTCAAAAAAAAAGGCGGGGAGGGGGGGATTTAACAAGCCCAGAATCATGCTTCTGGCCTAGAGTTTGCTCAATAAAATGTGTTTTCCAGGGGTTGGGGCTCAGCGGTATCACACTTACCTGGCATGTGTGAGGCACTGGGTTTGATTCTCAGCACCACATATGAATAAATAAATAAAATAAAGGTCTATCAACAACTAAAAATATATTTTTTAAAAATGTGTTTTCCGGGCTGGGATTGTGGGCTCAGCGGTAGAGCGCTCGCCTAGCACGTGGGCGACCCGGGTTCAATCTTCAGCACCACATACAAATAAAATGCATTGAATAAAACGCATTGTGTACAACTAAAGCAAATAAATAAAAATATTTTTTAAAAAAATGTGTTTTCCACGGGCTGGGGTTGTGGCTCAGCAGTAGAGCGCTCACCTAGCACAAGCGCGGCCCAGGTTCGATCCTCAGCACCACATAAAAATAAATGCATTGTGAGCCGGGCGCGGTGGCGCACGCCTGTAATCCCAGCACTTTGGGAGGCTGAGACAGGAGGATCGCAAGTTCAAAGCCAGCCTCAGCAATGGCGAGGCACTTAGCAACTCAGTGAGACCCTGTCTCTAATAAAATACAAAAAAGGGCTGGGGATGTGGCCTAGTGGTGGAGGGCCCCTGAGTTTAATCCCCGGTAACCAAAAAAAAAAAATAACAATAATAAATAAAAAAATAAATAAATAAATGCATTGTGTACAACTAAAAGCAAATAAATAAAAATTTAAAAAATATAAATAAAATGTGTTTTCCAGGGCTGGGGTTGTGGCTCAGCAGTAGAGTGCTCACCTAGCATGTGTGAGGCCCTGGAATGAATGATCCTCAGCACCACATAAAAATAAATAAGTAAAATAAAAGTATTGTGTCCAACTACAACTACAAAATAAATATTTTTGAAAAAATGTGTTTTCCAGCAGGGCACAGTGGCGCACACCTGTAATCCCAGCAGCTTGGGAGGCTGAGACAGGAGGATCATAAGTTCAAAGCCAGCCTCAGCAAAAGCAAGGTGCTAAGCAACTCAGTGAGACCCTGTCTCTAAATCAGATACAAAACAGGGCAGGGGATGTGGCTCAGCGGTTGAGTGCCCCTGCGTTCAATCCTCGGTACCCCCCCCCCCCCCCCCTCTAAAATATAAAATTAAAATAAAAAATAAAACATGTTTTCCTCAATCTTTGGCACCTGCTCCCTGAGCCTGCCAGCAGGTGCAGCTGTCCCTTGGAACAGAGGAAGTGGCACATAGTCTTATGTAAATACCACATGTTCCTGGCTTGCCTTGGGTCCAGGTGCCCTGGCTGCAGCTGTGAAAGGCAATCATGATGATACAAGTAGCCCTGGATGCCATCTAGAGTGGTGAAGTGCCCAGGGACTTGGGGATCATCTTTTCTTGTCCTCACGAAAACCAGCTTGGGAAGGGTCCACAAAGACTAGCAATCATCTCTGCCTCTTTAATCTGCCATGTGAGGGATGGAACCCAGGGCCTCATGCATGCTAGGCCAGGGCTCTACTACTAACCACACCCCCAACCCCCAAGAAGTCAAGGTTTTTATCTCAAGAGCTCAGTTCTTCTTGGGACACTTAAGATTAGCACAACAAAGCCTCTTAAAAAATGAACTAGCACTAGCACACACACCCTGTAATCCCACCTACTTGGAAAGCTGGGGGCAGGGGCAAAGGGTGGCAAATTAGAGGTCAGCCTGGGCAGCTTAGCAAGACACAACATCAAAATAAGATTAAAAATGCTAGGCGTAGCTGGGCTTGTTGGCGCACGCCTGTAATCCCAGCACTTTGGGAGGCTGAGGGAGGAGGATCGCGAGTTCAAAGCCAGCCTCAGCAATGGCGAGGCACTTAGTAACTCAGTGAGACCCTGTCTCTAAATAAAATACAAAAAAAGGGCTGGGGATGTGACCCAGTGGTCGAGTGCCCCTGAGTTCAATCCCCAGTACCACAAAAAAAAAAAAAAAAAAAAAAAATGCTAGGCGTAGCTGGGCTTGTTGGCGCATGCCTGTAATCCCAGCACTTTGGAGGCTGAGGCAGGAGGATCACAGTTCAAAGCCAGCCTCAACAATGGCAAGGCACTTAGCAATTCACTTAGCAACAGTGAGACCCTGTCTCTAATAAAATACAAAATAGGGCTGGGGATGTGGCCCAGTGGTCGAGTGCCCCTGAGTTCAATCCCCGGTACCAATCAAGGTTTTTATCTCAAGAGCTCAGTTACTCCTACTGGGACACTTAAGATTATTCACAACAAAGCCTCTTAAAAAATGAACTAGCACTAGCACAGACACAACACCCTGTAATCCCACCTACTTGGAAAGCTGGGGGCAGGGGCAGAGGTGGCAAATTTAAGTCAGAGCCTGGGCAGCTTAGCAAGACACAACATCAAAATAACGATTAAAAATGCTAGGCGTAGCTGGGCTTGTTGGCGCACGCCTGAAATCCCAGCACTTTGGGAGGCTGAGGGAGGAGGATCGCGAGTTCAAAGCCAGCCTCAGCAATGCGAGGCACTTAGTAACTCCAGTGATACCCTGTCTCTAAATAAAATACAAAAAAAAGTGCTGGGTGGATGTGACCCAGTGTCGAGTGCCCCTGATTTCAATCCCCAGTACCAAAAAAAAAAAAAAAAAAAAAAATGCTAGGCGTAGCTGGGCTTGTTGGCGCATGTCCCTGTAATCCCAGCACTTTGGAGCTGAGGCAGGAGGATCACAGTTCAAACAAAATCCAGCCTCAACAATGGGCAAGGCACTTAGCAATTCACTTAGCAACAGTGAGACCCTGTCTCTAATAAAAATACAAAATAGGGCTGGGGGATGTGGCCCAGTGGTCGAGTGCCCCCTGAGTTCAATCCCCGTTACCAAAAGAAAAGGGCTGGGGCTGAGTGGAGTGTTGTGCATGCCTGTAATCCCAGCAGTTTAGGAGCCTGAGGCAGAAGGACGGCAAGTTCAAAGCCAGCCTCACAGCAATTTAGTAAGCTCCTAAGCAACTCAGTGAGACCCTGTCTCTAAATAAAATACAAGCCTTGGGCGCGGTGGCGCACGCCTGTAATCCCAGCGCTTTGGGAGGCTGAGGCAGGAGGATCCGCGAGTTCAAAGCCAGCCTCAGCAATGGCGAGGCACTTAGCAACTCAGTGAGACCCTGTTCCTCTATATAAAATACAAAAAGGGCCAGGGATGTGGCCTAGTTGGTCGAGTGCCCCTGAGTTCAATCCCTGGTACCACCTAAATAAATAAATAAATAAAATACAAAAAAGGCTGGGGATGTGCTCAATGGTTGAGTGCCTCAGGGTTCAATTCCCAGTACCCAAACAAAACAAAAAAGGCTGGGGCTGGGCACAGTGGCTCATGCTTGTAATCCTAGTGACTCAGAAGGCAGATGCAGGAGGATTCCAAGTGTGAGGTCAACCTCAGCAACTTAGTAAGGCCCTGTCTCAAATTAAAAAGGGCGGGCTGGGGTTGTGGCTCAGCGGTAGAGCACTCGCCTAGCATGTGCTCAGCCCGGGTTCAATCCTCAGCACCACGTAAAACTAAAAGGCATTGTGTACAACTAGAACAAATAAATAAAATTAAAAAAAAAAAAAATTAAAAAGGGCTGTGTAGCTCAGTAGAGAGCACCCTGGGTTCAATCTCCAGTACCGAACAGCAACAATTTAAAAATGCAAGCAGAACCTCCCTGTTCCTGTGTTATGTGGAGGAAAAGGGGGTTCGAACAGGACCATTCCAGAGGGCTCAGCACACACCTGATCCTGCGGAAGATGCTGTCCAGGTCCCGCTTCATCTCCACCAGCGTCCTATGTGGTGCAGGAAGCGCTCGCTCATCTGCTGTAGGCGGGCGCTGGACAGGTTGTTGAAATTCAGCAGCATCTCATTGGTCTTCTCAAAGCGGTCCAGCCTGATGCAGAGAAAGGGCACAAGCTCTTCTGCTCCGCCTCCAGGGCCCTTGCTGCCTGACCTTGCTAAGGCCTTCCTTGCTTCACAATCTTGCCATGTGCTGTTTCTTTGGCCTGCACAGTTCAAAACTGCTGTTCAAGCCACCCAGAAAACTCCTATTCAACCTTCAAAATCCTACTGAAGTGCATCCTCCTGTTATGGTTTGGATTATAAATGTCCCCTACAAGGCATGTACTAAAGCCTGATCACCAGACTGTGGGTGCTGCTGGGAAGTGATTGAATGTTTAGAAGGAACTGAAGGAAGTCAGGTCACTGGGGGGGGTAATGCCTGGAAGGGAACATCCAGATCCTAGCACCTTTCTGTCATCTTTTTGCTACTTGGCCACAATGAAGTCAACAGGCCTACTCGCCTGTGCTTTCCACCATAATATAATGTGCTGCCATAGGCCAAAGGAGTATGGCCAGGGACCCACGTACTAAAACATGTGAGCCAAAATAAACCTTTCCTCCTCCAAGTTGTTTACCTCAGGTATTTTGTCACAGTGACGGAAAGCTCACACTTTCTCATCTCTCCCTTAAAGCAGACTCTCCACTCCCCTTTAGACTCCACCAGCCCCAAGTTGTTCCTCTGGCCCTGACTCCATGGGGCCAGAAGTGCCAGCATCTGCTTTTGTCCACCGTCATTCTGGGAGTTCCCAAAGGTCAGATGTGAATATGCCCTGAAGAACTAAGAAGTGATGGGGGTTAGGGTTGTGGCTCAGTGGTAGAGCGCTTGCCTAGCACCACATAAAAATAAATAAAATAAAGGTACTGTGTCCAATTACAACTAAAAAATAAATATAAAAAAAAAGAGAGAATTAGATGTGAAATGGGTATTGCTGAGACCCTTCACCCAGGACCCCCAGGCACAGAGTGAGAAATGGCAGGAAATGAGGTCTGTGCTGGGTCGTAAATGCAGTGTGGGAAAAGCCTTTGGTTTAAGGACTCAAAAGAAGCCACAGCTGATGCTGTGGTTGCATGCCCGTGATTACCACGCCTAGGCAGGAGGATCCCAAGTTCAAGGCCAGCCTCAGCAACTTAGCAAGGCTCTAACCAATTTAGTGAGACCCTATCTTAAAAATATAAGATAAAAAAGGGTTGGGGATGGAGCTCAGTGGTAGAGTGTCCCTGGGTTCAGTCCCCAGTTACTAAACAGAAAATAAAAAATCCTGTGGTGCCTCCAGTTCCCCAGACCACTGGCCTCGGTACAGGAGTCCTACAGCCCCTGCCAAGCCAGTCACAGCTGCAAGACTTTCTGAGAGTCCTGCTTCCGGTGCCAAGGCCTCGCCTCCAGGTCACAGAGGAAGGGACTCTGGAGCCAGCAGGCAGATTTGCTCATTTCCTTCATTTTATCACCAGCGTGGGCCCATGGTGGGGACTGGCCAGGAGTGGATTCCTTTCCCAGCCTGGGGCCCCGCGGCCAACCACTCACATGTTTCTTCTGGGCCAGGATGATTGCATTGTGACGTCATCCGTGTTCACCATGCTCAGGATTCTGCTGCAGAAGACCCTCGTAGGCCGAGTCTGGGGGGTCCATCTCTTCTTCCTCCTCCACGGCCTGGCACAGGTAGGAAAACACAGTCTGTGGTCTGTGCCAGGCACCAGGGGCGTGGGACCATAAGGTGGGACTGGGAACGTCATGGGTTGGGTTCTGACTACAACCATTGTCCCAAAGTTGGGATGTGTGTCTGTGGCACAGCCATGCCACCTGAGCCTCATGGTTATCATCCCAGGACTTGGGGTGTTGGGAACCAAAAGGGGTCCCTATTTGTCAATAGCACACAAGCACCTTGGAATCCCCCCACTCCCCAACTTTAGGGCACCTGCTGTTCATTTGTCCAAGGCCCAGCCCTTTCATACACACAGATCTGCCAGCCTCCTGCTCCTCTTTCCAGTCCCCACCTGCAGAACATCCATGGCTGCCTCGTTAAATCACCACCTCCAATGTCTTTTCTGAGAGGTCTTTGCTGACAACCCCCACTTAGGTCACTCTTCTTTGTTTTTGCAGTACTAGAGATGGAACCCAAGGCCAGTTGCACATGCTAAGGTCAAATGCTCTACCACTGAGCTACAATCCCTAACCATTTTGAAATTTTGAAACAAGTCCTTACTAAGTTGCCGCAGGCTGGCCTCAAATTTGCGATCCTCCTGCCCTCAGCCTCCCAGGTCGATGGGATTATATTGTGTGCCACCACACCCGGTTTGCTTTCACTGCTTCAGTGGTTTTGGGGGGGGGGGGGGACCCCTTCCTGAAATTACCATAGCTCCCAGTTGACGTGTCTGCCTATGGCCCCCTCCATACCAACCTTAGCTCCAGGAGAGAGCTGTCTTTGTCAAACCAGGGCCCAGAACCTGGCAAGGGATTGTCAGAACTTTGTTTTTGGACAGGCAAACATAATTTTTGAAGCTCAGCTCTGACACTAGAACTTTTATGACCAAATGAAAGCCAAGAATTTCAGGCTTTCACAGCCAGGCAGTGGGCTGCAGCAACCCAGCTGGCTCTGCATGCTCCCAGCTTGCGTGGCGTGCAGAGGACCCTCCCCACCCAGAGGGAGGGGGGCAGAGAACTGACCCTTCTGAGGGACTTGGGGAAAATCTAGAACCTTGAAATAGCTTGGTCTTTTTGGACCACACACTAAAAGACCAATAGAGCCAGGTCTGGAGTGGTGCATGCCTGTAATACTAGTTACTGGGGAGGCTGAAGCCCAAGTTTCAAGACCAAGCTTTGGGAACTTAGTGAAAACCCTTTCTCAAAAAAAGTATTTTTAGGACTGGGATTTAGCTCAGTTGGTAGAGTGCTTGCCTCGCGTTCACAAGGCCCTGGGTTCAGTCCCCAGCACCACCCAAAAATATGTGTGTGGTGTGTGTGTGTGTGTGTGTGTGTGTTTATAAATGTTCTATGGATTGTTGCACAGTGGTAGATTGCCCCTGGGTTCAACCCTCAGTACCAATAAATAAATAAAACAAATAAATAAATAATAAAGAACAACAGAAGGGTCTACTTCTGATTGGTTAAGAGTCACACACAGGGGCTGTGGGTATGGCTCAATGGTAAGATGTGCCATGCCCAGCACACAGAAGGCTCTAGGCTATATCCCCAGAAATCTCAGAAGAGGGAAAAAACAAATTTACACACAGGATCAGAAAAATGTTTGAATCCATTTAAAAATCTACCTTCCCATATCAATTAATTTATTTTGTGTTGCTGGAGATTGAATACAGGGCTTACACATGCTAGGGAAATCCTCTACCACTGAGCTACAACCCCCAGCCCTTTTTATATTGAAAACAGGAATCTCACTACATTGCCCAGATTGACCTCAAACTTGTGATCCTCTGGTCTCAGCCTCCTGAGCTGCTGGATCAGAGGAACTAAGCCACCATGTTTTATGGCTACCTCCAAATTTACTGAGCATTATAGTGTATCCTAGGGCACCAAGCTCAAATACTGGGAACATGTTAACCTTATTTAATAGATGAGGAAACTGAGGCTCCAAGAGACTAAGGAACCTGGGTCGTAGCCACACAGCCAGTGAAACCTGAGTCCAAACTCTAAATGTCCAGTCTGAAGTTTCCACAAAGGTTGGGAATCATGAACAGGAGTTCAGTATCCACCTGCTTACAAGAAGGCTGCCTCTTTAAAAATGTGTGTGTAATCCCAGCACTTTGGGAGGCTGAGGCAGGAGGATCGCAAGTTCAAAGCCAGCCTCAGCAATGTGCGAGGCACTTAGCAACTCAGTGAGACCCTGTCTCTAATAAAAAAATACAAAAAAGGACTGGGGATGTGGCCCAGTGGTCGAGTGCCCCTGAGTTCAAATCCCCGTACCACACAAAAAAAAAAAAAAAAAAAAAAAAATGTAGTGTATGTGTATATACATATGTATAATACATATATATGTTTTTTTCTAAATGTTCTATGGATGTTGCTCAGTGGTATAGTGTATATAATACATACAATTTTATTTGTTTTTATGTGGTGCTGGGAATCAAACCTAGTACCTCACACATGCTAGGCAAGGACTCCACCATGGAGCCACAATCCCAGCCCAGAAGGCTGCCTCTTAAAGCAGCTGATTTGGCCTGACTTCAGAAATTTTTATGGGGAAAAAAAAAATGCTAATAGGGTCTTCTTTTTTCCTCTGTGAAATTTCCTCACTTCCAAATGTTAGCAAAAAATACTTTTTTCCCAAAAAAATATCACAGAAGCCAAGAACATTTAATTTGTGATTTTGAATCTGGCTAGCAGTTTTGTAGCCCCTGCTTATCTCTCTAGAAATAAGGGGCTGGGGCTGGAAATATAACTTAGTGGTAGGGTGCTTGCCTAGCATGCCCAAGGCCCTGGGTTCCATTCCCCAGTACCACAAAATAAATAAACAAGCTGCCACACCAGGTGCAAGTTCCCTCCCAACTGTTCACTGGGCTTTTATTATGTGTCAGCAAGGTCACCACAGCTGCCACATTTCCAGAAGCATGACCATGTATGAAGACCAGACTTAAAAGAGCAGTGTTTAGCCGGGCATGTGGTGCATGCCTGTAATCCCAGCACTTATGGGAGCGCTGAGGCAGGAGGATCATGAGTTCGAAGCCAGCCTCAGCAATGGTGAGGCACTTAGCAACTCAGTGAGACCCTGTCTCTAATAAAATACAAAAAAAAAAAAAAATGCTAATAGGGTCTTCTTTTTTCCTCTGTGAAATTTCCTCACTTCCAAATGTTAGCAAAAAATACTTTTTTCCCAAAAAAATATCACAGAAGCCAAGAACATTTATTTGTGATTTGAATCTGGCTAGCAGTTTGTAGCCCCTGCTTATCTTCTAGAAATAAGGGGCTGGGGCTGGAAATATAACTTAGTGGTAGGGTGCTTGCCTAGCATGCCCAAGGCCCTGGGTTCCATTCCCCAGTACCACAAAATAAATAAACAAGCTGCCACACCAGGTGCAAGTTCCCTCCCAACTGTTCACTGGGCTTTTATTATGTGTCAGGCAAGGTCACCACAGCTGCCACATTTTCCAGAAGCATGACCATGTATGAAGACCAGACTTAAAAGAGCAGTGTTTAGCCGGGCATGGTGGTGCATGCCTGTAATCCCAGCACTTGGGAGGCTGAGGCAGGAGGATCATGAGTTCGAAGCCAGCCTCAGCAATGGTGAGGCACTTAGCAACTCAGTGAGACCCTGTCTCTAATAAAATACAAAAAAGGGCTGGGGATGTCGCCCAGTGGTCGAGTGCCCCTGAGTTCCATCCCTGGTACCAAAAAAAAAAAAAAAAAAAAAAAAGCAGTGTTAAAAAAAAAAAAAAAAAAAAAAAAAAAAAAAAAAAATTACAAAAAAAGGGCTGGGGATGTCGCCCAGTGGTCGACCCTGAGTTCCATCCCTGGTACCAAAAAAAAAAAAAAAAAAAAAGCAGTGTTAGCCAGGCGCGGTGGCGCACGCCTGTAATCCCAGCACTTTGGGAGGCTGAGGCAGGAGGATCGTGAGTTCAAAGCCAGCCTCAGCAACGGTGAGGCACTTAGCAACTCAGTGAGACCCTGTCTCTAAATAAAATACAAAAAAAGGTCTGGGGATGTGACCCAGTGGTCGAGTGCCCCTGAGTTCAATCCCCGGTACCACAAAAAAAAAAAAAAAAAAAAAAAAAAAAAAAAAAAAGCAGTGTTTAAAGAGCACTCCTGGGGCTGGGGTTGTGGCTCAGCGGTAGAGCGCTCGCCTAGCACATGCAGGGCCCGGGTTCGATCTTCAACACCATGTAAAAATAAATACATTGTGTACAACTAAAAGCAAATAAATAAATATTTAAAAAATAAAGTTAAAAAAAAAAAAAAAGAGCACTCCTGTGGAGAGAGGACCACATCTAGCCCCTGTCAAAAACAGGATTTAGACCTCCAGAGATAAAGTTCTGCTTCAAAGCAGGGCTCTAGCTGGGCGCCATGGCACATGCCTGTGATCCTATAATATACTTGGGAGGCTGAGGTAGAAAGATAGCAAGTTTCAGGCCAGCCTGGGCAACTTAGCAAGATCCTGTCTCAAAATATAAAAAGGGATGGGGATGTAGTTCAAGGGCAGAGCACCCCTGGGTTCAATCCTCAGTACCACAAAGAAAGAAATTCAGCGGGGGGCGGGGAGGGGGGACTGGGGTTGTGGCTCAGCGGTAGAACATTCACCTAGTACGTGAGCCGTCCCCGCCCCCCCCCCCGTTCGATCCTCAGCACCACGTAAACATAAATGCATTGCACTGTGTACAACTAAAGCAAATAAATAAATATTTTAAAAAAAGAAAGAAAGAAATTCGGGGTTTTTCCTGTCTCTCTGGCTCCCAGATGTGAGCGGGGTGTATGGCAACCTCCTCCTCACCCCCAGCTGCCTCTCTCAGGAAGCCTTCAGGGACTAACTGCTAGTACACAGCAGAATGGATCAAGCAAAGGCTCTGCTCTGCTCTGCTCCAAATACATTATGGGATGAAACACACACAGAGGGAGGCTGTGTTATTTCACCTGAGTCTCAGAAAATGAGAATAGGCCCAAGATCTCATGGTGCTGTCTGAGGCCTAAAACCAAACGTGATAAAAAGCAGAGCTCCTTTGGGAGGCTGAGGCAGGAGGATCGCGAGTTCAAAGCCAGCCTCAGCAATGGCGAGGCACTTAGCAACTCAGTGAGACCCTGTTTCTAAATAAAATATAAAGAAAAGGGCTGGGGATGTGGCCCAGTGGTCGAGTGCCCGAGTTCAATCCCTGGTACCACAAAAAAAAAAAAAAAAAAAAAAAAGCAGAGCTCCAGCAGGTCGCCAGTGCGCACACCTGTAGTCACTGCTACTCCAGAGGCTGAGACAGGAGGACTGATTAAACCCAGAAGTTCGAGGCCAGCCTGGGCAACACACGAAGACCCCATTTCTTAAAAAAAAAAAAAAAAAAAAAAAAAAAAGCAAGGAGAAAAAAAAAACACGGAGCTCTGAGCAGGCTATTTCTCCAACGGCAATGTGAAGTCCAGGGATGGGGCCCGGGAATCAGCAATTTTAAAAAAGCCTCCCAGGTGATTCCATATGAGCGATCACTTGTATTTAATTCTTCACTTGCTAAAACATTTCAATGAGTTATTCTAAATCACCACTACGAGGCAGATACTATCCTCTGGGAGGGAACCTAAGACTCATAGGGGCCCAAGATCACAAGCTCATCAGAGAGACGCCACAGTTCCTGCCCAGGTCATTTAAATTTTTAACTAGGCTTCCCAAGCTCACAAAAATACCCCAAGTGGGGCGGGGCTCGACTCTGCACTCACTCCCCGCCCCCGACAAATCGGGGAAACGGAGGTACGAGCAGGGCAACGCGCGGCTCCAGATGACACCGCACAATTTGGGCGGAGACCCCAACTCCCGCGCCCGGGATCCGAATCCAGCTCCGGCCCGTGGCCCTGCCCCGCGCATCCACTGCGCAGCTGGGGAAACTGAGGCCTGTGCGCAGCAGGAGTGCCCAGATGTGGCCAGCGGCGCGCCCCACCCCACGGCAGCCCGGGTGCCGCGCCCGACCCGGCCCGGCTCCCCCGCGGCCCCGGTGTCCCCAACCCCACCCCAAACTCAGCCCCGGCGTCGGTGGCGGCGGCACCTGCACATCTGGCAGCCTTGCTCGCGCTTCCGGGATGGCGCCCTCGCCGCCTCAACGTCACCACGCACCGTGCGTGCGAGCGCGCGGGGTGGTGCCGTATTCTGGGACAGACTTGCGTGCGTGGAGGCGTGGCAGGAAGTGGTGGGGCGGATACGTAATTTCTGTTTGCTGGTGCGACACAGCAATAGCCAATCAAACAGTCCCTGCCGCGCCTGCTCAGTTGTTCAAAGTCTGAGCTCGAAAGCAGCCCCAAAGGTAGGGGAAGCTGAAAGAGACTGCCCATTATATAGATGGTGAGGCTGAGGCCCAAGAGCAGCCGAAAGTACCTCCAAGGTCTTAAATGCTTGAATGCGCTGTAGCCGAATCAGAACCAGGTGTTGTGTTTCCCAGGCTGGAAATCAGACTCCTCTGGGTTCATAAATCTCTGCTCGGCTTTTGGTGACTGGTCCAGAGTTCCATCCAGGATTCTGCGTTGAATCCAGTCTTGTCTTCTTAGTCTCCCCTAATGTGCGACCGTTCTTAGCCTTTTCTTGTCTTTCCTCACCTTATTATTTCTGAAGAGTACTGGTTTTGCAGAACGTCCATCTATGTGTCCTATATTTCGTCGTGATTAGACAGATTGTGTATTTTGGAGGCGCAGGGTGTAGATGTGTTTCATTGCTGGTGATGTTGAACTTGATTATTTGCTTAAGACAGTGTCTGCCACTTTCTCTTCTGTGAAGTTGCTATATTCTCCTTTGTAATTAGTATCTTAGAGACCATGCCAGGGGGAGAGGGGAAGGGGGGAAAAAAGAAAGGAACCGAAAGGAAAATGAGAAAAAAAGAGACCACGCAAATGCCCTGTGGGTTTTATTTTTGTTGTTTTGAAGATTTTTTTTTTGTCGCTTTTCTTCCTATCCACTAATTTTAACATCCATCTGTGTTTCTTTTTTTTTTTTAATATTTATTTATTTGTTTTTAAGTTGTACACAATGCCTTTATTTTTACGTGGTGCTGAGGATTGAACCCGGGCCGCACACGAGCTAGGCAAGCGCTCTACCGCTAAGCCACAACTCCAGCCCCATCTGTGTTTCTTTTCTTTCTTTCTTTTTTTTTTTTTTTTTTGAATATTTATTTATTTACTTTAGTTGTACACAATGCATTTATGTTTACGTGGTGCTGAGGATCGAACCCGGGCCGCGCAAGTGCAAGGCGAGCGCTCTGCCGCTGAGCCACAACCCCAGCCCCACCATCTGTGTTTCTTGATGGCAACAATTACTGTGGTAGTGTTTGCCTCATAGTGGTTATCTATTTATTAACTTAATTAGTAATTGGAATTCCGTAAGCAATTCTGTCCATTCTTCTCTGATTATGTATTTATTCAAGTATTAATATGACTGTGAGCTCACAGGTACTTTATTTTGTGGATTATCATTAATCAAGTGTTATTTCTTTTGCTGCCCCTTTAAGTTCTCCTGTGTTCTTTTAATACATCGCCATCAGCGGGGTTGGGGGGGGGGTGTGTGGCACAATCCTGTAATCCCAGCAGCTCAGGAGGCAGAGGCAGGAGGATCATGAGTTCAAAGCTAGCCTCAGCAACTTAGCAAGACTCTGTCTCTAAATAAAATACAAAAAAATGGCTAGGGATGTTGCTCTGTGGTTAAGCACTCCTGGGTTCAATCCCTGGTACAAAAAAAATAAATAAGTATTGTCCCTATCATTTTGTGAGTGCTTCTTTACTATGGATACCACAAAATGTTCCATGTAGTGAAAACAACCCTGGAATCAATCCTTTCTCCAAGGAGCTTGGTTTCTTTGCTTGAAGAGGGGTATTTAGAAACAAAGATCTAGGTGCTTTTTGTGCTCATTGCTACTGGGGTGTCAATACCTCTAGACCCTATTAGCAGTCAGCGCTAGAAAATGTACATGAATGTCCACTAACCAACACACACACATATTTACTTCTGTATCTGAATGTATACAGGCAACCCTCAATATCTGTGGGGGATTGGTTTTAGGACCAATGAATATCAAAATCTTAGGATACTCAAGTCCTTTATATAAAATGGCAGAATCTTTGCATAGAACCTCTGCACATCCTCCTGCAGAGTTCATGTCATATCTAGATTATTTAGAATACCTAAAACAATGTAAATGCTGCATACATATAGTTGTAATGTATTGTTTAGGGAATAATGACAACAAAAAAGCCTGCATATGTTCAGGACAGATGCAGTTTTTTCTAGAATATTTTTTGTTCCAACTGGCCACAGTGGCAGCGTCTCCCTAAGGCTCCCAGGCTGGTCTAGATCCTCCTGTTTCAGCCTCCTGATCATGCCTGTAATCCCAGTGACTCAGAAGGCTGACGTAGGAGTGTCCCAAATTCAAGGCCAGCCTGGGCAATTTAGCAAGTCCTGCTGTCTCAAAAATAAGTTAATAAGCCAGGCACAGTGGCGCATGCCTCTAATCCCAGCATTTGGGAGGCTGAGACAGGAGGATCGCGAGTTCAAAGTCAGTCTCAGCAATGGCGAGGTGCTGAGCAACTCAGTGAGACCGTCTCTAATAAAATACAAAAAAGGGCTGGAGATGTGGCCCAGTGGTCGAGTGCCCTGAGTTCAATTCCAGGTACCAAAAAAATTAATTAATTAATTGAGTGAGTGATTGATTGATAGGACTGGGAATGTAGCTCAGTGGTAGAGTGCACCTGGGTTGGAACCCCAGAAGTACCCCTGACCCCTGCAAAGGAAGAATATTTTTCTTCCAAGGTTGGTTGAATCCGTGGATGCAGAACCAACAGATGTGGAGGGCCAGCTGTATAGAATAAAAACTACTAGCCAGGCATGGTGGCGCATGCCTGTAATCCCAGCACTTGGGAGGCTGAGGCAGGAGGATCACAAGTTCAAAGCCAGCCTCGCAATGGCGAGGCACTTAGCAACTCAGTGAGACCCTGTCTCTAATCAAATACAAAAAAGGGCTGGGGATGTGGCCCAGTGGTTGAGTGCCCCTGAGTTCAATCCCTGGTACCAAAAAAAAAAAAAAACCTACTGCAACTGGACATGGTGGTGCATGCCTGTAATCCCAGGTATTCAGAAGGCTGAAGCAGGAGGATTCTAAGTTCAAGGACATCCTGGGCAATTTAGCAAGAGCCTGTCTCAGAAATAAGAAGGCTTGGGCTGGGGTTGTAGCTCAGTGATAGAGTGCTTGCCTAGTATGCATAAGGTACTGAGTTCAATTCTTAGCACCACATATAAATGAAAGGTCTGCCAACAACTAAAAAAAAAAACAAAGCCGGGCGTGGTGGCGCAGGCCTGTAATCCCAGCAATTGGGAGGCTGAGGCAGGAGGATTGTGAGTTCAAAGCCAGCCTCAGCAATGGTGAGGCACTTAGCAACTCAGTGAGACCCTGTCTCTAATAAAATACAAAAAGGGGCTGGGGATGTGGCCCAGTGGTCAAGTGCCCCTGAGTTCAATCCCCGGTACCGGGGAAAAAAAAAAAAAAAAAAAAAAAAAAAAATCAGGGCTGAGGTTGTGGCTCAAAGGTAGAGTGCTTGCCTAGTGCCTGTGCGGCCTGGGGTTCGATCCTCAGCACCACATAAAAACAAAGGCATTGGCCGGGCGCGGTGGCGCACGCCTGTAATCCCAGCACTTTGGGAGGCTGAGGCAGGAGGATCGCGAGTTCAAAGCCAGCCTCAACAATGGCGAGGCACTTAGCAACTCAGTGAGACCCTGTCTCTAAATAAAATACAAAAAGGGCCAGGGATGTGGCCCAGTGGTCGAGTGCCCCTGAGTTCAATCCCTGGTACCACAAAACAAACAAACAAACAAACAAACAAACAAAAAAAAAGGCATTGTGTACAACTAAAAAACAAATAAATAAATATTTTTTTTTTTTTTTTTTTTTTGGTACTGGGGATTGAACTCAGCGGCACTAGACCACTGGGCCACATCCCCAGCCCTTTTTTGTATTTTATTAGAGACAGGGTCTCACTGAGTTGCTAAGTGCCTCGCCATTGCTGAGGCTGGCTCTTTGAACTCGCGATCCTCCTGACTCAGCCTCCCAAAGTGCTGGGGTTACAGGCGTGTGCCACCGTGCCCGGCTTAAATAAATATTTTTAAAAATCAATTAAAAAAAAAAAAAAAAGCCTGCAGATGTAGCTTAGTGGGAGAGCGCCCTGAGTTGAATTCCCAGTACTGCACAGTACTGGGAAAAAAAAAAAAAAAAAGTTCTCAGGCACATGAAAGATTGTTTAAGTCCTGGAATTGGACTTATCTGCATTCTAATTCCAGGTCTATCACATCCTAGCTGCATGGCCTTGAGCAGGTAGCTTCACCTTACAATCATGCAGTGAAATCCTTAAACAAGGTTAAGCCACGTGATAAGCCCTCAGTAAACTGTAATATTGTTCCCACATTCTGCTATGTCCATTCATTGATAAGTCAATGATGGGCCAGTCATGGTGGCAAAGGCCTCTAATCCCCGTGACTCAGGAGGCTGAAACAGGAAGATCACAAGGTCTAGACCAGCTTGGGAGACTTAGGGAGACCCTGCCACAAAATAAAAAACAGACTGGGTGTAACTCAGTAGTAGAGTGCTTCTGAGTACAATCCCCTGTACTGAAAGATGAGGAGGAAGAGGAAGAAGAAAAACAAATTCACTGCCAACCAGGATTCTTGTATGTTTGACAATTTTTTTACTCTATTCAGGTACAGTGGCATGTGCCTAAAATCCCAGTGACTGGGGAGGCTGGGGCAGGAGGATCAGAAGCTTGAGGCCAGGCTCGGCAACCTGGTGAGACCCTGTTTCAAAAAGGGATGGAGATGTAGCTTAGTGGTAAGGCACCCCTGGCTTCAATATCCCCCCCCCCCAAGTTTTTCCCCTCCATTCTGGGTGTTACTCAGATTCTGGGGATCCAGAGTATGCTGTCCCTGCCTGGCCTCAGAGTAGAGGTGGAATTGGAAACAGACACTCCCAGCCCAGTGGGCACAAGTGATTGGAAGGTGGGAAGGATGTGGAGGCTGGAGGAATCTGAGGGGTGTGGTAAGAGGGCTCATTCTGGAGGCAGACAAGGTTGCCAGGAAGCAGTACATCTGGATGGGGTTTAGAGGGAAGGTTAGGAGTTTGCTAGGTGCAGATAATCATTCAGGACAGAGAATCACAGGAGTAAGGGCAAAATGAGAGGGAAGTGCACAGTGTGGATGTGATCCTTAGAAGAATCCGGGATCTCAGTGAGCCAGGCAGCAGCCAGGGCTGAGAGAGAGAAGCTGGGGTGGGAGTTGCCGGGAAAAGCAGAATCTTGATGCTATGAACAGACTGTAGGGGACAAGGCCCAGACTGAAGGAACCCAGCTTTTCAGTGCATGCCTTGGGTGCTGTTGGAGGCTAGGAAACATTTATGCGGAAGAAGAGGGGACTGCACATCAAGGCCAAAAGGGAGCTGGCTAGCCCCAAATGTTTTTTACATAGTGGAGGAGACAAGAAAATGTTGTGTTCAAGGAAAGGATAGGAAGTTACAGGAACGCTCAGCCGGTCCAGTGATATGGACTTTGGGGCCAGAGGAGGCCCACATTTCAGGATTAGAAGTTTTTTCTTTGCAGTTTTTTTCAGTTTCATTTCCTACATAGAAGTCATCACAGCTGTAATTAAATGCTTATCTGTATCACTGTCTGTGCAATATCCCGCTCCCCTGTTGGAACAGAAAGCCAGTGGGGGAAGGGACCTGCTCCATTTTGCCCTTCAGCACTGTGACCTTGAACAAAGTAATCAACCTCTCAGTGCTTCAGTTTCCTTATCTATAAGATGGAAGTTTCCTTATGTATAAGGTGATATGGCACATGCCTGTTTAAGAGGCTGAGATGGGTAGATCACTTTAGCCTGCAAGTTTGAGATCAGCCTGAGCGACATAGTGGGACCCTGTCTAAAAAAAAAAAAAAAAAATGATTAACAGGAGTCTTACCAAATATACCTATCCAATTTTTAAAAAATTATTTATTTGTTTTAGTTGTACACAATGCCTTTATTTTGACATGGTGCTGAGGATCGAACTGGGCCGCGCACGTGCTAGGCAAGTGCTCTTACCACTGAGCCACAGCCCAGCCCCACCCCATCCAATCTTAAAGAAGGTAAAAAGGGAGGAAAAACGGAACATACAGTAGGTGGAACAGAAATAAAAACATATAACAAGGCAGATTTGTGTTCCAAAATATTAAAAATTACATTAAATATAAATAGGCCAAATAACCCAGATAAAAGCAAACCCAGACTAAAAAGCAAAACTCAGCTGGACATGGTGGTGCATACTTATAATCCCAGCAATTTGGGAAGCTGAGGCAGAAGAGTCACAAGTTTGAAGACATTCTGGGCAACACAGCAAGACCTTGTCTCACAATTTAAAAAAATAAAATAAAAAGGACTTGGATATAACTCAGTGATAAAGTTAAAGTGCCCCTAGGTTCAATCCCCAGTACCAAAATAAATAAATAAATGTTGCTTCCAAGAGATGTGTGTATAAGAATACAGAAAGAGGGGCTGGGATCGTGGCTCAGTGTTAGAACACTCGCCTAGCATGTGCGTGGCCTGGGTTCGATCCTCAGCACCACGTAAAAATAAAGGGATTGTACACAACTAAAAAACAAATAAATATTAAAAAAAAAAAAAAAAGAATACAGAAAGATGGAAGGCAAAATGGTGGAAGAGCATAGAACATTGAAAACATGATTGAAAGGAGAATGAGTGCAATCCTAATAATCAAAGTCCACTCTAAGGCAAGAAACAGAGATAAAGAGGGGCATGCCATAGTAATGAAAGATTTAGTTCGTTGGGAGGACATGACCATTGCAACTCCATACGCAGTTAGTCCTGTGGCTTCAGAATATGAGAATATTTGAATATTTGTCTCATGAGAAAGGATTAGCCCAGTGCAGTAGCACATGCCTGTAATCCCAATGGCTTGGGAGGCTGAAACAGGAGGATCAGGAGTTCAAAGCCAGCCTCAGCAACTTAGCAAGGCCCTAAGCAACTAACTCAGCAAGACCCTGTCTCTAAATAAAAAATATCAAAAGGGCTGGGATTGTGGCTCAGCGGTAGAGCGCTCGCCTAGCATGTGTGCGACCCGGGTTCAATCCTCAGCACCACGTACAAATAAACACATTGTGTACAACTAAAAGCAAATAAATAAATATTAAAAAAAATATATATATATATCAAAAAAGGATGAGGGTGTGGCTTAGTGGTTAAGCACCCCTGGGTTCAATTCCAAAAAAAAGATTAAATATGTATGAAGTGCTAGGTGCGGTGGCGCACACCTGTTATCTTAGCACTTGGGAGGCTGAAGCAGGAGGATCGCGAGTTCAAAGCCAGCCTCAGCAATGGTGAGGCACTTAGCAACTCAGTGAGACCCTGTCTCTAATAAAATACAAAAAAAGGGCTGGGGATGTGGCTCAGTGGTCCAGTGCCTCTGAGTTCAATCCCTGGTACCAAAAAAAAAAAAAAAAAAAAAAAAAAAAAAAAATGTATGAAGTGTTTGCCCATACCTGTTGTGATATTTGCTTAATGTCTAGCAACCATTATTATTATGGTTGGTGCTATTTCATATTTATTTTAGCCATTTATTGTCTGTTTGCTTATTTATTATTGTTTAAAGCAGTTCCTTGGGCACCCCCTCTCCATATAACAGAGGTGCAGATGGATGGACAAAAGGCTCCACTCTACAGATAGAAACACTGAGTTTGGGGATGGGGTTGTGGCTCAGTGTAGAATACTTGCCTAGCAGCTGTAAGGCCCTGGGTTCAATTCTCAGCCAATTCTCAGCACCACATATAAATAAATAAATAAATAAATAAATAAAGGTTCATAGACAACTAAAAATAATTAAAAAAAAAAAAACCCAACCAAACAAACAAAACAAACAAACAAACACTGAGGTTCATAGATGGATGGCAAATAATCCAAGTTCCTCAGAACTAAGCCTGACCCCTTCCTGGGGACTTCTCATATCCTGGCTGCCTTCCTTGTGCTGTGATTTCTAAGCCCCCCTGACCCCCCACTCTGGCTTTTCTGCCAGACACTGAACAGGTGTCAGGACTAAGACAATGAGAAACAACAGAGCCTTCCCAGACTGCTGGTGGTGGTGTCCTCCAGCGTGTGGGCATGGCAGAGGAGACTCAAATGACACTCACACAAGGAAGCCAGTTGTGAAGTAGAGCTTCATAAAGCCAGGAGGACAGTTTAACGGGGTACCAGGAGGTCAGGGAGGACTTCTTCTTTTTTTTAAAATATTTATTTGTTTTAGTTGTACACAATGTCTTTATTTTTAAGTGGTGCTGAGGATGGAATCCGGGACATGCACGTGCTAGGTGAGCGCTCTACTGCTGAGCCACAACCCCACCAGCCCCAGGGAGAACTTGTTGTAGGAGGCAACCTCAGAGCTCTGATCCCAGAAATCATCAGCTTCAAAAATCAGTTACTGCCTCCAGTGACAGCTAACTCCAAGAACCAGCCTCTGACTCATTCATTTATTGAGCTCCCAGAGGTAGTCAAGCACTGCTCAAGGTCCTGGGCACAAAGCAGGCGACAAATCCCTGTTGGGATACAGGAGAGTGAGGTGGGTGGGGTGGGGAGCAGAGCAAAAGGAGGAGATCATTCTAGAAGGATAACCTGCTGGGGAAAAAAAAACTAAACAAGAGTTGGTAAGGCATAGTGCCTGGTTTCCAAACCAGACCCATAGAAACCTTTCTAATCGAGGGTGCCACCTTCTCCCCGGGCACCTTATCACCCTCTGGCAGAGGTGCATGGAGGAGGAACTTCTAGGAGTCTTGCTCATTCTGTCGCCCACCTGGCTGTTATTGAGCGCCTCCTGTATGCACCAGGAAACCTTCCGGGAATGAGAACACGCTAGGTGGGGGGTATTCCGTGTGCCCTTGGCACGTGGTTCCCCTTCCGGGCCTTAGGTCCATTTCTGTAACTAGGTCTTCGGGGTGGTTATCCAGCAGTCCCATAGGTGCCCTGACCCCCCAACCTTTCTACTTAGGGAAATATTTAGTACTGTTTTCTCAACAGCCGCCAAGGTGAGAGTGCATGGAGATGGGTATTTTTCCCCATTTTGCGGACGAGCAGGGTGAAATTCTGAAGGGAGCCAGGCACAGCACCGCGCTGCGCGGTAATCACTGTCGTTAGGAGAGTAACCCGGGGCACGCTCGCCCCCGCCCCAAATGGTCCAGAAGCTTCTGCCCCTTTAAGAACGTCCCGTGGAGCCAAGCAGGAAGGGGGCGGAGCTTGATCCCGGGACGGACGTGTATGAGGACCAATGGGCGCGGCAGTCGCGGCGGCGGCGGCCAATAGTCGCGACGGAGGCGGGGCCGGGCGCCCGAACCTGGTTCCCGAGGCGCGGCGGCCGCGGCTGGGGGCGGGGAGGGGGGCGCAGGACCCCAGGCGGGGGTCCCGGAGCCGGAGGCACGTGTCCCGGGGCGCCGGCGGGGTCGCGCCGGCCCTGGGCGCTGCCCTGGCCTGGGCGGGTCCAGAGGCCGGCGCGGTGGGGGCCGTAGCCGATGGGCGGGGCGAAGGGGCCGTGGGGGAGGCGAGCTGGGGGCGCCGGGGGTCGGTAGTGTCCTAGGGGGCGCAGCCAGGAGCTGGCGGCACGGGTAGGGGCCGCAGGGGGCGGAGGAGAGCGGGTCCCGGGGCTGTATGCGCGGACGTGCTGGGCTGGGGGCGCCCAAAGGGTGCGGGGGTCGGGGCCCCAGATTAGTGGCGTCAGACCGGCCTGGGGCGTTGGGGGCTTGGGTGGGTGGTTGACCGAGGGCCAGACCCAGGTAGGGGGCGTCCGGAGAGCGTAGAGTGTTATGGGATTGGGAGCGAGACGTCTGGGGACACCCGGGTGTTTACGGGGCGACAGAGCTGCGGTGGGGGGGCTGGCCCTGACTGGGGGTGGTGGTTGGGGGGAGGCCCATTTGTGTGGGCGCAGGGGATTGTGGGGGTGGGCGCTGGGAGGGTCTCTCAGAATGGGGCCCCGATCCCGGAAGGAGCCGGGCAGGTGAGGATTATAGAGGAGGGGATGCTGTGGGTGAGTGATGGCTTGGTCTCTCCTGAGCTTGGGGCCTGGGGGAGGGGGCCTAGCTTCGATTGGTGATAGTGCAGCCAGGGCTGGGGGCTCCCTACAGGCCTTGGGCAAGGGAGACAGGCCTGGGGCAAGGAAGAAGCTGTGGAATGCCTTGGGGGGACGGGGGTCTTTCCTACTCCGAAGGCTGCTTTGAGAGGTTGAGAAGGAGGCTGGATGGCTGGAGAAAGGTCTCCCTTGGCCGGGGGATTGGTCCCTGTTGCTCAAGGATGGCGTTAGCTTCAGGGTGTGGGAGGAAAAAGGCCTAGGTGGTTTAGGCTTGTGCTGGTGGTTGTGGGGAGGAGGATCTCTTTGGGAGATGGGACAGTTGGGAGTGCAAAGCCCTGGTAATGATTCAATAGCATAAGTGGCTCAGAGGCTATAAAAATGGCTTCCCCAAGGCCTCAGGGGCTGTCCCCATCCAAAAAACAAACAAATGAAAAACCCAGTGGCTCTTTATTGGCATTTAATCAGATAAAGCCCCAGGGTCTGGAACCCCAGGTTTCAATTCTTCCCCTGCTGTTGGCTTGCTCTGGGACCTTGGGCAAATGGCTATGCCCCACTGGGCCTCAATTTCCTTTTCTGCAGTTGGGGGGAGGGAGTTCCCTACTTCATGGGGTGTTTGTAAAGATTAAATAATAATTAGTTCTAATAATAGTTAACACTGATGCTCAGTGCTTGATGCATGGGTTGTAACAAGCCTGTGTTGTTGTTGTACCCACTGTATAGATGAGGAAACTGAGGGCCACAGTTCCTGAGTCACACAGCAGGCGATCAGCATGCAGGGAATGGGTGGTGCAGAGAACTTGAGAGGTTAGGTGGGATTCTTACCCCCTTCTGTAACCCTCCCCAGGGCCAGTTCCCGTCCCCCCCAGCAGTATGGCATCCTGTGCTGAGCCCTCGGAGCCCACTGCCCCACCGCCTTCTGGTGTCCCACCACTTGAAGACTTCGAGGTGCTGGATGGGGTTGAGGATGCAGAGGGTGAGGAAGAAGAGGAGGAAGAGGATGATGATGACCTGAGTGAGCTGCCACCTCTGGAGGACATGGGACAGTCCCCTATGGAGGAGGCTGAGCAGCCTGGGGCCCTGGCCCGAGAGTTCCTGGCTGCCATGGAGCCAGAGCCTGCCCCAGCCCCGGCTCCAGAAGAGTGGCTGGACATCCTGGGTAAGGAGCGGGCTGGTTTGGGTTGATCCACTGAGCCCAGACAGCTCAGGGTGCAGAGTGAACTTGGACCAGGCCTTCTTATCCCCTGAGCCTTGTTTCCCTGTGTCTGCTATGAGGGTTGAAAGTAACCTGGTAACTATGGTGATTGTCAGCCAATGACAACTGCTTGAGATGCTTCATGTTCGTGAACTCCATTCATTCTCACACACACACACACACCATGTGCTGTGTCTCTTTTTCCCAGAGCTGTTAACAGCGGCCCAGAGAGGCTGAGTCACCTGCCCAGAGCCACACAGCTAGCATGCTGGTTGCCAGTGGCTCCCAACCCCCACTGCATTTTTTCTGGGCAATTTTCTGACACGTGCTAGTCCCTGAAAAATGCATCCTGAGGTCAAATAGATCTGAAGAATGTCCTATTCATCCCTTTGGCTGGTTTACAGTACTCATTATTCTTCTTCTTTTTTTCTCCCTGGTGTTGGGGATTGAACCCAGGACCTCATACCTGCTAGGTACCACCGTACAACTGAACTGCACCGGTAGCCCTTTTTTATTTTGTTTTGAGACAGGGCTTACTACACTGCCTAAAGCTGGTTTTGGCATGTCCCACTCTGTCTGACTTCATTATTGTTCTTAAAATGCTTTATAACTGTGAAGAGCCATTAGCAATTATTGTTATATGTTTTAAAAAATTCTTTTTTCTAGTTGTAGATGGACACAATATCTTTATTTATTTTTATGTGGTGCTGAGGATCAAACCCAGGGCCTCACACGTGAGAGGCAAGCGCTCTACTACTGAGCTACAACCCCAGCCCTATGTTTTTTTAAGTATTTTTGTTTTAGTTGTGGTTGGACATAATACCTTTATTTATTTATTTATTTATATGTGGTGCTGAGGATCAAACCCAGCGCCTCGCATGTGCTAGGCCAGTGCTCTAACACTCATCCCCAGCCCCAGCCCAATTATTATTATATTTGGGGGAGGATTTTTTGTTTGTTTGTTTCTGTTTTGCAGTACTGGGGATGGAACCCAAGGCCTTGAATGTGCTAGGCCAGTGCTTTACCGCTGAGCTCCTGCCCAGCCCCTCATTGTCATTCTAAATGCTCAAAGAAGTCCTGCAAAGAAAGACACTTATGCTTCTCCCTCCCCCATGTGCTATTTCAAAATTCTAAAAACAAGAGAAATGTTAATAACCTGTAGAAAACATGGTGCCACTAATCCTGATATCCAATACCCTGAATGGTTATTGCTCTCGGGATAAGTGATACAGCAATACCACTGTTGATAATACCAGTGGGCTGGGGGTATGGCCCAGTGGTAAAGCACTCTGGGTTCAATCCCCACTACAGGGGGGAAAAAAATCTGCTCCCTCCAAAAACAACAGGTAACACTTGCTGAGCACTGGCTCCCCACCAGTCCTGTGTGGCACGTCACTGGGTCCTCCCAGCAGCCCTTCGCCAGTCCCTTCCCTGTTAACAGAGAGGAGAAGGGACTCTGTGAGGCAAAGACACTTGCCCAAGGTCACCCAGCCTCCCTGATGCAGTAGAGTTGGGCAAGTTGTTTCCCATGGGTGTTAGTGTGAGAGCTGGTAGCCCCCCCTTGGAGCACTAGTGTGACGCTGTCTGTTTGCGCAGCCAGACAGCCACTTTCTCTAGACAGGGACTGTGTGGCACAGGGGTGGGGGGTGGGGGGGGGTGGAGCACTTGCCTAGCATGTGGGAAGCCCTGGGTTTCACTCCCAGCACCTCAGAAAACCGAAAGAATTGGGGTTTTCATTTTCCAGACAGAAACAGCCCTTGAGGGGGTGTGGTTTGCCCCGAGGCCACCCTGGGAGAGGAGGCAGGCCTGGCTGTGACCGCCAGCCTGTCCATCATTGGAGCCCACCCACCTTAAGACCCCAGGGTCTGTTGGCTCACTGGGTCTCAGACTGAATGCTAGGTGTGTACAAGTAGGGGTGTAGCACAGAAATTTGGAATTTTCTAGAATGTTCCAGAATAAGGATGGCTTCATCAGTGTCTACAATCTTCAGGCTAGGATCCACTCAGATTTGCAAAATATTCTAGAGCAACAGAATGTGACAGGTGGTAGGCCAGGGTAGGCACTGAGTGCCTGGCCACAGACCATGCAGCCCACGTGGCCCACAGTCTCTGCCCTCGCCTCACTAGGGCTCTGTTTGGTGGATCCTGGGAGAGCTCTGAGGAAGACCCAGCTCAGGTCCCCTGCCCTCTCTCTGCTCTGTTTCCTGCTGTCTAATGTGGGTGCTGGAAGCAGTCATCTCAGCGCCTGCCGCGGGGTGACAGTGGGTGGCGGGCTCCTGAGTGCATCTGCAGGGGTGCTGAGCCTGTGCCTGTGCTCAGCTGGCGTTGGCTGTTTGGCGGTTCCTGGGATGGCCTGGGGCTTGGGCGAGACAGTGGCTGAGAGTGGACAGTGGTCTCCTCTGGAGTTAGGGGTGCATCAGGGGCTAATTTTGCTCACAAGACCTTTGCCTCTGTTTAATGTTTAAACTTGGTGCACGTAGTGCTTCAGTAGAGACGTACTCACAGCACAGCACGTGTTACAAACCAAGCAAGGGCTTGCCAGACGCCCCTGGGAGGCCCTGTGACTGCCCCATTTCATGGCTGAGTAAACTGAGGCCCAGATATCCCAAGGCTGGGATTTGAGGCGAGAGGAGGGTCTCCTTCATTGTCTCTTATGGACCTCTCTGTTTGGACCAGCTGATGTTCACTGAGCCAGTTTCCAGCACCAGCATTGTCACCCCTAAATCTGTCCTGTTGGAGCTGGGGAGGTGCCTCAGTGGCAGTGCACTTGCCCAGCATGTGCGAGGCCCTGGGTTCCATCTCAGCACCAGAAAACAGATCTGTCATGTCTAGTGTCCAGCCTCCTGGGGTCACCTGGCCTGTTGGTGGCAGAGTGGTTATCGTGTGTTTAGCTCGCACCCTCTGCAGCCTGCAGAGCTTGGTGGGGGCTAGGGGACATAGGGGTTCCGACTGAGCCACCCAATGACAGGTTCATGTCCCTGCTTCCTGGCAGGGAATGGGCTGTTGAGAAAGAAGACACTGGTCCCAGGCCCACCTGGCTCAAGCCGACCGGCCAAGGGGCAGGTGGTCACCGTGCAGCTGCAGATGTCGCTGGAGAATGGCACCCGGGTACAGGAGGAGCCAGAGCTGGTGTTCACCTTGGGCGACTGCGACGTCATCCAGGTTGGAGAGGGAGGAGCCGGGTGGGGGCAGGGTGGGCACCTTGCCAGGCTGGGCCGTACCTGAGACCCCTGGCCCTGTCCACCCCAGGCCCTGGACCTCAGTGTCCCCCTCATGGACGTGGGTGAGACGGCCATGGTCACTGCTGACTCCAAGTACTGCTACGGCCCCCAGGGCAGGTGAGCGCCACCACAAGGGTCCCGGCTGGGTGGCAGATGCTGGTGGGGCGTCCCTCGGCTCTCCCCATCTTCCTGCTGGCTTTATGGAAGAGGTGACTGAGGCTCAGGGAAGAACACCTGCTAGCCAAGTCACGCTGCTCAGGGGTGGCAAGGTGACTTCCCTGATTCACTGAGGAGGGGTGGCGATGGGCACAGCCGGAACTTGAGGCCCTTCCCTCCTGCCCCAGAGTCAACCCAGCGAGCCTGGGGTGAGGGCCGGTGCCGTTGGGTCTGAGTGCGCCCGCCTGCCCCACCTCCCCAGCAGGAGCCCCTACATCCCCCCGCACGCGGCCCTGTGCCTGGAGGTCACCCTGAAGACAGCCGTGGATGGGCCTGACCTGGAGATGCTGACAGGGCAGGAGAGGGTGGCCCTGGCCAACCGGAAGCGGGAGTGTGGCAACGCCCACTACCAGCGAGCGGACTTCGTGCTGGCCGCCAACTCCTACGACCTTGCCATCAAGGCCATCACGTCCAGCGCCAAAGGTGACCAACTGCCTTTGGGTCAGATCCCCACCACCTCCCCACGGAGGTGTTCATCCATCTCCGCTCCAGAAACCCCAGGCCCCAGCTCCTGGGCTCAGAACACTAAACCCTTCAGCCGGGGCCCTCCAGCCTTGAGGTTCCTGAGGCCAGTGGGAATGGCACAGAAGGCAGGTGGATGATGGGCGATGGCAGGTGGCATTAGTCCCTGTGCCCCTCTAACATGCCTTCCCTGAGGTGCGTGAAGCACACCCTGGGGCCTGGGTGTGGCCCTGGCCCCGACAGAGATGGGAGGGCCCAGCTCCCCACTGGCGGATGGTGGTGGACGTGGGGCCTGGGGCCTGTGGTGCACTGACCGCTGTCCTCCACAGTGGACATGACTTTTGAGGAGGAGGAGCAGCTCCTGCAGTTGAAGGTGAAGTGTCTGAACAACCTGGCCGCCTCGCAGCTGAAGCTGGACCATTACCGCGCCGCCCTGCGCTCCTGCAGCCTCGTGCTCGAGCACCAGCCCGACAACATCAAGGCGCTCTTCCGCAAGGGCAAGGTGGGCCGCGCAGCCCGAGCTCCCACCCCATGGGAAAGACGGGCACCAGCCCGCTGCGCGTTCTGGGTACAGGTGGGGGGACAGGCCTAAAGATGTACAAGGGGCATAACCTGGGTCCCGTTGATCCCTTGGCCGAGGCTAGACCTAGATCCCAGCTCTCAGGCCCCTCGCTTCTGCTCCACGGCAGCTCCTCAGGTGTGGTCCTCAGTGACTCCCGGCTCCTTAGAGCAAAAGCTGCGTCCTGGTCATGGCCCTGGGGACCCTGAGTCACCTGGTTGTCCCCTTCCTGCCAGTACCTCTGTCTCTCAGCTCCTGCTCCTCTCCATCCTGCCCAGCCTCCTCCCTGCTTGCTTCCAGGCCTACTCCTGCCCCAGGACCTTGGCCAGGCTGTGCCCTGTGCCTCAGCTCATCACACCCTAGTACCTGCCTGGGTCTCTCTGGTCTTGTTCAGGTTTATTTTGTTTTTCCTTTTGGGTGTGTATGGTCGGAGGCTGGGGGTGGGGAGAACCCAGGGCCTCACGTGTGCCAAGCAAGCGCTCTGCCGCTGAGCTGCACCAGCTCCTGTTCAGGATTTTGCTCTGATGCCACCACTTCAGGAGGCCCTCCCTGCCTGCCTCCTCCCCCTGCCCTGCCATGTCTTCATTTTTCTTGTGTCACCATCTGATAGGTAGCACATGGAGGTGTCTTGCCTGCATATCTCCACTTCTAGGAAGTGGAATATTTGGTCTCTTGCTCACTGCTGAATCTCTGTAGTCTTGCAAACCAGGCCAGGTACACAGTAGGTGCTCAGTAAATGCACTGGTTGAACATCGAGGTGAATCTGGCCTGACCTGGATTGTTGTGAGAAACCTTAACAGTCTTCCTCCGGTTGGCATTTATTGAGCACCTACTGCATGCAGAGTCTTACACGTAAATGTGGAGAGGAAGAAGATGATGGGTTTTTGTGTTTTTTTTTTTTTTGTGGTACCGGGGAATTGAACTCAGGGGCACTCGACCACTGGGCCACATCCCCAGCCCTCTTTTGTATTTTATTTGGAGACAGGGTCTCACTGAGTTGCTAAGTGCCTCGCCATTGCTGAGGCTGGCTTTGAACTCGCGATCCTCCTGTCTCAGCCTCCCAAAGTGCTGGGATTACCGGCTCTGTGTTTTTGGTTTTGTTTTTATTGTTTCCAGGGATTGAACCTAGGATGCTTAACCACTGAGCCATATCCCCAGTCTTTTCTTTTCGGGGGGCTACTGGGGATTGAACTCAGGTGGAACTTGGGGTACTCAACCACTGAGCCACGTCCCCAGCCCCATTATTTAGAGACAGGGTCTCACTGAGTTGCTTAGGGCCCCACTATTGCTGAGGCTGGCTTTGAACTCATGATCCTCCTGTCTCAGCCTCCCAAGCCTCTGGGATTACAAGCATGTGCAACCACACTTGCCCAGCCCTTTTTATATTCTTTAGAGACTGGGTCTTGCTGAATTGCTTAGGGCCTCACTAAGTTGCTGAGGCTGGCCTTGAACTTTGAATCTTCCTGCCTCAGCCTCCTGAGTCGCTGGGATTACAGGCATGTGCCACCATTCCTGGCTGCTGTCGACTGTTTTCTAATTTGGGGTGGCAGTAGGGCATCTACTGGTTGAAAGTGAAGGAAACCCTCTCAAATAGGTTCAAGCAAAAAGGAGGGATTGTTGGTTCATGAAACTGTCATGTCCACGGTAGCTGGCTTCAGGCATGGCTAGATCCAGGCATTCAAGGTGGTAAGGGGATGGCTGTGCCTTTGTGGCATGGACTTCCCTCAGGCTTCTTAACCCTCACCCCCACCCCACCTCCAGCTCCCAAAAGCTCCAGACTTTTATTCTTTCCCTCTGCAACCAGCTTCCCAGTGGTACCACACCATTCAGGCTGGATCTCATTGACCGCCTTGGGTCACATGCCTGGCCTCAAGTCATTCACTGTGGCCTGAACTTTAGAAGTGTCCAGTTGGCCTCGTAAGCCTGCTGAGGCCGTGAGGGAAGGAGGCGGTGACGTGGCACCCAGGTGTCCCGCTCCGGCTGAGCCGACACGCAGGGAGAGGAGTGGGTTTGGGGGGACAGAGGCCTGCCAGCTGGAGCGCGGGGAGCCTGAACCCGGGCTGCTGCTGGAGACGGGACAGGTCAGGTGGCCGGGAGCTCAGCAGGACTCGGTCCCTGAAAGGAGAGCAAGGCCTGCATGGGTCCCAGGCATGCCGCCCTGTCCCCGCAGGTGCTGGCTCAGCAAGGCGAGTACAGCGAGGCCATTCCCATCCTGAGGGCAGCCCTGAAGCTGGAACCTTCCAACAAGGTGCGCAGCACAGGGGTGTCCGGGGGCTTGCTCTGTGGGGCTCTCTGGGAAGTCTTTCCTGCAGTCTGCCGTGAGTTTTCCTTGCGTGGCTCTGGTGTTCCCGTGTGGGCAGGGGATGGGCAGCTAAGGCCCCTGGCCAGCTTGCTGAGTCCCGTGACCCCACGTGGACAGTCTGGACTCGTGCTGCCGGCGCTGGCCAGGGCCTGTGTCCTTGGCCTTCTTCCCAGAGCCTTCCTCTGGCTGTCTGCTCTGCACCATCCACCCCGTTCCTCTGGACGACGGGGACAGCAGCCCCCGCTTGGTGAAGCCCAGAGTGGGCAGGCAGAAGCCCCACGTCCCGGGGGTCCTGGCCCACAGCAGCCGGCAGACCCTGCGAGGCAGCGCGGCGGCGGCGCTGTCTGGGTGGCTGCCCCAGCCCGTGCCGCCCTGCCCACGTCCCTTCCCATAGACGATCCATGCGGAGCTGTCGAAGCTGGTGAAGAAGCACGCGGCCCAGCGCAGCACCGAGACGGCCCTCTACCGGAAAATGCTGGGCAACCCCAGCCGGCTGCCAGCCAAGTGTCCCGGCAAGGGCGCCTGGGTGAGCGGTGCCCGCGGGCACAGGACCCTGAGGTGGGGCTGTGGCGACAGGCAGGGCACGTCAGGCAGAGGGAGGGACACAAAGTTCTCTGCACCCGGGCTGTGCTGGGAGAAGCGGGGCGCAGAGGCCCAGCCCCCCGTTGACGGCACCGAGTTGGAAGGTGGAGCTGGGGCTGAGGGCTCTGGGTGGGGGAGGGGCTCCACCTGGAGAGAAAGAGGCGTCCTGGAGGAGGGGACTTGGGGCTTGGGTTTTGGTGTGTGGGTAGGAGTACATTTGCAAAGGCGTGGCCAGCAGGGATTTGCCAGGAGGCCTGTTTGGACCATGGTGGGAGCAGAGGCCCAGGAAGCCAGTCGTGGCTGCCCTCCGCCATCGTGGTCATCCTCTCCCCTTTATTCACAGTCCATCCCCTGGAAGTGGCTGTTTGGGGCGACTGCCGTTGCTCTGGGGGGCGTGGCGCTCTCTGTGGTCATCGCTGCCAGGAACTGATGGACCAGGTGGCTGTCACCCCCTCTGCACACCGTGGACCCCACCCTGCACTCCTAACCCCCCGGCTCCCCGTCCACTGTCCTCTGTGGCCTAGCCCTCTCCTCTGGGTCGGGGGCAACAAGGATTGGGGGTCACGAAACCCAGAGAGCAGGAGGGACTGAGGCCCACAGGAGGCAGCGAGGTGCAGTCCAGAGGGAGGGGCCTCGTCCCTGCAGACCAGTTCTGGCCCTCCCCACCCCTGCCCCTTGGGGCCTGGTCTCGCCTGGGGCCGGCCTCAGTTTCTCCTCCTCTGTAGGCCTGGGGGCAGCCCGCCCCCGCCCAGTCCCCACCTGATCGCCAGCCCTTCCTACCCCCGCCTGCCGCCCTCTGTCCAGGCTCCCCCACAGTGAAATAAAGCCTCCCACCCCGCACTGCGGGCCTCCAGAGCCTCTTTTTTTTTTTTTTTTTTTTTTTTTTTTTTATATTTTATTAGTTGTAGGTGGACACAGTAACTTTATTTTATTTATGTGGTGCTGAGGATCGAACCCAGGGCCTCACACATACGAGACAAGTGCTCTACCACTGAGCTACCACCACAGCCCCTCCAGAGCCTCTTTTCATTGTGGCTTGGGCCTGTGGTTCACCCAGGGTCACACGGCACCGTGGGCTGGTGGAGCCAGGCTAGAGTCCGGGTATCCCCTGGGGCCCCACAGACCCGCTTTATGGAGGGAGAAACGGCCTGGAGAGCGGGTGACGGAGCAGGTGGTACCGTGTCTGGGCTCTCTGGGACTGCACACCCAGCTCCGCCTGTCACCCAGCCTGTGAGCCTCTGTCCCTCAGGGTCAGGGACCCAGCAGGCCCTGACACGAGGCTGCTGTGTGGGTTCTGAGGGTCACCCCTTGGTTCAGTAGATGTGCTGCAGGTGCTGGGGTCCTGGCCTCAAAAGAGCTGGGTGAGGAGCTGGGGTGTTAGCATTTTTTTTTTTTTTTTTTTTTTTTTTTGGTACCGGGGATTGAACTCAGCGGCACTAGACCACTGGGCCACATCCCCAGCCCTCTTTTGTATTTTATTAGAGACAGGGTCTCACTGAGTTGCTAAGTGCCTCACCATTGCTGAGGCTGGCTTTGAACTCGCGATCCTCCTGCCTCAGCCTCCCAAAGTGCTGGGATTACAGGCGTGCGCCACCGCACCCGGCTGGAGCTGGGGTGTTAGAATCCTTGCCTTGCACGTGTGAGGCCCTGGATTTCATCCCCAGCACTAAAAAAAGAGTGTGTACATACCTGAGTAAGGCCCAAAGGGGTGTGGCTGGGGATCCAGGAAGGCCTCTCCCAGGTAGTGCAGTGCAGTGGGACCTCAGTGGCCACAGGGGTATGCTCGTGCAGCCGGCCGACAGCCCTGATCATGCAGCATCATGATCTGTGCAAAGGCCCTGGGGCAGGATCAGGCCAACATGTTGGAGGTTGGTGAGGGTGGGTAGTCGGCAATGCTGGATTGTGCAGGGCTCCCGGGGCAGGAGCTACCTCCAGTCCCACTAGACTCTCCCCACCACCTGGGACTGGAAACACCTCCTATGAGTGCCCATCATGACAGCCTGGGTGGGTAGAGCTGGTGTGGGGCCTCACAGCTCATTACTGTGGCTCTTCCTGCTGCTCCAGGCTGCCTTCAGGAATGAGGGGATTCCCAAAAGGAGACCTCCACTGGTATCTTGTGACACTTGTCACCTCACAGGACCTGAGTCTGTGCCCTGCCTGTTTCCAGGCCCCTTCTCTCTGACACCAGGATGGCTGTGGGGGGCAGAAGGCCACAGGTGGCTTGAGCCTGTGCATCCTCTCCAGCGTCAGTCCCCTTTGTCATCTCTGTCCTCTGGAAGGGGCCTTCCCTGGAGCAGGGGCAGGGGCTGCAGTTACCTCAGAGCACCCTGCTCGTCTCATTCACCCTGACCTGGCCAGTGCCCAGCTCTCAGGCACAGGCTGGGCAGCCTGTGTGGTGGCCCGCTGATCCCGGATGGCTGGGGTGACCTTCCAGCTGGCCCCATGTGACCATCACTGCTGCCATCCCCAAGTGCTGGCCACGTGCTAGAGAAGCCTCAGTACTGGGTTCCCTGTTCTTTGACCACTTTTGTACATTTTGGGGACAAGTCCTTTGTCACAGAAGGGATTGTGAATTGTTTTCTCACTTTGTGGCTCACTTTTAATTATATCTCCCAAAAAGCAGATGTTTAAAATTACAGTGAAGTTCAGTTTTTCAGGTTTGGTTTTCCTTGGGCTTCCTGTGTAGGCATTGTTTGCTGAGCCCAAGTTTGCAAAGATTTTCCAGATTTGTGTGTGTGCATGTGTGTGGTGTGTGTGGTGCTGGGTATGGAACTGCAGGCCTTGCACATGCTAGGCAAGTGCTATACCTCTAGCCTCACCCCTGCCCTTAGATTTTCTTCTAAACATCAGTCTCAGTCCATTTGCTGCTTCTAAAACAACATACCTGAGACCAGAACATATATAAAGCAGGGAGGTTTAGCTCCCGGTTCTGGAGGCTGGGGAGTCCAAGAGCATGCTGCTGGCATCCAGCAAGGGCCCTTTGCATGACAACTGGCGCTGGATGTTGCATGAGGAGGCAGCAGACCTGCCAACTCCAGTCTCTTTCTTAAAAAGCAATAGGCAGGGGCTAGGGTTGTGGCTCAGTGGCAGAGCGCTTGCCTCCCATGTGCACGGCCTGGGTTCGATCCTCAGCACCACGTAAACATAAATGCATTGTGTACAACTAAAAGTAAATAAATAAATATTAAAAAAAAAAAAAAAGCAATAGGCAGGGGGCCCCATGCCCATGACCCCACCTAATCCTAGCTACTTCCCAAAGGGCCCCATGCATCAATGTATGAACTTGGGGATTATTTCTAGCATTTCACTGTGGGGGACACTTCAAGATGTTACAACATCTTTTTTCTTTTCTTGTGGTGCTGGGGATCAAACCCAGGACCTTATGCATGCAAGGCAAGCACTGTACCAACTGAGCTATATCCCCAGCCCCTGCAACATCTTGTGGCTTTAGATTTTAGTTTCAGCCTATGATTTACTTTGAGTTCACATTCTGTTTTTGTTTGCAGTGCCAGGGCTGGAACTCAGGGCCTTGTGCATGCTAGGCAAGCGCTCTGCTGCTGAGCCTCATCCCAATCCCTGAGTAATGTTTGTGGTATGAGTTTAGGGTTGAGGTTGTTGTCTATAGGGCTGTCCATTTGTGATACGCGCACACACACACACACACACACCTCAATATATATCTTGTGTAGATGGACAAATACATATGCGTGTGTGTGTGTGTGTGTGTGTGTGTGTGTAAATGTACATAATACTTTCATTATTTTATGTGGTGCTGAGGATTGAACCCAGTGCCTCACACATGCTAGGCAAGTGCTCTCCCACTGAGCTACAGCCCCAGCCCCTGTCCATTTGTTCTTGAAAGGTCTATGGGGAAGACTTTGTTTCCCCTAGCTTGTGACTGTGGTAGTTTTGTCAACATCAGCTGACCATCTGGGCATGGTAGCATGCTCCTGTAATCCTAGCAACTCTGGAGGCTGAGGCAGGAGGATTACCAGTTCGAGACCAGCCTCAGCAACTTAGCCAGACCCTGTCTCAAAAAACAAAACAAACACACACACACACACACACACACACACACACAAAAAAAAAAAAAGAAAGAAAGAAAGAAAGAAAGAAAGAAAGAAAGAAAAGAAAAAGAAAAAAGAGCCGGTGTGGTGGTATGGAGGTGGGGTCTCACTATGTTTCCCAGTCTGGTCTTTTTTTTTTTTTTGGTATTGGGGATTGAACTCAGGGGTACTCGACCACTAGGCCACATCCCCAGCCCTTTTTTTTTTTTTTTTTTTTTTTTTTTTTTTTGTGTGGTACCGGGGATTGAACTCAGGGGCACTCGACCACTGGGTCACATCCCCAGACCTTTTTTTTGGGTCTCATGAGTTGCTAAGTGCCTCGCCGTTGCTGAGGCTGGCTTTGAACTCGCGA
Organism: Tamias sibiricus; assembly: GCA_025594165.1. Taxonomy (NCBI): domain Eukaryota; kingdom Metazoa; phylum Chordata; class Mammalia; order Rodentia; family Sciuridae; genus Tamias; species Tamias sibiricus. The sequence goes on along the minus strand of CM046673.1, from coordinate 17,172,486 downwards.
CAAAGTGCTGGGATTACAGGCGTGCGCCACTCCCAGCCCTTTTTTGTAGAGACTTATTAGAGACAGGGTCTCACTGAATTGCTAAGTGCCTCGCCATTGCTGAGGCTGGCTTTGAACTCAGGATCCTCCTGCCTTAGCCTCCCAAGTGCTGGGAGTATAGGCGTGCACCACCATGCCCGGCTTCAGCCCTTTTTTTGTATTTAATTTAGAGACAGGGTCTGGCCGAGTTGCTTAGGGCCTTGCTAAATTGGTGAGGCTGTCTTTGAACTTGTGATCCTCCTACCTCAGCCTCCTGAGCTGCTGGGATTACAGGTGTGTGCCACAGAGTCTGGTGTCCAAGCTGATCTTGAACTTGTGGGTGTAAGGGACCCTCCTGCATGCCACCTCCTGAGTAACAGAACTACAGGTGTGCGCCACCACACCTGGCTCAAGGCTGTTACTGCTGTTGTCTTTTCCCAGTTGAATCCACAGTGGTTCAGAGAGCCAGCTGGCCAGCGGCTGCCTAGGGACTCCTCCCATGCTCTCATCCACTTAGCAGCCTGCTTGTCTCCACCCTCCCAACCTTGGTTACAGAGCTCCTGTGCCCCAGCTGCCCCGTCCCTGCCCTTCTGTGACCCTCCAGAGCCAGGTAGCCCCACCAACTCCAATATTGACCCGCCCCAGCTCTCCAGATAAACAGCTGGGCACAGACAGTGGACTTTTAGGTCAGCACGCATGGCTGTCAGCAGTGGCATCCCCCCAGGCTGATTCCAGGGGAAGGTGGTGGACACAGAGCTCCGTACTCACACAGGCTGGAGTGGTGATCTCCACAGCACTGTGGGAGCCCCTGTGGCTTCTTTAAGCCTCAGTCTCCCCATCCGTGGAATGGGTTGACAGCTGTGTCATGAGCATTACATGAGATCATTTATTCACTCTATATATATATATATATATATATTTTTTTTTTTGGTACCAGAGATTGAACTCAGGGGCACTCAACCACCGAGCCACATCCCCAGCCCTATTCTGGTTTTTTTTTTTTTTTTTTTTTTTTTTTTTTTTTGGGTACCGGGGATTGAACTCAGGGGTACTCGACCACTGGGCCACATCCCCAGCCCTTTTTTGTATTTTATTTAGAGACAGGGTTTCACTGAGTTGCTTAGTGCCTCCCTGTTGCTGAGGCTGGCTTTGAACTCGCGATCCTTCTGCCTCATGAGCTGTTGGGATTACAGGTGTGTGCCACAGCGTCCGGCTTCAATATCTATATATATACACACGCAGACATATATACATATAATTTTAAAAAATATTTTAGTTGTCAATGGACCTTTTTAAAAATATTTTTTTTAGTTGTAGATGGACACAATACCTTTATTTTATTTTTATGTGGTGCTGAGGATCAAACCCAGTGCCCTCCACATGTGAGGCAAGCACTCTACCACTGAGCTACCCCAGTCCCTCAATGGACCTTTATTTTATTTTTATGTGGTGCTGAGAATCAACCCAGTGCCCCACACATGCCAGGCAAGTGCTCTACCACTGAGCCATAACCTCACTCATTTACTGAGCATCTTTACTCCATGCCAGGGGCTATGATGGGGAATTTTTTTTTTTTTTTTTTTTTTTTTTTTTTTTGGGTACCAGGGATTGAACTCAGGGGCACTCGACCACTGGGCCACATCCCCAGCCCTTTTTTGTATTTTATTAGAGACAGGGTCTCCCTGAGTTACTAAGTGCCTCGCCATTGCTGAGGCTGGCTTTGAACTCGCGATCCTCCTGCCTCAGCCTCCCAAAGTGCTGGGATTACAGGCGTGCGCCACCGCGCCCGGCAGGGATTTTTTTTTTTTATTTTTATTTTTTGGTACCAGGGATTAAACCACTGAGCTTCACCCCCCAGCCCTTTTTATATTTTATTTTGAGACACGGTCTCGCTAAGTGACTGAGTCTGGCTTTGAACTTACGATCCTCCTGCCTCAGCTTCCGGAGTCACTGGGATTACAGGTGTGCACCACCGAGCCCACTTTATTTCATTTTAAAAAAAAATATTTATTTATTTACTTTAGTTGTACACAATGCAATGCATTTATGTTTACGTGGTGCTGAGGATCGAACCCGGGCCGCGCACGTGCGAGGCGAGCACTCTGCCGCTGAGCCACAACCCCAGCCCCTGTTTCATTTTTAAAAAAATAATTTTTATTTATTTATTTTTATGTGGTGCTGAGGATTGAACCTAGGACCTCACGCGTGAGAGGCAAGAGCTCTACCACTGAGTAGTTACAACCCCAGCCCTTTATTTCATTTTTTGATGTTGGGAATCGAATGAAGGGCCTAGAACATTCTAAGAAGTTGCTCTACCATTGAGCTAATCCCCAATCCTTCCTGTGTACTTTATTTTCTATTATTATTTTTTGGTACTGGGGATTGAACACCCAGGTGTGGTTTTCCACTGACCTGCCAAGGCTGGCCTCCTGCCTCAGGCTCCTGGGTATCTGGGATTACAGGTGCGTGCCACCACACCTGACTCCTCTGATATACATTAAAAATCATCTCTGGGGCTGGGGTTGTGGCTCAGCAGCAGAGTGCTCACCTCGCACGTGCGCAGCCCGGGTTCGATCCTCAGCACCACGAAAACATAAATGGATTCCATTGTGTACAACTAAAGTAAATAAATAAATATTTTAAAAAAATCATCTCTATATTACTTACAATACCTCCTACACTGTAAGTAACTGCTGGGTGAATAGTCATTGTACTGTATTGTTTAAGGATTTTTTTTTTTTTTTTGTACCGGGGATTGAACTCAGGTGCACGCGACCACTGGGCCACATCCCCAGCCCTTTTTTGTATTTTATTAGAGACAGGGTCTCACTGAGTTGCTAAGTGCCTTGCCACTGCTGAGGCTGGTTTTGAACTCTGAGCCTCCTGCCTCAGCCTCCCAAGTGCTGGGATTACAGGCATGTACCACCGCGCCTGGCTGTTTAAGGATTCTTGGTAAGAAAAAATCCTGCCTGTGTTCAGTCCAGATACAATGGTTATCTTCCCAAATATTTTCAATCCATGGTTGGTTAAATTTTGGGGTATGGAACCTGGGGATATGGGAGGCTGACTATATAAAGAGGGACCCTGGCTGTGGAGGCAGGCTGGAGAGTAATGAAGAGGGCTCTGGATCAGAAAGATTCCAAGCTTAAGTCCCAGCTTGTCTGCTGCCTCACCCCTCTGAGCCTCGGTTTCTCCATTTGTAAGCGAGGATATTAATGACAAATATCTGAAAAGGATGCTGAGAATGCAGCAGTGCCTTGCGGGTGAGCAGCGAGGGTCAGGGGTAAATGAATGAAGGTGTTGGTCTGCTGTGGGGCGGGAGGAGGAGACACAGACTAAGGAGGTCTCCTGGGAAGAGCAGAGAGGTCCTTGATCTTCGTCTTCCTCACTCACCTCAAAATCTTCATCCCAGCTGGGCAAGGTGGTGCACGCCTGTAATCCCAGCTGCTTGGGAGGCTGAGGCAGGAGGATCCCACGTTCAAAGCCAGCCTCAGCAACTTAGCGAGGCACTTAGCAACTCAGTGAGACCCTGTCTCTAAATAAAAATACAAAAGTGGGCTGGGGATGTGGCTCAGTGGTGGAGTGACCCCTTGGTGATAGATAGGCTTGGGCCGATGGGCCACCTCTCCCATGGGAATTTCCATGAGGAGCAACCAACCTGGTTTCATTTTCCCCAGGCAGGAGCCAATCAGCTTAAAGGTTGCTCTGTTCCTGAGGCAGGAGCCAATTGGCTTAAAGGTCACTCTGTTCCCTGGGCAGGAGCCCTGGCTTAAAGGTCCCCCTATTCGCTGGGAAAAGAACCAATAGCGGTAGGGGTCGCTCTGGTACACCCCCCACCAGAAATCCCTATGTGAATTTCCTGCCTTCCCGGAGCTCAGACACAAGGCTCATCCCTGCTGAGAGGAAGCAGCAGCTGCAACAGCTCCAAACTCACCCTCTCCAGCCTGATGGCAGCTGCCCAGCAGACAGCTCCAGAGACCACAGCCTGCAAGACCAGGCACCGACCCTCCGTCCATACCTCGCACACTCCCCTCTCCCTGACTCCTCTCTTCCCGTACACTTCTTCTACCTCTGACCATCCATAAAGGCTGGTGAATAAATCTCTTGGCTGCACGGTTGTCTCCGGTGTGATTTATGCCCTTCACTTGGTAAAAAAAAAAAAAAAAAAACAACCACACACACACAAAAAAAATCATCCTATAAAGCAATGGAAAGGGGGGCCAGGGTTGTGGCTCAGGGGTAGAGCGCTCGCCTAGCACACATGAGGCACTGGGTTTGATCCTCAGCACCATGTAAAAATAAATAAATAAAATAAAGGCATTGTGACCATCTACAACTAAATAAAATATTTTTTAAAAATGAAACAAACTGCCGGGCGCGGTGGCGCACGCCTGTAATCCCAGCACTTTGGGAGGCTGAGACAGGAGGATCGTGAGTTCAAAGCCAGCCTCAGCAATGGCGAGGCACTTAGCAACTCAGTGAGACCCTGTCTCTAAATAAAATACAAAAAAGGGCTGGGGATGTGGCCCAGTGGTCAAGTGCCCCTGAGTTCAATCCCTGGTACCAAAAAAAAAAAAAAAAAAAAAATGAAACAAACCCAAAAACACCCCAAAAATTTCATCCTGGATCCACCCGCTGTGACCAGTAAAATGACATGGAAAAACCCCCAAGAGGTTTCCACAGGCTGAGAGACTGGGAGTCCAGGAGGTTCTTACTCCGTGCCCTGGACGGGCCACGGCTGGTCTCTTGCTCCAGCTGCCTATAAACATGAAATGAGAGATGGAGAAAAAACGGTGTAGACCTGTGGGAAACAAACACTTCCTCAAAAGGTCATATGGCCCAGCAAACCTATTTCCAGGTTTATTATTAAAAGAAAAGAAAACACCCATCTACACAAAAAACATGTATGTTTGGACTGGGGGTACAGCTCAGTGGTAGAGCTCTTGTCTAGTGTGCATAAGACCCTGGGTTCCATCTCCAGCCCTGCAAAACAAAACTAAGCTAAAAAACAGAAACAAAACCAAACAAAAACAAAAAAACCCCTGTTATATTAATGGTCAAGAGGCACAATTCAGGGGCTGGGGTTGTGACTCAGTGGTAGAGCACTCGCCTAGCACACGTGCAGCCCGGGTTTGATCCCCAGCATCATGTAAAAATAAATAAATAAATAAATAAAGGCATTGTGTACAATTAAAGCAAATAAATTGATGTTTAAAAAATAAAAGAGAGGGCTGGGATTGTGGCTCAGCGGTAGAGCGCTCGCCTAGCACGTGCGCGGCCCGGGTTCGATCCTCAGCACCACGTACAAATAAACGCATTGTGTACAACTAAAAGCAAATAAATAAACATTAAAAAAAAAAAAAAAAATAAAAGAGAGCTGGGCGCGGTGACACACGCCTGTAATCCCAGCACTTGGGAGGCTGAGGCAGGAGGATTGCAAGTTCAAAGCCAGCCTTAGCAATGGCGAGGCACTTAACAACTCATTGAGACCCTGTCTCTAATAAAATACAAAAAAAAAGGGCTGGGGATATAGCCCTGTGGTTGAGCACCCCTGAGTTCAATCCCTGGTACCAAAAAAAAAAAAAAAAAAAAAAAAAAAAAAAAGGCACAATTCATAATAGTGAAACAAAGAGAAGAAGCAGCCCAAATGTTCCTCAAAGGATGAGTGGATAAACAAAAAGGGTAGGTTCATACAATGGAATATTATTCAGTTGTTAAAAAGGAATGAAACACTGCCTGTTGTTGTGGTGCACGCTTATAATCCCAGTGGTTTGGGAAACTGAGGCAGGAGGATTGAGAGTTCAAAGCCAGCCTCAGCAAAAGTGAGGCACTAAGCAACTCAGTGAGACCCTGTCTCTAGAGAAAATACAAAATAGGGCTGGGGATGTGGCCCAATGGTTGAGTGCCCCTGAGTTCAATTCCCAGAACTCCCTCCAGACCCCCGAAAAAGGTATAAAGCGTTGATAGATGCTTTGAAGTTAAGGAACCTTGAAAGCATAATGAAGGAAATAAGTCAGACACAGCGGGCCACCTGGTGTATGATGCCATTGATATGAAATCCCCAGAACAGAAGACAAAGTAGATTAGTGGTTGGCAGTGGTCTGGAAGGGAAATTGGGAGTGACTGCTAATGGGGAAGGCTAATCCCAGCTTTTTTTTTCTACTGGGGATTGAACTCAGAGGCACTTGACCTCTGGGCCACATCCCCAGTCCTTTTTTGTATTTTATTTAGAGACAGGGTCTCACTGAGTTGCCAAGTGCCTTGCCATTGCTGAGGCTGGCTTTGAACTCGTGATCCTCCTGCCTCAGCCTCCCAAGTGCTGGGATTACAGGCATGCGCCACCGCACCTGGCTTTAACCCCAGCTTTTGAGGGGTATGAATATGTGCTGGAAGCAGACACTGATAATAGTTTGCAAATATCTTGAATGTTCTAAATGCCACTGGGTTGTACTTCTTTTTTTTTTTTTTAATATTTATTTATTTACTTTAGTTGTACACAATGCAATGCATTTATGTTTACGTGGTGCTGAGGATCGAACCCGGGCCGTGCACATGTGAGGTGAGCGCTCTGCCGCTGAGCCACAACCCCAGCCCCTGTACTTCTTCTTTTTTTTTTTTTTTTTTTTTTAATATTTGTTTATTTGCTTTTAGTTATACACAAATGCGTTTATTTGTACGTGGTGCTGGGGATCGAACCCGGGTCGCGCACGTGCTAGGCGAGCGCTCTACCGCTGAGCCACAATCCCAGCCCCTGTACTTCTTTTTTTAATGGTGAAAAGAAATTCTAGATTTATTTTGTCCCTTTCGTTGGTGCTTAATTATAGGTAACAGTGGGATTTGTTGTTATGTATTCATACATGCACTCAATGTAACAGTATAATTTGGCTGATTTCATTCCCCAGTACCTCCCTTACCCTTCCCTCCTCCCTACCTGTGTCCCCTTCCTCTACTCTCTTTTGTTTTCATGAGAACCACCCCCACCCCCACACATTTTTCCCCTTTTTCCTCTCTAGCTCCCATATATGAGAAAACATAGCACCTTGACTTTTCAAGTTTGGATTATGTCACTTAGCATGATGTTCTCTAGTTCCATCAATTTACCAGCAAATGACATAATTTCATTCTTCTTTATAACTGAATAAAACTCAATGGTGTGTCTACACAATTCTTTTTATCTACTCATCTGTTGAGGGACACCTAGGCTGGTACCATCCTTTGGCTACTGTGAAGGGTGCTGCTGTAAACATGGGTACACAGGTATTGCTCTAGTATAATGACTTTAATTCTTTAGGATAAATACCGAGGGAGGGATGATATAGCTAGGTCATATGATGGTTTCACTTCTAATCTTCTGAGGAAATTTCTTTCTTTCTTTTTTTTTTTTTTTTTTGTGTGGTGTTGGGGATTGAACCCAAGGCCTTGTGCATGAGAGGCAAGCATTCTACCAACTGAGCTATATCCCCAGCCCTGAGGAAGCTTCTTACTGATTTCTTTTTTTTTTTTTTTTTTTTTTTTTTTTTGGTACCAGGGATTGAACTCAGGGGCAATCGACCACTGGGCCACATCCCCAGCCCTTTTTGTATTTTATTTAGAGACAGGGTCTCACTGAGTTGCTGAGCGCCTCGCCACTGCTGAGGCTGGCTTTGAACTCGCGATCCTCCTGCCTCAGCCTCCCAAAGTGCTGGGATTACAGGCGTGCGCCACCGCGCCCGGCCTTCTTACTGATTTCTATTGTGGTTGTGCTGATTTACAATCCCACCAACAGTGTAAAATTTTCCCCACATCTTCACCAGCATTTATCCTTATTTGTATTCTTTTTCTTTCTTTTTGCAGTACTGAGGATTGAACCCAAGGCCGCTTTACCACTGAGCCACATCTCCAGCACTTTTTATTTTATTTTTTAAATGTTGAGACAGGGTCTCCTTAAGTTGCTGAGAGGGTCTTGCTACATTGTTGAGGCTGGCCTTGAACTTGAGATACTCTTGCCTCTATCTCCCAGGTCATTGGGATGCCAGGCATGTGCCACCATGCCTGGCTTGTTATTTGTAGTTTTCTTTTTTTTTTTTTTTTTTTTTGGAACCAGGAATTGAACTGAGGGGCATTCGACCACTAGGCCACATTCCCAGCCCTTTTTTGTATTTTATTAGAGACAGGGTCTCACTGAGTTGCTAAGTGCCTCGCCACAGCTGAGGCTGGCTTTGAACTCGTGATCCTCCTGCCTCAGCCTCCCAAGTGCTGGGATTACAGGCGTGCGCCAGCACGCCCGGCTTGTTATTTGTAGTTTTGATGGCTGCCGTTCTACCTGGATTGAGATGAAATCTCAGTGTAGTTTTTTTTTTTTCTCTCTTTTTTAATATCTTTATTTATACATGGAGCTGAAGATTGAACCCAGTGCCTCACAGGCTCTACCACTGAGCCATAGCCCCAGCCCTCTCAGTGTAGTTTTGATTTGCATTTCCCTAATTGCTAATAATGTTGAACATTTTTTATTCATGTATTTTCTGGGCATTTTTACTTCTTCTTCTTCTTTTTTTTAGTTGTAGATGGACACTATATCTTTGTTTTATTTATTTATTTTTATGTGGTGTGGAAGATCGAACTCAGTGCCTCACACGTGCCTCACACTGAGCCTCGACCCCAGCCCCCATTTGTACTTGTTTTGAGAAGTGTCTATTTAGTTCATTATCCCATTTACTGATTGGATTATTATTATTTGGGGGGTGTTAAGTTTTTTGTGCTCTCTATATTCTGAATATTAATTCTCCAGCAGAAGAGTAGCTAGCAAATATTTTCCAGTATCCTGTGGACTCTCTCTTCCTGCTTTTAATTATTTCCTTTGATTGTACAGTTTTTAAATTTTATATTATCCCCATTTCCTTTGATTGTACAGTTTTTTTAATTTTATATTATCCCATTTATTAATTCTTGGTATTATTTCCTGAGCTTCAGGAGTCCAATGGAGGAAGTTGTTGCCTGCACTTCCATGTTTGGGTGTTGACCCTATGTTTTCTTCTACCAGTTGCAAAGTTTCTGATCTAATTTCTAGGTCTTTGATTTGTTGTGAGTTGATTTTTGTGCAGGGTGAAAAATAAGAATCTAGTCTCATTCTTTTTTTTTTTTTTTTTTTTTTTTTTTTGGTACCGGGGATTGAACTCAGGGGCACTCGACCACTGGGTCACATCCCCAGCCCTTTTTAGTAATTTATTAGAGACAGGGTCTCACTGAGTTGCTAAGTGCCTCACCATTGCTGAGGCTGGCTTTGAACTCGCGATCCTCCTGCCTTAGCCTCCCAAAGTGCTGGGATTACAGGCGTGCGCCACCGCGCCCGGCTTATAGTCTCATTCTTGTACATATGGATAGTCAGCTTTCCCAGCAACATTTATTAAAAAGACTGTCTTCTCTCCAATGTATGTTTTTGGTGCTTTGTTAAGAATCAGATGACTCTGTGTGGGTTTATCTTTGTGTTTTCTCTTCATTCTATGTTTTTGTCTGTTCTTATGCCAGTACCATGCAATTTTTATTACTAGAGCTCTGTCATATAATTTGAAGTCAGGTATTGTGATGATTCCACCATTTTTTTTTTTAATATTTATTTATTTGCTTTAGTTGTACACAATGCAATGCATTTATGTTTACGTGGTGCTGAGGATCGAACCCGGGCCGCACACGTGCTAGGCAAGCACTCTACCGCTGAGCCACAATCCCAGCCCCGATTCCACCATTTTTAAAAATATTTATTTATTTGCTTTTAGTTGTACACAATGCGTTTATTTTTATGTGGTGCTGAGGATTGAACCCGGGCCTCACGTGCTAGGTGAGCGCTCTACCGCTGAGCCACATCCCCAGCCCCTCCACCATTGTTTTTATGGCGTGGAATTGCTTTGGCTGTCCAATTTGGGGATGTGTAGTTCAATGGTAGGGTGCTTGGCTAGCATGTGTGTGGTGTTGGGTTCAATCCCTGAGTGGGGGTTGGGAGGGACTGCTTTGGCCATTCTGGATTTTTTTATTCTTCCAAATGAACTGCAGGACTATTTTTTCTAAAAGTTCTGTAAGGAACATCATTGTATTCTGGTGGGGATTGCATTGAATCTGTAGACTGCTTTTGATAACATGGCCATTTTTTTTTTTTTTTTTTGGTACCGGGGATTGAACTCAGCGGCACTAGACCACTGGGCCACATCCCCAGCCCTTTTTTTGTATTTTATTAGAGACAGGGTCTCACTGAGTTGCTAAGTGCCTCGCCATTGCTGAGGCTGGCTTTGAACTCGCGATCCTCCTGACTCAGCCTCCCAAAGTGCTGGGATTACAGGCGTGCGCCACCGCGCCCCGGCTGGCCATTTTAACTATAATTCTGCTCATCTATAAACACAAGAAGTGTTTCCATCTTTTTTCTAGTGTCTTCCTCAATTTCTTCAGTGCTATAATTTTCATTGTTAGGGGGTCTTTTACTTTCCTGGTTAGATTTATTGTTAGAATTTAGGCAAAGTTTCTTACGCAGGGAATGCCATTTTAATAAAAGGGAAGTTTATTAGGGGCCACGCGTGGAAGGGGGAGAAAAAGAGAAAATGGGGAACGGACGGGAACAGGGGCAAGCGCGAACAGAGAGCAATTTCAGTCCGGGGGTGGCTTAAATAGAGTGGGGGGTCAGAGAGCCCCCCTGGAGTGAGTCCTTGCCTTATAGGCTAGCAGAGGTCAGGAGGTAGTGGCCAGGGAACCTGCTGGTCACAAAGCACCTGGGGAGGTGTGGCCTTCTGCCTGGAGGCGCAGCTTCTTGCCTGGACTCCAACATTCCCCCCTTTTTGATTTCTTAGGAAGCGGGGCGTCGTGTTTCAATCTGGCTGCTTCAGAGCTGAAGTGGGGCGACGTGGGGTAGTTTTGAGGGGGGAGATGTGGGCAGGCAGGTCCAGCTGGAGGGTGGAAAAAATTTCCAGGAGATAGGCGTGGAAAAGATGAATCTGTCCAGTTATGGGATGGATGAAGTTCCTTTGAAGCCATAGGACGGTGAGGGTGTCAAACCAGGCTTTTGAAGAAAGTCACTGAAGGAGTCAGCCGGAGAGCATGTAGAAATTGTGGGTCTTGCGAGTTTGCAGGTAACACTATTATGGAAGCAACAAAGGGAAAGAAGGTGAGATGGATTATTGTCCATAGGCCTGTGTTCCACCAGGTGGGACTTAAGGTGAAGAAGCCAATGGAGAGTGCGAAGCACATCACAATGAACATCAGGTGGCAGCATAAGGGCAGGACTCAGTTGGGCGCCAAAATGTTAGAATTTATTAGGACAAGAAGTTACTCCGGAACGCCATGGTAGAAAGGGATGGTTTTATTTGGGGTACCACATGGCGTGGTAGGGGACAAAAGGACAAGGGAAAGGGAAGGGAGGACAAGGACAGGAACAAGCACGAACAGAGAGCGATTTTAGTCCGGGGGTGGCTTAAATAGAGTGGGGGGTCAGAGAGCCCCCCTGGAGTGAGTCCTTGCCTTATAGGCTAGCAGAGGTCAGGAGGTAGTGGCCAGGGAACCTGCTGGTCACAAAGCACCTGGGGAGGTGTGGCCTTCTGCCTGGAGGCGCAGCTTCTTGCCTGGACTCCAACATTTATTCCTAGAGTTTCTTTCTTCAGGCTCTCGTGAATGGAATTTTTCCTAATTTCTTTTCAGCAAATTCATTATTGGTGTACTGGCATGTTATTGGTCTTTATATATTGACTTTGTGGAGTGGAATTGTACATGTTAAATGGATGACTATTTTTTAATATAAAACACCTTAGGTCTGGGGGTTCAGTCCATAGTACAGCATTTGCCTGACATGTTCCCGGCCCTGGAAGCAATGATCAGGAAAGAAAAAGAAAAAAAAAAATCAAGATTAAAAAAAAATTTTTAAAAACTTACATACCAAATTACACTTTATATGTTTATCTTTTTTATTTTCTGCTGAGAAATAGAGCTGGACTCCACCATTGCTCAGGGCGATGTTGTATTTTATCGCTTTAAAGTCTACTCTTTTCATAAGCAAAGTTTAGAGGATCCCTCTTCTTCCAACCCTCTATTAGCTTCAGGTCCTCGAATCCCAGCAGCCCACCTTAAGGGAAGACGCATTAGGAGAACCCAGCGTCCATAGCGCGACTTGTTTTCATAGCCACGCCCACCAACCTGGCCAGCCTCGGGCCCCGCCTCCCACGTGTTTTGCGCTGGCCGGGTCCCCTCCACGCCCTCGCTGCGGCTCCCAACAGAAGCCAAAGACGGAAGACAGACGAGATCTCATAAATAATGCATCATGTCAGAGGCCGGGCGTGGGGGTGAGAGGGAGGCGGGGTTTCGAGGCGCCCGGTGGAGACAGTTCGTGAATAATACATATGGAGGTGGGGCCTGGAGGGGTGCGCGTGTGTCAAGGCGGAGTTCGTGCACGGAAGTGGCCTCCTCTAGGGTCTGGAGAGGTGGGGTCTTCAGCATATTATGAATATGCAGAACGTTGGGGCGGAGACTGTGTACCTTGTGGTGCTCGTAGAGGGCGTTGCCATCTCTGTCTCATGAATAATGCAGCACGTCAGCGAAGTGTGCGACAGCGACTGTTGGCTTCATGGGCTCCTGTGGGGCGTGTCTAGCCGCATCTCATGAATAATGTAGCGCGTCAGCGGGCGGCGGGGCGGGGCGTGGCCGCCGCGCCGGCGCTGGAGCCGGGAAGGGGGGGGCGGGGGAGCGATGGTCGCAAGATGGCGGCGCTGAAGGAGGCTCGGAGCTACGGGCTGTCGTGCGGGCGGGGTGTGAGCGACGGCAGCAAGGTGTCTGTGTTCCACGTGAAGCTCACCGACAGTTCCCTGAAGGCCTTCGAGAGCTACCGCGCCAGCCAGGTGAGCGGCGTGGGGTCCGGTGCGACGTCGGGGACGTCGGGGCGCGGGCTGGCCTCGCGCGCCCCTCAGCGCGGCGCCCTGGCCGGGGAGCGCGGGGTCCAGGTTGTTGCTGGCAGGTCCCTGGGCCAGCGGTGTCCCCGGCAGGCACCATCCGGGAGCCCGGGGAACCGCTGTCCTCCTAGGTGCTACTAGGCGACACCGGTGGACAGTCCGTGGCGGCCGAGGGGCCGGAACTTGGCCGGGCGGGGCGTCAATGTTGGGACCTGGAGGCGTCCGGGGCCTTTCCTGGCCCCCTGGGCACCTGGGCAGGAACTGGAATTAGCACCTGGTGGTGAAGGGGAGGGGGACGGTGCTCTTTTGGCCCGGTGTGGTGGTGGGGACCTGGGCTTCTCTGTCTGGACACCTGGAGGGGCATTTGGTTGGGGGTGACTGGTATGTCTTCCTGGGAACCAGCTTTTCTGTCTGTGTCCCTGGCAGGGTGGGTCAGGGGGCGCTGCTGTCCGGGCACCTGTGGGGGCCTGTTCCATCGAGGTGGAAGGTTGTGTCTGTACATGGGGCCTGTGTTTGGGGTTTTCCGATGAGGTCCCTCAGGTTGGGCTCTCTTGATTCTTGGAAAGGGGTAGTTTGGGCAGAAACGGACAGCTTATTTCCTGCCCTCCCACACCCACCCTAGGTGACCCTGTCTCTTTGGATACCTTTGGAGGATGAAAATGTTGGTGGAGGCTGTGATGTTTTCCTGAAGGCAGTTGTGGTGGGGTTGGCCGGCCATGGTATCTTTCTCAGGCCCGTGGTGAACCTGGAAGGAGGCTCTGGCCACCACACCTGGTGGTTAATTCTCAAAACTTCTCTGGCCAATTTGGGTCCATCCGGGGAAGTTTGGAGTCTTTCACTTCTGCCACCTGGCTGGGGAGTGGGGAGACTGCTGGGCACCTTCTTTCAGGCCTAACTTTGGGGCTCATTTGGAGTCCTGATCAGAATTCTGCCTCTTCCCATTTCTGTTTCTGTTGAGATCGAAGTTGCAGATCCCCCAGTGATTAGGATCTGAGAGAGAGGAAGGAGCACTTTACCTCTTTTCCTGGAAAGTGAGGACTATAAGGCAGCTGAGGTTGTGAGGGGATGTCTGTCTCAGGTTCAGGGAGGCCCTGTGTGTGTGTTTGTGTATAATGACGATGGGGGGGCCTCGGGCGGGTGAGGAGAGAGTAACTAGGAAGGAATGTGGCTTTCTTCCTGCCCCAGACTTGTTCAGCACCATTAGCTAAGCAGGGAATTTCTTACTCTGTTTCGTGTTCCCTCCCCTGTCCTGGAGCCCACACCTCCTTTGCTTCTTTCAGCAGTTTCCTTCCTGTCCTTGTTTCAGTTTTCCCCTTCTTAGAACGGGGATTTCATCTTTTTGGAAGAGCTAGTTCTACCCTTGTCAAAAGGATTCCCCAAGACGAGGCTAAGGCGCCCCTACAGGTGAGAAGGAGAAGTTAGTAATGGTTTCAGGAGGTGGCAGTGGCTGCCCAGTGACCAGCTTGGGCCATTCTTCCTGGTGAAATTGCTGTCTGGAGTCTTTTCATCTGTGTGGGTCTTCCCCCACACCCCTGCCTGCGGTACCAGGGATTTAAGCCAGGGATGCTCTATAATTGAGCTATTATCCTGAGCACTTTATTTTATTTTTGAGACAGGCTCTCCCTGAGTTGCCCAGGCTGGCCTCGAACTTTCAATCCTTCTGCCTCAGCTTCCTGAGTAGCTGGGATTATAGGTGTGCACCACCACCTTGCCCGGCTCCCCTGGGCAATTCTGACTTGTCCTGCAGGAAGGCGGGTTTTCCCAGAAACAGCTGGGGGAGAGGGCATGAGTCATGTAAATAAGGTGGACTTGGTACCTGGTTGCAGCGGACTTCTGGGATCCTGGGACCAAGAGCCCCGCCTTCTCTCCAAAGCTGCCCTCACTTGCTCCAGAACCCTGTCAGGAAGGCTTTCCTGTGCCTCCGCCTCATGCCATCATGCTGCTATTTTTAATTTCGGGTATAGGTTACATCCCCTAACTAAGCTGGGTCTTCCTTGTGTGTGAAGGCTCAGTTAACTGCAGACTGTTAAGCTTGTTCCGTCTGGGGCCCAGCTGTTTACAGTAGTGTGTTGACCAACCAGGAGGGTTCCCTCAGAAAACTCTTTAAGCCATCTAGGGCAACTTGATTGGAGGGGTTAAATTTTGGGGAGATCCAAACTTGTGTTTTACTTGAAAGATCACTGGTCACTTAAATGGCATGGAAGCTTTTGTATTTAATATTACCCTTTGGGCAGTATAGTGGACTGAGCTAAGACCAGAGTAGCTCCTATGCTTTTTGTGGCACTGGTGGCAGGAAGAGCCTTAATTTAGCTGGTTTTGGATGGTGGGCATGGGGAAGGCAACTTAAAGAACTTGATATTGGTTGTTAACAAAACCTCAGGTGCCCATCTCTGTCAACCAGCAGCCAGGATTTACTGTTCTCTAGTGCTGTGGCTATATGGTTTGCCAATAGCAATTTGTGGACTGGGTTTTATTTTTTTTGTTTTTTGATTCTGGGAGTGGAACACCAAGCCTTATGCATGCTAGGCAAGCACCCTACCACTGAGCTGCATCCCCTGCCCCTATTTTAACTTTTTATTTTATTTAATATTTTTATTTATTTGCTTTAGTTGTACACAATGCGTTTTATTGAATACATTTTATTTGTATGTGGTGCTGAGGATCGGACCCGGGTTGCCCACGCGCTAGGCAAGCGCTCCACCACTGAGCCACAATCCCAGCCCCCTATTTTAACTTTTTAATTGCAAAAGCACTTTTACATATTCAGGTGTGGCAGGGACCAGAAAGGAACTTGCTGTGGAACTTTCTCTGCCTCTCTCCAGGAACTGTTCATCCTAGCCCTTGGAGCAGCCCTGTGTAGGATCTACCACGGTTTCTTTCCCCAGAAGGGTCTGAAGTCTGAGCTGCTCTTATGCAGGCCTGGTGGCCAGCCAGGTAGAGATCTAGCAATGTATGTAACTGCTGGTCCTCCCGACCCATTTTGGACTTGGTAAAATTTCTCTTGATCATAAAATCCTGAGTGGTTCTGAGGCTACCATTCCTTTGTATTTCTTTTTTGGCTTTGCTGGGCTATTTCCAGGACAGCAGAGAGAGGAAGTGGGATACAACTCATCCTTCCAGAATATGTTACTGCCTACTCAGAAGTGTCCCCTGGTGACCCTGAGGAATTGACCCACCCAGGGACATCTCCCCGGTTGTATTTTGTCATTGGGGGAATTGAGTGGTCTCTGTGGCAAGGTGACCTCCTTGGTGGAGGGGAGCATATTCAGGAATAATTGAGGGCCCACGCAGGGTCGTCAAGGATGGAGATCAAAGCTGTCTGGGTTTGAATCTTGGCCCTGCCTGCCTCATGAGGCCTTGGGCAAGTGAATTCCTGACCCATCCCAGCTCCAGATCCTTCTGCTCAGAACCATGATTCAGTATTTGACCCCCATTCCAAGCTCCAGATCCTTCTCTCGGGCCCTAGCACACCCCTGAGCTCCCTTGAACTCTCAGCTCTTGGCACTTCTTCTCAGAGCTGTCTCCTGCTTCTGGGCCCTCATGGAGATTCATGCAGAGCAGGTTGGAGATGAGCTGGGTTCACTCCTCTCACCCAATTTGATGGAGTGCCTGGTCAGCACAGGGCCACTGCTCAGGGGCTAGACACCCACAGGAACTAAGATATATGCCTTGGGCTGGGGTTGTGGCTCAGCGGTAGAGTGCTCGCCTAGCACGTGCACGGCCCGGGTTCGATCTTCAGTACCACATACAAATAAATGCATTGTGTACAACTAAAGCAAATAAATAAATATTAAAAAAAGATATATGCCTTGTGTTAGCAGCAATATTCTAGAATTATCAAGAGATAGATAATAGGGGCAGGGCTGTAGCTCAATGGTAGAACGCTTGCCTATCACATGTGAGGCACTGGGTTCGATCCTCAGCAGCGCATAAAAATAAAACAAAATAAAGAAATTCTGTCCATCTACAACTACAAAAAAAAAAAATAGTAATAAACAGAGCCACATAGCAATCAGCAAGAAAGATTCATCAGTGGTCAGTGCTAGAAAGCAAATAAAATGGGGCGAAATGCTGGTGAGAGACCCTGGGTGGGCATAGGCGATGACACAGAGTTGAGTGTGGATGGAGAGTCCCAGGCGCTGGTGTGCACAGGCTCTTGGAGACAGGACCTGGTAAAGGGGGCTGCAAGGTGCTATCCAGGTGTGAAGGAGCACCAGGTTCCAGGGGCCTACAGCCAGTGTCCCACAGCCATTCTGGAAGACCCCAGTGCCGTGCTAGGGACTGCTGCATGCTACTAAGTAGGCGGACTGCTTGGGTGTCAACCTGGGCACTGGTGGCAGGAGGAGCCTTCATGTAGTCTGTATTCCCTTTGCACAGTGTGGAGGCCCAGGAGGCCAGGCTTGTCTCTCCCTTCCTGGGTGGTGCCCGCTTGCTCCTAAGCAGGGAAGCACTCCATCCTGCTGTTAGATGAGGCCTTCATTAAGGAATCCTAGGGTGGTCCTTCCTGACGGTGCCTGGCCAGGCCCCCATGAGACCTTCCTGTGGTGCACATCATCTCCACAGCCGTGGGGGACAGGCTAGCTTATGGTTCCTGCTTTATGTTAGGGTCATGTCAGGCTCTGAGGCAGGCCCGCTTGCTTGAGGGTACCCCACTGTCCTCATGTCTCAGCTGCCTCTTCGGTGCCCTAACCACAGTCTTATTTGGGGTTGGGGGTTGGGGCGGTGTTGAGCCATAGGGAACATAGGTCTGAAGGGAGTCATACTGTGGGCCCAAGTTCTAGTTAAACACCAGCATTTTGACCCCCCACCCGCTGCAGAGGCCCCAAACATTGATGACATGAGTGGCTGTGCATAATTTCTTCTTCTTTTTTTTTTTTTTTTGGTACCAGGGATTGAACTCAGGGGCACTCGACCACTGGGTCATATCCCCAGCCCTTTTTTGTATTTTATCAGAGGCAGGGTCTCACTGAGTTGCTAAGTGCCTCGCCATTGCTGAGGCTGGCTTTGAACTCACGATCCTTCTGCCTCAGCCTCCCAAGTGCTGGGATTACAAGCGTGTGCCACTGCACCCAGCTTTGTGCATAATTTCTGTAGTCACTGTTCTGAGCCCTGTTCCTGGAGAAAAACAAAAAGTGATAGGTGACCACCTGCATCTGTGGCGTATGCCCCTCCCCCCTGCCAGCACTGGCTGTGCTGCCTTGAGTCAATTCATTTTGTCCTGTCAGGGCCATGACGTGAGTAGTTCCTGTTTCCCAGGTGAGGAAACAGGCAGGCAGTGGCTTAGAAGGTTGAGTCACCTCACAGGACCTCCCAGCTGGGAAGTAGCTGAGAACCCAGGCTTCATGGCGTGAGGCCCTGGCCAGGCTGGATGGGCTGGGTGGAGGGCTGGCACAGGGCATCAGGAGCATGGCAGCCTTGTACCTCCAGCTTGCTGGGACACTGGGTTCGATTTGCTTGTGTGTTTCCAGGTGGGTTCTAGCTGATTCTGGGTGGGGTGAGCTCCTCCCCCAAGGTGCTGCTAGAGGATGGAGCCAGCCTAAGGCTGCCGTTGGCTGTCTCTGCAGGAGATGGGCTGGGGGTGCGAGAGAGACTAGGAGGCTGAGCTCAGCCTGGCCGCTGCGACCCTTGACCAGGCTTCCGGCTGCCTGGCTGTGGCCACGGTGACTGTGTGTAAACAGTAGGCTGCTCACGGAAACCCACCCTCTGTTGACTCATCAGGAGGCCAGAGTTCATCACCCTTCAAGCAGTTTTGACATCACACCAGAATTGTGACATCTCCAGGAGACCTTGAGGGAGGAACCAGCCAACTTGAAAAACAAGACAGCTTTTCCACTCTGTGTGGCTCAGGCCAGAAACGCATGAGACCCCAGCTTTCAGAATCTGGCCTCAGGGACAGCAGCCCTGCTTGATGTGGCCCAGCAGGGGACAGACTGATGAGTAATACTATGCCTGCAGGATTTGGCCTCTTCTTTTGTTTTTAGGGCCTCACTCTTGGGACTCTGCCTTTATGACTTACCTTGTCCTGTTTTCTCCTTGGTCTGTGAATTGTACAGCTGGGCTTTGTGTGATCTCATCTCTGCAGCCAGCCACATAGTCTGAAGGGACACTTAGAACAGTGACCCCAAATGACCTCTGATCTGTAGGTGCTTGAATGATAGACAGTGATGACAGGCAGATATGTTGTCACTTTTTTTTTGAATATTATTTGCTTTTAGTCGTACACAATGTGTTTATTTTTACTTGGTGCTGAGGATCAAACCCAGGCCGTGCACATGCTAGGCGAGCACTCTACCGCTGAGCTACAACCCCAGCCCATGTTGTCACTTTTTAATTAAAAGAAGCAAAAGAGAAAAAAGAAAACCGGTGACCAAGTAAACCATCCCAAGGGAGACTGTTCCACTGAATGAAAGTGTCATAGACTTGTTTCCACATGAAGTGGCCATGCACACTGGGACCCAGTGCTCATTATATGCTCCAGGACTGGATACCTCCCTGGCCAAGTGGAGACGCAGCTCCTGGCTGAGTCACCCAGGTTTGAGGGACTGTGACTCCCAGCCCCTCGGGAGGGATAGGTTCTCAAGTCCAGGTGAAGTTTGTGGAATCACTGAACTGCAAGTCACACATGCTGGGTGTGGTGGTGCACACCTGTAATCTCAGTGACTCTGGAGGCTGAGGCAGGAGGATTACAAGTATAAGGGTAACCTTGGCAACTTAGTGAGACCCTGTGTCCAAAAACAACAACAAAACACATAAAAGCCACATATGTGAAAGCTTTCTTAATTTTTTTTTACTTTTAAGCTGTAGTTGGATACAATACCTTTATTTTATTTTTTAAAAATATTTATTTATTTGTTTTAGTTGTACACAATGCCTTTATTTTTACTTGCTGCTGAGGATCGAACCCGGCTGCGCACGTGCTAGGCGAGCACTCTACCGCTGAGCCACAACCCCAGCCCGCTTTTTCCTTTTTACTGGATAAATAGTCTAGTTCAGCATAGAAGAGTTGCAAAAAAAGCCTAAAGTACTGCTCCTGTTGCCCCAGGCAAGTGCCATGGCATCTCAGCTCCTTTCTCTGTCCTCTTCTGTCTTGTACTGAGTTGTCACGATGATAGGCTCATGTGATTTTGTCTCTTTCCCCCAATAGAGAAATTTTTTTTTGTCTTCAAACTTAGTGTGTGTGTGTTGCTGGACATGGAATCCATGGCCTCACAAATGCTAGAGAAGTGTTCTACCTCTAAGCTACACCTCTAGCTTCCCCCCCTTTTTTTTTTTTTTTTTTTTTTGGTACCAGGGATTGAACTCAGCAGCACTCAACCACTGGGCCACATCCCCAGCCCTTTTTTGTATTTTATTTAGACACAGGGTCTCACTGAGTTGCTAAGTGCCTCGCCATTGCTGAGGCTGGCTTTGAACTCGTGATCCTCCTGCCTCAGCCTCCCAAAGTGCTGGGATTACAGGCGTGCGCCACCGCACTAGCTCCCTTTTTAATTTATTTTTTCCTTTTCAAGACTGGGTCTTGCTGTGTTGCCCAGGCTGGCTTCAACTCCTGGGTTCGAACGATCTTTCTACTTCAGCTTCCCAAGTACCTGGAACCACAGGCACGTGCTACTATGCCCTGCCCAAACTTTACTTTTTGTTTGTTTTTGTCTTTGTGGTGCTGCAAACTCAACCTATGGCCTCACACATTTGGCAGGTGCTCTACCAGTGAGCTATAGCCCCAGCACCCTAAACTTTACTTTTTTTTTTTTTTTTTTTTTTTTTGGTACTGGAGATTGAACCCAGGGGTGCTCTACCACTGAGCTACATTTTTTTTTTTTTTTTTTTTTTTTTTACAGGGTCTTGCTAAGTTGCTTAGGGCCTTGCTAAGTTTCTGAGACTGGCTCAAACTTGAGATCCTCCTGCCTCAGCTTCCTAAGTTGCTGGGTTTATAAGCATGCACCACTACACCTGGCCCAAATTTTACTTTTTTGTTTTTGGTATTGGGGATTGAACTCAAGGGCACTTGACCACTGGGCCACATCCCCAGGCCCCCCCCCCCCTTTTTTTTTAGGTACTGGGGATTGAACTCAGGGGCACTCGACCACTGGGCCACATCCCCAGCCTGTTTTTGTATTTTATTTAGAGACAGGGTCTCACTGAGTTGCTAAGTGCCTCGCCATTGCTGAGGCTGGCTTTGAACTCGTGATCCTCCTGCCTCAGCCTCCCAAGTGCTGGGATTACAGGCGTGCACCACCGCGCCCGGCTCCAAATTTTGCTTTTTAATGGCTATATCTTCCACACAGTTTGGACCCTAAGAGGTCACTATTCGTAGATCACTTGTATGTCCCAAGCATTCTGGATGCTGGGACAGGCTGCTTCGTTTCCTGAGGTGGAGGTGCACAGAGGCACTGAATTGTGGCCAGGGGCAGCCCTGGGGAGGTCCTGGCACAATCAGAGGCCTGGCATGCCTGCACATCCCTAAGTGGAGTTGGGAGGCTGTGATTGCTGTGCATTTGCTTCCAGGATGTGTTCTGGCTCTGGTGGGGGTGGCGGGGGGTGGCTTTGTGGTCAGGAAGGGCCAGGTGGGAGGCAGAGAGGCTGGAGGAGGCTGTGGTTCTGAGGGCCTGAGCTGGGATGGTGCCTGGGGACTGGGTAAGGGTTCAGATGTGGGAGGCATTTGGGAAGTCACCTGTATCTGGTTGGAGGAGGTGGACTATTCTTTCTTTTTCTCTTTCTTCTTCTTCTTCTTCTTTTTTTTTTTTTTTTTTTTTTTTTTTTTTGTGTTGGGGATTGAACCCAGGGACTTGTGCATACGAGGCAAGCACTCTACCAACTAAGCTATATCCCCAGCCTGGAGGTGGACATTTCTAATGTTCGCTTATGCTGACTATGTGGTAGAAGGTCTTGAAATAGTCTGCTTTATTGTGATGTTTGAGCTGGGGTTATCAGTGAGAGAAGTGGGGTTCATGCAGGACTGGAGGACATGCTGATGGTAGGTCTGGAGTGGTTGCCTTTGTTCCAGAGTGTGGATATCCTGAGATTCTTCCAGGTGTCCTCATATGTGCAATTTGAAGGTGGATTTGAACAAATATGGCCAGTCTGGAAGCCAGCAGCCTTTGTGTCCTGGTTCTTAGATTGCATTTTTTGCTGAGGGGCAGTTGGACACCAGGTTTCCCATATTGCACTGGTGTTGACTAGCCCAGAGGCAGTTACTGGACTGTGGGTGCACAGGACAGTGTCGCCAAGGTCTTAGGCTGGATGGAGGGTTTGCCTTTTGACATAGTACCCAGGTCACCATGAGTCAGCCTTGCAGGTAGAGCCTTGCAGGTGGGTGAGTGATGTACGTCACCAGGTGCAGGGGAAGACCAAGGGGAGGCCTTAGTGGCCCTCTTGTCGCTGCTTCCCATGGGCTTATGTGTCTCTCTCACAGGCTGCCCGGAGCAGCTCAGCCTGCCTTGGAGCTTTTTTTTTTTTTTTTTTTTTTAATATTTATTTATTTGCTTTAGTTGTACACAATGCCTTTATTTGTATGTGGTGCTGAGGATCGAACCCGGGCCGCCCACGTGCTAGGCAAGTGCTCTACCACTGAGCCACAACCCCAGCCCTGCCTTGGAGCTTTTGAGAAACTAAGGCGCTGCTGGTGATGAAAGCCCCGGGTTAATCCTGCTCTCTTCACATGGAGAGACCAGGCCTCAGCTGGGTGGTCCCTTCCTTTAGTGTGTTCTTCCCCAGGTCACTGCTCTTGCTGGCCCTGTGACTCTTCTAAATACTTAGGAAAAGTGTCATAATAAGTAGGCATTTTCCTCGAAGGATGTTGGGAGTCACATTTTGGGGTGAGTGAGATTGGCTTTAGTTCCTACTGACAGTCTGGTTGCAGGTGACAAAGACCCTAACCACAGCTACCGTGGGATGGGGGATGCTGGTGCCCATGCTGGAGGTGAACTTGGCTGGCTTCAGGTCACATCTGAAGGAGAGTCTTAAGCAGGGTCACCTGGAACCAGCTGAGAGGCAGGGGCATGGACAGCCCTTTATTGACTCTGCAGTGGGTGTGAAGAGGAGTGAGTGGAGAGGACGGTGACAGTGTGCCCTGTTTCTGTAAGGACAGCATGTGGAGCCCAGTCCTAGGATGCAGGTGTGTTTAAATAGAGAAGGTGAAGATGTACCTTGGGGGCTGGGGTTGTGGCTCAGTGGCAGAGCGCTTGCCTCACACGTGCGCGGCCCAGGTTCGATCCTCAGCACCATATATAAACATAAATGCATTGCATTGTGTACAACTAAAGTAAATAAATAAATATTTAAAAAAATAAAAAAAGATGTACCTTGGGTGTCCTGGAGAACCTGTGGGGAGGGGAGAAGGGTAACTTGGCCTTGGCCCCTGCTATCTCTTGAGCCTGCCTGAGCAGGACACCCAACCAGCCAAAGGCCCTGAAGATTTCAGGAATGGACAGGGCCCACCTAAGGCCACACAGCTCATTTGGGAGCAAAATCTGCTTATATGAGTTTAGCTCTTTGTATCCCATGTGGAATTAAAAGATAACTGTTGTGCTGGGCACAATGGCACATGCCTATAAATCCCAGCTAGGAGGCTGAGGCAGAAGCCTCCTAAGTTTGAGGCCAGCCTCACCAATTTAGTGAGACCCTGTCTCAAAATAAAATAAAAAATGGAAAGGGCTAGGGATGTAGCTCAGTGGTCAAGGTCAGTCCCCAGTACTATATCCCCAGTACCACACACACACAAAGATCACTCCTATCTTGGGCATGGTATCCCATGCCTGGAATCCTAGCAATTTGGGGGGCTGAGGCAGGAGGATCACAAGTTTGAGACCAGCCTCAGCAACTTAGTGAGGCTCTGAGCAACTTGGTGAGACCCTGTCCCAAAATAAATGAATAAATAAATAAGGGCTAGAATGTAGCTCAGTGATAAAATGCCCCTGGGTTCAATTCCCACTAACTGCCCCCCACACCTGAAAAAAAAGATGGAAAAAGATAGCTGTTAGGATGAATGGGGTGTGGCTCAATGGTAGAGCACTTGCCTGGCATGTACAGGGTCCTGGGTTCCATCCCAGCAGTGTAGAGGGGGAAAAGATAACAGTTATGGGGGCTGGGGTTGTGGCTCAGTGGTAGAGTGCTCACCTAGTACATGTGAGGCACTGGGTTCCATCCTCAGCACCATATAAAAATAAAATAAAGGTATTGTGTTCACCTACAACTAAAAAATATGTTTAAAAAGAAAAAAGAAGAAGATAATACTGTGGAAGATGGGCTTTCTTCCTGGAAGGAAGCAATCTGGATACTTTAAAGGTCAGGCGCTGCCCACTGGGGAACACCTGGCAGTCTGGCCTTTGCCCCTGCTCCTGTCCTTGGCCTGACCCTGAGGCCCTTGCTGAAGGTGGGTGGGAGGGAGCAGGAGCAGTGAGGTTATCCCGGGATCCTGTGGGTAGAAGCCACCTACAGACTGCTGGGAGGAGCAGGGCCTCTAACCAGGGGAGGTGAGTGCCTGTGCACGTGTGTGTGCATGTGTCAGCCACCATATGTGACCTGCACTCTCCCTGGAAACATGGGGTCAGCCCCTTAGTCCAGGCTAGGCTGATCTGAGGGGGCCTCTGGGCTGACAGGTGGGGGCAGCCACCCATCCACACTGTCCTTCCTGGTGGGGGTGGTGACTGCTGGGACCCAGAGGGCTCAGGATGGTCTCCTCTACTGGCCAGTGTAGATGGGGAGGTTACCCCCTCCCCTTTTTTTTTTTTTTTTTTTTTAACTTTTGGGAGAAATTCGGCTTCCTGCTGTGGACCTGGGGGCGTCTCTCCTCCCCTCATCCAGAGGGAGTGATTTCAGGGTCCCAGAGTGGGATCATAACTGTAGCACCAGGGCAGCCTGAGTGGCAGGTGTAGTCTCCTCTCCAGACAGGGCCACTGAGGGTAAGGAGCCCAAGAGGTTCCTCCTGCGCTTGTCCACTCCAACATTTCATTCCCAAGACCAGGACTGTGTCTCCCACTTCCTGTTTCCTCATGGCTGAGCGGTAGAGTTGAAGGGGCCGGAGGAAGCTGTGGCCTACAGCATGGGACTGATGCCCAGTGACCCCTCGCCCTGCTTGCTCTCAGCCCTCCTGTCCTCGCATCTCTGTGGGGAAGATCCTCTGTCATTTCTGAGCAAGGAGCTCAGACACAGCTTGTACAGCATTGCTGCTGTAACTGCCCCAGAACCAGGGCTCGGTGTGCTTGCTGCCGTGCGGGCTGAGCAGGGCTGGCTGTGGGCGCTGACAACGCGGACTGTTGTCAACCTTTCCAGTGTCAACCGTAGTCCTAGGGGAAGGGCCCAGTCAAGCCCACCACTGTCTTTGTAAATACAGTTTTACTGGGACAGAGCTGCTCACTCGGGACAGCCCCATAAAGCCTGAACCA
Source organism: Tamias sibiricus (assembly GCA_025594165.1). Lineage (NCBI taxonomy): Eukaryota > Metazoa > Chordata > Mammalia > Rodentia > Sciuridae > Tamias > Tamias sibiricus. The sequence continues at coordinate 17,147,192 of CM046673.1, read as the reverse complement.
GAACTCGCTCAGACAAAGCTTGTTGGTGGTTGGTCTGGAGTGTTAGCCCCTGTGCTGAGCCTGCACCCCTGAGAGGCCTTGCTGTTGTCCAGGGCCAGACTGAAACTTTGGGTCTCTTTGTTCTGGCCCCTTCATTTCATCAGCAGGAAGTGTAGGTGATGACTAGCCATGGTCCTGTTGTCAGCAAAGATGAAGAAAGGCTAGGTGTGATGGCGCACTCCTGTAATCCCAACTACTTGGAAGACTGAGGCTGGAGAATTACAAGTTCAAGGCCAACCTCAGCAACTTAGCCAGGTCCTGTCTCAAAAGAAAAGGGGCTATAGCAATGTAGCTCAGTGGTAGAGCGCCCCTGGGTTCAATCTGATGTCCTGCAAAAAAACAAAATAAAAGATGAGGTCAGACCTGGAGCCCAAGGGTGTCTGCTCTGGGACCCACCACCCTCCTGGCTGCCACCCCCACTTGGATCTCCTGAAGACTCAAAATGCTTCCCGCCCTGAGCGCCACTCCCATGGCTTTCCTGGAGCTTTTCTCAGGTTCAGCAACAAGCCTGGCATAGCTTCCAGTGCTACTGGCCTTTTTATTTGTGACCTGTTTGTGACCTTTGGAATAAAAAAACAAAGCACAGTCATGCACAGCCTGGATGGGAAGGGCCAATGTGCATGTCCCTTGTGGAGTTGGGATCAGCTACAGCATAGAGGAAGCCTCGGCCTCTGTGTCCCCTCCACTCCTGGGGATGTAGGTTCCATGTCTTTGCCTTGGAGTGGATCGTGGGGCCTATAACTGGTTCTAGTTGAGCCCTGACCACAGTCCCTTGTCCCTTCAGCTTCTGCTCTATGGTCATACTGTGGGGCTGGTGTCCGTCACAGATACCTCACCTTGGACTGAGGGTGGTCTCAGGGAGCCTTCTAGAGCTTTCTCAGCTTGGGGCAAGCGCTATCTGTAGATCAGATTCCATGCAAGATACCAGTGGCCTGAAAGGCCCAGAGAAGGGCTTCCGGGTAGGTCTCCCTGGCGAGGGGCTGGTGTGGGTTTCTGCGATCTGTCAGCAGAAGCAGCCTGGTTTTCTCTTTATCTTCTGATGTTGTCTCTCCCTTCAGAATGGGTGTGGCAGTTGAACTGCACAGGCCAGGCAAGGGGCTTCTCAGGGAGACGTCTGAGGGCAGGGGCAGGTCTCAGCTAGAAGAGTGTGTTCCTTCCTTTCCTGGTGGCACTATTTTTGGAGTTGGACGCTCACCGATGTCTGCTTGTTCCAGGGAAATGTGCTCATCTCGCAGTGCATCTGGCGAGTGGGAGGGGACAAACAGTGCTGGCGGCCTGTGTCCAGCTCATCCCTAGTCTGCTCTGGGGCCAGGATGAGGCGCGTTGGGTCCCTTTCCTAGGCACAAGGTCTCACTGGTGAGTCCTTTGTGTAGGGCCACACAACCAAGCCCATGATCTATGAATGGCTCCTTCTCGTGGGCCAGCTTTTCACAAACAGGAAGTGAGCTGTGTTAAGAAGGATTCTGCTGAGGTGTCTGGAGGGATTGATGAGGTGTGGCCCCGACTCTCCCTGTGCTTACCCTTCCTGTCATAGCATCTCTGAGCTTAGGAGGGCAGCGGATTCCCAGCTGAGCAGGGTCTGCCAGAGTTCACGGATGCAAGGTAAAGTTCACCGGCTATGGAGTAGAAGTGTGTGCCCATGCAACCCCACAAAGGCAGAGGCATGGAATGTTTCCTCCTGGCTGGGGTGACCTGTAGGGTCTGGGCCCTGGAGTCCCACCTCTGATGGCAGCTTGTCCTGGGAGCCTCAGAACGCCCTGCCTTTTGCCTTTCCTCTTCCTGTTCTCTTTCATGTGAATTAATTGAAGCCTGGCTGTTTTGGGGTGGGTGACAGGAGTGGCCAGTGAGAGCTGGCCGCAGACTGTTGGTGTAGTTCTTGGTCAAGGTGTTCAAGAGGTAAGCCACATGCTGTGGGCACGGCTGTCCCTCAGCAGTGCCTCATGCCCAGGTGTTTGCATTGGGGTGGAGGCATCCACTGAGTGGGAGAAGCTGAGGGTGTCACAGGCAGGTCACCAGAGGGTGTGGAAAACAGGGCTCAGGCCTAGGGCAGTGCCAGCAGGGCCAGCATCACATTGACCACACTGGGACTGGGCCTGAACCAGTCTGCAGACCAGGCGGGCTTACTGCAGCATGGTCTGGGAATTGGGGGCAGCATCCTGGGCACATGGTGGCGGAGGCTGCCCTTCATCCTGTGGCCACATGGACACCCAGGGCTCAGAGGGAGGCCAGGCAGCAGGCCAGGCACAGAGCTTCCAAGTGGTGGAGCTGGTGTCCTGATGACAGCTAGGGCCGGGAAAAGGGACAGGCTGCCTCATTCTCCTTGCTGGTGTTAAAAACATACAGAGGCTGGGCACAGGGTGGCAGTGCCTACCTGTGTAGTGGTGCCACCCTCTGGGCCTCAGTTCCCCCTCCTGCAGTGTGCAGTCATTGTGGGCAGCCAGTGCCTGTGGCCCAGTGGTGTGGTCAAGGTCCTGAATCCTACCCCTTTGGGCACAAGGCCTCCCTTCTCCTCCATGGCATGTTTGTGGGTTCAGGGAGCTGCACCCCAAAGTGGCTTATAGGGCGTCTGGCACATGAGGCTCCCTTTCCCTACTCCGCTGTGTCTGGGCACAAACAACTCTGCTGGACTCCTTCCTGCCCGTGTCCCTGCTTTCCTGTACCTGTTAGTGGCGAGGAGCCTGCTTTATTGAGGGCAGCTGAACAGTGAGAAAGAAAGCTCTGCCAGGACGGAAGGCAGGTGGGGGGTGTGGCCCCTGTGCAGCCCTGTGCTCCTGGCTCCTCTGGGCACACCTGCCTTCCTGCTGCCTGTGAAGCCACTGAGGCATGGCCGGGGACCCGGCCCCAGGAAGGGCGGGACTGGCCCCTGCATCTTTAAAATGGCCTTGGTTAGGAAAGACTAGCAGAAACTTCCCACAGGCCTCTGACACAAGCCTCGCTGGTGGGGTCACGGCTGCTGCACAGTCAGTAAAGGCAGGTGGAGGGGAAGGCACACGGTGGAGTGGGAGGAAGGGCGGGTGGCGGTTTCAGTTCCCAGATGTCCCAGTATGTCCCTGCCCTCTAGCCCCTGAGCATCCAGAAGTTGCCCACCGAGGTTCGGCTGTGAGCCTGGGGGTAGAGACGTTCAGTTGCTTGACCTGTCCCTTCACAGCTCTGGGGTCTCAGAAGAGTTGAGGCCCAGGTTGCTCCAAAGGCAAGAGTTTGCTCCACTATTGGAACTGGGCACCGAGGGGTCTTTGCAGGTGGGAGTCACAGACCTCAGGCCAGCCAACTGCTGGGTACTCATGAGCTGCAGGGCTTATGTGGACCTCGGGGCCTGTCACCTGGACTTGTCTGAGGCAGGTCCCTGTGGAGGGTGACAGAGCAGGCATTTTTCATTTTCACAACAGCCCAAGGGGGTGGTGTCCACTGAGCCATAGAAAGGCCGCAGCCTGCAGGCTTCATGAGCAGTGTGTTTGTGGTGACTTGTTAACTGGATGATTTGCCCTGTGGGCAGTGCCAGCCTCTCCTCAGGCCTGACAGGCGACCAATGACAGACAGGTGTCACCACTTTGAAGACCAGGCTCCAGCTCCCTCCCCACCCTCCCCAGGCAGAGGCGAACGTGACAGAGATCAGATGTGCAGCGCAGTTTGAGCTAGGAGCGGAGGAGGAAGGCCAAGTTGGCAGACAGCTTAGGGGAAGTGCAGCCAGGGGACCACACGTCACTGTTTCACTCAGGATGTGCGTTCAGATTTTGATGAACTTGAGTTACAAGATTGCGTGGCAAGAATCAGAATAGGAGTGGCTGCCACCCATCAGCCAGCTCATTCCTGGGTGGATGGCTGTGTAGCTACCCTGCGCCACCTGGAGGGCTCCTCTCCTCAGCCTCACCCCTCCTGGCACCTGCCCTGTCTCCTCTGCTGTCCCTTAGGCACAAGTAGCCAAGCAGGCCAGAGAGGTTGAAATGAAGTGTGCCTGGTGAGGGTGTGACCATGGGGGTCAGCTGTCGCCACTGTGACTGCCCACGGCTTTCCCACACTGTGTCCACTAGAGGAGCCCTCTCTACACTCGGGATCAGAGCAGTGGGCAGGAGGGAAGTGAGCCTGCAGGGTGGTGACTTGCAGGGCCAGGTCAGACCTGGCATCCGGCCAGAGCACATGCTCTCTGTCTTGGCCAGATGCTGGCCAAGCCCCCACGTGGGACACCCGCTAACTTGGTCCTGGTACCTTGCTGGGCAGTGGGGATCCTAAGTGGAGAGTGACAGTCCCACAGGCTCTAGTACAGCCTGCATGACAGGAAGGCTCCCTGGCAGAAGGGACATTTGCCAGGGCCTGAAGAAAGAATGGAGTTCCTGGCCCTGATGATTACTAAGGAAAAGCCTGTGCCCAGGAGGCCTGTCCCTGTCCCCTGGATGCCAGCAGCCAGAGAGACAAGCCAGAGCAGCAGTTCAGAGTGAGTGGGGAAGATGGTCAGGGAGAGCACTTCTCCCTGGTTAGGACCTACGTCCCCAGTCCCTTCCCATCCCTCTTCAGATGTCTCCTTGTGACTTGGGTCACTTAGGATTGGGTCACTCAGGATCAGTAGCTTTGGCTCTGTGCACCCCCCTGCTCAGTGAAGGTTATTAGACATCTATCTCATCACGTGGTGGGCTGTGGGGGGGGGGCAGGGTCCCGTGTGGCTCTCTATCCTCCCACTCTGGACAGAGTGTTCCGTCCTCCTGCTGCCTCCCAGGACCATCCTGCCTGGGATACCCAGTAGCTGCCAGCTCCCGCCTGGAGGCCTGGCCGCAGCCTCCCTGCAGGCTCTTCTCACACGCGTGTCTGGTTTGCTCCCTCTGCTGTTCTCCAGTTCTGCCAGATGCCTTTTCCAAAAATAAAGCTGGGCAGAACTCCGCTACCTCTTTTCATCTGGGTTAACTGGCTTCATCCCACAGTGGTGGCACTCCCTCGCAAAGCCCCACAGGGGCACCTCCAGAGCTGCCTTGCACAGCAGCTGCTCAGCCCCAGGTGCCCGTGTCCTCTCCAGACCCTGAGTGTTCATGGTGACTTTTCTGATGTGGGTGCCAGCCTGGCCCATTGCAGCCTTGTAGCTTCTTTTCTTCTCTCTCTCTCTCTCTTCTTTTTTTCCCACTGCTGTGGATGGAACCATGGCCCCATACATGCTAAGCAAGCACTTTGCCACTGAGCTGTGTCCCCGGAACGCTTTTCTTTTTAAACTAGGTTCCTTTTTTTTAATCAAATAAAACCAGCCATAAAAATGGTGCCACCTTAAAAAGCTGATTGTGGGCTGTTTTGGCAGGGCCAGGGAGTCCTATAGTATGACTCTTCCTGAGAGCTGGGGTGGTCCTCAGAGATCCCCCACTCCAGGTCCCCGGCTTTTATGGGGTCTTAGAATGCCCTGGCCTCCTGTGCCTGCCCTGGAGGGTGTGCTGTAGATGGCAGCTACAGGCCATCTGCTTGGTCACTAGCTTGCACGATTAGTAATCTAAGCTTTTTCTGGGCTCCTGCAAACCTGGCCAGGTGGGTCAGTGGCTGCTCCAGGCAGGGCTTCTTTTTTTTTTTTTGTACCAGGGATTGAACTCAGGGACACTCGACCACTGGGCCACATCCCCAGGCCTTTTTTTTTTGGGGGGGGGGGGCCACAAAACTTAATTTTGTGTGTGTTTTTTATTAGAGACAGGGTCTCACTGAGTTGCTAAGGGCCTTGCCATTGCTGAGGCTGGCTTTGAACTCGTGATCCTCCTGCCTCAGCCTCCCAAGTGCTGGGATTACAGGCGTGCGCCACTGCGCCTGGCTCAGGCAGGGCTTCTTGAATTCTGCAGATGGCCCAAAACTTTTCCCAAAGTTGGCTCAGTGGCAGGAGGAGGAAGGTCCTCAGCCTTCTCCACAGAACACTAACCCACGCTAACACTAGTGTTCCTGCTTCTCTGTCCTGGCACCTGCGTGTTGACAGTGGCATTGGGCACTTCCTCCCTTGTTTCTGCTCCACACCTTTCTCTTGATCTCCTCAGTTGTCTTCCCTCAGGGGTGGGATTTGGAAATGCCCCATGTTTGAGGTACTGGAACACCTTGGCCTGGGACACTCAACCTTTCAGTTTCAAATGTTTGCTCCCTAATTCAGCTGGTTTTAAGATGTCCCCTGGTGTTGGGGCTGGGGTCCCTGCTAGGCAGAAGTGACTAAGGCCAGCTCATTCCTTGCTTCTGGTGGTCCTGTCTGCAGCACTGCACACCTCAGCCTGGTAGGTGCAGGCCTGGCCCCTCACCTGAGATGTCCCTGTCCCTCTCTGCCTCACTGCTGGCCTACTCCTTGGGAGTCTTTCTGCATCCACAGCTGTTTCTGTGGCCAGTCATTCCAGAGTGGCTGGGTCTGTCCTCTGGGACCCTTCTGTCTTGGGAGCCCTATCCATTTCTGGCTGCTGGACCAGGCATGTGCCTCCTTAACAGGATCTATCAAGCTGTGGTGGTAGGGCTTTGGGACATTGAGTGGCCTCACATGGTGGGGCTTCCTCAGCCTATGATAAACCACTTCCCAGCATGCCTGTGCTGCTCAGTGTCTCAGGGGACATGGTCCAGCAGTCTCTGGGATGCTGTCAGAATTCTGGAGGCCCTTTTGGAGCAGCCACTGAACCACCTGACCAGGTTTGCTGGAGCCTAGAAAGAGCTTCTGTTGCTAACGGAGCAGCCTAGTGATACCTGATTTCTGATTTGTCTCTCTGGTGCCCAAGCCACCCTCACAGGGGCACCTGGTGACCCATCTAAGCAGCTTAGAGCTCCTTTCTGTGCCTGTTGAGTCTGCTGAGGGCCTTCCTTTGAAAGAGACTGCTCCTGGAGGGCATGGTTGGCTCCCTGAAGAAATAAGGGTTGCGGGAGGCTTTTCTGAAGCCAGGCCAGCAGCAGGAGTCTGTGATTTGAGGGGGATTCCTTTTGCCTGATCAGGGGTCTCCAGCTTTCTTCTTCTTCATTATTATTATTATTATTATTATTATTATTTCCGTTTACATGGGGCCACCTCTTGGGCCCTAGTCATGCATGTCAGACGAATCAGGGAAGTGCCTAGGATTTGACTCCTGGTCTCCTGGTGCACATCCTGCCAAGCCCTGGCCCATCAGACTCTGGTGAGGGCCTTCCTGCATCTGCCCCTGCTCCCCTAAATAACTGGCCCCTGGTTGGAGATGCTCTGCCTGCCCTGCTGCACCAGCTCAAGGGAGGGTGCAGTCCTTGGCTTATCAGCCTGACTCTGAGCCGAGTGTGCCATGGACCAGGTCCTGCTCCCTCCTCCCAGTGTCCTGCGCTCCAGACCTGGGATGGGCCAGAAAGAGCTCCCCTGGGTGGGGGGAGGCAGGTTGGAGGGTCCCCCTTGCTCCGGCCACAGACTGTCTAGACCTTCGAAGCCACCTGTTCAGGCACATGCCAGGACCTCCCCACTTCTTGGTGTATAGAAACTGTACACCACAGTTTCTGATTCTTCTTAGTTGTATAGCAGTGCTGGGCAGGGATACCATCTTGCTCTGATTTGCATCTTCCTTGTGGCTTCTCCTGTGTTGTCATGTCTGTGTTACTTTCTGCAGTGGCTGCCGCGTTACTTGCTGGTTCCTGTTGGGTGGTTTGGCCAGCAGTGGGGCTCTCTCCCAGTGCAGGTTGACTCCAGGCCTTGCTCTCAAGAGTTTGCTGGCTTTCTGCCTGCTCTGCCAGTGAGGATGGTGGCGTGGAGGTGAGGACCATGGCGTGCCCTTCCTTGTTCATGATGGACCAACACTGCCCTGCCCTGTGGAGAGTTTTGGCCTGAGTTTGGCGGCTGGAAGTTGCCACACCTCCTTGTGGGACCTCTGCTGGGTTCTGACACATGGAGTCACATGTGTGAAGCTGGCAACCAGCTGGCCACTTGTCCCCTTTGCTGAGCAAGATCTGTACACCACACTGGCTGGTGTTTCCAAAACACTCAAAAGTAGTCATTAGTCTACTTTTGAAGGTCTTGAGTTTGCTTCAATTTACCTGGGTGACATGTTAGTAAGAAAGCTAAAGGGGCTGGGATTGTGGCTCAGCAGTAGAGCGCTCGCCTAGCACGTATGCGGCCTGGGTTCGATCCTCAGCACCACGTAAAAATAAATGCATTGTGTACAACTAAAGTAAATAAATAAATGTTAAAAAAAAAAAAGAAAGCTAAAGTTATGTTTATTCTTTTTTTTTTTTTTGTACCAGGGATTGAACTCAGGGGCACTCTACCACTGACTCTACCACTGGGACACATCCCCAGCCCTTTTTTGTATTTTATTTAGAGACAGGGTCTCACTGAGTTGCTAAGTGCCTCGCTATTGCTGAGGCTGGCTTTGAACTCTTAATTCTCCTGCCTCAGCCTCCCAAGTGCTGGGATTACAGATGTGTGCCACCACGCCTGGCTAAAAGTTATGTTTAAAAATGTTTTTTAAAAAAAATTTTTGGGGGGCTGGGGTTGTGGCTCAGCGGCAGAGCACCCGCCTCGCACGTGCGCAGCCCGAGTTCGATCCTCAGCACCACGTAAACATAAATGGAATTGCATTGTGTACAACTAAAATAAATAAATAAATATTAAAAAAAATTTTTTTTGGTATTGTGGGTTCAACTCAGGTGCTTAACCACTGAGCCATATCTCTAGCCCTTTATATATATATATATATATGTACATATATATATGCATATGTATTATGTATACATATATATACATATATAATACATTTGTAGTCGTAGATGGACACAATTTCTTTATTTTATTTATTTATTTTTATGAGGTGCTGAAGATCCAACCCAGTGCCAACATGCGCTAGGCAAGTGCTCTACCACTAAGCCACAATCCCAGTCCCTCTTTTTATATTTTATTTGGAGACAGTATCTCACTGAGTTGTTTAGGGCCTCACTAAGTTGCTGAGGCTGACTTTAAACTCATGATCCTCCTCCCTCAGCCTCCCAAGCCTCTCAGATTACAGGCATGCACCCACTGCACCCAGCTTGTATTTTTTATTTTGAAACAGGGTCTCACGAAGTTGCTTAGGGCCTCGCTTAATTGCTGAGGCTGGCTTTAAACTTGCCATCTTCCTGCCTCAATCTTCCAAGCTGCAGGGATTACAAGTATGCACCACCACGCCCAGCTAAAGCTGGTTTTGAATTGGAAAATAGTAGAGTTCACCTAGCCCCTGATAGCTCCCCGAATCATTTTACATACAAGTTGTGTTGGAGCCCAAGGCTATCCTCTGTTGCCATCTAAGCACAGGGCAAGAACTTGCCAAGAGGTCCTAGGGTATTTGTGCTGTGATGTCCTCCACAAGGATGAGACTGCTCTGTTGGCCTTAGCGCACAGCTGCTTTCTTGAAGAAAGTCACTTAGTTCCCCTTTCTCTGTCGTCAGAATCCCTTCTCCAGGAAGAAGCTGCCCGAGTCCTCCCTGCTCAGCATGCAAGCTCCTTCCTTTTTTTGGTTTGGCACTGGGGATTGAACCCAGGGGCGCCCTACCACTGAGCTGCATCCCCAGCCCCTTTCACTTTACTTTTAGTCAGGGGCTTGCTAAGTGGCTCAGGCTGGTTTCAAGTTAGCAATCCTCCTGCCTGAGTCTCCGGAGTAGCCAGTGCGCCTACCTTCAGTATACAGGATCTCTAACGCCATGACCAGGGAGTCAGTGAAGTGACTCTCAGTGGGACCATGATAGGAGTCCTCATGATGAGCCCTTGGTGCATCCTGTGTGGTTCATTTGTAAACTAGGACATGCACAGGAGTCTTCATGGCTATACTGTCACGTGCAATACCTGTCACATGTGGCAGAGGTGGAACGAGTGGGGCCACCAGTCTCACATTTTACTTAAACAATGAATGGGCTTGCCATCACCTTGCTGAATATTATTTGATGTCCAGACAGTTTGGGGAAAGATCACCAACCAGCTTCTAAGATCAGATGGCTCCCTTGACCCTGCTCTTCCCCCCTTTGTTGGGGCCTGTTTTATCAGCAGTCCCTGATGGAGTCCCCTCGTGCACCAAGAGCCTCTAGTGTCCTTTTTCCTAGCCCTTATTCTCCGTGGCCTGTCTGATACTCTAGCCGAGAGTGGACACTGTGAGGTTGCGTGGTCTCCGTTCCCCCTTTAGCCTCTGAAAGACAGGACAGATTGTTCCCATTTTGCGGATGAGAAAACTGACAGATATAGGTGTCAAGACTGTCACCAAGGCCACACAGTGAGTTGAGGGACTGTCTCCCTGACCCAGGGAGTCTGCAGGCCCCTGCAGCTTTGCCCTTTGTTCGTGTCAGGGCTTTGCTTTGTTTTTAATAAAATAATGTTGTAGTTCCTTTTTTTTTTTTTTTTGGTACCAGGGATTGAACTCAGGGGCACTTGACCACTGGGCCACATCCCCAGCCCTTTTTTGTATTTTATTAGAGACAGGGTCTCACCGAGTTACTAAGTGCCTCGCCATTGCTGAGGCTGGCTTTGAACTTGCGATCCTCCTGCCTCAGCCTCCCAAAGTGCTGGGATTACAGGCGTGCGCCACCGCGCCCGGCTTGTTGTAGTTCTTTATTGTAGTGTTCAGAAAAGTAGATGCAGGAACTGGAGGAGGTGAAGGTTGTTTTTGTGGCAGAGTCCATTTAGTACTATCACATATATTGTTTCAGCAGCCTAATAGGTTAGGTTGCTAGCTCCCTATGACAAAGCCCAGAGAGGTAAGGTGTATTACTGAAGTCACACAGCTTAAATGTCAGATCCTGAATGGGAACCGAATCTTCTAATCTTAGCTTTTGGGCTCTGGAACAGAATGTTTATATATATATGGTTGTAGTTGGGCACACTACTTTGATTTAATTGATTAATTTATTTTTATGTGGTGCTGAGGATTGAACCCAGTGCTTCGCACGTGTTAGGTGAGCACTCTACCACTGAGCCACAACCCCAGCCCCTCTGGAAAAGAGTTTTGCTTTCATTTTCCAGCAGCTGTCAGTGGCCTCATTGTGTCGTTCCTATTCTTGAGTCCTCTAGTGCCCTGACCCTGCTGGAAGTTGGGCATTTATACTGCTGGGATCTCCTGCAAGGAAGGGTCGGGACATCTCAGGTGCTGCTTTAAGTCTAAGGTCAAGTCCCCTCCCTGCAGCGCTGGCCTTGATTTTGGGTGGCTCAGGTGACATGGAGGAGGGAGCCAGCCCTGGACCATGTGGATTTTAGCTCCTTTCAGTTTGTCATTGCTGCACACATCTGTGAGTTTCGTTTTCCTAACCCAGGCCCCTGGCTCCTGACACCTGCCTGCTGGGGGGGCAGCGAGGTGCTGGGAGGAGGAACTGGCTAGACCTTTTGCTCTGCTCAGTCCTGTTTCCCACCGTAGGATTGCAGAAGGGATCTGGATGGTTCTTGCAGCCTGACTGCTGAGAGGTGCCCAGCTCCAGAAGCCAGTTTTGTATTCTTTTCCTAAGTAAATAGACCTCTGGTCATCCGCTGAAGCTGTCAATCTGGAGCCTAGCTGGGTTTTACTGCTGTGATGGCGCAGATCGGGAGCCATCCCTGAAATCTAATTTCTGGCCTGAAATAAAATAATTTTAATGATCTTGGTTGGCTCTGGCTGATGCTGTTAAGTAGGAAGATAGGAGAGATTATTAGTATTTTCTTTTGGAAGAATTAATTTTTTTAGAGCAGTTTTGATTTCACAGCAAATTTGAGTGGTGAGTGCTGCCTGGCCTGTGTGAGCTCTAGGCTCCATCCCGGCACAAAACAAAACAAAAAACAAAAGCACCCTGAGATCTGGAGATGTCCCATATACATCCCTTCCTCCACCACACAGCCTCCCCCATTATCAAAATCCCCCACCAGGGTGGTACATTTGTTATGACAGCTAACCCTACGTTGACACGTCATTGCCACTCGGAGTCCATACTTCACGTCAGGTTTCATAGAGTTGAAATCATATAGTAGGCAGCCTTTTCAACAGGCGTCTTTAACTTAACAATGTACACTTAAAGTTCTTCCCTGTCTTTTCATGGCTTGATCGTTGGTTGGTTTGGTACCAGGGATTGAACCCAGGGGCACTTTACTACTGAGCCACATCCCCAGCCCTTTTTTTGTATTTTATTAGGGATGGGTTCTCACTGAGTTGCTTAGAGCCTCGCTGAGTTGCTTAGAGCCTCGCTAAGTTGCTGAGGCTGGCTTTGAACTTGGAATCCTCCTGCCTCAGCCTCCCGAGTTGTTGGGATTATAGGTGTACGCCACCACACCTGGCTCATTTCTTTTTTTTGGGGGGGGGTTTTCTGGGGGTGGGAGCCAGGGCCTTGCACAGCTAGGTGAGAGCTCTGCCACTGAGCTGCGTCTCCAGTACACTCATGCCTTTTTGTTGTTGAATGATATTCCATTGTCTCATGACACAGTTTATCTGTTCACTTACCCAAAGATGACTTGGTTTCTTCCATGTTTGGATAATTATTAATAAAGCTGCTGTCACTATCTGAGTGCTGGTTTGTGTGGATACAAGTACTCTGCTGGGTGAATACCAAGGAGTGTGAAAATGGATCACCTAGTAAGAGCATGTTATTGAGATTGTGTGTGTGTGTGTGTGTGTGTGTGTGTGTGTGTGTGTGTGTGTGTGTGTTTTACTGGGAATTAAAACCAGGGCCTCGCACATTCCAGGCAGGTGCTTTACCATTGAGCTACTTCTCCCTCGCTCTTTTTACGGTGTTTGGAGACAGGAGCTCACTCAGGGGCCGAGGCTGGCTTGGAACTAGTGATGCTCTTGTCTCTGCCTCCCAAGTTGATGGGATTACAGGTGCGTGTCACTGCGTGCAGCTGTTATTTAGTCTTATAAGAAGCTCCTGCTGGGCATGGTGGCATACTCTGTAATCCCAGTGACTTGGGAGGCCAAAGTAGGAGGATTGCACGTTTTCAGGCTCACTTTGGCAATGTAGCCAGACCCCTGCCAGTCTGATGGCCTCCCTCTACCTCTTACCAAAGTGTATCTTCCAAGAAATGTTTAAAAAAGTTGTTTCCTGCACTTGACCTGGTTTCATTTACTTGTAAGCCCCAAAGGATGAGCTGTCACCCACAGGAAATAGAGGAAATGCTCCGAGCCTGGTATGTGGCCTGTCTCCTCCTGTCTCGCTTTCCTGGTTGCCCCTCTGTGCGGGGTCACCTGCCTTGCCCAGTGCCAAGGGGAGGCAGTGCCTGAGCTCCGTCCATCTGTATGTAGAGAAGGTTTTTGCTTGAGACAGTGGCCTGCCCTACTGAGAGGCTTCCCTGCAGCCCCCAGCCCCGGCAGTTCTCGCTGGCTGCCTGACTTCCAGCCGCGGTTCCGGCGTTTGCCGTGGAAGTGCTGTCACAGGGCCCGTTGTGCACCTTAGTTTCCCCTTCTGTAAGGAGCGAGTGGTTTCAACGTGCTCCGGAGGTTGTGGGGACCAAGTGGAGTGTTACGTGAGAGTCAGTTGGGTGGCATTGTGGCCTTAGATGGCAGGTTCATTGCTGTCACACTGGGAAGAAGCTGAGCTCTCTGGTGTCTCCACACCCTCCGTATCTCCTCCCATCTAAACTTCCCACATTTTCCTTTGTGACATTCAGACATCTGCCAGACGCAGCAGGTAGCAGCTCGTGGAGGACAGACCCCTCCTGGGACGTGCAGTTGGACCCTGCTTCTCAGCTGCTTCCCTGAGTCTCGCCACCCCACTGTCAGGTCGGAAGAGCCCCGACACAGGCTCTGAGCTGACCTTTCTGCCACGCCCACCCTGGCCGCTGCTCTCTGCGCCTGAGTCTTCCCCACAGCCTGGCCCACCACTGGTTGTTTGGGAAGCCCCGGGCCAGCCTTCCGCCCCTTGATCTGGTGCAGAGTCCCTTGAAGTGGCTGCACGTTGGGGGAAGGGTGGGAGGGGGCTGGCTCTGCCTGTTGAGCCCTTCTCCTCCTCTGCCAGTCCTGTCCCATCGCCCTGTAGCTCTCCTCCCAGCCCTGGTGGGAGCTGGGAACCCGCATGCTTGGGATCCCCTGGTCCTGGAGGGAGGAGGATGCAGGCTGTGGGGCTCATGCCATGACCCAGGACAGTCAGGTGGGCACTGCGCCCCTCTCTGATGCAGATATGAGTGAGCTTGGAACAGTGGGCCCACTGTCCTCATCCGAGGTGTCCTGTAGCTGCCACCAGCTCCCTCTGCGCCCTAGCAGCCAGGGCACTGGTTGATGTACATATGGGGTCTGGCCCTCGTCTGGACACCCCTGGGTCTCATCACACTGGGTGCTGACCCTTTATAGCACTCTGCTGTCTTTTCTGATTCTCAAGTCCTGGGCTCTAGGTTCTGAGATGGCACCTACCTAGAGGCTCTGGGTAGGGCTGGCCAGGGACCTGGGGAAGTGACGGGGCTCCAGCTCAGGCTTGGTGGGGCTCCCAAGCTCTGAAGGCAGAGGCCCGTGCCCAGTAGCAGTCATCTAGAATGTGCCCAGAAGGCCAGGGCTTGGGTGCTGTGATCATTGCAAGGGGTGGGGGGCGGGCAGAGCGGGAGTGAGAGACCCTTGTGGCCCTCTCTGCGAGGCAGCAGGGAGGAGCACAGGCTAGAGGAGGGAGAGAGACCGTGTTGGTTCTGGGCTGTCTGGTTGTTGGGCCTGCGTCTCCTGGATGAATTTCTGGTGCTGATATTTGTTTCTGACCTCCCACTTGGGATGAGAGGCCGGGGAATTCACTTTACTCTTGTAGGGCAGGTAACCTCCCAGGAGTCTGTGGGACTGTCTTCTATGGGGCCACCACCACCTGAGACAAAAAAGCAGAACTGTGAAGGGTGGGCTTGGGGCTGGGGTGTGGCTCAGTAGCATGGCGCTTGCCCAGCCCGGGGCTCCATCCCCAGCACCTGGTGGCGCATGGGGGCAGTGGTCAGGGATGGGTGGCTGGTGGGCCTGCAAGCCACCCTCCTTTTTAGCCTGTTGTGGCTTTGGGCATGGCAGGGCCAGAAATGAAGTGCAGTGAGCCAGGAGTGCAGCTGGAGGTGGCCTGAGCCGCACCTTCCCTCCCTGTGTTTGTGGGGCTAGGAGTGCACCCAGCTGCCCCGCCTGGGGCCCGTCCACTGGTTCACCAGGGTGGGTTAGGGTGGAAGGTTGTGCCATGCCCCATCGTCCTCCTCGGTGGACACCTCACTCTCATTAGCAGGCTCTGCTGCTCCAGATGAAGCAGCTTGCTCTGCGTTTGGGGAGTCCGGCCCTCTCCTCTCTGGCCAGCAGTCTAGAAGCAGCCATGGCTTTGGAGGGGACAGAGGCACCATTATGCTGCCAAGAGCCCAGGGTGAGCTCCTCAGAGCTGTGGCACAGAGAGCATCTTTTGTAGAAGGTGCTGGGCAGAGCTTCCCAGCTTGGCCTAGTGGGCAGCTCCGTGACAATGGCTCTTCTCATCACCTGGGTCCCTGAGCTGCCCTGGAGGCTCACACCCTGCCTTTTTTCTTTTCTCAGACAAGTCTCTGGACTTGCAGAAATGGTTTGTTTCCATGAGTGTGGACTCTGCCTTCCCTC
Organism: Tamias sibiricus; assembly: GCA_025594165.1. Taxonomy (NCBI): domain Eukaryota; kingdom Metazoa; phylum Chordata; class Mammalia; order Rodentia; family Sciuridae; genus Tamias; species Tamias sibiricus. The sequence goes on along the minus strand of CM046673.1, from coordinate 17,131,716 downwards.
CTGGTTCCCCCCGTGGTTGGGTTTCCATGTAGGAGGGGCAGGAGCCTGTGCTCACCTCCACTCGCCACTGCCAGCTTTAGGAGCCACACTGGATCAGATGGCAGGAACGGAGGGCAGCAAGGGGGCACATTTTATTGGAGATGGCAGGGAGAAGGCATCTGGGCCTGGTCGTTGGTTGGGGCTCTGCTCTCTTCACCAAGCTACCCTCCTGGGCCTCAGTGCTTGTCTCCTCCCTCAGTCATTGAAGGGGGTGCCTGGGGGGCCTTCTCTAGAGATGGTGAACGGGCAAGTGGCATGTCAGAGGATTTGTCAGAGCACTAAAGAACAACATGAGAAGCCGGGGTAGCCCCAGCTACTCAGGGGGTTGAGGCCAGTTTGGGCAGCTTAGTGAGACCTTGTCTCAGAATAAAAAGGGATGGGGGTACAGCTCAGTGGTAGAGTGCCCCTGGGTTCAGTCCCCGGTTCTGGAGGTAGAGGGGAAGCAACATGTGATATGACCCAGTAACAAATTCACTCCATTAATGCATTAATAATAAGATCGAGTAGCAGATCTAATTGTCATAATTAGTGGTGAGCCAAATGTCATTTTAAGGTATCAACACAACTATCATTAAAAACGTATTCAAGGGACTGGGGTTGTGGCTCAGCGGCAGAGCGCTCACCTTGGACGTGCGCGGCCCGGGTTCAATCCTCAGCACCACGTAAACATAAATGCATTGCATTGTGTACAACTAAAGCAAATGAATAAATATTAAAAAAAAAAAAAAGCGTATTCAAGGGCTGGGATTGTGGCTCAGTGGTAGAGCACTTGCCTAGTACCTGTGCGGCCTGAGTTCGATCCTCAGCACCACGTACAAATAAACGCATTGGTACAACTAAACCAAATAAATAAATTTTTTTTTTTTTTTTTTTTTTTTTTTTAAAAAGCGTATTCAAGGGCTGGGGCTGTAGCTCAGTGGCAGAGCACTTGCCTAGCACTTGTGAGGCACTGGGTTCACTCCTCAGCACCACATAAAAATAAATAAATAAAATAAAGGCATTGTGTCCATCTACAACTAAAAATTATTTTAAAAGGTGACCAATAGTGTTATTAAAAAAAAAAAAAAAAAAAAAAAAAAGCTGGGTGCGGTGGTGCACGCCTGTAATCCCAGCACTTGGGAGGCTGAGGCAGGAGGATCGCGAGTTCAAAGGCAGCCTCAGCAATGGCAAGGCACTAAGCAACTCAGTGAGACCCTGTCTCTAAATAAAATACAAAAAAGGGCTAGGGATGTGGCCCAGTGGTCAAGTGCCCCCGAGTTCAATCCCCGGTACCCCCCCCCCAAAAAAAAAAAAGTGTATTAGATCCTCAGCATCCCCCTGCTCCCCCCGCCAAAAAAAAAGTGTATTAGAGCTAGACATGGTGGCGCATGCCTGTAATCCCAGAAACTCAGGAGGCTGAGACAGGAGCATTGTGAATTCAAAGCCAGCAGCAACTTAGCAAGACTCTGTCTCAAAATAAAAAGGGCTGGGGATGTGGCTCAGTGGTTAAGCACTCCTGAGTTCAATCTGGGTACCAAAAAAAAAGTGTATTAGAGCCACAGGGCCTGTACTGTTACTCTAGTTGGTTGCCTGCCTCTGTAAAGGAAGGAAATGCAAATAAGCTGTAGTTCGTGGAGAGTGGACACAGATTTTCTTCTCACTCAAGTTCAAGGACTTCTTGAGCTTGAGCTGGCAAACTGTGTCCTAGCAGAAGCGGACTTCCTCAGGTTGGGGGCCTGGAGCGCTGGCTGTGCAGAGGGCTGTGAGCTACTGTTGTTATGACAAATGGGGTGCCTTTTAGGTCTTGGAACTGGGGCTCCTCAGAACACTGTGGCCACTCAGGGTGCCAGAACCTTAGTGGGGCTGAGTCAAGAGTGGGTGCCCAACCGGCCGCGGTGGCGCACGCTTGTAATCCCAGCACTTGGGAGGCTGAGGCAGGAGGATCGAGGGTTCAAAGCCAGCCTCAGCAATGGCGAGGCACTTAGCAACTCAGTGAGACCCTGTCTCTAATAAAATACAAAAAAGGGCTGGGGATGTGGCCCAGTGGTGGAGTTCAATCCCCAGTACCTAAAAAAAGAAAAAAGAGTGGGTGCCCAGGACCAGTTTGGGTCGGTCTGAACGTTGAAGATGTTAAGGATGGTGAAACACTTCAGACCACCGTGAAAGGCAGTGGTCATGTCTGTCTCTGTTAGTATTAGAGAGACAGAACCAGCACGCATGCGTGTACAAATACGCAGAGAAAGAGATACAGAGAGAGAAGTTCATTTTAACAAATTGGCCCAAGCGACTGTTGGGTCATGTGCAGGCCAGCAGGCTGGAGACTCAGGGTAGGGTTGATATTACGGCCTGGGTGTGAGGGCAGGTTGGAGGCGGAATTCCTTCCTCCTGGCATCTCAGCGTGTTCTTCTCAGGATCTTCAACTGATTGGAAGAGGCCCACCCACAGCATGAGGGAATTATGCTTTACTCAAAAAGTCTACTGATTTGAATGTTAAACTCATCTAAAAATAACTTAATGGCAACATCTAGACTGATGTTTCACCCAACAGCTGGGCACCATGGCTTAGCTAAGTTGCCGTATGAGATTAACCATCACACTGCTGGAGAATGGGAGAAGGGAGGTCTACCAAGGGCAGATGCTGAGCTGTGGACAGTGGTGCCAACCATAGGGCTGTGGGTGTGGAGCAGGGTCTGCTGGGAGCTGCGCAGGAGAAGAGTGGCTTCAGAGGGAAGCCCTGCCTGTGTCATCAGATGCAGCCATTCAGTGAGGGGTGGATGGACCCTGAGAGCCTCCGGGTAGGGAGCCACGGTCACCTGCGGCTCTCAACTAGGACCATGCAGCATGTTTGGTCAGGGTGACACTGGCAGACCTGAAGTACAGCCAACTCTAGGAAAGAAAGATGGGAAGAGTCTGTCTTCCAAAAATGTTAAGTGCCCTGAACATCAAAAAATAGCGAGAAGCTTGCAGGTTATAGGCAGCTGATGAGGCAGGGTGGTTCTGCGTCAGAGAGAGAAGGACATGAGGATGCTGCCAAGTCAGGTGACAGCGTGGAGGTAAGCAGTGGCCTGAAGTATCATATGGATGATGGAGGGAGGCTGGTGGCTGCTGTGTTTGCACTGGAAATGCACTGAATGGTGGTGTCACGCGGGGCGCAGCATGCAGCCTGCTCGCCAGTGGCTCAGGACAGCAAGTACGTGCACAGGAGCACAGAGGAGGTGGGGGGGCGGGCGTGTGCAGAGGGAGTGTGCGGGGGCTGGTGGGGAAGACTGCACAGCAGTCCGTGTGGGGGCTGAGGGTGTGGCCTGTTCCTTGTACTCTTCCTTTGCCTTGTGCTTTCAAGATCATTTCCAGATTGTGTCCAGGGAGAGAGCAAGGCAGAGCCCCTGCTCTCAGATGCAGCTGCCACGTCAGTGGGGCTATCTCACCTGGTCCCACCAGCCCTGTGTGCAGTGGTTAGAAGCCCACAGGACCACCAGCAGTGCTCAGTGTGTCAAGGCCAGCGTGGGCCTCTGCTACTCAGGTGTCTGAGCCCAGACTCAGGTGTCCTTGTGCCTGGCATTGGCCCCAGGAGTGAGCAGTGATGGGATGGACTCCTTCCTCCTGAGTCTCACCTTCAGGAGGGAAGAGACCGCTCGGCATGCTGGTCCCTTCTCTAGGGATGACCTAGGATGCATCTAGTGAGTGAACCTGCCCTGGTAGGTTCAGAAGCCTCTGACCCAGCAGAGGAGTTGGTTGGGATACTTGGGATGGTGGTCCAGGAGGTCACAAAGCTTTGTCTGAGTACCATGTAGGGGGCCAGTGTGTGCCCCTCTGGGGCTGCAAAGCCAAACCTGCTGGCCCCGTTGGCCACAGTCAGGGCCTTCTGTGTGTGATGTGACAGGTGCTTGGGCAAGATCCCTCTTTGGAGGCCAGAGAAGCTGCTAGAACTGGCCGGGAAGAGGCTTGTGGCCTGGATGGTGGGGCTGAGAACCTGGGGCCTGCAAGATCTGAGGTGGAGGAAGTCATAGAGAAGGAAGTCATGGGTTGACAGGACAGGGACAGGGGCAGCTGGGTGGTGGAGTGTTGCTAGCTTGAGGTCTGTCCAGGCCTGCACTGCTTTTCTTCTCCCTCTCCACAGTGGAGGGGTTGTCTGGAGTGACAGGGCTTGAGAACTGTTCCCCAGATACTTGTGGAGTTGTGCAGGGCTCCCGGGAGGGCGCCGGCTGCCTCCTGGTGTCTGCTGCATGTCAGCTTCTCGGCAAGTACCTGAGGCTTATCTTTTTTTTTAAGTGTTTTTTTTTCTTTATTATTTTTAATTTTTTTTATTTTATTTTTATGTAGTGCTGAGGATCGAACCTAGTGCCGCATATGTACAAGGCAAGTGCTCTGTCACTGAGCCACAATCTCAGCTCCTGAGGCTTATCTTGTCACCTTGAGCCAGTCACTTTTTTTTGGTACTGGGGATTGAACTCAGGGGCACTGGACCACTGGGCCACATCCCCAGCCCTATTTTGTATTTTATTTAGAGATAGGGTCTCACCAAGTTGCTAAGTGCCCTGCCATTGCTGAGGTTGGCTTTGAACTCGCAATCCTCCTGCCTCAGCCTCCCAAGTGCTGGGATTACAGGTGTGCACCACCGCATCTGGCTCACTTTTGTTTAAAGGCAAGTGACAATGCATTCTGTAAAAAGGCAGATTACAGCTGGGCATGGTGGTGTACTCCTGTAATCCCAACAGCTCTGGAGGATGAGGCAGGAGGATCACGAGTTCAAAGCCAGCCTTAGCAATTTATTGAGATGCTAAGCAACTGAAAACCCTGTCTCAAAATAAAAAACAAGAAGGGCTGGGGATGTGGCTCAGTGGTTAAATGCCCCTGGGTAAAATCCCCGGTGGTGGGGTTGGGGGGAGGCAGATTCCAGACTTTTGGCTGCCTCCTGCCGCCAGGCAAGCCCTCCCCCATGGGCAGGTGGTGAAAGCAGATGTGTAGATATGGGGACACCTGCCCCTTGCAGCTTCAGCCCAGAACACCCATCAGGCACTTATAGAGAGCTGACAGGTGTGTTTGAAGCAGGTGATCTGTCAATGTGGAAAGACAGAAGAAAAGATACCGTGAAGTAGCAGAGTTTTGGGGACTTGGCTGTAGATGGGCCCTGGCAGCATGTGCCCCACTGGCATAACAACTCCTGTGGGTTTTTTTTTTTTTTTTTCTTCTTTTTCTTTTGGTACCGGGAATTGAACCTGGGGGTGCTTAACCACTGAGCTACATCCCCAGCCCTTTTTGTATTTTATTTAGAGAGGGGGTATCACTGAGTTGCTAAGTACCTGCCACCCCTCACTTCTGGAAGGGTCCTGGGATTGAGCTCACACACTGCCATTACTGAGTAGGCAACCTTAACAAGGCTCTGGCCTCTCTGAGCCTAGGTGTCCTCATTTGCTTGATGGGAGCCTAGGTGTCCTCATTTGCTTGATGGTGGTCCCCAAAGTGCTCAGCCCTGTCCATAGAAGAGCCACATGATCAGGCTTTTGAGGGCGCCTGGGCACCAGGCACCTGGCAGAACGTGTCCTGCTCCTGCCCTGAGAGAAGCTGGGAGGATGCAGTAGCACCCAGAACCCTGGCTTCTGAGTTCCCAGCCTCTCAGATATGCTCTGAGTTTTTGGGACTTCCTGTAGATGGGCCCTGGCAGCACATGCCCCACTGGCATAGCAACTCCTGTGGGTTTTTTTTTTTTGGTACTGGTAATTGAACCCAGGGTGCTTAACCACTGAGCTACATCCCCAGCCCTTTTTGTATTTTATTTAGAGAGAGGGTATCACTGAGTTGCTAAATGCCTTGCTAAATTGCTGAGGCTGGCTTTGAACCTCCTGAACCACTGGGATTACCAGCGTGAGCCACCTCCTGTGGGGTTTGAGAGTGTCATGTGCTTCTTGCTATGTGGTCTTCTTCATTAGCCTTAAAGGCTTTGCAAGGCTGCACCTCTGGGTTCTGTGTTCTGGGGCAGGAGCCCAGTTTGGTGACTTTCTTGTCACGCTGTGTGGTCATCTTTCTGGAGAGAAGTCAGTTGGCAGGTCTTGGTGTATGTTTGTGTACAACCTTACTTGAACATGGGCTGATCATTTTGTGAGACAGGACGCAAGAAGAGAGGGGGCCTGGGCAGACCCTCTGGAGCCTGTTCCTGGAATTGCTGTCAGGTGGCGGGTGAAGGCGAGAGCCTGTGCTGCCTGGTGGCTGTTACCACCCTGGTGGATTGTGCTCGGTGTGGTGCAGGGCTAGCAGGCAGAGGTCTCTCCGTGGTGTAGGTTAGCAGCTGTGGCTGGAATTGCAGCTGGATGGGCGGGGTGGGGCCTGCTCACTGGATCCTGCTGAGCACAGTCTGAGAGTACAGGCTGCACTCTGCTTATCTGGGGAGTGGAAGATGAAACACCGGCCTCTCAGAAACCAACTGCTCGACTCCACTAGGACCTGAAGCTGCTCTTCCACAGAGCAGCTCGGCTCTGTTGGTGATGCAGCCTGAGTGCTGGGAAGCCCTGTGGGTCCTTTTCCCAGAGACATGCTTGAGGTGGAGGATGTAGGACATGTCTGTCTGGTCCAGGGGCTTCCCCTAGGGCCAATACAGTCTCGCCTTGACCACATCAGGTTCTGTTTCTTTTTCTTTCTTTCTTTTTTTTTTCGTATTTATTTATTTAAAAAATTATTTATTTATTTGCTTTAATTGTACACAATGCCTTTATTCTTACGTGGTGCTGAGGATGGAACCCAGGCTGTGCGCGTGCTAGGTGAGCGCTCTACCGCTGAGCCACAACCCCAGCCCCAGGATCTGTTTCTTTAAAAAAAAAAGTTAAAAAGATGCAGAAGGAACTCTCTGCTGCAGAGGAGCAGATAAGATGAATCGCAAGAGCAGGGCCTGGGGCTGAGCCTCAGGGCCTCCACGCAGCGGGACAAGGAGAAAGAGCACAGATTCTGCTTAAGAGGTGGCATCCTTCTCAGAACCTTAGGTCTCGGAGGGCCTTAGGAGTGGCCTTGGTGAGGTGGCCAAGGACCAAGACTGATGGACCATTCGCCCCGGGTCCTGGGCATGTTCCCCGGCTCTGCCTGCCCTGCTCCTGGGGTCTGGCGATTCAGGAGGCCCTCGTGTGCTGCCCGCTGTGCCTCCTGGTGCTCCTTGACTGCACTGCCCAACCCTGGAACAGGAGCGTCTCCGCCAAGTCTGTGTCGACAGGCCGGGGCCATGAGGCCAGCACCCAGCCTCTTCCTGGGAACTTCCCACAGAATTTATCCCTTGGACCCTGCCAGCACAGGGTCCCCAGCCCAGGGGTCGCTCCCTGGGGAGGCAGCCTGTGGGTGTTTGTGCTGAGAGGCCTGTTGCTGCCCTTGAGGTCGATTGCTGCCCTCCAGGTCTTTGGCGGGATGGCCAGGCTCTGGGGAAAACAAAAGCCAGGGTCTTCCAGGTGCTTCCTACCTGGTGGTTTCCCCAGTGACCATGATGGGGTGCAAATGTGGGCAGGGGATAACCTCTGTCTCTCCCAACTGATAGGCCTAATGTGGGACCATCCTGGGCTTGGCCTGAATGCCACCTCTCAGTTAAGCCCTGGGTGGGTGGACTGGCCTTGGACTTGTGGGCTCCCTGTGTGAACACGGGTTCCCGAGGTGCAGTTCTGTGCCGGGAGCGGGGAGGCCACCGGAGCTGTGCACAGGCGCGAGCTGCCCGAAGAGTCAGTTTGGCACTGAGGCCAAGACAGGCAGCTTGAGGAGCGGGGCAGAGAGGTGGAGGTTCTGAGGGTCCAGCCAGAAAGGGACTGAGCCCTAAGCAAGTCTGCCCAAGGGAAGTGGCCCGAAATACAGACAGGTCAAGTGCCTGGGCTGAGGGGGCCTACTGGGGACAGCTGTCTACAGGCCACGTTGGCACACTCTCGGATGGTTCCGCACTGTGGAGAGAGCTGAGTGAAGAAAGATCTTTGAGCCAGAAGGACAGGACAGAGAGCCAATTCTCAGACAGACCCCCCCTGGAGGCCCCACTTGGGGACTGAGGAAGGGAGGTGACAAGTGTGGGACCAGAGCGTATTTCCTTTCACCCCAGACAGGGTGGGAGCCCAGGCCCTGGGTAGGCCTGCACTGGGCCATGGGCCAGGTCCCCACCTTCCTCCCTGAGAGGACCCAGCCCACCAGAAACCATCATGCCTTAAGATCACTGAGGCACTGAGGATCGTGGTCACTCAGTGCGGGGAGGGGGCTGCTCAGGCTGTGGCTGAGGCAGGCTCGAGGAGCGTGGGGGAGTGCTGCTCAGAGGCCTTGTTGGAACTCCTTGGTGCCAACACCGAGTTCCGTGCCAGCTGCCAGCGAGCTTTAGTGAATGACTAAAAAGAAAAACAGAAGCCACCAAGCACTTAGCTCCTTTGCGGGCACATGGCTTAGAAGGTTGCTGCTGAGAGTGGCCTCCTCACCGCTCCACGGGAGAAAAGGTCTTTCCAAAGAAGGCTCCCAGCAGTTCCTGGAGAGGGGGGTCTGACTCAGACCAGCAGAGTGCTTGGCATATCTGGCAGAAAAGAATTCCAGCATGTGCCAGGCAAAGGCACAGCAGAGGCTTATTTTGGAAGGTAGATCCTCATTCAAGGGAGGATGGGGGCAGTCTTGAGTGAGGGGCACATTTGAGGGGTTCCTGGCTCATTCACCCATTTATTTATTTATTTGGTATTGGGAATTGAACTCAGGGGCACTCAGCCACTGAACTGTATCCCAGCCCTATTTATATATATATATATATATATATATATATATATAATATATATTAACATTTGTTTATTTGCTTTAGTAGTACACAATGCGTTATTCTTACGTGGTGCTGAGGATCGAACCCGGGCTGTGCACGTGCTAGGCAAGCACTCTACCGCTGAGCTACAACCCCAGCCCTATTTTGTATTTTCTTTAGAGAAACAGGGTCTCACTGAGTTGCTTAGCGCCTTGCTTTTGCTGAGGCTGGCTTTGAACTCAATACCCTCTTGCCTCAGCCTCCTGAACCTCTGGGATTACAGATGTGCACCACGTACCTGGCCCCTGGCTCTTCTTTTAAAGGAAAGTTGGTAAGGGTGGGTGTGTAAGAATGGTATTAGCCTGGTGATCTTAAGGCATGATGGTTTCTGGTGGGCTGGGTCCTCTCAGGATCCTTATACTGATGCATATAGGTAGCACTGGAAAGTCCCCTAAATTATAAGCAGGATGTCATTTCTCTTTGCTTCACCGATTTATTGGTAGCTTAGTTAGCAGTACACAGGTAGATTTACAGATTTCACAGGAATTTTGGGTGTAACGGGCCTGGGAGAGAGCCTGGCTAGGGAGTGACCAACAGGTAAGAAGTATGTGGAACTTCTGAATTAAAATCCTATTTTAGTTTTTTTTGTACTGGGAATTGAACCCAGGGGTGCTCAACCACTGAGCACATCCCCAGCCATTTTTTGTATTTTATTTACAGACAGGGTCTCACTGAGTTACTTAGTGCCTTACTAAGTTGCTGAGGCTGGCTTTGAACTCACAATCCTCCTACCTCAGACTCTCGAGCTGCTGGGATTACAGGTGTGTGCCATTGTGCCTAGCTAAATTCCTGTTTTCTTGTCCTTTATTTCTCCTTTCTGTCTACTTTCATCCGACCGCACTGTGAGTGGCCAGGGCCCACGAGTGGAGTGAGGACCCTGCCCCTCCTGACTTGGGGTAGGCAGCTTGTGATGTTGGGCAGCTCCTTTATTTCTTTATTTGAGCTGAGGCAAATGTGAAAGGCAAAATAATAATGAAAGAACCTGGGCACTGTGGTACACGCCTGTAATCGCAGCTACTTGGAGACCAGGGCAGGAGAATCACAAGTTCAAGGCCAACCTCAGCAACTTAGTGAGACCCTGCAAAACTATAAAGGGCTAGGGATGCAGCTCAGTGATAGATTGCCCTTGGATTCAACCCTTAGTGCTGCAAAATAAAAGTGATAATGACAAGGGTAAAGGCCAAGTTATGGTGTTGGAAAGAGGGCCTGGCTGAGGGAGGACCTGATGGCTTGGAGAAACAGCAACCTAGTTCCACTTGGGGGTGGTTTTCATAAAGTTGAACCCCTTCCCTGTGAGCAAGTGGAGGTCCTGGGCAGTTACCAAGTGAAACGAAACCCTGCCTGTGAGCGTTACAGACGTTTCTTCATTAATCTCTCAAACTGGAAACAACCATTGTTTTTCAGGGTGAATGAATGAAGAGAAGGTGGTATATTTACTCAGTGGGAAAATGCTCAGCAATAAAAAGGAATGAGCTTCCCAGAGAGCCACATGGATGAATCCCAAAGGCATTATGCTAAGTCTGAGTGGTGGACGGAACAATGATCTCAGTAGATCCCCTGGAATCTGCAACTATGACCTAATATGGAAAAAGAGATGTTGCAGATGGAATTAAATTAAAGGTTTTGAGAAGGGAGATTGTCCAGAATTATCCTGGTGGGCCCTATATGTCATCCTAGTGTTATTTACTTATTTAGGTACTGGTACTAGGGATTGAACCCAGGGCACTTTACCTTGGAGCCACACCCCCAGCCCTTTTTATTTTTTACTTTGAGACAGAGTCTTGCTAGTTGCCAAGGCTGGCCTTGAACTTTCAATCCACCTACTTTAACCTCTTAGTCACTAGGAATACTGGTGTGTGCCACCGTGCCTGTCTGTCATAGTGTCCTTATAAAAGAGAGACAGGGAGATTTGATTCAGACTGGAGAGGCAGTGGCCACGGGATTGGAGAGGCAGAGGTTAGGGTGACGCAGCTATAAGCCGAGGAACACCTGGGATCATGATGCCAAGGAACATTGTCCCGGAGAGCCCCCAAAGGAGGACACCTGTTGACACCACAGTTTCAGCCTAGCAATACTGACTTCAGATTTCTGGTCTCCAGATCTAAGAGAAAATAAATTTTTGTTGTTTCAAGCCACCCGATTTGTGGTCATTTGGTGCAATAGCCATAGAACACTCACAGTGGGGTTCTATTCACATGGGTTTTTGGAAAAGGCAGAATCACAGGAACAGAAAATGGATCTGAGATTGCTGGTGACTGGGTGTGAGAGGAGGGTTGGGCTTCAAGTCTGCTTGTGGAAGTCCAGCAGCAAGGAACTGGCCCATGATGCTCTGGCAGTATTTATTTGCTGACCCCCGAAAAGCAAGCAAAACTCATGGGAGGTTGATAGGGCCTCTGAGGGTCTGTGTGGTCTTTTCTAATTGTCAAGATTTCTTTTTTCTTTTTTTGGTGGTGCTGGGGATTGAACCCAGGGCCTTGTGCATGTGAGGTAAATACTCTACCAACTGAGCTACATCCCCAGTTTCCCCAGCCCTGTCAAGGTTTCTTTCCTGCCTTCTTTCTTTCTTTTTTTTCTTTCTTTCTTTCTTTCTTTCTTTCTGTACCTGGGATTGAACTCAGGGGCACTCAACCACTGAGCCACATCCTCAGCCCTTTTTTGTATTTTATTAGAGACAGGGTCTCACTGCGTTGCTAAGTGCCTCACCATTGCTGAGGTTGGCTTTGAACTCGCGATCCTCCTGCTTTAGCCTCCCAAGTGCTGGGATTACAGGCGTGCGCCACTGCGCCCGGCTTCTTCTTCTTTTTTTTAAAAATATTTATTTATTTGCTTTAGTTGTACACAATGCCTTTATTTTTACGTGGTGCTGAGGATCGAACCTGGGCTGCGCACGCGCTGGGCGAGCGCTCTACCGCTAAGTCACAACCCCAGCCCTTTCTAAAAAATTTTTTTTATTTATTTGTTTTAGTTGTACACAATGCCTTTATTTTTATGTGGTGCTGCGCACATGCTAGGTGAGCGCTCTGCTGTTGAGCCAGAACCCCAGCCCCTGTCAAGGTTTCTTTTTTTTTTTTTTTTTTTTGTACTGGGGATTGAACTCAAGGACACTCAACCACTGGGCCACATCCCCAGCCCTTTTTTGTATTTTATTAGAGACAGGGTCTCACTGAGTTGCCAAGTGCCTCACCATTGCTGAGGCTGGCTTTGAACTCGAGATCCTCCTGTCTCAGCCTCCCAAGTGCTGGGATTACAGGTGTGCGCCACCACGCCTGGGCCCCCTGTCAAGGTTTCTTAAAGACTTTTTTCATAAGCTTTCTGAACCTCTCCATGAATTTAAATAGAAATACCCACTCTGCTGGCTCCTGTGAGGCTCACCTGGCTCATGGCAGCTTGAAGTCCCTTTGCTAGGGACTTCCTCGTCTGGTCACAGCTGGTGTCATCCTTCTAGCAGAGAGGAGGATCTACCAAGGGTCCACCTCCCTTCTGAGCTTTGACCTGGTGGTGACCTTGATCTCTGGGCTTCTCTGGAGTGGAACATGTGGGTCCAAGATCCCCAAGCCAGCCAGACCTATTGGGCCCACCTTCCCTGGCTCAGCTAGTGGTTCACAGCTTAAACAGCCCTTGTGTCCCACTTAATCCTGCCAGGAATTCAGGGAGGTTTCCTGAAAGACATTTCTCAATCGTCTTTGCTTTACTGGAAGGTGGGGGGCTATTGCCAGGAGGTTGCTGGCCAGGCCTCTTCCCAGGATTAACCTCCTCTCTTCAGTCCCATGTGCCTCTGCGAAGCGTGACCCAGCTCTGTCAAATCAGTGTGTGTGCACTGACATTTGCCTTGGTAGAGGCAGCAACACAGACTCTTATAGAAGATCCAGATGCCCTTTCTTCCCTTGTTCTGTCACAGGGGTTGTGTGTGTGTGTGAGAGAGAGAGAGAGAGAGAGAGAGAGAGAGAGAGAGAGAGAAAGAGAGACAGCCCGTATAGACAGTGGAGGGGGGGGTGTGTGTGCTGTCAGGCAGAGTTAGCATCCAAGCCAAGGGGGTGCTTCTGGACCTCAGGGAGGGGACATAGGCATTGTGTGCCCTTGGGCAGCCTGTGGGGTACAGCTGGGGTCTCATTGTCCCCCAGGCTAGTGGCAGGTATCCCAGGGCTCTGTCGAGATCAGGCCCTGTTCATTCACATCTCTTCTTTTCCCTTTGTCCTACTCCCATATACTCCCATATTTTGTTTTGTTGGAACATTTTAAAAACAATCCCAGATATCTTTTCTTTTTACCCTTGACCTTTCCAACAACAAGATTTAATGTCCAGAGATAAGGATTTGCTTTTTTTTTTTAACCTAATCTTGGCGCATTTTCCACATCTGGCCCAGTCCACAGCCACTGTACTACCATTGGAGCCCTGCCCCGTGTGCCTTCACCTGACCATGCCCCTGACATTGCCTTGGTGGCTGGGGTAATCAGTGTCCACATGCGCTGGAGCCCCTGGTCATTTGGAACAACGCTCTATCGTTTTTCTTCTCATGCTGCTTTTATGGAACCAGGTCTCTTGTCCGTGGAATTTCCTGAGCTCTGCTGTGACAATCACTTCCCTGTGGCAGGGTCAGCCCTAGGGCTTCTCAGCCTGGCACTTTTGACACTTGGAGCCAGGTTCTTCTCCAGGGTGGGGGCATCCTGTGTGTTGTGGAACGTGGATCAGCGTAGCTGGCCTCCACCCACCAGATGCCAGCAGCACCCCCCACCCTGTGGTGACCACAAATGTCTGCAGACACAGCCAATGTCCCCTGGGGCTGAGGATTGCTGATGTAATTTGATGCTTTTCTGCTGCACTTCTGTAAACTGGTCGCTAGACCTGGAGGTGGATTTCATAAACCACTTCCTGTTGCTTCACCCTAGGAAGTGCTCTTCTCTTTGGGGAGAGGATCAGGGGATTCTGGGTCATGGAGAGGTTCCTTCTCTCCTGTTCCTGCCTTAGCAGAAAATAGTCCCAGACCAGCATTCAGCATTCAAGGTCTCTTCCCCATGCTTCATGTTACCTGGCTTCTGACACTGCCCCCCCCCCTCGCCCTCCCCATTTCCTTCAGAAGATATCCCTCTCTTGGCCTGTGTCTCTTCATGGAGGGTGCTGCCTGAGGTGGTTGCTGAGTGTGCTCGGCAGTCCCAGCAGGCATCCAGGCTGAGTGACAAGATGCCCATGTCAGTGCTGTGATGCTTTGAGACCTGTCCTCTATTTGAGGCTGCTCAGCTTCCATATAGCCTGGCCCACACCTCCCCGCCTGTCCTGGACAACCCTCCTGGCCCTTATGGTCCAGCTGTGGTGACCCTGCCAGGCCTTGAGACTCATGGCTGGGGCCCTTGGCCCAAAGCATAGTGCCAGGGAGTTGTGTCTGTGAGGGCTCCTGGCTTATCCCTGTGCCAAGCTAGTGCAACACAGATCTTTAACTCACAGGGGCCTGATCGGACTCATTAACTAGAGGAAGGGTTTGGGGGAGGATGTCACCTCTGACCCTGTAGTGGGGGTGACATGATCCCTGAGAGGGCCTGTGGAGTCTGTGTGGGTCGGGCATCCAGGTGTGCTAGTTGTTACTAGGTGTGGAGACAGTGGGGAGGGGTGTCCTTCAGTTACCCAGTGACTTCCCACATCCAGCCCCAAAGCTACTGCAGTGACAAAGAAACAGTGCCTGTTGTTACCAGTGCCACAGGCTAGTTTGGGCCCTTTGTCCTGTGGTTTAGATGAGTGACATTGGTGGGCCCTGACTCTATGAGTTGTGGGGCCCTGGAGGGAGCAGCCAGCCCCAAGGGCAGCTGCAGGTGGCTGTGTCTGCACATCCCATGCACCGCAAGACAGCCCGGTCATGCCCAGTTGGGTCCAGGTTAAAACCTGGTTCTGCCTGATGGGACCTGCGATCTGGGCTCTGGCTACCTGCTTTTATTTTTTAAATATTTATTTATTTATTTATTTTAGTTGTACATAATGCCTTTATTTTTACGTGGTGCTGAGGATCAAACCTGGGCCACACACATGCTAGGCGAGCGCTCTACCGCTGAGTCACAACCCCAGCCCCTGGCTACCTGCTTTTAGACGCCTGTCTGCTGATGCCCTCTGGTGCAGCGGGCAGCCCTGGAGCTCCCACGCCATTGCTGCCCACTGTTTCCTCTTAGGCCACGGTGCTTTGGGCTGCTTCCTGCAGTTCAGCTCATTTCCCCTCCTAGTCCTTGTGTTCTTGTCACCATCCATAGTGCCACCTTTAGAACCCAAACTTGGCTGCTGTTTTGAATGTCTCAAAGGATATTTACAGAGAAGTGATGAGCAGACATCGTCTGGGTTCCACACACGCCCGCTGTGCCCAGCGTGCATCCTGATACAAATCCAGGTGTCTGTGAAATTCACGGTTGGGTGTGTTTTGCCTTCAGTGCTCTGAAGATGGCCTTCATTGTTCCTGGGCCTGTTTCTGAGGCACGGCCTCCTTGTGTGGCTTTGCTCCTTGGTACGTGGAGTGTCCTTTGGAGGCTGCACTGATCTGCCACCGCCGCCCCCAGCCTGTAGTTAGTTTCTGTGGTGGGGCCCATGAGGCTCTGATCTGTGAATTCGTAGTGTTCATCACATTTGTGGATTTGGAGTCATTACTTCTTGAGATTCTTTGTCCGTCCTTGGGGCTCTGATATGGGTCTGTTGTGACTTTTTGTTTTGTTTTCTTCTTGGGTGCTGGGGAGTGAACCCAGAGCCTCTCTCATGCTGGGCCAGCACTCCAGCTCTGAGCCACACCACACAGCCCCAGTTCCGTGTATGGTGGACCTTGTGGCCGGTGTCCCTCCCGTCACTGAGGCTAGGCTTATTTTCCTTTAGGATGCTCATTCACTCTGTGATTCATTCTGGTAGTTTCTGTGGTTTTGTCTTCCATTCATTAAGCTTTTCTTCTGCAGTGTCTACTGTTCATTCCTCCTGGTGAACTTTTCATTTTAGATGCATTCTCAGTTGTAGTGTGTCTCTCCTGGTCCCTCCTGTTTCTCTTCTCATCAGTTCAAGTGTTGTTAAATTAAGCCCTGGAACCCACCCTCCTTCTTTGAAGCTGGGTGTAGCGACAGGGTCTTACTCTGTTGCCCAGGCTGGGCTCAAACCTGTGATCCTCCCGCCTCAGCCTCCTGTGCAACTGGTGTGATGGGTGTGCGCCACCACCTGGCTTCCTGGAGCCTTTGTTATTGATTTTTATTTACTTATTTGTTTATGAGCATGTGAGGCAGGCCCTCTACCCCTGAACTATGGTACCCAGTTTGAGCTTTTAAAATTTATAATAGCTGGGGCTGGGGTTGTGGCTCAGCGGCAGAGCGCTCGCCTCTCACGTGCGCGGCCCGGGTTCGATCCTCAGCACCACGTAAACATAAATGCATTGCATTGTGTACAACTAAAGTAAATAAATAAATATTTTTTAAAAAATTTTATAATAGCTAATCTAAAGCTCATCTCTTAATTCTGCCTTCTCTGTCCTCTGGGCTTGTTTCTGCTGACTTTTTTTCCCAACCCCGGGGGTCATGCTTTGCAGCTTTGAGTGTCTGGGGGATTCTGTTTTGGGGTGCTAGGCTGTGAGTTCCTTAGCATCGTGTGCTGGACGTCCTGCCCTTGCTGAAGTGTGCTGCTTGCTGGCAGTTTGATCAGGAGGGTGTCAGTCGGTCCCTTGGAATTGTTTTCCAGCTCCTTTTAATAAGGGGAGTTGTGAGGGGTCTTTACCCAAGGGCTAGCTTAGCTGTCCTACTGGGTGCCCTCGGTGTCTCCAAGTGTCCTCTGAGTCAGAGCCACTCAGGTCTTGTGCAGGTCCCAGTCTCTGCTCCACCTCTCTGAGAGTCCCAGCCCCTTTGGCCTCCACAGTCTCCTACCTGCCTCCCCAACCCTGGGCTCCCCCTAGCTGTGGGCTGGAGGCTCCTTAGGAGTGCACTGGGCTATTGGGGATCTCCCTTCACTTGTTCCCCTCTCTAGGCTCCTGTGCCCACTGTGGGGAGCCATAGCTGCATTATGTGCCCCGCACTCCAGTGTTGCCAGTGAGGTTACGTTGGGTCCCAGATCCTGGCCTGACCTGGGTGCTTGTTTGCTTGTGTTGGGGCCAGGGGGATTCAGCCATTTGTCCTTCAGTCCGTTCATTAGCCCTTCCAACTGTTCAGCAAACATGTCCTGAGTCCACTGTGCACCTGGCACTGTGCTGGCCACCAGTGCTGAGTGGGGTAGACTCTGCTGTGTCCCAGGGCATCGGAACTCAGACTTGCTTGTGTTTGGATCAGTCACGTGATCCTCTCTGAGCTCCCCAAGGTTTGTGGTGGGGTGTAGCCATACTATGCTGACAGACAGCTCTTGGCATGTCACCTACAGATGTGATCCCAGAAACCCCCTCCCGCTCCAGGATGGTGTGGTCTGGAGCCTTCACAGCCGCAGGGGCTGCTGCGCTGGGGGAAGCAGGGCTGCCTGCTGCTCCGGGGGCGCTGGGAGGACGCGGGCCTGTGGCTGCAAGGCTGAGGTGCCCCTGCTTCTTAGGAGCCTTTGGGAACAGTCACCACGAAGGTCTTCCTGTGCTGCCAGGGTGCAGTGCCACTGCTTCAGGGGCAGGCCCAAGTACTGGCACGAGCACGCCTTGCTCTGCGCCTGCTCCTTGCTGGGCACCTTGCTAGCCACTGACTGGCCTGGGGCTGGGCTGGGTGCTGCCCTGGCTGCTTGCTTCCAGGTCCTCAGGGTTTGTACCCAGGCTTTTGCTGGGGCTTTGTATCTTGTGTGCCTGGCAGACACCCCTCAACCTCCGAGGGGCACCCTCATTGGTGTCTGCCCACAGCTTGATAGCTGGAGCAGAAAGAATCCTAAATGGTTCCACCCGCCTCAGTGGAGAGTGGAGAATGGAGGCCAGGGCTGCATCCACCAGCGGGTACTGAGAAAGCCACATCCACAAGTCACCTAACTGTGACCAGCACAGGAGGCAGGGTTCCGGGAGAGCCCACAGGGCTGGGGTATGGCTCAGTCATGGAGCGTCCGCCTGGCACACGTAAGAGCTTGGGCACCATCCCCAGCACCACCAAAAAAATATAAAGGGAGCCCCATCAGATGCTGGGTTCTCCTCCACCTGCCTGTTCGCTCCACAGCTGACTTGCAGGCTGGGGCTTCACCAGCAGGTTCTTAGGTGACAGTGGGTGTGCCGGGAGTCATTTAAATTAAGTGTATTTGTTGGATAGCAGCTGCTCAGTATCACCTGAGAACTCTTGTTTAGGAAAACAACCACCCTACTTTGATCTAAAAATAGATGCCGCTGGGGTTGTGGCTCAGTGGTAGAGCCCTCGCCTAGCACGTGCGGGGCCCGGGTTCTGTCCTCAGCACCACGCACAAATAAATGCATTGTGTACAACTAAAGCAAATAAATAAATATTTTTAAAAAATAGATAAAAATAGATGCCATTCCAAGTGCCCTCCCCCTGCAGACACAACAAACTATGAGGTGCCTGATGGTCACTTGGGTGGATATTGGAAACACAGTTTTAGCACATCTTAGAAATCTTATTCTTTTTTTTTTTAATTAAAAAGAATTTTTTTTAGAGCTGGGCGCGGTGGCACACACCTGTAATCCCAGCACTTGGGAGGCTGAGGCAGGAGGATCACGAGTTCAAAGCCAGCCTCAGCAATGGCGAGGCACTTAGCAAGTCAGTGAGACCCTGTCTCTAATAAAATACAAAAAAAGGGCTGGGGATGTGGCCCCGTGGTCGAGTGCCACTGAGTTCAATCCTCAGTACCAAAAAAAAAAAAAAAAAAAAAAAATTTTTTTTTTAGTTGTAGTTGGACACACAATACCTTTATTTTATTTATTTATTTTTATGTGGTGCTGAGGATCCAACCCAGCACCTCACACATGCTAGACAAGCACTCTGCCACTGAGCCACAACCCCAGCCCCAGATAATTTGCTTTTCTTAAACCTTTGTGTACCATTTTGATTTTGTGGTTTTTTTTTTTTTTTTTTTAAAGGATGCTAGAACTCTTGAGCTGGGAGTTCGAGACAGGTGGACATGTGCGGTACTTGGGACACTCCAGAGTCAGAGGCTTCCTCAGCCCTCCGAGGGACACCTGCCCCTGTGGTGCTGGTGGGGCCTGTTTCCTCCGGGAACCCAAGGGGCAGGTGGGCAGCTTGCTCACAGGTGCTTGGGTGGAGAACTTTGTAAAAGGGTCAAGGCCACCTGCACTGGCATGGAGTAGCTGATGGGCAGAGAGCCACGGCCAGCCCAGCAGCTACAGCTGTGTTAACCAGACCACCTGCCTGGGGTGGCAGTTCTGGTGCCAGGAGACAGGGTTTGCCCTTCGTCACACATGTTCCTTGACACTGGTTAATCTGACTGGTTGTCAGCTGTTGGACACATAGGCTAAGTGCCATTATAATACAGCTGTCATCATCAGGCACATTTGGGGACAGCGAGCAGTGCTCCTCCCTTTGTTCTGATGTCTTGTGAGGCAGGTGCCCTGTCTGCCAGCCCGTACAGGCACTGTTGACGTAGTTGGACATTGGTCTGGGTGCCCATTTTTGTGAATGACTGGACAGGTGGCATGCAGAGTGTTATCTTCGTGTGTGTGTGTGTGTGTGTGTGTGTGTGTGTAAGTGTAAGAGACAGTCCTAGTGAATTGCTCTGTTATTGACAAGAAGGGCCTCCTTTGCCGGAGGGAGGAGATACTACACAAGCTCACATGGCTAGGAGCCCAGATCTGTGTTGACAGCTAGGTCACGTGGGGACAGGCACTTGAGGTCAGCTGTCCTGATGTTGCGGAGAAGGCTGGGCTCTTGACTGCTCAGTCCTTTTCCTGGGAACACCCTTGGGGAGTGAGTGACTCTGGAGGAAGAGTCGTCCAGACAACCCGGCTGGCATCAGCTACAGAAGGTGGGGAGTGCTTCACTGACGGTGGGGACGCTGGGAGAGCCGAGCCAGTGCGAGTGTCGTCATCACCAGCCCCACCACCAGGCCTCCAGGACAGTCCTGGGGTGGTGCACCTTCCTGGCTCCTGTGCCACATCGTGGCCCTGTCTCTGACGCATGGCCACCCCACAGAGGCCTTGCCAGAGGGTGAACGGTAGATGATGGTGCTGGAGTAACCGGGCCAGCCCCCTGTGGAGGCTTGGGGGCCACGCCCACCTGCTCTGTGCCACCCAGCATCCCCTAACCCGCTCCAGGCTTTGCCCCCACTGTCTCCTCACCAGGAGCCCCACCCTGATTCTGGCCTCATTCTCACACTCCCTGGCCTGTGAGGACTGATGCTTCAGTGTCAGAGGTCTTTGGAAGTGACGACAGGCAGGGCCACTCTGCTATAGGGTCTCCTTTGTTCTTGGGGTTCTTATGTCTTCCACCAGTTTCCCTCCACCCGCTTCACCACATTTATGTGTTAAAAATGGTGAACGGAGCTGAGCGGCAGAGTGTGAGCTGGCGTGAGTGGAGCACCAGGGGCGAGACCACCATGGACAGGACCGCCTCCCTGCTATATGTGTCCCGAGAATGTTGCTCCAAAGCCCCCAAGTTGGCAAAGACCCCCGTAGAAGTCGGAGGGCAGCCATCGGCGTCACAGAGGTGTAGTGTACATCCCATAAAGCACTTCTATTGTCAGTGTCTGGTCACCTGCGAGCCCCTGTGTAGCCCTCCCCGCCCTTGGCCCTGGAAACGGGCTGACCTGCGTTGTGTCTCCAGTTCTGCCAGCGGATCTCTGACACCTGGCTGGTGCTGAGGTTCCTCTGTGCGTGTCTGTTGCACTCTGTTGTTTTGTGTTGCTGGGAATGTTCTGCCGTGTGGGTCTCTCCCCAGTTGACAGACATGTGGGTTGTGGTCAGCTTTTGGACGCTGTAAGAGACTCCTGCGGATGTTCAGGTGTAAGTTTTCATTAAGAAGAACACTTCCCGGGCTGGGGTTGTGTGGCTCAGCGGTAGAGCGCTCGCCTAGCACGTGCGCGGCCCGGGTTTATCCTCAGCACCACGTAAAAATAAAACATATTGTGTACAACTAAAGCAAATAAATAAATATAAAGAAGAAGAAGAAGAAGAAGAAGAAGAACACTTCCCTTCTCTTGGGTCTCCCCAGGAGTGGACTTGCTGGGCATGCGTGACCTTTTAGCAACCTTTCCAGGGCCTGGGTGTGGGGCTCAGGGGTATCACGCTTGGTAGCACGTGCCAGGCCCTGGGTTCCTTCCCCAGTGCTGTTGGGAAAAACACCTGCCAGATCTGTCTCCATCCCAGCTGCACCTTGTCCGTTGGCACTAGCAACGGGCAAGGGTTCTGGATCCTTCTGGATTCACTTGTCCCCGCCATCATTTCGTGTTATCCACCTCTTTGATCTTAGCTGGCTGGACGGGTGCAGTGGGACCTTCCTGCAGTTGGGGTTTGCATTCCCTGAGGAGTCAGGGCACCCCACATCTTCCCACCCATCTATGGTCTTCTTCCTCAGGCCTGTCCACAACTGAATTCCAGGCCAGGGTCACTGAACACCACACCCCTGAGGACCCAGTCAGGCTGCGATCACTACTAGGCGCTGCACATCCCGACTGCCTTGCCTCTGGGTGGTGGTCAGGCTGTGGATTGTGGGCCGGGGTCGGCCCTTTCTGAGCTGCTTTGGAGGGGGCCTCGCCCTGTGTCAGCAGCACAGTGATGAGTGTGCCTGTAGTGTCTGATCGCAGGACCAGCGCAGGACAGGGGTTGGACTCTGGATGTCCTACGTCCTGGGTGGTGGTAGTTTGTGCCGTGGATCACACTGTGGAGTGGACCCAAGCCTGGCGGTGAGGCTCGGCAAGCTGTGGTGGGAGTCTGTGCTGGCGGGCAGCGCTCACGACGCTGGGGTGCCGCCTCGCAGGTCTGCTCAGGACAGCAGAATCCTTTGAGAGTCCAGCAGAGGAGAGGGTGCCTGGTAGATACCCACAAAGGAGGGGCCCTTGTAGCCTCTCCCTGTGCGCCATGCAGGTGGTGTAGATGTGGCCACAGAGTCCCAGCTGGCCAAGTGACCACTTGGGTCAAGGCCATCATAGAACTAGGGAGGCCAGCTCCCTCTCACATTCTGTCCTGTCCCTGCTTGTGGTACCTCCTGTCATGCCCAGTGCTGGGCACTGGGCGCTGGTTCTTGTTCCTCTGCAGCTCCCATACCCCAGGCAGTTAGCAGGCCTCCCTGTGCAAAGGGGGAACCTGGGGTATGGCCTCCAGCTGCAGGCCCAGGAGGCACCTGAGTTCCAAAGGGCAGACTCTGGACTGACCTGTGGGGTGGGTGTTGTGTCTGCTTCTGTTCCCTGGAGCACTGGTGGGTTCTCTGTGTACACACGGAGCTACTCCATTAGCCCCAGGTCTGCTGTGCAGAGGGGCGGGGGACCGGCAGGAAGCCCCTGCAGACAGAGTGGAGCACTGCTTGCTGGGAAGACCTGCCTAGGTGGGGCTGGAACCAGGGTCTGAATGGGGGAGGCCAGAGTGCCAAGGAGATGCGAGCAGGGGGCACGAGTGGGCCTGGGGTGGGCATCTCATGCAGGAAGACAGTTTTGGACCTGGAGGGGATGGGCAGGTGCAGGGGTAGATTTGGGGGCTGGAGTCATGGTGACCAGTCAAAACCACTCCATGGATGGGCTCTGGGACTCAGAGGGTGCCTGCCAGGGCCCGGTGTAGGAAAGAAGGCGAAGGTGCAATCCTCCTGCAGGGCCCACGTTCTTTCTGCAGTGCCACCAGAGGTCTGATCTCTGAGGAGCATAAGCTTCTAGGTTTTAGTATAGCTTTTCCTTTGGAAATTCTGATGTCCCAAGCAGGGTGACAGAGTGCTTGGAAACTGTGCTGGGGGTGCTGGACAGATGTGGGATCCCCTCCTGCTGGCTGCTGCGCCGCGATCCCATCTGATGGGCGTGTTTTGGGCAGGACTTAGCTGGGCTGAGGGTTTCGTGGGGACCCACTGGGACTGTGAGAATGGAGAAGGGCCCTCTCAATACGTGCAGGGGCTCAGGGAGTTTGTGTGACCTGGGTCACGTTATACTGTCCTCACTGTTTTCCTGCTAGGGCTGTGGGCCACAGACACTCTGAGCTCTGCCCTCCTTTCTCATCTCCCCACGGGAGCCACAGACCAACAATGGCCTCCCAGGACATGGAACACATTCTTTTTTTTTTTTTTTTAATATTTATTTATTTGCTTTAGTTGTACACAATGCAGTGCATCTATGTTTACGTGGTGCTGAGGATCGAACCCGGGCCGCGCATGTGCTAGGCGAGCGCTCTGCCGCTGAGCCACAACCCCAGCCCCTGGAACGCATTCTTGAGTGTGGAGTCCTGGGCCTGCTGCCAGCCTCTCCCCTTGGGGCTGCCTGTTGCCCAGGTGTGAAGCTTTGGTTTTGCCCCACAGTGGCTTTGGCCGTGTCCATCGGGAGAACACCTACTGATCCTTCAAACCTTGCTTCCAGTGACCTGTCCTGAAATCTTCACACCCGTGCATGTTTTCCTTTCACCTTTCCTAAAATCACTGTCCTTGTTATTCTGCTCCTTTTATAATCAGTCAAAACTTGAGTCCAAATTTCTAAATGTCTTTATTGACACCCACCCCCTCTTTTTTTTTCTTGTAGGATTCTCTTTCACTGAGACCATCAATCCGATTTCAAGGAAGCCAAGGGGTAAGTCCTTCTGTCTTAATCATATTTGAGCTCATGGGAACTGTGAGGTTTCCAGCCTGTCCTTGCTTGCAGGGCACAGCAGCAGGGTCAGGGCAGCATTTTGGGCCCTGTCCACTTCTGTGCCAGGTTGGGACCCTGGGCCTATCAGTCTGACCTATGTCCAGTTGAGGTCCTCTGGGTGGCCCTAGGCCCATGGCCACATCAGCCAGGCCCCCAGTGCCCACAGCAGGCTGTTGATGGGCAGAGGGCAGCTTTCCTCCCGTGGCAGCCCCTCAGGATGCCCCCTCCTGCAGCCATTGCCCACCTGGCTCCCACAGCCCCGGTCTCCAAGACCCTCTCAGTGTGTTCATGAATACTGTGACCATGAGTGTTTGCATTTTGGTGAGTGAGGGGGTCTTAGAAACTCAGCACCCTTATTTTGTCTGAACTCTGCTTCCTTCTAAGTAACTATTTCAGAAACATGGGGAAGGAATGAAGTGGGGGCACCACCTTGTCCCCCAGGCCTCAGGCCGTCTTCCCCTCCCACCAAACACCTTGGAGCAGTTTGTTTGTTTGTTTTTGCGGGGAGGGTGGTGGTATCAGGGATTGAACCCAAGGGCATTTGACCACTGAGCCACATTCCCAGCCCTATTTTGTATTTTCTTTAGAGACAGAGTCTCACTGAGTTACTAAGTGCCTTGATAAGTTGCTGAGGCTGGCTTTGAACTTGGGATCCTCCTGCCTCAGCCTCTCTGGCCTTTGGGATTACAGGTGTGCGCATGTGTGTTTGAAGTTGCCATATTGTACCCACCCCTCCCCCAGTCGTAACCCTTCCTCCCAGCCTGGGGCTCCTCACAGCAGGAGGGTGGCTGAGATGGTCAGTGGGGTTTTCAGAGCCCCTGGGTGCTGCAGTGTGTGTCTTCAAGTGTCTGTATGTCCAGGTGTGAAAGGATCTGTAGTGAGGAATGTCTCTGCAGCCCCTGCAAGGCTGCAGTCCCTTAGGCAGGTCAGAGACCCCCAGGCTTCCCTGGCAGTTTCTCTCTCCTCCGGAAATCCTCAGTTCCCCCTTAAGGCCTTCAGCTGTTGGGGCAGGGCCACCCAGACCTTGAGGGTCTTTACCTATTTACACCCAATTGGTTGTAGATGGTAACCACATTGATAGATACCTCTGTCACCCACCTGAATTGGAGTGCAGTGGATGATGGGATCCCCGAATCTGTGGCTACCTTTTGGCCACCTCCCCTTTACCTTCCCTTGGGGGTCAGAGGTCAGTGTCAAGGCAGGGCTGGCCTTGACTTGTGCTTGCTTGGCTCCACAGTGACCCCTGGTGTCCAGAGCCATTCTGATCTCCTGAGCAGTGGGACAGGCCTCCCTCCATCCCTTGGTCTCCCAGTCCACAAGATGGGGGAGAGGCTGTCCACCATGAAGGGCATTTGCAAGTTGAACTTGATATCAGGAGAACAGTGTCTTCCCTGTGGCCCAGAATGAGCTCAGCCACTGTTGTGCATCTCCTGCTAGAATGTGAGCACGCAGGCCCACCTGGCCCCTCTGCCCCTGTGGTATGTGCCGTCAGAGGCAGGCCCCCGCTGGAGCTGATGTGCAGAGCAGACTAGTGTGTGGCAGA
Organism: Tamias sibiricus; assembly: GCA_025594165.1. NCBI lineage: Eukaryota > Metazoa > Chordata > Mammalia > Rodentia > Sciuridae > Tamias > Tamias sibiricus. The sequence goes on along the minus strand of CM046673.1, from coordinate 17,106,702 downwards.
GTCTATGGAGCCATTCTGTGGCAGTTGCCAGATTCTCCGAGAGTGGGGCCCGCCTGTGGCACATGTGACCTCTGGAGTCATATACTTTGCTGCACTTGCCTTTTACTAGTCTGCCTTTGGGCTTTCTGCCCTCTTGTGACACCATGGTTGTGGCTGTCTGGGGCGCACTTGTAAGCTTTTAACTCTCAGGGGAAATGAGATCCCACCTGGCTGGCCCCACCTCCAAAATTCATCAGCAAAATCCCAGTTGATGAAACAAGAAAGAAAAGTAGCAGTTGTTTTCAAATAGCAGGGCTGGTCACAGATGTGTGTTGCAGTGGGGTCTGGACGCAGGTTTCTAGAAGGTCTACAGGACTTGTCCAAGGTCTTTGACCAGTGTGTGTGTGCCTAGGAGGTGGATTCTGCAGGAGTAATTAGTGATGTGCACAAGGGTTTAGCCACAGGCATGCTTGATGCTTTGTTGTTTGGAACAGAGACAATTTAGAAATGCTCTAAAAAAAAAAAAAAAAAAAAAAAAAAAAAGGATTGCCGGGTATAGTGGCACATGCCTGTAATACTGGCCACTTGGGAGTCTGAGGCAGAAGGATTGCAAGTTCAAGACCAACTTCAGCAAGTTAGGGAGTCCATAAGTAACTTAGCAAGGCCCTGCCTCAAAATAAAAAATGAAAAGGACTGGGGATGTGGCTTGTAAAGCACCCCTGGGTTCAATCCTTGATGCCAAAAAGTTATAATAATAAGGGGGTATCAGAATTGGGAGCATCCCTATGCAGAGACCTGGCAGCCTGGAAACCTCAGGTGGGCACAACCTGTAACCTAGAAACCACCTTGGGTGTGAGGAGGAAGCAAGACCCTTCACTGCTGGGGAGAGGCTGCTCAATCCTGGACATCATGGTCAGCCACTCGAGCAACTCTCTTCATAAAACATAATGTGCTTTATTCTGAGAGTTCCTGGGAACTCAACATAATGAAGAAAAATATTGCCTGAGAGGCTGGAGAGAACCTGGCTGGTCAGTCTAGGTTCCTGCATGTGTCACATGGACACACACCTGAACCCACACTGCCACCGTTTTTTTTTTGTTGTTGTTGTTGTTGTTGTTGTTTTGGTACCAGAGATTGAACTCAGAGGCACTCGACCACTAGGCCACATCCCTAGGCCTTTTTATATTTTTATTACAGACAGGGTCTCACTGAGTTGCTAAGTGCCTCGCCATTGCTGAGGCTGGCTTTGAACTCGCCATCCTCCTGCCTCAGCCTCCCAAAGTGCTGGGATTACAGGCATGCGCCACCACGCCCAGCTTGCCACCTGTTTTTATTCTCTCTCTCTCTTTTTTTTTCCTTTTTAAGACTGGGGACTGAACTCAGGGCCTTGTGTGTGCTAGGCAAGTGCTCTGCCACTGAGCTGAATCTTCAACCCCTGTTTTTATTCTTTAAGTTTAAAAGATTTATTTACTTTTTTCTTTTTTGCAGTGCTAGGGATGAAATGCAGGGCCTTGAACATGTGAGGCAAGTTCTGTACCACTGAACTACATCCCAGGACTTTTTTATTTTGGTGTGTGCCTGACAATTTGTCTTGATTTTTTGGGGGGTAGTATTGAGGATTGAACCCCAGGGTTGCTTAACCACTGAGCCATGTCCCCAGTCCTCTTTGATATTTTATTTAGAGACAAGGTTTCGCTGAGTTGCCAAGTGCCTTGCTAATCTGCTGAGGCTGGCTTTGAACTTGCAATCTTCCTGCCACAGGCTCCCGAGTTGCTGGGATTACAGGCGTGCACTACCACAGCTAGTTTGCCTTGATTTTAACTGAGCAGAATGTTGAGGGATTTTTCCCAACTCTTTCCCTGCCCTCCCTGACAGCAGAACTTGACCCACCTCTCTTCACCCCCGACACACACCCCTGCCCCTACACACACCCCGCTGCAGCAGAGACCTTGCAGAGCTCATCTGGGGGACAGGTTGCACAGGGACATGCTGGAAGGGTCCTAGCGAGACCTGGTCTGAGGTGGGATCAGAGTCCCTGGTGGCCATGGGTCAGACCAGCAGGAAGGGCTGGAGACCTTGGGTGCCCAGGAACCTCAGATAACCTGAAGTTGGAGCTGGCATCAGACATGGCAGCCTGCAGTTCTCCCCTGAGCGCCCTGGGAGACCATTGGTCACTGGGACTTGACAGCAGCCTGAAAAGGGCAGCGGAGACCTCATCCAGCAGTCACAAAGCCGCTGAGAGGTGGCTGCCCTGTGGGCTTGGGCCCAGAGAGGGGCGAGCGCTCGGCTGGCACAGGCTGTGCCCGCGTCCTGCCTGCCCTCCCCCAGCCGAGGGCCTGCTCCTCCCGCCGCCGGCGCCCTCAGCCAGCAGTGCTCCGCCCACTCCCCCGAGTCGCGGGGTGCTGCGGGGCTTCTGAACAAAACCTTCACCCCCAACCGCCACCCCCTGCCTGAAACACACTGGCCACAGGTGCCCTCATGTCCTCCTCTTGTCACCAGAGCACGAAGCTCTCCCAGCATTGGTCTCCCACTATCATTTCCATGCCGGAGCCCCTATCCTGAAGAGATGCACTTTCTTGTCACCCTCTGTCACCCCATGTTTCCCCCAACTATTCCCCTACCCACCAGACCCTGGGCAGGCTCAGGTGGGGTCCTCAGGGTGCTGACCAGGCCCACGCTGTCCTGCCTGCTGATGCTGTGGGGACATGGCAGCGTGGGTGGGCGGGGCCTCAAGTGTCAGGCTCACCTTCTCTGTGTGACCAGCCCTGGTCTGGCCCCAGCTCCCTGCCAAGAACTGTTTCTTCACTGGATTCAGGTGGGGTCCAAATTTGCCCTGAACAGGGCTGCAGTAGGGTCCCCAGCTGCCACTCGGGGGCAAGAGCCACAGACATCTTGGGACTTGAGTCAGAGGAGCCTCAGTGTCAGCCAGAGCCAGGACCATGTGTGCCTGTGAGACTAGAGAGGACTGGTGGGTGCAGGGGGCCGCCCACGCCGGGCCCAGCTGAGTCAGACCCCTTTGGATTTCCCAGAGGTCTCAGTCCTAGCCCCTTCACCTGCCATGCGCTGGAAGTCGCATCCAGGAGTGACGTGTGACAGGACACGTGCCTGCCCGGGTGAGGAGTGCCTCAGCAGTGTCCAGACAGGACAGGCTGGACGGGCAGGGCCACCCACCTGGCTCTGACCAAGGCTGAGGAGGGAGGGGGGAGAGAGAGAGAGAGAGAGAGAGAGAGAGAGAGAGAGAGAGAGAGCGCGAGCGCGCGTGCGCGCGCGTGCGTGTGCGTGAATGAGCGCGCACATGTGACCTGAGGTGAGTCACGGGCAGTTGTGTTGATTCTCAGACGCCAAGTGCGAGCCGCGCCCCCCCCCCCCCCTCTGAACCTAATAAAACATGTTTGTGCTCAGACAAACACAAGTGGTAGAGGCCAACCTGGCACGGCACCCTGAGGGCCTTAGGGTGCATGACTAGGTGCAGCCTGTGGTGAGCTTTGGCCACTGGGCATGTGTCCTGGGCCTGCTGTGACCCCCACTTTCCCTCAGCACAACAGGGACACAGGCTTCTCCCCCTCAGGTCTGTGCTTCGAGGTGGGGGAGCTCAGGGGGGTGTTGGGTAGACCCTGGGGCCGAGCAGGGCAGGGCCGATGGGATGATCCTTTCTCTGGAGCAGGTTCAGCCTGTGCCAGGGACAGGAGGGTCTGCGGCCTGGGATGGCTGGTGCAGAGACTGGCCAGGGTGCCCAGGAACTGTTCTGTTCCAGGAGCAGGGAGGTGGCTTGGGCCGCGTGGGTCTTGCGGTGTTTCAGGATGGCCCCAGGCTGGGTGCCTCTGTGGCTCCCTCGTGTCCCTGCACACCACTCTGGCAGCCGCATCCCGGCAGAGGCCACGCAGCAGGCGGCAGGAGTGGGCGTCCCTCCTTGTGGCCTGGTGACTCAGGCGCTGTGTTCTTACGGCTCTCAAGGATGGAGTGCAGACAGACTAAGCTGCCCCTGGGCACATAGGGCAGCCTAGAGATGAGGCCTGGTCCCCACCCGGTGCTGCCCACTCCTCACTGACCACTTGTGTCCCCATTCGTGTGTCTGACTAGCTGTGAGGAACTTGTGCTCAAACCCAGGTGTGAGTTTAGGAGGGCCACCCCTGGTGGCAAGAGCTGTCTGTGAGACCTTTCTCTTTCCTACCTTCCTCCTCAGCAGCCCTCAGGCCGTCCCCCAGCCTGGGTGGGGCCGGAGGCGGGCGTTTGGCAATGCCATCCTGCAGGGAGCCCAGTGTCTGTGCTAGAAGAGCACAGTGCCCACCCGCCTGCTGCCGTCTGTCCGCTGTCGTGGGGAGGCCCGTGGCTTCACCATGCTCGGCTAGAGGCGTGGTCTGCAGCCAGGCTTATGTGAACTGTTTTTTTTTTTTTTTTTTTTGGTACCGGGGATTGAACTCAGGGCACTCGACCACTGGGTCACATCCCCAGCCCTTTTTTGTATTTTTTTATTAGAGACAGGGTCTCACTGAGTTGCTAAGTGCCTCGCCATTGCTGAGGCTGGCTTTGAACTCGCGATCCTCCTGCCTCAGCCTCCCAAAGTGCTGGGATTACAGGCGTGCGCCACCGCGCCCGGCTAGGCTTATGTGAACTGGGCATGTGTAAACCATGTCACATGTCACCTAGACATGGGGTTCCAGTGCTACCCATCTTCAAGCTTCTCTGGGCCCACTCCTGCTTTACCCGTGGCCACAGGACAGTGAGTGGGCACTCGGTCTGTGCGCCAGTGGGCAGGTTCTGAGAGGACATCTGCTGGCACCAGTCTCACTGCCTTTCGCCTTCCTGGGTGCCCAGGCCACGTCTGCTCCATTTGCGGGGTGTGCAAACTGAGTCACTTCCCAGGCAAGCCACCTCCCCAGCCAGATGACCAGGGTGGAGACGCTGCCTCTGGGCAGGTGCTGAGCACCCTGTTCTCGAGCACAGTGACAGGGCCCTGCCCACACCCACACAGGAGCCCGAGGCCCCCCCGCCCTGACCATTGTTGAGGGCAGAGTTGGGGACAGCCCCTGTCCTGTCACTGCCAGGAAGAGCAGAGGTTCCTGTGGTGAGGGTTGAGTGGTGGCGACTTGTGGGGGACGGCTGGGCCTGGGTAGAGCTGCGGGCCCCACCATGTGGTGGCCCTCCGGTGACACCCCGTCTGTGTGCAGCACATCTCCATCCCTCAGCCTGACTGCCCCGAGGAGGTGCGGACGTTCTCCTTCTACCTCTCCAACATCGGCCGGGACAGCCCCCAGGGCAGCTTCGACTGCGTCCAGCAGTATGTCTCCAGGTGAGGCGCCCCTGCCCCAGGGCTCCCCAGGCAGCCGTTAGGCCTTGGCTGCGGCCTCAGACCAGGCGGGACATGCCCTGTTGAGCAGTGTTGCCCGAGTCGGAGGTGACTGAGCCCCATGTTCAGGTGGGGTACAAGGCAGAGCCGTGATCACCTCTCCCCGGCCCTGTGTCTCGCAGCCATGGGGATGTCCACCTGGACTGCCTGGGCAGCATCCAGGACAAGGTCACAGTGTGCGCCACCGACGACTCCTACCAGAAGGCCCGCGAGAGCATGGCGCAGGCGGAGGAGGAGACTCGGAGCCGTGGTGCCATCGTCATCAAGCCCGGAGGCCGCTACCTGGGTGAGCAGTGGGGTGGGGGCCTGGGGCCTGCTGGGCAGCTGCGGGCTCGTCCAGGCCAGGCCCTGGCTGCTTCTAAGCAAAAGTGGGGGTGGGTCAACAGAGGGGTCAGTGCCAGAGCAGGGCTGGATGCCCGTACCAGCGTCCAGGTCAGGACGGAGGTTCTAGCCATCTTGGTGGTGGGGCCTGGAGTTGTGGGCAGCGGCAGCCTGTGAACCCCGGAGTGCACAAAGGGGCCCAGTAACTCTAGGAGCTCCAAATTGGTGGGGCTTTTCTCATAGGTTGTACCCTTGGGACCTCCACCCTCACTCTCAGGGAGACAAATGGGCTCTGCAGAAAAAGTGGAGAAACCAACAGGCATCCCGTGGGGAGGACGGCTGTGTCTTCGGGGAGCGCACCCCCCACCCCCTCCGCACCCTGTCCCTCAGGGTTGAGGAGCTGTTAGGATTGGGGCGCTGGTTTCTCCAGGCTCTGGGCTAGGGAGGTGAGCCAGCTTAAAGCAAGAGAACCTCCATGGTCTTTCGGTTCATTCTTTTATAAGAAAACACAGGGGCTGGGGTTGTGGCCCGGTGGTAGAGCTCTTACCTAGCCCATGTGAGCACTGGGTTCCATCCTCACACCACGTACAAATGTATAAGTACAATAAAGGTCGGGCTGGTTTGTGGCTCAGCGATAGAGCACTTGCCTAGCATGCATGAGCCCTGGGTTCGAACCTCAGCACCACATAAAAATAAAAAAATAAAATAAAGGTATTGTGTCCAACTACAACTAAAAAAAAAAAAAAAAAATGTTAAAAAAAAAAAGGTCCATTGACAACTAAAAAAGCTGCAAAGAAAAAGAAAACATGGGAAGATTTCACATTCATCCTCCTCTCCAAAGAAAGCTCTGGATGCAGCCTCAGGTCAGTGCAGGAGCTTGTCCTGGCCAGTGCTGGGCCAGAGGGGGTGTGCTCCATGGCCAGAAATCCCAGGCCGCCCCCGGCAACAGGTGCTGGGCTGTGAGCCACCTGGCAGTGTCCCTCAGGAAAGTGCAGCCGGGCCCTTCACCCACCACACACACTAATAAATTTATGGGTCCTTTGGCTAAAACTTTGGTTAAAAACTTTCTCATCATGCCATAATCGGGCACAGTGATGGCTCTGAAGCAGTTGACATTCTCATGGAAGTAGTCTTCGTGAAGATGTAAACATGCGTGTCCTGGCTCCAGCCCAGAGTGTCTTGGTGTCAGGCCTCCCCCACCCCTGGCCCCATGTTTTCCACTCAGCCTGTGGGGACAGAGGCCTGCCCTGCTCTCAGGACTTCCTGGAATGGACCCCAGAGGTGTGAACGGCTGGCCCTGGGGATTCTAAAACAATTCTTCCTGTGTTATTATGGCAAATCAGGAGTTTGAGGGACAAGATCAAAAGGAAATCCTCTTGCCAGGTATGGTGGCACACACCTGTAACTCTGGTGACTCAGGAGTCTGAGGCAGGAGGATCGAAAGTTTGAGGCCAAGCCGGACGTGGTGGCGCACGCCTGTAATCCCAGCACTTGGGAGGCTGAGGTGGGAGGATCGTGGGTTCAGAGCCAGCCTCAGCAATGGCGAGGCACTTAGCAACTCAGTGAGACCCTGTCGCTAATAAAATACAAAAAAAAGGTCTGGGGATGTGGCCCAGTGGTTGAGTGCCCCTGAGTTCAATCCCTGGTACCAAAAAAAAAAGAAAAAGAAAAGGAAGTTTGAGGCCAACCTGGGCAACTTAGTGAAACTCTGTCTCAGAATAAAATTGAAAAGTGCTGGATATGGCTCAGTGGTGGAGCAGCCCTGGGTTCAATCCCTAGTGCCAGAGGAAAGGAGTCCTCACGAAGAGCTTTGTGGCCAGAGTCCTCAAGATGTGCTGTTCAGCTTGCTTGGCTGGGTGCTTTCCGCAGGAGGCCAGGCCAGTGTTGAGGACAGGGTGAATGACTTCTGAATTGAGGCCACACAGAGTTGTGGTGTGCTGGACCCTGCTCTGTCTCTGTTGCCTTTGGGACTGAGGGCAAGCCCATTGTCCCCAGGACCCAAGCACAGCCACGCTTGCCAGAGAAGCACTTACTGGGTCCCATAGCTGGGGACCTGCATGCCCTCTGGGGTCTGTGCAGCAGCTGTCTGAAGTGGCCCTGACACCAGTTCCTGCTTATTTAAAACAAAACAAATAGGGGCTGGGATTGTGGCTCAGCGGTAGAGCACTTGCCTAGCACATGCACGGCCTGGGTTTGATCCTCAGCACCATGTAAAAATAAATGCACTGTGTACAACTAAAAGCAAATAATAAATAAAATATTTAAAAAAATAAAAAAAATAAAAAAAAATAAAAGGCAGAGTTGCGGGGCGGGTACAGGACTGTGAGGTCCAGACTCTAGGGTACCTGTCTCTGGTTCAGGGATCCCCATTTTGGCATCCTAAGGGCTCATAGGTGCCCTGTACCCCCAGAGTGGCCACGTCTCCAGTTTTCAGGATTCGGGTCGCTGTGATACAGTTAGTGGAGGACCCGAGCACCTTTGTGTCCTGCACATCCCACATCTGAGGCTGGGGACTCTCAGGTGACAGGCCTGGCTGGCTGGCTGTGGGCAGCAGGTGGCACTCTTGGCTGCCCAGTGCTCACCTTTGGCTTGGTGTGGTGTTCAGGCTGCTGTCATCCCAGTCTCTGTGCCAGCACAGAGTGTGCCACAGAGGTCACCCCCCTGCCCCGTTCCCTAACACCCAGGCTGTCGTTGCAGGCAAGAAGGTCCACTTCCGGAAGCCAGCCCCGGGGGCCACAGATGCAGTGCCTTCCCGGAAGCGGGCCACCCCTATCAACCTGGCAAGTGCCATCAGGAAGAGTGGTGTGAGCGGGGCCAGCGGGGTGTCCCAGAGGCCTTTCCGTGACCGGTGCTGCACCTCCTGGCCCTGAGGCCCTACCGGAAGGCTGAGCTGCTGCTGAGGTTGCAGAAGGATGGCCTGGCGCAGGCGGACAAGGACTCGCTGGACGGCCTGCTCCAGCAGGTGGGGACCGGGGCAGGGGCCGCACAGCCCGCCCGCCTGCCCTGCTGCCATGCTTCACAGTGGCTTCCTCAGTTGGCATCCCATGGGGTCGTCTGGGAAGGGCCTCCTGGGCCTCCTGGCTATCACACACTTGATCTGAGGGACGTGCCTGCTGTGTGTGGGCTGACGGGCACCTGCAGGGCCAGGACGGAGCAGCACATCCGCTGTTGCAGGGACTGCAGATCTGAAGCCTGGGGCGCACAGCCTAGCACTCGGGCTCAGCAGGCAGGTGGCCCTGTGGACAGCTCCCTGCCACTCACCATCTGTGAGTCAAGGCAAGGGGCCTTGTACCTCGGACCCTCAGACCTCACCTGACAGGAGTGCCACCACGGCCCCTCTCAGGGAGGAAAGGAGCTGGTGAAGGTGGTGCTGGCAGGGGGACCCTGCTGTCAGGAGCACACTGAGCCGGGAGTGCAGTGCTCACTGTCACCCCAGGGACTTGGAGGCTAATGCAGGAGGATCGGAAGTTTGAAGCCAGCCTGAGCAACCCTTTCTCAAAATAAAATTTTAAAAAAGGACTCAGGATGGAGCTCAGTGGTAGAGCGCTTGCCTAGCCTGTGGGAGGCCCTGGGTTCTGTCCCCAGCACAGACACCCCCACCCCTACCCCTCTCACCAGCCCTCACCACACACTCCCGGCTCGGCCCCGGGCCCCTGGGAAGCAGAGCAGCTCTGGAGCTGGCGTCCACCCGTCAGCCAGGCCTGAGGTGAGGGGGTCTTGTGCCCAGGAGCGCTGCTGCGGAAGTGTGGCCGGGCTTCCTGTCTCAGCGGGTCATAGCAGGATGTCGAGGGTCTCATCCATCAGCTTGCCCGATCCCCCTGCAACTGGGAACACAGGGGGTGCTTTATGCTGTGCGGTGACATGGCAGCTGGATCTGAGGATGCATTTTCATAGTCACCATGTCCATTGTCTCTGGTGCAGCCCCAGGCTGGTGGGGACCTCAGTGGCCTCAGGAGGACGTTGGCATGGCTGCCACCCACCCAGTCCCTGCTCCTTATGTGGAACTGAGGGCAACATCTATGAAAGGCTGGGGCATCGGGGGTGTCCTGAGGGTTCAGCACGAAGGCAGGGAAGGGAGGAGGGGCCTCTGTGACCCTGCTCTGTGGACGAGTCAGAGCCACAGGTCCTAGGGACCTGTGGTCAAGTGCTACCCTGATCCCCCAACCTAGGGAGACAGTCACTAGAGACCCCTGAGCTCCCATGTCCCCTGGCCTTGCATCTCTTGAGAAGGTGGCCACCTGAGCTGCTGTCCCTGGAGCATAGAGGCCTTGCCTATGGAAAAGCCTGGGATTCAGTCGGGCGCGGTGGCACACGCCTGTAATCCCAGCACTGGGGAGGCTGAGGCAGAAGGATCTCGAGTTCAAAGCCAGCCTCAGCAAGGGCGAGGCCCTTAGCAACTCAGTGAGACCCTGTCTCTCATAAAATACAAAAAAGGGCTGGGGATGTGGCCCAGTGGTCGAGTGCCCCTGAGTTCAATCCCTGGTACAAAAAAAAAAAAAAAAAAAAAACTGGGATTCAGAGCTCTTGCAGGATGCAGCCATAGCATAGTCTCCTATGCTGCTAGGGCAAAAGGCTGCTGCCAGGGTGGGCTTGACCCTGGCCTGGGGGTAGGCACCCTGAGCCTCGGCGGCTCTGCTCTGGAACCCACAATTGGAAGGGGAAGGGGATGGGAGCTGGCGATGGGCTCAGCAGCCTCAAGAGCGTAAATGGTGGTGCTTCCCCTTTTGGAGCCAGCCTGGCCCCCAGCATCTGTGAGATAGGTGAATCTGGACCTCATGCCCTGACCCCCCCTTGTCTCGATGTGCCCCAAAGCTCTAGTGCAGAGGAGCTGGAGGTAGCGGATGGCACAGGCAGGAGTGGGCCGCCCTGTTCCCCTTCTCTGTCTGGGTCTGTCTGCACTCCCCACCCGCCCCCCATCTCTGCACACCCCTCATCGAGTGTTTTCCCGAGGGCCTGCCTCCCAGGCTACCCGCACGGTGACCGTTGGCACTGTGTTGCAGGTGGCCAATGTGAACACCAAGGACGGCACGTGCACGCTGAGGGACTGCATGTACAAGGACGTGCAGAAGGACTGGCCTGGCTACTCCGAGGGCGACCAGCAGCTGCTGAAGCGAGTGCTTGTCCGGTAATGCTTCCCCTGTCTCCTCCCCGCCACCTCCCAGAGATCTGGGACGACTTCTCCTGGTCCCAAAGGCCAAGTGGCTCAGGCCAGGATTGTCCTGGGAGCCTTCCTGACTGTCCTCCCTGCTGCCAGCTGTCCCCATGGCCTCCTGTTGGTTGGTGGGGGGGCCAGCACCTTGGGTGGGGGTGAGAGTCACCTAGCCCCAGCCCAGGAGTCCTCACACCAAAGGCCGCCCCCGTGTGCCGGAATCAGCTGTGGCTGTCCCCCCACTTCCCGCCCAGCTCTCTCTGCAGCCAGCACTCCCCCCCTCCCCCCAGGCCACAGCTGAGCCTCTCGAGAACCTGAAGCTGAGCAGAACGGCTCCCTGCAGATGTGATTAAGCAGCGCTAATTAAACACATCCCCTCTCCGGCTAATTGGGCCCCAGGGTCAGGAGCAGTGGGCCCTGGGGAGCTGGGGCTGAGGCGCGGGCCGCCAGTGCTGTCCTCGGCGCTTCTGCGGGCCTGTGTGCCGAGTGGTCCTGCAGTGATTTCTCTGGGACGGTGGGCTACTTGTGAGTCTGTCGTTGCTTTTTAAAGTTTATGTAAGCTGCCTGTCGTGGCTAGCCACAACGCCGCGGGAGGAAAACTCTCGGAGGCAGAGTAAAGATACTACTACTTTTACTTCTACTTTCTTAGAGAGAGCTTAGAGAGAGAAAGAAAGATTTTTCTTCTTCTTAGAAAGAGCTTAGAGAGAAAGATTAGAGATAGCTTTTTTTTCTTCTTCTTCTTAGAGCTTAGAGAGAAAGATCTTAGAGCTTAGAGAGAAAGAGAGAGAGCTTGAAAGAGAGAGATTTCTTCTTTAGAGAGAGAGAGAGCTTAGCTTTTAGAGCTTCTTTCTTCTTTCTTCTTTCTTCCTCGGGAGCCTCGGCCTGACTCTGACCAGCAATTACTTCTTCTATCTGGTTTCTCTTCTGTAACCGCTCTGCCCATGTTCTGGCCGCTCTGATTCTTTTCTTCTTCTCCGACCCAAACTCTTCTTCCGACCGAGCGACTGCATGACTGACTGAATGAATTCATTCTTTTCCTGACTCCGACCGCTTTCACCCGGTTATATACCTTTAGCTTTGCGGGTGCCTCACGTGCATTTACAGGTGCGTCACATACATACTTATTATCAGGTGGAACTTATGGCTTCCAGCTGACCGCAATAGCCATCTCCCTAATTGGGGCTCCTTCAAGTTTAGACGCTTAAAGCACTTGGTGTGTCTAGAAAGCAGAGGGAGGTTGGGAATCGCTCCAGGTGAACCCCAAAGAGCAGCACCGGCGCTTCACCTCCTCACCCCTGCTGGGTCCCTGCCTGGGGCTTGCTGGTCGTGGTGTTCGGGGGAGCTGGCCGGCGGGGCCCAGTGTCTAGTGAGTCCTGGTGCTCAGGAGAGGCTGGCAGAGGACGTGGTCTTGGCACAAGACCCCCCCCAGTGACCACACCTGGAGGTCCCCTGCTACTCCAGCTGACCATGTCCCCAGGCAGCACTGTGCCCTCCTTCCTCCAGCTGTTTCCACCCGCCACACACCTGGGCAAAGGACCGAACATCGTACCAGTCAATGACATTCACCCGTGTGCTTGGAAGTGCAAGGCCACACCCGGCCTGCCCCTGCTTGCCCTTCCCTTGGCGCCCCCTCCACGTGCTCCCAGTGCTGGCACCCCCAGGGGCTCCGTGCCTGCTGCTTTGTCCCAGCCCAGGCAGTGGAGCTGCAGGGAGCCAGCACAGGCCTGTGGGGGTCAGTGGGAAACAGCATCTGGGCCACACCCGCAGGCGCCATGCAGGGTGTCCCAGCGTGCCTGCCCCGGCCACCCTGCTCACCTCCGTCTGAGGTTGTTCCCTCTGGTGAGCTGCTGGCCTGCAGGAGCCCATGGGCAGTCAGCCCTTGATGGGGGCTGGCTTGGAGATCTGTGGCCACTGGTGGATGGGAAGAAGACGGCATCCGTGCCCGATGCTGTGGCTGCGCGTCTGCATGGCTTCGTTTTCTTGTTGAGGTTGTCCCGCCCAAAGACAGCCCCGCAGAGAGCAGTTTGTGAAGCCAAGGCCTCGCTTAGAACAAGAAGTGAAGACAGGACCTTGGACTGTTTCCTTTGTTACAGAGAAGGCTAGCCCGATGCAGGTCACAAAACAGGCAGAGCCTGGGACCAGCCTCACTGCGGGCGGCCCACAGCAAAGCCCTGTGCCATGGCACAGCTGCTCTGCTGGTTGTTGCACCCCTCCTCTCATCCGGCAGCTCTGAGCTGTCTTTGGTTACCTACTCCCCAGGCCTCTCGTCCTTGTTGGCAGTCGGGAGCCCTGCACGTCCCCTCAGGGACCGACTCCACCAGAGCCACCCAGTGCTGGGGCCTCACCCCCAGTCCCCAGGTGCTCCTCTCTCACCTGGGGCCCCATCCCTGGATCTGCAGCTGTCCCCTGCTCCTCCCTGGGGCCAAGGGAACACAGTTCCTGGGATTCCTGTCTGAGGAAAGGGCTCTGGAGGCCCATCTGCCCACTCTCCATACCCCAGCCACGGTTCTACTCAGCGTCAGCAGTTGGCCAAGACTAGACTTTCAGAGCCCAAAGCGCTCTCCCTCCATGTTGAAGACCTGCCTTTTGGTCAAAGGCCTCCCGACCTCACCCTTTCTCATCCATCCACGTGATCACAGGTGTTCCAGGCAGGTGCTCTGGAGTGGCACCATGGCTGTCACATAGGGAGAACACCTGTTCCCTCCATCCCACGTGTGGTCCAGAAAAGATGCCACTGCCCTTCCCTCCTGCCTTCTCTAATTCTGCCACTAGGGGGCCATGGTGCTGGGTTGTCCTGTGTCTTCCCTGTTTTCATTTCTTTCTCTCATACTTTTGAGAGATGTCTTCAGCTTCTCTTCTCCCGTTGTTGTCCTGCCATTACTTCTAGTTTCTAAGTCTTTATTTATTTTTTTTTCTGGTACCAGTGATTGAACTCAGGGGCACTCAACCACTGGGCCACATCCCCAGCCCTTTTTTGTATTTTATTAGAGACAGGGTCTCACTGGATTGCTAAGTGCCTCGCCATTGCTGGGCTGGCTTTGAACTCGCGATCCTCCTGCCTCGGCCTCCCAAGTGCTGGGATTACAGGCATGCGCCACTGTGCCCCACTTCTAATAGTCTTTTCCTGTTGCTTTTTTTTTTTGCAGCATTATATTCTTTTAGAAAAAAATATTTATTTTAGCCAGGCGTGGTGGCGCACACCTGTAATCCCAGCACTTGGGAGACTAAGGCAGGAGGATCGTGAGTTCAAAGCCAGCCTCAGCAATGGCGAGGCACTTAACAACCCAGTGAGACCCTGTCTCTAATAAAATACAAAAAAGGGCTGGGGGGGGCTGGGATTGTGGCTCAGCGGTAGAGCACTTGCCTAGCATGTGCTCAGCCTGGTTCAATCCTCAGTACCACATAAAAATAAAGGCATTGTGTACAACTAAAACAAATAAAAAATATTTTTTTTAAAAAGGAAATAACAGCTTTATTGAGATGCAATTTATGTACCATAAGTCACCTTTTTTTTTTTTGTACCAGGGATTGAACTCAGGGGCATCAACCATTGGGCCACATCCCCAGCCCTTTTTTTGTATTTTATTAGAGACAGGGTCTCACTGAGTTGCTAAGTGCCTCGCCATTGCTGAGGCTGGCTTTGAACTCACGATCCTCCTGCCTTAGTCTCCCAAGTGCTGGGATTACAGGTGTGCGCCACCGCGCCCCAGCACAAGTCACCCATTTAATGTGAACGATCAGGGAACAGCAGCACATCCCAACCTCGTTCAACCAGCACTGCTATTCCAGAGCCGTCACATCACCTCCAAAAAATAAAAATAAAAAAAACCTTCTTATCAGCAGTTGCTCCCCACACCTCTCCCAGCCCCTAGCAGCTACTGATGTGTTTCCTATTCCTTTGGATTCGCCTGTTCAGAATATTTCATGTCAGTGGAGTCACACTGTGCCCTTTTGTGAGGGGCTTTTGTCACTCAGCATCATGCTTTTGAGGTTCATCATGGTGTAGCCTGTGTCGGTGCTTTGTTCCTTTTCATGGCTGAGTGATGTTCCACTATGTGACTGGACCACACTGTGTTGATCCAGGCGTCTGTTGATGGGCAGCTGGGTTGTTTTCATCTTTCGCCAGTGAGGAATAATGCTGCTGTGAGCAATGGAGTCCCCAGCCAGGCTCAGCTTGTACCCCAAGTGTCATGTCAGTTTTATGTGCCCCTCATCTCCATGTAAATGAGCGGGCAGTCAGCTCACCCGCCTGGGTGCAGGACTCTGTAGGAGACAGAACACCTCAGGCTGGGCTGCTGCGTGGGGAGAGGAGGTGGATTCTGACTCGTGGTCCTGGAGGCAGAGTCAGGGCCTGCACCTTGTGAGAGCTTTCTGCTGGCAGGGCCTGCAGCAGCGCAGGGCGTCACATATTGAGAAAGAGTGTGAGTTTGTGTCAGTTTTCTGGTCTCCCCGCATACCCCAGGACTCAGTTGGGGGGGGGCTCCATTCTGACAACCTTAGCTAACCCTAATTACTCCCCAGAGGCCCGCCTCAGGAGGCCACAGGCAGATTCCGTTTCCTGGCAGTGGGAGGCCGCGCTCAGACCTCAGCGGCAGGCGGGCGTCCTCCTGGGCCAGCTGGGCCACGCCCCCTGCACTCAGCCCAGCTCTCGTTTTTGGAGTGGTTTGGGGGAACACTTCTACCTGGGCTGGCCAGGGGGTCACTCCATCCAGCACTGCTGCGGAGTCCTCTGACCGCCCCCCACTTCTCCTTGCAGGAAACTGTGCCAGCCACCGAGCACCAGCAGCCTGCCTGGAGACCCCGCAGCCGCCAGCCCCCCGGGCGAGCACGGCAGCTCATCCTCGCCCCCTCAGGTGGTAGCGCCAACTGGGTGTGGAAGTGAGGAGAAGGGGTGGGCTTCCCCTGTGAGCCAGAGGGCCCCTCCTGGCACCCCGTCCACCTGCCTCCAGGAGGCTCCTGTTCCTGGAGGCTGGGTCCCCCTGCTGCTGAGCTCTGGCTGCCAAGTCCCGACTCAAGGTCTGGGCGCCCCCGTGTGGCCAGAGGGCGCCTTACAGGTGCTGGGTCTCCCTGGGCCTGGCGCTGCCTGGCAGCTCCTGGGCTCCCTCTAAAACCATCCCCATTTCTTTGCAGAAACGGCCACAGCCCCCTGATTTCATCGATCCCCTGGCCAACAAGAAACCCAGGATATCGCACTTCACCCAGAGAGCCCAGCCTGCCCTTAACGGGAAACTGAGCGTGCCCAATGGCCGTGAGGCCCTACTGCCCACCCCGGGGCCACCGACAAGCTCGGACACCCTCAACTCCAGTGCCCACCTGCCTCCGCGACTGGAACCCCCACGGGTCCATGACCCCCTGACCGATGTTAGCAATGACCTGGGCCACAGTGGCCAGGACAGTAAGCGCGGGGAGGCAGCTGCCCCCAGCCCTGCCACTCACCTCGGTCTCCTCCTGCTGACGGACTGCACCCAGCCCGACAGGCCCCGCGATAGCCCTACCCGCAGCAAGCCCAAGAAGAAGTCCAAGAAACACAAAGTCAAGGAGAGGGCGGCCGAGGACAGGCACCAGGCCCAGCCGCCAGATCACGCTCCTGCCACCCACAGAGCCCCACCCGATGCCCCAGGTGGGTGCCCCCACTCACCTTCACTCTCGCAGGGTGTCGAGAAGGTTCAGGCTGCTGGAGTCTTGAGGGAGGCTGGCCACGCTGCGCGCGGCCCTGTTAGCCTCTGGCCCTGTGTCCTGGCAGCTGCTCTCCTCTGTCTGCCCCTTTGGTGTGGGAGTTCGGGGAGCACCCCCAGGGCTGAGACCTGGTGCCACTCGCACTTTCCCACGCAGCCCGGCAGGGGCAGGGCTCGCGGAAGGGCTCGTGTGTGGAGAGGAACGTGCTCCAGGCCACAGCTCTGGCTGCGGGAGGCTCTGGCTGCTGAGAGGCAGCAGGGGGTGCCGGGGCTGCCGGGCGCAGGGAAGGAAGGGGAGGGACAGGGAGCCAGCTGCACCCAGGCAGACCCAGGGTGGAGAGGACAGCACCTGGGCTGTGGTCAGCTTGTGAGGCCTGTGGAGGAGCTGGGTTCGGGCACATGCAGGAAGGATTTAAAAGGCAGTGCAGGGTCCTGGCAGGAGTGAGAAGCCCCAGGGAAAGCCGGAAATGGGTCCTAGCGGCCAGACCAGGGGGTGAAGTTTGCCAGACCCTGTGCCAAGCAGAGGACCCTCCCTTTCACCTCTTGGCCTTGTGTGCTGGGCAGGGGCTCAGGCACTGGGCCACTGAGGGGTGACGTGGACCAGCACAGTGCTCTCTAGAGAGGCAGGGCTGGCTGTTGAGTCTTCTGTGCCCAGTTCCCGAGATAACAGCCCTGGGGACCTGAGCCGAGCAGGCAGTGGCCTGTCGAGCCCAGTGAGCACAGCCCCTGGTCACTGCTGATGAGTAGTAAGCACACGAGCCAGCACAGCGGCCACGCCAGCCTCGTGTGGACACTCAGCAGCCACACGGGGTGGGGCCTGCTGTGGTGGTGGTGTCCGAAGTGGCCACCTTGCTCCCCAGCACTGGCTGGACAGGGCATCCCAGGCTCTGCCGCCTGTTGCTGCCTTAGGGTTGCTTCTCCAGGCGCCATCCCAGGCGGGGCTTCCTGGGACTGTGGCTTTGATGAGCTGTTCCACTGCGCCCCAGGAAGGCTACACCACCCCTGCCTCTGCCAGGAACAGAAAAGTAGGAGCCTGTGCAGCTGTGGTGGGGCCCACAGCCTGCGCCTTGGGTTAGAGGCGCCCTGTCCTGCCAGGTGCAGGTCAGCCCCCTGGCGGCTCTCCCAGGCCCTGGGAGCCCAGGGGGGCGGTGGGGCCGGCGGGGGCTAGAGCACCGCCGGGTGTGCGCGAGGCCCGCGGTTCCATCCCCAGCACCGCACGAGATCATGAAGGAAAGGGCAGCGTGGCACTGCGGCTGTGCCGTGCAGGGCGAGCTGTCTCTCGGCCTCCCAAGTTGGTGTGTGTGCAGGGTGGGTCCCCGCCCTGCCCAGGGAGGCGGAGGACAGGCAGGTGGAGAGATGGAGAGACGCAGCTGGGTCCCGTTCCCAGAGAAGGCCCCTGGAGAGCAACGCCGCCGGCCACAGCCCTTGAAGCAGGGGCACAGGGTTTGGCAAGGGCCAGACTTCAAGGTCCCTCCTGCCCTGGATCAAGCTGGCCCTGAGCCTTGGTTTCCCTGTTTGTCATCCCACCTGGTGAAAATCTTGAGGGTTCAATGAGGTGGTGCCAGCTGGGCTCGGCACACAGCAGTCACCTGTTCCAGAATGCCCAGGCTGGCCCTGCTCGTGCTGCCCGTGGCGTGGCAGGAGCATGGACCAAACCACAGCGGAGGTGCCTTGCTGGCCACGCCCCTCACATGTGGGCACAGCCTGTCCAACACGTGCCCTGTGGGCTGAGGATGGGCATGTGTGGCTCAGGGTGAGGATATTAGCTTAGAGCCCTGGGGAGACTGTTCTGTCCACTTGTGGCCATGCTGGAGGGGACATTTCAGAGGGGTGTGAATACACACCAAAGATAGGCCTGTCCTGAGAGCCTGCCCTGGCAGCCCCTGCGGCCCTGCCCTGGAGGGGAGGGAGGGAGCCAGCTTTGGGCGCCTCAGCTGCACCTGGGACCATGGCTCGGGGAACTTGCTTGTCCTGCAGATGCCCAGGCAGCTCCTACCTGAACCATGTTCACCTTACATGAATACGGTGTGGGTCCCTGGAGGTTCACGGGAAGTGCCCAGAAGTGGCAGGTCACTCTGCCAGGCAGAGAGGTACTTCATCCTTCCTACTGCCACACCATAAAGGGACAGGTTCATCTGCATTGGGAAGGAGAAGCGTGTTCTGGGAGAGAAAAGCCCCCAGGGAGATGAGCCTCATTCTGGCCACAGGCATGTGGGAGGGGGCGAGGGCCGCCCCACTTCTCCCTCCCCTCCCTGGCCTGCAGAGGCTTTGGGGTGTTGTGTGAAGTGGCCAAGGCTGCACATTGGTGGCCAGGTGTGAGTGTGGACTGCGTGGCCTTCACTAGGTCCCTTCTGCCTAAAGGGCCATATGTTGACAATCCCACGTCCCTGAGTTCTGCCACAAGGACAGCAAGCAGTGTGGCCCCTTGGTCCTCCAGCACAGCCCCGTAGCCCAGCACCCGGTCGGCGGAGCAGGATGCGGGGCTGTGGCTGTGGCCAGAGCCAGCAGGCCTGCGTCTGTATCCAGCTCTGTCCTGTGTGGCCAGAAACCAGGACACCCCAGGACCCAGGCTGGGCAGGGACCATTTGTTTCAAGTGACCTTTAACCTGCTGTCAGTGGAAGCAACAGAGGTCTGGCGCTGGACGGGGACAGTGATGCAGTCACACCCCCACCCCCACTCCCGTCTATCGGCTGCTTGCTGCAGGTGGCCCAGAGGCAGCATCTGGGCTCAGGTGTTCTGTGTGGCTCTGGCCTGCCCCGCCCTCCCCTCAGACACCCTCCTCCTGTCCTGGCTCCCACCTGGTGGCCTGTCCCAGTCCTGCCCCGGGCAGCATGCTTCCGCAGACACTCAGGAGTCGCGCCTTCTCTTACAGGTCTGAACGGGACCTGCAGCAGCGCCAGCGTGCCCACGTCCACGTCAGAGACGCCAGACTACCTGCTGTGAGTGCCCGGGCGTGGAGCCTCGCTCTCTGGGCCAGTGGCCCTCCCCGCCTGGCAGAGGCTCACCTGCTCCATCTTTCTTCTTGTGGACCCCAGGCAGCACAGCTGTGGCCTGCTTCTGCCTGAGCCAGGGTGTGCTGGGAGGTGTGCTGCCCACTTGGCAGTGGCCACTTCTGGCTCAACTCGGGAGCCCCCTGCGCCCTGATGGCCCTTTTCTCTCATCTCCTTAGAAAATACGCGGCCATCTCCTCCTCTGAGCAGCGCCAGAGCTACAAGAACGACTTCAACGCTGAGTACAGCGAGTACCGCGACCTGCACGCCCGCATCGAGCAGATCACGCGCCGCTTCACGCAGCTCGACGCCCAGCTGCGGCAGCTCTCGCAGGGCTCTGAGGAGTACGAGGTAGAGCTGCCGCCACCTCCAGCCCTCCCAGGAGTCCCTGCCAAGCCTCTGCCCTGGAGCTGGGGACACAGAGGGGTTGCACTCCCTGGTGCTGAGAGCGCCGCCCACAGCCAGCGCCAGATAGTGGTCAGCCCATCCTCGGGCTCTGTCACGGCAGCCCAGCCTGTCGGCCCCGGTACAGGGCAAAACGGCACGACGAGCTGAGGCGCTCAGGGTCCCATTTTCTCAAAACCCAGGACGCAGGGCTGTTAGGACCCCACCTCACGAGCAAGACTACAGGCCTGGCCCGTACCCAGAGCCTGTTACCGCTACTGTGACCACAGAGGGCACTGAGCGGGGTGGAGACTCCGATAGCTCCCCACACCAAGAGTCCCTGGCCCTCGGGCTCAGGAACGCGGCGCCACCCTCCGCAGCAAGAGCATCTTGTTAAGGAAAAAAAGTGGCCAGGGTGTGGCTTGGTGGCAGGGCACTGGCTGGCCTGGGCTCCAGCCCTAGCAGTGCTACAGGAAGCAGCAGCTCTTCAGTAGCACTTGTTAGAGCAGGGTGAGGAAAAGGCACAGGCCACCTGGGCAGGCGGGAGCCACCACAGGTTTGCGGGGAGCTGGGGCTCAGCCTCGACACGGCTCAGGCAGGTGGGGCTGAGAGCCAGGAACCGGGCATCAGCGGGTGGCCAGTGGCCACGAGCAAACCTGGGGGTGGACTCTGGCCAAACCAACCTGACGGGATTCTTGCTGGAGACAGGCTGCAAGGACGCTGAGGGCTGCGGGGGATGAGGGCCTGGGCTCTTGCTCAACGTGCTCGGCTGGGTTTCACAAGGAAGTGCTCGGGGCCCCCACCCAGTCACTGATTGTCCCCACTTGCCACCTTTCAGAGCAGTTGCCTGACTGCAGGGCTGGCCCTGGGATCTCCAGAGGGCATGGGACCGCAGGCTTCCTGCTGCAGCCCACGTGGCCACTCCACAGCAACCCTATTGGCCCCTGGAACTGGGGACAAACCCCACTGGGCTTGGGGGAAGGCAGTCATTCTGCCCCCCGAGGCTGCCCCGGCTCCACAGGGCATGTCCGCCACATGGCACTGCTCGTCCTGGCGCTGTGCACAGCCCTGGCTCCCAGGGGGCGGGCAGCTCGGCCTCGGTTGCCTTCAGACGCAGACACGACTCGTGTTCTCTTTGTTTCCCTCTAGACCACTCGCGGGCAGATTCTGCAGGAATATCGAAAAATCAAAAAGGTGAATTGTCATATGTTGGGCGGTTGGGGGCAGCAGGAGGGTGGGTGACCAGGCCCCAGGTGGGCTCAGATCTCTGATCCTCAGAGTACCTCCTCCACCAGAGGGGCTGAGCCTGTCCTGAGTTTGGGCACTGCAGGTGCCCAAGGTCGGAGTGCAGGGAGGCAGTCTTGTAGGAAGGGTGTAGCCACATGGGCTCGGGCTGGAGGTGGGGCGCGGCAGGAGGAGCCCTGCTCTGATGGTGGACAGGCGCCTCCACACTGGGCTTGGTGCCTCCGCCTGCAGGGTCCTGGTCCCGGGAGGATCCTCACATGCTGGGCACGGGCAAGCCAGGGGCAGCCTCAGGCCGCCGGGCAGGCGCGAGGCTGTGTGCGTGACTGCCTGTGGCTCTCTCACAGACCAACACCAACTACAGCCAGGAGAAGCACCGCTGCGAGTACCTGCACAGCAAGCTGGCGCACATCAAGAGGCTCATCGCCGAGTACGACCAGCGGCAGCTGCAGGCCTGGCCCTAGCCGGTACCCGCCACCTCACGGGCCCCTCTGGGTGCCAGGGAGCTGGGGGGAGCGCACGCGGGAGAGAGGATTTATTTAAAACAATAAATGCGGGGAAGACCAACGCATCTGAGCCAGCACCACGGCTATCAGGGAGGCCCCGCCACGCTCTGGCCCAGGTGGGGTGGTGGCCCAGGCCCTCCCTGCCTCCCAGCAGTCCCTGCGGGACAGGCTCCCACGGAAGTCACCTCGAGGGTTCCACTTCCCCTCTCGCCACAACCGAAGACTCTGCAGGCCAGCCTGCCTGCCTTTTCTAGTTTTATACAATGTCGGCCACTTTTAGCTACTGCTAGAGACTCAAGTCTATTTTTGTACAAAAGAGAAAGCAAAATCTTTTTTTCTAAACCTGTGCCTCCCTCTCCTTGGACATCCAGGGTCTAGATGCTACCCTGTGTCCTTTCCCGCAGTATTACAGATGCCACCGGAAGGCACAGCACTGTCTACTTCCCAGGAGAGAATGAGAGTTGGGGCTGGGCCGGGGCTCTGATCGGGGCACTCCAGCCAGCACCCGAGGGGGCTGCGGCCCTGGCCCCCCTGCCTGCCCTGCCATTTCAGGCCTCAGCTGTCGGGGCCTGGATGTGTCCTGCTACAAGCTGGAAGGCCTCGGCGGCGGTGGCAGCACAATGTCCCGAGGTCCTGTTTCCCCCTCGCAGCTGCTCTTGGTTCCGAGCCTCGAGGCCGTGGGGTTCACGCTGCTGACCTCGCCCCAGCCTCCACCCATCTCTGGGTCCTGGGTTGTCTCAGCAGGGCCACCGCTGGGGGCTGCACTCAGGAAGGGGCCGGGGCCCCGTGGACAGCCGCGGGATCCCAAGGACAGCGCCCTGTCTGTCCTCTCTGGGGCACAAGCTCCACAGATACCCCAATTGCTGCTTTGTTGCTGTGCCTAGCTCTTAGTGCCCCCCAAAGCAGTGGGGGACTATTTATGTGTGTGTGTGTGTGTGTGTGTGTGTGTGTGTGTGTGTGTGTGTGTGTGAGCGTGCGTGGGAGGGGCCCTCCAGGCCGTGGGGGGCAAGGCGAGTGTTCACATTCAGGGCCAAGCGAAGCCATGACTTGGGAATGTGGTGGGGCAGCTGTGACCAGGTCAGTCACGGTGGGGTGGGGGCGCTGCTGCCCACAGCAGGGAGGCAGGAGCGGGTGGGTGAACACAGATGCGTCTATTTTTCTAAACTGTGGGGGTGTCTCCCAGTGGCTTCCAAAGAGCTGGCGCCTGTGTGGAGGCGCCTGCGTTATGTCCCATCCCCGCCCCAGCACCTAGTTCCTTTGGGACCCCTGGGGTTCCCATCTCTGAGGAAACTGATCCTTCATGTTTCAATGCTCTTATTTTGTTTCGCATTTGGGGTGGGGTGGAGGGCCCAGCAGGCGGGCGGGGGCTCTGCCCGCTCCTCTCGCTCCTGCTGGAAGGAGTCCCGGCCCCCTGCGCCCTCCACCCTGGGAACCAGTTCAAGGGCCTCTTGTCGTCCTGTCTGTGCTGGTCGGTTCTCTGGAGGACGACGAAGCTAAGGAAAGTGTCGTGTTTCGGGGTTGATGGACGAAAGTTCTAGCCGATTAAATATGGTCTAACTTATTGATACTGTTTTTTTCCTTTTAATGTTGTACTGTGGAGAAAAACTATTTTGAGCCATGGAGTTGGTGTTTACATGAATTTTTCACTTTTGCCAAAATGTTACAATTGAAAGGCATCCGCATCTTCAGTCTCCTGATATTTTCTTAAACATCTGGTGTCCTTTTTGTACACTAAACACGTGAATGCTGATTTTTCAACCTACAATAAATTTCACTGAACTGAACCCAGCGGCCCCTGGCTGCCTGGCTGGCTTGTGTGTGTGTCACAGCCGGGTTCTGCGGTGGCCGCAGGAAGTCCCTGGTCCTGTGATGGGGGTGGCCTAGGGTCAGGAGGTGACTTGGCCTAGAGCCTCCGTGGTGATGAGGGGCGTAGACGGGCAGCCCCCGCACCTTCCTGAGGCCACTCTAGGAACGAGGACCAAGGCAGAGGCTTCTGCGGTGCCACAGGGCCAGGCCTGTCTCCCCGAGTGGGAGAGCAGTGGGGGCAGAGCTGGCACCGAGCACAGAGCGTCCCCCGCCAGTGTGGAGAGGGCTGCTGAGTGACACGCAGGAGTGGGGCTAGGATATTTGGGGGAACAAGCCGTGACTCACCCTGTTTCTGGTGAAAACAGCAGCAGGTGGCCTGTGGCTGGGTCCCAGCTCCGTGGGAGGCTGACGGGGGAGGGCCACTGAGCCCTGGAGTTCAGAGCCAGCCCAGGTGACAGGGACACCCCACCTCAGAAACCAACGAAAATCAACGTAAAATACGAAGCCTGGGTGATGGTGGCGTTTTGTCATTCGCAACTCTAGGCTGGCATAGGGGCCTGGGTTGTCCCCGTGCCAGTGACACTGGGGGCAGTGGGAGTGCTGAGGTTCAGCGGGGCCGTCGGGGGTCCTGTGTTCCAGGCCAGAAGCCGCTGGGCCCTCCAAGGACAAGGTGGGGGCTGGGGTGTTTATTTTAAAAAGGAAAAACAAAGGCAGCGGGAGGGAGAGGGAGAGGGAGAGGGAGAGGGCCTGCGGGCAGCGGCGGCCTCCCTGCGGCGGCGGCTTCTTGGCCCGAGTTCTGAGGCAGCGCAGGAATCCGAGGGGCGGGAGGGGAGGCCAGGCAGGCCGGCAGGGCAGAATGTCCCCTGCTTCTGAGCTGGCCTGGCCACACCGTTCTTCCCCAGGACAACACCCGTCCCACACCCCAGGGCCAGCACCTGCCGCCTCTGGCCTTGCCGCCTGCCTGGACCACAGGCACCGAAGCTGCAGCCGTCCCTGCCGTCCTCCCTGGACATTCCTGGTCCAGACTCCCAGGAGCCCAGAGGGGTCTCCTTCCTGGTGACCTGGGCACCAAGGCAGAAAGGGCCGGGGCTACCGCCACGCGCCTTCTCCAGCTGGACAACGCTCTTTTCTTCCTACCTTGGGAGTGAGTGTTCTCACCACAGTGACACTGGTCCACGGGCCCAGTCCCCTCCCTCAGCCTTGCCACCCCACAGCCCCTACCTTCAACTCCCAGCACGAGCTGCCAGGAAGGAAGCAGCCCCGTGCCAAGGCTGTCTCGCTTCCCGCTGTCTAGTGAGCTGCTGGGGCCGCCTCCTGCCCCGCCACAGCCTGCCCTGTGAACGCCAGGCCGGGGGCTTTTGTCATTGCTGTGCACGTCCCCCTGATGCCATGTGTGGCCTCAAGCTGCAAGCATCCCCTCGTCCCCCGACATCTTACTGAGTGTCCCAACAGTAGGGTGAGCAGCGGACTCCAGGTCGAGAGGCTCGGGCCTACAGGCTGCCCCACTTCAGGTGCCCTTGACATTCCTGCTGCCGACCAGCAACCGGCTGCTCGGGGCTCCTGCGACGCCCACCTCAGGTCTGACAGTTTGCTAGAACAGCTCACAGAACCCAGGGACCAGCTAACAGCCACAGGGGGGACAGGCAAAGGACATGATGGGGCCTTGGACCTCCCTTGCTCTCCAGCCATGCCACCACCCAGCGCCGCCACCAAGTCACCCAAACCCCTGTTAGGGGATTGTGTGGAGGTCTTTTTTTTTTTTTTTTTTTTTCAATATTTATTTGCTTTAGTTGTACACATTGTGTTTATTTTTACGTGGTGCTGAGGATGGAACCCTGGCCGCGCACGTGCTAGGCAAGCGCTCTGCCTCTGAGCCACAAGCCCAGCCCTGTGTGCAGGTCTTGCAGGGCCTCTGGTACCTTTCCTCACCCATCATAAGGGTCACGACCCTGACTCCTATATGACAAAGGACCACGAGAGGTGCTGGAAGTGTAGCTCAGCGGCAGAGCAGTTGCCTCACATGCAGGAGGCTGGGAGTCCATCCCCAGCATCAAGAGACAGAAAAGAACATCACAAACTCATTAAATCAAAGTTTCATGTGACCAGGAGCTTTCAGAAATAGAATCCAGGGAAAACTGTCCCAGGCTTAGGCTCCATGAAGCATGGACAGCTGTGGAGAAAGTTGATTGGATGACGTCGGCTGTTCTAATGGACACGGGTGGGACCGGCGCCCAGTGAGGCCTGTCTGTCCGGATTCTTCTCACCTCCCTCTGTGGGGATCCTTCCTCCCAGGGAAGGGCAGGACCCTCTGGGACTGGGATCTTATCTGATACCAGACAAGGTATGTCAGAGACGGTAGGCTTGGAGGCATGCTAGGTTTCATGGGTGGCGTGGGGGAGACAGGCGCCTTGGGGAACAAGCATTCCAGTTTCAATGCCTGGCTTCAGGGGAGACAGGATCTTTAGTGCAAAGCACTCAGCACGACAAAGTGGCATTTTGGGGGTGCTGGGTTCTGAGCCCCAGTGGTGTGGTTGCATAGGTGTGATTGGTTAAATCTGATTTATGATGTATGATTTAACTCTAAATCTCCTAGGAACTAGGAACACACCAGGTATTCTCACAGCAGCCCCAGGGGTCTGCATAATCTCCAAACTGACGCCTGCCTTCCATGGCCACGTTTTCATCAGAGTGGGAACCCCTTCCCCAAGGCTCAGGCGCTGTGCTTGTAGTGTCCTCCTGGTGAACTCCTCTTCACATCTCAAAACCCCTTCCACCAGCCACTTCCTCTGGAAATCCTGCGCTGTGGAGCCTCCTCTGAGTTCCTTCCAACTGGAGGTGCCCTGCTCCTGGTCCCCTTCCTACTCCTTCAGAGTTGGGCCCTTTCAGGGTGAGGCCTGGAGCCAGACTCTTGAAGACCCCAGTCGCCAAGACCAGGCCCCCAGCTGCCTTTCCTGCACACATTCCCAAACTCTCCACCTTCTGGGCCAGCTCCAGTGATGGAAACTTTCCGCCGCTTGTTTTGGAAAGTTCCTTGGGGGAGCCGCCCCCGCTTGCCCGCTGGGTTCCCACGCTCCCTTATCACTGTGTATGAGGGGGGCCTCTGTGGTGTGCTGTCCCGGCTCCTCCCCACACGGGCACTGGCGGTCCTCCTCCCTGGTGACCAGCCATGTCTCCAGCCCGCTGCTGCCAACTGCACCCCATGCACGTGAAACCCCGCTGGGGCACAGTAAATTGGGTCCAACTTAAGCTGGACTCATGTGGCCCAGGGATCGGGAGCACCGGGTGGGGGCTACCGCTCATAAAGGAGGGCGGTCTGGCTTGGCGGTCCCAGTCCCGGCTGGTCTGCTTCCCCGGCAGCATCACAGACCAAGGGCCCTCCCTCCCACAGCCCCAGCCTCCCTGCGCAGCTCCGTCCTCCAGCTCGTGGCTGGGGTCTGGCGCTCAAGCGCAGCCTCGTCGTCCTCTTTTGTAAAATGGGGATAAACGGCCACGCGCCCCGGAGGTTGCCTTGAGAAGAGACCCAATGCTGCCCAGTGATGACCCGGCCGCTTCCGGCCGGACCGGGACCCGACAGTTCTGCCTAGAACCCCAGCCCCCCGCCGTCGCGCCCCTCCCCACCAAGGCGCAAGCGGGGGCGTGGCGGGGGGCGGGGCCGCAGCTCTTTTCTCCCGAGGCCGCCCGGGAGCCCGCGCTGTCCGCCGCCGCTGTCGGAGCTGACTCTGCGGAGGTGAGTGAGGTCTTGGGCTGGTTGGGGGCTCCCAGGGGACCCAGGCTGGCTTGGGCCGGTCACCTGGGGTCCCCGCTGACCCTCTGCTAACCCGGGCCTCAGCTCGCCGCGATGGAGGCAGCCACCCAGTTTGTGGTCGAGAGCCCGGACGTGGTCTACAGCCCCGAGGCCATCGAGGCTCAATACGAGTACCGGACGACGCGCGTCAGCCGTGAGGGCGGTGTCCTCAAGGTGGACGAGGGACCTAGGAGCCTTGGATTGGGGAAACTGGGGAGGTGATGGCGGGGGGATTGTCCAACATCGCCAACCCCTTCCCTGCCTTGAGGGGAGAAGAGGCCGGGCCCCGGTCTCACGACGCCGCCTGCCCCCAGGTGTGCCCCACGTCCACGCGCTTCACCTTCCGGACTGCCCGGCAGGTGCCCCGGCTCGGGGTCATGCTTGTCGGCTGGGGCGGGAACAACGGCTCCACGCTTACCGCCGCCGTGCTAGCCAACCGACTGCGCCTGTCCTGGCCCACGCGCGCTGGTCGCAAGGTGGGGGGGCCGGCGAGGCCCAGCCGCGAAGGGGGGCTGGGTCGGAGCTCCTGCAGGCGGGGGCGGGGCTCGGGAGGCGGGGTTCCTCGGAGGAGGGGGCCTGCTGGGGGCGGGGGCCGCGCAGGGCGGGGCCTGGCTGCCTGCGGACACCGGAGGGCGTTCCGCGAGGTGGGCGGAGAGCCGCGGGAGGCTTGTGGGGGTGGAGCCCTAGGCACGGCCGAGCTCGGGGAACCCGCTGGGGAGGAGAGGCTTCCGCCCTGCTCAGAGCCGGGAATTGAAAGCGCAGGAGAGCGGGGCGGGGCTTGGGGGCCGGGGCGGGGCCCGGGCGGCCCGCGGGCCCTCCTCTCGCCACGCCTGCCCCTTACCCCGCCGTGTCTGGTTCCCCCCACCTACCCAGGAAGCCAACTTCTATGGCTCGCTCACTCAGGCGGGCACCGTGAACCTGGGTCTGGATGCTGAGGGCCAGGAGGTGTTCGTGCCCTTCAGTGCGCTGCTGCCAATGGTGTCACCCAACGACCTCGTGTTTGATGGTGGGCGGAGCCCGGGCGGGATGGGAGGTGGGGTCTGGAGCGGCCGGGAATCAGGGCTGGGCCAAGCGTGAGGGGTTCCCCCCCCCACCCCGCAGGCTGGGATATCTCGTCGCTGAACCTGGCCGAGGCTATGCGGCGCGCGAAGGTACTGGATTGGGGCCTTCAGGAGCAACTGTGGCCGCATATGGAGGCCATGCGTCCACGGCCTTCGGTCTACATCCCCGAGTTCATCGCGGCCAACCAAAATGCGCGTGCTGACAACCTCATCCCGGGCACACGCGCACAGCAGGTGTTGCCTCATTCCGCATCCCATGTTCCCTGCCACCTGTTCATTCCTTTTGCCCCATGCTCCTATCCCGGGCAGTCAGGTCCCACTTGGTACTTTGGAGAACTGAGTGACCCGGGTCTCTGCAAACTGTGGGACTTGTACAGTTTCCCCGCTAGCCTTCCTTCACCCTCCCTGCAGTTGGAGCAGATCCGTAGGGACATCCGCGACTTCCGATCTAGCGCCGGGTTGGATAAGGTCATCGTGCTGTGGACAGCAAACACAGAGCGCTTCTGCGAAGTGGTTCCTGGTCTCAACGACACAGCTGAGAACCTGCTGCACACCATTCAGGTGGGCACATGCCAGGTGGAGTAGGGTCAGGGCCAGTTCCTTGGATCCCTTCTTGCTGACTGCCCACCCACGCCCGCAGCTTGGCCGGGAGGTGTCACCATCCACGCTCTTCGCTGTGGCCAGCATCCTGGAGGGTTGCGCCTTCCTCAATGGATCCCCGCAGAACACACTGGTGCCCGGTGCGCTTGAGCTGGCAGCACAGCATCGTGTGTTTGTGGGTGGAGATGACTTCAAGTCAGGCCAGACCAAGGTCAAGTCTGTGCTCGTGGATTTCCTCATTGGCTCTGGCCTCAAGGTAGGTCTGCCTGGGGAGGTGCAAAATGCAGGAAAGGGACCTGGACCCGAAGGACCTGCCTAGTTCCCTGCAGGGACTAGCGCTTCTGTGCCACCTCTTTTGACCAGACCATGTCCATCGTGAGTTACAACCACCTGGGCAACAACGACGGACAGAACTTGTCAGCACCACAGCAGTTCCGCTCAAAGGAGGTGTCCAAGAGCAACGTGGTAGACGACATGGTGCACAGTAACCCAGTGCTGTATGCTCCAGGAGAGACGCCTGACCACTGCGTGCGTGGGGGTCCACAAGAGCCAGGTGGGGGGCTTCTGGCTGGAGGTGGCAGGGGCCCATGCAACCAGGTATTGCACCCTAGGTGGTCATCAAGTATGTGCCCTATGTGGGTGACAGCAAGCGAGCGATGGATGAGTATACATCGGAGCTGATGCTGGGTGGAACCAACACACTGGTGCTGCACAATACTTGTGAGGTACAGGGGGAAGGGTGGTGGGCGGGGCCTCATTGTAAGCCCCGCCCACCCGCAGCCTTCTGACCCGCTCACCCCACAGGATTCGCTGCTGGCAGCACCCATCATGCTGGACCTGGCACTGCTCACTGAGCTGTGCCAGCGTGTGAGCTTCACCACCAACACAGACCCAGAGCCACAGAGCTTCCACCCGGTGCTGTCGCTCCTCAGCTTCCTCTTCAAGGCGCCACTTGTGCCCCCAGGCAGCCCAGTGGTCAATGCGCTCTTCCGTCAACGCAGCTGCATCGAGAACATCCTCAGGTGTGCTGGGCCCCGAGGTTCCCACCCATGGCCCGGATATCCACTCATGGGGCTGTGCACAGGGCCTGGGGGCTGGAGGCTGCAGAGGCCCCAGCCTGGAGGTTTGGCCCTGCTGAGCCCAGTCCTGTCCCCCAGGGCCTGTGTGGGGCTTCCCCCACAAAACCACATGCTTCTGGAGCACAAGATGGAGCGCCCAGGCCTGGGCATCAAGCGAGTTGGTTCTGTGGCCACCACCTGCCCTCTGCCTTGCAAGAAAGGACCAGCGCCCACTACCCCCAACGGCTACACCGGCGATGCCAATGGGCACCCACAGGCAGAGGCACCCCAGATGCCCACAGCTTGAAGCTGCAGTTGCAGACCCCCAGCCCTTCTTGTCATCCCTCCGAATCCACCCTTTTTAGGTCCCCCAAAGACAATAAAGTCAATGCCCCTATCAGACAAACCTCCAACTGTGTGGTATGTCCGATGGTCACCCCCCAAACCTGTCCAGCATCAGCTAGACACCTAGCTTCTGCCCCACCCCTTTTTCAGCTGGTCAACCTCCTGCCCACCCTTAAATTATTGCCCCAATTCCCAGGAACCTCCCGGAACCCCACGCCTCTGCAACCCCATTCCTTGATAAATGGAGCTGTGAGGGTGGCAAAACAGCAGGGTGGAGGGTGTGGCCGCAGGCCCAGGCCCAAGTGAGAATCGGAGACCCGGCTACCAAAAACCAAAACCAGTTACATTTATTGATAGGGCCCACCCCTGCTGTCCTGGGGAGAGGGGGTACCAAGGAGCCTCCCTCTGACGAAGCGTGGTTCACGGGAAGGGCCCACGTGGGGAACAACTTCTCTGAGGTCCTTTCGTTTTTATAAAATGAGAAAGTCCATGTGGGGCCTCCCAGCTGTCCAAGCCTGGTTGGCCAGGTGTCCAGGTGCCAGAGGTGTGACCTCAGACCCTCACCCTGGGTAGGGGCACTGGGCCGAAGCCGAGGTGGGCAGGGCTGGGGCTGAAGCCCCATCACACGCTCATGGTCATCCCTGGGGAGTACTGCAGAGAGAGGAGCGGCACGCAGGGGCGGGCTCAGTTCTGGTCTAGGCTGGGACCCGCCCCCCACCTCCCCCCAGGAGAATGGGAGACGGGAAGAGCAGGGCGGGGCGTGGGATGCTTGGGGAGGCCAACCTGGGGCTCTTGAGGGGAGGGCTGGGGTGGGAGTGGGGGGAGGGGAGGGGAGGGAAAGGATGCCGCGGCCGCCCCCCCCACCTGGCCCGCCGCGGTCACGGTCTTGCTCTGGCCCCCCGGCCGCCCCGCCGGGGCCTGCCCGCCAGGCCCCTCCGGCCCGACGCCGCCGCGGGGGGAGAGTCGACGCAGTCGCTTACGCTTTCGCTCGGGAACGGGTGCAGGAAGGTCCCGGCGGCCGCCATCTCGCCGTCATCCCGCGGGGTGCCCGGGGCGTTGCTCAGGCCGGCCACGGCACCGGGGGAGCTCTGGGGGCGGCCACCGTCAGCGCCGTGAGCGCCGCATCCCTGCCCGCCCCCACCCAGGCCTCCGCCTGGTTCTCCCCTTGCAGGAATGCAGCCCTCACCTTCGGCAACCCGTCCATGTCGCCCGAGCCTGAGAACGACAGACCGACACGCGGTTCAGACGCGCCTGCGCCAGCCTGCCGGTCTCCAGAGCCACCGCCTCCCCACCCGCGCCCGGGAGCTTGCGGCCCACGGCCCTCCCCGCGCCTCCCCCAATCCCGGACCGTGCACTAGGGCGCCGCTGGGTCCCCAGAAAAAGCATGTGCAGGGCCTGCAGATTGGGGCGACAGTGGTTTAAAGGCTGGATGCTCCCGGGCCCCGGGCGCGGCCCAGATGCCGCAGCAGCACTGGCGGGTGGGAAGGCTGCAGCCGCCAGGGGGCGCGCGAGGCCCGCGGAGCCGGCTCGGGAGGGGCGGGGCCGGCGTAACTCACCCAGGGATCCGTTCACGTGGTGCGGCTCCATCGCGCTCATGGCGGCCATGGGGCCCTCCGGGCCAGGGCCGAGAGGGAACTGCGGGGACAGAGCAGCATAGGCCTGACCGACCTCATCTTTTCCCCCCATAGGGTAGCCACCCAGCTAGGCACCCCGCACGCCCACTCACGTTAGCTCTGCCGGCGCCCGGCCCGATGGGGTTCATGATGGTGTACATGTTCTCGCTGGAGTTCGTGGAGTCTGGGGACAGCAGTGCCAACTGGTGGGCGTGAGTGGGCTTTTCCCCCATGCACCCACCCCCATCACCGCCCAGGCCGTACCTCCAGGGCTGGGCATAATGGGTGTTCCAGGGGGCCCACCTCCTCCTGGGGGTCCCTGCACACGGAGGGAGAAGACCATGAGAAAGGCCTCTGGCTGCCAGCCCCTGCCCACACGTTGCCCAGCCTCACCCCAACTCACCGTGTAGCTGCCGGGGGATGAGGAGGAGTAGGGAATCTGGGGACGGGAGCAGCTGTAAGTAGCTGGCATGGGCAGCCTCTCGCCCTGTGCCTTGCCGGCCCTACCACCCAGCGCACCTCACCCTGCCCCTGACTCACCGAATTGCCACTGGGGCTGGCCCAAGGGCCTCGCACTCCTGGACCCCTGGAAGAGATGGTTGTGGACCCTGGGGCTAGGCCAGGCCGCAGCATCCAGCAGTCACGTGCCCACCCCATCCCGAATGCCCCACCCTGCTCTTATCTGCCTCCAGATATGGCAGCATAGGTCGCGAGAGGTGGTCACCTTGGGCCAATTCCAGGGACTCAAATTCCAAACACTGACTAGGATCTAACTGCTACTTCAGGCCTCAGTTTCCCACCGGAATAGTGTCAGTGACCGAGCACCATCCAGGCTGTGCTGGGAATTCAGGGCCTGCCGCAGCAGGTACAACCCCTTTGCCCCGGTGGATACATGCTTGGGGACACACTCAGGGCCTTACATGTTCATGGCAGGCAGACCTGGGCCAGCGAGAGAGTTGGGCGGGGGCCGCATGCTACCTCCGTAGCCCTGTGAAGGCAAAGGAGTTGTGAATGGCAGCACGAGGGACAGCCCCCCCAGGCTCACCCCCACCTCCGCCCCACCCTTACCTGGGGTCCAATGCTGGCCACGCCCCGCGGAGGCGTCACCCTCTGCATCGGGCCGCCCATACTGGGGTGCCCTGGAGTGGGAGCAGAAGGAAGGGGGCTCAGATCTGGGCTGTTCCCCAGTGCGGAGGCGAATGGGGGGTTTGCAGAGTGAGGCAGTCAGGTCGGGATGCTGGGGGTCGGGTCCTGAGAGCGGGCAGGTGCTCAGCCGCTGGAGCGTCCCTACTCACCCGGAGTGCGTGGGGAGGGGTCCACGGCGCCAGGGAGGAGGGGCTGGGAGCCTGGGAGGCCCACGGGAGGCTGCGAAGGGGCGTGGCAGCACTGAGTGTGCGGTGCCCCCACCCTGGCCCACTGCTGCCCCCCTCCCCTCATCCCTCTCACCTGACTCGGCATCCTCAGGGTGGGCCGGGGGCCCCCTGGGAACCGCGGTGACATGAAGGGCTGGAAGAGGTGGGTGGGGGATCAGCACCTCCAACACCCTCCTTCCCTAAAGCTCCCAAACAAAAACATGGCCAGAGAACTAGATGGGGCATTGGGAGCTGGGGAAGAGGTGTGTGCACCGGAGGCTGGGCAGGGCCACAGGTCCTTCCCTGGCTGTGAGGCCCCCGGGGGCAGCTGGGAGCGAAAGGGGCCCTAGGACAGACCAGATGGGTTGGGAGAGGGGATTCCATGGAGGGGGGGCAGCCTGTAGCAGGGAGCCCTGCTGGAAGGGTCATAAGCAGGACTTGTGTCATTGGTGGCCACTAGGCCTCTGGTGGCCACTGCATCCCAACCACCCTGCACTGGTGTGCAGACATTCCCCTTCCCGCCACTGCACTTGGGTCCCTCCCTTCCTGGCTCTGCCAAGTCCAGAACAGGCACACCCCCCAACTACAGCTGCCACCCCACCCCCACCCTCAGGACATGCCTACCCAGGGTGGGGGACAGGAGGTCCCAGGCCTGGCCATACCTGGAAGAATCCGGGCGCCATGGGGCCTGCGGCCATCGCATCACTGGGAGCCATGCTCCCCATCACCGGGCTGGGGGCCGCTGCAGCACTCTGCAGGGTAGGAGACACCGTGGGGCCAGGTCAGGACACTTCCTGCACAGGGTGTCTTCCCCTCCTACGTGCAGGCGGCCACGGGACAGGCAGCTATAGGTGATCAAGTTGGGACTTGAACCCAGGCTAGCTGGCATTTTGTTGGCCCACAGGGTGGGTGTCTGGGTGCTCCAAGTGAGGGAAGAGCAGCTGCCCAGCACCCCCCCAACTAAGCAACCCTGCAAAGCGATCCCAGCCTTTAGCCAGGTCCCCACTTGAGGACTTCACTGCCTCAGAACCCCAGTGAGGGCCTCATTCAGCAGCAATGGCGTCTGGACATGGTGGCCCCCCACTGGCCTTCCTCTCCAGGTCCACCCAACTGGCCCTACCCTCCTGTCAGGGCAACTCGGGCCCCTAAGTCCATCCAGCGCACCCCAAACACACACAGAGTCCAGCTGGGTCCTGGAGGCTCTCGGAGCTGCTATGCAGACCTCCCTACAGCCCCGCAGTCTCTTCCCCCAGAATGGAGGAGGACCAGCAGGACTAGGGTGGGGTCCCCAGGCAGCCAGACTCTCCTTAGGTGGGGAGGGGAGAAGAGGGGGTGCTAGAGATGAGGGCTCCTGTGTCTGCAAAGGTGAGGATCCTGGGCAGGCCCAAAGCTGGCAGAGGACAGGCTGACAGGCCAGGTTCCAGACCAGTCTGTCTCTGCAGCCCACAGGACCAGAGGAGGAGGAGGGGACAGGGAGGTGGGCTCGGGAGGGGCCAGCACCTGAGCACCTGGCCACTTGACCCTTATCTGTCCACATGCCCCTCCCCCACTGGGCTAAAACCCCCAGAGAAAGGGATGCCCTGTCCCTGGGGCAGGCACAGGTCAGCACACAGGTGCTCTTGACTCTGTGGCCTTGCAGCCCCTTGGGCACAGAGGGGAAGGCGCTTTGTCTGCATCCCCACTTCCTGCTTGCCCTGGTTGGCTAGAAGCAGGGTCTCTGGCTCACGGGCAGGGCTCAGGGTCTCTGGGCCCTGCTCTGTGGGCCCAGCTGACTCCCTTCCTGCCCCTTCTCAAAAGGCCAGCCTCAAGGCCTCAGCCAAGGCCTGAAGAGTGGAGGGGGAACAAGTGGGTGCCTCTCCCAGCCTACTGTGAACATGAGAGCCTCCCACAGCCCCCACAAATCACTGGAAAGCCCACGTGACTCTGAGGAGGGTCACGGCCTCAACCCCCCACTCCTGTGTTCGGTTTCCAGTTCCAAACTGCCAGCTTGCCTCCAGGACCTCAGGCTCTGCGGCTCCGCGCAGGGGGCGGGGCAGCTGCTGCACACACCAGCGTGGGCTGGCAAGAGGGCACCTCCCCCGGGTCAGTCCAGCCCAAGGGAGCCAGGCCCTCCTCTTGTCTCGCCCCAGGGGACACCTGGGCAATCCGGGTGGGGAGGCCCGGGGTGGGGAGGCCCAGCCAGGAAGGGAGGGGAGGTGGACTCTGGCTGGGCCCCAGACCAGAGGGCAAGGTGAGGGGCAGGCGGTACAAGCCCCGCCCCCGCCCCCCCCCCAACGCTAGGCCCTGAGGGGTTAATGTGGGCTGAGGCGCCCTCCCTAGCTGGTAGCTCCGGCAAGCCAGACCCCCCATGTCAATCATCCCAAAGAGGCAAAGAGGCGCCAGAGCCCTGCCCGTGTTGTCATGGCGACGGGCTGGGCACGCTA
This sequence comes from Tamias sibiricus, assembly GCA_025594165.1. NCBI lineage: Eukaryota > Metazoa > Chordata > Mammalia > Rodentia > Sciuridae > Tamias > Tamias sibiricus. The sequence goes on along the minus strand of CM046673.1, from coordinate 17,071,066 downwards.
GCGTTTCCTGGAGACGCCAAGGTCGGTCGGGAGCCCTGGAGCCAGGGAGGAGCACACAGAACCCTCACTCGGGCCAGAGGATGGGGCCCCTGGGAGCTGGGAGCCCCATTACAGCATCACAGGGTGCAGTCTGGCAGTCCCATACCCAGCTCCTGGCCACAGACCCTCACCCAGGCCTGGGGAGCCCCTATCCCCCTCTCCTGGCCCAAGCCACTCCCAACGCACTGGTGCTGCCATGGTAACAGGCCTGTGCAGCGTCTGGCAGAGGCGAGGTGGGTCAGAAGGCGCCCAGGGAGGCTGCGGCCCCAGGGGAAGGCGGGGAGCTGCGCTGCGGAGGAGGGGCACCACCACCGCTGTGCCCCCAGTTCCCGCAGGCTTAGGGGTCAAGGGTACCACATGGGGGCTCTAGGACTCTGTGGGTAGACAGCAACGCTGGAGGCCATCAGTGCGGCCCCACTCCCACGCACAGTGTGCCCCAGGTGGCTTCAGGGCCTGAGGAGCTAAGCCCTGAGCTCCAGCCCGGCAGGGACAGCCCCCAGCGTGGATGGCCAGCTGCACTGTCCCCAGCCACCAGCCAGTGAGGGCACTTCCCCTCAGACCCACAGCCCCACAACGACAAGATGCCACCCCCAGCCTCCTCTCCAGACAGGCCTCTGACCCCCCCCAACCCAACGGGAAACGCCAGAGGGGTGGAGCCCGTGCTGTGGCAGGGAGCCAGGCCAGGAAGTGCCCTGGTGTTGACCCTAGAGCTTGAGGGGACAGGGGCCTGCTGCCTCCCCTACGTCCACGTGGGCTCCCAGAGTCTGGGGTGGGGCGACAGGCAGCCCCCACCCCCACCCAGCTGAGCAGAGGGAGGCAGGAAGCGGCACAGCCTGAGGAGTGGGGGTGGCCGCGGGACCCCGGGAGCCGGTGCAGTGAAAGGGGCTGCAGGGACCAGACTCCAGGCCCTGCCCGATGGCCACAGGACCCGCTGAGCAGCGCCACCCCCAGGAAGGCACTCACGTAGTCCTGGAAGGCCTTGGCCTCGCCCGAGTGCTCACATGCCTCTCTGCGATCTGGCGCTGCACAGTACAGGTCCCAGAAGACACTGTGGGCAGCAGAGGGGACGATGTTGCTCCACGCCCCGTCTGTCCCTGTCCCCTCTCTGCCCCCAGCAGCACCACACGCACCACCACCAGGAGTGCAGGAACCCTGGGGGCTCCCCCAGCGTGATGTTCTTCTCCCATCGGATCTGCGGGAAGAGTGGAGGCAGGTGAGAGGCCGCGGCCCAGCCCGATCCCCACCACCACCCCAGGGGCCCCAGCACTGGTGGCTGGCAGGGACCCCAGACCCGAGGAAGGAGGGAGCAGGCCACCCAGAACAACCCAGGTGGCCACCAGCTCACGTGCCTGACCCCATCCTGCCCTCAGTTCCCTGGGCAGCTGAAGGAGCCATCCCAACTGGTGCCCCCGCGGCCATGGGGTGGAGGACCCGGGTGGGGGGGAGGCGGGCGGGCGGGGGTGGCTCACCTCTGACAGAAAGGTCTGGGCTGATTTCTGGGCGCCGACGTGCAGCAGGTACTCGTACACGTACAGCGCCAGCCTGCGGGCGGGCGGGGCGTGCTGAGGCTCCCAGAACTCCTAGGTGGGCTGGGGGCCGCCCTGGCCTCCCTCACCCCCCTGCGAAGCCCCCCACCCCTTCCTCCCAGAAGATGGCGGCCTCAGCCCCTCGCTCGGCTCAGCATTCCCCACTGCCCATGGCCGCCCAGCCTGCAGGGCCACCCGCCCTCACCCCAGCCCACCAACACTGACACCCCAGGTAACCCAAGCTCGGGGCACCTCCACCCTGAAACAGCCTTCACAGTGCTACTCCAGATCGTGCGCCAGGTAGCGGCTCTCGGTGGCAGCTGTGTCACATGCCCAGGGCCACTACCTACCCCATCCCCAGCCTTGCCTGCCAAGAAGGCTCCCACTCCCTGGTGTCCCTGGGTCCCATCCTCTCCCTTGGGGCCAACAGCAGGAGGTGGCTGCAACTTTTCTGCTGACTCCCCCACGAGGCAGTCCTGACCCTCCCGCGAAGATAGAGCCAGAGGTGCCGTGTGTCCACTACGGTGCTGCCCTAGCACCCAGTGTCCTGCGTGGGACCCCAGCAGGGAGACCTGGACTCTCCCTCAGTCACTGCTCACCCTGAAAACAAGGGCTCAGCCACTATTCGCCCAGACAGGGGCCCCAGCACTGCCCTCTTCAGGTCACAAAAGGAAGTCAGGTCATTCACGGCCTCCCCAGGCCACCTTCCACAGAAGGTTCAAAGGGACACCCCCTGAGATCCCAGTGTCACCCAATCCCCTGGCTCCGGCCCCTCCTGACTCCCTGGGTGCTCTCAGGGCTCTCCCACTCCCAGCCAGGGCCCTCGTGGCCTCCCCACGCTATCAGGGTGGGCAGAGGCAGGAGGCAGGCTGGCCCGCGGGCCTCCCAGCCGCCTCAGCTGTCTGCTCCCCACTCTGCGGCCGCCCGCCCCTGGCTGACAGCCCCATCCTAAAATAACCTTCCCTTGACTCATGCTCTGCAGTCTCCCAGCCCTCCTGGCCTCGCTTCTGAGTCCCACCCTCACGTACCAGCACCCCATCATGTACCCCCTTTCTACTCAGTCCCACCCCAGCTCCAACGCTTCTGCCAAGGCCCCAACTACCAGGAAATGAAGGTGGGGGCTCCCCTCTCGAGCTCGCCCCTTGGATTGGGCCCTGCCCTGGATCCTGTCCTTTCACCATCCACCTGTCCACCCAATTGCCAGCAAACACGAGGGGAGGCCTCTTGGCACAGGCGCATGACCAGCCCCTGGCCTCCTGGAGGAGCAGGGAAGGCAGGGTGCAAGGCAGGCTGAGGGGGCAGAGGCCAGGGAAAGACACACGCTGTCTCAGGTCAGGGTGGCAGCTGGCACAGGGCGAGGGGGTTCTGCAGCTCACACCTCCCCTGAGGGGTGGTGATGGCCACCTAAGGTGCAGGGATGGGGCGAAGGGTATATCTCCAAGTGCACAGTCCTCCAGACAGGCCACAGTCACCGTCACATCATTACCCCACTCAAAAGCACCTCCAGGCCGGGTGCGGTGGCGCATGCCTATAATCCCAGCACTTGGGAGGCTGAGGCAATGGCGAGGCACTTAGCAACTCAGTGAGACCCTGTCTCTAATAAAATACCAAAAAGGGCTGGGGATGTGGCCCAGTGGTCGAGTGCCCCTGAGCTCAATCCCTGGTACCAAAAAAACAAAAAACAAACAAAAAAACCACCCAACTCCAGACCCAGATTCTGACTTGGCACCCCATTCCTGCATCCACCCTTCCTTGGCCTGGTCACCTCAGCATCTTGGCCTCTAGGGTTATCAGTCCTACTAGAGGCTTCCTAAGCCTTCCTAAGCAGCCAGCGTCTGACCCACCCACATCCCTCAGTGAAGGATGCCCACAAATGGCCAGTGGGACAGGTCTGTGGAGAGCCCGCCAGACTGGGGAGCTCATGCCACCCTGCCCTCCTCGCCACAAGAGGCCGTGGGGACCTGCGCAGACCTTGCTCTGGGGGTCAGAGCAGGGGGCACAGAAGGCTGGGGATGGCGAGATGCCAGAGATGGGCAGAAAGACAAAAGCTGGGGGAACCCAGGGAGGCTGCCCTGGAGGTGCAGAAGGGGCAGCAGGACAGCATGGGGACAGGTCCTGCCGTGGCTGCATCCCAGCCCCCCTCCCTAGGCACACAGTCTCCTGGGGGCTCAAGACATTCCTGGAGGAAGCAACTCCTGGTCGTCAGCAGGTCCACGGATGTCCTCCCCCATCCCCTTCCCACACGCTGTCCCTAGAGCCCACCCTGCCCACTGCCGCATCCTCCAGCGCCTCCCTGCCCGCCTGCTCCACCCCAGGCCACATCCTCCCGGCTCCCTGGTGGCCTCCCTTCCTGATCTGAAGACATCTGGTGACGCCTCCAGCCTGGTCCCCACTCCACGCAGGCTTCCACTAGCCCAGCGCTGTCCCCACCACCGTCCCTGTCCCCGTGCCTGCCTCCACCAGCTGCCCGCCGCCCCTCCTTCCACCCCTGCTGCTCGGCAGAACATGCCGTCAACCCAGCGCCCCCAAATTCAAATGAGTCCCTGGCCTGGACTTGGCTGAGGGGAACTCACACAGGTGTCCACTGGGGGTCCCCTCAGCCACACCCCAACATCCCTGCATTTACTACATTAAAAACAAAACCAAGCCAGGTGCAGTGGCCTGCAGTCCCAGCTGATCAGAAGGCTGCGGCAGGCTGGCTCAATATAGGGGTTCAGGGCCAGCCTGGGCCACATAAGAGACCCCAGCTGACCAAACCTAAGGGAAGACCCCTCTGCCCCACCCCCACCCCCAGCCAGGTCTCTAACCAGGATCGCGGCAGGGCCCCTGCAGGGGCTGGGTCCTCCCTGGCACCTCTGTGCTCCCCTGCCTCTCCTGTGCAGACCCTCCAGGGCCCCCCAATACATCAACTGGCTGCCCTACCACCCCAGGTCCTTCATGCAGGCTGCAGCCTCCCTAGGGCACTTCAGTGTCACCTATCAGAGGCTTCCCTGTGACATCTGACCCCGATTCTGCTCCGTTTCCCCCATCATCTCGTTGCTCCCCATCTGACCCAGCTCTCTGCTCACAGGGGCAGACCCTCTGGAATGTGGTTATGAGGGGCAGGGGACTCACAGGCCCAGGTCTTGAACTGGCCAAGGGTCCTGGCAAGGATCTAAACCCCCAGCTCCTCCCAGGACTGGCTCTGCGACCTCAGAGCCCCCGCCTGACCCCAGGGCTGTCGGCAGACAGACAGGAGGGAGCCTGTGGAGGCCCAGGAGAGGGGGTGCTCCAGGCCTGGGGCAGAGCCACAGGCTGCTCTGCATCCCCTGAAGGAGGAGTGACCCTGAGGGCACAGGGCTCAGGGACCTGCAGCAGGCCAGGCATGGCGACACTGGGCAGCATTACCGCCCTGTGGACTGAAATGGGCCACCAACCACCACCATAATCACCCAGAACTACCACAATCACAGAGAATTTTTGTAATTATCAAGAATTACCATAATGGGGGCCCTACCCAGCATCCCCTTGGACATACACCCTGCTAAGGGCTGAGAAACGCCCTCCACTCCACAGACTTGTGTCTTCCTTTAATCCATCACCAAATCCCACTGCAGCTCCCAAGTGACCTCCAGCCCGCCAACTGGAGTTCTCCCTCCCTTCTGCCAGCCCAAGGGGCCTGACCTTCAGCAGTACCTGTCACCAATCCCATCCCTGGCTTTTCTTCCCCAGTTGGAGGGCTTCGTCCCAGGGTTCCTTTCTCAAGACCCTCTTTTCCTCTGGGCTAATGATCTAACTCCCCCTGTCCACATGCCCATCTCAAAACCAAACTCAGGAGGAAAACAAAAGATACCCAGTGACACCTACCTTGGCTGTCATTTATGGAACTCTTCTGGCAGTTACCTGTCAGCTCTAAAGTGCTCAAGGATATGCCTGAGGGGCAAGAGCTAACCCAAGGCAACCTTGAACTCTGAGGTCACTGCTGTGAGCCCAAGGGTAGGGACCGTACCATCTAGGAGGTACCTGAAGGCTCCACTGGGGAGCCCAACTGGACTCAGGAGGGGGACCACAGAGAGAAGGAAGGAAAGGACTTTTCAGGAGGCAGGAGGCTTTGAGCAGGGGAAACACAGTGCTGGGGAGTCACAGAGGAAGCATTGGAACCTCTTCACCCCACTTCACAGAAAAGGAAATCAAGGCCTAGAGACAGGAAGTAGCTCGGCCACCACTGGTATTTCCTTAGAGTGAGGGCTGCTGGTGTGGGTGCCCTACCTTCAGTCTTTCACCCAGTCCCCAAAATTCCAAAAGGTGCCAGTGCAGTGGGGCATACCTGTAATCCCAGTGGTTTGGGAGACTGAGGCAAAAGGATCCCGAGTTCAAAGCCAGTCTCAGCAATGGCAAGGTGCTAAGCAACTTAGCAAGACCCTGTCTCTGAATAAAATATAAAAAGGAGCTGGGATGTGGCTCAGAGACTGAGCACCCCTGGGTTCAATTCCCTGTACAAAAAAAAAAAAAAAAGAATTCCTAAAGGTGGGCTGTCCACATTCCAGAGGAGGAAACTGAGGCTCTATACTACCATTCCTCCTCTCTAGTGAGGCGCCCCCACACTTCTGAGAGCCTTCCAGCAGCCAAGAAGCTAAGCTGTTGGTAGGCCACTTTCTCTCCAGACCCCAGGGCCGTGGTGAGCTAAAAAATGTGACCACTTGTAGCCGGGCGCGGTGGCGCACGCCTGTAATCCCAGCACTTTGGGAGGCTGAGGCAGGAGGATCGTGAGTTCAAAGCCAGCCTCAGCAATGGCGAGGCACTTAGCAACTCAGTGAGACCCTGTCTCTAAATAAAATACAAAAAGGGCTGGGGATGTGACCCAGTGGTCGAGTGCCCCTGAGTTCAATCCCCGATAACCACAAAAAAAAAAAAAAAAAAAATGTGACCACTTGTTCTGCACACTTTCTTCAGCACACAAGACCCTCCAGGTGAAATGGGTGAGCACAGGGTGGCTCTGGCCCAAGATGGGACCTCAGCCTCCCCACCAGGCACTGAGCCACTTATAAGCATTCCCAATCCTGATGCCAGTGTCCTCTGAGCACCTCTGCTGGGCAGGCCAGCGGGTGAGGCAACAGCCAGGGTAAAAAACGGGCATAAATTCCTCTATCAGCCCTGACCCAGAGCAGAGGCCAGGTTCAAAGAACCATCATTGGGCTGGGGTTGTGGCTCAGCGGTAGAGCGCTCCCCTAGCATGTGCGTGGCCTGGGTTTGATCCTCAGCACCACATAAAAACAAAGGCATGTGTACAACTAAAACAAATACATAAATATTAAAAAAAAAAAAAAAAAAAAAAAACACTCCAAGCTGGGCACGGTGGTGCACGCCTGTAATCCCAGCACTTGGGAGGCTGAGGCAGGAGGATTGCAAGTTCAAAGCCAGCCTCAGCAATGGCGAGGCACTTAGCAACTCAGTGAGACCCTGTCTCTAAATAAAATACAAAAAGGGCTGGGGATGTGGCCCAGTGGTCGAGTGCCCCTGAGTTCAATCCCCGATAACCAAAAAAAAAAAAAAAAAAAAAAAAAAGAAAAAAAAAAAAACCACTTGTTCTGCACACTTTCTTCAGCACACAAGACCCTCCAGGTGAAATGGGTGAGCACAGGGTGGCTCTGGCCCAAGATGGGACCTCAGCCTCCCCACCAGGCACTGAGCCACTTATAAGCATTCCCAATCCTGATGCCAGTGTCCTCTGAGCACCTCTGCTGGGCAGGCCAGCGGGTGAGGCAACAGCCAGGGTAAAAAAAACGGGCATAAATTCCTCTATCAGCCCTGACCCAGAGCAGAGGCCAGGTTCAAAGAACCATCATTGGGCTGGGGTTGTGGCTCAGCGGTAGAGCGCTCCCCTAGCATGTGCGTGGCCTGGGTTTGATCCTCAGCACCACATAAAAACAAAGGCATTGTGTACAACTAAAACAAATACATAAATATTAAAAAAAAAAAAAAAAAAAAAAAACTCCAAGCTGGGCACGGTGGTGCACGCCTGTAATCCCAGCACTTGGGAGGCTGAGGCAGGAGGATTGCAAGTTCAAAGCCAGCCTCAGCAATGGCGAGGCACTTAGCAACTCAGTGAGACCCTGTCTCTAATAAAATACTAAAAGGGCTGGGGATGTGGCCCAGTGGTCGAGTGCCCCTGAGTTCAATCCCTGGTTCCAAAAGAAAAAGGAAAAAAAAAAAAAAAAAAAAAAAAAAAAAACACTCCAAAACCCACCACTCCCACCTCAGGCCTACTGCCCCCTCCCTTCTCTCAGCTCCTCTACCTTGGTCAAGGCTGCCATCAGCTGTCTTCCAGAGAACTAAGCTTGCCTTAACCAGGCTGCCTGGCCTCTTTCCTGACCCTCCACAAGCCCCACTCCACATGGGTGCCTGAGTGCACTTTTGCAAACACAAGCCTCCCTGGGCTCCACTGCCTATTCCCAGCTCAGGGCCTTGGCACATGCTCTGCCATCTGCTGCCTCCTCCCTCTCTTACCCTTCACTACCCCTAACTTCTTCAAGCCCTATGACTGTCCCATGGTCTTGCCAGGTAACTGAACATCTCACTTAAAGATGTGGCCTTCTTCAGGGTCAAGTTTGCCTGGCCAACCAACATACCCCAAGACCTATCCTAGTGCAGATATGATAAACACATGAAAAATCCCACTGGTGGGTGGTCACCTTCAGACCTTGCAGCAGCAACCAGGTGCCAGTTTCAAAAAGTCTTTGGGTTTGGAGCTGGGGTTGTGGCTCAGTGGTAGAGCACTTGCCTTACATGTGTGAGGCACTGGGTTCGATTCTCAGCACTGCATATAAATAAAGGAATAAAATAAAGGTCCATCAACAACTAAAAATATCTATTTTTTTAAAAAATCTTTGGGTTTAAGGGTTCTTGCAAATGGAGTTCAGCTTCTTAACTGCACAGATGAGCAAGACAGGCCTGAGAGAGGTCATTGCCTAGCATCTTCTGGCCCAAAGAACACTTCTCCAAAGTGACCCAGAGACTAGGCAGAGAGTGCATCCTTCTCTTTGTGGAGGGGAGTTGGGATTCCAATGTCAGTCCAGGAAAAGGCAGAAAAGGGGGACAGAGTCGGCCAACATTCAGGGCTTCTCTTCATTGCCCAGGCTTCTCTTCAATCCTCATTCCGGGACTTCCATGGGCCCCCTTCATGATGACCCAGCCTCCTCTCACTGCTCAGGTGGGCTCCTCCACATCGGGGCTACCCCAGGGGTTCACTTCTAGGATCCTGTGAATCTGCCAACACTGTGGCCGGCCTTTCCTCCTGCAGGCCCTTCACTTTGACACTTTCACAGTACTGCAGAGGACTGGGTGCCCTCGCTGTCATGGCTCCAAGTACCTTCCAAATGCTCCCCAAACCCTTAAAAGAGAATGCACTGCTCAGGGAAGGAAAGTGAGCCTGGCTGGGGCACTCCCTAGCTCAAAGCCACAGAGCAGGAATGGGACAGTGCCAGATCTCAAGCGCAGCAACCTAGCTTCAGGGGCACCAGGTTGCTTCCCCACCCAGGGATTCGGTTTTATCAGCCTAAGAGCACCTGGTAGCCATCGCTCAGAAACCCGCCCAGACCAAGGGGTGGCCCCTGGGAACGCACTCTGCGGCATTGGGGGAGGGGCTCGTCCCTATGGCTCCGGGTGGCTCCCTAACCGTGAACCGTGAAGCCACCCCAGGGGACACACCTGGGCTCCCGCCCAGTGCAGCTTCCCCAGCAGAGCTGGACGGGTGGTTGTACACCCCTCAAGAACTCCCCCCTCCTTTCTAGCTCTTCCCGAGGCGCCAGGGTTCCGGGGTCTCACCCACCCGGGAAACTTCCGCGGGAGACCGCAAGAAGCTACGAAACCCAGGTCCCCAGAGGGCGCAATCTGGCGTGCTCAAGTCTCGCCCCACGGGGAGGTCTCGCGACCCACAAGTCCTGCTCGGATCTCGCGCGCCCCTTCAAATCTCGCGCCCTTGGGTCTCGCGGGCCCCCCCCCGCAAGTCTCGCGACCCCTCCAGGCGCTCAGGTCTCTGGCCCCCCTCGAGTCTCGCACGCCCCTCAAATCTCACGCCCCTCGGATCTCCCGCGCCCCTGGGAAGCTCCTCAGGACCCTCGAGTCTCGCGCGCTCCCGCTTATCTCACGAGCCCCTCGGGTCTCAAGCGGTCATGCAAGTTGCGCCCCCCGCGCAAATCTCGCGCCCCTCGGGTCTCGCGCGCCCCCTCAAATCTCGCGCCTCTCGGGTCTCTCGCGACCCCTCGAGCGCGCTCGGGCCCCTCACGCGTAGCCGCCCGCGCCCACGTGCCCGGTGCGGTGCCGGTCCGCGTCGGAGCCCACGGGAGCGGCGCGGCGCGGAGCCCCGCCCCCGGCCCCCCCCGGCCCGCCGACTCACTTCTCGCGGGCCTGGCTGTCGGAGGGCACGGCCGAGCCCTTGCCCCCCTTGGCGTACATGCTGCTCTGCGCCGCCGCCGCCGCCCGCCCGGCCCACACCTGTCAGGCGGCGCCGGGGGCCGCGCTCGCCGTCGCCATAGCTACCCCGCGCCCCGGGCCTCACCGCCCCGAGCCCCGGGCGGGCACCGCGGGCATCGTCCGCGCGGGGGAGCTCCAGACGGCCGCGGCGGCGGCAGCGGTGGCTCCAGCTTCGGCTCCAGCCGCGGGTTTTATTTTTTTCCTCTCTTCCCTCAGCGCGGGCTGTTCCGGGAAGCGCGCGCCCCCTCCTCCTGCCGCGCGCGCCCCCGCCCGCCGCCCGCGGGCTCCGCTCTTAAAGGGGCGATGACAGGCGCGCGGGTGGGTCCCGCCACTGGGACCGCGGAACGGGCGCGCACGCGCAGTGCTCGCTGCGGGGGGTGGGAGCGCGGCTACACACACACACACACACACACACCCCAGTTAGGACCAGCCACCCAAATTGTTGTACACCCAAGATCACAGCCACACACTCGCAGCGACACTCTGAGACACAGCACCCTACACGACAAAAGTGCATAGCTGCTGCAACAACTGACAGGCACAGACCCCTAAAGCTTCAGACAGTCACACTGCGTGTATCACCCCGCAGAGACACTCATACCCAACAAGGGTGGGGGCCATCACACAGCTCTCCCAGCGAAACTCTGCTGTATGCACAGCTTAAATAGTGGTCGAGGCAGAACAACTAGACACAGGTCACCGTGTACACAGGCACAGCTGCGCAGACAGGCAAAGCTAAACTGCAGCTTCCAACAGCTGTGGAAAGGGCCCGGGCAGCTCTCACGCTCACCCCGGGGCATGCCATTGCAGCCTCCTGAAGGATGTGTACACGCACCTGGGGTCGCACTGAGCCACAGGTGACCTAGCTCCATACAGACATAAGTTTTGGGGGGTACCTAGGATACAAGCTGTGAGCCACCCTGCACCACCTCAGCACCACCGGTGTCAACAGTAGGTTCTGGGGGACCGTTCACTGGCTCTGCTCAGCCTCGGTGTTGCCAGCTGTAAATGCGGGCACCCCACCTTTAATTGCTCTCTTGCTGGAATGAGGGGTGCAGACAGTGAGTGCACCATTCCCCTTCCTGGACCCAGGGCGTGTGCACAGGAGGTGGAGGTGGGCACGGAGGCAGGGCATGCCCCGCAGGTTGGGGGTCCCGGTTATGAATGGTAGCCTGTGAGCCAAAGGGTCAGGTAGGTGTGTGTGGACAGCAGAGGTAAGTGGAAAGTTGGGGCTTCAGTGTCTGAACGTTTCTGATTGTGAATATTTGTCACGTGAATGCTTTTCTCCCTGTGCACGCCCACGAGTGCGTGTGTAAACACGAGGTTCCTGTGAGTTCACCTCCGTATCTTAGTGCCTAGGGGTTGGCAGACACCCAAGTGAATGGTAGCTGTCCAGGCAGCTGTCCCCTGGCTCGGTTGCGTTTGTGTGTCTGAGCCAGTTTTGGGGGGGCCAAATCGCCCAGCCTCAGGTTGTGTGCACAAGTGTGTGCGAATGTGCGGGTGTGTGCCTCCGCGCGTGGGTGAATCCCCAGCTCCCTGGGACCTGCATTGTGTGAGCTGTGAGCTCACGTTTCCTGTGTCTTGTGTGTGTGCGCGCGCGCGCGCACGCGCGCGAGCGCCCCTGGATGTCACCCACCGCCATCTGACCCTCCATAGAGGCCGACCTCCTAGTACTGGACAACACCCCCACCCCCACCCCCACCCGAGGCCGTCTGGCTGGCGGGAAGTCGAGAGCCGCCGAGAGCCGCCGGGAGCCGCCGGGGTTCCAGACAGACCTAGAGGAAGGGAAGGGCAGGGCCGGCCCCAGCCCCGCCTCCTCCCCGTGGGGCCCAGGCTTGGGGGGGGAGGGACGCCAGTCCTTCCCATTTCCTGTCCAGCCCGCCGCCCCCTCCCCCAGCTTCCTCTCCCTCGGGCCTCTCCGGCAGACCGTCGGCCGAGGAACAGCCAGCGCCTCTCCGTGGAGCCTGAGGCAGACGACTGCCTGGTGCTTGGAGGGCCGTGGGGGGCTTAGGAGTCAGGGAACCCCCCCCCCTTAATTAGCGCTCCTACCACTACTGCCAACGAGGCACGGTGTGGCTAACCCAAGTCACAGCACGTTGGTGACGTTGGGGCCAGGCAGACGGTCCTCCTACCCTTCACCCCCATTTATCATCCGTGGCTCCCTGACACTCCAGGATCCTGTGCCCCCTGGACGGGTCTCTAGCCCTCTCTGAGCCACAGTTTCTTGGGTCAACGTGAGTCTTCCGTCTACCTTACAACCATTTATTGAACGTCCACAGTGTGCCGGACTCTGGGGACCCAGCCGGGACACGTTGCTACCACTCGTGGGGCGAAGAATCTGATGGGGGAGGCGGATAGTCAAAAGCTGGCGAGTCAGTCGGATAATTTCAGGCAGTGCCACGTGCTGGGCAGAGAGTGGGAGGGAGGACTGGCGACAGCGAGGTCGGCAGGGCTCCCAGAGGAGGGTGGAGGCGGAGGGAAGGAGGCGGAGGCGCCCGCGGCTCCGAGAGCTGCAATGGGGGAGTTACTGCGGGCGGGGGCAACTAGCGCGGTTCCCATAGCAACCGAGGAAAGATCTCCCAAACACAGCCTGGGCGCCTGCGGAAAAGTGCAAGGTGAACGCGCCCTGGGCTCCAGCAACGCTGGGGAAGCAGCCGAGCGCTCTACACCATACGAGGCTGCACAGAAAGGGGTCCCCGCCTAAGCAAGCGAGGAGAATGGGGGGAGGGTAAAGCGGAGGCGTGGATCTCAAAGATCTGGAAGAAGGTTCAGACTGCCTTCCAAAGCAGGTGCGAAGGCCCTGAGGCTGGCACACAAAGTGTTGGAGGCAGAGGGAGGAGGCAGGTGAACTTGGAGCTGAGAGAGGCAGGTGCTGGCAGGGAGGGTAGTGGAACAAGACCACCACTTTCTGGGAGGAGTTGAGAGTTGTTCCAAGAACAACGGGAGCCATAGGAAAGTGTGGCTCTGCTAGGGGTGGCCATGTGGGCAGCTGGTGTTGGAGCTCAGAAGAGATACCCCAAAGCATGGCACTTTGGAATGTTGAGTTCTTTGCACTAAAGGAGATTGGAAGGCCTCCGAAACAAAATCTCAGACCTTCTGCCCCGTCTCCCTCTTTCTCTCTGGACACGTGTCATAGAAAGCAAAATTCCTCTTTCCCAAAGCAGGTGATAGAACTAGAACTCTGCTCCCCTAAAGCAAGCCATTAAGCCAAGAGGATCGCGGGGTGTGGCTGGGCGCTGCAGTGCCTGGCTGCTCCAGGCTCTGGGTTCCAACGCCAGCGTGGGGGAGGGGCTTAGATCACTCTTCTCCCTCTAACTTGAAGTGACACTTTTTCTAGAAGTGTCCTGTCCATACTCACAGACCAAGAAGAATCTCAACAGAGGTCTTGCTGGGGTTCGCCCCCCCCCCCCAGTCGCTTGCGGTTTTGTCCAGTCCCGTTTCTACAGGGGAGGCGGGAATACAAATAGTTTTTCCTGGGTCTTTGGGTCTTCATTTCCAAAGTCTCCCAGCTCACGGAAAACTTTGATTTCAGTACGTGTTGTATGCTTTTTTCTTGTGAACCTGTCCTCGGTGACGAGAGTAGTGGCCAAGGCCCTTTTGATGCACGAGGAAAGGCTCTCCCCAGTTCCACAAAGTGAAGATGATATGACTGGAGAGTTGCACCGGCAACGGGGCCCAGCGAGGCAGGCGTCCTGGGCAGGGGGATCTGGTAATTGATTTAGAATCCGAGAGCGCTCAGGGTCAAGGCTGCATCCCAGCCTTGCCACCTCTTTGCGGGCTCCATGTCGCCCCCGTGTGGCTGCTCCGAGACCGCAGCTGGGTCGGTTTAGAGGGGTAGGTGTGAGTCGCCACTGCCTTGTCCTCCAAGTACCAGCCCCACGGGGTCAGGGTGGTGCCTGGGGAGCCCGAAGGCAGCTCTGCTATGGAGCAGGGAGTCTATGCAGAGGGGGGACCTCCTCCCCCCTGCACCCCTCCACACCCCACCTCCAATACAGCTTCCACAGCCATCTTCCTTCCACCTGGAGAGTTTCCTCAGGCCCCTGTCCTGGCCTGCTCTGGCCCTCCTTCAACCAACTGTCCCTCCTCCGTCACCACCGGGAGGACGACGACTCCTCCCCGTTCTTCCTCCGGGCAGTCCTTTCCCCTCCCCTTCCTCCTCCAAGCCTTCCCGGGCCACCTCCGCCATCACTGTTTCCACTCTGGCCTTGGTTGGACTTGTCACTGTTATAGAAATCATGCATCATGTAGCCTTTTGGCAGCCTGTGCCGCCCCTGGTTGCGGAACCCCCACACCCACCAGGACCGTGATGGGGACCCATGGATATTCTTTGAGAGGCCCGGGGAGAAGGCGGACTTGGTTTTCCTAATGATGGATTTATTCCTCTCCAAAGGAGGTGGAAGCGGCCCCCCACATCCTCGCCATTCAAGTGGGGGGCTTGTGGCGGGCCCTGAGCGGCGCCTTCGGCCCCTGCAGCCCCTCCCCAGCTGTGCGTGGGAGGCGGCCACAGCTGGGAGCCGGGGCTGCACTCTGAGACCGTTTCCTCTCAGAAGCTGTAATTATGGGTAATTTTCTAAATGCAACACAAAAATTAAAACCCAAACAACACCGGGAAGAGCAGCCGCAGCAGCTGGTGGAAACGGGTAGGTTGGGGCTCTGCAGCGGGGGCGGGGCCGAGGGGGCGACGCTGGGGACCGTCCCTCAGCTCTTGCAGTCCTGGGTTCTGAGATGGGGATTACACCCCACATTTGAGCCCTGGCTGCGCCCTGCCCCACTGTGTGGCCTTGATGAGGTGCCAGTTGAACCCCAGTGACCTCTCTTAGCCATCAGCTATGCCAGGAAACCCGCAGGGCTTCAAGGGAGTCCAGGAAAGAGAGAGCACGCAGGGGGGGGGCTGTCTCCGGACCTGTGGCCGCCCATCCCCCATGAAGCCCCGCCCAGATGGGGTGTGCTGCGCCCCTCGAAGCCCCTTCTGTGGCTCCTGCTGCCCACAAGTCAACCCCCAACCCGGCCCTGCCCGTTCTCTGCCCTTGGGAACTTCGCAGTCAAACCAGTCCCTGGAGGCTGGGGCCTCCCCTCTCAGCCTCCTGTAAAACCCTCCCAGCAGCCCCGGGGCAGGGGGGGGCAGCATTTCTTCTCCCCAGGTTACAGATGGGGAAACTGAGGCTCGGAACAGCACCAAAGGAGCCTCGAAGTCACCTTTGCTGGGGTCACCCAGGGGGTACCTCCAGCGTTCTGTCTGGGTCCGTGAAGCATCCTGTGGAACGCCAGCGTGGGAATGGCAGGGAAGCAAGGAATGGGGACCTCAGAGTGGCTGCACTCCCGACTTCCAGCGCTCTCCTCCCTACCTGGAGCCTCCCTGGGGAGGGAGTGCCCTTTGCGGATGATCTCTGGCTTTAGCGATGGGGCCCAGCCCCCTCACCCATCGCCTCCCCTGAGCTCCGGTCCCCTGCAGGTTTCTGCGCAGCTCCCACGGGAACTTCCTGGGGTAACCTCCTGGACACCCTGTGCCTGCAGCCTTCCGTCTGTTTTCTGGGAAACCAGACTGACGCCCAGCCCTGCTGTCACTAAGCAGGACACTGACGTGAGAGTCCACACCCACCGCCCCCCAGTGGCACCAGTGGGGCCAGGCTGCAGCACCGCCTGCCTGCTGGGGGTGCATCTCCAGCAGGGCTCTTCCCCTCCCTGTCTCTAAGGGCCCGTCCTGGGGTCCTCTCCCCAAACCCTTGATTCCTCAACTAAGAGCAGGCTTCCAAGGGCTTCAGTGTCTTCACCGAATCTTCCCAGCAGGCACCGAGGCATCCCTGCTCTGCAAAGGAGAAAGAGGACTCAGAGTAGCAGAGCAACTGCTCTGAGGACACACAGCAGGGAGCAGATACTCGGTCCCAAATTTGGGGTGAACTGGCAACGCCCCTCCTTCACCTGCTCTGTCCAGAACTCCAGCCCCTCTTCCTACTGATGAAGGAAGGAGCTTCCATAGCTCCTAAGGTCCTATTCCTGGGAGGCACAGGAAGAAGGCTTTTTTTGTCTCTTTCCCTTTGAGGGTCCTCTGGATAGTAATAACACTGAGGAGTTGCTGCTTGCTGTGCACCAGCACTGAACACTTTGCCCATGATCATGTTGAATACACTCATTCCCACCCCAGGGCCTTTGCACTGGCTGCTCTTCCTGCTCAGGATACCCTTCCCCCTACCCATGTGAGCTTTTTGTCCTTCAGGCCTCAGCTCCAATGATACTTCCTGAGAAAGGCCCTCTGGCCTCCCTCTGGATTACATCACCCTGATGAATCATCCTTGAAATCACATTTGTTAATTTTTGCACGTCTACTTCCTCTGTCCCCAGTGACCTCTTGTTTCATGAGGGTGGGGAATTTGTTTCATTCCATGCTGTGTCTTCAGGCCTAGAACACGTTCTGGCATACAGTAGGCACTCGATAAATATTTAGTTTGGAAAGATTAACTAAACACCACTGACATCCCCTCTGCTCAATACCTGCGTGGCCGTGATAGGGCACAGAGAGCCAGGTTTTTTGCCGAAGCCAGGGACTGCCGTTCCGGGAAAGACCACACGATGGCAGCAGAAGCTCAAAACCTGAACTTAGTTGGAGCGCCCTGTACCCGCCGGGAACCCCCCCGGAACCCCCAAGTTCCTGGTGGGGAATCTAGTCGGCTTCCATTGACCTTGCGCATGGTCCCAGGTTGGCTTCCAAATATGTGTTTACACTCTTATGTACTGAATTATTTCATGACACAAGAGAAATTTTCAGGAAAAAAAAAAAAAATCTCCAGTCATGCAAACACCTAAAATCATCTATTCTTTTCCCTTTTCTTCTGTTTTGTTGTTGTCGTTTCAATCTGGAGAGGGCTTCCTTGACTAACTTCAAAACTGCAAGCCAAGGGCTGGGGTTGTGGCCCAGTGGTAGAGCACTTGCCTTGCACCCATGAGGCACTGCGTTCGATCCTCAGCACCACATAAAAATAAATAAAGATATCATGTCCATCTACAAGTAAAAAACAAAACAAAAAAAAAAAAAAAAAAAAAAAAAAACTGCAAGCCAAGCTGGACATGCCTGTGATTCCCAGCTACTCTGTGTTATATAAACGGTGGGGGATGGGGCTGGGGCTGGGGCTCAGCGGTAGAGCACTCGCCTAGCACATGCGCAGCCCGGGTTCGATCCTCAGCACCACGTACAAATAAACGCATTGTGTACAACTAAAGCAAATAAATAAATTTTTTTTTTAAAAGGTGGGGGATACAGTTTGGTGGTACGGAACACCTGGGTTCACTTCCCAGCACCCCCCACATATGTACCCCCAAAAAAACTGCCAAAAAATTAAAAACCCTGCAAATCACCCCCACCCTACTCACAGATTCCCCCTGATGCTTAACTTTTTATCCATGACACCATTATTTCTTAACTTCTTTTATAATTTGTTACTTTATGATTTATAGTATCTCTCCCATGAGAATGTCACCGCCCCAAGGGTAGGAGTTTTGCCAGAAGGTACTCAGTAAATACATGAGGAACGAACAAATTCTGATCAAAATTTTGAAAATCAGCCTACTGCGGTGGCACATGCCTGTCATCCCGTCAGCTCGGGAGGCTGAGGCAGGAGGATCACGAGTTCAAAGCCAGCCTTAGCAAAAAACAAGGTGCTGAGCAACTCAGTGAGAGCCTGTCTCTAAATAAAATACAAAATAGGGCTGGGGATGTGGCTCGGTGGTCAAGTTCCCCTGAGTCCAATCCCCATGTAACCCCACCCCCACTTTTACTTATTTATTTGCTTTGAAAAACAAACCTAGCAAATCAAGCTGCACACAAACATCCCTTGATATGCAGACATCCCATGGATTAGCCAACTGTAGACTGAAAGTATCCTAGGGGAGAGACTACAGCAGAATTGTATTGAGCCCCACGTGATGGAGGACACCTGTAATCCCAGCAACTCAGGAGGATGAGGATTGCAAATTTGAAGCCAGCCTCAGCAACCTCAACCATACGCAGCTTAGTGAGACCCTGTGGTTCAGTGGTAAAACACACAAACTACCAGAGAGAGAGAGAGAGTCTGTTCTTTCCTGTCATCATTCCCTAAACAATACATTAGAACAACTATTTGAATTTGGTTGTATCAAGCACGAATATAACATCATTGTAAGCCATCTAGAGATAACTTTTTTCTTTCTTTTTTTTTTTTCAAATATTTATTTATTTGCTTTTAGTTGTACACAATGCGTTTATTTGTACGTGGTGCTGAGGATCGAACCCGGGCAGCGCACGTGCTAGGCGAGCACTCTACCGCTGAGCCACAATCCCAGCCCCCTCTTTTCTTTTTTGATACTAGGGATTGAACCCAGGGTTCTTTACCACTGAGCTCCATCCACAGCCCTTTTAACTTTTTATTTGGAGACAGGGCCTCACAGATTTGCTTAGGCTGTCCTCGAACTTGGTATCCTCCTGCCTCAGCCTCCCAACTGCTGGGATTTTAGGCTGGAGATGGTTAAAGGCCAGTGGGAGGATGTGTGCAGGTTCTATGCTAACACTACTCCACTTTACACAGGGATTTGAGCATCGGAGGAATTTGGCATCCTGGAGAGGTCCTGGAACTATCATCCATGGGTGCCAAGTGACGAGTGTGTTTTCAGCCCTAACCCAAGTCCCATATTTCTTTCTACTGCCAGGCAATCACCACCATGAAATCAAGTCCAAATACACGCATCCAGAGCAACATAAAGCTTCCCTGGGGACAGTGGCATTGCTCTGAAACCTTTCCAAGTGCCTGCGGACAGATCACTCTTGTCCCAGCATGTTGTGTGGCCTAGGGGTCAACTGTGTGGCTTTGGGGCAGATCTTCAGTTCTGTAGACTCTTTTTTTTTTTTTTTTTTTTTAGAAATATTTCAGTTTATTTAAATTGTTAAGTAGAATATGAAACCGAATTTGTAGCTAGTACCAGAGAATGGACTTAACTGTTTGGTGTTTAATGAGAACAGCTTCTACATAGGATCCCAAGAGACTTACAGAAAAGGGGCAAAGCCCTAATATTAAGCAAATAAAACTCATGTTTCAAACAGACTATACAAAAATTGATTTATACTCTATTTCCCTTTTTTTGATATTTAGAAAGTGCAGATTTAACAAAAGTTAGCCCAGTTCTGTAGACTCTTGACTTGTAAGCCACTTGAAGATACCATGCCTCAGTTTCCTCATGTACAAAGGAGCTAACGCCACCACCTAGTTTGAGAGGCTACTGCGAAGATTACATGGCTCAATGCTAATTAAGTCACCAGCACCTGGCTGCTTCTATTAGTTATTTAAAATGTTTTACAATGTTAACTGCTGTAGAGTGCTTTTTTCTTTTCTTTTGGTACAGGGGGATTGAACCCAGGGGCACCTAACCACAGAGCCACGTCCCCGGCCCTTTTTTGTATTGCAGAGACAGGGTCTCCCTGAGTTGCTTAGAGCCTCCTAAATTGCTGAGGCTGGCTTTGAACTCATGATCCTCCTGCCTCAGCCTCCAGAGCCGCTGGGATACAGGCATGGGACACCTGTGCCCGGCTTGTGTAGTACATTTGATCATGTCATTTAAAGACATCTCGGTCGGGCTGGGGTTGTGGCTCAGCGGCAGAGCGCTCGCCTCGCACATGCGCGGCCCGGGTTCGATCCTCAGCACCACGTAAACATAAATGCATTGCATTGTGTACAACTAAAGTAAATAAATAAATATTTAAAAAAAAAAAAAAAAAAAAGACATCTCGGTCAGGGACAGACCCATATATGATGTTGGTCCCCTAAGATTATATCACTGAGTGACCATTTCAGTTTGTGGGATAGATCAGAGAGGAAAATCACCTAATGATGCACTTCTCTGAACATGTTCCGGTCATTAAGCAATGCATGACTGTTTTCATTTATATCGCTACATCTTTTGGAGGGGGTGGGGAGAGGGGGGGAGCTGGGGTGGGACCCTGGGGCCTCGGGCAAGCTAGGCAAGGGCTCTACCACCGAGCTCCATCCCAGCCCGTGATACAGGCCTCTTAATTTAGTGTCCCGGAGAAGCAGACCCTAAGGCTGGAATTCAAGGGCATGATGATTTGGAAGGTGACTCCAGGGTGCTCTTTGAGAGAGGTAAAGAGAGACAGGAAGGGGCTGGGGCTGGGGCTCAGGGGTAGAGTACTTGCCTAGCACGAGTGAGGCGCTGGGCTCGATCCTCAGCACCGCATATAAATAAATACATAAAAATACCACGATGAAGATCAGAGCTTATACTTAATTAAGGTTTTATAAACACCAGTTCCCCAATAAATGCAAATTTAACAAGAAAATTAAGACATGTCATATGTTCCAAATGCTCATGGCAAACAATCATTTTGCATTCCTGCAAATAAAATTGTTTTATACTGTGAAAAAATGATAATAATAAAGGTCCATCAACAACTAAAAACAATATTAAAAGAGAGAGGGAGGGAAGGAGCCCGCAGGGGGCGCCGGCGAGCAGGCTCCCGGTGGCCGCGCGGAGCATGCGCACATTGGAGCGCTCGGGCTCCGGGCGCTTATGAGCCTCTCCTTCCGGCTGTGGTTGACGACGGCTCCCTCGAGGGCCCTGTGGCCAGTGACGTGGCCACCTTTGACCAGATCAGCCGTCAGCCAAGAAATGCAACTTAGCATGTGCGACACGCTTGCTTGGCCAACCAGTTTGCCCATTCCCCTCCCGAAGGCACTTGGTGGCTTCTAGAGCCTCGCCGTCACCCGCTTAATGAGACCTTTCCACGCCACCAGCAGTCACGCTTCCAGGCTGGGGAGGGCGCTCGGTGGCGGGGCCTGCTTCCATCCCCGGCACGGCAGGGAAGGAGAAAGGGGAAAGTTCTGCCCCTGCCTCCCAGCCTTGCCTTCCAAGGGCCATCTCCCTGGGAGGTTGGGCCACCATTCAGCCACCCCTTCCCCTGCACACTGAGTGTGTCACTCAGTGAGTGTCCCCAGCGCCAAGTGCTAGTTCATGTTCACAGAGGTCTCTGCGGTTCCAGGCCCTATTGCTGCCCCCACAGCCACCTTACACTGCAGTGCTGTTATTGTCTTAGTTTTATTTATTTCTTGATTGATTGATTTTTGGTACCAGGGATTGAACTCGGGCCCTGGACCACTGAGCCACACCCCAGCCCTATTTTGTATTTTATGTAGAGACAGGGTCTCGCTGATATATTTAGGGCCTTGCTAAGTTGCTGAGGCTGGCTTTGAACTCCCCATCCTCCTGCCTCAGCCTCCCAAGCTGAATGGGCCTCAGCCCTCCTTGGCTAATTTCCACATTGGCCCCTCGGTCAGCCCTGGTCTGGCCGCTGGTGGCCACATCTGCCTCTGCTTCTGACCTCTGGCTCCAGAGCTCCTGGACTCCCCCAGCCTCAGGCACCACAGGGGCCTCTGCTGCCTGGCACCCAGCCCTCCACCCTCTCTGGGTGAGTGGATTGCAAGAGCAGATAGACCAGGGGGGGTTTCAAAGGCCCCATCCCTGGAGGTTGTCCCAGGGAGAATGGGACATGCATGGCAGGAAGCCAGGAAGGGGGACGACTGGGAGGGAGAGGGGGTGGGGAGAGGGGCCGATTCCAGGTAAGTGAGAGAGTCCAGGGGCAGGACAGGGAGGGCAGGGGGGCCGGACCTGGTCACGCACAGGGGTCCCTGGGGGCAGAGCCCTGGCCGAGGCCTTGGGGTGGGGTCCTAGCAGCACAGGCGGGTGAGGGAGCCAGAGGTGTTGAATGAGGGTGGCTGACTTGAGGGGATCACGAACTGATGGCCCTGTGCTGGGAGGCCCCAGAAAAGTCTCTCTGTCTCTCTCTGTCAATCTCTGTCTGTCTGTCTCTCTCTCTCTGTCTGTCTTTCTGTCTCTCTCTCTCTCTTGTCTCTCGGGGTTGCTGGGACTGTCTGTGTATCTCTAGGGTCTCTGAGGGTCTCTGGGTGCCTCTGGGGTTTCAGAGGTTCTCTGGGTGCCTCTGGGGTTTCAGAGGTTCTCTGGGTGTCTCTGGGGTTTGGGGGGATCTTGAAGTTTTTCTGGGTATCCCTGGAGGTTTCTGGTGTCTCCCGAAGTGTCTGGGGAGATCTGGTTTCTTCATCGAGGACCATTCCTGGGAGTCTCGGAGGCCTCTGGGCGGACAGGTGTGGCCCTGCCTGGGACCCCAGTGCAGCAGGTGGGCCAGGGAGGGACCCCAGAGGTGTGCCCTTGGCCATGTCCTAGCTCCCTCAGCCAGGGTGGGAACTGGCAAAGCCCAGAGCTGTCCCCTTCCCAGAGGCGGGGCAGGGGCTACCCCAAGACCCCAGGTCTTGCAGATTCCAGGTCCTTCAGCCCTCAGACCCCAAGCCCCCCAGATCCCTGGACGTCTGAGGCCCCAGCGCTCCCAGATGCCCCAGGCTCACCCTGAGAACCTACCTTCCCGCGCCCCAGCTGCCCATCCCCCGCCATCCGCGGCGCTGTGCCTGGTGCCCCCTCGGTTCCTCTTTTCCTCATTTCCTCCTTTTCTAGACTCCCCACCCACCCCCGAAGGCTGCGGAGTGCGGGAGACATTCCTTGGCACCCAGGCCTGCTCTGGGCTGGCACCCCTGCACGCGGCTGCTCCTGGGCCGCAGGTGCGCCTGCCGCCTGGCTTCAGGATGCTGCGCTCTCACACAGCGTGCAAGATGGTCCACGGGAGGCCTCTGCCCCCGCATCTGCCACTAAGGTGTGCCATGGGCGTTTGTTCCTAACGTCTCATCCAGTTTCTTTATTCAAATGAAATATAGAAAATTTTTGTTGGGTTGGGGGCGGTGGCGCACGCCTGTGATCCCAGCACTTTGGGAGGCTGAGGCAGGAGGACCGCGAGTTCAAAGCCAGCCTCGGCAATGGCGAGGCACTTAGCAACTCAGTGAGACCCTGTCTCTAATAAAATACAAAAAAGGGCCTGGGGGGCTGGGATTGTGGCTCAGCGGTAGAGCACTCGTCTAGCGCGTGGGCGACCCGGGTTCCATCCTCAGCACCACGTACAAATAAAATACATTATTGAATAAAACGCGTTGTGTACAACTAAAGCAAATAAATAAAAATATTTAAAAAAAAAAAAAGGGCTGGGGATGTGGCTCAGCGGTAGAGCCTCGCCTAGCACATGCGCCGCCCGGGTTCAATCCTCAGCACCACGTAAAAATAAATGCATTGTGTACAACTAAAATAAATAAATATATTTTTAAAAAGGGGGGGCTGGGGATGTGGCCCAGTGGTCGAATGCCCCTGAGTTCAATCCCCGGTGCCAAAAAAGAAAGAAAAGAAAAAGAAAAAAAAATTTTTTTTTTCCACTTAGCATTTTATCTTGGTGTTAGGAACTGAAATTTTGTGTCCCCTTCCAAGATTGATATGTTGACACCTAGTCCCC
The DNA here is from genome assembly GCA_025594165.1 of Tamias sibiricus. Taxonomy (NCBI): domain Eukaryota; kingdom Metazoa; phylum Chordata; class Mammalia; order Rodentia; family Sciuridae; genus Tamias; species Tamias sibiricus. The sequence goes on along the minus strand of CM046673.1, from coordinate 17,047,669 downwards.
TTTGGGATGGTATTAGGAGGTGGGTGCAGTATCAGGGATTGAACCCAGGGTTGCTCTGACACCTGGGCCACACCCCCAGTCCTTTATTATTTTTTTATTTTGAGATGGAGCCTCAGTAAGTTGCTGAGGCTGGCCTTGAACTTGCAATCCTCCTGCCTCAGCCTCCTGAGTTCTTGGAATTCTGGATGTGTGCCACTGCTTCTGGCAATATCTGTCCTTCCTAAGCCACCCAGTTCATAGTATTTTTGTTATAGCAGCCCAAACAAAACACCTGAAGACATCTGATGCCTACCAAGGCCTGTTCCCACCACAGGGCCTTTGCACAGGCTGTCCTTTTTCATGGAAGTCCTCCCACATCCGCACCTCCTTACTCAGAAGCTGTTTTCTCCATAAGAGCTTCCTCGATCACACCATTAAAAAGTTGCTATTAAGCTGGGCGCGGTGGCGCACGCCTGTAATCCCAGCACTTTGGGAGGCTGAGGCAGGAGGATCGCAAGTTCAAAGCCAGCCTCAGCAATGGCGAGGCACTTAGCAACTCAGTGAGACCCTGTCTCTAATAAAATACAAAAAAGGGCTGGGGCCGGGCGCGGTGGCGCACGCCTGTAATCCCAGCACTTTGGGAGGCTGAGGCAGGAGGATTGCGAGTTCAAAGCCAGCCTCAGCAATGGCGAGGCACTTAGCAACTCAGTAAGACCCTGTCTCTAAATAAAAATACAAAAAAAAAGGGCTGGGGATGTGATCCAGTAGTCAGGTGCCCCTGAGTTCAATCCCCAGTACCAAAAAAAAAAAAAAAAAAAAAAAAAAAAAAAAGTTGCTATTAGCAGTGTTTTGTAGCTATAGTCCCAGTTACTTGGGAGGCTGAGACAGGAGGATCACAAGTCCAAAGGTAGCCTCAGCAAGTCAGTGAGACCCTGTCTCTAAATAAAATACTAAAAAAGGACTGAAGATGTAGGCTCAGTGGCTGAGTGCCCCTGGGTTCATTCCCTGGTACCAGAAAAAAAAAAAAAAGACTTGTGAGGGAAAACTAATGAGTCTTTCCTTAGGAGTCTGGAGAGATCTATTTTTCTCATCATCTCCCCAGGGATAGATAAACTCAGTAATCTCACCATTATTTCCATTTTTTCATATAACAAACAGATCTGTGATGAATGGTCTCATGCCTATCATCTTTTTTGCTATTTTATCTTAATTTAATTAATTATATATAACCTTACACTGATCATTTTGTTCCTTTTTTTTTAAGGAGGGTGCATTTATTTATTTGTTTGTTTTTGTTTGTTTGTTTGTTTATTGGTACGAGGGATTGAATCCAGGGGCACTCCACCACTGAGCCACATCCCCAGCCCTATTTTGTATTTTATTTAGAGCCAGGGTCTCACTCAGTTACTTAGGGCTTCACTAAGTTGCTGAGGCTGGCTTTGAACTTGCAATCCTCCTGCCTCAGCCTCCCGAGCCACTGGGATTACAGGTGTGTGCCCCCCACGCCCTCCAATTTTAAGTTACCTTAAAGTGCATAATTGGGGCTGAGGGCATATTGCGGTGGTAGAGTGTATTTTGCGTGTTCAGGGCCCCGGGTTCCCAGGTCCGTGGTGCTCAGCATGTTTACCGTGCTGTTCCACCATGATCCTGTCTCATTCCAGATCATTTTTCAATCCAAGAGGAAACTGTCCCCCCTAGCGGCCACTCCCGCTCTCCTCCCCCCCCCCCAACCATGCCTGTGCTCTGCGTTTCTGAGGGATGTGTGGCTTCTGTCACTAGCACCCCGCTTTCCAGGCTCAGCCAGGTTGGAGCCGCGAACTGGGTGCCTCTTGGTGACGGCGGTGTTCCTTGGTGGGGATGCGCCGTCAGTTCACACCCCGGGCAGTTCACAAATCTGCAAACACCAGAGAGACTCCCAGGAGTGGGCTCCTCGGATGACACGGGACAGTTCAGGACATCGAGGGCCCCGTGAGGGACATCCCCCAGCTTCGCTCTGGGTCACCTGCGTCCCCACTGCCTGGCCAGAACAGATTGTCATCGTGCTTTTGGAAATTAGCCCATCTGATAGGTGAAAACAAACTATATCTCAGAGTTGGGATTTGTGATTTGTCATTTTTTTATCAAGAGCAAGCTTCCCCCCACCCCTGTGGTACTAGGACTGAACCCAGGGGTGCTCTACCACAAAGCCATAGCCACAGCCCTTTCGATTTTATTTTGATCCACGGTCTCACTAAGTTGTTGAGGCTGGCCTCAAACTTGCGATCCTCCTGGTTTGGGAATACAGGGGTGCACCACTGTGCCCAGCCAGAGCAAGCATATTTAGACGCACCGAGGAACAATTTGCCAAGACTTCTGCAAGGTCTGGGCCCAAAATATGTGACCCTTCCTTTGAGTTTGGAGTAGACTCTCATCCTTTCAGAGTCCGGGAGAAACCTGTTAGCAATCACCCCATTTTACAGCTGCGGAGGCTGAGGCTCAGCATAGCTGCGGTCACTGAGTGAGTCGGGGCTGGAATGGATTTGGACCTGGTCTGTCTGACTCCAGGGCCCCGGTACAGCTGAGACCCTTTCCCAGGTCACCCCTGCCCACTCCATCTTCAATAGCACTTTGGTCACTATCCCTCGGATCTAACTCTGGCCCTGGGAATAAAGGCCCGCGATTTAGCCTTGGCTGCCGGCCCCTGCCCACACCACCAGCTCCTCCTGCCCCTGGGGCCTTGCTCCTGCTGTACCTTGTGCCTCAGATCTGCAATGTGCTCCTTTCTATTTGTCACTTTAAGTCATTGTCCAAGCCTCAGACTCATGTCCCCTCCCACAGGAGCCCTCTCAGCCCCTCCAACACAGAGGCACCCTGGTACATAAGCTGAAGCTCTGCGCCTGCGCTGGAGGCTTGGAGCTTGGAGAGCCAAAGGCAGGTTCTAGGAATCCTTGGCAAACTCCTACTCCTGTGTTGAAGCCCCATCCTAACCCCTCCTCCTCCAGGAAGCCTTCCAGGATCCTGTCCCTCCCTGTGGCCCTGCACTGACTCCATGGACCAGGTGTGTGTGTCCAGCTCTGTCCTCTCCCAAGACGGGGGACCCTGGAGGCCCTGGCCCTGGCTGAGGCCTCTGCACACCCCAGCATGAGTCGTGTTTGTTGAGTGAATCAGTGACGCGGTGGGGAGCCGCCTGAACTGAGATCAGGAGCCCTGGACGAGGGGCAGGCAGTTGAGGCGCACGTGGGGGACCTGGGGTCACTGGGCTCCAGCGAGAGGGAAGTGAGACCCTGGGCCTCCCCTCCTCCTCTCCCGAAGCCCGAGGCCCTGCCGAGGGCGGATCTTACAGTCCTCTTCAGTCTTCCCCTCTGCACTCCACCCGGCCACCAGTTCCTCTTCCCCAGAGTCGCTGGTGCGAGGCCTGAGGAGCACCAGCGACCACGGCCACCTGTTGCTCTGGAGCGGGCGCCAGCCCCTCGCACCGGCCCCGGAGGCTTCCATCGCGGCCCAGGCAAAGGCGCGGGGACCCGACCCCAAAGGTGAGGCCAAGGCGCCGCGATCCGGACCTGCGCCAGGGCCGCAGCGCCTCCAGCAGCCGGTCCCAGGCGCCTGGTTCTGGGAGAAGCAGTTAGCGGGGCGGGGGAGGGGCTAGCCGGTTTCCAGAGCAACCGCTCATTTGCATAGGGTCCCGTTTTGGCCAATGAGGGGGCCCAAAGCGATGGAAACCGGGCAAGGGCCGGGAGGGGTGGAAGGGGCTGACAGTGCAGGGTCTCCTCGTTGCCTTCCCAGGCTGCTGGGGACCGTGGTTGTGTGCCCATTCCGCAGAAGGGAAGACTGAGTTCCGGCGTCCGTAGCCAGCCAGCCAGGGCCTCAAACCAGGGGCTGCCTTTTGCTATTTCAGAAGAGGCCCCAGCTGGGCTGAGATGTCAGCACGGGCTTGAGGGTGAGGTCAACCACAGGACTTTGAATTGGGCAATTCTCCACCCAGGTTGCTTGAATGGGGGGCGCCCTGGCGTGGGTGCTGGCGGTGCGGTTGCTGCTGCTGTTGCTGCTGCTGCTGCAGAACGCAGGAAGCCAGGGGTCCTCCTGCAGCCTGTACTCAGGGGTCGTGGACTGGACCAGGGAGTTCGAGGGCACCTGCCTGAATTTCAGCGGCCTGGGCCTGCGCCTGCCCTCCAACCAGTCTCTTCAGGCCAGCAGCGTGCAGACCCTGGACCTGTCCGCCAACGGCTTGCAGGAGCTCCCGCTGCGCTTCTTCGCACACCTCGACAAGCTGCTGCTCTTGGATGTGACGGGCAACCCGCTGAGCAGGGTGGACGGGGTGCTGGGCGCCCGCTGTGACCTTGACCTGAAGGCGGACTGCAGCTGCGCGCTCTCGTCCTGGCACCAGGTCCGGCAGGTCAACTGCTCTGGTCAGCAAGCTCCGCAGTGCCTGCTGGGGACCACCGGGGCCTGGCAGAACCTCTCAGCCTTCCTGGAACCCAACTGTGCCCCTGGCCTGTCCCCAGTGTTCATCGGGGCCATCGCGGCTGGGGGGGCCCTATTTCTTGGACTTGCTGCTGCTGGTCCGCTGCTGGTCTGGAGACTCCGGGGAAGCCGCGGGGCCAGGATCCAGGGCCAGAGCAAGGCCTGGGGCGCCCAAGAGGGCTCCAGACCCAGCTCGGGCTCACAGCCCCGGTACAGCAGCCGGAGCCTCGGCCCCAAGCCCCCCGCGGCCGCGCTGCACCGCATCTCCGTGCCCGACTACGAGAACATCTTCGTGGACCAGCAAGTGGACGAGCACCAGTGGGCTGGACCCGGGTGAGTGGCCCGCAGCCTGGGCCTGGGGGTTTAACGGCAGGTTCCTGACACACAGGGGGATGCAAATCCCAGCTGTGCCAGTGGGCATGGTTTGAGGCCAACCCGGGCAACACAGCCAGACCCTGTCTCAAAAAACAGAACCAGGGCTGGGGTTGTGGCTCAGTGTAGAGCACTTGTCTCACATGTGTGAGGCACTGGGTTCTATTCTCAGCACCGCATATAAATAAATGAATAAGATAAAAGTCCATCAACAACTAAAAAACCTTAAAAAAACAAAAAAAAAAACAAAACAAAACCAGCCAGGCGGGGTGGTGCACGCCTGTAATCCCAGAGGCTCGGGAGGCTGGGGCAGGAGGATCACAAGTTTGAGGCCAGCCTCAGCAACAGAGAGGCCCCAAGCAACTCAGTGAGACCCTGTCTCTAAATAAAATACAAAGTAGGGCTGGGGATGTGGCTCAGTGGTCGAGTGACCCTGAGTTCAATCCTAAAAAATCAAACAAATCCTAGCTCTTCTGCAGGCTGTGTGACTTGGGCAAGTAGCTTTCCTTCTCTGGGCCTCAATCTTCTTACCTGTAAAATGGGGATAATAACAGTCCCTCCTGCCTCAGGGAGTTGGGGTAAGTATTACACAAGTCTTGTATGTGGGATCAGCGCCCTTTCTGTGACCTGCAAACCCAGTTTCTGGCTTCAGAGGATGAGGAGAGAGGGGGTGAGTGTGAGGTAAAGCGGGGGCTCTGTGGTATTGGTGAGCAACTTGGGCTCAGGTCCTGTGTGACACAGGCTGTCTCTGAACCTCCATTTCCGTCCCCATAAAACAGGGACAGCCCTCCCCTCTCCTTTTGATACACATCAGATGCTAAACAGGTCATCTGGGTTCCCCTCCCCCACAAAGCCCCAGACCTCTAGAAGATTTTGCGGGGCTTCAAAAGATGAATTCAACTTTTCTAGATTGGAGAAGAGAGTGGAGGGGCTGAGCGTGGTGGTGATGCCCGCCTATAATCCCAGGGGCTCAGGAGGCCGAGGCAGGAGGATCACAAGTTCGAGGCCAGCCTCAGAAACTTGGTGAGACTCTGTCTTAAAATAAAAAAATGTAAAAAGGACTGAGATGTGGCTCAGTGGTTAAGCACTCCTGGGTTCAATTCCAAGTACAACAACAACAAAAGGGAGAGAGAAGGAGGGAAGGAGAGAGAGAGAGAGAGAGAGAGAGAGAGAGAGAGAGAGAAGGGCATTTCAAGGGTTGAGGCCCCAAGGTGGGAAAGAGCAGAGACTCTGTGGTGAACGGTTCCTGAGAGGGCAAGATGTGAGACTTAGCTCAGTGCCGTGGTGCCCGCCTGCCATCCCAGCTACCCATTCACACCTTAGTAAGAATTGCTTTCAGGCTGGGTTGTGGCTCAGCGGTAGAGCGCTGGCCTAGCACGCGCACGGCCCGGGTTTGATCCTCAGCACCATGTACAAATAAAGGCATCGCGTACAACTAAAGCAAATAAATAAATATCTAAAAAAGAATTGCTTTGGCCACATAAGTGGCCGCAGAGGGTGGACAGAACTAGGAGTCACAATCGATCCTGTGCCTCTTCTGACTCACTATGTGACCTGGGTCAGGCTATCCCTGGGCCTCCCAGAACCTCCATTTCAGCAACCAGAAAACAGGGTGAAAATGACCTTCGCCTCCAACCCGGTGTTGCTGGAGGCCAGGTACATGAAGGAGGCAGGTCCTGACAAGACAAGAAGGCCAAGGCGGGGGTGTCAGACCACAAGCTGCCGTGGGAAGTCCATGCCTTCAAGTTCCTACCCAAGTCCACTTCTGCTTTTGAACCATATTTGCAACTGCTTTGCATATTTCCTCCTTTCTCATCAACAGCTCTGAGTTCCCTTCCCGCCTGGCTGCTGGGAATCTCCCAGCTTCTTGCATATATATATATTTTTTTCTTATTTTTTAAAATATTTATTTATTTACTTTAGTTGTACACAGTGCAATGCATTTTTTTTTTTTTTTTTTTTTTTTTTTTTTTTTTGTACTGGGGATTGAACTCAGGGGCACTCAACCACTGGGCCACATCCCCAGCCCTTTTTTGTATTTTATTTAGAGACAGGGTCTCACTGAGTTGCTAAGTGCCTCGCCATTGCTGAGGCTGGCTTTGAACTCATGATCCTCCTGTCTCAGCCTCCCAAAGTGCTGGGATTACAGGCGTGCGCCACCGCGCCCGGCTAATGCAATGCATTTATGTTTACGTGGTGCTGAGGATCGAACCCAGGCCGCACACGTGCGAGGCGAGCGCTCTGCTGCTGAGCCACAACCCCAGCCCTTCTTGTTTTTTTGATAGGGTTGGCAGTGCAACCCAGGGCCTCACACGTGCTAGAAGTCTCACCATAACTAGACATTCTAGGCAGCTTATGCACTCCTTAACCCATTCCATGGATGCCAAAACTGAGACTCAGACTTTTTTTTAATATATACCAGGGATTTAACCCAGAGCCACTTAACCACTCACTGAGCCACATCCCCGTCCCCCTCTTCCTTTTTTTTTTCTTTTAATTTTGAGACAAGATCTCACCAAGTTGCTTAGGGTCTCACTCACTAAGTTGCTGAGGGTGGCTTTGAACTCGCGATCCTCCTGCCTCAGCCTCCCAAGCCACTGGGACGACAGGCATGAGCCACTGTGCCTGGTCAGAAATTTATTTTCATGTTAGAGCCCAAAGTCTGTTGCTTCAGGGGACATGGTCCCCACCCCACCCCACCCCCCAAAAAATCCCAGTTTTAAGGAGCCGGACACTGGCTCCAGCCGCCCTGGCAGCTGGTGTGGCCGGAGCTTCCGATCTTACAAGAGGAAACTGAAATCTACATTTTTATGTAAAAAAAAAAGGGAGCTAACTCAACTTTAAGGAAGGAAAAAATAAAACAACAACAAAAAAGCCCCACCACGGGCGGGCGCCAGGTCCCGGAGGGCGACGTCAGGCTGCTGAGTCGGCAGTCCCTCCTGCGCCCTCCCGCCCCGCGGTCCCCATCTGCACCCGTTAGTGCCACTCAGCCACCCCGAACTTCGTCGGGCAGGTGTGCCTGCGCGGGTCCGCCCCGGCTCACTGCCGTGTGTCTGTCCCCAGGGCGCAGCCTGCAGAGGAAGGTGACTTCTACATGAACTTGGGGCGCGCCCACGGGGACCCGCAGCCCGTCTACTGCAACCTGCAGTCCCTGCGCCGCGCCGCGCCCGCGGAGGAGGAGTACGTGACCCCCGGGCGCTGAGACGCCGCCCCGGCCTTCCGCGCTCCCTCTGGCCTCAGTCTCCCCGCAGGAGCAATGGGGCCACGGAAGGCCCATCTGGAGACTCCTTTGACAACACCATTGTCACTTGGGACAGACCCGCTGCTGGCTCAGGGCCAGTGGGTTCCTCCTGGTGGGCATTTCCCAAGCTCCCCCGACCCCATCTCCATCTGAGGTACCCAGGCTCTTCTCCACCCCCACCCCCACCCCGCCCTGCTCAGGGCCCCTGGCCAGGTGTCCAGGCTCGGGTCCCCACCCCATAGGAGTGAACACTGGCTCCAAAAGGATCTCCCGTTTTTGCGGTATTGGGGAGTAAACCCGGTCACGCTCTACCCCTGAGCCACATCCCCAGCCCTTTTACTTCTTCTTTGGAAACAGGGTCTTGCTGAGTTGCTTACAGCTTCCCTAAATTGCTGAAAATGGCTTTGAACTTGGATCCTCCTGCCTCGGCCTCCTGGGTCACTGGGATTATGAGGCACGTGCCCAGGTTCAGGTCCTAACATTTTTAAAGAAATTTTTATTATATTATTATTATTTTTTTTTTAACAAGATAGGGCCTCACTAAATTGCTGAGGCTGGCCTGAAACATGCGATCCTCCTGCCTCAGCCTCCTGAGGACTGGGATTATAGGCATCCCCAGGAGGCCCCACCTCGCCTGGCCCTCTTAACTCACTGTCTTCCCCTCTCTAGTGAATTGCCGGTGTTGAATCTCCGCACATTTCCTATGACAATGCCCACTTTCTTAGGATGTTTTGGTGTGGTGCTGGGACGGTGCCCAGGGCCTTGCCCAGGGCAGGAGTGTGCCACCACTGAACTGCACCCAGCCCCCACCCCGACTTCCCTCCAGACTCCCCCGACTCCCCCACTTCATCAGATCATCACTAGTGGGTCTTGTCTGGGTGGTCACCACTGCACCCTCAGTGCCCAGCCAGGACCTGGCACAAAGTCGGCACTCACTGAATACACACAGGGACACCTGCTGTCATTCAGGCTGGTTTCCACAGGGGTGGCATTCCCAGGGACACACCTTATTGCTGGAAGTTCTCTATCCTTCCAGACCCCCTTCAGATGTCCCCTCCAAGTCCCAGAGGGGAACAGGTTGGTGTATGTGGGGGTGCTGCTCTCAGCACACCTCAGCAATGTCAACAAGATGCTTATTGAGCCTTCTTCATTCTTCAGTGGGAGAATTATGTAACCTGGGACATGTGATGTGCATGAAAGTGTTCTTCACCACTTATTTATTTCTCCCTGCTCTTTTTATATGAAAGAACGGAGGCATCATTAACATGGAAGGAGATGCCACAACAGGAGGGTGATGGGTCTCTTCCAGGGAGGGGCAGTGTTATAGAACGATGAACTCGACAGCAGATGGGCCTGGCTCTGGGATGCCTGTGTTTGGAAAGGTGAGTCCAATCTGGGACAGAGACAGATAGCCACCCCTGTCCCCCAGAGAAGAGTACTGAGAGATGAGGAAAGACAGAAACAGAAAAAATACAGAGACAGACACTCCCAGAGCAGTCAGGGGGGCCTCCCTGGCCATGAACGCCTCCTGGTGGGTGGTATTCCAAGGACATCCTGCCACCCATGCTCCAGACCCTTCCACTCATACCATGCCGGCTCCCCTGGGGAAACTGAGGCCAGGAGTCGGGAATCTTTCCGAGGCCACCCAGCCCCATCCTGGACACCACAAGAATCAGTTCAGACAGCTCCATTTTTACTACCAGAGTTTTAAATAAATACACATTCCACCAGGCAGTCTTCCCGTTTCCAGGCAGATAACCCCAATAAATTAATAATAAATACAGTCATAAATACAGCCGTGAGGGCGGGAGGGGAGGCAGTGGGAAGGAGTAGATAGCTCAAGACCTGCGAGCCCATTCCACAGGCGGGACCACTGAGGCCGCCTCTATTGCGCAGGCGCGGGACTAAGTGAGGACCAGGGCTGCTCATGCGCAGTGGCAGGCTTTGGCCTGGAGGTCGTCGTAGGTCTTGAGCGAGATGCCGCTGTCGGTCTTGTGCATGAGGACTATGAGATTGTAGCTGGAGGGCACGCAGCACGGGGCGGGCACCGAGTCCGGCTTCAGGCCGTGCAGACGCGCTTTGATCTGCGCATGCGTGCTGGCCGCTTGGTAGTAGCTGGGGCACTCGCCGACGCACATGCTCACCTGCAGCTCGCGCGGCGACAGCACCCAATCAGTCCAGCCCAAGTCCTCCAGTGTCGCTCGGACTGTCTCCAGGCGACAGCAACGCCCGGGCCCGAGCGGGCAGCCGTCCGAGTCGCGTGAACGCGCGCTGCGGGGCCCCCTGGCGGCGCGTGGCCGCAAATGCAGTTCCAGCTGAGGCACTGCCGTTGGCAACCGTGCCAGTGACAGGTCCGGAGGCGGCGACAGCCGCACGTGGAGTGTGGGCGCCCGGGATCCTCTAAGGCTGAGCTGACGCTGCAGCGGCCGCGTCACGTCCCACGACTTCGGCTCTGTCGGGGACAGCCGGAGCAGGGCCCGCTGCACGCGGTAGGGCTCGGGGAGACCCTGTGTCAGGGAGGCCCGGGAGAGGCGCAGGTGCACCTGGCCGTCTGCGCCGAGTCGCACTGTGAAAAAAGAGATAAGGAGGTTGGTCACGCTACTGTGTGCGGGGAATAGGGGTTACCATTTCTGCCAACACCCCAAGCAGGATCCCACCACAGGGCCTTTGCACGACGTCTTCCCAGGACTCTCAGCCTGGCTGTTCCTCATCCCTTTAGGCCACCTAAATGACAACCACCTTGCTTGCTTTCACGGAAAGCCCTTCATCCACTAGAATCTCAGTCGCGATCTTGGCTTGGTTGCCACCATGCCTGGCACACAGTGTGCTTAGTAAATATTTGGAGGAATGAGTGTATATCCAATTCAGTGTATCTGACATTCAAATTTTGGCTTGCTTCCTTTTGGCATAAAAGAAGAAAAAATATTCATTTATTTGTTGGGGTTGGGAGCTACTCTGTTGCCTCCCAAGTAGCTAGGACTATAGGCACACACCGCTGTGCCAAGCTCAAAAATACTTCATTGGACGTCTAGTAAGCACCTGGGATCCAGGTGAGGGCTCTACAAACTTGGATAGACCAAGGAGTGAGGAGCACCAAGCCACCACATTCCGGATGACTCTGCCCCAAGGACTCAGCCCCCAGGGGGGTGCAGGTGTGGGAGGTCTGGGGAGACGGCTCTGAAAGCCTGCAACCCAGTTCTAGGCTCAGCCAGGGCAAGACATTTAGCAGGAGTCACACAGCAGGGTAGGGATTGGGGTGTGTGTGTAAGGTGCCCTTCTCTACCAGACCCCTGCCTCCTACCCCTCCTGGGTCCTAGAGCGGCTGCCCCCCTGCACCCCTGGAGCCTCTGTGGAGGGTAGCAGAGGGAGAACCCTCCCTCCCCCATCAAGGCACCTGCTGCATGTGACTCTAACAGTCTTGGGGAGGGATTGCATCAGATTCCCGCCCAGCTCCGGCAGGCTCCGCTCCTCGCTGGCCGCTGCCCCTCCTCCCTCCATCCCTCCTGCCCCCCAGGCACCACCTGGGACAGGGATCAGCCTCCCCCCGGGTCGGGTCCCGGAGCTACTCAGGCGCTGTGCGCATTCCGGGGACGCCCTGGCCTCTCTGAGCCCGGCTTTCCACATCTGCAGTCCCCTGACTTGTGGTCCCACCTCGGGCGAGCCTGGTCAGTCCTGGCCCGCGGCAAGCAGGTGGCCGGCCACCCTCCCCATCAGACTCAAGAGGGGACCGAGAGTTCCCACCCACCCATTTCAGAGGCGGGAAAACTGCGCCTCTGGGACTCGGAACCACGGGTCAGATACGGGGGTGCCCCGGGGGTCTGCAAGGCCACTCACGCTCCGGGCTGAGCATGCGCACGGCGGGGGCGGGGGCGGGGGCGGCCAGCCGGGCCCGCAGCTGCTCGTAGCGCCTCCGCAGCTCCCGGGGCGCGGCGGGCTCGGGCTCGGGCTCGGGCTCGGGCTCGGGCTCGGGGCGGGGGTCGGGCGGCCCGGGGAGGCGGGCCCGGCGCTCCTCGGCCGGGGACAGCGCGTCGCCCGACGGCGGCCACGAGATCACCACGAGAAGCAGCAGCAGCAGCAGCATCTGGGATCGGGGCAGGCGCGCGGGTCCCCGCCGGGGCCGGGACATGCCGATGCTGACTGCGCTCCGCGCCGGCGACAGCGCCTTTATAGTCCCCGGACTTTGTCCGCCCCGCCTGCCGCCCCTGCGCCAGCTCCGGCCCGCGGCTGGGCGGGGAGTCCCCGGGCTTCGCCGGGGGGTGCCGGGGGAGGGGGCGCGCGGACAAGCCCGGCCCGGCCCCGAGCTCTGACGCCATCCCAGCCTGGTGGGTTGAGGGGGACACTGATTTGGTCCCAAGACTAGGGCTGTGGGAAATTGCAGGCAGGAGCCAAAGAGGTGGCCTTCCCCGCAGGGGGACCCCTCTCTCCCTCGGTGTCGGGATCAAAGGCTGAAGATGGAGAAAAACAAGGGAAGCAGAGGAGAAAGTTCAAGAGCCGGAAAGGGCAAGTTTGGGCCTTGTTCTCCTGTCATGCTTCAGCGTCCTCAACAGGAAACTGGACTTCCCCTGTGGAGGTGGTGAAGGACAGGGTCGGGGACCTAGTAAATGCCTAGTAACTGAGTGCTGTTACAGCTGCGCAGCCTCACCCGAGAACTCCTACTCATTCTTCAAAGCCCTGTTCCCAAAGCCCCTCCTCCAGGAGCTGCCTCTGACCGCGCTCCAGGCCCGGCAGGGAGCGCCTCCTCTGGCTTCCCTCCTCTCTGTCCCTGGCTCTGTCTCCTCAAGGCTGAGGCTCCTCTGGGGGCAGGATGCACCTTCTCTGTGCTCCCGTCTTGAGCAGAGGCTGCAGGGACCTGGAGAATGAGGCGTGAGTGTCGGGGGTGGGGGGCCTGGTGTCAGGCCCAGTCACCAGATGTCACCCTCCTGCCTGGGGCACCTGACCTTCTCCCCTGCTCAGGACTCCTGGCCCCAGACACTGCCCCTGTGCCTGCTGCCAGCTTCCTAGGCACGGAGAGGCCTGGCCTGTGTCCCGCAGGTGCCCACTGTACACCTCTCCCTGCGTGTGGCCAGCCAGGCCGCCAGCCCCACCCTGAGAGTCGAAGGTCAGCCACAGCCTCTGTCCCACCGGTTCACTACTGTGCTGTGGTGGGGGTAGAGGTACCCCGTGAGACACTCTGGGCATGTAATAGGTGCTCAGTAAACGCACCTCTCAATTCCACCCTGAGTGGTTGGTGGGGAGGAGGGGTCCCTGGCCTCGCTCTCCCCCACCACGTGGCACATACAGTAGGTGCTCAACAAAAGGTGCCGCAGGGACGAGGCTAAAAGCTGGCAGGCCACGAGGCCACTCCCCCTTACGTAGCCGTCAGGAGAGATGAGTAATCCTCGTGTGTGGCCTTGGACGGGTCAGGAGGGTCACCAAGACCAGGCCTGTTCTGGGGGCTGGCCATGGGGCAAAGGGGACACTGCCCAAGTTGGCAGCCCTTCTGGATCAATAATGGAGATGGGATGCAGCCGTCACTGGACTCCCGCTGAGGGCCGCGAACGACTCGCTCTTGTTCTAGAGCGATGCCAGGGCCGACTCTGCAGAACGGGACGGAGGCTCTCTACGGAGAGGAGCCAGCGGAATGTAAAGGACAGGGCTGGGTGCATAATAAATGCTTAATAAACTGGGCGTTGCTGTAGGTACGCAGCCTCACCTGGAGAACTCCTACTCATTCTTCAAAACCCTGATCGAAAGCCCCTCCTCCAGGAGCTGCCTCTGACCGCCCCTTTCCAGGCCCAGCAGGGAGCGCCTCCCTCTGCTGAGAGCCGACCTCTGTCCCTGGCTCCAGCTCCCCCGTACTGGGGCTCCTGCCCGGCACCCAAGGCTGGCACAGCCTGTCCTGTGGGGTCACCCTTGGACTGTGGCATGTGACGCTCCGAGCACACAGTAGGTGCTCAGTAAATGCACCTGCTCCCACCCGGTCAATTCTGTCCAGTCTGCGGCCAGGTGGGGAGTGGGCCAGGTGAATCCTGCCATTCAAACACAGGGCTCCTGGGGGTACGGGGCCCAGGCCCAGGCGAGGCCAGGGGTCCTGGAGTCTGCCAGAATGCCTGGGTCCCCAGAGCACAGGAGAGAGAGGGCGGGGGGTGGCTCCTCAGAAGCATCTTCCTGTCCCTCCAGGGCTGCCCTGGAAGGCTGGTCCTTGCTGCCCCCCACTAATGAAGCAGCATGTAACACCAGCTCAGCAGCCACTATTTTATAGTTACCATCTGCTGAGTGTGGTGAGGTGCACCTGGTATCCCAGGACCTCAGGAGGCCGAGGCAGGAGGATCGCAAGGTTTGAGGCCAGCCTCAGCAACTTAGTGGGACCCTGTCTCAACATAAAAATTTAAAAACATTTTTTTTCATGTGGTGCTGGAGGTTGAACCCAGGCCCCACCACCACCACAGAGGCACCTCCCCCACCCTCTTATTGTTTTAGTTTGAGAGGGGGTCTCACTAAGCAGCCAGGCTGGCCTCAAACTTGTGACCCTCCTACTTCAGCCTCCCGAGTGGTCAAATAAAAATTTTAAAAGGACCGAGAGGTGGCTCAATGGTAGAAAACTGGCTTGGCACGTCCCAGGCCTGGGGTTCAGTCCCCAGCACCACAGAAGGATAAATACATAATAAATAAATACATAAAACGTCCGATGCAGGGCTGGGGTTGCGGCTCAGCGGCAGAGCGCTCGCCTGGCACGTGCGCGGCCCAGGTTCAATCCTCAGCACCACGTAAACATAAATGCATTGTGTACAACTAAAAGCAAATAAAATAAATATATATAAAAAATGTCCGGTGCAGTGGCCTTTAGCACATGCATCCTGTAGTATAAGCATTGCCTTCAACCTTCCAGAACATTCCCTCACCAGCCCTGGCAGCTGCTGTCCTACTTTCTGTCCCCGTGGCTTCGCCTGTTCAGGACAGCTCATGTCAAGGGGATCCAACACCAAGTGGCCTTTGCCTCTGGCCTCTGCGCTGAGCGTCGTGGCGTCGTGGTCTGGGGGTCGCGTTGCAGCAGGTGTGGGGGCTGCGGCAGGGCACCACGCCTGGCTGGTGCACTTACCTGGGTGGGCATTTGGGCTATTGGCACTTCTGACTCTAGTGCCGCCGTCAGCGCCTGAGCGCCGAGATTCGTGGCCCTGCGCTCAGTTCCTCCGGGTTTGTGTCCGGAGGCAGAAGAGCTGGGTCACGTGATGCTGCCGCTTACTCCGTTGGAGGCTGCTGGGGACAGGCCAGGGCCCTCCCACAGGCTCTCCCCCTGAGCTCCACCCAGCCCACACGCGAGTAGTATCCACACCTCCACCTTGCTCTAAAATTTTTAATCAAGATGAGTTATATAAGCCGGGCGCCGTGGCGCACGCCTGTAATCCCAACAGCTCGGGAGGCTGAGGCAGGAGGATTGCGAGTTCGAAGCCAGCCTCAGCAAAAGCGAGGCGCTAAGCAACTCAGTGAGACCCTGTCTCTAAATTAAATATAAAATAGTGCTGGGGACGTGGCTCAGTGGTCAAGTCTCCCCGAGTTCAATCCCCCAGAACTCCCCACTCCTCCAAATAAAAAGATAAGTTACATAAAACCAAAATAATCGATCTGAAGTGTTCAGTTCAATGACATTTTATGAATGGTGTCTCCATGAGACTACTCCTGGGATGCAAACAGAAGCAGGGCAACCCCCTCTCCTTCCTGGTGTCCTTCGCTCAGCCCGTGTTTATGTTTTGGTGTATCTCTGTTTGGGTTCATCCTTTTCCCTTGTTATGTAATATTCCACTGCTCATGCCCAGAGTGGAGCTGCCAGGTCGGGAATGGGCCTCTGTCACTTTAAGAGAAGGATTAGTAAATAGCTCATTTTTTTCATGGAATTTCCCCAAGGGGCATAAAAGCAGCGAGTCCCCTGGAGAAGTGTCACCCGGTGGAGGTTTCCACTTCACCAAGCTCTAGAGCGGTGGTTCAAGTCCTCACTCTGTAAACGATGACCTCATCCGTGGGAGGCGGGGCAGCGGGAAGTGAGCCGGGGTGACCTCAGCGGGGACCCTGACCCTCGGGAGCAGCTTCCTCCCCAACTGCGGGAGGCCAGGTCGGGCGGCTGCTCCACCTGGCAGGGCCCCAGCCGCGGGGTCGCGCCCTACCTGCTCGGGGTCACAGGGCCCTTGTCACACGCTGCGCCTAAACCCACTTGAACTAAGGCGCCGCGGTGCTGGCGGACGATCTGGGACAATCTGACCGAGGAGGAGGAGGAGGAGGAGGCAGTGAGTCCCAAGGGGCCAGGGTGAACTAGAGGGGCCCTGCCGGAGAACTCCTACTCCTCTCTTAAACCCCGGCTTCAATGCCCCTCATGCCGTAAGCCCTCCCTGCTCTCCCCTCAGCTCCTCCGGGCTGACAGGCCCCAAGCCTGTGGATAAGAGGAGAGGGTGAGCCCCGGGGAGCTTGTGCCACCCGGCTGGGCTGGACAACTCCCTCTCACAGAGGGGAGGCCAGGTTCAAGTCCTCACTGTGCAGGTTCCTGGCTGTGTGATCTTGAGCAGGTGGCTTGGCCTCTCTGTGCCAGGCTTCTTCAACATTCAGAGCTGTCGGCAGGTCACACCTCAGGATCAAGGGCTCCTTCTGCTTGCTCACAGGAGAGGTGCTTTAAAGGAACACAGTCCTTCATTCATTCAATCGATCAAGCCACAGATATTTCTTAAACACCTGCTGTGTACAAGGCCTCCAGGCAGAAGAAAGAAAGGGACTACGTGTGGAAGGAGTAGAGGGAAGGGAGCTGGTGGAAGGGCACAGCAGGTGCAAAGGCCCTGAGGTGGGAGAGTCTCAGGCAGCTCTAGGCATGGGTTGGCCAAGGGCCTGGAAAGCCAACCGAGGACCAAGAGGATGTTGACAGCAGGTGGCCGCTTCTCAGCTGTGACCTGGGCCAACTCACCGCACAGCCCGGCACATTTTCTTTGTCAAAGGTGGCTTCCTCCCTGGACAGACTTACCTGCCTTTCCTCCAGTTAGGATCACGTTGAAAGTCGTGAGCATGTAAATGACCCCCCAAAAGTGCTGGGTTGATGGCCGGAGTGACATTTGCCTATTTATTTATTTAGTGGTGCTGGGGATGGAACCCAGGGCCTCCTGCATGCTAGGCAGGCTGGGCTGCATCCGCAGTCCTTTCATTGTTTATTTTGAGACAGGGTCTTGCTAAGTTGCTGAGGCTGGCCTCCAACTCGGATCCTCCTGCCTCAGCCTCCCGAGTTGCTGGGATGACAGGTGTGCACCACGGGGTACCTGGCC
This sequence comes from Tamias sibiricus, assembly GCA_025594165.1. Taxonomy (NCBI): domain Eukaryota; kingdom Metazoa; phylum Chordata; class Mammalia; order Rodentia; family Sciuridae; genus Tamias; species Tamias sibiricus. Next base: position 17,030,362 of record CM046673.1, on the reverse strand, counting down.
ACAGTTGTCTTAAATATGCTCAAAGAGCTAAAGAAGAGCACAAGAAAAGAACTAAAGGAATCGGGGAAGTCAAGCTGCGTGTTTCTGAGGAGCAGCCCATTTACAAAACGTGGACAGAAAGACCGCAGCGTCCACTAAGCTTTCCTTGACCCACAGAGGACCAAACAGGAGATGCGGGCCCAGCGGTGGGGCTCAGCTCACTGTGAACTTCTGGCCTCCGGTCCTGGAGCCACGAGGGAATCCGTTCCTGTTATGCTGGGTTTTTTTTTTTTTTTTTTTTTTTTTTTTTTTTTATATTTTAAATTTATTTGCTTTAGTTGTACACAATGCGTTTTATTTGTACGTGGTGCTGAGGATCGAACCCGGGTCGCCCACGTGCCAGGTGAGCGCTCTGCCGCTGAGCCACAATCCCAGCCCCATGTTATGCTGTTTTTCATTCATCTATTTTGTGGCGCTGGGATGGCGCACTAGGTGAGCGCTGACCACTGGGCCACCCAGGCTCTTCCTGTTGTTTAAGTCCCTGAGCTTGCTGGCCATCATTGTGGAAGTCCCAGGACTAATGCCCGTCTCCTATCCCCCACCTCCCACTGGGCCTGGTGTGACATCCGTGAGGCCTTCAGATGTTCAGGAAGCTTCTGGTACAGTTGCACGGTGGGTCCCTTCTCTCGGTCCATGGTTTATTTATTGATTTTGGTACCGGGAATTGAACCCAGGGACGCCTAACCACTGAGCCACACCCCCAGCCCTTTTTCTTTTTTATTTAGAGACAGGGTCTCACTGAGTTGCTTAGGGTCTTGCTAGGTTGCTGAGGCTGGCCTTGAACTCGCCATCCTCCTACCTCAGCCTCCCGAGTGCTGGGGTGACAGGCATGCCCTGGTGCCCGGCTCCATGGTCTGCCTTTTCGGTTTTCTTTATTGATGTCCAAACATTTGAAGTTGTGACCGAGTCTCATTTTCTGTCCCCGGAGCCTCCAGTCTTTCACCTTCTCTCAATCAAGGGCACGCTGGGACTGGCCAGGCCACCAGGAAGTGGAGGGTGGTTGCCCCAGGCCTGACCTCTCTTCCCTTTGGGTCTCTGCCAGGTCCCCTCAGTGTCCAGCGAGGGGCAGATGGGGGCTGCTGACCATGACTCAGCAGGCCCGGGCTGCGGGGGCGGAAGTGGTCAGTGGGCCCAGGACCAGCTGTGCGGGCTCCTGCTGGGGCGGGAGGGGGCCACGGGCAGCCTGAGCCCGGCAGGAAGTGTCACGGGGCCATCACGAGGGCCACGTGCCTCCCGCCCCCGCCCAGCAGCGCGGGCGGCCGCCTCCCGCGCCCCTGCTGCGCTCCCCGCACCCCGCACCCCCTTTGCACCCTTGGGCCTCTGATCCTCATGCGGATCGCCGTGTGCACTTAGGGAGCACCTGCTGGATGCCCGCCCTGACTGAACGTGGACCCACAGCCCCGCAGGTGGGTGCCGGGGTCAGCTTCGGGTCAAAGGGAAAACTGAGGCCCGCGGCGGGGCAGCAGGCTCGGGTCCCTGGGCACAGAGCCCGGTCATCGTGCCACCAACGTTCCCACAAACCTGCGTCCGGATTCCAGGTCCCCGGATGGCTGGGCCGCACGGGGGGGGGGGGGGTCGCAGGGGGGTGTCGCGCGGGGGGGGGGGGGGGGGGGGGGAATGTGGTGGCCAGGTGCGAGATCCCTGGGCTACACCAGGCCCTTTAATGGCCATTCACCTCTTTAATAGCCGTTTCCCGGGCTCCTGCCTGGCCTCCCGTCCTCGTCCTCGTGACTGTTAGGTCAACTTCTGGGAACACGTCGCTGTCGCCGTGGCCGAGCAGAGCAGAGCTCCAGGCCCGGGAAGCTCTGCCCAGCGCCCGCCCGGCCAAGGACCCGGGACCCTCTTTCACAGTGGGACGTCCATTTTCCCAGGCCACGGGGGCTCAGATTTGGTTCAAAATAAACTATTTTATTGAATTTTGTTTTTACTTCATATGCTATTATTTTTATTTATTTATTTTTTGGGGGGCTGAGGATGGAACCCAGGGCCTTGCCTATGCTAGGCGAGTACTCTACCCCCGAGCCACAACCCAGCCCCTAAACTGTTGTCTTTTCTTTTCTTTTTTTTTTTTTTTTTTTTGGTACTGGGGATTGAACTCAGGGGCACTGGACCACTGGGCCACATCCCCAGCCCTTTTTTGTATTTTATTAGAGACAGGGTCTCACTGAGTGGCTAAGTGCCTCGCCATTGCTGAGGCTGGTTTTGAACTCTGATCCTCCTGCCTCAGCCTCCCAAGTGCTGGGATCACAGGCGTGCGCCACCATGCCTGGCTCTAAACTGTTTCCTTATGTCCCTTGAAAGCAGGGTCCTCCTTTTCTGTCCACACCCCGCTCTCTCTGCGCCTTGGTGCTCTTCATCTAAACAGGAGACCTCGACAACAAAATGCGGGAGAAGTTCCCCCTCTCCCTCTGCTCCTGTGTCTCCATGTCCCCCGCCCCCCCCCCGCCTCTGCCTCCCCACCCCCTCCTCAGCACTGCACACTGGGGGTGGCAGTGTGACCCTGCCATTTCCGGAGTATGGACATGTCTGGGCAGGTCCCGGTGCTCCACCCCTGGTGGCCTGGTGGCCTGGGGGACAGCTGCCAGGGCCTGAGGAAAGCGCCAAAGGTGGGAGCAGAGGGGGGCAGGGCTCCCCAGGGACGGCCTGGGCCAGACTTCGTCCCCTTCCCCCACGGGGCCTGTAACTTGCAGGGAGTTCCCACGGTGACCTCAGCCTCTCCCCCAAACTTACCCAGGCTTACCCGAGGGCTGGGAGAGGCTTCCTGGAAGGGGGCATTGGGACAGCTGGGGTCTCCAGAAGTGAGGGGATGGGGCTCAAGTGCCCCACAGAGGAGCCCTGCCTTCTCCCGGGGGCGACGGGGAGCTACAGAGGGCGCAGGGGGCCCTGGAGTCTGGGACCCTCGCCTCTGCAGAAGGGTGGGCTCCGGGCAGGAGCTGAAGGGCCAAACCCGCCGCTCCCGGCCCCTCCCCGGCCTGCGCTCGCCCGCGACCTTCCACTGCCTCGTACCCCTGCCACAGCTGGCACCCCTCACCTGTGCTGCCCGCCGGGGGGCTGCCCGTCCTTGCTGGGTCCCCAGCGCAGGGCCAGCACACAGTGGTCGTGGCTGGAGCCACCCTGAGGCAGGGGACCGACACCCCCAGCTCCTCCCTGCCCAAGCCGGGGCACACAGCTCCCCCTCCCTCCTGTGACTCACCACCGGCCAGGCGCAGGGCCAGGCCCAGGAGACCCACCCTCGTCCATTCTGTGGAACCAGCTGGCTGCTACCCAGAGTGCTGTGGTGGGGGCGCACAGGCAGCCGTGGGGGGCAGAAGAGGTGCCTGCACCCAGGAGGGCTTCCTGGAAGAGGAGGCCATGCCAATGGTGCTGATGAGGCCATGGCTCCCTGCGGCACCCAGTGAAGGGCTGTAAAGCACAGGCTCACGGCTTCTCCCCAAAGGCCCTGAACTGTGGGGAAGGTGCGGCTCAGGGAGGCAGCGGGAGGCCCAGGCCCCTCTTGGGCTTCTCAAGGCCCTTAGAACAGCACCCAGCCTCCCCCTGGACCCCAGGAGGCCACTGTTCTGGACACAGGTCCCGCGGGAGGCCCAGCAGACCACGCTTCAAACCAAGATGGAGTCCCTCACGCTAAAGCTCCTTACCCCTGCGCTGCAGTCAAGCTGTTTCTATCATCATCCAAGAATTCGGAATCAGGGACATAGCATCAAATTGTCCTAATGGGACAGCCTCAACGAAGTCCCCTCGTTCACAAAAAAAGGTGATCAAGATCTAGGGGGGTAGAGGCTCTGGCTCAAGTGGTAGAGCGTTCGCCTAGCACGTGCGCAGCCCGGCTTTGATCCTCAGCATCTATGTAAAAATAAAGGCATTGTGTACAACTAAAGCAAATAAACAAATGTTAAAAAAACAAAAAAGATCTGGGGGGTGGCGGGGGCGGTGGCTCACGCCTGTGATCCCAGCACTTGGGAGGCTGAGGCAGGAGGATCACAACTTCAAAGCCAGCCTCAGCAATGGCAAGGCACTCAGCAACTCAGTGAGACCCTGTCTCTAACAAAATACAAAAAAGGGCTGGAGATGTGGCCCAGTGGTCGAGTGCCCCTGAGTTCAATCCCAGATACCAAAAAAAAATAATAAAAATAAAAATAAAAATCACACACTTAGGACCTCACAGTTTCTATGGGGTTGGACTCTGAGAGGGGCCTTGGAGGACATTTCTGATGGAAAGCATAGCAGTTTCTGGCTGAGGAAGTTCTTCCAAAAGAAATTCCACTGTTGTGAACTTTTTCCCTAAAACCCATTAATCAGGAAAGACAAAGCTCAGATGGCAGGACAGAAGGCTGGGAGGTGTCGCCACACCCAGACAGGCATTGTCACAGCCTGTCTTCTCTTCAGTCTCCAAAGAGAATCATTCACAAACTGCGGTGTGTTCTTTGAATCCATTCAATTCCCATGAAGATCACTTATTACCCCTCTCGAATTGCGGACAGCTTCCCCCAATGTTAGTCAACTTTCTGTTACTATAACAAAATGCCCGAGATACTCAATTCATAAAGAGGAAAGGTTTATTTTGGTTCACAGTTTTGAAGGTCTCAGTCCATGGTCAGCTGGCTGTGTTGCGTTGGGCCTGTGGCAGCAGGTCATGGCCAGGAGCCTGTGGTAGAGTGAAGCCACCCGCCTCGTGGCCAGGACGCTAGAAAGAGAGAGAGGAAGGCCTGGGGTCCCACAGTCCCCTGCAAGGGCACCCCCAATGACCGAAGACCTCTCCGCAGCCCATCTCCCAGGAGCACCGAGCTGGAGTCAAATGTTTGAACAGATGGGTCTTTGGGGACATTCCAGGCCCCAACTCCAGCAACCCACTACCCTCCTCTGCAGAAGGTGTTTAGCCTTCAGTCTTTGGGCTCTCTGCGACATCCACGTTGTATAGGGCTGCTGTGTGCTTGTTATAACACTTTGTTTTTCTTTTTCTCTTTTTATTTATTTGTCTATGGGCGGCACTGGGGACCAAATCCAGGGCCTCACGCGCTGAGCCACATCCCCAACCCTTTTCAAAGTTTTTGATTTTGAGACAGGGTCTCACTAAGTTGCTCAGGGCCTCGCTAAGTGCTGAGGTTGGCCTTGAACTTGGATCCTCCTGCCTCAGCCTCCCAGTCTCGGGGAGGACAGCTGCGCCACGTGCCTGGCAGGTCTTAATAAATTTGCGTGGTCCCCCCGCCTTTTTCCCCCTGGCCCATCTGTTTTCAGTTCACTTCAGTGAATTCTCAAAGGATGATAGGGAACTCTCTCCCACCCTAGAACACAATCCTATGCCACCCGCAAACACACCTCTTCGGCCTGTGGATTATTTGAGAAACTGCAAAAACAAGAGGAGCTTTGGAAAGCCGCCCTTCTGTAAAGGAATTGGCCTCTGTAGAGGACACTGTCCTTATGACAGGTACCAGCAGGTACCAAGAGCGTCACCCCAAGGCGAGATTTGTCCAGACTTTAGTCATCGTGCTTGTCGCTATAGTTCTTTTTTTTGCGGTGCTGGGGGTGGAACCGAGGGTTCACACACACAAGCGCGCTGCTGCTGAGCCCCTATATTTTGGGTCTTAAGGTCCCCAAAGAGCCCTGTGTTAAAAGCTTGGTTCTCAGCGTGGTGCTAATGGCCGGTGGAGAGAGCTTTCAAAGGTGTGGCCTAGGCCAGTGCAGTTGGTGGCACCACCTACAGTCCCAGCTTCTTGGGAGGCTGAGGCAGGAGGGTCACTGGAGCCCAGGGGTTCGAGGCCAGCCTGGGCAACAATAGCAAGACCCCACCTCAACATAAGCAAATACAAAAGACTCTGGGTTCTCAGTGGCTCCAAGGCCCCCTCCCATGGGACTCGTGCTCCCCCAATGCCTTCCTGATTAAGGGAGCCCCACCACAGGCTGAGCCACGGAGCTGTCGAACCGCGACACAAAGAAAAGACCACCCACTCCAATTTAAATCAAATTAAAGCAAGCTTGATTCGTGTGCACAGAGCGAGCCGATCAGCGTCTGTCTCCCCAAAACCGGGCTAGAGAACAGCAGCAGCTCTCCGGGAAAAAGGTCTATATGGCAGAGAAGGTGGTGGCGGGGATGTCTCGGGAACCGACAGCTCCCAGGGTCTGGCACGCGTAAGACCGGGCAGACAGCAGGTTCATGGTCACAGTGTTCCATGTCAAGGTAGGAGCAAGCTCAGGTTCCGACATCAGAGTTAATGAGGAGCAGCTGGGACTTCAGAGAGCGCGGCGATCTGGTCAAGGAGGGCGGCACGGGTAAGGGCTGGGCAGGAATCCCAAGCAAGTTTTTAAAACATCAAATCATGGTTAGGCCAAATAGAAATCTTAGTATTCTATAGTAAAACAGAAATGAACTTTTTTTTTTTTTTTTTTTTTCGGTACCAGGGATTGAACTCAGGGGCACCTGACCACTGGGCCACATCCCCAGCCCTTTTCTATATTTTATTAGAGACAGGGTCTCACTGAGTTGCTAAGTGCCTCGCCAGTGCTGAGGCTGGCTTTGAACCCGCGATCCTCCTGCCTCAGCCTCCCAAAGTGCTGGGATCACAGGCGTGCGCCACCACGCCCGGCAGAAATGAACTTTTAATGACTGTGTGAGGAGCTGGCTCTCAATCTCAAAATGGACTTAGCTGGGTTGGTCGGAGCTGGCGGGGCGGGTCTTCATCCCTGCCAAGGTCAGACACGGGTGGTGGAGGATCCTGTCTGTGCTCTGCCAGCTCCTCAGCTCGAGAGAGCCTGGCCTGGTTCATGCTCCAGCCCCTCTTCTCCATAGCTGGGCCTCGAAGACAGAGGGCTTCAGCTGGTGGGGCCCGAATTTCCCGGTCCGTGTAAGGTGGCCATTGCACCCGCTGTCGGGGTGGTTCATATTACAGGTTGACAGAGATCATGCTTCTAATTCCAGCACCTGCTACCCCTGGCTGTGTGACCATGAGCAAGTTCCTCAACCACTCTGTGCATTAAAATAAAGGCCACTGGGTTTTGTTTGTTTTTGCATAGTAGGGATCAAAGGACTCAGTCCTCGAGGACTCAGGCATGCTAGGCGATTGCTTTACCACTAAGACACACCCCTGACCCCAAGGCACCTGGATTTGAGGACAGAGAACACTCAATGAGAATTCCTCTCTTCTGGGGTGCAGTAGGGACACCTGTAATCACAGCTACTCAGGAGGCTGAGGCAGGAGGATCTCAAGTTTGAGGCCAGCCTCAGCAACTTAGCAAGATCCTGTCTCAAGATATAAAATAAGAAGGGCTGGGTGTGGCTCGGTGACAGAGCAGCCCTGGGTCCATCCTCAGTAGCGAAAACAACAAAAATTCCTCTTCTCATTAATTCAGCAGCAGTGCCACCAGCTGAGCCCCATGTCACCCACCCAGGAGGGAAAACCTGGTGAGTGGCGTCCCCTCTACCCCCCCCCACGCCCAGGCTGCAGATGCCCCCACAGATGCCACCCTCACACAAGGACACACAGAAACGACACGTCTCAGCTATTTTATTTGCTTCTGGGTGTGCAGCTCGGAGTGCCCCAGAGCCCAGCCCCGAGCAGAGGCCAGCAGCCCCTCTGCTCCAGGGACCCCGGAACCCGGGGCTCAGGCAAGGCACTGGCGGGCACTCAGGTGGGGCAGAGGCCACACTGAGGCTGGAGGGCCGCCCTCCCCTGGGGACAGAAACAGTCACTTCATTTTTTATTTTTTTTCGTACTGGGGATTGATCTCAGGGGCACTCGACCACTGGACCACATCCCCAGCCCTTTTTTGTATTTTATTAGAGACAGGGTCTCACTGAGTTGCTAAGTGCCTCGCCATTGCTGAGGCTGGCTTTGAACTCGCGATCCTCCTGCCTCAGCCTCCCAAGGGCTGGGATCACAGGCGTGCGCCACCGCGCCCAGCTAGAAACAGTCACTTCGGCAAGGAGGATTTGCTCCTAGAAATTGAGAACAAAATGAACACCTGAGATGTGTGGGCCCCAGAAAGCAGCCAGGCAAGAAGGGACCCTTTTCTAAGGCCCAGGTGTGGCCAGGACAGACGCCACAGCCGTGAGGGGCGGGGAGCCCAGGCACTTCCTCGACGCAGAACCCGGCCCAGGCCGTGGGCGATGGCTGAGGACCAGGTCCAGGTGGGGGGGGCTTTGGCCACCTCCCAGCACCAGGACCGTCCCCTTCACCGTGCCCCATGACCTGGAGCAGGACAGGCACTTCTGGGGGTCACTGGGCAACTGGAGAAGGCGTCGGGAGACAAGGGGGAGGGGAGGGATGGGGAGAGGACGACCGTCCCAGGGACCAGGGGCGCCGTCCCCTGCAGACAGGGACGCTGGCCCGGCCTGCCCCCAGGAGCCCCTGTGCCGAGGGTCTTGGGGATCCGGTCTCCAACTTCCGCACTGTGAACACGCGCCCCCAGGTGGCAGCCTCAGCCCGCGAGGACCTCACTGGACGGGGACACTGGCCTGGGGGATGGACAGAGCCCCTCACTCTCCCGCAGTGCCACATGGGGCGCCCGCACCCCGCAGTCTGGGGCAGAGGCTGAGGCCTCGGAGAATAAAGGGGCTCTGTCCCCGACTTCTGGTGCAGACGCTGCCAGGGGTGGGGAGGTCAAAGGTCAACAGTCTAGACAGCCGTCTGGGGCTGGCCCTGGCCCCCAGGAGGCCTCTAGGAAGAACAGCCTCCCGTCTACTCCTGCAGTTCCCCTGCCTCGGAGCAGACCTTGCTGTTCTAGATGTTTCCAGGGCACTTCCCTCTGCTGAAACCGCTGCAATGTGACATTTTCCCTTTATTTTCTTTCTTTCTGGGTTTTCTTACCGAGCCCCATCCCAGCCCTTTTTATTTTGAGACAGGGTCTTGCCAAGTTGCTAAGCTGCTGAGGCTGGCCTTGAACTTGCAATCCTCCTGCCTCAGCCTCCTGAGTTACTGGAATCACAAGCACATGCCACCCCATGCCTGGCACAATGTGACATTTTCTTAAAAAACCTGGCACTGACTGGGAAGCCATGACTCAGCTCTCCTCCCCCTCGCCAGCCCTGCCTGAGTGGCCTCAGGGACCTTGAGTGCTCCAGTCCTTGACCAGGGCAGGTCACCAGGTGTCACCAGGTGTCACCGAGCTCAGTCCACCAGTCCGTCCTGCTCCCCCTCTGCCCTCCCGCCCGCCCTGTCTCGCTTCTTTCTCAGGATACAGCCCTCTGCACGCGCCACCGACCCCGGCTCCGGGCCCCGGGCTGAAGGAAGACACAGAGGGGTCAGGCTGAGGGGACAGGCTGTGGCATCTGTGAAGAAGCCATCGTCAGGTAAGTGCTCCATCACCTCCCAGGGCTCCGGGCTGCTCCCCACAGACCCGCCCAGCGTCACCTCCTCCTCCCTAGCACCCGCCTCGTCCCCAGCCTGACTCTCCCCCCAACACGGCCCCCTCCTCCCCAGGGCACACGGACCTCCACCAGCTGGGGGCCCGGGGGGACGGGGGACTGGGTCCTCCCTGCTCACACAGGGGCATTTGTAGGCCGAGCCCCCCCCAACACAGACAGTCAGACAGACCACGGAGCGAGTGCTGAGCCCACCCAGCAGCGGGCAGAAACCGTCAGCCCAGGAGGAAGTGGGAGCTGGCAGGGCCTGAGCGACCTGTTTAACGGTGTCCCCATGACCGGCCCACACCAGGCGTCGGGGGTGCAGACGGCCCCAGCTCAGGGGGAAGGTGCCCCCTGCAGGACAGCGATGGCAGGACGCCACACCTCGAGGAGCTGAGCCACAGGGGACCGGACACAGGGACACAGGGAGGACCGAGGGGAGGCCTCCCACTCCTCCCCGCTCAGGCTTGCTGGGGCCTCTGGGACAGAGACCAGGGACGGAGCCTGGGGCTGTCGGAGCAAGTTCCTGGGGAGCCCCACGTCCCAGACCCCACGCTCCAAAGGCCCTGGCCTCTGCTCCCAGGAGCTGGCTGAGCCCACTCAGGCTGGGGACTCGGAGGGACAGTGCCCAACAGGGGGAGGGCTGGCACGGAGGTGGCAGGTCACCTTAACCTGCCAGCCACAGCCCAGCCCGCTGCCCGGAGCAGACACAAGTCACGCAACCGTGTTGCTCAACTCCCAGGGAAAGCCAGGGTTCAGACCCCGCCACCAACACCCGCCCGCCAGGTCCCAGGCCACACGCGGCAGGTCGGCGAGGCCCCACGGGCCTGGGGACAGGAGGACAGGGAGGTGAGAGTGGAAAACCCAACCAACCCCCTCGGAGCTGGAGGACACCCGCGGGCTGGAGCAGGGCGTGGCCAGGGCAGGGTCCAGCCCGCACCCCCAGGGGAAACGGGGAGCCACACTTCCTCCCCCAGGAGAGAAGGAGGTGGCTTCCCAGATGCGCGTCTTCCTCCCTTGGTGGCACTGGTGGCACTGCTCGGAGGGCTCTCTCCTGACGGGCAGGCGTCAGGGTCGGGCTGAGTGTAGCCACCTACTGGGGGAGGTGCCCCAGCCCTGCCCGCCAAGTTCACGGTGGGCGGGGACGAGGCTAGCGCCGCTGCAGTCCAGCCCGGGGCGGCCCTGCCAGCCGTGCTCAGACGTGCCGGGACACGCCGCCACAGCCAGGCCCCAGATGCCCAGCGAGGCTGAGGCGGCGACCACACGTCACATATTAAAAACAAGTGCCAGCAGCCCGGAGCCGCTTTCCCACAGGCGCGGAGGCCCTCTAGGGACGCAGCCAGCTCTGGTGTCACAGGGACCAGGCCCCTGTGGCTGCACGGAGCCTGGCCATGGGCCCACTCCTTGGAGCAAGGGGGGCTCACTCTTGTCCCGACACAGAGGTACAGAGCCCTAAGTCCAGTTTGGGGGCAGGAGGCCAAAGAAGCCACACCCCAGGAAAAAGAAGAGACCCACCTGTCCCTGGCCGAGCCCAGGGTTAGCCAAGGGAATCTAAATCACTCCAGCTCCCAACTCACACTGCGGTCTCCAAAAGGAGAAAAGAAAACCAGCCCCGTCTCCAGGCGGCCCCCTCCGGGCCAGCCAAGCTTTTGGGACACAGTTTGGGGCCCGAGACTCTTCATGAGCCTTGACCTTGAGAAGGCCCAGGCGAGCCCGGGAGGGGGGGGCGCCACAGGCCTGGAAGGCAGCTGGCCCCCGCTGCAGGGTCGCAGAGCACAGGGCCACCTGACCGAGAGTCCCTGGAAATCTGGGCCCACTGGTGACCTCCTGGCCGTGGCAGTTGTGTCCCCAAATGCAGGGGGGAACAGGAGAAGTGTTCAGCCTCTCCTTCAAAAGCCACCAGAGCTGCCGCAGAGAAAGAGCGAGGGCAGGGTGACCCAGCGGCCCGTCCGGATGGGCCCCGCTGACCGGCCTGTCTTTCCCCGGCCAGGCCCCGGGGGGCGGGAGTCCCTCTCGGGGTCCCCAGCGGGACGAGGTCTTGGGAGGCCTGAGCGGCTCAGTGTCTGTGGCAGCAGTTGACTTTGTCCTCTGACTGCTCCAGGAGGGCCAGCATCTCCTCGATGATGGCCCGCAGCGCCCTGCCCAGCTGGTCCGCAGTGTAGGGCTTGCCCAGCGGGGGCACGTGGACGAAGGCCGAGCGGCCGTGGCTCTGGTAGAGGGACGTGTAGTAGGTGAAGTCACACAGGTACCTGACCCCCAGGGCGTGGGGGGGGAGCAAGAGCAGACCAGGTCAGCCCGTCCCACCGGGTCAGCAGGGCACGGCCCCCGTGGGAGACTCCCCGGCCTCCCCAGCAGTCTGCAGGGGGGAGACGGCCTCCCCCTCCCCAGGGGGGCAAACATGAAGAAACCGCTGACTCCCGGTGCTGGTGCCCACGTGAGGAGTGGGCAGAGTGGGACGGTGCTGTCCCCGGGGAAGGCGGCTGGGCGGGCCGGGAGATGACGACCACGCAGACTTCCAACCTGGCATTTCCAGGTCTGAGGCTCTTCTCTGGAAAAACATCTGCACAAGGTCCAGGAGAGCAAAAGCAAGGGCCTGCGTGGTTATGCAAAAGGGCGGAAAAAACTGACGACAGCCCACGTGTCTGCTGGGGGGGGCTTGATCAATTTTGGGTCGCCCCACACAGTGGAATACTACGAAGTCGTTCACAAGGAATGCAGCAGATGGGGGAAACGGAGAACCCACCGAGAGGCGTGCTGGCTGCCCACCCCCCATGGAAAGTGGGGAAGGGGATTCCCAGGAATATGCATGGGATGTGCCCCCACCCACTCGAAAACTAAGCACAGCCAGATGGAATCCTAGACCAGCCTCCCTCAGGGCCCACGGGACCTGGCTCCAGGTTCTCAAGCCGTCTCCAGAGGGGTAGTACTTGCATAGAACCTATGTTGTGGGCTCTAAATCCTCTCTAGAGGACTCGGAATATCTGAAACAATGGAGACGCCCCGGGGGTCTTCCTGGTCCTGTGCTGCCCAGGGAATCCGACCAGGAAGAGCACCCAGTCGGCCCAGACGCCGTCTGCAGTGTGGTCATTTGGATCTGTAGGTGTGGAAACCTCCGATGCAGAGGCCGGCGTGGCGACTGGTTGTGCTCCACACGCGCCGAGAGCTCCGTCCAAACAGGCCAAAGTCAACAGACTCGGCCAGCCACGGGAAACCCTTTCTCACACCACCACAGGGCCCCACAGCACCCTACCTGCCAGCGTCCTGCGAGATGGTCACTGTCACATCCAGACCCAGCGTGGTGACCCTCTTGCACACAGCATCCATGTCGATGATGGAGTCGATGCTCTCAGGCCCGTCCTCCACGCAGCACTGGGAGCCAGGGCAGAAGCGGCAGTTGTCCAGTCCCTTATAACCCTTGTTGTGTCCACATTTCTCCAGTGTGACCGTGGTTGCCATGCCCGATACCCCCACATGCACCACCAGCTGCAGATAAATGGGTAGGGCTTAACACAGCCTGGCTGTGGGATGGGGGTACCCCTGGGGCTAAGGAGAGAGCAGCAACCTCCTAGGCTCTGTCTGGGCTACATGTCTGACTTCTTGCTGCTGGAATAGACCCTGCAGTCACTCTTGCAGAAAGGGTTGCCAAGAAAAACATGCATGGGAATGAACACTCAAGGGTGCTTATGGCTGCTTTGTGTGCTGTTACAGGCAAATATTGCAAACAACCGAATTAGCCATTCGTGTGGGGATGAGAAATAAATAATGAACTACTATGCAGCTGTTAAAATGCCCAAGGCAGTTTTAAATGAAATGATCTTCAAGACATGTTGCCAAGTGCAAAAGGCAAGGTATAGGTTCCAGGCATCTAGACTGAAAGTTATCCAAGATGTAAGGAAGATGGTCACTTTCTCTCTCTCTCTCTTTTTTTTTTTTTTTTTTTGGTACTGGGGATTGAACTCAGGGGCACTCGACCACTGGGCCACATCCTCAGCCCTTTTTTGTATTTTATTAGAGAGAGGGTCTCACTGAGTTGCTAAGTGCCTCGTTTTTGCTGAGGCTGGCTTTGAACTCGCAATCCTCCTGCCTCAGCCTCGGAAATGTTGGGATTACAGGCGTGTGCCACCACGCCCGACTTCACTTTCTCTTTATAAATAACTTTATTTTATGCATAAATTTGGGTTATTTAGAAAAGTCAGATTCAAATCTGGGTGCCATCTCCCCCGCCCAAAAAAAAAAAAATCCCAAACCAAACAAAAGCAAGAAAAAGCCCAGAAACAAGTATGCCCAATAGGAAGAGAACAGCTTCACAAATTACCCCAAATTCCCCAGCCATGTGGCTAATAATGCCAGGTGCAGCCCCAGAGACTCAGGAGGCTAAGGCTAGAGGATCGAAAGTTCAAGGCCAGCCTTGACAACTTAGTTGGACCCTGTCTCAAATAAAATAAAACAGGGCCAGGGATGTGGCGCAGAGGTACAGCACCCCAGGTTCCATCCTCAGTGCCACAAAAACTATAATTTAGGCTGAAAAGAACAAAATAAAATGAATAATTCATGAAATACAGTAAAATAAAGTTTAGGCTGAAGAACCTGCTGTTTTTCTGGTTCTACCCGTAGCCACAGTGCCTTCTGCGCACAGGATATGTATGAATCCAAATTGAACTGTGTGGTTTGTATAAAATATATGCCAGGTGTGGGAAACTGAGCACAAAAGAAGATTGTAAGCCGGGTGCGGTGGCGCACGCCTGTAATCCCAGCACTTGGGAGGCTGAGGCAGGAGGATCGTGAGTTCAAAGCCAGCCTCAGCAATGGCGAGGCACTTAGCAACTCAGTGAGACCCTGTCTCTAATAAAATACAAAAAAAGGGCTGGGGATGTGGCCCAGTGGTCGAGTGCCCCTGAGTTCAATCCCCGGTACCACACACACACACACACACACACACACACAACACAAAGAAGATTGTAAAATATCTCATTAGTAATTTTTCCCTTGAGGCTGGGGTGTGGCTCAGGGATACCACACTTGCCTAGCACACATGAGGTTCCGGCTCCAGCCCCAGCACCACAAAAAATACAAATAAAAAAAAAAAAAAAAGAGGCCCAGGGGAAGGCCACCTACGCCATCTGGGGCACAGAAGTGCACTCCAGGATGTTTACACAACGATAAAATCACCTGAGTCATCTCTCAAAATATAACCCCACATTAAGCAACACAGGAACATGTGACTTTATTTGCTTTTGCCTCTGTTAAACTGGACGAAGACAAGATCACCTGAACGTAGCAAGAGGAGAAGGCGTCTATGGAACCCCTGGTCCACTATTTTTTGTGTGTGTGTGTGTGTACTGGGGATTGAACTCAGGGGCACTCGACCACTGGGCCACATCCCCAGCCCTTTTTTATACATTTTATTTGGAGACAGGGTCTCACTGAGTTGCTAAGTGCCTCGCCATTGCTGAGGCTGGCTTTGAACTCGCGATCCTCCTGCCTCAGCCTCCCAAAGTGCTGGGATTACAGGCGTGCACCACCGCGCCCGGCTTGGTCCACTCTTACTAAGCGTCCAGGTCCCCCTCTCTAAGACAAAGAAAATTCCACCCGGGACCAGAGGAGGGGCCTCCCTGGAAAGGAAGATGCCTGCCAGGCACAGTGGCACACACCTGCCATTCCGGAGACTCGGAGGCTGAGGCAGGAGGACTGCCAAGTTCAAAGCCAGCTTAGCGAGACCCTGTTTCAAAAAAAAAAAAGGGCTGGGAGTGTGGCTCAGTGGTAAAGCACTGGCCTAGCTTTTGGGATGCCTGGGTTGCATTGCAGCATTGGCAAAAATAATAATAAGGGCTGGGATTGTGGCTCAGCGGTAGAGCGCTCACCTAGCATGTGGGCGACCCGGGTTCGATCCTCAGCACCATGTACAAATAAAATACATTGAATAAAACGCATTGTGTATAACTAAAGCAAATAAATAAAAATATTTAAAATAATATAATAATAATAATAATAATAAATTAAATTAACAAGGAAGATCTTTTGGCCAGCGCCGGAGCCCCCTAAAGGCGGCACGTGGGCAGACAGGCGGGCCTAGGACCTCACTTCTCGGCAACACCGCCCAGCTAAAAAGCTCCCAGGGGGCTTCCGCTCCGGCCGTGGGCTCTCTCCAAGCCCAGCATCTTGGCTGAGCCGCACAAGCCATGACGGGAGGTCAGGGCTCCTGCCTGTCTGGACTTCCTTCCTGCCATGTCCGGTGAAAGCTGCCCCCTCCCTGTGCCACCCCAGGAGGTCTGGAGAGAGCTGAGGCCACGCGTGGAGGCGTGGCCCAGGTTGGCAAATCAGAGTAGGCCTTTCTTCCTCCACCACAGTGATTGGTTCAAGGGCCAGCATGTGACCCCAGCTGGCCAATGAGCATCAACCATGGACCTTGGCGGAAACTACTGGAGGAAAGGTTCTCCTTCTGTCCAGTGGCTAAAATTGGGAGGTTAACCAGCCGCCGCCCGTCTTTACCGCCATGAGCCTCTCTTCCCAATGCCAAGCAGAGCAAAGCCGAGAGGCCCAGAGAGAATGCAGACAACGCTGGGGGAACGTGGATCGAGCCATCCCTGAAGCACACACACTTTTCTGTTTAAATTATGTTGAGATGGTCTACCTACCTACTTATTTATTTATACTTTTTGGTACTGGATATTGAACCCTGGGGTGCTTAACCACTGAGCCACATCCTCAGCCGTTTTTTATTTTTTATTTTAAAATAGGGTTTTGCTAAGTTCCTGAGGCTGGCCTCAAACTTGTGATCCTCCTAACTCAGCCTCCAGAGTGGCGTGCGCCACCTCGCCAGACTTCTATCTATTTTGGAGCACTGGGGGTGGAACCAGGGCCTGTACTCGCCAGGCAATTGCTCTACCACTGAGCTGCACGACCCCCGTAGCTCTTGTGGTTACAAGTCACTTGTAACCACACCCAAACCATCAATGCCAGAGACATCCAGAGGGACAGAACCAGGCTCTGAGAGGTCCCAAACGAGAGCGCTCCAGCCTCGCGGAGACCCAGAAAAGCACATCTCTTTTGAGGAGGCGCGCTGGTGTTGGTCACGTGACGGAAGGGTGCACGCAAGTGTGGTGCGAGTCCCAGGAAGCCCCGCCCGCCTACCTGGGGACTGTGCTTCTCCCACAGGGCCGGGATGAGCCTCTGGACTGTCTTGTACTCCACCGGAATCTCGTACACGTGCAGGTCCACACTGTCACCGAGTCCCAGCTTCTCCAGCTCCTGGAAGGCAGAGGAAGCGTGGCGCTGGGTGAGGGCCTCAAGGATGATGTGCTCCCTAGGGCCAGGCTCGCTGGTGCTCAGGACACAGGCAGCTGCCCTGACCGCTCCCGTGGAACAGGCGGAGACACAGTCTGTGTCCCATGGCTGCTCCTCCACTGTCTCGCCACATCTCCAAGGAAGGCGGCATGACTGTCTTTGGAGCCAGGCTCCTGGGTTTGAACCTTGCCTGTGTGACCTTGGGAAAGAGGCTTAACCTCTCTGAGCCTCAGTTTCCTCATCTGCAAAATGGAGGTAATAAAGTCCTTCCCTTGCAGGGGAGTTGTTAAGAATTAAACGGCCAGTTGACACAGTTCCAAGCAATGCCAGGCACATTTTAAGTCTTCAAATAATGTTGGCTGCCATTACCAATATGGTGGTGTTGTTGTTATTGTTTTGGTTCTGGGGATGGAACCCAGGGATTCACATATGCTAGGGAAGTGCTCTACCCCTGAGCCACGCCCCCAGTCTCCCTTTGTTGTATCTGGATAAAAATTAATTTTAGACTTGATGCGTGGTAGGGAGCAAGTTCTCAGTATGCGTTCACAGATGGACCCCACTCTTTAGGGAGCTTCCAACCATCTCAGGCATGAGATGCAAAGGTCACAGGGATCACCAGGCACAGTGTGCCTGCCTGTAATCCCAGCGACGGGGGGAGGTTGAGGCAGGAGGATCTCAAGTTCAAGGTCAGGCTCTGCAATTTAGTGAGACTCTAAGTAATTTAGCAAGACTCTGCCATAGAACAAAAAAAGAGTTTGAAGCCTGGCGCGGTGGTGCACACCTGTAATCCCAGCGGCTGGGGAGGCTGAGGCAGGAGGAGCGCGAGTTCAAAGCCAGCCTCAGCAAAATTGAGGCCCTAAGCAACTCAGCGAGACCCTGTCTCTAAACAAAATACTAAATAGGGCTGGGGATGTGGCTCAGTGGTCCAGTGCCCCTGAGTTCAATCCCTGAGTTCAATTTTGGTACCCCCCCCAAAAAAAAAAGAAAGAGTTTGAGGATCACGAGCTGAAGCAGGCGTGGTGCCTGCCCAGAGTGCAGCCTCGCTCCTCCCCGCCTGTACTGCTTTTTATACCATCGAACCCTGATCCCCATTCCTGCTCCCACCACAGCTGCTTGCAGTGGGGTGACATCCTGATAGCCACATGGAGCCTGCCTCCCCTGCTGTGCGCCAGCTTAGCCACACAGTGCGCTGTAGTGTACTCCATCCCCTGTGATGCAGGGCTGACTGGGATTGGGGCCTGCTGCTGCCACCCAGCATCATGACAGGGGATCATTAGCCCAGAGCAGATCTGTATTAGTCCATTTTCTGTTATGATGACAAAATGCCTGAGGCTGGGACACATTATAAAGAAAGGGGGTTTACATGCCTCACTGTTCTGGAGCTTCAAGGACTGGCCTCAGGCTTGGGCTGAGCTCTGGTGAGGGTCTCAGTGGTAGAAGCAGGTGCAAGAGGGGGGGGGTCACACAGCAAAGCAGGACACCAGGCAGCAGTTAGGGGTCAGGCTCAAGCCCAGGGGTGCTCTACCACCGAGCTCCATCCCCGGCCCTTTAGATTATTTATTTTGAGACTGGGGCTCACTAAGTTGCCCAGGCTGGACTTGAACTTGAGATCCTCCTGCCTTGGCCTCCCAAATAGCAGCCACTGGCCTGGCGTGGCTCACGCTTATCTAATAACCTTCTTTGGAGGACCAACCAGGGTCCCAGAAACTCCCTCCTGGGTGGCCCACCTTCTCCCCACTAGGCCCCTCCTCTTAAAGGTCCCAACCCCTCTCTCTCTCTCTCTCTCTCTTCTCTCTCTTGTGCTGGGATGGAAGCCAGGGCCTTGTGCACACTGCACCACGGAGCTGCGCCCCACCCCGCCCTCTTACACCACACCACCCAGGACCAAGCCTCCAACCATGACCCTGCGGGGGGTACCCTGGAATCCTATCCAAACCACGGGCAAGACCCAAGTTCAAAAGTGGAAACGCAGGTCCCACCCACTGTGCAGGTCCCACCCACTGTGCGCGGCGCTCACGCCAGCCTAAGTCCAAAAGTGGGGTCCAGCCGGGCGCGGTGGTGCACGCCTGTAATCCCAGCACTTTGGGAGGCTGAGGCAGGAGGATCGCGAGTTCAAAGCCAGCCTCAGCAATGGCGAGGCACTTAGCAACTCAGTGAGACCCTGTCTCTAATAAAATACAAAAAAGGTCTGGGGATGTGACCCAGTGGTCGAGTGCCCCTGAGTTCAATCCCCGGTACCAAAAAAAAAAAAAAAAAAATGGGGTCCAGCCATCCTGAGGCAGGGGCCATTCCTGTCCACGGAAGTCACCCAGCTCCTGCACGCGGCACACGCCACGCACACAGAGACCGTTTCCTCAGGGTTTTTCAGACACACCCAAGTTTTCTGTGGCAAACGGATTTGGAGGCCCAGACCCAGGGTCTCCACCAACAACCACAGCCTGCCTCAGCCCCTGCCCTGCTCCGCGAGTCTAGAGTCGCTCCGCGTGGGGCGCGCTGGGCAGCAGCGCGCTGGCTGGGCGTGCAGGAGACTGTGCCACCCAGCAGGGCAAAAAGTAGTAGTAATAATAATAATGATAATGAACTTGATTATGTCACATTTCTCCCCTGCTCCAAGCCTCGCTTGGCTCCAGCCTTGTCCAAAATTAAACTGCTGCTCCCCAGGGCGCCTGCAGGGGGCGCTCCTGCCCCTCCCTGCTCTCCCTCCGCCCCTCCCTCCCACACCCCGCAGCCACAGGGCCTCCTGGCCAGGGCGTCCCTCTGTTGCAGTAGGCACCATCTGCCTGGCCTGCCTCTTCCCCCACCCTGCCATCCCCGGCCAGGGCCCCTCCTCAGCCTCCTGGGAAGCCCTTCCTGATTCTCTGGCCCCTTGCCATCTCCCGTCCCGTGGGAAGTCACACCCGCAGCAGGTGCTTCCGAATGCTGGCTGAGGAGCCGCGTGGCTCAAGTCTGGACTGGTGGCAACAGAACTGTGTGGCCCTGCGTGCGTCCCCAAACCTCCTGCGGGAACCTTACCTCCCTCAACTGTTAAGTAGGGGCTGGCTGGGACCTCGCTCTCCTTTTCATCCTTTGCCACATTTAAAGGGAGCTCCTGACCGTTCGCAATTGTCGAATGGTAGAAACAATCCAGAACAGACGAAATGTGGCCTGTTTGCCTGGTGGAATAGTATTCAGCCATGAAAAGGAAGGGAGCTGGATGAACCTCCAAAACCATCCTGAGTAAAGAAGCCAGTCAGCCCAGGAAACAGCGTGTCCAGTTCCACTCACAGAAATGGACAGGGGGGAAAAAAAAAGGCAGAACAGACCAATCCACAGACAGAAGGCAGAGCAGTGGCTGCCAAGGGCTGGGGGTGGGAATAGTAAGTGACTGCTATTTGGGATGGGGTAATGGAATGTTCTGGAAAAGATAAGGTGATGGTTATACTATCAGATGAATGTGCCAAGTGCCACAGCATTGCACACTATTTACTTGTTATTTTGCAGTACTGGGGATTGAACCCAGGGTCACGCACATACTAGGCTAGACATGCGCTCTGACTCTAAGCTTCACCCCAACCCTCAAAATGATGACTGATTTTTTTTTATGTTATGTGAATCTCACCTCAATTTTAAAAAAGGAAGAAGAAAAGAAACAGTTCAGGCCGGGGCGCGGTGGCGCACGCCTGTAATCCCAGCACTTGGGAGGCAGGCAGGAGGATCGCGAGTTCAAAGCCAGCCTCAGCCATGGCGAGGCACTTAGCAACTCAGTGAACCCTGTCTCTAATAAAAATACAAAAAAGGGCTGGGGGTGTGGCCCAGCAGTGCCCCTGCAATCCCTTTACTGAAGGTTGGCAGAGAGTGGATGAGGAGCATGGCCTTTGAGTAGATGATCCTTTGTTCCTTCCTTCCCCCACTTATTGGCTGGGTGTCCCTGGAAAAGTTACTCGCCCTCTCTGTGCCTCAGTGCTCTCATCTGTAAATATGGTTAACAGTAGTGCCCACCACATGGAGAGGGAAAAAAAAAAAAACAAATAACACAAATGAAGAGCAAGTGCCTAGATATAAGCTAGCTCAACTTTTTTAAAAATATATTTATTTATTTGTTTTTTAGTTGAACACAATGCCTTTATTTTTACGTGGTGCTGAGGATGGAACCCAGACGACGTGCATGTGCTAGCGCTCTACGGCTGAGCCGCAACCCCAGCCCTCAGCGTGCTGTTGACATACCAATGTGCTTCCTTTAAGAGAAACCTTGGATTTGAAGCTAAAAAAAAAAAAAAAAAAAAAAGAGAGAAACCTTGGGACTGGGGCGTGGCTCAGTGGTAGAGCAAGCGCCTGGCCTGCGTGAGGCCCTGGGTCCCATCCCCAGCAATTCAAGAAAAAAAAAAAAAAAATCAAAGCCACTCTGGCTAAAGTACAGCAATCAGATGAGCCCTCTTGTCTGGAACAACTAGAAAAAAAACAGACAAAATATGTAAATTTCTAATTTTCAGACACTGATTCTAACAGGAAGTGGTCACATCCCAGGAAGGGCCAGGAGACGTGGTTTCAGGTGGAGCACTGCAGCAGGGAGAGCTGGGGAAGGGAAGCGGGGGAGCCCGGGGTTCTGAGGGATCGCAGATTTGATGGATGTACGCCTGTGCTGAGCCAGGGAATGCCCCCCCGCCCCCGGGAGGAGCAGAGGGGGCAGCCTCCCTCAGGCCTGCGAGGACAGAAGCCGACCTCAGGACCCAGGGAGTCCAGCGACTGCAGAGGCCCTGCTACACGGGGAGGTCTGCGCCACCTCAGTGCCACACACGGAGACGTCTCTCATCATGCCTCCCGAGACAATGAGTATAATGCCTATTTACAGAGCATGTCCATTGTATGAGGTATTTGCTATGGTTTGGATAATTGTTCCCCCCAAAACCCATGTATTAAAACGTTGGCGCTAAGGTGGGCATGGTGGCGCCCGCCTGTAATCCCAGCACTTGGGAGGCTGAGGCAGGAGGATCACGAGTTCAAAGCCAGCCTCAGCAATGGCGAGGCACTTAGCAACTCAGTGAGACCCTGTCTCTAAATAAAATATAAAATAGGGCTGGGGGGGGCTGGAGTGGTGGCTCAGCAGTAGAGCGCTCGCCTAGCATGTGCACAGCCTGGGGTTCAATCCCCAGCACCACGTAAAAATAAAGGCATTGTGTACAACTAAAGCAAATAAATAAATGTTAAAAAAAAAAAAAAAAAAAATAGGAGCCGGGCGCGGTGGCGCACGCCTGTAATCCCAGCACTTTGGGAGGCTGAGGCAGGAGGATCGCGAGTTCAAAGCCAGCCTCAGCAATGGCGAGGCACTTAGCAACTCAGTGAGACCCTGTCTCTAAATAAAATACAAAAAAGGGCTGGGGATGTGGCCCAGTGGTCAAGTCCCCTGAGTTCAATCCCGGTACCACAAAAAAAAAAAAAAAAGAAATAGGCTGAGAAATGACACAAAGGGTAGAATTAGTAGATGTGGACATCAAGACAGTTACCAAATTTCTTAAAAGCCTGACAGATTGTGCGGTCCCCTCATCCCCCACCCCACCCTGTGCCCCAGCTCTACACTACAGAGGTGATCCTTAAGACCCCCTCTTTTACCTCATCCACAACTATCCAGTTAATCACATAGTATGGTCGTCCCCCCTTATCTACAAAGATACGTTCCAGGGACCCCGAAATCTCAAATGATACCCAATTCTCTCTTAACTAAGTACTTAATTCCTTTCCATTTTTTCCCCCCGTTCTGAGGATAGAACCCAGGGCCTGCACATACTAGGCAGGCTGTACCACTGAGCCACACCCCCAGCACTCTTTATTTTGAGACAGGGTCTCACTAAGTTGCCCAGGCTGGCCTCAAATTTGTGATCCTCCTCCCTCAGCCTCCCAAGTAGCTGGGATCACAGGCATGTGCTGCTTCTCTTGGCCTCCTTTCGTATTAACTAAGCATATAGCACACACTGTGGCCCTAACTTTGCAGTTTGAGGTGCAACAGCAAAACTAGCATGAGTTTCTTTTTCCTTCTTTACAATTTAAAGGGCAGAAGAGTCATTCTTCCCGAAGATGATAGCAACCTCAATATCTGATTTCTTCTTTACTTATTAAGTAGAGAACTTTCACCTTTTCACTTAAAGGCAGCATTTTACAGCTTCTCTATGTTATGTCTGAATTTTCAGCATCACTACTCTTATGCTTTGGGAGCACTGTTAAGTTAAATAAGGATTACACAAGCACAGTGATACTAGGACAGGCCATCTGATAACTGAGATGGCTACTAAATGACTAATGGGTGGGTAGTATATACACTGTGGATACACTGGACAAAAAGATGATTCTCATCTCAGGTGGGATCAAGTAGGACAACAAAAGATTCATCAAACTACTCAGAACACTTTATAACTGATGAATTGTCTATTTCTAGACTTTCCAATTTAATATTTTTGGACCATGATTGACTCTGTGTGGGAAACTAAAACCAAGGAAAAGTAAAACCACAAATAAGGGGGCACTACTATATTTATTTTCACATCAATTATAAACCTCAGTAATTATTATCGCCACTCTGTAGTCTGTTTCAGAGATCCATCTACATATCTACACTCTCTGCTATATAATATTCCACCTCATAAACTGGCTCTCATGGATTTAACCATTTTCTTATGTTGGAACATTTAAGTGACTTCCACTTTTCCTCAATTGTACACCATGCTGCAGTAAATGTATTTGTGCAAATTTCTCACACCCATGTGTGACGCACAAATGCCAAGAAGTGGCATCACTATTCTGCAAGATTAGTACATATTTATTATCAAGAAATATTGTTGCAATCCCAGCTACTCAGAAGACTGGCAGAAGGATCACAGGTTCAAAGTTAATCAAGACCACTTAGTGAGACTCTGACTCAAAATTTAAAAACATTTTTTAAAAAGCCAGGCATGGTGGTGCACACCTGTATTCCCAGCAGCTGGGGAGGCTGAGGCAGGAGGGTCATGAGTTCAAAGCCAGCCTCAGCAACTTAGCAAGGCACTTAGCAACTCAGTGAGACCCTGTCTCTAAATAAAATACAAAACAGGGCTGGGGATGTGGTTCAGTGGTTGAGCACCCCTGGGTTCAATCCTCAGCACTGAAAAAAGAAAAAGTGATTTGGGCTCTACTCTACTGAATGGGTTAATCCATTCATGTGACTAATGGATTAATGGGACTGCTCTAAAAGCTATGTTTGGCTGGACTCCCCCACTCTGCTACCTATCTGTTGCCTTGTGACGTCCTGCTGTGGCCTCAGAATTTTGCCAGCAAGAAGGCCATCCTTACTGATAAGACCTCTCAGCCTTGGAAAACCATGAACCAAAATTAACCTCTTTTCTTTATAATGTATTCAGTCTGGAATACTGTGTTATAGCAACAAAAAAATGCATTAAGCCCAGCATGGTGGCGCACACCTGTAATCCCAGCACTTGGGAGGCTGAAGCAGGAGGATTGTGAGTCCAAAGCCAGCTTCAGCAGTGGTGAGGCACTTAGCAACTCAGTGAGACCCTGTCTCTAATAAAATACAAAAAAAGAGCAGGGCGCGGTGGCGCAGGCCTGTAATCCCAGCACTTTGGGAGCCTGAGGCAGGAGGATCACGAGTTCAAAGCCAGCCTCAGCAATGGCGAGGCACTTAGCAACTCAGTGAGACCCTGTCTCTAATAAAATACAGAAAAGGGCTGGGGATGTGGCCCAGCGGTCAAGTGCCCCGAGTTCAATCCCCGGTACCAAAAGAAAGAAAAAAAAAAGACAACATTTGGGGCAGCCTGTGTGTGAGGGGACTGCTGAGGGTGATAGGGCCTGGCTCCCAGATAAGAGGTGTAGATTTCAGACCCTGTTAGGAAGAATGACATGGTGGAGAGCTTATAAATGCTTCTCTGATTTGTATCAGAGTGAGAGAATAATTATAACTTTTACTGACTTGCAAAAAAGAAAAAGAAACAAAGACTCTCCCTCCAGGCCCCTGTCGCATCACGGGCCAGGAGGCCCAGGTCAATCATCTACCAGGCCTGTTCTTGCTGTCTCTAAATCCTGCCAACCATGACCCTGTCCTCCCGTACCTTGATTCCTTCTGCTCTCTTTCTTCCCTGTAGCCCTGGTGGATTTTTCTGGTGATACAAAGCATGTTATGAGACTAGGAATGAAGCCGGGCATGGTGGCTCACGCCTGCGATCCCAGCACTTTGGAGGCTGAGGCAGGAGGATCGTGAGTTCAAAGCCAGCCTCAGCAATGGCGAGGCACTTAGCAACTCGGTGAGACCCTGTCTCTAATAAAATACAAAAAAGGGCTGGGGATGTGGCCCAGTGGTCGAGTGCCCCTGAGTTCAATCCCCGGTACCAAAAAAAAAAGAGACTAGGAACAGGATCTGTGTCCCAGGCCAAGGACTTTCCACCACCTTTACTTGTTCAGAGCTTCAGTTGGGGATCTGTCCCTTCACCAAGGCTGCTGCCCACGGGCCCGGCCACCTGCAAGCCCAGCCAGCCCATGTGGCTCAATTTAGTGGCACTGACTCCTGGGTGAGCGAGAGGATCACGGATGCAGGTAACTCGAAGGTAACCAACACTACAAACCTTCCCAGGGCCACCAGGATATGTGACCTGCTGAGGCCACACGCCCAGCTCGGGGCGGCAGATCTTCCCTACCCATCCTCTCTTGGCCTCTCTTCCTTCCAAGGAGTGGACATGACATGCCCCATGACTTCACCTGCCTGAACATCACCCCACTGGGAGATGCTCCCCAAGCACCTGGGGACTCACCCACATTAGTTTTTCTTTTCCTTTTTTTTTTTTTTTTTTTTTTTGGTACTAGGGATTGAACCCAAGGGTACTTAATCACTGAACCACATCCACAACTCTTTTTATTTTTAAGGTTTTTTTTTTTTTTTTTTTTTTTTTTTTTTGTGGTACCGGGGATTGAACTCAGGGGCACTCGACCACTGGGTCACATCCCCAGTCCTTTTTTTTTTTTTGTATTTTATTTAGAGACAGGGTCTCACTGAGTTGCTAAGTGCCTCGCCGTTGCTGAGGCTGGCTTTGAACTCACGATCCTCCTGCCTCAGCCTCCCAAATATTTTTAAGTTTTGAGACAGGGTCTTGCTAGGTTGCTTACAGCCTCGCTAAATTGGTGAGGCTGGCCTGGAACCTGTGATCCTCCTGCCTCAGCCTCCAGAGATGCTGGGATTACAGACATGCACCATGATGCCTCACTCACACTGACTGTTTGCAGTAGAAAATGAGGTGGGGGGCGGGGGTGTGGCTCAGCGGTAGAGCGCTCGCCTCACACATGCGCGGCCCGGGTTCGATCCTCAGCACCACGTAAACATAAATGCATTGCATTGTGTACAACTAAAGTAAATAAATAAATTTTAAAAGGAGAAAGAAAGAAAATGAGTTGGTGTGGCAAAGGAGCCATGGAGAGTGTCATCTTCTTGGCCTAATCTTTGCTCCTCATGTCTCTGGATCCCACCTATAGCTACCCCCAAGTAGGAGGGAAAGTCTCTACTAAGAAAAACCACCATCAAGCCTGTGGTGATGCACGCCTGTCATCCCAGTGGCTCCGGAGGCTGAGGAAGGAGGATTGAAAGTTCAAGGCCAGCCTCAGCAACTTAGTGAGACCCTAATCAACTAAGTGAGAACCTGTCTCAAAAAAATAAAAAGGGCTGGCGTGTGGCTCAGTGGTAGAGCACTTGCCTGGCCTGTGCGAGGTCCTGGGTTCCATCCCCAGCACCAAGACCAAAAAATAGAACCCAGGTATAGTAAAAAATGTCACATATGGTGACCCTGCTCAGGAGGACACTCCCTCTGGGGCAGGCTAGGGAGCAATGGGCAAGGGCAGGGGCGGCGAGGGCAAGTTCTGGGTGAGTGGAATGTTCTGGAATGTCCGAGTCTGGGCTACTGCTTTATGTGAATTATTCCTCGATTTTAAAAAGGGCCCTGTCGGGGGAGCCCTGGAGTCTCCCGCGGCTGTAAGAGGAAGACTGGAGAAATTCTTTGCCTCTGGACAGACACATCCTCTTCCAACAGGCAGGACGGTCTCCTCGGAGAGGAGGGGTGCGGCGCACCCCAAGTCCCACAGCCCTTGGCAGCGGCCCGGCACGGTGAAAGGCCCCCACCGGCTGGGGAGCCCCAGACGCGGCATTGTCTGGCCCGTCTACCTGACAAGACCCCGCCGCGCGGCCGCGCCTGACCGATTCCCTTGACCCCACCACAAAGACCCTCTTTGTTCGCTGGTAATATCCTTAGCAGGTCTGTCTAGACTCACTGTGGCAGTAATTGTCCCGGGATGTCACCACGTTCTGTGACCCGCTCAGGCAGGGAATGCTACAGACAGCCCTGAGCCTGGGGCTCCCTGGCCCTCCGCACCCACCTGAGCCTCCTGAGAGACACGGCAGCTCGTGTCCCAGCCCACCACCCAATATCTAGGGACAAGGGACACGTGAAGGGCACAGGTCCTCCTGCAGGAGGTGCTGGGGGGGCATGACCTCAGCCACTGGGGAGGCTGAGGCAGGAGGATCACAAATTTGGGGCCAGCCAGACAATTTAGATCCTCAGGGGGGAAAAAAGTAGCCCAGTGGTAGAGCACCCCTGGGTTCCATCCCCAGCACTGGGGGGCGCCACCACCCTGGGGAAACACCAAAAGGGGAGCTTCCACCCCCTAACAACTCCCACTTCCCAAATGAGGCTGGTGGGAAACAGTTGGCTCTCTAGTGGTGTGCAGTCCCCCCCAGGGCGCGGGGAAGGAAGAGCCAGGAGAGAGATGGTTCAAGCAGGGATCGGGGAAGCAGGAGGAGAGAGACGGAGGGGGGCTGGGGTGTAGCTCAGTGACAGAGGGCGTGCCAGCTCTGGGTTCTGTCCCCGCTCAGGGGGGGAAAAATGGGGAGAGAGAAACAGAGACAGAAAAAGACGCACAGAGAGAAAGACAGAGATTGGGAGAGAAGGAGACAGGAGAGAGAAAGAAAAAGAGAGAGTGGAGTGGGGACAAAGCCAGCCCAGGTCCCCGCAGGGGGGCGGGGTGCTCCTTCCACACAGGGCGACTTGGGCTTCTGAAAATTCAGCGAGGCCACGAAGCAACTGCAGCTGGCCTTCAGGTGGAGGGGACAGACGCCCACTGCCCACCATTGCCTGTAGCTGCTTCCAGTGGACACCAGGAACAGCCCAAGGCATATATTCTCTCTCTCTCTTTTTTTTTTTTTTTGTACCAGGGATTGAACTCAGGGGCACTTGACCACTGGGCCACATCCCCACCCCTTTTTTTTTTTTTTTTTTTTTTTGGTATTTTATTAGAGACAGGGTCTTACTGAGTTGCTATGTGCCTCGCCATTGTTGAGGCTGGCTTTGAACTGGTGATCCTCCTGCCTCAGCCTCCCAAGTGCTAGGATTACAGGCGTGCACCACCATGCCCGGCTCCAAGGCATATATTCTTTTTTTTTTTAATATTTATTTATTTAGTTGTACACAATGCAATGCATGTATGTTTACGTGGTGCTGAGGATCGAACCTGGGCTGCGCATGTGCAAGGCGAGCGCTCTGCTGCTGAGCCACAACCCCAGCCCCAGCATATATTCTTGAGGGATAGATCTGACCATCTGAGCAAGGTGACACCTTTTTAACAGACAAATCTGCCCTCATCCAGGGCTAATGGAAAAGAACCCACAGCAGCTGCAAGCCACCCCTGGGACACAGCTCACAGACCCTGAGCAGCCACAGGTCACTTCTGGTGCCAAGTTCTAAATCAGCAAAACTCGCCAAGCAGTGAGCAAGTCAGCAGAGAGGTTGATACCTGGGCCGTGGGGTATGAGGGGCTTCTTGGAGCAAACATGGAAGCCTGGCAGAACGTTCTAGATCTTGATCCAGACTCAGGGGTGCACCTATATAAAACTTCCTTGATCCTACAGACAAGTGCCTCCGGTCTGTGTGTTTGTTTTGAAAGGGAATCAAGCAGAACTAAGAAGATCAGCCTGTTTTAATCCGGGGAATGGTGGAGAACCTTCGTTATTTCATAAACATCAGGAACAAAGTGGAAAATGGAAAGTTCAGGTCTGGAGAGATGAGGAACCAAGCAGAAAGGGGCCCTTCCCCCGGGGCCACAGGATGAAAAGCTGCCAGCCTCCACCAGGAGCCCCGAAGCTCAGAGGGATTTCCAAAGATTGTTTAATTGATTTTTCTTCTATTTAGATGCAGATCGCAGTGTCTGGGGCCCAGGAATTCAGACACTGGGCTTTGTGTCCCCTCAGCCCCGTGAAGGCTCCTGTCTGAAACTTGTACAAAGCCAGACACACAAGTCTTCAGAGACACGCTGTTTCTTTTTGTCTGGGACTCTGGGGAGCGGGTGCGCAAGAAGGGCCTCGGCCACGCTCCCATCTGCAGGGTCCCGGGACCCCGGCCCTCCATCCCACTTGCAAAGTGGGGTGGGAAAAGAAGGGGGAAAGCAGCCAAAGACTTTGAGGTCTAGTGTAGGGGGTGATAAAATAGTGGGGAGGAGGCAGCTGGGCATCAACACACTGAGATTTCAATTTGGATTTTTTCTCCAAATCCAGGAGTCTGGGGTGAGGAGCATGGAATAATTTAAATCAGGCAGCTAATGGGCTGATTTATATAAGGAGGAAACATGTCTCCCTTTCTCTCTAGTCATTGTTCCCTAGCCTGCCTCCCAACGCCCCATATGGCACAGAAACTAGGAAGATTCCGCAGCCTGGTACCCTGCTCATGACACCAGAGAAGATACCCCCTGGCCCGCCACCTCCACTATGCGGATTTTTTCCAACCCCAGTTACTAGAAGGTAACAGGGGTCGCTGCACCCCCTCCTACGAGTTTAAGACACCCCCTGACCAGGTCCCCATCTGGTCTCCCCAGCCTTGGAGACACCTGACCAAAACACCAGGACCTCCTCAGGCTGGGCATCAGGAGAGCAGCCAGAGTCCCAGTTGGTCTGAATAAACACAAATGATTTTTGATAAAAAGAGATGAAGGTTCCCTATTTGGAGGCTTCCTAGGTAAGGAGGGGGCCAGCCCCACTGAGGCACCTGCGCTGTGGAAACAGATAACCTTGACATCCATGCCACCACCCCCAGGTGCCAGACCGTAGCTCCCAGCCAGAGCGCGGGGGACTTCTGAAGCTACACCACGCCTGTTTCCTGGGTGTGTGACCTCAGATCACTCCCTTGATCTCTTCCGCGGGCCTCAGTTTCTACATCCGTAAAGTGGCCACAAGAATAGCTGCAACCACCGTGCAGGGAGAATTGGGCGAATTCAAGAGTGCCGGGCAGGAGAAGGCTCAACACCGCAAGTGACGTGGGTGACGGCGGGGCCATGTGAGGTGTGTGTGCCAGCCTTGAGTGTTTCAAAGGGAGACTCTCTTCAGTGCCAAGGGTTTCTGGAGGTGCCTGGCTCCAGGCCTGACCCCTGCCCGCGGGATCCGAGTTACCTGGACTGCAATCCAGCTGGCGTTCACAGTGTGTTCCCCAAAAGGGCCGAACCCTGAAAAGCAGTAAGAGCAACGCGTCACCACAGAGCACTCCTGCCCAGCCCGCCCAGGGCAGGGAGCAGAGGGGAGCAGCTGCCATCTGCAAAGGCGTGGGGAGCACCCAGTGGCCCTTCAGAGTCCCCCTCCTCTCCCTGTCCGCTTTCACATGAAGTCCCTGAGTCCTGTCTTCATGGCCACCTGGCTCCCACTTCTCATGCCCAGAAAGAGGCCAGGAGCCTCCATTTGCCCCAGAAAAAACCTGGTCTCTTCCTTTCTCGATTTCTTTCACCATCCTTGACCCAACCTACCATTATTTTATCACCCTTTGGTGTTGGGCCTCTCCAGACTCTGGAGATGCAGGCCTTAGGCACTCCATGATGGGATCAGCACTGAATAAGGAACAGCCCTTGAGGGATAGGTCAGTCTTTCCCAGGCCACAGAGTCCAGACACCATCCCACCACCCTTCGATTGGTGGGGTCAAACCCCAGGGACTCTTTCTCAATCAAGAAAGTCGCTTGGAGCCAGGCGCGGTGGCGCACGCCTGTAATCCCAGCACTTTGGGAGGCTAAGGCAGGAGGATCACGAGTTCAAAGCCAGCCTCAGCAATGGCGAGGCACTTAGCAACTCAGTGAGACCCTAAATAAAATACAAAAAAGGGCTGGGGATGTGGTCCAGTGGTCGAGTGCCCCTGAGTTCAATCTCTGGTACCACACACACACACACAAAAAAAGAAAGTCGCTTGGGGCTGGGGATATAGCTCAGTTGGTAGAGTGTTTGCGTCACATGCACAAGGTCCTGGGTTCAATCCCCAGCACCACCAAAAAAAAAAAAAAAAAAAAGTCACTTGAGGCTGTGCTAAGTGATCTGCATGATGGTGACACTCAGCCTCTCAACATCTCCTTTTAGGCAAGGCTACGTCCCAGCCCCACTTTACAGGAGCAAGGACTGACGCACAGGGGTGAATCCAGGTGCCCCGGTCATGATGCAAGAAGATGGAAGAACTGGGATTCCAACTCACAGCCGTGAGGGGTCACAGCCTCAGCCCCCCTCTGCTAATCACTGGGTCACACTGCCTAAAAACTAAATATCTCTAAGAGTATGCACCAGTTGGGTAAGGGTCCCTTGTGATGTCAATGTCATGGGAGAGACACAGTGCCCTGGGACAGCAGGTAGGGGCAGCGGTCCAGGAGGGGACCTCCTGACTCCCTCCTTCCACAGATTCTTTGAGTCCCAGCTCAGTCACTTACAAGTGGGATGACCTCTGTGAGCCCTAGTTTCTCTTTATACAAAATACACACTGTGAAGATGTCAAGAACCCAGAAAAGGAAAATGCCCTGTGAAAGAACCCAGCACAGGAAAACAACAACAACAACAAAAAAAAAAAACAGAACAGAAAATGCCCAGCTTAGTGCCTGCAGAATGAGAACCTGAGCATGAATAACAAGATAGAGGACAGCTGCAGGGGGCAGCGACTCTACACCTGTTAGGAAGGTGAGTGACTTCATCCAATTTCCTGGGACTTACAATAGGGCCACCTCCAACCTCCTTGGGTCACAAAACACCTGTTGGGACGTTTCATTCACTTCCCCTGAACCTCTATGCACCCCCCCCACACACACACACACACACACTCCGGGGCCTGCCGGATGTGGACGGGCCACTTGGCCCCGAGGTGGAATCTCAGCGAGGAGGAACAGTTGGTTTCAGGAGAATCAGTGACAGCTGGGGCTTGGCGCACGGAAAACAATTCAGGCTGAAAGGTTTGGGCTAAGACAGTCCCTGGGACAGCCAGGAGAGAGCCCAGCGCCCTTGGACCTTGAACCCCCACCAGCCCCTGCCCGAGGGGAGCAGCCCCCCATTAACTCAGGGCGCAGGGAGCAGCGGCTGGGAGGTTCATTTGTCACGGGGACACTTCCTGCCCGCAAGTCAGCCTTTGTCCCCTGGGGCCAGGGGGTGGGGACAGGCCCAATCTCGGGAAGGGCAGGAAGGCGGGGTCCAGTGCAGCCCGCTGGCTGGGCAAACAGAACAGCAGGTAGATCCCCGGAGGGTCACTGTCCTCAGTGGGTAGAAAGGACTCCAGAGGGGCCTGCTTCACGCGGGGCACTTGCCCGGGCCTTCCCGCAGCAAGTCCCGCCTGTCCTGACCCGGGTCCCTGGGACCACGGAGGCGCCGCCTCCTCCACTTTTTAGGTCGCCCGAACTGAGCTGGACTCCCTCGGGCGATGACACCTTCCCAACCTGGGACCACTGGAAGCGCCTGCCCGGTCCGGCCCGTCCCGCCACCCCCGGAGCCGCCCACCAGCCCCGGCCGCTGCCGCCCGCATACCGGTCACCACCACCGCCTTCCTGGGCTGTTCCATGGCGGGATCCCGCTGCGCCTCGGACCCGCTGGCGCTGGGACTGGCGAGTCCGCCACCGCCGCAGCAGCCGCCGGGACTCCGCGTAGCCCCGCCCGGGCCCCGCCCCCGGCCCCGCCCCCGGGCGCCCGCTCGGCGTGCGCGCCCCCGGCCACACCCCCGGCCGCGTCCCAGTCCCGCCCCGGCAGGACGCTCAGCGTGCGCGCCCCCGCAGGTCCCAGCCGTACCCGGGCCGGCCGATCGGCGTGCACGCCCCCGGGAGCCAGACGCTGCGTGCGCAGTCTGCACACCGCTACCCTCGGCGGCGCCCCAGGGCGCCCGCGTTCCTCTCCAGCCGGTTTCCCTACCTGCAGGCGGGAGAGTCCGCCCCGTGGGGTGTGGCCGCTTACGATCAAGGAGCCTGGCGCCGCGGAGCAGCAGATCAGTTAATCTGCCAGTATACATTAAGCGCCTGCTGTGTGCCTACTGCCCCAAATTGGGAGCAGGAAGAACAGGGGAAGTTCACCACTCCGCTTACTCACAACATTTTACACTTGGGGAAACTAAGGCACGTATCGGAAGGCCATTTGCCCAGGGCCACTTCTCGAACTTGGGAGGGGTCACAGAAGCTGCACTTATCGAACTTGGGAGGGGTCACAGAACCTGCATTCAGGCCAAGACGTTGAGGGGAAAAACGGAATTAAAGAGGAAAAACACTGACTACGTTGGGCTGTTGCTAAGGAAGCTAATGTGGCTCCAGAGACCTTAGCTTCCCCCTCATCCCCACGCTCATCTCCAAGGCCTAACACTAAGGGGCCTTGGCCCTGGCTCTTCCCTCTGCCTGGACAGCCCCACCGGTACCTGCAAACCTGTCTGCATCTCCTCCTTCGCACCTCAGTTCCAATCTTCTTCCTCCTTAGGGGCTCTCCCCACCTCGTCGGTGGTTGGTACCGCCTCTTGAAAGACCCCAGCCCCAATAAGTTCCCCAAGTCTGCTTAAGTGTGGCAACATAAGGCATGAAAATAGTCAACTGACCCCCAAAAACAGGAAGACCATGGGTGGAGTAATCAAAAGGAACAGGGAAGAGAAAGTCCTGAGAACGTTATGTTGAAACTACCAGAGTGCTGAAGTTAGCTATATCTGATCTTTGTGGTTTTTTGGAGAAATCAGGAGGAACAAACAGCTGTGTCCCCAAAGTAACCCATATGCGCTGTTCAAATTAGCCAATAAGATGCTTGTTACTATGCACCTGTCTATGTACCCCTTTTTACCCTATAAAAAGCCTGTAACCCAAAGCCCGGTGTGTCTAGTTAGCTAGTCACCCGCAGGCTTTTGCATCTGGTGTGTCTTGGACTTAGGGATCTGTGGGTCTTTCACTCTGAGGGTCGCCCCTGTGTGAAGGGTTCTTTCCCACCCAAACTAAATTACCCCACCCACATTGTTCCTCATTTCCTGGTTCTATTTTTGTTAGCAGTCCACTGGTGTGGAGTTGGATTTCTTGACAAAAGGATTAGACTTCCAGAGGGAGAGCTATCTGGTGGGTCCCCTTTGGAGATTTCACTAAAACTTGAGGTCCACGTCCTCAGAGACAGGGTTGGACCTTGGACTTGGGTGATCTCCCTGTCAACTCCTGCAAGGGTTCTTTCCCACCCAAACTGAAATTACCCCACCCACATTGTGGGTCCTTCTCATTTCCTGGTTCTATCCTTTTGTTAGCAGTGAAGCTCAGAAGTCATTCCTTGTTCCTATTTCTGCTTTTCTATTTAATTCCTCATTTCCTCTGACAAAAGGATTAGAACTTCCAGAGCCGGAAGTGTTTGTTAGAGCTATGTCCTGGTACCCACACCATCCCCTAACACACAGTAAGTCCCCTGCCCATGTGGAGATGTCCTCCAAAAACAGCCAAAAAAGTAAAACTTGAGTTTCTGGCCACGTCCTCAGAGACAGGGTTGGACCTTGGACTTGATCTCTGACTTCTCATTCCAAACAGCCTTGGCTCCGCCCCCATTCACCAGGACACTGGGCAAGGACTGTCTCTCCACTGCACCCATCCAACAGCCAGGGCAGAGTTCTCTGGACTGCCCCGGGGCTTTATTTGCGAGCTCAGGCTTGAAATCACATGCTCAGAAGCTATTTTGGTGTTTGGCAGCTTCAGGTAGAATTCAAAAATCTTGAGAGCCAGCCTGGGCCGGTTGTGAGAGCAACACCCAAGCCAAATGGGAGCAGAGAGTGGACCAAAACACTCGCCCAAAGTCAGGTTTTTGTTGTTGTTTTTAAATATTACGTGCTATTTTTTAATATTTATTTATTTACTTTAATTGTACACAATGCAATGCATTTATGTTTACGTGGTGCTGAGGATCGAACTCCGGCCGCGCACATGCGAGGGGAGCGCTCTGCCGCTGAGCCACAACCCCAGCCCTACGTGCTATTTTTTTACCCTTACTTTATTTATTTTTCTATGTGGTGCTGAGGATCAAACCCAGTACCTCACTTGTGCTAGACAAGCGCTCTACCACTGAGCCCCAGCCCCAGCCCCCAAGTCAGGTTTTATAATTCAGGAATTTATAGGTAGCCTCCCCTATTAGTTTCTGCATCCACAGATTCAACTAACCCCTTACCAAACTATTTGGAAAAAAATATTTTTGCAATAGAACACTATTGAACACCTATGGATCTTTTTCCTTCTAATTATTCCATAAACAATGTGGTACAACTATTCACCTAGCATTTATATGGCATTGAGAATTACAAGTCGTCTAGAGAGTATTTAAAATTTATGGGAGAGCCTGCACTTGGTGGCACATATCTGTAATCCCAGCTACTTGGGAGACTGAAGCAGGAGCATCACAAGTTCAAGGTCAGCCTCAGCAACTTAGTGAGACCTGGTCTCCAAAAAAAATGAATAAATAAAAGGGCTTCAGTGTAGTTCGGTGGTATAGTGCCCTTGGCTGGGTTCAACCCCCAGTACCGCAAAAAATTAATAAAATCAAATCTATGGGAGGGTGGGCGTAGGTTCCACACAAATATTATGCCATTTTATTTTTTTGGTACCAGGGATTGAACTCAGGGAAACTTGACCACTGGGCCACATGCCCAGCCCTTTTTTTGTATTTTATTAGAGACAGAGTCCCACTGAGTTGCTAAGTGCCTCACCATTGCTGAGGCTGGCTTTGAACTCACGATCCTCCTGCCTCAGCCTCCCAAGTGCTGGGATTACAGGCATGAGCCACTGTGCCAGGCTTATGCCCTTTTATATAAGGGACTTGAGCATCCAGATTTTGGTACCTGCAAGAGGTCCTGGAGCCTGTTCCCTGCATATATCAGGGATGACTATAAAAAATACCTGGAGCAAAAAGCCAGGCACAGTTGCCCTCGCCTGTAATCCCAGTGGCTCAGGAGGCTGAGGCAGGAGGATCGGGAGTTCAAAGCCAGCCGCAACCAACGGCAAGGCGCTAAGCAAATCAGTGAGACCCTGTCTTTAAATAAAATACAAAATAGGGCTGGGGATGTGGCTCAGTGGTTGAGTGCCCCTGAGTTCAATCCCTGGTACTGAAAAAGAAAGAAAAGAAGTACCTGGTGCAGAGTCTCTTGCTGGGAGTCGGGAGTATGCAGAGAGGGAATCCACAGCAGCTTTCCGTTCCCCTACTGCACTGATGGGGGGGTGGGGGCTAATGGGGAGGCAAAACACCAAGAGTCAGAAGTGATGGGGAGAAGCTGAGTCACACTACTGTCCCATGTGACCGCTGGTAAAGGCTAATGTTCAAGAACTTATCACTCACGGGCTCAGTTCTAAGCACTTACAAAATCTCTCTCTCTCTCTTTATTTATTTATTTATTTTTGGTACTAGGATTAAACCCAGGGACTCCTAACCACTGAGCCACATCCCCAGCCCTTTTTATTTTATTTTTCTTTTTTATTTAGAGACAGGGTCTCACTGAGTTGCTTAGGGCCTCACTAAGTTCCTGAGGCTGGCCTTGAACTCCCAATCCTCCTGCCTCAGCCTCCCTAGCTACTGGGACTACAGGTGAGCACTGCTGCGCCTGGCTGGGAGGGACTATTTTTAACCCATTCTGCAAAGTGAGGCAACTGAAGCCTGGAGTAGTGAAGTCCCAGGTCACACACTGGTGGGGCTGGGACTTGGAGCGGAAGTGGACAGACAGGTCCTTAGGGGAAGACAGTCCTCCCCAAAGTCCTTACTGGAGCTGCCAGGATGAAAGTTCAAGGGTAATCTGCAACAGTCTGCCTGAGCAGGTGGAGGTGGAAGGCAGTGGGGGGGGGAAGGTGGGGGGACTGGAAGACTGGGATACTCTAAAAAAAAAAAAAAAAAAGCCAGGGTTGGGGGCGTGGCTCCAAGATAGGGTGCTGGCCCAGCATGCAGGAGACCCCGGGTTCCATCTCCAACATCACAACAAACAAACAACAGAACTCCCACCTCATTGAAAAGCCAAGTGCAATAAAGCAGGCAGCTGCTGTGGAACAGTTTGGCAGTTCCTCAGGAAGTTAAATATAGAGTTAACTTAGAACCTAGTAATTCCACTCCTGGGTCTAGAACCAAAGCAACTGAAGACAGGTGTTCACACACCTGTATAGCAATGTTCATGACAGCTGTTAGAAAAATGCTGAACAAAGTTAACTTAGCCGGGAACCCCATGTTAGTGAAATAAAAGGGTTTATTGGGGTGCCACGTGGGCAAGGGTAGGGAAAGGAAGGGAAGGGAAGGGGGGTAGGGAAGGGGGAAAAGGGATGGATGGGATCAGGGACAGGCAGGAACAGAGAGCGATTTCAGTCCGGGGCTGGCTTAAATAGAGTGGGGGTCAGAAAGCCCCCCCTGGAGTGAGTCCTTGCCCTATAGGCTAACAGAGGTCAGGAGATAGTGGACAGGCACTTGCTGGTCAGGTTTGCTGGTCATGCTGAGGATCTTGGGAAGTGTAGTTTTTCACAAAGCACCTGGGGAGGTGTGGCCTTCTGCCTGGGAGGCGCAGCCTCCTGCCTGGAATCCAACATTAGCACCAGTCACTATGGCTAAAAGGTTGATCGAAACAAATTCCTAGCAATGAGGAAGTAAACTGTGGCATAATTTACACTACAGGATAATACTCAGCCCTAAAAAAGGAGTGAAGTATGGACACATGCCACAATGAGGGTGAACCTTGAAAACACCCTGAGTGCCAGGCACAGTGACACACACCTGTAATCCCAGCCACTCCAGAGGCTGAGGCAGGAGGATCACGAGTTCAAAGCCAGCCTCAGCAACAGAGAGGTGCTAAGCAATTCTTTGAGACCCTGTCTCTAAATAAAATACAAAACAGATAAAACAGACTGGGGGAGGCAGAAACAGGCTGGGGATGTTGCTCAGTCATAAAGCACCACTGGGTTCAGTCCCTGGTACACACAAAAAAAGAAGAGTTCAAGGCCAGTCTGAGCAACATAGGGAGACCAGGCCTCTAAATGAATAAATAAATAACAAGCCAGGTGCACTGGCCAATGCCTGTAATCCCAGCACTTGGGTGGCTGAGGCAGGAGGATCACAAGTTCAAAGCCAGCCTCAGCAATGGCGAGGCATTTAGCAACTCAGTGAGACCCTGTCTCTAAATAAAATACAAAAAAGGGCTGGGGGTGTGGCCCAGGGGTCTAGTGCCCCTGAGTTCAATCCCTGGCACAAAATAAATCAAATAAATAAGTAAATAGCAAAAACTTAAAAACCCAAGTGTGGAACGAAATTTATGAAATGAAAAACAAATGTAAAAGAAAGAGAGACACTTAAGACACTCGCCAGTGTGTTTGCAAATGCATAAAATATCTCAGGAAGGAAACACAGGAAATTAACAGTCCCATGGGCCTCTGGGGAGAGAGCCAGGATGGGGTGGGGTGGGTAAGTTCCCCAGTGCACGGGGTAACCCCAATGTCTTTTGCTTCCTGTACACACGTCAACTACTTAGAAATAAGTATATACATCTTCCTTTTTCTAAAAAAAAAAAAAAAAAAAAAAAAAAAAATAGAGGCTTTTAAAATTGTGGTTAAATACTATAACATAAAATTTACCACCTGAACCATTTGATAATGTCTAGTTCAGCGGCATTAAGAATAGTCATATTGTTGGGAGGCTGAGGCAGGAGGATTGTGAGTTCAAAGCCAGCCTCAGCAATGGCGTGGCACTTAGCAACTCAGTGAGACCCTGTCTCTAAATAAAAAATACAAAAAAGGGCTGGGGATGTGGCCCAGTGGTCGAGTATCCCTGAGTTCAATCCCTGGTACAAAAAAAACAAAGTCATATTGGAATTGGGGTTGTGGCTCAGCAGTAGAGTGCTTACCTAGCACGTACGAGGCCCTGGGTTCGATCCTCAGCACCACATAAAAATAAATAAATAAAGCTATTGGGTCCAACTACAACTAAAAAATAAATATTAAAAAAAAAAAATAAGCCGGGCGCGGTGGCGCACGCCTGTAATCCCAGCACTTTGGGAGGCTGAGGCAGGAGGATCGCGAGTTCAAAGCCAGCCTCAGCAATGGCAAGGCACTTAGCAACTCAGTGAGACCCTGTCTCTAATAAAATAGAAAAAAGGGCTGGGGATGTGGCCCAGTGGTCGAGTGCCCCTGAGTTCAATCCCCGGTACCAAAAAAAAAAAAAAAAAAAAAAAAAAAAATAGTCTGAGGCAGGAGGATTGCGAGTTCAAAGCCAGCCTCAGCAATGGTGAGGCACTTAGCAACTCAGTGAGACCCTGTCTCTAAATAAAAAATACAAAAAAGGGCTGGGGATGTGGCCCAGTGGTCGAGTATCCCTGAGTTCAATCCCCGGTACCACAAAAAAAAAAAAAAAAAAAAAAAAAATAGTCAGCCGGGCGTGGTGGCACACGCCTGTAATCCCAGCACTTTGGGAGGCTGAGGCAGGAGGATCGCAAGTTCAAAGCCAGCCTCAGCAAAGGTAAGGTGCTAAGCAACTCACTGAGAAACTGATCTCTAAATAAAATGTAAACTAGGGCTGGGGATGTGGCTCAGTGGTTGAGTGCCCCTGAGTTCAATCTCCAGTATCGCTCCCCGCCCCCCCCCCCACTCACACACTCAAAAAAGAACTTAGCATTGGGGATGTGGCTCAGGGGTAGAGCACTTGCCTACCATGCATAAAGTCCTGGGTTCCATCACTAGCATTGGAGGAGGATAAAAAACTTCTTGGGCTCATTTTAGTGGAAGGGTACAGCTCATGACTTCAGGTATAGGTGGATCCAGGGGCTCAACCTGTGCCCTTCTTTCCACTGAGTAACTCCACTGTCTTATACATATAGAATTCTTTCTGCAGAAGGTTTCACCCAGCTGGGCGGGTGGTGCACACCTGTGATCCCAGAACTTGGGAGGCTTAGGCAGGAGGATCACAAGTTCAAAGCCAGCCTCAGCAAAAGCGAGGCACTTAGCAATTCAGTGAGATCCTGTCTCCAAAAAATACAAAAAAGGGCTGGGGATGTGGCTCAGTGGTCGAGTACTCCTGAGTTCAATCCCCGGTACCAAAAAAAAAAAAAAAAAAAAAAAAAAAAAAAAAGAAAGAAAGTTTCATCCAAAAGATAGACCTTGATGGCACTGAATTTTCATTATCTCATTTTATTCCTTCCAGCTCTCAGTATTCTTCCTGTGCAGAGGTTTTTGGTTTTTTTTTAACACTTTTTAATATTTATTTATTTATTTATTTATTTTTGGTACCAGGGATTGAACTCAGGGGCACTCGACCACTGGGCCACATCCCCAGCCCTTTTTTGTATTTTATTAGAGACAGGGTCTCACTGAGTTGCTAAGTGCCTCTCCATGGCTGAGGCTGGCTTTGAACTCGCGATCCTCCTGCCTCAGCCTCCCAAGTGCTGGGATTACAGGCGTGCGCCACCGTGCCCAGCTCTAATATTTCTTTTTTAGTTGTACTCAATACCTTTATTTATTTTTATGTGGTGCTGAGGATCGAACCCCGGGACTCGCACATGCTAGGTGAGCACTCCACTGCTGAGCCACCGTCCCAGCCCCCTGTGCAGAGTTTTTGTTTTTCTTTAGGCGCTGGGGATGGAACCCAGGACCTCACGCAGGCTAGGCAAGTGTTCTACCACTGAGCTCCACCCCCAGGCTCCCAGGGCAGAGTTTAATTGGTCTTCATAAATCCTCTTTTAAGCAATCAGGATGGCCAGGGGGCGGGCGAACTCTCCGGGGTCCACCTATGCCGAAAGAGCTAACAAAAACTGCAGTAACCGAAGTCTGCCACATGGTGTCACCCGAGCAGGGGTTTT
Source organism: Tamias sibiricus (assembly GCA_025594165.1). Lineage (NCBI taxonomy): Eukaryota > Metazoa > Chordata > Mammalia > Rodentia > Sciuridae > Tamias > Tamias sibiricus. The sequence continues at coordinate 16,989,636 of CM046673.1, read as the reverse complement.
AAGACTGAATCGCTGTTCGCCTGTTGGACGAAAGGAAGACTTCACTCATAGAAAAGTCTAGAAAAAATCTTAAAATGGTGACCCAGCATTCAACTTTCTTCCGACTTCCATCGACATAGTGATGCTGGGACGTCTCTTGGACCCGGTTTCTTTTGTTTGCATCATGCGGGCTTTGCCCTTGGCAACGGAGGCTGGGATCCCTCTAACCCAGTTTGCATCGCACCCTCGACCTTCATGTCTCAGACCTCACCAGCATGTCTGGGCCGCCCAGAGGTGGCACCGGGCAAAGCTCATCATGAACGTTGGCATCACCTTCAATGCCTGGAATTCACACAGCTTCCTCTTAGGGGAATGCCCTGCTCCCCGCCAGGTCTCCCCAGGGAAGGGGGATGAGGCTGAGGACTTCATCTCCCTCATCTCCTGAGCCACATGCCCTCAGCCCTCAGTGGTCCCCATGTGGCTTCCTGTTGTGAGAGACCCTGGGTTCTCCTGCAGGGCCCACCCACAGGGTCAGGGAACTCAGATCCTTTGGGAGCATCCCTAAGCGAATGATACCAGGAACTGGGAGAATAAATGTTAGCTCCCCTGCAAGGTCCCCAGTGCGACTGACCGCCGTTGCCCACAGCACCATCTCTCCTTGACATCGTGACATCTCATGCAGGGCTCCTTCCTGCTCTGTCTAGGGTCCTCAGCTCCAAGGGGGCTACCTGGGATCACCTGCTAAATAAACCACATGCGGGCTGGGGTTGTGGCTCAGCGGCAGAGCGCACGCCTCGCACGTGCGCGGCCCGGGTTCGATCCTCAGCACCACGTAAACATAAATGCATTGCATTGTGTACAACTAAAGCAAATAAATATTTAAAAAAAATAAATAAACCACATGCCCTTGAGTCTTTTTCTTTTTTTTTTTTAGTTGTGAATGGACACAATACCTTTATTAATTTTTTAAACATTTTTATACCTCTATTTTATTTATTTATTTTTATGTGGTGCTGAGGATGGAACCCAGTGCCTCACACGTGCTAGGCAAGCGCTCAACCACTGAGCCACACTCCCAACCCTGCCCTTGAGTCTTTACCTCAGAATTGGCTTCTGGGGGTGGGGGAAACCCCAACTTAAGACATAAGCTTCATGGTCAGGTGCTCCAAAACTGGTTCTCTCTCTTCTTCTTTTTTTTTTTTTTTTTTTTTTTTTTTTTTTTTTTGTGGTACCAGGGATTGAACTCAGGGGCACTCACCCACTGGGCCCCATCCCCAGCCCTTTTTTGTATTTTATTAGAGACAGGGTCTCACTGAGTTGCTAAGTGCCTCGCCATTGCTGAGGCTGGCTTTGAACCCGCAATCCTCCTGCCTCAGCCTCCCAAAGTGCTGGGATTACAGGCGTGCGCCACCACGCCCGGCCCAAAACTGGTTCTCTATTCTTGCCTATCTTCTGATTTCATAAATTCTGTTTACTTCATGCAGACGTTGCCTGAATTCTGCCAACATCTTCCCGGCGAATTCCCTCTGGTGCCAGTGGCTTGAGGATGTTGACTCCACACTCCTGGATCCAGCCAGGGTCACCCCCAAGGTCCTCCTTCTGCCCCCTGAGTGGACTTGACATTCTCCAACCCTGTGTTTTCGCTTCTCCTGCCATTTACCATTGCCAGGATTTTTCTTTGGGTTTTGATAGAAAATTCAACTCAAACTGGCCTAAAAAGGAAGAAAATTTCATGACTCAAAGAACAGCAGGGATCAGGTAAACTGGCTTCAGGCTCGGCTGAACTCCTGTTTTTCTCTCATTCCTTCTGGATGATGCCTTCATTCTGCAAACTTCAGGGAGGCCCACCAGGAATACTGGGGGCTCTGTGCTTTCTCCTTTGATCAATCAGCAAAGTAACCCTGGTTGTAGGAGGAACATGCCTGAGCTTCAAAGCTCTATCCTAAGCCGGGCACGGTGGCGCACTACTGTCATCCCAACACTTGGGAGGCTGAGGCAGGAGGATTGCGAGTTCAAAGCCAGCCTCAGCAATGGCGAGGCACTTAGGAACTCAGTGAGACCCTGTCTCTAATAAAATACAGAAAAGGGCTGGGGATGTGGCCCAGTGGTCGAGTGCCCCTAGTTCAATCCCCGGTACCCCCCCCCCCCCCCAAAAAAAAGAAGCTCTATCCTAGCAGAATTGGGCACACAGTTCCCTCTCCCCTTACCAAGAGGGACGATTTTAGTGCCCAAAGCCCTCTGGTGGGAGGCAACTAGGTATGTGGATTCCTGTTCTATTCTTCCCATATCTCAGAGGCCTGATACAGGGGAATCTTTCATTAAGAAGTCAAGGGGCTGGGGTTGTGGCTCAGTGGCAGAGCGCTCGCCTTGCACGTGCGCGGCCCGGGTTCGATCCTCAGCACCACGTAAACATAAATGTATTGCATTGTGTACAACTAAAGTAAATTAAAAAATAAATATTTAAAAAAAAAAAAAAAAAACAAGAAGTCAAGTACCCGAGGCTGGGGTTGTGGCTCAGCGGTAGAGCGCTCGCCTTGCACGTGCGCGGCCTGGGTTCGATCCTCAGCACCACATAAACATAAATGCATTGCATTGTGTACAACTAAAGTAAATAAATAAATATTTAAAAAAACAAATAAACACATTGTGTACAACTAAAGCAAATAAATAAATATTTTAAAAAGAAAGAAACACATTGTGTACAACTAAAGCAAATAAACAAACATTAAAAAAAAAAAAGAAGTCAAGTATCAGGTCGGGCATGATGGCGCAAGCCTGTAATCTCAGCAGATTGGGAGGCTGAGGCAGGAGGATCACGACTTCAAAGCCAGCCTCAGCAATGGTGAGGAACTTGGCAACTCAGTGAGACCCTGTCTCTAACAAAATACAAAATAGGGCTGGGGATGTGGCCCAGTGGTTCAGTGCCTAAGTTGAATTCCCAGTACCACCTAAAAAAATAGAATTCCCCAATCTGGCTCAGAGACAAAGGTTTCTTTCAGTAGGAAACTACTGGTCCTGGGTGTGTTAAGAAAAGGCTCTGCAGCCAGTCCTGAGGTCACGAGGCTAGGACTCAGGAGACTAGGTCAAGGACCTCTAGTGCACATTTATAGGCCTGAAAATCAAAGCATTAGGCCAAGGATGGATCCTTCCATGAGCACCCAATTGAGTCTCTCTCCAGGAAGTTAGGTACCCACTAGTGTGTGAAACTACAAACCCACCTCCCATCCCTAGGTTCCGCATCCATGGATTCAACCAAACACAGATCAAAAATATTTGAGGAGCCTGGCGCAATGGCACACGCCTGTAATCCCAGCACTTGGGAGGCTGAGGCAGGAGGATCATGAGTTCAAAGCCAGCCTCAGCAATGGCGAGGCACTTAGCAACTCAGTGAGACCCTGTCTCTAATACAAAAAAAAAAAAAAAAAAAAAGAAAAAGAAAAAGAAGCTACATTTAAAAGCATTCATAGCTAATGAAGCCAGAATTAGACAGGCAGCCCCTCAGCCTAGATAGGTAAATGGAGTCAGGTCAGATGAAGGGGGCCAGTTTTGAATGGGTCCAGGAAGTTGAAGACTGTCCCCTGAGGGATTGAAATGTTAATTCCTTCAGAGCCCTTTCTCCACCCCTATCAAGAACCTACCCCTGCTCCAACCTGTTACTAAGGTAACCTGTCCCAGGAATTGCCCCTCCCTACAGGGAGCTATAAGATTGTTGTTTTTTACACACACACACACACACACACACACACACACACTTTTTTAAAAATATTTATTTATTTACTTTTGTTGTACACAATGCAATGCATTTATGTTTACGTGGTGCTGAGGATGGAACCCGGGCCGCGCACGAGCGAGGCGTGCCCTCTGCCGCTGAGCCACAACCCCAGCCCCCCCTCACACACACACACACTTTTTTTAGTTGGAGTTGGACACAATACATTTATTTTATTTATTTATTTTTACATGGTGCTGAGGACTGAACCCTGGGCTGCGCATGTGCTAGGCGAGCACCAAGCCACAGCCACAGCCCTATAAAGTTGTTAATGTGTCCTGGGCTGCACCATCCTGCCCTTCTTCCTTCAGCCCACCTGTTTCCCGCCTTTTGGCCATCCTACTGAGCATTTCCTAGGCCTAGTCAAGTACACAGGAAGGAGAAAGATAAGGGGAAGAGGGCAGGAGAACAAAGGAATTCTAAGACATAAAAAGGGCAGAATGTTTCACTTCTGGGGATACCAGGATAAGGCCCTCTTCTCCTTTCCCGGAGAAGTCTATGTTACCCCTTTATAAATAAACCCTGCTTGGGCTGGGGATATAGCTCAGTTGGTAGAGTGCTTTCCTTGAATGCACAAGGTCATGGGTTCTAGTGGGGGGAAAATAAGTTAAACCCTGCTTTATAATCTTTAACGGGTGGTGTACTTGGGTTGAGTGGTATCCCCTAAAAGCATATATCCAAGTCCCAATGTTCTGGTACCTGTGAATATGATCTTAATTGAAATAGGGTTTCTGCAGTGTAACAAGGACCCTGAGATGAGATTGCTCTGGATTTAGGGTGGGTTTTAATGCGAGGAGGGAGTGTCCTTAAAAGGAGTAGGAGAAAGGGAGAAGAAAGAGGTGTGAAGACAAGAGGCAATGATCAGAGTGATGCATCTACAAGCTGAGGAACAAGGATTGCAGACAGTCACCAGAAAAGCCAGGAGAGAGAGGCAAGGGACAGATTGTCGTTCAGAGCCTCAGGAAGGAGTCAGCCCTGTTGACACACTGACTGCAGAATTCAGGCTTCCCAAACAGAATATCTCATTCTGTGTCCCGCCACTACCCACCCCCTGCCCCTTTTGTTTTGTTTTCATACTGGGGATTGAATCCAGGGACACTTTACCAAGAGCTACATCCCCAGCCCTTTTTATTTTGAGACAGGGTATAACTAAATGACCAAGCCTGGCCTACAACCTGGGATCCTCCCAAATCGGTGGGATTATAGGAGTGAGCCACCGCGTCTGGCTCAAGTTCCGTTGTTTTAAGCCACCCAGTTTTGGGTACAGCAGACTCCTTAACCACGGTTTTGCTTTCCCTAGTTCCAGTTACCCACCATCAAGTGCAGTTCAACACTACTAAATGGAAAAAGAAACTATTTAAAAATCATTTAAAATATATTAAGTGGAAAATTCCGGAAATAAACAACTCGTAAGGTTTAAACTGTGCGCCATTCCGAGCAGCGTGATGCGACCTTGCGCGGTCTCCTCGCCGTCCAGTCCCGTTCAGCGCCTGGATTATCAGCTGGGCTGCCACTGAACGCCAGTGCCTGTTTTCAAGGGACCTTTATTTTACTTATTAATAACAAGGATAACAACAAGAACGAGAATCAAAAGACTAGGATCCCAAGGATGACATTCGGAACGTTCCAATGACCAAAGAGCCTCAATTTCTCCCTCTCTATAGCAACCTTGGAGGCATTTACGGGCTTTGCCCACAGCGAGGAGCCCAGGAGACCAGCAGCGGGTTTCCTTTACGCATGCGTTCTTACCCACAATGCATCCTGAGCTGGCATGCGCTGCTTTGCCCCCTTTTGCGTCACTCACCCGGGCACTTTACGGCCCTGTCCCCTAGTTGTCTGGCGGGAACACGGCCTGGCACGCCCACCATGCTCAGAAGGCCCCGCCCCTCTAAGCAAGGATTGGTTGTCTGTTTCTCAAGCCCGGTGCTGACTGGCTCGCATCTCTGCCACTCCTTTTCAGCCTGGTGGCGCGCGGCTGGGCGGCTACCGACGGGAGCGTGAACGGCTGTTGCAGCGGCGGAAGTGGCCGGCGAGCCCGGTCCCCGCCGACAACATGGTGAGGGCAGGTCGACGGTGGGTTCTCCTGGAGGTGGGGGACGCGGCCATCTGGTGCCCTCGGGGCGGGCCCTAGGGGCTGGGATAAACGAGCAGGGCAAGTCTTATGTCCCGCCCGTTAAGGCGGGGAATCTGAGGCCGGGGTCCCCAGTATGTCGCCGTCAGGAATTTGGGGTTGGATGGACACATATTCACAATACAGCAGCCTCGCGGCAGTCGTCCCATTTTATCGGTGGGGTGACGGGACCCGCCGAAGGGTACCGGGAGTGAAGGGGAATGAAGTTTTGAGGGACACCGAGCGAAGCGGCCCAGGCTCATCTCATCGATTATAGAAAGCTGGTGTGTCGAGAAGTAGGGGGCCGCCGGGCGCGGTGGCGCACACCTGTAATCCCAGCACTTGGGAGACTGAGGCAGGAGGATCTTGAGTTCAAAGCCAGCCTCAGCAATGGCGAGGCACTTAGCAACTCGGTGAGACCCTGTATCTAAATAAAATACAAAAAATGGCTGGGGATGTGGCCCAGTGGTCAAATGCCCCAGAATTCAATCCCCGGTACCAAAAAAAGAAAAAAGAGAGAGAGAAGTAGGGGGCCAACCTGAGTTCTCGAATGAAGCCCGTTTGGGGAACTAGAGAGTTGCGAAGTGTTCAGAATGTTAGCAGTACACACTTGTATGCCTCTGGCTTAAAACAGGCACAGGCAGGGTATCATTTCTTCCTGGGTCACACAGCATTTCATTCCAGGGAAGGAGGAGGGGTTCCTGTCCCCACCCCTGGTACAGAATATTGAACCCAGAGTCTCACGCTCATGAGGTGAGAGCTGTACAGCTAGGCTACTTCTCCAACCCTTTTTCAATTTTATTTTGAGACAGGGTCTTGTTAAATTGCCTGGACTGGCCTCAAACTTGTGAGACTCCCTGCCTTAGCCTCCCCAGTATCTGGATTACAGACATGTGCCACCATGCCCAGCAAAGGTGTATTTTAAGCCAGAGGTGGACAAAGTGAATCCTCCCCATTCACAGAAAAATTAAGGGTTGGGAATTCTGGGTGGGAAGGTTCTGGTGACCCCAGTATATAGATATAGACACAGGAATTCAGAGCTGGAAGTTTCTTTTTTTTTTTTTTTGTTTTGTTTTGGTACCGGGGATTGAACTCAGGGGCAGTAAGACCACTGGGCCACATCCCCAGCCCTTTTTTGTATTTTATTAGAGACAGGGTCTCACTGAGTTGCTAAGTGCCTCGCCATTGCTGAGGCTGGCTTTGAACTCGCGATCCTCCTGACTCAGCCTCCCAAGTGCTGGGACTACAGGCGTGCGCCACCGCGCCCGGCTTGGAAGTTTCTTGACCCATCAGCACCCATCTTTTCTGTGTTTAGGGAGATAAATCAAGGATGTTCATGGGGAAGTGACCGTGAGATGGTGAGGGATTCTGGAAAAGCAGAAGAGGTCCCCAAGGGGTGGCTGTACATTTCTCAGAACTAAGGATTAGTGAGGGCTGCTAACTGCGGCTGGCCAGTGCAGGAATTTAGAGAGAACTCCTCTCCCCGCTGCCTACTATAGGATGGGCACCAGAAAGATCCATCTCTGTTTAGCTCCTTAGCAGCGGGATCTTCATTTTTTGTCCCCAATGCATTAGCAGAGTCTAGAAAGTACCTACACAAGGTACAAACTCAAGACTCTCATTCAGCCTCTTTCCGCCTTCTGAATATCCAGAGAGTCCCCGAGTCTTGACTTTCTAGGAGTTTCCTGGAGGAGTGCCAAGAGCACACAGGCAAAACCCCAGCACACAGTCCCAGTTCCTTGTGGTCAGGCTGGAGCCAGAGGAGTGGCCTGGGCAGCCATGGGGGTAGGCAATCCTGAGCAGCTTCCTGAATGAGGACCTGTTGGTTTGGTCCTCAGTCTACCCCAACCTGAGGACCAGACCTCTGAAGTTCTAAGAAAGTCTAGAAAAAAGGATTCTCTTACCTGAAACAACTTTTCTAGCTTAAGATTTAGATTTCCATCACTTGGCTAGTAGAAGACTCCCATCTCACTTGGCACTTTCATGCCTTTTTATTTTTTTTATTATTATTTATTTATTTTTTGTGGTACCGGGGATTGAACTCAGGGGCACTTGACCACTGGGTCATATTCCCCAGCCCTTTTTTGTATTTTATTTAGAAACAGGGTCTCACTGAGTTGCTAAGTGCCTCAGCCTCTCAAAGTGCTGGGATTACAGGCATGTGCCACCATGCCTGGCTCTTTGTATTTTTTTTAAAGTATTTATTTATTTGTTTTAGTTGTACACAATGCCTTTTTTTTTTTTGTACCAGGGATTGAACTCAGGGGCACTCGACCACTGGGTCACACCCCCAGCCCTTTTTTGTATTTTATTTAGAGACAGGGTCTCACTGAGTTGCTAAGTGCCTCGCCATTGCTGAGGCTGGCTTTGAACTCGCGATCCTCTTGCCTCAGCCTCCCAAAGTGCTGGGATTACAGGCGTGCGCCACCGCGCCCGGCTCACAATGCCTTTTATTTTTACGTGGTGCTGAGGATTGAACCTGGGCCGCGCACGTGCTAGGCACTCTACTGCTGAGCCACAACCCCAGCCCCATGCCTTTTTATTATATATATATATTAGTCATCAGTGGGTCTTTTATTTATATGTGGGTGCTGAGAATCGAACCTTGTGCCTCACACATGCCAGGCAAGCGCTCTATCATTGAGCCACAACCCCAGCCCCCTATTTTTATTTATTTATTTATTTTTTTGGTGGTACTGGGGATGGAACCCAGGGCCTCCCCATGCTCAGCCAGTGTTGTGACCCTGAGCTGCACCCTCCATCCGTCTTTTAAGCTCACCAGGATCCACCCCTTCCCCTGATCTCTGCAGCGTGGTTTGGGAAGGAGGACATAGAATAAGGCAAGATGCTGTCCCTGCTCCAGGCCATTGCAGTCTTGCAGAGCCTTGAACTAACAGGACGCTCCCTGTCCCAGTGCCACCTCTGCCCATCAGAGCCACAGTTCCCTTACCTGTGGGTGGGGCAGGTATTCTGCTCTGCTGCCAGTGTGCCTCCCTGGGTGGTGTGTGCATTTCCCTCCTGTATTTATTCAGCAAATATTTACTGAGTCTCTTCTCCCTGGTCCCTGGCCCCGTGTGGACTTGGCACTAGACAAAGCCCACACCCACTGTGAGTTTTCCAGTCTAGCCGGGGAGGCAGGTAACATATAAACAAGATAATTAGAGACTGACTGCAGCCTATAATGGAAACAAACAGCTGTACAGCAGAGGGTGGCCATTAGGAGGGCTTGGCCAAAGAAGGTGACGGTTTAGCAACCACCAGCCACAGCAGGGGCACCCTGGGTGGAGGCAACAGCAGGGGTGAAGGTTGGCCATTTTGGCTGGAGCCTCAGACAGGGTGGGCTGTCAGGCTATTCCTGTCCCATCTGGGTCTCAGATGGTTTTGTGTGTGTGTATGTGTGTGTGTGCTGGGGTTGAAGCCAAGGGCCTGGTGTCCACTAGGCATGCAGTCAGCCTCAGGGCTCCATCTGCAGGTCCACTCTTGGAATAGGGACCTGCCAGCCATAGCTGAGGAAGCCATGGGCTCTCTTGGGCTGTGCTCCTAGTAGTTGGCCCAGGTGATGTCCCAAGAAGGACTGTCCCCAACATGGAAAGTGTGTGTACACTGTAATATGACGTCTGCTCACCTGCCGGCAGCAGGCATCTGTCCCCGCTGGGCTTTACCAGGAACATGCTTCGAGTTCCTGGGCAGGTCCCTCCCATGGTGAGTGCTGGCATCTTGTTTAAAATGAGTGGCTGCCAAGCCCATTTTTTCTTCTTGGCATCAAGGGCCATGTTGTTCCCTACCCCCTTTCCAGTGATCTGGGAGGAGGGCCCACGTGTCTCCTCCCCCTGAGTCCAGGTTCCCATTGTGGACACAAGAAAGCAAGCAGGCCTTGAGAGGCTCCTGAGTCCACCCACAGCCCGCGGCGGTGTCACTGGAATACATTCCAAAGGCAGGAGCCCTGGGGTCAGCCCAGCCCCACCCACCGGTGTCTCCAAGCAGCCACTCCTTTAGCTCTTGGCCTCTTCCTCCTTATCTTGCCCTTCCAGGAAGCCAGCACAGGAAGTGGGCTTGGGCCTGGCTTCCTGCTGGCTTGGGACCTCCTCCAGGCAGCTCTTCTCAGGAAGGGCCTGTGGGATGTAGTATTCCCTCCCCCAAAACCTTCAAGTTCCACCCCCTGGAGGAGTAGCCACCTTGTGGCTGGGGCCAGGACTCCCCTGCAAAGGCTTCTGCGGATTGGGCCTGACTGGGATTCCAGAGTCCCCAAGGCAAGGCGCGCTGAAGCCTCTGTCTTCTGTGAGGTGTTTTCTGGGCCCTGGGGCTCCTCAGAGCCAGAACCTTCATCATGGCCACACTGGGATGGACTCTGGACCCAGGCACTGCCACCTGAGTCACCCTTCTTTCTGGAAGCCCAGAGGCAGTCCCCAGGGAATGAGTCATGCTTTGTGTTTCCAAAATGAAAAGAGCTGATTCCCCCCACCCACCCCCAGTTATAAAAATACTACCAAGGGCTGGAGGTGGAGTTCGGTGGTAGAGCCTGGTGTGCTGGGGACCCTGGGACCCTGGGACCCTGGACTCAGTCCCCATACCAGGAAAACTAAAACACAAACTACCTGGCATGTGCCTGTGGTCTCAACTGCCTGTGCAGCTGAGGCAGGAGTTCAAGGCCAGCCTGGGGAACATAGCAAGACCCCATCTCAAAACAAAAATATTACATATTTGTCATGAAAGAGGAATTCAGTAGTAATAGGAAAAGTCAAGTTATCTGGATGTGTGAAGATTCCATCTGTTGTGTGCCATTGCCTGCAAAAAGAACCAGACTTTTTCTGGAATATTCTTCTGCCTTCACTTGCGGAATGTCTTTGAAGCCCCAAATGAGATGTGGCCACTTCAGGTTGGGGTTGACTCCTCAGTAGGGCCTGGCAGAATCGGTTGTGGTCCAGTGAAGTGTGGGCTTAGGCCAACTTGGGACAGACAGGGTCAAGTTGGGCCTTCCTGGCTGCATGCTGTCAGCAAGTTCCTCGGCCTCCACACTGTAGCATCCTCACCTCCATCAGTTCAGTTGTCTCGGGCAGGGGAAATGGTCCTGGACTGGGGTGGTGGCGGCTGCAGCCCCAGGTGTAAATGTAGTGTCTTGGTATCCACAGACGATGGGTTCCAGGCCTCTCCTGGACACCCAAACCCATGTGGGTGCTTGGGTCTCTCATGGACTGGGATTGACATGGAACCTGTGCATGTCCTCCTGTGGCCGTTAAGTCTTCTCTCGAGTTAGTACAGCTGAAATGCTGTGTGCATAGTTGATGTATTCAGTACAGACGTAATTTTATTTTCTTCAAATATTTTCCATCTGCATGTGGTTGGGTACCTGGATGTGAAACCCATGCGTGCAGAGGCCAGTCACAGGTACAGGGGCAGCTCAGATGCCAAGTAGTTGAGTGGAAAATACAAGCAACACAAGGACCCATGTTGTGATGCTGTCTGTAAACCTGAAGGCAGGGCCCAGTTCTGACCTGGGTGTGGATAAATGTAGCAAGAGTTGTTAAAAAAAAAAAAAAAAAAAAGCCAGGCACAGTCGTGCACGCTTGTAATCCCAGCACTTGGGAGGCTGAGGCCGGAGGATCATGAATTCAAAGCCAGCCTCAGCAATGGCGAGGCACTTAGCAACTCAGTGAGATCCTGTCTCTAATAAAATACAAAAAAGGGCTGGGGATGTGGCCCAGTGGTCCAGTGCCCCTGAGTTCAATCCCCGGTACCAGAAAAAAAAAAAAAAAAAAAAGAGTTATAAAGAAATGACCAAAACAGTCAGCACCAGGCCAGGTGGCAGCTGCCTCTATGAGGGGCAGGGGTGGGCTGAGGGGGGAGAAGGTGCTCTCATTTGGGTGTGGTCTAGGTTTGCTCCAGCACTCCCAAGTCACGTGACTGTTTGCCTTGCAGCTTCCCTTGTCTCTGCTGAAGACGGCTCAGAACCACCCCATGGTGAGTAGGTGCTGGGCTGAGGGGGTGTGTTCAGAGGGACACTATTGAGGATGGGTTCAGGCCCCCTGGGCAGGGGGTTTCCTTCTTGTCTGAACACCATGGCTTGATCTCTCTTCCCTCCCAACTATGTTCACACCCAAGTCATTTCTGCTCCTTAGGAAGGTAGCACACGCTGCTGTGTGCTGTGGCAGCCTGTGATCCCAGTGACTTGAGCAGCTGGGACAAGAGAACTTCAAGTTAAAGGTCAGCCTGGGCAACTTGGCAAGATCCTCTCTCAAAATAATAAAAATGGCCTGGAGGGCTGGGATTGTGGCTCAGCGGTAGAGCGCTCGCCTAGCATGTGCGCGGCCCGGGTTCGATCTCAGTACCATGTACAGATAAACGCATTGTGTACAACTAAAGCAAATAAATAAATATTTTTTTAAAAAATGGCCTGGGCCAGGGATATAGCTCAGTTGGTAGAGTGCTGGCCTTGCATGCACAAGGCCCAGGGTTCAAACCCCGCACCACAAAAAAATAAAATAAAATAAAATAAATTCTAGCTGGGCGCGGTGGTGCACGCCTGTAATCCCAGCACTTTGGGAGGCTGAGGCAGGAGGATCGCGAGTTCAAAGCCAGCCTCAGCAATGGCGAGGCACTTAGCAACTCAGTGAAACCCTGTCTCTTAATAAAATACAAAAAAAGGGCTGGGGATGTGGCCCAGAGGTCAAGTGCCCCTGAGTTCAATCCCCGGTACCAAAAAAAAAAAAAAAGCTCAGTGGTGGAGCACCACCAGGTTTAGTTACCCCAACAGACAGAAGTGACGAACTTTGCTCCCAAAACTACTTGTCTTCAATAATACATATGGCATCTGTCCACACCAGTGAATTGTTCTCTCTTTTTATATGTTTCTTTCTTTTTTTTCTTCTTTCAAGTGTAAGTAATACACCACGCTGAGCCGCTTCCTCTCGTGTGTTCCTTTGGTGCTGGAGTGCCCACCAGGCCTGACCACTGGGCACAGCCCCTTGTATCTGCCAATTAAAGCGCACGTTGCAGTGGTAGTTAGCACACTCATAGCATTGTGCAACCTCTGTCTAGTTCCAGAACATTCATGGCCCAAGAGGAGACCTTGTCCCCATTAGCAGTCACTCCATTTCCTTTCCCCCAGCCTGGGATAGCTACTCATCTGCTTTCTGGTCCGGGTGCCCTGTTCTGGACACTCCCTGTGAACGTGAACGGAGAACACATGGTCTTCGTGTCTGGCCTCCTTCATGGACATTGTGTTTTCGAGGTTCATCCGTGTCCTAGTGTGTCAGTGCTTCATTCCTTGAGGCCACATGACATTCCATTATGGATGGACCACATCGCGTTCACACATTTATCTGTTGATGGGCTTTCAGACAATTTCCACTCTTGTGCTATTGCAAGCAGTGTCACTGCGAACGCACATCTTTCATCATATTCTTTTTTTTTTTAGTTATAGGTGGACACAGGATTCTTATTTCATTTTTATGTGGTGCTGAGGATCGAACCCAGTGCCTCACGCATGCTAGGCAAGCGCTCTACCTCTGAGCCACATCCCCAGCCCTTGTCATATTCTTTCTCTTGGGCAGGTGTCACAGATTTTTTTTTTTTTTTTTGTTTTTGTTTTTTTGGTGGTGCTGGGGATGGAACCCAGGGCCTTGTGCTGACCACTGAGCTGTGCCCCTCACTCTGATCCTTTTTCAATCTCAGCCTTTTTGTAGCAGTAGCATATTTAGAATGATGTGCTACTTACCTTTGTCCTCCAAAGACATCAAAAAAGGCAATTATTGTTGCTGTGAGGAACAGCATTTCCAGGCCACCAAAGTCCACATAGCTGGGCACGGTGACTCACTCCTGTAATCCCAGCGACTCCAGAGGCTGAGGCAGGAGGATCACAAGTTCAAAGCCAGCCTCAGCAAAAAGTGAGGTGCTGAACAACTCAGCGAGACCCTGTCTCTAAAATGAAAATTGGGCTGGGGATGTGGCTTAGTGGTCGAGAGCCTGAGTTCAATCCCCTGGTTGGCCCATGGCGAGGCACTTAGCAACTCAGTGAAACCCTGTCTCTTAATAAAATACAAAAAAGGGCTGGGATGTGGCCCAGAGGTCAAGTGCCCCTGAGTTCAATCCCCGGTACCAAAAAAAAAAAAAAAAAAAGCTCAGTGGTGGAGCACCACCAGGTTTAGTTACCCCAACAGACAGAAGTGACGAACTTTGCTCCCAAAACTACTTGTCTTCAATAATACATATGGCATCTGTCCACACCAGTGAATTGTTCTCTCTTTTTTATATGTTTCTTTTCTTTTTTTTCTTCTTTCAAGTGTAAGTAATACACCACGCTGAGCCGCTTCCTCTCGTGTGTTCCTTTGGTGCTGGAGTGCCCACCAGGCCTGACCACTGGGCACAGCCCCTTGTATCTGCCAATTAAAGCGCACGTTGCAGTGGTAGTTAGCACACTCATAGCATTGTGCAACCTCTGTCTAGTTCCAGAACATTCATGGCCCAAGAGGAGACCTTGTCCCCATTAGCAGTCACTCCATTTCCTTTCCCCCAGCCTGGGATAGCTACTCATCTGCTTTCTGGTCCGGGTGCCCTGTTCTGGACACTCCCTGTGAACGTGAACGGAGAACACATGGTCTTCGTGTCTGGCCTCCTTCATGGACATTGTGTTTTCGAGGTTCATCCGTGTCCTAGTGTGTCAGTGCTTCATTCCTTGAGGCCACATGACATTCCATTATGGATGGACCACATCGCGTTCACACATTTATCTGTTGATGGGCTTTCAGACAATTTCCACTCTTGTGCTATTGCAAGCAGTGTCACTGCGAACGCACATCTTTCATCATATTCTTTTTTTTTTTAGTTATAGGTGGACACAGGATTCTTATTTCATTTTTATGTGGTGCTGAGGATCGAACCCAGTGCCTCACGCATGCTAGGCAAGCGCTCTACCTCTGAGCCACATCCCCAGCCCTTGTCATATTCTTTCTCTTGGGCAGGTGTCACAGATTTTTTTTTTTTGTTTTTGTTTTTGTTTTTTTGGTGGTGCTGGGGATGGAACCCAGGGCCTTGTGCTGACCACTGAGCTGTGCCCCTCACTCTGATCCTTTTTCAATCTCAGCCTTTTTGTAGCAGTAGCATATTTAGAATGATGTGCTACTTACCTTTGTCCTCCAAAGACATCAAAAAAGGCAATTATTGTTGCTGTGAGGAACAGCATTTCCAGGCCACCAAAGTCCACATAGCTGGGCACGGTGACTCACTCCTGTAATCCCAGCGACTCCAGAGGCTGAGGCAGGAGGATCACAAGTTCAAAGCCAGCCTCAGCAAAAAGTGAGGTGCTGAACAACTCAGCGAGACCCTGTCTCTAAAATGAAAATTGGGCTGGGGATGTGGCTTAGTGGTCGAGAGCCTGAGTTCAATCCCCTGGTTGGCCCCACCCCTACCCCCACCCCCGCCGCAAAAAAAAAAAAAAGGCCAACTGGAAAGGAAAAACGTGTGTTTTTTTGTTTTGTTTTTTGGGTTTTTTTGGTACCTGGGATTGAACTCAGGGGCACTCGACCACTGGGCCACATCCCCAGCCCTTTTTTGTATTTTATTAGAGACAGGGTCTCACTGAGTTCCTAAGTGCCTCGCCATTGCTGAGGCTGGCTTGGAACTTGGGATCCTCCTGCCTCAGCCTCCCAAGTGCTGGGATTACAGGCGTGCGCCACCACACCTGGCGGAAAAAGGTTTTTTAATGGAATAAAATGTTTGCCGCCTGAAGCGATGGCCGCTTGGAGCAACGAAGCCGCAGGGAAAAGTTTAGAGGCGAACTGGAAACAAACAGCCTTTTTATTTTGATAACTTTTCTCTCTGGCTCTAACAACGACTTTAACACACACCACCAAAAAACCAAACACCAAATGGCGCAGACCCGATCAGCAATCTCGCTCAAATCCCGCGAGATCCCGGGCCAAGTCCCGTGAGACTACGGAAGGCGGCAGTGCCCAAATATCTCCATGGCCTGTAGTCAACCGCAATCTTAGCCATCTCTCCAAACAGGCTCCTGCAATAAAAGCCAATAGAAAGCCTAGTATCATCTCCGCAGCGTGCAGAGGAAGCAGAGCTCGATGTCGTCAATAGGAAGGCCCATTCTGGGATCTGGTGCTGCAAGCCGTGCCCTGTGAGGGGTCCCAACAAGGCCCTGGTGGTTGTTGGCAGCGGGACTGGGGCCCAGCCCCAGGCTGGAGGCCACAGCTGACCATCGTCTGTTTCCCTTCTAGTTGGTGGAGCTCAAAAATGGGGAGACGTACAACGGGCACCTGGTGAGCTGTGACAACTGGATGAACATTAACCTGCGGGAGGTGATCTGCACGTCCAGGGTGAGAGGGGTCCCTGGCCCACCCCTGGGGCCCTTGGAGTGGGGTGGCAGGGAGGGCGGGGTGGCCTTGCACCAGGCAAGCAGTTTGGGAAGGGCCACCTTCCAGCCAGCAGCACTATGATGGGATGGGGCACTGGGTGGGCACAGCATGGCGGGTGCACGCTGCCACTGGGCAGTCTCACTTCCAAGTGGGTGAGGGGCCCTGTTTGGGCCTTGTGGGAAGGGTGACGGGGGAGCTGTCGGGTACTTGCCACCCTGCCCAGGGCGGAGTGCAGTGATGGGAGGAGTGTGCTGGTCAGGCCTCTGTGTCCCCAAAGCACCCTGGGCCTTGCACCTGTGGCACAGGGAAGCTGCCCTGACGGGTGCTGACCACACACAGGTCATTCTGCCCACCTGCGTCGCCTGCTGTGTGTCTGTTGATGCCACCCTTAACCTGGAAGGACTTGGGCCTGGGGGCACCAAAGGCACATACATGGCTGTGTGGCAGGGGCAGCTGCCTCCATGGGAGGACTGACCCGCCCTGGCCACCTCTGCTGCCTTCCACTGTGGGGGTTGCCTGGACTCTGAGGGGCCACCTGGCCAGGAAGTGTCCAGGCCACCAGGGGGCGAGGGCAACACCCAGGCCTGGTAGCCCAGGAGCCTTTGGCCAGTCCCTGAACCAGGAAGTGCCTCACTCCGAGCGGTGCTTGGTGGGTTTGGGCCGGGAGACAGCTCCCCTGGGGAACTTGGCCTCCACCACCCCTGATATAACCTGGACGCACTGACAAGAAGGACTGGGACCGGTGGGGACAGCTGCTCTTCTCGCCAACCTGTGCTGATCTCTGTCCTCCCCATAGTTTGGGGGAGGAAGTGGGGGGGGGAGCAAGAGTGTCACCTAGGGCTTACCTTGACAGAAGACAGTAGGATATAAGAAGGGGCCATTTGCCAGGTGTGGTGGCGCACACCTGTAATCCCAGCGGCTTAGGAGGCTGAGGCAGGAGTATCTCGAGTTCAAAGCCAGCCTCAGTGATTTAGCGAGGCCCTAAGCTACTCAGCAAGACCTTGTCTCTAAATAAAATATTTAAAGGGCTGGGGATGCGGCTTAATGGTTGAGCGCCCCTGGGTTCGATGCCCAGTACCAAAAAAGCAGAAGGGGCCTGCTCTCGTCTGACCTGCAGGCACGGGGCGGCCCCTCCTGTAGCCGGGCTTCTTGTGTCAGCGCTCAGCGGGGCCCTGGGTGGGCTTCTGCAGTGGGCTGCTGGTAGTGCCTCCTGGTTTTCATTCCATGCTCCCGTCAGCGGGTGTCTGGATGTGTCCACCTGGTTGTGACCGGCAGTGCCTGTGAGTGGCCACACACGTGTCACTCTGCGCAGCTGGCAGGTCTCTTATCTGCCTTCAGGTCTTGGAATCACCGGGTGTGTCGGGGTGTGAGCCCCTAGTGCTCTGTTGATGCCTCCAGTTCCAGATGTGGCAAGACAGGGCCCTTGACTCAGGCTGGGGGATCCCGGTGTTCCTCGGGCCTCCACAGCCTGCTCAGAGCCGGTGCTGGGCCTCCCCGACAGCCCGCCCCAGCACCCGCAGTGGGCCCGCCCTTGGTGGCACCCATCGTGTGAGACCCCACGAGCTGGACACCTGGGGAACTGGAGGCCGTGCTCTCCCCGCGGTCAACCGGGCCCTGTGCCCGGGGAGCCGGGCAACACCACAGGCAGCCTCACCCTGAGCCTCCTCAGCACCCCGTGGCTGTCGGGTGGGCTGGGCCTCCCACCTACCTTTTTTCTTCTCCCCAGAGACACCTGCGTGTTTGTTTTGGACAGCAGATGCGCATCAAGGGGGGATGGGAGTTCTGTCGGGGAAAGATCTTTTGGGGCAAAGTAAGAAATACACATTCAGGGGAGAGCGTGGGTCATGGGGGGAGGGGAGACAGCGCGTGTCCAGAGGCCCCGCGAGCTTCCTGTGCTCCTGGGAGACTCGGAGCCCTTGCAGGCCCTGTGTCCCTGCTACAGGTGCCTCCAGTGGCTGGACAGGCAGACCCAGGGACCGAGGAGTGTGGGTGACAGGACTGAGGGTTTGGAGGCGACAAGGTCACTGAGGCTAGAGTTAGCTGGCCGAGGAAAGGCAGGAGTGGTGCGTGCGGGGCTCTGGGCAGGCGCTGGGGGTGCTGCAGAACAGCTCCCCGCGGGGGAGTGGCAAGGCTGCGGTGGCAGAGCAGGCTGGCCCCGACCTCTGCAGCCATCTCTGCAGCCGAGCTGGGGAGCAGGACCTCCTCGTGGTTCCTGTGAGGCGCTGAGCAGGAAGCTGCTGTGGTCTGCTGTCTGGAGGTGTGGGGAGGCCGCCACCTGGTGCATCTGTCAGCAGGCGGGGCAGGAAAGGGGAGGAGCTCATCTGATAGGAGAAGCCCCGGGCCTATGCCCTGGGGCAGCGGTCTGGGTGTGTCCTGCTGAGGGGGGCTGTCCACTGCTGGGCCCTCAGGGCTGACAGTGAGGGTTGAGGCCTCACTTTGCTCCCACACCCTCAGTTTGCTCCTCTGAAAAACTGGCATCACCGAGAGCTGTCCCCACCCACCCCGTGCTCTCTTCACCAACTGCACAGGGTCACTGTGGCACTGTCCCTTATCTCTGTGCCCAGCTCAGACCCTGTCATAAGATCAGTCTTGGGCCGGGCGCGGTGGCGCACGCCTGTAATCCCAGCACTTTGGGAGGCTGAGGCAGGAGGATCGCGAGTTCAAAGCCAGCCTCAGCAATGGCGAGGCACTTAGCAACTCAGTGAGACCCTGTCTCTAAATAAAATACAAAAAAGGGCTGGGGATGTGACCCAGTGGTCGAGTGCCCCTGAGTTCAATCCCCGGTACCACAAAAAAAAAAAAAAAAAAAAAAAAAGATCAGTCTTGGATGAATGAACAAGTGGGGGCCCATAGAGAGGGTTCCACATGTAGGGTGGGGCTGGAGCAGCACCTGGTGTGGGGACCTCTCACCTGTCTGTGGGCTTTGGACTGCGGATAAAAAGTTTCAGCTCAGGGCTGGGATTGTGGCCTCAGTCTAGCACGTGCGCGGCCCGGGTCGATCCTCAGGTACAAATAAACCCATTTAAACCCATTGTGTAGAACTAAAGCAAATAAATAAATATTTAAAAAAAAAAAAAAAAAAAAAAAAAAAAAAAAAAGTTTCAGCTCAGGCCGGGCGCGGTGGCGCACGCCTGTCATCCCAGCACGCGGGAGGCTGAGGCAGGAGGATCGTGAGTTCAAACCCAGGCTCAGCAATGGCGAGGCACTTGGCAACTCAGTGAGACCCTGTCTCTAATAAAATACAAAAAAGGGCTGGGGGTGTGGCCCAGTGGCCGAGTGCCCCTGAGCTCAATCCCCGGTACCAAAAAAAAAAAAAAAGAGCTTCAGCTTCAGCTCAGGTTGGCAGAGCCTCAGCTCAGACTGGGGAGGGTCCCATCCCAGCCTGGAGGAGCCCCAGTCACCTCCCACCAGCCAGACCCAGGCCCTGGGGGAGCCCTCTTCCTGCAGCCTCTGGGGTCCCTCAGCATGGAGCTGAGAGTGGGGAGAGCGCCCTCCCGCAGCCTCTGTAGAGGACCAGAGCTCCCTGAGGGGGGACAGACAGATGATGTCCCGGCCATCTGACCCCGTCTCTGCTGGGGCCCCCACCATAGGTCTGAGACCCCTTCCAGGACTGGGCCTGCGGGGGTGAGTGACCCCGACCTCTTCCTCACACAGGACGGGGACAAGTTCTGGCGGATGCCCGAGTGCTACATTCGAGGCAGCACCATCAAGTACCTGCGCATCCCCGACGAGATCATCGACATGGTCAAGGAGGAGGTGGTGGCCAAGGGCCGGGGCCGGGGCGGCCTGCAGCAGCAGAAGCAGCAGAAGGGCCGCGGCATGGGGGGCGCTGGGCGAGGTAGGCCTCCTTGCTCCCCTCTCTGTGCTGGGCCCTGGGGCTGCTGGGGCCTCCCCACTGTGTGGGGCAGAGCATGTGGTGTCTGTCCGTGCTCGGTGTTGACATTCTTGACTGGTGTCATCACGGGCCTCCTGCCCCCACAGGGAGCTGGGTCAGGACAGGGCGTGACCGCCAAGGCTCTTCTGCAGCAGCTGATGGGGCTCAGTGTCACCCCTGGCACCACCACCTTCCTGGGCCTTCTCCTGGCAGTGGTCCTTGGCACCGCCTGTCAGGGCACAGCTGGGGCCTCAGGATTCCAGCCCTGTCCCTGCCTGGCAGATGCATGGGGTGCGACAGGTCGCCTCCTGAACTCCAGCCTCCCTCTGTGTGGAGTCGGTGGTGCCCCCTCTGGCTGCTGGCAGGACCCTGGCTCAGGCCTGGCATGGAACCCTTGGCGCTCTGACCACTCTGTAGAAAGCGAGTCGTGCCCTTTTGGGTAGACTCTGCCTCTCCCCCTTATAAATTGGGCATAAAGTTCAGTTTGTCCCACAGTCATTCAGGCCCCTGCAGACCCCGCCCCCCTACCCCCCAGGCCTGTGCTCCGAGGGACCTGGTGTGTCCTCCGCCGCACACACCTCTGTGCCTGGCGGGCTCCAGGCAAAGCTGGGCTCACTGGGAGCGTGAATGGTTCCCAGGGGGACCGCGGCTGGGAAGGACACTGCAGCCAGCCCTGACCAAGGCTCATGAGATGGTCAAGAGCAGCTGGAGAAGGGGCAGGGGGGCGAGGGGACCACGGCCTCCGGGGTCCCAGGCCCAGTCCTGCAGAGGACCTGGAGCACAGGCGCGGCCCTGCGGGGGGTGGGGAGGGGCTTTCTGGGGCCACTCGGAAGAGCAGCCGGGCCTGTGCCAGCAGGCAGCCACCCAGCAGCCCCCGCCGTGCCTGGCCCGGCAGAGCTGGTCCTGCCTGGTGAGACGTGAGGTCGAGCAGCTTGTGCTGGCATTGCCCTCTGTCCCCACAGCACCCGTGGCCCATCACTGGCGAGACCTGGACTCCCGGGTCTCAGGAAAGCCAGGTGGACCCCATCTTCACAGGTGCAGGGGACCTGCCCTGTGCCGCGGTCCTGGGCTGCCGTCAGCCCCCGTTAGCATCGACCTGGGGCCTCCAGCGGCCCTGAGGGGGAGGTGGCGGGAGGTCCAGGCCCGAGCCCAGGACCTGCATCCTGCCAGGACCTCCCTGGAGAGGAGGTGACACCGCCCTGTCTACCTGCACACGCCCTGTCTACCTGCACACATCCCTCCCCTGCCTCAGGGCTTCTGTGTAAGATGTCATTTGAAAACTCAGTCCCCTTTCTGCTGCAGCCTCTGCCTCCTGGGGGAGACTGGCTCCCTGAGCCATCGTCCCTTCAGCTCCTCTCCCAGGCGGGCAGGGGCAGAGCAGTGGTGGTCCTGGACCAAGAGAGGCCCCAGCCTCACCCTGCTGCCCTCATCTCTGCCGCTACCTGTCCCAGCCTGTCTCGGCTCCCTCTTCCTCCTGGGAACCCTCTGGTTTTGTCCCTTTCAGTAACCCCCCAGCCCTGGGACCTCTCTTTTGGGAACCTGCCCCAATCCCCCATATGGCCTGGGGACATCTTGTGTCCTCCCTGGCACCCCAGGGACAGCACAGCCCTGCCCCAGGAGAACATTCCCAGGCACCCACCTGGCTGGCCTGGTCAGCTGCCCTGCCCGAGCAGAGGACCTGGGCACAGGGTTGCCGTCCCACTTCATGGCTGCGGCTGTGGCTCGGGGGTCCCCAGGACCTGACCAGAGGCCAAAGGCGCCGGGCCCAACTGCAGCCCCCTCTTTCTGTCCCACAGGTGTGTTTGGCGGCCGGGGCCGCGGCGGGGTCCCTGGCACGGGCAGAGGCCAGCCTGAGAAGAAGCCAGGCAGGCAGGCGGGCAAGCAGTGAGCGCCCTCCTGAAACGACTGTGGGCAGCGGTGCCACCTCAGCTCCCAGAGCTGTGGAGAGAAGGGAAGAGACAGGCGCGGGGACAATGCCACTGCATTTTGGGATCCTTTTTAGGTGAAGTCCCCCCACGGACAGGTGTTTTGTTTGTTTTTTAAACCATCGTCGTTGTTGCACAGTTGGGCGTGTCGCCGGATGGCCCTGTCTCGGGAGGAGCCCCCTCGGTGGGGACGGCGCCGCGCCCGGGCTCTGGAGGCCAGTGTTTCCTAGCAGGTGCGCGGCCTCTCCCCTCGAGCCCCTGGTGGCAGTGGTGGCAAGACAGGCGAGGTTTTGTTTGCAGCCCCGAGAGTCTTCTTGAACACAGCCCCCAAGTCACCTTCAAACAAACAGGGACAGACCGACGGACGCCACAGAGCCTGTTCCCCTTCGCTTCCTTTCTCTTTGTGTTACAAAAATAAAAAACAAGTAAAGTGACCAGTGCAGTCCATCCTGCCCTCAAGCCACCAGCGACCTAGTGGGTTGTGTCCGCTGTCCCTGGACTCAGGAAATCGGCTCCCACAAGGGCACTTCCTTCCAGGGCCATGACCCATGTCACCAGGGGGAGCCTCTCCACAGGACAGGGCTCCTGGCTCTCCCATGCGAGGAGTGGCGGCTGGTGTCCGCGCAGTGAGGCCTGCCGTGGGGAGCCGGGGCAGGGTGGACCTGGGCAGTAGCAGGCGTGGCACCCTCCGTGGCCTGGACTCTGGAGTTCACCAGGAGACGCCGCAGCCGCCTGCAGGAGCTCCAGGACGGCTCCCGGCCTCGCCTCCTCGGGCACGCTGCGTCCACCCGAGACGTGGAGTCAGCGCTTTTGAAAAACTGCTTCCAGTAGCGTCGTCTGCGGCCAGTTTTCCTTTTGTAAGCAAAGGGAAGGAACCGTGGGAGGCCCGGACACGGTCGGCGCGTCCCTGTGGACACTCTGCCAGCTCTGTGTTGAAACCCGCTGCGGGGGCTGCAAGCTGGGGGGCTGCTGCCCCGTGCCCAGCTCCTCTGGGACCCTCTGGGCCCTGCTTGTATCCCACACGTCTCTGCCTTTCGGGTTCTCCCAGCCTGGGCCCTCTTGGGACCTGGCACTATGGGAGTCCTTTTGTAGTTTCAAAGCTGCACTTTGGCTGGGCGCGGTGGCGTGCGCCTGTAATCCCAGCACTTTGGGAGGCTGAGGCAGGGAGGATTGCGAGTTCAAAGCCAGCCTCAGCACTGGCGAGGCACTTAGCAACTCAGTGAGACCCTGTCTCTAATCAAATACAAAAAAGGGCTGGGGATGTGGCCCAGTGGTTGAGTGTCCCTGAGTTCAATCCCCGGTACAAAAAAAAAAAATGCACTTTGGTGAGGGCTGGAGCTAGAGTCATGGGGCCAGCAGGCCTCATAAAGCCACACCTCCCTCCAGAGCGACGTGGAGAGTGATCGTGCCCCCTACTCCCAGGACAGGCAGCCCTTGGCATCGGCCCAGCCCCACTGCCCAGTGTGCTGAGGGTGGGGCAGAGGCCCCCCACGCAGCCCACCATCACCCGATCCCTGGCCGTGGCGGCCCCGGGGACTGGGTCCCTCCCTGCCAGAGTCAGCTCTTCACATGAGGCCTTGATGGAGTCCAGGAGTCCCGGGTCAAGTTCACAGGAACCCCTGGAGGCCCTTCCCCTCCCCACTTG
This sequence comes from Tamias sibiricus, assembly GCA_025594165.1. Lineage (NCBI taxonomy): Eukaryota > Metazoa > Chordata > Mammalia > Rodentia > Sciuridae > Tamias > Tamias sibiricus. The sequence goes on along the minus strand of CM046673.1, from coordinate 16,965,973 downwards.
CCTCAGTTTGTTCCCCCTCACCCAGTGCTGAACCCCGAGTGCTCAGATGCCCCTGGCCTCCAGGGGTCAGTCAGCGGGCCTTCCAGCGCCAGGGCTGATCCCTGGGCACCGGCCTGCGTAATCGCGGCTTCTCGCCCGCGTAGCCAGACGCAGAGCCGCTCTGACCTTTCCAGCCAGGCAGCTTCAGGCTCCCAGCCAGTCCCTCCTCGCCTGTGACGTGAGCACAGTCCCCTTGCTGCCCAGCTGCCTTGGCCGCCCCTCCTGACGCAGCACAGTGGGCTTCCAGGACTGCACCCCCTGGGCCCGTGTCCGGACAGCCCCGGGTTTCAGCCTCGTCCTGGTTGGTTTTCAGAGGCCGCAGCCTCGGCCCCTCCACGAGAAGAGGAACCAAAAGCACCAGCCTAGTTCCCCACCGAGGCCTTCCGGGCTCCTGCTGGGCTCCTGCTGGTCCTTGGGGCCTGGGTCTGCGCCCTGTCACCCGGCCAGCGAGGGGCCCCTCCTGTGCGGTTCTCACCCGCCCCCAGGACCTTCTCCCTGGCGCTGGCTTTCTGGCAGAGGCCCACGCACTCCTGCTGCAGTGCAGCGGTGACTCAGCCGGGGGCTGAGCTGGGCAGGGCCACCCCCACCCCTGCAGAGGAGGAGGCACAGCCTGTTCCAGGGACACTAGCAAAGGCAGTGGCCCCTAGGGCAGCAGGAGGAACCATCCCCTGCCACTCCCTACCTGGCCACCTCGGACCTGGGCGCTCTGCTGGGCTCGGGGCCACCCAGAGCAACTAGGGCAGCCCCGGGGCCCACGTCCTCATCACCGCCCCTCACCTGCCCCGGTGCCTGGACCTGAGCCCCACACATCCTGGCATCAGCAGTGAACGTGCCGTCCCTCCCTGAGGACAAAAGGCTGGTGGGAGGTAGACCCACAGCAACTCAGCCTGATGACCACAGCAGGAGCCAAGGGGACCTGGGCCATTCACCCCTCCCCAGGAACTGGCAGCATGGCCAGAGACAAGGCAGAACCCCCGCCCTGCAGCCCCTTCTGCGGGTGATCCCGCCATGGGCATGCAACTGCTGGGGAAGAGGAAGCTGAGGACCGGGAGGTGGCGAGGGGCACAGGTGGCAGGGACAGCAAGGGTGGCATCTGAGGCTGGGGAAGGGCCAGGGAGGCCAGGGAGCTGCCATCTGGGGAAGGACGTCCCAGACAAGGAACGTCTGTGCAAAGGCCCTGTTCCCCAGAGATGGAGCAAAGCAAGAGGACCAGGAAATGGGGAGGAGGCACAGGTGACACAGGAACCTGAGTGACACAGGAACCTTCTGGAACAGTTGGAGGCTAGAGATCAGGATTCCAGAGTAGGCAAGGCCAGGATCCAACCCAGGGTGGAGGACACTGAGGTCCCTGAGGTCCAGCACGCTGGGGAGGGACCTCCTTCCCCAGACTGGAGGGGAGGTCTCTGAGGGGACCGTCACAGTCACAGCAAGCCCAAAGGATGAGAAGCCCTGCTGGGGCCCTGCAGTGGGCGTGGAGCAGCACTGGCCTGAAGCCTCCCGGAGCGCGGCCAGCGTCTGTCTGGCTTTTCTGGCACCTGGGGCCAGGCCTGCCACTCAGCACCGCGGCCACTTCTCCTCTGGAGACTGAGGGTGAGCAGCCAGCCGGGGCCACTCAGCCCGCCCCTCCCCCGCCAGTCCCAAAGCCACTGCAACTGGCACCTCCTAGGGCACTCACAGAGAAGCAAAGGCTCCAGGGACAGGAGCGGGACGCCAGCAGCAGCCGGTGTTTCTCTCACCCAGTGTGGGCTGAGCAGCTCCGAAACCCACCCGGGGAGGCAGCCCCACTCAGCCAGGGCACAGAGGGGGTGAGCAACTGCCCTGCGTCACACAGCCCACCCCGCTCCGCTCCAGAGCTCCTCCCTCCATGGCCTCTTGAATTCAGGGACCCAGTGACCTCCTCCTGACTTAGGTGTTTCAGGCACAAAATGGGGAGTCCAGGAGTGGGGGGATGGGGCAGGGGAGATGAGCCATCTGCTCCTGCCTAAAAATTCATTCCCGGGGCTGGGGCGGAGCTCAGGGGTGGAGGCTGGCCGAGCATGGAGGAGGCCCTGGGCTCCATCCCCAGTGCCATGAAAATTAAAGAAAGAAAGAAAGAAATCACCCTCCTGGTCCTAGCACCAGTGAGGCCCAGGGTTCAAGGCACGTGAGTAGGTGCCGCCAGGTGTAACCCACGTGCCTCGGTTCCCTCCCTAGTCAGCGGGGACACAGCTTCCCTCACAGGGCGGACGCTGGTAACACCAAAGGACCAGCCTGGTATACAGCAAGTGTTCAATAAATGCATGAAACACTCTGGCAACTTGAGAACACCTGCAGTGTGTCCGCACATTCTTCCTTCTAATGCTGTGGGGTCGATGACAGTCGCTTCTTGTCCACGGGGAACTCAGGTGGTTTCCCTGCTGGTCCAGCCCTTGCTGGAAGCCACAGCCAGGTCACTGTCCTTTGTGGCCGGAAGCCTGACCCTGAACCAGTGAGCAAGCCCAGGATTCTGCCTTGAGAACACCCTCTGGGCCTGGCCCAGCCTCTGGCCACACAGCAGTGACTCACTCCTGCCCCGCCCCCACTGGAACCAGGCACCGAAATAGTCACCCCAGCTTGCTCTCGGGAGTGGCCGTGGAAATACTTCAGGGCTGCGTTCAATGCCTAAAAATAATGCCCGCGCCCTCAGTGCCTTCCCCTCCCTCACTCCCTCTCCTGAACCACACGGGACAGGACCTTTCACGCCACGCCCCTCTGCACATTGGATGTCCCCAGCAAACAGAATCAGCCCTGGCCTCGCTGTCTCCGTGTTGCTGAGGAGCTACTCAGACACTTCACGGGGCCCGCTGTAAACGGAGCCTTTTCTGAAACCCCAGACGTCTTTTCTTTTGGGGGGGAGGCCTGGCCTCAGTGACCTAGACCAGGGAGAACTGTGTTGCTCAAGAGTTTTTCCTTAAGGATTGAAAAATGGCACCAGGTGCGGTGGCACACACCTGTCATCCCAGTGGCTCAGGAGGCTGGGGCAGGAGGATCGAGGGTTCAAAACCAGCCTCAGCAACTTATTAAAGCCCTAAGCAACTCAGTGAGACCCTGTCTCCAAATAAAAAGGCTGGGGATGTGGCTCAGTGGGTAAGACCCTGGATTTGATCCCCAGTACCAAAAAAAAAAAAAGAAAAAAAAATTGAAAAATGGTCCTGTTTGTGTTCACAGGTGACCTGAAGCAGGTCCCCAGCTGGACTGATCTCCACCCCCTGCCCACCCACTTACCATGAGATTGAAAGTGCTGTTCCTTCCCCAGGGTGTGTGGACTGTCCCCTCCATGACACCCCAATGTCCTCACCATCATCAACCTCCTGGTCACACTCAACAGCCCCTGTGGCCTCAAAGAGTGGCCAACCACAAGCACTTCAGCTTCCTGGAGACCAGAAGAAGGCGGGGCAGGGGCCAGTGCAGAGACTCCTCCGCCTTTCAGCCCACCAGGGGGGACCCAGGGTCTCAGTCCTCTGGGGCCACCAGCTAGAGAACAGCAGGTGCAGACCCAGGAGCAGGTGTCAGCTGGCTGTGACAGGGGAAGCCTGGCAGGTGCCCCAAGACAGCCTCCTTCTCACTCCTCCCTAGGCAGGTGACAGAGCCAGGTCCCTGAACCCCACGCTTCACGCTTTGTTTTTTCTTTTTTTGGTACCAGGAACCCAGGAGCACTCAACCACTGAGCCCCATCCTCGGCCCTTTTTTATATTTTATTTAGAGACAGGGTCTCACTGAGTTGCTCAGCACCTCGTATTTTGCTGAGGCTGGCTTTGAACTCGCAATCCTCCTGCCTCAGCCTCTTCAGCCGCTGGACCCCAGGTGTGCTTCACCACACCCCACCTTCTTTTTTTCCCAGTACTGTGGATTGAACCCATGGGTGCTCTTCCTCTGAGCTACATCCCCAGCCCTTTTTTTTTTTTTTTTTTTTTTTTTCTTTTAACATTTATTTGTTTTAGTTGTACACAATGCCTTTATTTTTACTTGGAGCTGAGGGCTGAACCCCGGGCCGCGCACGTGCTAGGCGAGCGCTCTACCGCTGAGCCACAACCCCAGCCCATCTCCAGCCCTTTTTATTTTTTACCTGAGGACAGGGTCTGACTAAGTTGCTGAGGCTGGCCTTGAACTTGTGACCCTCTTGACATAGCCTCTGCAGTTGCTGGGTTTACAGGTGTGTGCCACTGTGCCTGGCAAGATTTCCTTATAATCTCAAATGTAATGTTCCTATTTGTAAAAACTGAGGTTAAGAGTCTCAATATGATTTGTGTGTGTGTGTGTGTGTGTGTGTGTGTGTGTGTGTGTGCTGGGGAAGGAACTAAGCAGGCCTCTACCACTGAGCCACACCCCAAGCCTCCAACACAGCATTTTTGGGTTCCATCCACACCATAGCATGTGCCATTCCTCCTCCTCCTCCTCCTTCTTCTTCTCCTTCTTCTTTTAATTTTTTAAATTTTTTGGTACCAGGGATTGAACCCAGGGGCGCTTCACCATTGAGCCACATCCCCAGCCCTTTCTTATTTTCTTATTTTCAGACAGACATGCACCACGTGCCCAGTTCCATCCCTTCTCATGGCTGAATTACATTCCATTATAAGAAAAGACCACAGGTTTCACTTTTATTGTTGCGGTGCTGGGGAGGAACCCAGGGCCCCGTACACGCAAGACAAGCGCTGTGCCACTGTGCTGTCCCCGGCCCCAGGTCACAGTGTGTTTTACCCTTCATCAGCTGATGGACACGCAGGCCGTCTCCATGGAAGTGTTGGTTGAATGCTAGGTGCAGTTCTGCGTGCTGAATCCCCACCCCCAGCTATAAAGTCACACTACTATCAAATGCTTGTTTGCACATTCTTTCATCAGGGAAATAAAGGCACAAGCCAAAAAGGAAGCACAGGCCATCTTCTAGGCTTTTATACTCTAAAGATGGGAGTAGAGACAGGAAACAGGGAAAGCTAGAATGAAATACCATAAATGCCAGGTGAAGGATCTTCCAGGCAGTGGGACGTGCAAAGGCCCTGAGGTGGGCAGAGGCTGATGTGGCTGGAAGTAGGACAAGCTGGGAGGAGAGCGGAGGAGAGGGACAGGTGGGGCCTGCAGGTTGTGGGCAAGAGCCTAAGATGTGCTCTGAGGTGGGAAACAGAGAGACTAAGACTCAGGAGGAGAGAGGGAAAGAGACGGGGAGCACAAGGAAGAGATGGGGACCCAGCATCTCGAGACCTGCACCCCAATGGCCACAAAGGCTTCAACCTCATCTTGCAACCCACCCCCAGACCCCGCTCCAGTACTCTGACTTCACTAGCAAAGGGCAACCACCCTGTGCCCAGAACAGTGTGGGCATACAGTAGGCACTCTATAGATGTTGGACCAATGGGTGAACAGACGGATGGACAGATGAGTGGGTGTAGATGGACAAATGGATGGATGGGTGGGCGGATGGATTTAGATGGGCATTGGATGGCCAGATGGGGAGATGGGGGTGGTTGTAGAACAGAGGGAAGGCCCCGCCGCGGCTGGGCGGGCGGATGAGCAGGTGGAGGAAGCCGGCGCCAAGGTCACTGCCCTGAGAAGCGGCAGTTCCCACCTTCTGGCAGAGCCAGGACAGTGGCCTGTGCCGTGGTAGGTGGAGGGACCAGCAAAGCCAGCCTCGGGCACCCCCACCCCCACTCCCCTAGAGCCTCACAAGGTCTGGGTGGAGGCTGTGGGCGGGCAGAGCAGGGGGCTGCGCCAGGCCAGGCAGGGGCGGCCTGGCGGGTACCAGATGCTGTTACTGCCTCTGCCTCTGAGTCAGTGTCGCCATGGCAACTGGGCCCGCAGGATGCTCCTGGCACAGCCCCCGCACGCAGCCACCACCACAGCCGCCTCCTCGCGGGGCAGGGGCAGGGGCAGCGGAGCTCCCCACCCGGGTTCCGGCAGGGCAGCACCTGGGACCAGGAGCCCCCCCCCCCCCCCCCCCCCCACCCGCGTCCTGGGAGTGGCAGGGTGACCTCTCATGGGCTGAGTGCTCCAGATGAAGACAAGGTCTGCGTCCTAGACGGGAAGAAGCAGGTCTAGTTGGGGGGTGATGGGGAGAGGGGCCCCAGTAAAGAGCCACAGAAGCTGTGGAGAGGCCGGGTGGTACTCAGCCGTCCCCAAACCTGAGCCGCCCCTTCTCCTCTGGGGCATGGATGCTCGTGGGAAAAACTGAGGCAGGGAAAGCAGTCCTGGGCTCCACCTGGGATGGCAAGGACTTGAACTACCCTCTACCCAGCTGTAGAGGATTGGGGTACCCCTGTGATCTCACCTCCTCTCATCTCTCCTCACCCCACTCCAGGATCCCTCCTTGGTAATCCTCCAACACGCCTCCAATCCCTACCCCAGGGCCTTTGCACATGCTCTTCCAGCTCCACAACACCCCCCCCCCCCCCGTGTCTTCCAGGTACCCTCTCTGCTGATGTCCAGGACTCCCTGAATCCCCTCCCCAAGCTCTTCCCTGCCTGCTGTGATTTCCTCATACCTTTGTCACCACCTGACTTTATCTTATTGCCCGTTATTCCATTGTTCCCACCCTAAGAACATAAGCTTGCTGGGCCAGACTTGCAGAGCCCGCCTGCACCCTGCCCACTCCCCAGGCCCCTCAGCAGCAGCCACGTATGCAGAGGGATTGGGCAACCAGGCTGTGAAATGTCCTGAAATGTCCGTGTCTGGCTCCTCCATTGTGACCCAGAGCTGCAGAGACCCATAGCTCCCTGGGCAGGGTTGACCCTCCATCAGAGGTCAGCAATCAGGGGTTAAATCAGGCCAGGTGGCCAAGCCCAGGGCTGGAGTCACCTCCATGGCCTCCTCCTCCAGGCCACACCGAGGCCTCCAGCTCCTGCTGATCATCTGGGGTCACGGAGTCCCCACCAGCCCTGATGGGCTGCCCTGGTTAAGTCCCTGTATCTTGGCTGTGGAGAAGTATTTATTTATATGGTCACCTCTTTTTGCTAAGGGGTGGTGTCACGTCCTCAGCCAAGGGCCGTGGTCCCTGCGGAAAACATGGATCTGGTTAAAAAACAATCATGTGTCTCATTTTATTTGTTTTCTCGTGCTGGGGATTGAACTTGGGCCCTGGCACACGCTAAGTGGAGGCTCCATCACCAGCTGCGCCCCAGCCTTCCCAGACCTGCCTCCACCTTTCTGCGGCCCTGCCCCCCAGCCCTTCTCTCCCCTTACCTGCCTTTCCGGCACTCTGGGGCCCCCTCTTTCTCTGGCTCCTACATCTGCCCTCCCTCCTTCTCCCCCCTCAGCTCCCATCCCCTCCACTTCCTATCTCTTTATCTCCAGGTCACTATCTAGCTGTCTGTCCCCTCCCGCTATCTCTGAGCTCTGGGGCTCGGATCAGGAGGTCCAGCGAGTCCAGCCCAGCAGAGCCCGGCCAAGCCCAGGCCTCGACCTATCGGGCCGTTGGTCCCCTGGGCTTGGCCTAGGGCCCCAAGCGCGCCCTGGGGGGGAGGGAGAAATTCCAGCGGCCCAAACCCCGTCCCCTCCCAGGCTCAGGGTCCCCTCCAGGGCGCCAGCGGGGAAGGGGTTAACAGCACGCAGTCCCCTCCCCCAGCCCTGCATTTAATTAGCAGCCCTGGCGGGGCGGGCGCGAGGGGTGGGGGAGGGGGAGGGCTGGTGGGGAGGCGCCGGGAGGGACGAGGCGGGGAGGAGGCCGTTGGAGGGGATGGGGGGAGGCGAGGCCGGGAACCTGGAACCCACACTGGATTGCGTCGCCCTGACTGCGTCCCCCACTTAAGCCTCTGCCACTCGGTTCTCTGCTGTCCCCGCTCGGAGGCCGAGCCGAGCGCCCGCGGCAGGCGTCCCCCGCCTCCCCTGTTGTTCTGGGGAAACTGAGGCTCGCGCAGCCTGGCCACTGGCCAGGACGCAGCTGGGGGAAAACGTTTATTTGGGCGGTTTTGCAGGGATTTGTCTGCGCACAAAACAAGCCCCAAACCCCAAATACCCGCCCCAAGTTCCTCCCAGCCCCGGGAGCCGGGGGACTAGGAGGCGGCGGAGGGGACCAGGTGGCCTGCGGCCCGGGCTCGAATACCGATCAAGCAGTGCCCCTCCCGGTGCCTCGGCCTCCCCTCCGCGTGGCGCGCACGACAGCGCAGGAGGACACTGCCCCCGACGCTCGCGACCTCGCTCTCCGGCGCCGCGTGGGCTGCGGGCCCCGAGGCCGAAACGTCCGCGTCTTCGCGGCTCCGCCTGGCCCTGACGTCGCGCTGACGCCACAGCCCCCCCTCGCCGCGGGGTCCGGCCGCCCAGTGGGGTTAACTCTTCCGCTGCCACGCCGAGACCCCCGGGTCCTCTCTCCCTCCACCCCCGCCCCGGGACCCAGGAGAGGGTCCAGGCTGGGGCCCCGACGTCGGAAGTGTCCTGGGCCGACCTGGTCGGCAGGCCCTTTGCCGCGCCGTTCCCTTCGCCTGGAATGCGTCTCCTGTCCCTGTCCCAGCCCGTGTTTACTGTGACATCCCTCCCTTCGGCCGGCCCTGACCCCTCCGAGGCTGGGCGTGACCGCGTCTGGCTGGATCTCCGGCCGGGGTGGGTGCTCTCTCCCCAGCCACTGGCTGATTCAAGGTCAGTTTCGTCCCCCCATTTTTCAGATGAGAACCGACAAAGTCCTGAGAACTTAGGGACGTCACCCAGCGAGGGGCTGCAGGCCGGGGCCCCAGCTCTGGCGGCTCCCTGCCCCCACCCCGTGCGGTGGCGGGGACTGTCTCGCAGCGGGGGAGAGGACCCCGCAGGCCCCGCCCTGCCCCAGGGGAAGTGAGACTGGGGGCCCTCCCCCGCATTCTCGCCACTTCCTCCCGAGGAGAGGCGGCGGCGGGGAGAGAGGGGGAGGTGGGGACGGGCCTGGGAGTTCAGGGAACCTGCCTTGGGTCGGGGGTGGGGGTCTCTCGGCGCCTACGCGTGGGATTTGGTAGAAGACTGGCATTAAGTGCCCCTCTCTGCTCGTTCCCTGAGGCCCCTTCCTACACGACCTGTAGTCTGGATTCCCTCAGTGTCCTCCCCGCGGGGTCCCAGAGCCTCCCACCCTTTCTTCGCAGAGGTCCACCGCCTCCTGCTCTCCTGCACCCATGCGGACCGCTGAGCTGCGCCATGTGTCCCTGTCCTGCTGCGATGTGGTCCTCCACGGGCGGGGGTGGGGGACCTGGATTCAGTCTGCCCTCCAAAGACCGAAGGCATGCTTTGCTCAAAGCCTCAGTTTCTCTGCTGGGGACAAACATCCCTCCCGGGGAACAACGTCTGGAAAACGTCTCCCATTTTGGCAGCAGGGATACATCCGCGCATTCATTCATTCGCTCCTGCACGCGGCCTGCCGTCCTGTTACCTACTCATTCATTCTCTCAGGCGTTGATTCACAAACCACAGGCAGCCTGGGAGGGACGTCAGTGGCTCACAGATATGTGGGTGGGGACAGCCCCAGGGCCGGAGGTGGGATCTTCCATTTTACTAAACCAACCTGAACCCTCCCCAGAGAGGCCCCGCAGGGTCCTCAGAGGCCTCTGCCTGTCGCTCCAGTCTCTGCTCTGGAAATGGGCCTGGACCTCCCTGAGCCATCCATAGGAGCCTGCGCAGTAGATCACGGGAGTGCTCCCTCAAGTCTTGAGTTCCAATGTCAACTAGTCAGATGCTCATGAGGACCTACTGTGTGCTGGGGCCACTGAACAGGAATGCTGGCCCTTCTGGTTGGGCCTTCCCCACCCTTCCTGGATTGGGGCCTCCCTCCTGAATGCCACTCAGACATCCAGGCCTAGGCCAGTGTCCCAGGGGACTGAATGCCAAAGGGGGGGGGGGGTCATCGTCTTTTTCAGTTTCCTTCTATTTATGGCAAGAGAAACTGATTTTCCATTCCTGGTGGTGACACGAAGATCCCCTTTTGAAATATCTCTATTGAAATAGAAACAGAAAAGGGGCTATAGTGACATCGACCTGAAGGGTGCTTCTTTACTATGACTGACTTCCTGTAACTCCTCCCCCTCAGCTCTCCTAGGGCTGGGGGCTGAAGAGCAGGCCCAGCGTGCCCAGTGCCCAGTGCCCAGCACAGGTGCGCATCGTGGACTGCACCGTGGACCGTGGGCCAATGAACCTTCCACCATAATGCCCCAAGCCCAGATCGAGCCACCTTCTCAGGGTGATCTAGTAAAACTGAATTCCTTATCTTCTGACACCCACACACATACCTATGGAACCCAACATCTGGACCACCGGTGCATACAGCAAGTGCACATTCAGTGCACGCTGGGGTGAAGAAGCCCTAATTAGGAAGGGCTATTGCACTGGGGGAGTGCAGCACTGCTTCTCGGGGCTCTTTCCTCCCTGTGCTAGAGAGCTAAGGCTGGAGTCCATCAGTCCCTCCACAAACACTGATCTGAGCCACTCCTTGACGCCTTCGAGGAGGTTGGGGACACCACAATCTCAGGGACAACTGGACTCTGTTGTCATCAAGGCACCATGTGCCAGGTTCAGTCCGGTTTCATCAATGCCGAGGGGGGCTGCCCGGGGCACGGTTCCTTATTTGTGTAAAATGGCCTTCTGCGGCTGAAGGAGCCGGTGCTACCCAAAAGGCAGAACCTGGGTCCCCTCCGTGTGGCGAGGCAAACACCTGCACAGGGTCGGGGCAGGATGGCGGTGGCGCTCCAGGGGAGGGCGAAGCAGGGCAGTAGCGAGGGGGGAGCCGCAGCCCTCCGCGGTAACCTGATCCTCAGGAATGCACCGAGGCCAGACGCCCCTCCCCCAGCCACCAGGCAGGGTCCTGCCACCTGGGGTACTGTTCCCCCTGCCCCCAAGCCCTGCCCCCACTAGCCATCTTGTTCTCAGTGCCGAGTTAAGAGTCACCATAGGCCCTGTCCCAGCCCTGCAGGGTCCTGAGCTCTGGGGGACCATCCCCAGCAAGCCCCGCCCCCAGGAGGCCCCCAGGCCTTCTGCCCTTCTGCTCCTTAACTCCTGTTCTTTTCTCTCTCTGGGACTTTCCGTTTTATCAAGTTGATTGCAGGTTTCTGGGTGTTGGAATAAAGACTGAAAATTAAGCCAAGTCGCAGATCACTGTAAACCATAAAGTCAATGTCTTGGTACTGGGCGTCACGGAGGTTGGAACCCCGAGTGGGCAGACGGAAGGGGGAGCACACTTCCGTGTCTGGAAGGCCAGGTCCTCTCCAGCCCGGCTGGGGAGCCCAGGCAGGTCAGGTCACCGGTCCTCTGCAGACGCTGCTCTGGGAAGTACGATTAAAATCTCTCACAACTTGCTGGGAAGATAAAAGTGAAAACGTGGAGGCTGAGCCCCACTAGTGTCCCTTCCTCCAGCCTCATCTGGGACCCCACTGACTTTGGGACAAATACCACCTGAAGGCCTCACCACCTTTCTCTTTTCCCCCTTGGCTCTGTGGCTGCCAATTCAATCCACCAGTCCCTGTTGCCTCCCAGCTCTCCACCTCCGTGGGCAGCTGGTGCCTGCCCTGGGGCCTTTGCACATGCTGTACCTACGGCCTGGGCTGCTCCGATTTCCCGGGTACTTGGTTATTTGCTCCACCCTTCTCTTTCAGCTTCGCCTTCTAGGATGCCCCTCACACATCTACACACTCTAAGGACATCCTCTGCTTTACCAGGGAGGCCACCGTTTATTCTCCCAAAGGCTGCACTCATCAGGTTCCTGTTAGTCTGGGTGCTTGGAAGGTATGGGGGTTTGTCTCAATGTGTGTCCAAGCCAGTGCATGTGGATGGAGTAAGTGAGTTATCCCTAGGTCTCTGCATGGATTAAGCACCCTCCCACCTCATCTCAGGAAATCCCTGTCTCTGAGGGATCCCCATTCTGGGATGACTAACGCTGGACATAGCTGCTCCTTAACTTTAGGGGATCAGGTTTGGGACAAATGGAGGAATGCGAATGGAATATCTTGGAGGGCTTCCTAGCTGGGAGGAAGAAGAGGCAGGAAAGGGGATTGGGCAGAGGAACCCACAGAGAGTAGGGGTAGACAGGCTGCCAAGGGCAGTTCCCTATACTGAGGCCAGGACCTCCCCTCTCCCTGTGTGGGAGAGACAAGGCTTGATGCAGACAGGGGACAGGGTTTAGCCAACCTCAGGGAGTCTAGGGGAGTCCCAGGAGGCATGGTTAGGAAAGGCTTCTTGGGAGGAGGCAATGGAGGTGGGTTCTGAAGGATGAGTAGGAGTTTGCCAAGAAGCTAAGTAAGAGCACTCCAAGATGAGCGAACACAAAACCAAATAACTGCAGTTAAGTTTGGCCAACTAATAATGAAGTGAAATAGTCACTGAGTCTTTACTATTTCTTCCAATCCTCCCTATAAAACCCATAATACTGCATGTGGCAGGTAAGCTTATTCACTCTTTTTTCGAAGGGTGGAACCAAGGGTCACCAAGGCTACACTCTGGCCTGTGAAGGCCTACTTGCCTTGAGAAAGGTCATGTTGCTCAGGATGGCTTGGCCTACAGTTCACCAAGTCGTCCCCCCCCATCTCCAAAGTCAGGGCTGCACCTCCCTCAGCCTCCAACTTAACCTCCAGACTCCTGGAGAAACAAGACCCATCTCTTCCAATCTGGTCCTACTACAAGAGGCTCAGACTGAGGCCCCAGGACAAGGATGTGGCTGGGTCTCCTATCCCCAGGGATCCCAGCCTCTGGAGGAGGTTCTGGAAAGCACACAATCCTACCTGAGAGGTCCTTGGCAGGGGCGTATAGTCCATCCTATCATTCTGGATGATTCCATGGCTATAGTGGGAATAAAGCCTGGGGGTGGGGACGCCTGAGGACACACCTTTGCAGGAGGAGGGGTGGCAGGGGTGTAATCAGGGAGCCAGCACAGCAGTTTGCAAAGGTCCTGAGGTGGGAAGGAGCTGGGCCCTGCAATTGGGAGTCTAAGGCTTAGATTTAGAGAGGTCAGACAGGGGTGGAGGGGCTGAGGAGTGGCTTCCTCCCTAAGGTGGTGGGGAGCCTGAGGGGTTATGTGCAGGGCCTGTTTGTCAGATCCACATGTTTCCAGGATATTTGGAGCTTTGGTGGGGCCATCTTTCCCACCTCCCTTACAGCCCTTTCCCAGGGATCCTTAATGGTGGCCCATTAAGCCCTAACAGCCATGATGTACTAATAAGCAGGTAATAATTACTAGCTGGGATTCCTGCCTCATCAGCTCAGCCTCTGGAGCCGGGAACTCTGCCCAAGGACCCACATCAGGCCCTGGCAGACTCCAGGTTAAAAACGTAGGCGGCTGAGGGAAGCAGCAGCCCTGGGGCCTGGACTCCCAGGTTCTGGGACTCTGTTGGTGGAGGAACACTCAGGACTGGGTCACAGCATGGGCCCTGCCATGATTCCTAGCTACCTCTGGGGCTGGCAGGTCACTCCCACCTTGCTGAGCCTCAGTTTCCCATCTGTAAAGGCAAGAAGTGTGACTTCTGGTATCTAGACTCCACGCAGTGAAAAAAAAAAAAAAAAAAAAAATCAGGTTGGAAGCACTTCCAGAAACTTCTGGTGACCCTCCTCTTCCCTTTCTCATCTTTCGGGGTGGAGAAAAACAGCCGGGGATAGACGGGGATGGAGAAAACGACCTGCCCACAACCACAGTGAGCCCCCCAGCCCGCTCTAACCCTCGCCAGAAGGAAGGAAAGCACTGTGGGCACAGTGAGCTGGAGGCGCCAAGGACTTATTTATCCACCCGGGATCCCATCCCCCTCCTGTCCCAGGAGGCCGGTACCACTCCCGCCTCCGCCCGGCTGGGGCCCCACGCGCGGACGCGGGGCGGGGCCTCGGGAAGGGGGGGCCCCGGCGGGCTGGTGTCTGCTGGGCGGGCCCATCACGCCACCCGGGACGTGCCTTGGCGGGAGGCGGCGCTGGGGGCATCGGTCGTGCACAGTGCTCGCGGGGCGGGGTGACCGGGCCTGAGCGTGCGGCCCGCCCCCATGACGTCAACCCACAAGGCAGCGCGCTGTTGTGCCGTTTACCGCGCGTCGCCGGGGCAACGGCGGCCGGGCGGGTGCGGACACCTTGGCTCCGCCCCTTCATGCAAATGACCGACGTCACTCGTACCCAATGGCGAGCAGGGGCGGTGAGCTCATCGCGCTAGGCCGAGGCTATAAGGGGGCGCCCAAACGGCGCGGCGCAGGAGCCGCCGCCAGCGGAGGGCCGGGCGCAGCGGCCGCGGCCGGGGCGGGCGCAGGGCCGAGCGGACGGGGGGGGGCGCGGGCCCCCCGGGAGGCCGCGGCCACTCCCCCCCGGGCCGGCGCGGCGGGGGAGGCGGAGGATGGAAACACCCCTTCTACGGCGATGAGGCGCTGAGCGGCCTGGGCGGCGGCGCCAGTGGCAGCGGCGGCAACTTCGCGTCCCCGGGCCGCTTGTTTCCCCGGGGCGCCCCCGACGGCGGCGGCCGGCAGCATGATGAAGAAGGACGCGCTGACGCTAAGCCTGAGCGAGCAGGTGGCGGCGGCGCTCAAGCCGGCGGCGGCGCCACCTCCGGCCCCCCTGCGCGCAGACGGCGCCCCCAGCGCGGCGCCCCCCGACGGCCTACTCTCGTCGCCTGACTTAGGGCTGCTCAAGCTCGCCTCTCCTGAGCTCGAGCGCCTCATCATCCAGTCCAACGGGCTGGTCACCACCACGCCGACGAGCACGCAGTTCCTCTATCCCAAGGTGGCGGCCAGCGAGGAACAGGAGTTCGCCGAGGGCTTTGTCAAGGCCCTGGAGGATTTGCACAAGCAGAATCAGCTTGGCGCGGGTGCGGCCGCCGCAGCTGCGGCCGCCGCCGGGGGACCCTCTGGCACGGCATCGGGCGCCGCACCCCCCGGTGAGCTGGCCCCGGCCGCGGCCGCTCCGGAGGCACCCGTCTACGCGAACCTGAGCAGCTACGCGGGGGGCGCGGGGGGGTGCTGGGGGCGCTGCGACGGTCGCCTTCGCCGCCGAACCCGTTCCCTTCCCACCGCCGCCGCCCCCCGGCGCACTGGGGCCGCCGCGCCTGGCCGCGCTCAAGGACGAGCCACAGACAGTGCCCGACGTGCCAAGCTTCGGCGAGAGCCCGCCGCTGTCGCCTATCGACATGGACACGCAGGAGCGTATCAAGGCGGAGCGCAAGCGGCTGCGCAACCGCATCGCCGCCTCCAAGTGCCGCAAGCGCAAGCTGGAGCGCATCTCGCGCCTGGAGGAGAAAGTGAAGACGCTCAAGAGCCAGAACACGGAGCTGGCGTCCACCGCGAGCCTACTGCGCGAGCAGGTGGCACAGCTCAAGCAGAAAGTCCTCAGCCACGTCAACAGCGGCTGCCAGCTGCTGCCCCAGCACCAGGTGCCCGCGTACTGAGCCCGAGCACGGGGCGCATGCGCGGCCCCCCTCTTTGAGGGGCGGGCTCGCGGGGGGGGCGTGGGCGCCCCGGACTTGGAGAGGGTGCGGCCCGGGCGACCCCCTCCCCGAGGGTGCCCAGGACTTGGAGAGGGCGCGGTCCCCAGGGATATCCCCGGGGGTGCCCAGAACTCGGAGAGGGCGCCCTGGACTTCGACAAGCTGGACCCCCTGCTCCTTGGGGGGGCGAGCGCATGACCCCCCCCCCCTCGCGCTGCCTCTCTTCCCCGTGCGCGGCCGCCCTGTGTTGCACAAACCCGCGCGCCCCGGCCGCCCCTACGTACACATCGCTGCGGAAGGGGGCTCTGGGGCGCAGCCTCCAGCCTGCCTTTTCTTTTCTTTTTTTTTTTTTTTTTTTTTTTTTGCCTTTGGAAGAGAGAAGAACAGAGTGTCCGATTCTGCCCTATTTATGTTTCTACTCGGGAACAAATGGTTGTGTGTGCGTGTGTGTTTCCTTGTGTTGGTTTTTTAAAGAAATGGGAAGAAGAAAAAAAAATACTACTCCTTTTCCTCGCTCTCGCTAACCCCCTTCTGTCCTTCGACATCCCTCCCGCCCTTTTTGTTCTTTTGTTTTTGTTTTGCTACGAGTCCACATTCCTGTTTGTAATCCTTCGTTCGCCCGGTTTTCTGTTTTCAGTAAAGTCTCGTTACGCCAGCTCCGCTGTCCGCCTCCTTCTTCCCCCGCCGGGGCCTGAGGGGCTGGGCGGAGCCTGCCGGGCTCCCCTCGCCCTCCCTCCCGGCTCCTCCCCTTGTGGGGAGGGTGCGGGGAGTGGGCATCTGGGAGGGGCCTGCACATCTGGCGCGCAGCTAGCGCCACCTAGGCGCGTGGGGCAGGAGATGTATTGGGGAGGAACGTCCAGCTTTTCTGACCAGTGTTTGGTCAGATCCCTTGACCAATGGGGAGGAGAGCTTGGGTGGTGGTTGTTCCAGTCCAGGATGGGAAGGAGGAAACAGGGTTAGCCTTGTGGACCTCTTTGCCTGTCTGTGAAATGGGTAGAACAACTGAAGATCTTGCTCCCTAAAATTGTGAGGCTTCAGAGATAAAGTCCAGAGAAGTGCTGGGCCTGTGGTTGGTGCTCGGTGCAAACGTATATCATCCTTTGTTGGAAGGGAGTAAGGGCAGTGAAACAGGCTGTCTGATGGCTCCCTACCAGGAAGAAGGTGGTGGGAGTGGAACATGACCTGGAGGTGTGGTCACATGGACTTAAAAGTCAGGATTTTGCAAATATCTCCCCAAAACATGACCTCCTCCCAACATCCTATTCTCCCATTTTGAGGAAACTTAGGGTTCAGAGAAGTTGAACAAGTGACGAAGTCACAAGGTGTAGAGGACTGAGCAGGGACATTTGGACCTTGGGCTCCACACCTCCAGACACTGGACCCCAGGCTGCCCACGCCCTGCCAGTTTTGGCCTTTGCTCTTAAAACCCTGGGCCTCGGGCTTCTGAGCTTCTGACCTGCGGAGCCAGGTGGGGATGGTGGCAGGTGTACCCAGCCAGACCTGCTGGGGAAGGTCATTTTGCCCATTTTACAGATGAAATGAGTACAAGGAAGGACCATCGTGTTACCACAGTCCCTTGGCCATCAACAGTAGGGCCCTGGGGCTGGGGTTGTGGCTCAGCGGTAGAGCCTCACGTGGCCCGGGTTCGATCCACAGCACCATGTAAACATAAATACATTGCATTGTGTACAACTAAAGCAAATAAATAAATATTAAAAAAAAAAAAAAAAAAAGTAGGGCCCTTACAGACTGACTCCAGGTTCTTCCTTTGTCCCCCAGCCTGGCCGGCCATTTTGCAAGTCTTCAGGAACTGTGCAGGGGCTTTGTGTTTAACCGTGTGACCTTGCCTTGTGTCAAGGTCAGGCAGATGTTTCAAGATGGGGGTGTTCATTGATGCTGAGGTGGGGATGCCCTTGTCGACACAGGAGATTTGGGGGGACAGAGTGTCACTCTTTGAGAGACCAAGTCCTGACTTGGGTACACAGTTGTGTGACCTCAGCCCTGTCCTTGCCCTCATATCTCTGCAGTGAACTGGGTGTGTGGTGTGTTCCCATGGGCATCTCCCAGGTGGGCGAGTCAGGTGCTTGGGGAGCAGTTGACAATGGCAGTAAAGATGCCCAGTGCAGCCCCAACTTATAGGGAAGGGGAGGCCCAAGGAGGTTTGGGGACTTCTGGGACATTCCAAGCCAGGCCTTGGTGCGCATGCGGTGGTGGCCAGCCAGGGAGGCCCCGAGGCTGAAGAGGATGCAGGCAAGCTCACCTGACGGAGGGGCTTTTCCCTTGCTTGCAGTGGTGGGCTCAGGCCCAGGGCCTCCTGCCTGCCAAGTGGCCCTCCACCCCAGCCCCGCAGGTTTTGTTGTTTGTGGGGTGCTTATCAAAACCCCAGATCTGGGGGCTGGGGTTGTGGCTCAGTGGTAGAGTGCTTGCCTAGCACGTGCGCAGCCTGGGTTTGATCCTCAGCACCACATAAAAATAAAGGCATTGTGTACAACTAAAGCAAATAAATAAATATTTAAAAAACAAACAAACAAAAAAACAGGTCTGGCCCCAACTTGAAAACTTTCTGGGGGGAAAAATCCTCCACCACCCTTGGCCCTGCAGGGGTCAGTGTCCCCGCCCAGGGACCTTCCACCCAAACTCTGAGAGTCCTTTCCTCCTGTCCTCAGGGCCTCTGCTGGGCTGCCTGCCTGGGGGCCTCCCCAACCACTCTGCCTGCCAGCCTCCGGTCTGGGCCAGGCCTCACCAGCCCCTCAGGGGCCCCGTGTTCTGCTGTCATTGCCCCGGGTGCTCCTCGAGGGCACGTGTAGGGTCTCCTGGTCACTGCTGAAATGGATGAAGGATATTAAATCCTGTCCAACTGCCATGTCCCTTATTTTGCTCAAAGGTACAGCCACAGTGTGGAGAAGACTTGGGAGAGGGTCTGAGGGGGTGAGGCTGGGCACCCCCCTGGCCTTTTGCTTTGGTGTCCCCCAGTGGCTCCTAAGGGGGGCCAGGCTGTGTGGCTTTGGCTGTGGCCTGCTGTGCTGAGGCCAAGGTGTGTGTCAGCCTTGGCCGGGCCAGCTGTGACTCACCCTGGGCCTTGGCCCAGCCCCGGGAGGTGACCCAAGGCATTGGCCTCACTTCCCCCACCAGGGCTGCAGCTCAGGGTTGGCGCCCACTTTTGCTCTATGGGAATCCCAAGAGGTCTCAGGTTTGGCTGCACCCAAAGGAGCCCTCAGACTTGGAGCTAGGCCCAGATGCCAGCCAAGCATTCTAGGGTGTAGGTCAGAGCCCATTCTCCCTGGTGCCTTCTCAATAAAACTCAAACTCTTGTACTTCTTGAGACACTCTGACCCCAAATCTCCTGTGTCCTATCCTGCTCTGCTGACCTCTCTCCCTCTCCTCCTCCAGCCACACCAGCCTCCTACAGGGCCCCTAGTCATTGCCCAGCTCCTTCCAACCTCAGGGCCTTTGCTCATGCTGCACCCTCCACCTGGGACACCCTTCTCCCAACTCTCCCCAGGTTCTTCCCAAGTTCCTTCTCCTACTTTCCAGCTCAGCTCCCTGACTGGCCACCCCATCCTGTTTGATTTCTTTCTATGTAACAGTTTTCTTTTTTTTGTTTTGTTTTTTTGGTGAGCAAAAAGAATGAAATTTATTCAAGTGAGAAGAGAGAGAGTTCCTGTGGGGAAGGAGGGGTCCCAGTAGGGGTCGCCCTCTACCCAACAGTTTTGTTTTGGTACAGGGATTTAACCTAGGGGCATTTGACCACTTGGCCACATCCCCAGCCCCATTTTGTATTTTATTTAGAGACAGGGTCTCACTGAGTTGCTTAAGCCCTCACCATTGCTGAGGCTGGCTTTGAACTCGTGATCCTCCTGTCTCAGCCTCCCCAGTCACTGGGATTACAGGCGTGCGCCACCACGCCCAGTAATTTTAGGGTTTTAAACTCCAAATTATTTGAATTGTTTTTTTATGTCTCCAAAGCAAGGGGCTGTTTCCAGCATCCAGTAGGTGCTCAGCAAATGCCCAAGGGCCAAAAGACTGAATCTGCCTCTGGATACCTGGACGGGGAGATTCCTGGGGTGCCCTCTGTGCTCAGAGCCCTGACTTTCTCCCCAGGAGGAGCAGGCGATAGGTAGTGACCACCATGACCTTTAGCCCTGGCCCACATCCTGCCCCCCCACCCCCAGTTCTGCCTTCTAGAACCTTCTCACAGCAAGAGCTTGTGGGGATTGGCTGGGACTGGGCTGTGAGTCACAAAGCTGCCATGGCACCAGGGTCCCAAGGCTGGCCATCGGGCTGGCGGGTTCAGCTTCGGGGGCACGTGAGTGGGGCTGGAGAGAGGGGCTTGTGTGGGGGGACACAGGGGACCCTGTTGTCCTCTGCCAGCCTCAGCGCCTCTGAAGTCCTTCTGGTTCCTCTGGGCTTCTCTGAGTGGTAGGTCAGCCACGTGGCTCCCCCCAGCCTTGCCGGTGGCTTCATCTGCCTGGGGGGCCCGTCCCGAAGAGCTGTTGTGTCCCTGGGATCTGAGGGACGGGGGCCTCAGTTCATTCGCAGATGGGGAGACGGAGGCTCAGAGGGGTTCACTCCATATTGCTGAACCAGACTCAGCGTCTGTGTCCTGGGGGACCCCATTCCCCCCATCCCGTTCCTCTCACCCCTCATCTGCTCACTCACTGGCCGCACGTGGCTCAGGAAACCGCAGCCCCTGGGACGGACCCCGTGGGATTCTGGGACTGCTGTCTTCAAGTCCCACGGCTCGGGCTGCCCGCATTCCACCCAGTCGTGGAGTCATGCGTACAGCATCTCGTGAGCACCTGCTGTATGCACTCTTCTACGTGTTGCCGAGCAGCTCCTAGTCTAGTGGGGAAGCCAGTGAGACGCGACCTAAAGGAGACGCCACGTGTCCTGCTTTCTCGGGGTCTTCGGTTCCTCTCTGAAATGGGGCCATGGCTGGGCCAACTCCAGGGCAGCCGGGAGGGCCAAGGGCTGACAGTGCCCCAAACCTGGTCCTCACACCATTTCTCCCCCACCCCAGTTCCCAGCATCTGAGCCCTGCCTTCCCTTTGCAGTGGGGTCTTGAAAACCAGCAGCTGCAACAACAATAACTTCTTATGACTCCATTATCAGCCCCTCCCAACATGCCAGGGGAGTCTTATGATCACCCCTGCACGGGTAGGGCGAGGGAGACCTGGGGAGGGGCTGGTTTGGGTTCGAGAGCAGAGTCTGAGAGCCGCTTCCTCCCCCAGGCTGCTTTGGTGCTGAGGCCAGGCACCTTTGCAAGGGCCTCGGGGGTGGGCTTCGCCTTTCAAGGCCAAGAGCACTCCTCTACCTGGAGCTGGGACTGTGGTCTGTCTGACCAACCCTGCTGACCAACAGCCTGGAGTTAAAGACTCAGTGAGCCAGGTGTGGTTCTTCTGGGGAGCCCTGATGTGACCACAGGCAGGTGGTCTTGCCTCTCTGAGCCTCAGTTTCTCGGTATGGAATTATCAGCCAAGCCTGAGTGGGTGAGGGGGTCTCAGGTCATCCACGTCATTACTTTTTTTTTTTTTTTCCCTTTGGTACTGGGGATTGAACTCAGGAGCACTCGACCACTGAGCCACATCCCCAGCCCTATTTTATTTATTTATTTTTTTGGTACCAGGGATTGAACTCAGGTACACTCAACCACTGGGTCACATCCCCAGCCCTTTTCTGTATTTTATTTAGAGACAGGGTCTCATTGAGTTGCTAAGTGCCTCACCATTGCTGAGTCTGGCTTTGAACTCGCGATCCTCCTGCCTCAGCCTCCCAAGTGCTGGGATTACAGGTGTGCGCCACCGCGCCCGGCTTTATTTTATTTTATTTTATTATTTTTTTTTTTTTTTTTTGTGGTACTGGGGATTGAACTCAGGGATACTTGACCACTGGGCCACACCCCCAGCCCTATTTTGTATTTTATTAGAGACAGGGTCTCACTGAGTTGCTAAGTGCCTCACCATTGCTGAGGCTGGCTTTGAACTCGCGATCCTCCTGTCTCAGCCTCCCAAAGTGCTGGGATTACAGGTGTGCGCCACCGCGCCCGGCTTTATTTTATTTTTTAATATTTATTTATTTGTTTGTTTTAGTTGTACACAATGCCTTTATTCTTTATGTGGTGCTGATTTAAGTGGTGCTGAAGATCGAACCCGGGCCGTGCATGTGCTAGGCAAGCACTCTACCTCTGAGCCACAATCCCAGTCCCCCTATTTTATATTTTATTTAGAGAGACAGGGCCTCACTAAGTTGCTGATGCTGGCTTTGAACCCGAGATCCTCCTGCCTAAATCTCCTGAGCTTCTGGGATTATAGGCGTGTGCCACCACACCCAGACTGTTTTTGTTGTTGTTGTTATTGTTGTTGTTGCTTATTTGTTTTTTGTACTAGGGATTCAATCCAGTGCCTTATGCGTGATTGGCAGGTACTCTACCACTACCACTACACTTCAGCATCAGCCTATTCATTCAGATTTGTGTGTGTGTGTGTGTGTGTGTGTGGTGCTGGGGACTGAACCCAGGGCTTTGTGCATGAGAGGCAGGCACTCTACCAACTGAGCTCTATACACAGCCCTATTCAGATATATATATTTTTAAATGTTGTATAATATTTATTATTATGTATTTTATGTGGTGCTGAGGATCGAACCCAGTGCCTCACACTTGCGAGGCAAGCGCTCTGCCACTGAGCCACAGCCCTAGCCCCGTATTCAGATATTCTTTTTTTCAAATATTTATTTATTTGCTTTAGTTGTACACAATGCCTTTATTTGTACGTGGTGCTGAGGATCGAACCCGGGCCGCGCACGTGCTAGGCGAGCGCTCTACCGCTGAGCCACAACCCCAGCCCTCAGATATTCTTATGTCCTCCCCTTTTTTCTGGGACTCCAATTGCATGTATATTAGGCCTTTTGACATTGTCTCACAGGTCCCTAAGGCCTGGTTTATGGCCCATCTCCCCCTCACCCCCGTATTCTTCAGATTGGTTAATTTCTAGCTCTCTGTACCCAAGTTCACTGACTCATCTCTCATTTGTACTTGACCATGTTGTCTACAAGTGAATTTTTAAATTTTCAGATATTGTATTTTATTCAATGTCAGAATCTCCATCTCTTTACTCATCATGAGCCTTTTTTTTTTTTTTTTTGGTACTGGGGATTGAACTCAGGGGCACTCGACCACTGGGCCACATCCCCAGCCCTTTTTTGTGTTTTTTAATTAGAGACAGGGTCTCACTGAGTTGCTAAGTGCCTCGCCATTGCTGAGTCTGGCTTTAACTCGCGATCCTCCTGCCTCAGCCTCCCAAAGTGCTGGGATTACAGGCGTGCGCCACCGCGCCCGGCTCATCATGAGCCTTTTTTTTTTTTTTTTTTTTTTTTTTGTGGTACCAGGGATTGAACTCAGGGGCACTCAACCTCTGGGCCACATCCCCAGCCCTTTTTTTTTTTTTATTTTATTTAGAGACAGGGTCTCACTGAGTTGTTAAGTGCCTCACTATTGCTGAGGCTGGCTTTGAACTCGTGATCCTCCTGCCTCAGCCTCCCAAAGTGCTGGGATTACAGGCGTGCGCCACCGCGCCCGGGCTCATCATGAGCCTTTTTTAAAAAATATATATATTTATTTGTTTTAGTTTTACACAATGCCTTTATTCTTATATGGTGCTGAGGATCGAACCCAGGGCCTCAGCACAGTCTAGGCAAGTGCTCTACTGCTAATCTACACCTCCAACCCAGATTGAGGGCTTTTTTTTTTTTTTTTTTAAATATTTATTTATTTACTTTAGTTGTACACAATGCAATGCATTTATGTTTGTGTGGTGCTGAGGATCGAACCCAGGCTGCGCACGTGCGAGGTGAGCGCTCTGCCGCTGAGCCACAACCCCAGCCCCAGATTGAGGGCTTTTCATCAGACCTTTTAACCTTTCTGTGAAGAACCAATGGTGTACCTGTAGGCTAAGCTCATAAAAACATGAGAAACGCCCTATCAAAAATCTGCCTATGGCCGTGCGCTGTGGCACATGCCTGTAATCCCAGCACTTTGGGAGGCTGTTGCAGGAGGATCACCAGTTCAAAGCCAGCCTCAGCAATGGGGAGGCACTTAGCAACTCAGTGAGACCCTGTCTCTAATTAAAAAACACAAAAAAGGGGATGTGGCCCAGTGGTTGAGTGCCCCTGAGTTCAATCACCGGAACCACACACACACACACACACACACACACACACACACACACACAAAATCTGCCTGGGGGCGCATGTGTGACCCAGTTGGTCTCCCAAGGAGAGTGCCCCCTGAGTTTAGCAATCCCCTGTACAAAAAAAGGGCTAATAAGTGCCCCTGAGTAATAAGTACAAATAATAATAATAATAATAATAATAATAATAATAAATAATCTGCCTGGTTGGGAGCAGGGGATATAGCTCAGTGGTGGAGCACTTTCCTACCATGTTTGAAGCCCTGGGTTCCATGCCCAACACCCCCAAAAAATAATCATGGTGCGTATGGTTTTGTAATTTGCATTTTCCATTTAAGACTGTGTTGTGATTATTACCTCAACAGCCCTAAAAATAATAATGTTATGACTTCCTTTTTTTTTTTTTTTTTTTTTTGGTACCAGGGATTGAACTCAGGGGCACTCAACCACTGAGCCACATCCCCAGCCCCCCCCCCCCCTTTTTAATATTTATTTATTTACTTTAGCTGTACACAACGCAATGCATTTATGTTTACGTGGTGCTGAGGATCGAACCCGGGCTGCGCACATGTGAGGCGAGTGCTCTGACGCTGAGCCACAACCCCAGCCCGCCAGCCCCTTTTTGTATTTTATTAGAGACAGGGTCTCACTGAGTTGCTAAGTGCCTCACCATTGCTGAGGCTGGCTTTGAACTCGCAATCCTCCTGCCTCAGCCTCCCAAGTGCTGGGATTACAGGCGTGAGCCCCGGCTCCCGGCTTATGTTATGACTTCTTTATGACGATCATGGATTGTCACATGGACCCTTTCTTTCTTCTGAGGTGGGGTCTTGCTATGTTGCCTGCGTTGAAACTCTTAATAATTCATCAGGTGGAATTTCTGGGTCACCTTCAAAATACTGTTTTCTTTGTACCAGGAATTAAACTCAGAGCCATTGACCACTGGGCCACATCCCAGTCCTATTCTATTATTTTATTTAGAGACAGGGTCTCACTGAGCTGCTTAGTGCCTCACTGTTGCTGAGGCTGGCTTTGAACTCACGATCCTCCTGTCTCAGGTTCCTGAGCCGCTGGGGTTACAGGCATGTGTCACCGCGCCTGGCCCAAGATACTGTTAAACAGGGGCTGGGCTGTAGCTCGGTGGCAGCACACTGCACAGCAGGTGTGAGGTTTGGGGTTTAGCCCAGAGCCTGGGGGCGGGAGCCACCCTGGACACTGTTTCTTCTCAGCCTTGGGTTGGCTTCAGTTTTCATTCTTCTAAGCAATAGTGCTGAGCGTCCTTGACCACACACCACCCTGCACTCATATCTGAATCCCTGCTATTTCCTAGTGTATTCCTTCATATGGGCTCTTTTTTTTTTTTTTCTTTGAGAATTTGGTGTTTTTTGCTGTTGACATTTCTTCTTGTGTTGGTTTTGAGGACAGAGCCAGCCAAGGGCAGTGTTGCTACACGTCGCGTGTGATGAAGAGCTGAAGGCCGCTTCCTCTTACAGTCTGGCTTCTGAGATCGCACCTCCTTCTCCTGGTCCTCTTCCAACTCTGCGACCCTTCAAGGTAAGAAGAAGGCTGGGCAAGGGCTTTGGCTGATCCACCCGGGAGAATGACACACCTGTCCTGCTAAACAAGTATGTCACGTTGTGCTTCAGCTCGTGTGTGAGGACTGCGTGATAGTGTCCCCGCTCTGTGCACCCACGTTACTTCTGAAGGCCACAGGCACCCTCTCAGCCTCTCTTCTACTCATCCCCCACATGCAGTTGGTCTATCCATCCACCAGCCAGGCACTCACCCACCCCATCCATCCATCCATCCATCTGCTTGCCTATCCATCTACCTAATGATGATCTATCCCTCCATTATCTATCCATTCTTCTGTCCACCTACACATCTGTCCATCCATGTAACCATCCAATCATCATCCATCCATCCATCCATCCTTCTGTTCATCCATTTTTTTTTCTTTCTTTTTTTTTTTAATAATTATTTATTTGCTTTAGCTGTACACAATGCGATGCATTTATGTTTACATGATGCTGAGGACCGGACCCGGGCCACGTCCGTGCTAGGCAAGCTCTCTACCACTGAGCCACAGCCCCAGTCCCTGTTCATCCATTTTTAAAATTTATTTATTTGTTCTAGTTGAACACAATGCCTTTATTTTTATCCATCCCCCATCCCACCATCCCTTCATCCATCTGTCCATTCATCCATCCATCCACCCACCCATTCATCCACCTTGTCCACTCATTTAGCTGTCTGCCCATCCATCCATCTATATCCCATGAATCTATCTATTCATCTATTCTTCCATCCACCTACACATCTGTCCATCCATCCACCCATCCATCTGTCCATCCATCCCTTCATCCATCTGTCCATCCATCCACCCATCCATCTGTCCATCCATCCATCCATGCATGGAGTCACCTCCACCCCTCTACCATCTCTCTACCCGCCCACCCTGTATCCCCCTGTCTGTCCATCGACCTGTCCTCCCCACAGGCCCAGCTGACCTGCTCAGGAACCAAGATGATGCAGCCAGCCACACAGCTCCAGTTCACGAACCAGTTGTCACCTGGTGGGCAGTGCCTCCCCCCGCCCCAGCCCATCCACTGTTTCCCAGGCAAGGCGGGCAGGCCGTCCCCACAGCAGCACGAGGCCCACAAGTCCAAGGAGCAGCTGCCGCCACAGCCAGCCCAGAGCAGGACGGAGCCTCGCCGCATCCCGCGCCTGCGGGCCGTGGTGGAGAGCCAGGCCTTCAGGAACATCCTGGTGGACGAGATGGACATGATGCTGTCCCGGGCGGCCACCCTCATCCAAGCCAACTGGAGGGGCTACCGGCTCCGGCAGAAGCTCATTTCCCAGATGATGGCGGCCAAGGCCATCCAGGAGGCCTGGCGGCGCTTCAGCACCAGGCGCCTCCTCCGCTCGAGCAGGGTCACGGTGAGGAAAGTGACCAAGGAGGAGGGCGACATCCCCTACCACCCCCCACAGCAGGTGCGCTTCCAGCCGCAGGACGAGAAGCCGCTCCTGGCGCCGCCCCTCATGATGAGCAAGGAGACGCAGTTCCCCTCCTCCGACAGCCTGGCCACCTGCGTCCCCCACCTGGCGCTGCTGCAGCACCCCGCCCCCTGCCTGCCCGAGCCCGGGGCGCAGGCTGCTCACGGCCCCGGGGCCCACGGGGTGGCCTTCCTGCCGCACCAGGCCATCGCCATCAGGCTTCCAAGTCCCGTGAGTCTAGATCCAAAGTGCCAGCCGTGCCTGCTGACCAAGGCCATCAGGAGTGCCTGCGTCATCAGGCACACGGAGGGGGACACAGTGAAGACCAAGCAGGTCACTGCCCGCGCCACCAAAGCAGGGCCCTGGAGCCCCCGCCCCCGGGAAGGTACGGCCCAGCCGTTCCCGGAGCGTTCAAGGCCCAGCCCCAGGCCCACGTGGAAGCCGAGGCCCACAAGACCCCGCCCCAGACCTTCCCAGCATCCGCCCTGAGCAAGACCCCACCCAAGACGTATCCACTGGTTTCTGTGACCAGGACCCAGGCCCAGGTGTGCCCCATGCCCACAGCGACCAAGACTCCACCTCAGACATGCCCAGGACCCATGATGACAGCCATGAAGACCCTGGCCCCGACAGGTCCAGCACCCACAGTGACCAAGACCCAAGCTCAGATGCGACCGACACCTTCGCTGACCAACGCTCCGCTGCAGACACGATTGGCAGCCACCATGGCCAAGGTCCCGCCCCAGGTGTGCCTGCTGGCTTCGGTGATCCGGACCCCGCCCCCGGCACGCCCAGCGGCCACCCCAGTCAGGCCCCCGCCGCAGACATACCAGGTGTCGCCAGTGACGAAGCCCCCACCCCAGATGCGCCTGGTGACCACCCCTGCTAAAAACCAGACGCAAACCTGTCCAGCAGCCACCGTGCCCAAGACTCCGTCCCAGATATGCCCAGGTGCCCCCATCATGAAGCCGCCACCCCAGACGCGCCTGGCGGCCATGATAACCAAGACCCCAGCCCAGATCCGCTCAGTGGCGGCCGTCCTCAGGACCCTGTGCCTGGTGCCTCCGGTGGTCGGAAGTTTCAGAGCTGCACCCCAACCGGCGGGACCCGCGGGGACTCCCACCACCTCCTCCAACATCCACCTGAGCTCACAGAAGGCCAAGGCCGTGGTGAACGTGAGGCAGACGACCGGCGTCGCCAAAGACTCGTCCCACTCATACCTGGCTGAGGGGAAGGCCAGGGGCGTCCCCCAGCCACATCTCGAAGCTGGGGCTCCCAAGCCTATGGCCAGGGGCCCCTCAGAACCTGAGAAAATGAGGACTTGCCTCCAAAGGCCGATGAGAAGGGAAACCGGATCAAAGACCAGCATGGCGATGACCCGGCCTTCGTCCTGGACAAAAGTTACTGAGGACAGGAACAAGACCCGGGTACAGCAGAGGATAGAGCTCATCAAGGTGCAGTCCCAGGTGTACGTGCCTGTAGAGGCAGCTGCGGCCCTGCCCCGCGCCCAGGTGGCCGCCCCTCTGACCAAGACTTTGTGCCAGACGCGTCCGGCTACCAGGCAGACCAAGGCCCTGCCCCAGGAGCAGCTGGCCACACCCCTGACCAAGGCCTTGTCCCAGGTGCATCCAGCCACCGAGCAGGCCAAAGCCCTGTCCCAACAAGCACATCTGGTCACAGGTCCACCAACAGTCATACCCCAGCCACACCTGGTCCCACGCCCCACGAAGACAACGTCCCAGGTGCATCTGACCGCCGAGCAGTCCAAGGTCCTGTCTCAAGCACATCTGTCTACCCACCTGGCCAAAGGCCTGCCCCAGCCCCAGCTGGCCGCACCCCTGATGCCCACGTCCCCGGTGCACTTGTCCACCAAGCAGACCAAGGCCGCGCCCCAGGCACATCTGGCCACAGGTTCAGCCAAGACCCCACCCCAGGTTTACCCCTCCAGCAGGCTGACCAAGACCCCGTCACTGGCTCATCTCGTCACATGTCTGACCAAGACGCAGTCCCAGGTGCACCTGACCACGGGGGTGAAGATCCAGTCCCAAGCACAGCTGCCCGTCGGACTGACCAAGACGCAATCCCAGGCCCAGCTGCTCACACAAACGACCAAGTCCTTCTACGCCATCCACCAGCCCGCGGACCTCAACAGCAAGACGCAGTCCCAGCCCCTCCTGGCTGGGTCCAGGGCGTCCGCCCCCTCCTGCCAGCACCTGGGGTCCATCAGCTTCCTGTCCCGAGCCAAGCCAGAGGAGAGACCCTCCCAGCTCCAGCCTAAGGGCCACACACAGAGCAAGACCATACACAGCCCATGCCCGGTGGCTGCGGAGGCCCAGAGCATGCTGGTCCCTCTGATGACCTCTGCTGGACACCCCACGTGCAACGTGGAATCCTGGGGTGACAGCAGGACCACGCGAGCCCAGCCACCGGTGGCCAGCCCAGGGGGGCCCTGCCAGGAGGCTGCGGCAGCTTCTCAGATCGCCTCCCTGTGCGCGGAGCTGGCCGCCGTGCTGGGCTCCCAGGAGGACATCCGGGCCCTGCTGGCCAAAGCCCTCTCCCAGGGCGAAGTGCGGGCCGCGCTGAACCAAGCCCTGTCC
The DNA here is from genome assembly GCA_025594165.1 of Tamias sibiricus. NCBI lineage: Eukaryota > Metazoa > Chordata > Mammalia > Rodentia > Sciuridae > Tamias > Tamias sibiricus. The sequence continues at coordinate 16,936,827 of CM046673.1, read as the reverse complement.
AAGGATGTCCTGGGCACCACCATGACCAAGGCGCTGCCACAGGGCATGCTGGGCATGGCCCTGGTGAAGGCGCTGTCCTGGGGCGAACTGGGCATCACCCTGTCCCGGGCACTGTCACGGGGTGAGCTGCGCTCGGAACTCACCAAGGTCATGCAGGGCAAGCTGGCCGAGGTGCTCAGCAAGGCCCTGACCGACGAGGAGCGGGCGGCCCTCGGTCAAGCCCTGTGCCAGGGGGAGCTGGGGGCCGTCCTCAGCCAGTCTCTGTCCCAGGCAGCCTTGAGGACTGGAACCACCCTCCCCAAGGCCACCTCGAAAACTGTGGGCAGCAGGATGACGCTGCTGCCCGCCTCGGTGGAGGTGGACTGCCGGGGGAACCCGTCGGCCGCGTGGGGACCCGCCGCGGGCCCCGGGAGACTGCAGCCCAGCAAGGTCAGGGTCTCCCAGGTTGGAGGCTGGGAGGACTTCGCCATGGGCCAGCCCGCCGGGCTCTTGGAGGAGATGGGGGATGGGGCCACGTTGGAGGGGTTGCCCTGCTGGCCGCTGTTCCCTGTGGGCGTGTCCCTAACCGGTAGGATGGTCCCCAGCCACCAGTACCCCCTGGTTGTGAGCCTGGACCTCATACAGCCCTGGGAGAGGGGGCCCGTGAGGGTCTCGTATCTGAGCCCCCACTTCAGAAAGGGAAGCCCATGCCTGACCCCAAGGGCCAGCCCCGCGGCGGGCGTGGAGGGCCCCCACTTGCCCAGGCCATCCGGCGTCCAGCCACCCCCCCGCCTGTGGCAGTCCTTCATTGTCCACGGCATAGGCCCCAGCACGAGCCAGATATCCGTGACGTGTGACAACGCCCCGACCTCCCACAGGCCACACGCGGTCGGCAGGGTGGCCTCTCACTCGTGGGCACTGCCGGGGGAGGGCGGCAGGGCCTTGGGCAGGCCCCCGGGCAGCGTGGGCAGCAGAAGGCCTGTCCAGGCGCAGCCGCCTTTCCCCGCCTGTCGGGACCCTGCTTGCTGGTGTCAGTTTTCGGGGTCCAGCAGGGTGTCCCCTAAACACTCTCATCACCGCTCAGTGACCAGAGGTCCAAACCAGCCACCCAAGGCCACTGAGGCGAATCTAAGGAGGCCTCAGCCTCCAAGTCACAAGCAGGCCTTCCATGCTCCCAAGCAGATGGTCACCAACATGACCTCCAGCTCCCTGAGGACCACTGTGGTGAGCAAGGGGCAGGCACCCAAGTGTCCAGCAGGTGGCAGTCTGTTCCAAGGTCCCCGAGCCATGAAGTTGGGACAAGGCCTTTCCTGGACACCCGGCCCTAGACAGAAGGAGACTCTCACACAGAACCCTCCCCGCCCCCGGGAGCACGTGACTAGTCACCAAATGTCCCTTCTCAACGAGTTGGTGTCCAGTTTGCCACAGCACCCAGACAATGTCCTGACTAGAAACTCTGCTCCGGGCTCCATGGTCCCCAGGCTGAATGACAGCGAGTCCCAGAGCTCTCTGCAGAGCTGCAGCTCGCCCAGCTTTTCCGCCATGTCTGTGGCCAGCTTGACCCCTGTAGAACTTGTGGACAAAGCCCAGGAGGGCCTGGAAGACCAGGACCCCCAGCCGGATATCCTCCCCTCTCAGGACGACTGGGGCCGACCCCAGAGGCTCGCAGATCCAGAAAAGTCAGAAAGAACGAGCTCCAGGCACAAGATCCCGAGCCTCTACTGGCGCCCCTCCACCGCCCCCAAGCTCACCCCAGTGTCCAGCCACTTGGCCTTGAGTGTCCACTGGGACTCGGAGGATGAGAAGGATAGGCTCTCCCTGGGCCAGAGCTCCGTGGATCTGGTGGAGAGAGTGTCCCAGGAGACTTTCAGACCAGGGCTGAGGAGGAGTCTGTCTCTGGGCACTGTGGTCACCACGGAGCGCCAGCAGCCGTCTTTGGCCACCAAGCTGGCTCTTACCCAGACTCAGCCTGCATTGGCCTGTCGGGTAGCCCCAAACCTGGCCAAATCCATCCTAAGCCAGCCACTAGTGGCCGGCAGGTTGACCCGAAGCCTGTCCCAGCCTACAGTGTCCATTAGGGTGCGCCCAAGAAGAGCCCAGCCCTCGACCACCTCTAGACCAGCCCCGAGCCCTTCCCAGCCAAGAGCGGGGGGCAGGGTGTTCCTAGTGATACCCACCACGGCCTCGACCAGCGAAGTGTCCTCTGGGAGGGGGGGATGTCCCTCTGGGACTGGTGGGGAGGCCCCCAGCTCATCCCCCCCCTCTATGGCCAGTGAAGGAGCCCCGAGGTCCCGCCACTCATCTGCGGCCAGCAGGGGCTCCACGAGCCTGGCCCCCGCAGCGCTGACTGATGGGGCCGCTCCCCCACAGAGTCACTTCTCAGAGATCAGTAGGGTGACTCCAGGCCCAGCTCAGCCACCTCTGGCCAGTGGGGTGTCCCCAAACCTGGCCCAACCTTCTGTGGCTATTGGAATGTCCTTGAACTTTGCCCAGCCACCTGTGGACACTGGGCTCTCCCCCAGCCTAGCCAAGCCATCTGTGGCCACTGCGGTATCCCCCAGTGGGCTGTCCCCCAGCCTAGTCCAGTCGTCTGTGGCCAGTGGGGTGTCCCCAAACCTCACTCAGCCATCTATGGGCACTGGAACGTACCCCAGTCTAGCCCAACCATCCATGGCCAGTGAAGCGTCCCCAACCTTTGTCCAGCCTCCCACGGACAGTGGGGTGTCCCCAAGCCCAACTCAGCCCCCTATGGCCAGTGGGGTGTCCTCAAGTTTTGTTAAGCCGTCTATGACCAGCAGGGTCTCCCCCAGCCTGGCCCAGCCATCGATGACCAGTGGGGTGTCCCCCAGCCTGGCCCAGCCATCGATGACCAGTGGGGTGTCCCCCAGCCTGGCCCAGCCATCGATGACCAGTGGGGTGTCCCCCAGCCTGGCCCAGCCATCGATGACCAGTGGGGTGTCCCCCAGCCTGGCCCAGACATCGATGACCAGTGGGGTGTCCCCCAGCCTGGCCCAGCCATCGATGACCAGTGGGGTGTCCCCCAGCCTGGCCCTGCCATCGATGACCAGTGGGGTGTCCCCCAGCCTGGTCCAGCCATCGATGACCAGTGGGGTGTCCCCCAGCCTGGCCCAGCCATCAATGACCAGTGGGGTCTCCCCTAGCCTGACCCAGCCATCTTTGGCCCCTGGGGTGTCCCCCAGCCTAGCTCAGCCACCTATGGGCAGTGGGATGTCCCCAAACATTGCCCAACCATCTGTGACTACTGGGGTGTCCCCAAGCCTGCCCCATGCATCTATGGCCAGTGGGGTGACCCCAGGCCTAGCCCAGCCTTCTATGGCCATTGGGGTGTCACCACTTCTTGCCCAACCTCCTGCGGCCCATGGGATGTCCCCAAGTCTTGGCCAGCCTTCTATGGCCAGTGGAGTGTCCCCAAGCCCACCCCACCAATCTGTGGCCAGTGGAGTGGCTCAAAGCCCAGCTCAACCTTGTATGGCCAGTGGGCTGTCCCCAAGTCTTGGCCAGCCATCTTTGACTAGTGGAGTGTCCCCAGGCCTCCCTCAGGTACCATTGGCCAGTGGGCTGTCCCCCACCTTTGCCCATCCTTCTGTGGCCAATGGGGTGTCCCCAAGACCACCCCAACGATCTGCAGCCCATGGAGTGGTTCTGAGAATGTCCCAGCCTTCTGTGGCCATTGGGATGTCCCTGAGCTTGGCTAATCTTTCTGAGGGCCCGGGGGCAGCCCCAAGTCTTGGCCAGCCTTCCATGGTCAGTGGGCTGTCCCCAGGCCACCCCCACCTACCTACGGCCAGTGGAATGGCTCCAAGTCTAGCTCAACCTGTGGCCAGCGGGCTGTCCCCAGGCCCATCCCAACAGTGCGCAGCCCATGGAAGGGCGCCCAGGGCGCCCCAGCCTACCATGGCCAGCGGGCTGTCCCCCACCTTTGCCCAGCATTCTGTGGCCAGCGGGCTGTCCCCAGGACTAGCTCACCAACCTATGGCCAGTGGGCTGTCCCCAAGCCTAGCTCAACCCTTTGTGGCCAGCGGGCTGTCCCCAGGCCTAGCTCATCAACCTATGGCCAGTGGGGTGTCTCCAGGCCTAGCTCACCCCTTTGCGGCCAGCGGGCTGTCCCCAGGCCTAGCTCACCCCTTTGCGGCCAGCGGGCTGTCCCCAGGACCATCCCACCAGGCGGCAGCCTATGGGGCAGCTCCAACCATGACCCAGTCTTTCATGGCCAGTGGGGTGTCCCCAAGTCTTGCCCAACTGTGTATGGCCATCGGGATGTCCCCAAGCCTAGCTCACCCACTGATGGCTGGTGGCTTATCCCCCGTTCTGTCCCACCAACCTGTGGCCGGCCACATGGCCCCCAGCCCAGCCCACTTACCTATGGCCAGTGGGGTACCCCCGAGCTTCATGCACCCCTCCATGGCCGGTGGGGTGCACCCATGCCTGGCCCAGCCACCTGTGGCCGGCGGGCTGTCCCCAGTCTTCGCCCAGCCTTTCGTGGCCCCCAGGGCTCCCCCCAGCCTCGCCCAGCACACTCTGCCCTGGGGGGTGTCCCAAGGCCTTGCCCACCCCTCTGGGGCCAGTGGGGTGTCCCCAAGCCTCACCCATCCATCAGTGGCCAGTGGAGGGTATCCCGTAGTGTCCCACCAGCCTATGGCCAGTGGGTGGCCCCCAGACTCATCCCGACACCTTTGCCCAGTCTGGCTGTCCCCAGACACACCTGGCCCAGCCACCCCTTTCTGGTCCCCGGGGCGTCCCCTCTTCTGCCCCAACCCTCCGTGGCCACGGGCTTGGCCTGCGGCCTATCCCAGCCCTCCGTGATCTACGGGGTGGGCCGGGGCCCCTGTGAGTCCACCCCAGAGCCCAGGGTGGACCCCACCCTGCAGGCCTCGCGGGTGAGCCTGGGCGCCGCTGGCCTGTGCCCCCCGCCCGCCTTCCTGTCCCTCGGCTCGTGCGTGCCTGGGAGGACGGGCCTGGGTGTCCAGCCACCCCCGGATCTCGGGGTGGGCGTGTGTGAGGATCCTGTGACAGTGGACAGGGTGGTCTCACACCTCCAGGACTCTCAGTTCCACAAGGTGTCCCTGGGGCTCCACCCGCCGTCCAGTGTGTGTGCGAGGCACCCGACGGCCATGTCCCTGTCAGCTCCCAATCTCTACCAGACTGATGTCACCAAGGAGGTGACCCAAGGACCCAACATCTTCCACCCGACTTGGCTCAAGGGCATGTCTTCCTGCTCCCTCGAGGGGCCCACGGAGGCTGGGATGCTGCTCAGTCTGTCCCAGGGGGCCACCTCGGCTGGCCTGGCTGGGAGTATGTTCCAGAAAAGCATGGCCGCTTCCATGGGCCCCGGTCAGTGTCAGGTGGCGGATGGCCTGGCTCCCATGGCATCCCAGGTCTTGGAGACAGGGGTCCCTCTGACTCATGAAGAAACTTCCATGGCCACAAGGATGGAGCGCGCTCCTCCCCACGCCACGGTGCCCAGCAGACTGGACACAGGCCAGTCCACGCTCTCCATGTATAACCTGGGCCTCGGGCCCTCCCAGGCCACCGTCCCACCCCCAGTGCCCTTAGACCACCCGCTCTCCGCTGTGGCCACAGTGGTCCCAGCCAGTTTCCCCTATGCAGGTATTGTCCCTGAGGGTTCCGTCATGGGGACAGCGGGTGTTGGCCTTGCATCAAGTTCTACAGACAGACGGCTGACCACAGCCACGGTCCCAAACGCTGTGGCTGATTACGTGGCCTGTAGTTTTTTTCCCGGGGGTCTGTGATCAGGGGAGTGGGTCAGAACCTTCTCCCAGGGTCCACGGTCGCTGGCATGGCCCAGAGTCCTCCTCTAGACCCCATGGCCAGTGGCATGGCCCACAGTCTCCCCACAGGGACCAGGGCCGGTGGGGTGGCCCCAAGTCAAGTGGCAGCATCAGCATCGGGAGCCCAAGGGAAGAGGCCGAGCCTGTCTATGGGACCCCTGGCGAGCTTCGCGGCTCCGAACCTGTCCCCCGGTGCGGTGGCCAGTGATGTCGGCCCAAGTGGACCTCTTGGTTCTGTGAAGACGGGGGCCCAGGGCCTCCCCCAGGGGTCCATGCTGATAGGACTCACTCCCCGCCCTTACCACGGAGCCGGGGAGGGCCCCGCGGCTCTCCTCCAGGCCCCCCACGCCACCGGCCTGGCGCAAGCCCCTCCCCAGGCCTCGGGAGCTCAGAGCACAACCAAGGGCCAGCACCGAGTGCCCGCAGTTCTGTCAAGAGCCTCGCCAGTTAGCCAGGACCCTGGAACGCTGACATTTGGGACCATAGATGGCCCGACCAAAGTGAAGCCGAGAGAGTTGGGCGAGGCGCTAGCCCCGGAAGCAGGAGCTAGCAGGGACTCCAGCAGAGCCAAGATCCTGGAGGTGACCCCGTGGACGTACCAAAGCCCCGCGGAAAACCCTGTGGACTGTCACCGCGGGCCCCCACACGCAGCAGAGACGCTTCCCAAAGACCAGACGCCACTGCGGGGGGTGGGGGCTCCCAGCCAAGCCAGCGGCGTGGCCCCTGTCCATTTCCGGGCCAAGCACTCCGTGGCCAGTAGTGTCACCACAATTCTACAGTCCGACTCAGCCAGCAGCGGGGGTCCCCCCAGCCCCTACCACGTAGCCACCGGCAGGGCCCGCAGTGCGCCCGTGGGTTCTGCGGTGGACAGGGCCATGCCCCCGCCCCTGACTCCAGGGGTCTCTGAAGACCTCTCAGCCCTTCAGCTCGGGTCCATGGTTCACATGGGACTTCCAAGCCAGGGGACAATGACTTCCGATATATTCTTGGTATCACCCCACCTGGCCCCTGCCAGCCCCGTGGCCTCCAGTTTACATGCAGGGTCTGTGGCCAGGACGGAGAGGCCGGGGCTGCGCCAGAGGTCAGGGAGCGGCGGCGTGGTGTCTCACGTGCAGCCCTACCAGTCCCCAGTCAGAGACGGGTCCGGTCACTCCCAGATGGCCGCCGTCCCCAGTACATTCCAGAAACCAGTGTCCGTGAACCTGACCCAGACTGGCCACAAGTCTCTCCGCCCTAAAAAATTCTACCGACTCATTCATGGTAAACTTATTCCCGAACTGCTAGAAGGTTCTATGACCAAGGTGGTGATTTCCAATCAGGTGCAGAGGCAGGAAACCCAGTCCTCCCTGGGCAGCCTCAGACAGGCCCCTGGTGAACCATGGCTGGGCGGAATATCCACCGTCCACTCTGGAGATGAAGCACGCGGCCCCAGTGTCCCCAGACAGGTCCCCAGGGTTCGGAGGGTGTCTCTGGGCTACACGTACTCATCGAGTGGCATCTGGAGGCCCCTCCTTGAGCAGGACTCCCATGATTCCCTGTCCCTTGCCACCAGACATCACAAGCCGTCCCCAACCCCCTCTGCCCCCCAGGGCCAGATCTCCCGTAATGTCGCGGGTCCTGTGGCCGGCCTTCACAAGCCATCCCTGATCCCCACTGTACTCCAGGGCCCTGCGGACGCTGGCATGGCCAGTGGCGTTCCCAGCATAGCCGTCAGGCCCATGGACCACGCTGTGGCTCCCCAGAGCATGTGGGAGCCGGCCAGGGGCCCCTTGTCGTGGGACGCCAGGGGCAGAATGGCGGCGGTGGACCCCGGGCAGCCGGCGGAGCTGATGGTGTCGGCGCAGACCGTGGAGAGGATGATCGTCCAGGCCGTGGTGGTGATCCAGGCGTACGCGCGCGGCTACCTGGTACGCAGCACCATCCGCGTGTGTGGCATCAGTGCGCCACCGTCATCCAAGCTTCTTGGCGCGGCTTCTGCGTGCGGCGGAACCTGGCCCGGCTGTACCGGGCCACCACCATCATCCAGGCTGCCTGGCGAGGCTACTGCACCCGCCGGGACTGCGCCCAGCAGATGCTGCTCCCCGTGTGGGTGGAGCTGGGCAGCAAGGTCAGGGCCACGCCCGACCACCACTTCCAGGGCAGCGAGGCCAGGCTGGGCTCCGACCACCGCTGCTTCCAGTCCTGCCAGCCGCACATCTGCAGCCTGTGCCAGTCGCTGAGCCCCGGGCTGGGCAGCCCGCCCAGCGTGGTGATGCTCGTGGGCTCCAGTCCCCGCACCTGCCACATGTGCGGCCACACCCTGCCCACGCGCGTGGTGCACGGCATGGGCACCGGCCGCAGCACCTCCGGCCAGGGCGGCGTGCTGTGGGCCTGCGGCTCCCAGAAGGCTGCCCAGAGCCCCTGCAAGTCCCCGGGCCAGAACAGAGCGGCCATGGCCATCCAGTCTGCCTGGAGGGGCTTCCGGACTCGCCGCCAGCTCCGCCAGCAGCAGACAGCAGCCAAGATGGTCCAGTCCAACTGGAGAGGCCACTACACCCGGAGCTGCCTCACCACAGATATGCTCTTGGGGTCCGGAGCCCCTCGGGACTGCTCAAGGAATGCCTCGCGGCTCAGTGCGCGGCCCTCGCGCTGGTCCGGCGTCTAGGACCCTGGCTGCGAGCCGGCAGGGGGACATGTGGGAAGGACTGTGTGGCGCTCTGGGTCTAGTGAATAAAGTCCTCCGCAGCCTGGGTCCCGGGTCATGCATTCTGGGTTAATGGGGGTGTCTTGGGTGTTGGGGGGGGACCCTAACGCTTCCAGCCATGTGGGTCTTTCCTGAAGGTCACGGTCTGCCAGTGTGGCCTCTCAAGTGCCATCATATCTTCCCATGGCTAGCAGGGTGGCACCTGGTCACTTCAGATGAAAGCTGCTCCCAGCATTGTTCAAAAACCCGAATCTGAGCCGGGTGCGGTGGCGCACGCCTGCAATCCCAGCACTTGGGAGGCTGAGGCAGGAGGATCGCGAGTTCAAAGCCAGCCTCAGCAATGGCGAGGCACTTAGCAACTCAGTGAGACCCAGTCTCTAATAAAATACAAAAAAGGGCTGGGGATGTGGCCCAGCGGTCGAGTGCCCCTGAGTTCAATCCCTACTAAAAAAAAAAAAGACGATATGGTGTGATCACTAGCCTCCAGCAGGATCTAAGAAAGAGTCTGGTAGTTGAATCATCAATAGTCAAGTGACATACAAATGGGATAAGGAAAGATGGAATAAACCAGGCACAGTGGTGCACACCTGTAATCCTAGTAGCTTGGGAGACTGAGATAGGAGGATCCCAAGTTCAAAGCCAGCCTCAGCAACTTAGGTAGGCCCTAAGCAACTTAGTGAGACCCTGTCTCTAAATAAAATACAAAAAAGGGCTGGGGATGTGGCCCAGTGGTTGAGTGCCCCTGAGTTCAATCCCTGGTACCAAAAAAAAAAAAAAACCCGAATCTGGAGACAGGGCCAGAGCCGCTGCCTCAACACCTCGGCCTTGAGAATCCCACAGGCGCAGGCACCTGGCCTGGAAGTACTGAAGGTTCCAGGTGCATCCTGATAGGGAGGGTGCTGGGCCCACCCACAAGAGGGGGACAGTGACATTCCCAGTCTCATGGGCCTAGGATGGAACTGCAGAAAAGGGAAGGGGCTGGGGGCGCTCAGAGTGGGCAGAGAAGAGTCCCGTGGGTTGAGGAGCCACAGACGGGACGTCAGAGTGGCGGGGCCTGGGGGAGGGGAGCTGAGCGGCAGGAGGTGCTGGGGGTTTGGCAGAGCTGGGGGGGCTCAGGGTCATGGTCTGGGAGGACTCGGGGAGGGAATGGCACCCCTGGAGAAGAGTGGGGCGCCACCTGAGCTCCTGTCTGCGCCTGGCCTCTGCGCAGTACCCGAAGCTACCAGCAGGGGGGAGCGCGTGCAGCAGAAGGTGCACCTGGCGGCGCACCTGGCCACACACCTGGCAGAGACTGCTGTGGCCCTCCCCCGGCAGAAATGGCGAGCTCCCAGCTGCTGCCGCTTCTGCTCCTGGCTCAGGCGCTGCTACGGAAGCCTCCAGGGAATTCCTCTACTCTTGCCTTTACAGGTAAGGGCAGGCAAGAGGGAGGCTGAGCCTCCAGGAGGCTGGTAGGGGGCGTGGGGCAGGGCACACGGCCTGGTTTCTAGGCCCTCCTCTGAGGTCACACTGGTCTCCCTGCCTCACAGGGTACCTGCCCCTTCCCCAGAAACAGGTGAGAACACCTACAGCACCTCTGTGTGACAAGCCCCAGGGACACCAGACAACGGGTTTGAAGCTCTGTCTCACACCTGTTTCTCTTAGCCCAGGTCCCAAAGGGAGATTGGCGAGGACCCCAGGGTTGTGGGAAGGGCCTGGGATCAGGGGCCTCACTTCCTGGTCATTCAGCATCCACAGCTCCCAGGAGAAGTTCTTCTTAGTGTCTGACTTAATTCTCTCCTGCTGCCCCATAAGACGGCTTCCTGGGTGGGGAGAAGAGTTCCGTGCATCCCCTCCCCTAGTCATCCTTCCACCACGCCATTTCTCCCTCCGGCCGCGTTCCAGCCCCACACTATAATGCCAGAGCAAAGATACCAGGGTTGGTGTGTTTACTGCAGGCTGGAGTTCCATCCCAAAGGTCCCAGGTTCACCCCTGTATGATAGCTCACGAAACTGAGGCTCAGACCCGACCCAGATTAGACCCCATTGACGTGGCACACGCTAGCCTTTCATCCAGGAGTCTGTGGGAACAGCAACTGCCTGGCACACCATCTAGAACCAGTCCCTACGTTATAGTCTGGCCAACTTTCCAGAAGCTCATGCGTACCTAGTCTGTACTGAGTGCTTAGTAGGGCTTGCATCTTCCACCTCTTCCTCTATCAAACCCACTGGTTTTCCTCAGATCACTTTAAAAACTCAGTTCCTATAGAGTCCTGGTGAGGCTTGGGGTTCACTAGGGCCCCTGGGTCATCTTCATTTCACCAGAAACCTCTCACAGTCTGGATTCCTTCTCAAACGATGGTGGGAGGCAGCTTGGGGAAGCTGGCCTATTATTCCTGGTCTCCCTGAAGTTCCTTAAAGGGCCTTCTGCCCAACTTCCTAGTCACCCCAGGCCAGACCTTTTTTTGCTATGAGCTGTAATTTCTTACATTTAAAATGAGGGTGAAGTTGGGCTGTTACTCCAGCCTCTTCTAGACTCATTTGTCTTCCCATGGGGCCTGGGAGGCCGGCCGGGAAGGGGCTGCAGATCTACCTCCCCCAGCCCCAGGGCCAGTGCTCAGGGTTATTTCCGCATTTCTGCGGCCTTTGGTGACTCAGAGAGGAAGCAGAGGGCTGCCCAAGGCCGGGTGGGACGGGGTGGTGTGGCCAGAGGCCACCGGTGAACGGGCCTGCCAGCACCTGAGGTGCCCAACCGCCCGAGCCAGGCGGGAGATGCCCATGGACTCCTGACCCACCTTCAGCCTGGCCCCTGGGCTCCACGCCTGGGACGGGGTGGGAACCTGGGTGCGGCTGGAGCCCGGAGGGGCTTTTCAGAGGCTTGACCCTCGACGGTTCCCAGGGCTCAGGTCGCTCTGCCTCCCGTAAAGCTCTGCGTTTAGGGCTGGGGTGCGGCTCAGGGGCAGAGCACTCGCCCTGGGTTCTGTCCCCAGCACCGCAAAGGAAAAACAAAAGACAAAAGCAAAACGCTCTGGGTGTGGGCCAGCCTGGGGGTGCAGCCTGCAATCCCCGCAGCTTGGGAGGCTGAGGCAGGAGGATCGTGAGTTCAAAGCCAGCCTCAGCAACTCGTGAGACCCTGTATACAAAATAGTGCTGGGATGTGGCCCAGTGGTTGAGTGCCCCTGAGTTCAATCCCCGGTGGTTTAGCCCTGGAGACCCTCCCGATCGCTGAAGCCCAGAGGTGGCTCTGTGGGACAGAGTCACTGTGCACCCATTATTCCAGTTCTGGGTGAGCTGTTTAAGGCAGTGACTTTCTATGATCTCCACTTTACAGAAAAGGAAACCGAGTCCCAGAAAGTTCCCCTGTCCCCTGCTACTGGGGCTTGGAACACAAGCTGACTTCAAACTTGCAATCCTCTTGCCTCCGTCTCCTGAGTAGCTGGGATCACGAGCGTGCACCACCGCCGTGCCTGGCTGGAGTCCCACAACGTTTAAAAGTGTGGCTCGGCCTGGGTGACAGCCACTCCTCCATCTAGGGGCTTCTAGAGCTCCGAGGCCAGAGGCAGTGGCTGGAAAGCCCTCCCCCCACACCTGGGCTTGAACTTGAATCCTGGCCGGGGCACTTCACACAGGAAGCTTGACCTCTGGAGAGCCTGTTTCCCACTGAACTCTCCTGTGGGGTTCTGATAGGAGCTGGGCACGCGCACTCTCTCCCTCTCTCTCTTTTGGGAGCTGGGGGTGGAACCCAGGGCCTTGCACATGCTCAGTACCTGCTCTACCACGGAGTCACCCCAGCCCAGCACACCTTGGGTCCTAATCACAGGCTCCGGTGCCTTGTGTTCTGTTCTCAGGTGTTGCTTTTGCATCGATCTCGAAAAATAGCTCGGATGGTGATCCGTCCAGCTACAACACCACATCCGCCCCCACCAGCTCCCTAAGCCCAGGTGCAGGGTCAACCCCCACCAGCCACTTGAGCCCCTCAAATTCAGGGGCAACCCCCATCAGCATCCTAAGCCCAGGTGCAGGGTCAACCCCCACCAGCCACTTGAACCCCTCAAATTCAGGGGCAACCCCCACCAGCTCCCTAAGCCCAGGTGCAGAGTCAACCCCCACCAGCAGCTCAAACCCCTCAAATTCAGGGGCAACCCCCATCAGCATCCTAAGCCCAGGTGCAGGGTCAACCCCCACCAGCAGCTCAAACCCCTCAAATTCAGGGGCAACCCCCATCAGCACCCTAAGCCCAGGTGCAGGGTCAACCCCCACCAGCCACTTGAACCCCTCAAATTCAGGAGCAACCCCCACCAGCTCCCTAAGCCCAGGTACAGAGTCAACCCCCACCAGCAGCTCAAACCCCTCAAATTCAGGGGGAATCCCCACCAGCTCCCTAAGCCCAGGTACAGAGTCAACCCCCACCAGCAGCTCAAACCCCTCAAATTCAGGGGGAACCCCCACCAGCTCCCTAAGCCCAGGTGCAGAGTCAACCCCCACCAGCAGCTCAAACCCCTCAAATTCAGGAGCAACCCCATCAGCACCCTAAGCCCAGGTGCAGAGTCAACCCCCACCAGCAGCTCAAACCCCTCAAATTCAGGGGCAACCCCCACCAGCTCCCTAAGCCCAGGTGCAGAGTCAACCCCCACCAGCAGCTCAAACCCCTCAAATTCAGGAGCAACCCCCATCAGCACCCTAAGCCCAGGTGCAGAGTCAACCCCCACCAGCAGCTCAAACCCCTCAAATTCAGGGGCAACCCCCACCAGCTCCCTAAGCCCAGGTGCAGAGCCAAGCCCCACCAGCCGCCTGAGCCCTAGCTCCACAGATCCAAAGACAGCTCCCACATCTGCACCACCAGGGACAGTCACCCACCCCAGCTCTGGCTCCCCCAGCTTAGGGCTCCCCCACTCCACTCAGTCCAGTTCCACGCACTTGGCCTCCCGCTGGAGTTCCACTCGCCGCAGTCCTGGCCAGGGTGAGTGTGAAGACGCTGGGGCTCTTGCGGGCGGCCGAGCCGGGTACCTGGGTGCAGTACCGGGATTGGCCACGAGGGGGAGGCACAGACCCGAGCGTGTGTTGGGCAGGGCCTCCCTTCCCCCACCCGTCTCGCGAGGTGGTTCCAGCCTACGGTCTGGGCAGTCAGTCCAGGGTGGGTATCCCAGGGCCTGGGGACGCACAGCTCTGCGCAAGAGAGACCCCCAATGCCTATGTGCAAAAGAGACAGGTTATAAATTCTATATTTAATTACAAAATAACAAAACAGGGGCTGGGGCGTGGCTCAGCGGCAGAGCACTTGCCTAGCTTGGGCCAGGCCCTGGGGTGGGGCTCAGGGCTGACCTCGGCTTCTTCCCCAGGTGACCCTGGCGTCCCCACGTCACACAGAAACCCAGGCGTGGTGGTGGTCGTGTGTTTGTTGGTGTCTGTCCTTCTCATCGGGTTCGTGGTGATGGCCGTGAGGTCGTGTCACCGGGATGCGACCCGGTTCCGCAGGCTGGATGAAGTGGCCATGGTGAGGTGGGGGCTGGGCTGGGCTCCGCCTGGACGGGGCGGGAGTGCAGTGGCCTCCCCACACAGGTGAGCCCTGCTGCACGCCTGGTGACCACCGTGTGTTCCGCCTCCAGGGAAGTGGGAGTCAAAGGTCATCCTCTGCCCACAGCGCACCAGAGTGACTGTCCTGGGGCCAGGAGAGACCCTGGCTAAGGCGGGGCTGGGACACCTGAAGAAATAAAGCCCCTCCTGCACTGCGCTGTGGCCAGGCTGCTTGGGAGGCTGAGGCAGGAGGATCGCTTGAGCCCAGGAGTTTGAGGCCAGACTGAGCAACAGAGTGAGACTCCCATCTAAAAAATAAACGAAGTCCCTTCGGTTCATCGGAGGCTTCCTGGTTCATGGATTCGTGTGTGACAAACATTAAATGGGTGTCATACCCTGTGCTAGGGATGTGTCTGTCCTGGTCCTGCATATTCAAGAGAGAGGCAGACAAGAACCAGGGGATTGCCGGTGGCTCTGGAGGTTGAGACAGGAGGTTCCTAAGTTGGAAGCTAGTTTCAGCAACTTCGTGATGCTCTAAGCAACTCAGCAAGACTCTGTCTCTAAATAAAATACAAAAAAGGCTGAGGGTGTGGCTCAGTAGTTAAGTGCCCCTGGGTTCAATCCTGGGTACCCATAAACAAACAAACAAATAAATAAGTAAAAGAACCAGAGGACCCATGAGATAATTTCAGATGGCACTGAGGGTCAGAGGGTCACAGGTTGGGGCTGCTGCTCCCCCCTACCCTCCCACCCAGGGTCTGGGGTATCCAGGTTGCAGGAAGGGTGGGGAGCTCTGTCTGAGAAAGTGATGTCCAAGCAGAGACCTGAAGGGTGAGAAGGACCCACCTGGGGGAAAGCCAGGAAGGGTGTCCTAGAAAGTAGGCACAGCCTGTGCAAAGGCCCTGTGGTAGGAAAACTTGGAAGTGTTTGACAAAAATCAAGGGGATGAGCAGGCTCAAACTGTGTGAGAGAAGTTGTGGAGGGGTCACTGGGCTGTGGAAGGGAGGATGGGTTTCACCCCAAAAGTGGGAGTTCCATGAGGGAGTTTTAGCCTGCAAATATCAGAATGCAGCTGATCAAGACTTTGGAAAGACAATCAGCCCAGCGACAGGCTGGGGCAGGGGCAGGGGGCGGGGGAGACTTCCCAGGAGGCAGAAGGCCTGTGCAAAGGTCAGGAGGCCGAAAGTGCCCGAAACACCCAGAGAGCAGCAGTCCATGCCCCTCCTCCTCTGAATTTCCTCAGTCCTACTTCTCAGGGTCCAAGGTGAGGTCCCCTTTGCTCCCTCCCATGATACGGGGGCCACGGGGGCCAGCGAGGGCGAGCCTCTGGCTGGGGACCTTTCTGCCGCCCACACCTCTTCCCGGACCGCCTGGCCTCTCCAGCCCCGGGGGGACACTGAGGCTCTGGCTGGGCCTTGGCCATGCCCCCACACTGTCTCCCTGGCCTCGTCCCTCAGGGCTGGCTTCCCTGGCTGTGACGGACCCTCCGGAGGCTGCGGGGTCAAGTTCAGGGCACACGGGGAGGGCAGAGCCCTGGAGGCGGCACGCTCTGCTGGGGGGGGGGCGGGGCGCGGGGGGCAGCGGGGGAGGGGTGGGACATTAACCAGGACGTGGGGGGCTCCTGCCTCCTCCAGCCCCTCCCCGGCCACAGCCCGCCCCAAGACCCGCGGCCCTGGGTTCTGGCTGCGGCTGGTTCCAGCTGGGGCCAAAGGGGCGGTTCCCGGGGACCCCGGAATCCCAATGGCATCCCCAGTGTCCTGAGGCCACATCTCCTGGGCGCTGCAGCTGGTGACATTCCCGTTTCTCCCCTGAGGGACTCCTCTCTCCCTGTCCCTCTCCCGCCCCCTTCTCTGGTTCCCTCTCCATGTCCCTCCCTGTCCCTCCACAACCTGCCACCGCCCTGCCCCCCTCCCCCCCTTCCTCTGTCCCCTGCCCTCCCGCACTGGGTCATGCACCTGGTCACTCTCTCCTGCCCTCCAGGTCACGGTCGCTCTGCCCACCGGCCCGCCCTGGGTCGCTCTGCCCACCGGCCCGCCCTGGGTCGCTCTGCCCACCGGCCCGCCCTGGGCTGTTCTCGGCCAGCCGCTCAGACAGCTAAGGGACCCCGGGGGTGTGGGGACCCGGGGCTGCCCTCCCCAGTCCCTGGGAAGTCACAGGCAGGGACTGAGCGCCAGGCGAGCAAGTGTCCCTGGTTCGCGGGGGTCTCAGGTGGTGGGCTGGGGCCTCACGACCCCCGAAACCACCAGAGCTGCCCCAGGAGCTGCGGTGTCCCCACGGGGCTGCTGCGCCTGGGCGTGGGGGGCGCGGGGGCGGGGCCTGCTGTCCCCGGGCCCTGGGAGTCCCTGGTGACGGGTGTGACTCAAGCTCCCTGATTGTCTAGGGCACCAGGGACGGCTGGGGGGTGCGGCGTGAAGACCCCCCACGGGGCCTGCCGCACGAGGCGCAGCCACACGCGCTCTCCCTCCTCCTGGCCAGGTGAGTCGCAGGGCGGGCGGTGGCTTGGCCCCGGGCAGGGGTCCCGTCACCTCCTGCTTGGAAATACCCAGAGCTGCTTGGAGACCAGACCACGAGGAGAAACTGGAGGCCAGGGAGGCCAGGAGGGAGGCCGGGCCCTCGGGAGCACTGCCGCTTTGGGGCACAGGGACCTCCACACGCAGGCCCGGCGGGAGGCGAGGCCGCATCCCCCCAGGCCCGGCAGCCGGGCGAGGCCACAGCCGTGCAGCCACCGGGGAAACTGAGGCAGGGGAAAGACAGCAGCAGGCAGGGCGGCCGCGGGCGCCGGGGTCCTGCCCAGGAGGCCACCAGCACGCGTGTGGCCGCTGACCTCTCTGAGACTCGGGTTTTCTTGAGACCTTGTGGCACGAGGGACCAGGGGCTGGCAGGTGGGTCCCCTGGGGCAGGGAGGCCCTACAGCCAGCTCCCTCCCCACCCCCAGCTGTCTGCAGGAGGGCGATGAGAGGACCCCAGCTCCGATCAGGAGCCGGGCAGAGACCCGCCCCCCACGCTGAGGCCGAGCTCCTGGGGCCACGCCGGGACCCCCGTGCTCCCAGCCCCGGACTGGCTCTGCCTCCCCTCCCTAACGTGGGCACTGCCTAGCACCCCCTGAACACCTGGTTCCTGGCATGGGACAACCCCGCACGCGGATGCCCATGCTGGGCCCTGGGCTGCCTGTGGGCAGCATGTCGGCCCTGCCTGCCCAGGGCCCATCGGGCGGAGAGAGACAGACGCAAAAACAGGAAAAGGGATAAAATGTGGGGGGTAGGTGAGCATGCACGAGGCCTCCCCTGGCTGGGCCAGAAAGGCTTTGTGCAGGAGGCGGCGTGTGAGCTGAAGAGTGGGCGCGGATGAGGAGCCACCAGGGAGAGCTGCGAGAAAGATCCCTGGCAGAGGGCCCAGCGCGTGCAAAGGCCCTGAGGCAGGCGTAAGGAGAATGAAGGGCTGGAGCAGTTGAAGCAGTGTGACCTGGGAGGCGGGTGGGGTGAGAGCTGGCAGTGGGAGGGGCCAGGGACACCCTAAGTCTCGGGGACTGACATGAGGGGTGTGGATTTTGCTCTAGGAGTGGCTTAGGGACAGATAAAGGTAATCCCGGCTACTCAGAAGGCAGAAGATCACCAGTTTGAGGCCAGCCTGGGCAACTTAGTGAGGCCCTGTCTCAAAAATAAAAAGGTCTGGGGTATAGCTCAGGGGGAGGTGCCCCTGGTTCAACCAGTAACCACACACACACACAAAAAAAAAAAAAAAAAGAAAGAAAGAAAGAAAGAAAAGAAGCCTCTTCCTGACCCATTGGCAGACGCAGTCGATTCCTTCCCAGGGGACCTGCTCTCCGCTTCCCCCCAGCACCGGCCAGATTTAATAATAATCCCAGGCTCAAACACCCAGCTGCCGCTACAGGCTCCCCCTGGAAGTCACATGACCCTCAAACTAAATTAGAGCAACCCCGGGGGCTTAGCGTCCCCCTCCTCCACCAGTGTAACCCAGCCAGGTAAAGATGCCCCCACCCAGTGGCCTGTGACCACTAGCCTTCTGGGAAATGGCTTGTCAATCATAGTCCCCCCCTAGCTACCCTTGAGCCCTCCCTCCCTCGCACCCCATGGCCAGGGTCCGTCTCTCAGCCTCCAAAACAGCCCAGGGCTGGGCTGCAGCACGGCAGTAGAGCACTTCACAACAGCGCAGAACCTGGGTTCCACCCCAGCACCGAAAAGACCCAAATCCATGTGTGAGCCTTACTTTGGCCCACGTCCCCTGTAGACACTGCCCAGCCTTTGCCCGACCCTGAAGGTCCCTGCCCTCAAAACTCATTGTCTCAGAATCCAATGCCGATTCCTTGCCCGCCCCCGAGGCCTGTGTGGTCAGATCCTGCCCAGCTCACCTCCCAGCCTCCTCGCTGTCCTCAGGGCCTTTGCACATGCTGTTCCTGCTGCCTGGCATGCTGCTCCTCTAGCTCTTTCCTGCCCAGTTCCTTCTCTTCCAGGTCTCAGCTCAAAGGGACCTCCTCACACAGGTCCCTAACAGCTGGGCACAGTAGCGCAGGCCTGTAATCCCAGCCACTCAGGAGCCTGAGGCAAGAGGATCAGGAACTCAGTCAGCCAGGGCAACTCAGCAAGACCCTGTCTCAAAGTAGAAGATTAAAAGATGTGGCTCAATGGTCAGATGACCAATCTTAGGACTCCCCAAAGTCTCTAACAACCCTGGAAACATTATCACCTCCCCAGTCGCTCTCCGGGGCCTTACACATTTTTTTCTTTCTAGAACTATCTGAGCTCTCTTTTTGCAGTTGTTGAATAAGTGAGTGAGCGAGCGTGGGTGCAGGCGAGCTCTCCCGCCTGGAACTGTTCCCCCAGGTAGAAAGCGGCCAGGCGCCGTCTTCGCTGGTCCCTGGGGGACCCCTCTCCCCACGCACCCCGCCCTGCTTCTCCTGGCACACCCTCCCGACTGCTGGGCGCCCTCCCCAGGGAGGCCTCAGGCTGAGGAATTGGATTCTTGAGTGAGAATTCAGGAGCCTGGGAGAGGGTGGGGACACTTATGCCCCAGTGGGGAGCACTGCCAAGTGTCCTGGGTCCTACAAGGACTGGATCTTGCAAGGAGTTGAGTGACCCTCAGCCCCAACCTATGGGACCCCCACAATGCCATAGGTCATTTCCTCTCTGAGTTTTAGTGTCTCCCACCCGGACACGGCAGCAAGAGGACCCATAGGCGTGGGCGGACGCGCAGGGAGGACCCGCCGGTGCCCCCCAGCCCTTCCCGCCTCCCGTGGCTCTGGCTCTTGACCTACAGGCGAGGTCCGGGCCTCGGTTTCCCCACCTGAATGTTCAGTCTGATGGCGGAGGTGGACGCACCGCGAGCCTCAGGGGCAGGGCGGGGCAGGGGGCCACCCTCTGAGCCCTACCCCTCCCACTTTCCCGTCTGTCTCCTCCGGTCCCCACCATACCCTATCTTAAGGCCATGAATTCCAGTTTTACTCACCCCCTGCGGTCAGTACCGCGGGCAGATCCCCACGATGCTTGCTGTGTGGGCCAGCACGGTCGCCCACCCTAAGGGATCCCCCCTCCAGGCGCCTCCGAGCACGCCTGTAACCCCAGTGGCTCAGGAGGCTGAGGCAGGAGGATCACGAGTTCAAAGCCAGCCTCAGCAAAAGTGAGGCCCTAAGCAACTCAGTGAGACCCTGTCTCTAAATAAAATACAAAATAGGGCTGGGGGGGGGGGGCTGGGGTTGTGGCTCAGCGGCAGAGCGCTCGCCTCGCACGTCCGCGGCCCGGGTTCGATCCTCAGCATCACGTAAACATAAATGCATTGCATTGTGTACAACTAAAGCAGATAAATAAATATTTTAAAAAAATAGGGCTGGGGATATGGCTCAGTGGTCGAGTGCCCCTGAGTTCAATCTATGGTAGCCCCCCCAAAAAATAACATATAAAAAAGGCTGGGGTGTGGACAGTAGTTAAGTCCCTGTGGGTTCAATTTCTAGTGAAAAAAAAAATAATAATAATAAGAAAAAGTAACTGACTCTTCCTTCTTCCTGGACTCAAGTGACCCTCCCGCCTCAGCCTCCTGAGCAGCTAGGACTGTGGGTGTGGACGGACCACTGTGCCCCACTTGTCAGAGTCTTCATTTTCATTTTGCAGATGGGGAGATTGAGGCATGCTGGCCCAGAGCCCCGTAGCTTGGGGCCGAGGTCACTCAACTCTCTGCAGTCCACGCGGCGTGGACTGCACCAGGCCCATCACGCTGGGGAGCTGACGCCGCAGCGCGTCCCTTCAGCCTGATGCCGTGAGCTTTGAAAACGTGTCCAGCCTTTCCCCCGAGCCTGCTCGCAAATGTTTTCTGAATTTCTCCAATTCACTCCTTCGAGAAATGAGGCGCTGGGGCTCGGAACCCAGAGTTGCACCAGTTTGCCGACTGCGAGCCTGGGCTGCTCCACCCCAGCCCCAGCTCCCTCGTTTTTTAAAAGAGGAAATTTTTTCAACAATGGCAAGGCACTTAGCGACTCAGTGAGAACTTGACTGTAAATAAAATACAAAAAAAGGGCTGGGGATGTGGCCCAGTGTCTAGTGCCCCTGAGTTCAATCTCTGGCACCAAAATAAATAAATAAATAAGAGAGGAAATTTTTGTTTTTTAATACTGGTGATTGAACCCAGGGATGTTTAACCACTGAGCCACATCCCCAGCCTTTTTTATTTTTTTAATATTGAGACAGGATCTCACTTAGGGCCTCAAAATTGCTGAGGCTGGCCTTAACTTGCAATCCTCCTACCTCAGTCTCCCAAGTCACTGAGACTACCAGCGTGTGTCACCGTGCCTGGCTTATTTCTGCAAATCTTTTATTTATTTATTTATTTATTTTTTTTGGTACTGGGGGATTGAACTCAGCGGCACTAGACCACTGCCACATCCCCAGCCCTTTTTTGTATTTTATTAGAGACAGGGTCTCACTGAGTTGCTAAGTGCCTCGCCATTGCTGAGGCTGGCTTTGAACTCGTGATCCTCCTGACTCAGCCTCCCAAAGTGCTGGGATTACAGGCGTGCACCACCGCGCCCGGCTATTTCTGCAAATCTTATTGGGGGTCAGGAACTGTTGTATCCCCAAGGCTGGGCTGGGGGTGCAGCTCAGTGGTAGAGTGCTTGCTTAGCACATGCAAACCCCTGTGTTCCATCCCTAGCACCCCAAAACAAACAAGCATCCCCAAGGTTGAGAGCCACAGCCCCATTCCACAGATGCAGACACTGAGGCTCAGAGAGGCAAATTCGCTCAGGGTAGAAGTAGAACTGAAGTAGCGTTCTCTGGACCAGTCCAGGTGCCAGGGTGAGGGCATTTCAGCGCCCCTGTGTCCCCTGGGTCCTGGTGAGGTCCCACGTCCAGGCACGTGCTCAAGTCTTGCTGGCGTCTGTCTCCCCAGAGGGTCCGGGAGTCAGCAGACTTTGGCTTGGCCCCCACGGGCCCCTGTGCAGTCATTCGGAGACGTTTCTTGGGGACTCCATTGCTGCCACCACTGTCACGCCGCCTCGGGTCCCCTGGAGAGGTCGAGTCCAGTGCCCGTGTGGTGTTTCACCACTGAAGCTCAAGGGATGGACAAAACGCGCGGCCTGTCCCCAGGCAGGTGAGGAGGTGGAGGGGGCCAGGAGGGGCCGTCCCGGGAAAGGGAGAGCACATGCTGGGACCTTTCTTTACCTTATTCAGAAAGCAGTTGCGAAGCAAGCACCTACTATGTGCCAGGCTGTATGTGGGGCACACAGGAGTGCTCACAGGCTGGCGTGAGGACAGAGTCACACTAGGTGTGGACAGTGCAGGGTGACCTCTGCTCAGATCCTATGGAGGCTTCTGACCCTGGAAGGTTGGGAGGGCGTGTGGGCAGAAGCAGCATCTGAGCTTAGCCTGAAGCACAAAAAGCGGCCAACCAGGGAAGAGTGTGCCGAGCCAGAGGAACAGAATGTGCAAAGCCTCAGACTCAAGAAAATCAGGCGTGTGAGAAGCAGACTTATCTGGCGGGAGAGTGGGCAGGGAGCTCAGGGAGGGGCAGAGGAGGACCCCTCAAGACCTCACAGGGCACAACAGCTGTCCTTTAGGACAGGGAATTGGTCAGAGTGGAATGTTTAAAATTCCCTGTGGCTGCCATGGGAGAGAATTGACTGTTCGGGCCAGGAGTAGAAGCAGGAAGAGACCAGGAGGAGGCTTGGAGAAGGTCCTGGGGGAGCCGCGGGCTAGGGACAAGTGGGCTGACTTGGCAGGTATTTACCAAGTGGACGCCAGTCACTGGGGACGCTAGCAGAGATGGCAGGGGGGGGGGTGGCGGCGGATGTGCGTGACTCTGGTCCTTGGTGAGAGTGATTTCACTTTGAATCCTAGCAATGGTGCCAAAAGGTAAGCATGCCCACAATCAAAAATAGGCTTTGTGAGCCAAGTGACAGAGCCAGGCAGTGGCATGGGACACAGTTGTCTCACTGTCAGCTCTGGGAGATAGACGACAGTGAGGAACAGAGAGGAAGTCCCTTGTTATCGTCTCACAGCAAGATGGGGGGTCCTGGGGTTTGAGCTCAGTGTTTCTAACTCTCTTGTTCTGTCTCCCACCTGGAGACTTGGGGGGAGGGAGGCAGCCTCCATGGGAACACCTCTCTCTCTCTCTCTCTCTCTCTCTCATACTGGGGATTGAACCCAGGGCACTTTACCACTGAGCCACATGCCTAGCCTTTTTAAGCTTTTTATTTAGAGACAGGGTCTCCCGAGTTGCTGAGCTGGCCTCGAACTTGCTATCCTCCTGCCTCAGCCTCCCGAGTCACTGGGGTTACCAGCGTGCGCCACAGCACCTGACTGGAAACATCCCTCTCAAAAGCTTCTGAGCCTTCTGAAAATGTTGGGGCTCATCCTGTCCCCCAGATCACTAGCAGCTGCCAACGCCTTCCTGCCCTAAGCGAGCCCACAGAGAACCTCCCCAGGCTTTGAGAACTGGGCTACAAAGTCCCACCTCCTTCCTCCCCCACCGCCCGCCCCGGCCGGCTCTTGTGCGAATCTACACGGGTTAACCATGATGGAAAACGCTCTCCTTCCTCCTGCCACTTCCCAGGAAATTACCCCTGAGACTAAGCTGCCTGGTGGGTGGACACTTGAGTTTCTAGAACGGTGAGGGAGGGGCAGGCCTGCGATCTGAGGGCAGGAATGGCAGCTGAGGGGTGGGCCCTGGGGTGGCGTCGTGGGGCCAATGGGATCCTGCCTCCGATTCCCTGAGGGTCTGAGCGCTATAAAAAACCTGGGGGTCTCAGCAGTGCTCCTGCTGCCTGCCTGGGTCCCCACGGAAGGTGGGTCTCCTGCTCGCTACCCCGGTCCTAGCTCCTCCGAGCCCTGGCTGCGCGCTGGGGTGGGGGGTCTTAGAGGCGTCACCGGGTGTTTGTTAGAGGGAACCCCTGCCCTGCTCTGCCATCCCTGCTGGTGGCTCCTTGAATTCCCAGCCAGAGGCAGCTTCCGCGTGTCCACCCCGGGCACCGAGGGGCCCTGGCCAGTCCCCCCAATCTCCCTGCCCTCTTGGGATCCCGGGAGGGTTGAGGACCCCCGCGCTCACCTGTCCTGGGGTGCTCGGAATCGCTGACTTCCGGCCCTGGATTGGGCACCGAGGGTCCCAGGCAGCTCCTCGCTGTCTCATCCACCCGGAGCCCCCCGGGAAGGGGCAGCGCAGTGGCGCCGGGGTGTCCGGAGCCCCTGCCTCCCGCTGTCCTCCCCACATCCCCCAGGAAGTCCTCGTCTCGGCTCTTCCGTCACCCTTAGAGGGGCGCAGACAGCTCTGGGCGCCCGAGGTCCCCCCCATCGCCAGCCCCCTCACCCCGCGACCTCTCCCCTTGTCCCCTGTCCCCTTCAGTAGGCTCTGGACACCGCGGCTGCTGGGCGCCGGCCCCTCCTGAGCCCCGGTTCCGCCCTCCGCGGCCTCAGCACCTCCGGCGCGGACAGCTCCTCGCGGTCGCCTCCACCCGGCCCGGCGGGACCCAGGCGCCTGCTCGCGGGGACCTGGGGCCGCTCCGCGCCCTGCCCTGCTCGCGTCCCTCGGGGCGCATGGAGACCCCGGGGCGCTGCGAAGGGGCCGAGGCGTGCGGCGGGCTGAGCCGCGCTCGCAGCCGCCCGGGCGCCCCCCAGGTCCCCCGAAGCACCTGTGGCGGCAGCCGCGGCGCCCCATCCGCATCCAGCTGCGCTTCCACTCCGACCCGGACAAGCCCGCGGGCCGCCGCGAACCGGACCGGAACCCGCGGCCCGGGCTCGGGAGGTCGCGGCGCTCGTGGCCCACGGCGCGGCCCCCGCGGTAGGTGGCGGCGGGGAGGTCCTGCTCCTGGCGGGGCGGGGCGGGGGGCGGGCCGGGGTCCTGGTGGGTTTGGGTGACACCGTGTGCCCAGGTGCGGCTGGTCCCAATGTCCGCGGGCACGTTGTGTGCCGGAGTCGCAGCAGTTGTGACCCCCGTATATGGTGGGACCTGCTGTGTGAGTCCACAGTCGCCGCCTCCTTGGGTGACCCTGTGTTTGGGTGGCGCCTGTGCCTGAGACTCCGGGGTCCACCCGCCGGGCATTGCCTCAGTTTCCTCCTGGGGTGCCTGTGGGTGTGTGGCTGGGTGTGACGGTCCTTGCTGTGTCCCAGCCGGGCGTCCCAGTGTTCTTCGGGCCCTGGAATACCTGCAGGTGTCTGCAGCGGGAGGAGTGTGGCCACTCTGAGCATCTAAGATGACCCTAGGGTGCCCAGATGTCCCTGTGTGAGGCCAGGGCAGGGGGCCACCAGGGCTGGGGCGGTGCCTCCAGTCTCCTCCCCCCGTCCTGCAGCAGGAGGGGAAGCCCGGGGAGCCCAGCACTGGAAGTTTCCGGCTCAGGAGGAGGGAGGGGCTGCTGCTGGGGAGGGCCGGGCCGGGGTGGCCAGGAGAAGGGAGATAACCCCTGGGGGCTAGATGTGGGGGTTTCCACCTGCTGGGTGGGGGCTGGAAGGCCAAGGAAGGGGGTCCAGAAACCTTGAGCTTCTTTGGATTACGGGAGGAGCCACTCCAGGCCAGACCAGGCTTCCAGGTCCGAGTCCGTGCTGTGTGACCTTGAGTGAATCACTCTCTTCTCTGAGCTCGGTTTCTCCCGTCTGTGGACCACCTGGGGCCACTGGATTTTAATCAGTAAGCAGGGCCTGCTGCCTCCAGCCCGGCCCTCTAAGAACCCTGGGAAGCATCTGGGCCAGCTGGGCCCCACAGTCCAGAGCTGTTTCCAGGTGACCACTAGGGCGCCCGCCCCCTCCCCAGCCCCAGCTCCTCCCTCCCCACCCTTCCTGGTGACTCACGATTTTCCATTTTCAAGAAAGAACAAACAGGCGATTTGGGCCTGTCTAGGGGGGAGACCCCACGTGGCTCTGGAAGACGGGAGTGGCCCTGGGAGAGCGCGCGCGTGCGTGCGTGCGTGTGTGTGTGTGTGTGTGTGTGTGTGTGTACACGCACGCCTTGCACTACACATCCTGGCTCTGCCGTCCTGCGTATGTGGGCGTGCCTGTGTGCCCACGCGTGTGCCTGTCTGTACATGAAAGTGCTGACCTGGCCAGGCCCGAGGCTGCCCTGCTGCGTGCTCTGGAGCCCCGCGGTGGTGCTGCACTGGGCATTGTGAGCTGGACACTCCGCCCCAGGCCTGGGCACACTTGTCACAGCTGTGCCTCTCTTCAGCTCCTGGTGGATCACATGGGCCTGGAAAGGTCCGAACACCTTGCATGAAAAGCATTTATTAAGCACCTACTGTGTGCAAGCCCTCACAGGACGGTGGTGTAGACAGACTCCTATCAGGTAGAGAGATATCACTGGGTGATTTGTGCTGTGATATGGAGAGATCACGACAGCAAGGGAGACCAGAAGTAGACTTGTGTGTGACCCCAGCCTGCAGAGGTGGGGTCAGGGAGGATTACTTGGAAGAAGCTGCATCTAAGCTTAAACCAAAAGCATGAAAGAAGTCAACCAGGTGAGTGCCTGGAAGGGTGTGCCAAGCAGAAGGAACAGAATGTGCAAAGCCTCAGACTCAAGAGGATCAGGTGTACAAGGAGCTGAAAACAGATAATTGTGGAGGGGAGGCTTTATGTTTTTCTGACAAGCATTTGTTAAACGCCTACTGAGTGCCAGGTGCTGAGGGCTGAGCTGAGAACAAGGCAGACCCAGCCCTGTCCTCAGGGGACTCACAGGCTGAGCAACTGGGCAAACACAGACCAAATAATCACAACCAGAAATGTGAAATTTTACCCACGACAGGAATGTGAGCGGAGTGACCTCCCTGGCTGGTCGGGAAGGGCTTCCTGGAGTGGTTGATGCCCACTGTGGAGAGCCAGCAGGGAAGGGCCACGGGGTGGGCATGAGGTTGCTGGACCAAGGAACAGCAACGGCGGGGCGGAGCAGGGCAGAATGGGGCTACGAGGAGGGGGTGCGGCGGGCTTTGCGGGGCCTCCGGGGAGGCAGTAAATGTTTTATTAATAGATTTGATTTAAAATCAAATCAGGGAGCCATGGAAGAATCTGGAGCAGGGAAGGGGATGATCTGACCCTCATGTGACTCAGCCGCCACCTCCTAGCCCGGCCTGAGCCTTCCACAGGGACCTGGACAAGTCGTCTCCCCTGACCTCAGTGCTGCTTCTCTCTGGGGCCGCCTGGTAGCCGAGGAGAAAAGTGCCTGTCAGGGGAGGACGCTCAAATGGGAGAAAACGAGGCAGTGACGTGTTAAGGGCAGGAGACACCCTTGGGCACCTCCTCAGCTTGATGGCAACACAGGGACAGAGTCAGGGTGGGGCCCTTCCACCCACCCTGCAGCTTTGGCCACTTACCCAGCAAGGCTGGGGGCCTCCCAAGCTCAGGGGGGGCCAGGCCCTGCTCTTTGGCTGTCACTGCTGTTGGAGAGAGACCACTCTGTGTGTGTGTGTGTGTGTGTGTGTGTGTGTGTGTGTGTCTGTCTGTCTGTCTCTGTGCTGAGGATAGAACTCAAAGCCTCCTTCATGCTAAGCCAGTGCTCTACCACTGAGCTACAGCCTCACTGCCCCACCCCTTTAAATTTTTCAAGGCTGGGCTCAAACTTGCAATCCTCCTGCCTCAGCCTCCTGAGTAGCTGGGTTTAGAGGTGTGCACCACAGCACCCAGCCAGTTTCTCTATTTTAAAGGCTATTAATCACACATGACTGTTCAATCTGTTAATGAAATATTTACAGTCAAATCTATTAATAAAACATTAACATTACAACTATTGATAAAATATTAATGACAGGGTAGCCTCTGGGACTGCAGAGGGGATTAAAGCCAATTAACAAATTAAGTGGGAAAGGGTAGAGGCTGGGGAGCCCAGTGGCTTGGCTCAGATAACCTCTCCCTGCCGCTTCTGGCTGTGTGACTTCAGGCCTGAGACCACACCTCTCTGGGCCTCACAGCTCTTGGCTCGGTGCTGGGTACATCCGAAATGCTGTAATTATGTTCACTCTTTATTTATTGATTGATTGATACCAGGGATTGAACCCAGGGGCATTTGACCACTGTTTTTTTTCCCCAACCCTGTTTTTCTATTTTATTTAGAGATAAGGTCTTGCTGAGTTGCTTAGGGCCTCATTAAATTGCTGAGGCTGGGCTTGAATTTGCAATCCTCATGTCTCAGCCTCCCAAATCGCTGGGATTACAGGCTGGTGCCACCTTGCCTGGCTGTCAGATTACATTTAGTCTTTTTTGTTTATTTATTTTGGTACCGGGGATTGAACTCAGGGGCACTGGACCACTGGGCCACATCCCTGGCCCTTTTTGTTTTTTTCTTTTAAATATCTATTTATTTACTTTAGTTGTACACAATGCAATGCATTTATGTTTACGTGGTGCTGAGGATCGAACCTGGGCGTCGCACATGCGAGGCGAGCGCTCCAACGCTGAGCCACAATCCCAGCCACCCCCCCCCCCCCCCCGGCCCTTTTTTGTATTTTATTTAGAGACAGGGTCTCACTGAGTTGCTAAGTGCCTCGCCATTGCTGAGGCTGGCTTTGAACTCACGATCCTCCTGCCTCAGCCTCCCAAATGCTGGGATTACAGGCATGCACCACCGCACCCTGCTTACATTTAGTCTTAACCTACCATTTTTGTGGGGGAGGGGCTCTGAGTCACTCTGAGGCCCTGGTTTCTCCTTGGGGATGTGGAAGCCCTGTAATCCCCTCCCACAGGGCTAGGGTTGCATCAAGGCCCTTGGACCCTGACTCCAGCATCCCTACCAGGCAGAGCCTGGTGGCCTCTGTCCCCCGGGGACTGGCTATAATTAGGTCCAGCCCAGCAGCTACAGATGGTATTTTTGTCTTGGGGTTAGTGAGGTTAGTTTCTACCAGGTGTCTGTTTTCAGGCTTGGTGGCCTGGAGGGGGTTTCTGGCCAAACCCCTGAGCCTCCTGTCCTCCAGGCCTGCAGCCCCTGTGTCTTCTCATCTGTGTGATGGGGAGAATAAGGTTTCCAGCGTGGCGTGGTCGCAGGCCTCTGCTGCTCATTAATGGAACCTGGTCTCTGACCGCTCAGGACGTGAGGGCCAGGCCTAGACCGAGGGTGGGGGTTCTCCCTCAGCAGGAGCTCCGTCAGGCCCAGAGCCTTCTGCGTGGCCTCAGCTGGAAGGTCACCTAGGCCTCTGCCTGCCGCGTGGCTATTCCCTGTCCTTCCTGAGCCTGTGACATCTGTGGAGACTCAGTTTCCTTTCTGTAGCAAGGAGTGGGGACAGCGTGGCCCCCATGTCCCCAGGGCAGACGGCCCAGTGCTGATGCCTGGAGCACCCCCACACCAGAGGCCCCACCTTCTCATGCTAGGGGGTCCTCCTGCAGTTGGGCTGGGGACGGGAGCTGAAGCGTCACAGGGCGGAAGGCGGAGGGCGGATGTTTGTCCCAGGAGAAGGCAGGAGAGAAGGAGGCACCCAGAGACGGGGCCTGGGGAATGTCAGAGCCGAGGGGTCATGTGGGGACGCGGGGTGCGGAGGGAGGCGCTGGCCCGCAGGGGGGCTGTGCCCACCGCCTCTCCCCAGGCCTCGGTTTCCCACCTGACAGGATGGGGGGTCGTATTTTCCCAGCAGCCTTTGGAGCTCTTTTCCATCTGGAAAGTGGACGGGGCAGGCTGGGCTGCGGCGTGGGTCTGCCCAGCCCCTGATGAACTCCTGCCTCAGTGACCTTCCTCCTGATGGAGGGCAGGGCGCCTGCGGCATCTGTGACATCCCTGTCCCACTTCCTCTTCTTGCTCCCCGCGGTCAGCAGCCCCGCCGGTGGGCGCGCGAGGGGCCGTGCAGGAGGAAGTGGTGTAAGCGCGCGGCTGTGCGCCCCAGGGGCCACCTCCTCAAGACGGGCGCAGAGTCTCCTCGGACTCCGTGCCTCAGTTTCTCCGTCTGTCCCAGGGGCCACCGGGGAGCGGTCCGGCGACCGGGCGGGGCGCTGCGCCTCGGCTCCCTCCCCGCGGGCCCCGCCCCCGAGCCTGTCCAGAAAAGGTCCCGCGGCCGCTCGCTCCAGCCTCGGCGTCCGGCGATGCAGGGTCCCCCCGCGCCAGCCCCGGCCCTCGGGCCCGGCTCCCCTCGGGGCTCCCCGCGAGGCTCCCCCGGGCTCTTCAGGAAGCTGCCGGTGAACCAGAGCCTCCGCGCGCAGCGGCGCTTCACCGTGGCCCATCCCCTGTGGTGAGGCGGGGCTGGGGGCTCCAGGGCCACTGGAGCGCGGGGCTGGGCCTGAAGGGCAGATCCAAGGGCACAGGGGCCTCGGTCCCTTTCTCCGTGTCTCTCTCCCCCTGCCCTCGCTCTCGGCCAGTTTGGGACTCTCCCTCCCTCCCTCCCTCCCGCTCCATCCTCGGCTCCCTCCCTCCACCCACCCCCTAGGCAGCGCCCAGGGGACCAGCCGACTGTCCCTTCCCAGCTGTGTGGCCCAGAGCAGGACGGGCGGAGGCTCACGTCTCTCCTGACCCTCGCTGGCCTGGGACCGGAGGGCTGAGCGCCCTGGGGAGGGAGGAGAGGAAGGCTCCGTCCTTGGCCTGCCCCAACCCCACGTCCCTGCCCGCGCCGCAACAAGATGATCGGGGCCTCGCGGGGAAGCCCGGGTGTCCACGGAGGAAGACTTGATGTGATGCGGGCTTTCGGGGCAGGATGTTCGGGAACGTAAGGAGGGCGGGTGTCCCTTTCCCAGGCTGAGAGTGGACCCCCCACCCCGCTCCCAGCCCGGTTCCCCGCAGCCCAGTTCAGCTGCAGCTCTGAGGAGGTCACTGCTCTGGGTCCAAATCCCGCTCTTCGAGAAGCAAATGTCACCTCGTGGGGCAGTGGGTCGGGACTGGGGCTTGTAGGTGCCAACTGTGGCTGGCACCCTGCGTTCTTTTTGCACCCAATTCGTATCCACTTGGCAATCTGGTACCCAGAGGCTCAGAGACAGGAGAGGAGGTCTCCTTCAAGGTCACATCGCCAGAGAGTGACAAGCTGGGCAGAGGGAGGTGTGACTGTGATCCCTGATGGTGCCATTTCAGACTGAACATGGGGTCCCAGGTCCCAGAGAGCGACATCAGGGTACCAGGCACCAACAAAGAGCGGTACCTTTGGAGGACTCAGAGGGGACACCCGGGGTACGCGAAGGTGAGGTTGAAGGAGGACCCGAGCGCCTAGGCTGCACCCAAACCTAGTTCCGAGGCCCGGGACCCCTGAGTCTCCAAGCCTCGGTTTACCCGTCTGACCAATGGGCAGCCGCGCAGTTCCCACAGCCGGAGCGACCTCACCCCGCACCTCCCGCGTCATGGAACCACCGCCTGACCCCGCCGCCGCCCCCGTCTAAGTTTAGAGCAGAAAGAAAAACAGCCACCCCCCCGGCCCAGGAAAAGCCAGGCTCTGCCCTTAACCCTCGGCGTCCGGGATTCGGATTCGAACACAGCACCCTACCACTGTTCCCTGCCTCAGTTTCTCTATTTGTCCCCAGGCACACTTTCCCATAACCTTTGGGGGTCCGTGAAAGAGGGACAGGGGGCTCGCCGTCTGCAGGTCTCCCCGCTCGGAGGGCAAGTTGGGGCGTCCGCCGCCTGCCGGCAGCGTCTCCCAGCCCACCACCTCCCGCGGTGCCAAGGGCTCGGAGGGGTTGCAAGCCACGCCCCCACTTGACGTCACGGAGAGACTGTGGTCTCCCCATCCCTGGGGGACCTGTCGGAGCGCAAGAACCCGAAGGAATCAGGCGGGAAAAGCCGAGGGTAGCCGAGCTTCCCCGAGTGTGACTGGACTGAGCCCGAGCGCTACTCGGAGCAATTCGGAGCTATTCGAAGCAAGCCGAGCGCGGCCGGACTTAGCCGAAGAAGCGCGAACTCATTCGAACCGGCCAGGGTTGCCGGAAGTATCCGAAGCTGAGCGATCTCATCCCGCCCAACTCACAGTGAACAGGTCCAACCCTGTGTGGTTTGACCCAACTCAGACACGACCGAATCTGGCCAAGCAGAACCGAATCGTACAGGTTCCCCACTCCCCCACTATCTGAGTCAAATGTTGCTGCCCCCTGCCCAGAGCTTCCTGGTGGGTGTCGATCTGACCCTTGGACCAGGATAGAGTCACAACGGGTGACCAGGTAGATACAAGCCCTTGGGCAGGAGCTCCGAATCTGGGCCGTGACGATTTCTCCTAGTGTCTGCTGTCCCTCCTCATCTTCTCAAAAACACACTGACCCGCAAGGTCGTCTGCATCTCAGCCCTTGTTCCAAGTTCTTTCTCTGACCTCTGACCCCAAGAGGAGGGGCATAGATCCCTCTGCCCAGTGAGGGTGTGGTGTTGGGGGAGTGCACAAATAATTGGAGTTTGAATGGAGCAGGTGGTGTTGGGAAGGACAGTGCTGGGGTAGCAGCTTGTGCAAAGGTCCTGGGGGCTGAAAGGGAAGTCTGAGTGCAAACTGAAGATGTGGTGTGCGCGAAGGCCAAGGGGCGGGGCCATGAGATGAGGGTGGAGCCTGGAGAGTTGCTGGGTGGCCTAAGGCTTTGGTCAAGGGGGCTCTGGGTGGGGACCTGGAGAGTGTGCTATCTAGGCGGAACCCCGGAGCCTTCCAGGTGGAAGAGCTCAGGGGCCATTTTCAGTCCAGGTGGACTTACCATGTGACCTAACCTTAGTTTCATCTTTGGTATAGGACGCCCAGTCAGCGTCCTGGGGCACTTGGGCCCTTGGGGACCGAGCTTAACACACCCATATCAGGGACAGGGTGGTTAGTTCTAGAGAAAGAAGACCTGCCCAGGGTCACACGGCCACTTGGAGGAACAGCTGGAACCCAGGACCTGGAGTCCAAGCCCAAGTGGGAAGACTCTGGGGTGGACAGGCAGAGGAGGTGTGAGGGTTCCCAGGTCCCTGCGGGAGGCTGAGGGGCAGGTGACAAGCTGGAAGCCACACCTGCCTGGCCGCAGGGGGGGGGGGAGTGGCAGACGGCACCCGCTGCCAGGCCCTGTGCTGACCACTGCCTCCTCTGCCCTCAGCTTCGACCTGGAGAATGGGCTGTCGCGTGGAAGGCCTGTCCTGGACCCTCAGTCTGGACCTGGCCTTGGCCGTGGGGCTCAGGCCCCGGCCCCTCACGGCCAGCGGCGAGAGTCCTTCCTGTACCGCTCGGACAGCGACTACGAACTCTCACCCAAGGCCATGTCCCGGAACTCCTCCGTGGCCAGCGACCTGTGAGCCGGGGCTGGCGGGATGAGCCCCTCCACCCTTCCCTTCTCCACTCAACAGCTCTTTCGAGGAGCCATTAGAGCTAGGTTTTGGAGTTTAAGTAGGAGTTCGCCAGGCGGTTAATTTATTCAGTCGAGTGTGCAGCAGTGGACCTCAGGATCTGGTGTGCTTGGTCTTAGCCTGGGGTTGGGGGGCGGGGCACACATTAAGGCCAATTATCAGCAAGTGAACAAATGCTTTGATTTGAGCTCCCTGGTAGCTGTAATGAAAAGAGAAATACGATCATTTCTGTCCAGACTCTACTAAGATTCCCCCCTCCTTGGGACTCAGTTTCCCCACCAAGGAAAAGTGGATAAAGCGAGGCGCTGGCGGGAGCAGCTGTGGGGTTCCCAGGGAGAGTGGGGAGGAGAGCCGGGGCCAGATGAGCTGGGGAGGAATGTCCAGGGGAGTGGCCAGGCTGACGACGCTCCTGGCCTCTCCCCGCAGACACGGAGAAGACACGATAGTGACGCCCTTTGCCCAGGTGGGTTCCACCCCCACCCCCACCGCGGTCAGGCTCCCGCCCGGGCCACCGCTGACCACCTCCCTCCCGACAGGTCCTCGCCAGCCTGCGGACAGTTCGGAGCCACGTGGCAGCCCTTGCCCGGGGCCAAGCCTGCGGCGCAGCCCAGTACGAAGGGGCGGGGCAGAGCAGGGTGTGGAGGGCGGAGGCGGGACCTGGGGGAAGAGCCCCCAAAGCTGGCGACAGGTGGCTGGAGCTGCAGCTCAGTGGGACAGCTCTTGCCTGGCACGCGCTAGGCTCTGGCTTCAATCCCCACCCCGCAAGAAAGCAAAATATTTTTTTTTAGGGGGAGACGAGAGGGGCGGGGCCTGGAGGGCTTGGGGGCGGGGCCAGGGGCAGGCCACCCTGAGCCCTCTGTAACCTCAGGCAGGCGTCTGTCGGGAACCCTCCACCCAGCAATCAGCCCCCTCCATCTGCAGGTAACGCCTGTTCCCACCCCTCCCCCACCGAGACAGCTGTCACTTCCTCTCCCTAGGGACCTCCCTAGCCCACTAGCTCTTGCACTGTGGCTATTGTAACTCTGACAACCCTCCCCCTCCTGCAAAGAAACTTCCTGGAAATGGAGTCCACCATGCCCATATTACAGATGGAGAGGCTAAGGCCCAGAGAGGGCAAGAGACCTACCTGTGGTCACACAGCCACTTACAGATAGATCCGGAACTGGGGTCCCGGGCAGCCCCATTGGGAAGGGTTTCAGGCAGAGATGGAGGCAAGAAGGGCACTGGGTCCCCTAGAAGGGGTGGGACAGGTCCCTGACCAACTTGGCCCTCAGAAGACCCTGGGACGAAGCTGGCCCTGGAGACCCTGGAGGAGCTGGACTGGTGTCTGGACCAGCTGGAGACGCTGCAGAGCCGGCACTCGGTCGGGGAGATGGCCTCCAGCAAGGTGAGCGGCCCGCGCCCACCCCGCCCCGCCCACGGGGCCCCTCCTCACGTCCTGCCCTCCCCCGCAGTTCAAGCGCATGCTGACCCGGGAGCTCACCCACCTGTCGGAGGCCAGCCGCTCTGGGAACCAGGTGTCCCAGTACATCTCCAGGACCTTCCTGGGTGAGCCCAAGGGTCACTGCCCGCAGGGTTAGAGGGAGTAAGAAGGAGGAGGAAGACAGGCTGCTGTCCTCGACCCCAACGTGCAGGGGACAGCCAGACACGCCCCATGGGACTAAGGCTGGGCAGGGGGAAGGACCATGAAACTTCCAGAAGGAAAGGGCATCGCAGCTAGGGTTTTAAAGCATCAGTAGGAGTTTGCCAAGGAGGAGCTGGAGGGAGTCGGACACTGGAGCTCCAGGCTAGGGGTGTCCAGGACACTGGTCTGTTTGGGAAACACTGTTGAGCCCAGGCGCTCAGGAACCAGGCCAGCCGGGAGCCACTGAGACCCGCCTGAGCAGAGGAGGGGGTGGCTGAAGTCAGGCGGGGCCTTGCTCCCGTCTTATGAAGAGGTAGGCCCAGGGCGGGGCTCCGAGAGCCGGGCGGAGAGGACTGTCCAGCTGGTGACCGCCCCGCTGGGCCTCGGCCGCCCTGCCTACAGACCAGCAGACGGAGGTGGAGCTGCCCGGGGTGACCCCGGAGGCGCCCCAGAGACCCATGTGTGAGATCAGTGGTCTTCGCGGGCTCCCCACCACGCCAGCCTCTCTGCAGCCGCCGTGCCACGCTTTGGGGTCCAGACCGAGGAGGAGGGGCAGCTGGCTCAGGTGCGCCGCCGCAGGTGGAGGCCCCAACCGAGCCGGGGCTCTGCTTGGGTGCCCCCTCCCGGGCCTCATCGGCCCACCTGTACGCGGGGCA
Source organism: Tamias sibiricus (assembly GCA_025594165.1). Taxonomy (NCBI): domain Eukaryota; kingdom Metazoa; phylum Chordata; class Mammalia; order Rodentia; family Sciuridae; genus Tamias; species Tamias sibiricus. Next base: position 16,901,916 of record CM046673.1, on the reverse strand, counting down.
GGTGGAGCTCAGCTGCCCCCTGGAGGGTGGGTGCCGCGCCCTGGGAGTCCGGCGGGGGTCAGCTCGGTCCTTCTCACAGGAGCTGGAAGACACCAACAAGTGGGGACTCGATGTGTTCAAGGTGGCGGAGCTAAGCGGGAACCGGCCCCTTACAGCCATCATATTTAGCATCTTTCAGGTACCCTCCCTGCCTTCGCCTTCCCAGACCCTAGGGTTTCCTTCCCCTGATGCTATCCCACGATCTCAGGGACACTCATCTCTTCAAATCTGACGCCCCTGAATGGGATAATTTGAGCAGGGTTTTGAGGGATGAATAGGAGTTCGCTAGGTCCAACAATTTATAGTCAACCAGCCCCAGCTCTGGGCCTGGGCCGGAAGAGACTCAGCCTGGAGATGTCTGGACACAGACACCCCCAGTGCTGTGGGGATGCGAACCAGCGGGAGGGACAGAGTGAGGGAGGTCAGGGGCAGAAGGGAGGGCACAGGAAGGAGGGCACCTGTGAGGCTGGACGGAGGTTCAGGAGAGGGGCAGGAGCAGCGTGCCTGCAGCCCCGGTCCAGGCCCTGACTGCCGCCTGCGATGGACCAGGAACGGGACCTGCTCAAGACCTTCCGGATCCCGGCCGACACCCTGGCCACCTACCTGCTGACGCTGGAGGGCCACTATCACGCGGACGTGGCCTACCACAACAGCCTGCACGCCGCCGACGTGGCCCAGTCCGCCCACGTGCTGCTGGCCACGCCCGCCCTGGAGGTAGGGCCCCCGCTGCGGCGGGCGCTGGGCAGGGGCAGGGTGCGGAGTGCCCACCGTCACCTCTCCTGCCCCGGGCCTGGCAGGCGGTGTTCACAGACCTGGAAGTCCTGGCTGCCATCTTTGCCAGTGCCATCCACGACGTGGACCACCCCGGGGTCTCCAACCAGTTCCTCATCAACACCAGTGAGTCTGGTGGGGAGGGGGCGGGGCCTGCCGGGAGGGGCGGGGCCTGCCGGGAGGGGCGGGGCCTGTCAAGAGGGGCGGGGCTGCCGGGAGGGGCGGGGCCTGCTGAGAGGGGCGGGGCTGCTGGGAGGGGCGGGGCTGCCGGGAGGGGCGGGGCCTGCCCCACACTGTCCACCTGGTGGTCTCAGGCTGGTCCCGGCTCTGCTCTGAACCCAGTCTTCCCTTGCACAAGCACTCAGGGGTCTGATACACAGTAGGTGCTCAATAAATGAGAGAATGAGCTGAGACACAGCCCATCTGGGCCTACTGATTTTTTTTTTTTTTTTTTTTTGGTGACAGTGGAGGTTGAACCAGGGGCGCTTTACCACTGAGCCCCATTCCCACCCCCAGCCCTTTTCTATAATTTTGAGCCAGGGTCTCCATAAGTTGCTGAGGGCCTCACTACATTGTGGAGGCTGGTCTTGAACTTGTGACCCTTCTGCCTCAGCCTTCCCTCTCGCTGGGATCACAGGCGTGCACCGCAGTGCCCTGCTTTAAACCTTAAGTTTGGGGAACTTTGAGGAGTCTGTGACAAGCAATTATTGGGCACCTGTTGTATGCAGGCCGCGGTGTGTCGGGGTGAGAGCGGAGCTTTTTCACTTAGCCTCTGTTTCTAAGACCAAGACCGGCAGTCATTCAACCAGGGACAAGAGCATCCAGCCCTGCAGAGTCAGAGCAGCACGGGGCCTGCGTGGCTTTGGGGACGGGCACTGGCGGGGCGCTTCAGGGCGTGGGCAGGCGGGGGCGGGGCGAGGGTCTCAGGCTCCGGGGCTTCCCCGCAGACTCGGAGCTGGCGCTGATGTACAACGACGCCTCGGTGCTGGAGAACCACCACCTGGCCGTGGGCTTCAAGCTGCTGCAGGCTCAGAACTGCGACATCTTCCAGAACCTCAGCGCCAAGCAGCGGCTGAGCCTGCGCAGGATGGTCATCGACATGGTGGGGCCGCCGGCACGGTCGGCAGGAGGGACGGGGGCTGTGCCGAATAGGGTGGGAGTCTGCATGGCCCAGTGTCCCCACGCCGAGCCTCAGCTTCCTCATCTGTAAAATGGGGCGATGACCACCCGAGCCCTAGGTGGGGGTGGGGCCACCGTCCGGCGCCTCAGGTCCCGCAGTGTGTGCGTGGGCAGCGTGGAGACTGCTGTCCTGGGGCGTTGGCCGCAGCTTTTCCTCAGCCTTACAGTAACGTCCATATGTTTGATTGTATTCAGCCAGGAGGACTCTGGGAAGTTTGGAGAAATTGTTTCTCATTTATTCATTTAACAAGCATTTATTGAGCTACTATTGTGTGCTTGGCTGGTGCCAATAACCTAGACAGTCCTGGCCTAATTTCTGAGATTCATGGTCCCTGAGGGAGATGGGTCACACCAGAGCCATGTGGCACTCGAGTGCTACAGATGGCGAGAGGCCAAGGAGGGCCTCTGGTCGGGGGAACCCTGGACCCAGGGCGTGTGGGATGGGGAGGTGTGTTCCTGCAGAGGGATCAACATGTGGGGGTGGCTCAGAGGGAGCCGGGGCCTGGGCTGAGGAACGCCGAGGCCCGGCGAGTGCAGGGTGCCTTGGCGGTGGGTCCACCGCGGGTGGCATTTGGTGCAGATCAAGTGCTTGGGGAGAAGTTTGGAGACCTGCATTCAGTTCTCTGAGTGTGGCCGCGTGTGGCTCACGCCCGGCCGGCTCCACAGGTGCCATGAATTCGACTTGTAAACAGCTGTGCTGAGGGCGGAACTCCCCGACAAATGGCTGAAAATAGTCCTTCGGGGCACACAGTGGCCATTGAGGCCACCAGCCAGTTCCCCAGCTCCACACCCTCCCACGGATCCTGTGGCCCTCAAGGTCCTCGCCCTCCTGGCCTCCATCTCCCTCGCCCTCACCGGCTCCAGCCACAACCTCCTCTACGTCCACACCCAACTCACGCAGCCCCAGGGCCTTTGCACAGGACTCGATCTCTGCGGGGCCTTGGTGCAGGTCATCTCAGCTGCCGAGTGTCCTCAGCCTTCCCCGGACCCCACCACATGTGTGCGGTGCCTGGCTGAGCCCAAAGAGCCCAGAGCAGGGACCACTGACCGTGTCCCTCTTCTGAGCTGGTTTGCAGTGAATCCTATTAAACCCTCCCATTTTGCAGATGAGGACACCAGGGCTCAGAGGGCTGAGGGGCCTGAGTGGGGGTGGCCTCGAGAGGTGGGAAGCAGGGCAGCTGGGTCCTCATCCTGTCACCCTCCCTGGCCTGTCCCCAGGTGCTGGCCACAGATATGTCCAAAACACATGAATCTCCTGGCCGACCTCAAGACCATGGTAGAAACCAAGAAAGTGACAAGCCTGGGTGTCCTGCTCCTGGACAACTACTCTGATCGCATCCAGGTAGGTGGCCAGGTGGGCCCCAGGGCCCCTGTTTCTGAAGTTCTTCTTTAATAGCATTTATGAAGCACCAGCTGTATGCCTGATCTGAAGACATGGCTGTCACATGCCTCTGTCCTAGCCACTCCTCCTCCCAGGTCTGCTTCCCCACCTGTAAGATGGTGTCCGTGGCGCGGAGCGTTTCAGGGGCCTCTACCGCAGCATGGAGAGGGGCTCCCAGGTCCCTCATGCACCTGTCCAGTAGTCGTGCTCCCGCTACAGAACGAATTGTCACTTACGTTTTAAATTCTTTCCAAGTGTTTATTGAGCAGCTACTATGTGTCAGGCCTGGGCCGGGGCAGGCTTGGAGGTGGTGGGTCCAGCCAGTGCCCTCCTGTCTCGACCCCCAGGTCTTACAGAACCTCGTCCACTGTGCTGACCTCAGCAATCCCACCAAGCCGCTGCCCCTGTACCGCCAGTGGACGGACCGCATCATGGCAGAGTTCTTCCAGCAGGGTGACCGGGAGCGGGAGTGCGGCCTGGACGTCAGCCCTATGTGCGACAAGCACACAGCCTCGGTGGAGAAGTCCCAGGTCTGAGGGTGACAAGCCTGGCCACAGCGGGGCGGGGGGGGGGCAGGGGCCGGGCCAGCCTGCGGTCCCTGGGCGGGCGCCCTGCCCTCCGGGGCCTGGAGAAGAGGGCTGTGAGGGGCCGCTGGGAGTCAGGGAGCGGCATTCCAGGAGGGGACAGACACGGCCAGGGCCCGGGGCTGGCCGGGGCTGGGTCTCACTGTGACCGGCACCTGCCGTCTGCCTCCTGCCACCCAGGTGGGCTTCATCGACTACATCGCCCACCCGCTGTGGGAGACCTGGGCCGACCTGGTGCACCGGACGCGCAGGGCCTGCTCGACACGCTCGAGGACAACCGGGAGTGGTACCAGAGCAGGGTGCCCCGGAGCCCCGCCGACACCGCGGGCAGCTCCGAGCAGGGCCCCGGCAGGTTCCAGCTCCAGCTCACCCTGGAGGAAGCGGAGGAGGAGGAGGAGGAGGAGGAGGAGGAGGAGGAGGCGGAGGAGGAGGCGGCCCTGGAGAGGGAGCCCTCGGGGTCGCCTGACACTTAGCGCCAGTACCAGAAGATTCCAGGCAGGCCCTGTGTGGACCGTGGGGCAGAGGAATGACCGGGCCCTTTGGCACCTGATGGCCCCACTTCCCCACCTACCGAGTCAGACAACCAACGTTTTAGTGATAGGTAGGTCTCAGGGTCCAATTGACTGGGGTCCACTCTGACCTCAGGCTTGGCTGAAATGGCTCTAAGGGGCTGGATCAAGGGCAGCCTCTTGTAGCACCCTTAGGATCTCCCTCCTGCACCTCTATCCCCAGTGTGGAAAAGGGGGTCTGCCAGCCCCGCCTTGTCCACCTTCTCCAGTAGTCATTCTTGAACCACATATATCACTGAACTCTTTCTTCTTTCCAAGTATTTATTGAGCAGCTACTATGTGTCAGGCCTGCGCCTTCTGTGTGCTTCTGGGGTAGCCCTGCACAAGGCGGGTAGGGAGTCAGCACCCCACAGGTGCCTCCCCACCCTCCTCCGCCAGGGGGCTCACGGCAGGAGAATGGGTACTTGAACAGGGGCTGGGTGGGCGGGGGGGGGGGGGGGGGGGGGGGGATTCTCAGGCCCAAAGCTTCTTCATCCAGACCCAATTCTGTCCCTGGAGCTGTGACGGAGGCATAGGAAAAGGGAGGCTCTTCTTGGGGACCGACTCTGAAGACTGATCTACGCTGCACACCGCTGTTTAAATTGTTGCCTTCTCTTTTTTCTCTTTCGGTTGCTGGGGGTGGACCCCAGGGCCTTGCACACGCTGGGCAGGCACTCCGCCCCTGAGCCCCGCCCGCCCCTCGGCCTCCGTGTTCTGTCTCTGGGCCTCCGGATGTGCTGCCTCCTGCTCCCCCTGCTTCTCTCTGCTGGGCACCCCCGCCCCTCCTGGTCCCCTCCTTGACAAACCACAACAGAACTGCACCACCTCCACCCGCGCACCTCGCCTTTGTGTCTCCTGATCCCCAAGGTCGCCCAAGACTGTCCCTAGAGGGAGGGGGGCCCCGTGATGCTTTCGTGCAATTCTTACTCCTTCTGGGCCCCAGGACCTGGTGCCTAGCATGCTGCTACAGGTCGGTTGAGGAATGGTGTCCGCGACCCCACCGAAAGATCTTAGCCATCGGGCAGCAGTGAGCCTCTCTCTGGGGCTCAATAAACCCTCCAGACTTTAAGACACCTAATTTACAAAATGAGTGTCCATCCAGGCGTGGCGGCCCATGCCTGCAATCCCAGGGACTCAGCAGGCTGAGGCAGAAGGGTTGCAAGTATGGGGCCCGCCTGGGTCCTTTAGAGAGACCCTGTCCTGAGATTAAAAAAAAAAAAAAGGTATGGGGGTGCAGCTCAGTGGTAGAGAACCCCTGGATTCAATCCTTAGTATCACAAAAAAAGTGCACGGCCCATTTCATGAATGGGGAAACCGAGGCACAGAGCAGCCCTGTCGCCTGCCCAAGGCCACACAGCCCTGAGCGGATAATAGCCAACGGCGCCCCCTGGCGGTCGGAGCGGGAGGCGCCATGGGCGGGGCAGGCGAGCTCCGAGGTCCTGGGAGCTTGGCGGGGACTAGCTCGTCCCCGGCATCCGGATGTCGCACGCGGCCGACGCAGCGGCTTTGCGCTCCAGGCTCAGGTCGGATCCTGTCCTGCTGTCCTTCCAGAAGCATTCAGTGTCCTCCCGCTCCCCCGCCCTGGGCGCCTGGAACTGTCTCCACGCTGCACGCCATCACCGCCCGGCTGCAGCGCGGCCGCTCCATTCGTAAATATTATGACCACTGGCAACTCACCAGCTGCCATTAGAGCTCAGCTTCCACCAGGAAGAGCTCAGAGGCATCTGGGGTCATGAACTTGGTACGAGTCCCTCCAGATTTTAGGCAAGTGCTCCACCCGCTTCCTTCCAGATCTTTCCAAGGCAGAGACTTAGGGGACTTTTATTTCAAAATGTTCTCTCTCCACACTCCTTACAAAGCAGTATGTCTTCGCTGCAGAGGATCTGGGAATAATGGAAACATACAAAGAAGAAAATAAAGTATTATTATAATCCCAGTGCTAGAGATTGTCTTCCTTTAGTATTTCAATTTATTTCCCTCTGGAGTTTTCTCCATCTGCTTAGACAACATTCACACGGGGCTGGGGCTGGGGCTCAGGGGCAGAGCACTTGCCCAGCGTGCTGGAGGCCCTGAATTCCGTCTCCAGCACTGAAAAAAAAAATAAATAAAAATTGAAGCTGGGTGCGGTGGTGCATGTCTGTAATCCCAGCAGCTCAGGAGGCTGAGGCAGGAGGATCGTGAATTCAAAGCCAGCCTCAGCAATGGCAAGGTCCTAAGCAATTCAGCAAGACCCTGTCTCTAAATAAAATACAAAAGAAGAGCTGGGGATGTGGCTCAGTGGTTAAGCACCCCTGGGTTCAATTCCTAGTACCTAAATAAATAAATAAAAATGAATTTTAAAAAATCATGTGTTCTCTTTCAATTTGGGGCCTCAGGGCATCCATCCGTGGCCCTCCTACTGATTCCACTCAACTCAACGTAACTCAACGTGGGCCTCCCACACACCTGGCTCTGTCCCTCAGGGCTTTTGCATATACAGTACCTACCACCAGCAGCCCCGCCTGGCCCCACCCTCACCCCGTGGGTCTCAGCTGTGCATGGTCCCCTCCTGGAAGTCCTCCCAGATCTCCTACCCCAGGCTGGCCCCAGCAGAAGCTCCCCAGGCTGGGATTCTTTGGTTCCTGTCCACGACCTTCTCCAGGCCTACTTTACCCACTTTGCTGGTGGACTCTGGCGACGCCAGTGAGTGCTTTATCTATGTGTTTATGGCTCTGGGGATCGAACCCAGCGGTTCCACCACTGAGCTACACCCCCAGCCCTTTTAGTTTTTATTTTGAGACAGTGCCCCACTAAGTTGCCCTGGCTGGCCTCAAACTTTCAATCCTCCTGTCTCAGCCTCCCTACTTGCTGGAACTCCAGGGGTACACCACTGTGCCCGGCCTCAATAAGTCCTCTAAACTTCTCGTGTCTTAGTCTTTTATGAGTAAAATGAACTTTTTGCCAGGATCACGTAATTATAATAGACAACATTTGAAGAGAATGTGTCCTGAGCCAGTACAGAGTGATCCCCAGATGACAAACCAACTGGCCTCAGTCTCCCATATCACAGATGTAGAAACTGAGGCCCACCCAGGAGGCAAATGAAACCACTCACACCCTGAGGTCTCCCATTTTCTCCTCTTGGGACTCTTCCCAAGGGTCATGGTCTTTACCTTCATGGCCCCTCCTAGACCCAAAGAGGAGGGCCAGAGAAGGGCTTGTGGGGCCCCTGGAATTTTCAGCCCTGCGAACTCCTGGGGGAACTCTCAGGGCCTCAGTTAAGAGAGAAAACATCACCTGACCACTTCCCTGCCAGAGCTGGGTAGAGGGGGCTGTCCTTTGAGCTTGCTAGTCATTTCCAGCCTCAGGGCCTTTGCACCTGTTCCCCAGCTCTCCCGGAGGGGCTCCTTCTTCACCTAACCTCCCTGGACAGTATGATATAGTGTCACAATCTAACTGCTGGGGACATCAACCTCTGCCTCTCAGAGCTCAGGAAGGGCTGATGGATAAATAAGTCCACAGGATTCTTTCTTCTCTTCCTTCCCTTTCATGTATAGGGGCACGGAACCCAGGGTCGCACACATCCTAGGCACGCGCTCTGCCACTGAGCTACATCCCCAGCCCCAGAATGCTGCTCCTTAATATGAAGATCTTCCCTTTATAATTCGGGGGATTAAACCTGGAGGCATTTGACCACTGAGTCACATCCCCAGTCCTTTTATTTTTCCTTTGAGACAGGTCTCACTAAGGAACTCACTAAGTTGTTGAGGCTGGCCTCGAACTTGTGAGCCTCCTGCCTTGGCCTCCTGAATCGCTGGGATGACTGGCGTGGGCCGCCATGCCCGACTATTATTTTAAAATACAAAGTCAGTGCAGAAGCTACTGCGCATTCTCCTGGCTGACGGGTATTTCTGGGAGCAACCACGTAGGAAGCCCGCAGCGAGCGTCTGGGAAGTCTAGGAGCTGAGCAGCCTCGCAACCCTCACCCCACCCCGGGGGCCGCCGCGCCCCATCCCCACCCAGAGGGGGCAGACTGGACTGTCGGCCTCCGCGTGGGCAGGGAGCCGGGGAGCAGAGAGCTGCACTTATTGTTATTTATTTTTTGTTTTTCTGTATTTTCCCAATTCTCCGCAGTGGGTTTGTGAGTTTCATAGTCCAAGTGGGAGAGGGAGACAAACACGGTACCCTTGGGAAAAAATAAATTTCCCAAATGCAAACGGAGGGGGAGGGACGTCCCAGTACTTCCAGGGCGCTGAGGAGGGCTGGGTTTGGGGGTGGAGGCCCCCCCACCCGCACCGGCCTCCAGGCGCGAAGTTATTCTGGTCTCCCGGCGCCTCCGCAGCTGGCGAGCTTTTTATAAACAGGATGAGTCCTCCCCACCCCCACCGCCCGTCCCAGGTCCACCTCCTAGGGTGGGGATCCAGGGGATCAGGACTCTCTTGGCGGCCACCTGACCCCTGCTGTGTGAAGACCAGAGTGAGTGGGGGGCAGGAGACCCACAGTGGGGGTGGGGCTCCCCTCCCCAAAATTCTTAACCCCCTTAAGATTTGAAGGGGACACACGGGGAAGCACGTTGGCTTCCCAATTCTCCATTCGGTGTGGGGCTTGCCTCCCTGGGAGACGGGGGTCGCCCAGTCCCCTGAGTCTTTAAACCTGCGTCAGTGAAGGGCTGGTGGGGGGGGCCCTCTCGTACCTTCCCTGTTTTCTGTTCATTTATTTATTATTTTACCGCAGGCTTTGGAGGTTTAGGGGACAGGACATGCCTCTGTCCCTATTTTGTCTTTTCTTCGAATTTTTCTCTCGATAATGGGGCCCAGCGAAGGGAAAAGTCTCGGAGCTTCCGTCCCTCAGTCCTTCCTTTTCTGGGAGATGGTGGGGAGGGGTGGCTCTTTTGACCCTATTTCTTCTTTGCTTCTTTTAATCCCCTAAACAGGGGAGGGGTGGAGCCTCTGTCAGCCGGGTCCTCTTTTAGAGTCTTACACGTCGGGAATTGGACTGGGGTCTCTATTAAATCCTGCTTCCTCTTTTCCTTTTTTAATTTGAACCCTAAAAATTGGGGGGGCATAGAGCATCTCTGGGACCCCAGTTCCTTTTTTCTGAAAATGAGAGTAGGGGACAGTTAACACGAAATCACAGCACTTCGGACGAGACGGGGACTGTAGGAGACCCGGACCTGGGTGGGCGCTGCAGGAGAAAAGAACCGCCCCCCCAAGACCCGGGCTCAGTCAAGGCCTCAGCTTCTCGGCCCTTCAAAAACCTAAGAGCTTCCATTGGACAAGAGAAGGGAGTCAACGGTCGCTGATTGGCTACATCGTCCGTCGCTCAAGTATTAAAGCCAATGAAAGGGTGCAAATCAGCCCCGCCTTCCTGTGCAGTACTAGAGGCGGAGCAGGAGCTGGAGCCGCCCCCGCCCCTGCTGCCTGTACACATCTGGCCCCGCCCCATTCACGCGTCAATTTGCGCGGGGCCCTGCCCCTTCTCGTTCTGCAAGATTCTGTGGGCCACATCTCCATGCGCGGCTCCGCCCCGATGGCGTCACGACCGTATCTGCATGTGCGGCCCCGCCCCACTCTTTGCAGGACGTCACCAAGGACTGCAGGGGCCTGAGCCGCTGCCGCCGCCGCCGCCGCCGCTGCTGCTGCCGCGCAGCCCCACATCAGCTCACTGGGGGTCCTCGTCACCGCCACCGCCAAAAAGTCACCGCCGCTCGGATCGCTGCCACATTGGTGCAGGGCAAGGTGAGCTCCCGGGCGTCCAGGAGTGCTTCTGCTCTGAGCACCTGCATAACCTTCATTTGACTGATGGGCTGGCGGAGGGAACGAGGTTGACCAGGGTTGAATGAGGGAATAGAAGCGGCAGTGGTGGGCCTGGGAGGGGGTAGGTCCGCCCCCCCTCCCACTTGCCCGATCCTTACCAGCACCCCCCAACCCCCAGGCGCTGCGGCGGAGGGGGAGGGGAGGCGAGTGCCTTGCGGGAGCTGTGCGCGCGGGAGGCTTTTGCGTGCGCGTGCGCGTGGTGTGCACACGCGTGTGCGCGCCCGCCTGTGTTAGCGGGTCTGTGTACACTTGCGTGTGTACCTGGGTTCGTTCACGTGACTCCGTGTGATCTGGGTCTAAGTCTGTGCCTGCCGCACGAGTGTGAAGGGAAATTCACGCACTGTGAGTGTGTGTGCTGGGCTCCGCGCACAGGTGCACGAAGGTCTGTGTCCATGTGGGTGATGTGCACACGCCTGCAGGGGACCGGGGGCCGTACGCCGGGGTGGGTTTGCACATTTCTGTATGTGAACTGGTGTGCACACAGGTGCCTGCGGCTCTGCCCTGTGCACCTGTGTTCGCACACACATCTGTGTCTGAGCGGGGAAGGATGTATGCGGGACTGTGCACACCTGAGTGTGTGCACGCCCCGCCGCGGTCACGTGATGCAGCTGCCCTGGTCTTGAGTTCTGCCTGCCTAGGCCTTCGGGGGAAGGGGAGCTGCAGATGCGCCACACACCGCCGTGCAGCCTGGTCCTGAGGACCATGAAAGATTGATGGGGGGCGGGGCCGGCCACAATCACCCCTCGGAGTAGAGCCATAGGGTTTAGGGTTACAGTTCTGACCTGGGGCGCAAACCTGATGGAGGGGCTTCAGGGGTGGCCCCATCCGCTCTCCTTGTACTCCTCCTTTGAAACCCTGGGCCTTTCAAGGTCACGGCTAGGCTTCTGCTGGGGCAACCCCCATTAATACTGGGGGCCCTGATGGTTTAAGAGTGATCTCCCAACACCAGTGCTCCTCTGCAACTCTCCATCCTGTGCCTGGGCTTGGGCGGTTGGGGATGGAGAGAGCCCCCTCATGCTGTCCTACAACCGAACCCCCAGATGGCATCCGCCACAGACTCCCGCTATGGGCAGAAGGAGTCCTCGGATCAGAACTTCGACTACATGTTCAAGATCCTCATCATCGGCAACAGCAGCGTGGGCAAGACGTCCTTCCTCTTCCGCTACGCGGATGACTCCTTCACACCCGCCTTCGTCAGCACTGTGGGCATTGACTTCAAGGTCAAGACCATCTACCGCAACGACAAGAGGATCAAGCTGCAAATTTGGGTGGGTTGGGCTGGAGGGCTCCTCCTCTTGCTGGAAAAGCAGCCCCAGCTTGGTTGTTTTCCTGGTTAGATTCATTCATTCACACCCTGGGCATTTATCAGGTGCCTACTGTGTACCTGGGGGTGGAGAATCATAGAGCACCCCTGTTCCATCAGTGTCTAATTTTGGTGCCTGTTTCCCCAAATTCTGGTTCTTTTTGGAACGCCGTATGAGGTTTCAGCCAGATCTTGGCCCCTGTCCTCAGTCCCTGGGACAGATGCTCTACCTGCCTCAGGGCTTCCTAGCTTCCTCCTTCAACCCTACAGAGGCCAGAGGGAGCCTGTTAAGTCACAGCTGCCCTCCCTCTGCCTACCCTCCATGGCTTCTACTGCACTGGTGGTGAAATGAACCCCCCACCCAGCCCAGCAGGCCTGCCTGGTCTCTCCCTATGGGCTGCTCACTGTTCCTCAAACACTAGGTACAGCTCGGGGCTTTGCCTGGGCCATGCTCTATGTGGGATGCCCCTCCCTCCCCCTCTCCCCCTTCAAGTTTTTAAGCTGTCCCCCATCCCACACTCCCATCCTGGGCATGCTTTATCTTTCTCCTCAGTCCCTGTTGCCCTCCAATAGTCGACGTTTATGGAGTTATTTTATTTTTGCAGTAATGGGGATGGAACTCAGGGCTTCACCTGTGCTAAGGAAGCACTGGACCACTGAGCTCCACCCCACCCCACCCCCCGGCCCTTTTTATTTTGAGACGGGGTCTTGCTCAGTTGCTGAGGCTGGCCTCTACCTTGTGATCCTCCTGCCTCAGCCTCCTGAGTCGCTGGTTAGGCAGACACCATCACACCTGGCTGGTTATTGTCTTTCTACTGCACAGTGTTGTGCGTTCCACAGGGAAGGGGTTTCTGTCCATTTTATCAGCTGTGTGCTGTGACAGGGCGTAGCACACAGTGTGTGGTTTGGTGCCCAGTACGTGTTTGTTGGATAAATAGGGAGGGATTCTGCAGTAGGATGATTGAGTACTAAAAGCTTGGCATACTAGTGACCCAGATGGCTTTTCCTGAGCCATCGAGTCCCTGGGTGAGAGCCTGTCCTCTGTGGGGCTCTGAAGGGACCAGCCTGGGTGATCTCAGAGCAGATTCCCTCTGCGAGGAGCTCACGTGTGGGTCTGCGGCTCCGTCTCCTCCCAGGACACAGCAGGGCAGGAGCGGTACCGGACCATCACCACGGCCTACTACCGGGGCGCCATGGGCTTCATCCTCATGTACGACATCACCAACGAGGAGTCCTTCAACGCCGTGCAGGACTGGTGAGCGTGCCCTCCCCTCAGAGCACCCCCTGACCTGGCTTGGTGCAAAAAAAAAAGCAGGAAGGGGACACTTCAGATGGAAATCCTTATAGGAATGTAGAGGGGAAAAAAGTCTGGGATCTGAGGCGGGTGGGAGCAAAAACTATACGAGCAGTTGACATAGGTTACAGGTTGTGAACTTTTTCTTTTTTCTTTTTGGTGCCAGGGATTGAACCCGGGGGTGGGGGTGTTTAACTAACACTGAGCCACATCCCTAAGTCCTTTTTTGTATTTTATTTAGAGACAGGGGCTCACTGAGCTGCTAAGTGCCTCGCCAAGTTTCTGAGGCTGCCTTTGAACTCACGATCCTTCTGCCTCAGCCTCCAGAACTGCTGGGATTACAAGTGTGCACCAAAGTGCCCAGCAACATTTCTTTTTCCTCCTCCTCCTTCTTCGTCTTCTTTCTTTCTTTCTTTCTTTCTTTTTTTTTTTTTTGTGGTGCTGGGTCACATACCTTGTAAATGCTAGGCAAATGCGCCCACAGACCTCATCCCCAGGCTTGAGGTTGGACACATTTGAATGTTCTCCCTGGCCAGGGATGGTGACAGGTACCTATGGACTCAGTTGCTGGAAGTCTGAAGCAGGAGGATTACTTGAGCCCAAGAATTTGAGACCAACCTGGGCCACATAGCCAGACCCATTCTCTAAAATAATATAGAGCTAGGGATGTAGCTTAGTTGGTGGAGTGCTTGCTTTGCACACACAAGGCCCTGGGTTCATCCCCAGCACCACCAAGAAGAAAAAAAAAAAAGATAAATATAAATAAATAAGACAGCCAGACAGGGTTGGTGCATGCCTATAAATCCCAGTGACTCAGGAGGCTGAGGCAGGAGGATCTCAAGTTGGAGGCCAGCACTTGGCAACTTAGTGAGACCCTGTCTTAAAATAAAAACTAAAAAGAGGCCAATCGCAGTGACACATGCCTGTAATCCCAGCAGCTTGGGAGGCTGAGGCAGGAGGATCGGGAGTTCAAAGCCAGCCTCAGGAATTTAACAAGGCCCTAAGCAACTCAGCAAGACCCTGGCTCTATATAAAATATAAAAAAGAAGCCGGGCGTGGTGGCGCACGTCTGTAATCCCAGCACTTGGGATGCTGAGGCAAGAGGATCGCGAGTTCAAAGCCAGCCTCAGCAATGGTGAGGCACTTAGCAACTCAGTGAGACCCTGTCTCTAATAAAAACACAAAAAAGGGATGGGGATGTGGCCCAGTGGTCGAGTGCCCCTGAGTTCAATCCCTGGTACCAAAAAAAAAATAAAAATATATATATATATATATATATATATATATATATATTATATATATATAGTGATTCAGTGGTTAAGTGCCCCTGAGTTCAATCCCCGGTAACAAATAAATTCCTCCCCAAACCCCCAAACTAAAAAGGGCTGAGAGTGTATCTCAGTGGTAGAGTGCTTCTGAGTTCAATTCCCAGTACTGCAAAATAAAGTCTTTTTTTTTTTTTTTTTTTTGGTACCGGGGATTGAACTCAGGGGCACTCGACCACTGGGCCACATCCCCAGCCCATTTTTATATTTTATTAGAGACAGGGTCTCACTGAGTTGCTAAGTGCCTCGCCATGGCTGAGGCTGGCTTTGAACTCGCGATCCTCCTGCCTCAGCCTCCCAAGTACTGGGATTACAGGCGTGCGCCACCGCGCCCGGCTCTACTGCAAAATAAGTATGTAAACGATTATATAAATAAATATTCTGCATAGCCATGATGGTAAACTTGCAGAGAATTTCTGAATTTGTTGCAGAGGAAGTAATTTCCCTGGGGGTCTCTGGGAATGGTGGGAAGGGTTGCTTGAGAGCGGGGTTTCGAAGCACAGGCAGGTTTTGGAGCAAAAACCCTCAGGCAGGAAAGAGCAGGAGTTCTTGGCAGGAGCAGAGACAGGGCCTCGAGGGCTTCCTGGAGGAAGAGGCTGGTGGTGGAGAGAGGATATTGGGAACCTGGCAGGACGCAGGCAGGCAGGGAGGGCCCAGCCTGCCTTGTTGGAGGAATACGGGGCTGTGGTGGCTGGAGGGGTCCTGGGGTAGGAGGGTCATGAGCCAACCTCAAGGTCTGTCTCCCCAGAACAAGGGGACAGGCCTTCACTAGGACTTGGGGACGGGGCTGGGGTCCCCGAGCCCCTAAACTGACCCTGTCGCTACCTCATGCAGGTCGACCCAAATCAAGACTTACTCGTGGGACAACGCGCAGGTGCTGCTGGTGGGGAACAAGTGTGACATGGAGGATGAGCGGGTGGTGTCCTCGGAACGTGGCCGGCAGCTGGCCGACCATCTTGGTGAGTGCCCAGCAGGCTGGAGACCCACAGGGTGAGAAAAGGGACACTGAGGCCCTAAAAGGGAAGGACACACACCCAAAGTCTCACAGTGGAGTCAGGACAGACTTTAGCGCTTTCTGCCATCTGGCCTTGACTTGGAGCCGCCTGAGAGGGACCCTGACGGCTGTGTAGGAGTTCGCGGGGCAGCAATCAGGGGTTCTCTCAAGACTCACTGTCTGACTGGCTTCTTGCTGGGTGTTAAGGAACCTGACAGGCCTTGTGGGGAGGAAGGAGAGATAGGGCCAGTCCACGGGGAACTGCATCCGGGGCTTAGAGGGTGGTCCAGGCAGAGGAAACGCTGAGGGCTAAGGCCAGAGATGAAGAGGATCCTGTGTGAGGCCACAGTTCCACGGTGCTGGAACATGAGGGTTAACTGGAGGACAGCCGGTCAGTTTTGCAGGGCCTCGACCACGTGCCCAAAAGCCAAAACTTCTTAAAACAATAGGGAGCCATGGAGGGCATTTGAGGAGCGGAGGGCACAGTCTGCGTGCCTGGAGGTGGGCTGGACAGTGGGGTTGGAGGTGCCCTGCCAGGGCCCTGGAGACAGTTTCGGGGTGAGGAAAGGATAGGAAACGCAGCACTGTCCCAGTCCAGTGTGGCTTCCCGGAGTGACTTGTCCATGCCTGTAACGGGCGCTCCGGCTTGACCCCTCCCTTCCCTGGCCACAGGGTTCGAGTTCTTTGAGGCAAGTGCTAAGGACAACATCAATGTCAAGCAGACCTTTGAGCGCCTGGTGGACGTCATCTGCGAGAAGATGTCCGAGTCACTGGACACGGCAGACCCCGCCGTGACCGGCGCCAAGCAGGGCCCGCAGCTCACCGACCAGCAGGCGCCCCCGCACCAGGACTGCGCCTGCTGAGAGCAGCCCCGCCCCCCGCCCCCAGGGCCGCGGACCCCGCCCCTGACGTAGCCCACCCCCCCTTATTTATTATCGTAGTTATTTATTTATTTATTGACTATGTCCCCCAGGGGCCCGGGCTCCCCCGCCCTCCCCCGCCCTGTACATATGGCCCCGCCCCTGCTCTGCTGTGGCGTGTCGTGGTCACCGCGCACCCTCCTTTGGACCCCCACCTTTTTTTTTTTAATCCACTCTCATCAGCAGTTGTTGGTTGTGCAGAGGGGACCAGATGACATCCCAGAGCAGGCTGATGCGGCGATGGGGGGGCCAGGCCTGCCAGCCCCTCCTGACGCAGCACCCCGGGCCCCTGTTCGGGGTTCTCGTGGACCACAGTGGGGAGCCCAGGACCCCTCTCCCCAGAGTTCTATCTTTTGGGTGGGTGGGGTGCTGAGGTGTCCTCACCACCCTGGGACTACCCCTCCAGACCTGTTCTGACATCACAAGTGTCAAACGTGCCCTCAGTCCCCCAGGAGATGTAATGACACACTACACACAATCCAATAAAGCGAATGGACCACGCGGCGTCCCCCTGCGGCGTCCAGCCCGCCCCCTGCTGTCCCTGGACGTTCACGAGATCTTCAGTTACAGAGAGAATTTAATGGGATCGCCACGGCTCATGACCAAACACGAGACTTGGAGCTTTTGGAGCCGACTCCAGGCCGGACCCTACGGCAAGGGGATCCACCTTGTCCCCTTGGTCCCTGGGAGCTTGGGAAAGCCCCAGTGTGGCTGTGTGGCCCAGAGCCAGGCCTTGGCAGTGGTGAGGGCTGGGTGCTTAGGACCGGCTGGCTGGCTGAGCCTGTCCTGCAGGTGGGACATGTTGGTCACAGGTCTTATCAGGCTTCCAGTGAAAAGGACTGGGGGACAAGTGTCCACCTGGTGGCTGTGTCCAGGCAGATGGGGAAACGGCCCCACTGTGAGCTTGGTAGGGGCAGCTCCGCTGGACGCCTGGGAGCCGGCGTGGCTTGGGACGTGGCCCAGGACCTGGCCTGCTGCAGGAGTTCGCTCCCCTCCTGACTGGAGGGTGGTCAGGTCCAGTCGCTGTCGCCCTGTCTAGAGACCGGTGGTCCTGGGTGTTAGACAGCTCAGTCGGTTCGAGTGTCCAGAGCCACACAGCCTGGGGGCGTCAGAGGACCTGGGATCTGTCAGCACAAGAGGGTCTGGTCACATGAGCTGCTTTTTCTTTGTGGTGCCAGGGATGGAACCCAAGCCCTTGCACAAGCGAGGCAGACACTCTCCGAGCTACATCCCTCGGGTTTGGGGTCAGCCCTGCTCAACAGGCATAGCAGGGCCCTGGTGGAGGTCACACCAGTAACCTGGCCCGATCCGTCCGTCCGACAGCAGAGCTGCGCCACCTCCATTCCGAAGAGCTCCCGCCTGCCGCCCTGGGCGCAGCTGTCAGGGCCCTCACCCTCTGCAGTAGCTGTACTGCCACTGAGGCTCACACGGATGGCCCCAGGGGCGTCCCCTGGGTGCCTGGTCCACCCACCACACTCACCCGGTACTTCAGGTAGGACAGGTATGTGTCCCAGCCTAGCGTCAGACCATTGATGTAGGTGACCCGAAACTGGGGGGGCACGAAGAGGAAGTTCACGAGCTGCGCTGCGGGCCACACGCACCAGTCAGCCTATGGGGTGGGGTGGAGTGAGGTAAGGGGCGGGGCCAGGGCCTAGAGGGGGCGGGGCGGGGCTGCTGTAGGAGGCGGGGCTGCAGGTGGGCAGGGCCTGGAGGATGCCCACCTTGTAGAATTCCCAGAACTTGTCCCTTAGCTCTTGGAAGCTTTCGTCCAGCGTCTGGCCCTCTAGGCAGCCAAGGCCTGGGAAGGAAACCAAGAAATGAGAGTCAGAGGCCACAGAGGACCGTGGAGGTGAAATGGACCCCATGATGATGGTGGGGCGGGGTCGGACCTCTGAGTGACGGAGCGACCCAGGCACAGGGTACCCGACAGTCTGGTGAGGTGGGCAGAGCAGCAGGGTGGCTGGGGGGAGGGGAACAACACAGAACAAGTCACTTATAAATTTATATAAACACATGCTCCAAAGAAGGAGACGCCCTGAGGTAGAATCTGGTTTTAGTTCTTCTTTACAGCCAAGGAAACTGAGCCTGGAGGGTGGAGAGGAGCAGCTCTGCCAAGACTCTCCACAGAGCCTAGGGCTGCGTTGACTGTAGCCCATTATCCCAATCACCACTCCTCTTCCTGCAGGCCTCAGGGCCTTTGCATAGGCTGACCCTCCTGTCTGCCAGCTCAGTGTCAACTGAGTGTCCAACCTTCAAAGCAGCCCCAGATAATGTCCTCATCTCCCCTACGCTCATCACCATTCACATCAACCCCCACTGGCTGGCTCCCAGAGGGTCAGACTGGGTCTATTCTGTCACCCAGTCCAGGGCCACCTACACTGGAGGGGCATCAGCATCACACCTCAGCTTAACACAAAGCTGTCTTGGCCAATCCCAATCTATGAGGGGCAAAACCCAAGCTCATGGGTTCCTTACCTACAAAGTACCAGACGCCCAGCATAGGAGAGGCTACGAGCTGATCCACGAGGACCTTCTTGAGGATATTTGGGAGGCCTCGGAGGCCCGACGCGGGGAATAAGCGGTCCAGCCACAGGTACCAGTAGTGCAGGGCGGGGCCCATGGTGCAGCCCACCATAAACATGCTGGCTGAGGTGGTATAAGAAACAGGGTGCCAGATCAGCCAGCAAACCCCACAATACACTGTCCCTGGCTAGGATGTGGGTAAGCCCAATGCCCTCCCCAAGTCTCAGCAGGAAAATCTGGAGAGCTCAACCATTACAACCCCCACCGCCAGACAGACGCCGCGTTCCAGGCTCCTCGGTGGATGGCAGAGATCCCAGACCCCCGCCCCCAACACACGCCCGGTATGGAAGCGGACAGAGATCCTGGGGGTGGAGGGTGACGGAGACCCGAGGGTGTTAGGGGACAGACTCAGGAGGGATTATCGGGGTCTAGAGTGCACGTCGAGGTTGTGTCCTGACGGAGACGGAGGCTAGGGATCAGGGGTGAATTACCACTGGCTGGCTAAGAAGATCTCTGAATCTTAGGTAGGGACAAAGGTCCCCGGAGGTGAAGGGCCAGCAGCGCCGGCGTCCTCACCTGAGCGCCGCGGGTCAAACCTCTGGCCAGGCCGGACGCGGATCTCCCAGGACTGGCGTGCGCCATCACCAACTGCCATGAGTGCGCCGCAGCCCAAAGTGTTGGTGATGAGAAGCGCACGGCCCTGGAACAGGGGCTGCCCCGCTGCCCACAGACCGCGCAACATCTGCCAGCCACCCGGCGCCATCGCCACCCCGGGCGCAGGAACCCTGCCGCCGCTCTGGCCCGCCCCGAGCTGCGCCAGCCAATCGGGAGTCTCCCCCGCCTCTACGAATGCCCACCCTCGCCGCCGTCAACCAATCCACACTGTCTCGTCAGGCCTCATGCCCGCCCTAAATCGTTCTGACCAATCGCTGGTCTTCGCGGAGCTGCATTTGCCCGCCCCGAGCAGTATTGACCAATAATAAGCGGTCGAGGGGCTGGGATTGTGGCTCAGCGGCAAAGCGCTCGCCTCGAACGTGTGGGGCCCGGGTTCGATCCTCAGCACCACGTAAATGTAAATGCATTGTATTGTGTACAACTAAAGTAAATAAATAAATATTTTAAAAAATAATGAATAATAAGCGGTCGAGCTCTCCCAAGGTCGGCTGAAAGCAAGTGTGTACCGCCTCCCGAACTCGCGGACCAATCGCAAATAAGTGTTGCTCTTACGTCCAGCATGCAGAGGGCGGATGTTAAACCGTGTTTCCCCGCCCCTTTGTGGGCGGGCCTATGGATAATAGTAACCACACCCCCGGATGCCACTACTGGCCAATCGCTGTCCGGCATCACGCTGCCTGTTGCTCCGCCTCCCGCGTTGAGTTGGCCAATCTTAGGCCGGTACCACAGTCTGGGTTTTAGTGCCCTCCAGATTTCCAGATTCTCCTGGTGTTGGTGAGAGGAGTAGGCTTGACCGCTACAGGAGACGGAAGGCCAGGCTTGCAAAGTCTTCTGAAGTTGGATAGGGAGAAGAAGCCTCAGCTCTGCGCGGGCACTACTATTGGACCTCATGCAGATGTTGACCTTGGTCCTGACCTTACCCGGGCCTCAGACCTCAGTTGCCTAAGAACACCACCACCAACAAGAATAAACGATAGACACTGTTCTGGGCATGTTACACGCATTGAATCATATCACAACAACACTGTGCTGTTGTAGAAACTGTGACATCTTCGTTTTACCTCCTATGTTTCTGTAGGGAAAAATGTGAATTTCACTGCAACCTATGCTATTACTGACCACGGGCCAAATCCTGTTTCTGCCTGGTTTTGTGTGGCTTCCGAAGTTGTACCTTTTTTTTTTTTTTTTGTACCAAGGATTGAACTCAGGGGCACTCCACCATTAGGCCACATCCCCAGCCCTTTTTTGTATTTTATTAAAGACAGGGTCTCACTGAGTTGCTAAATGCCTCGCCATTGCTGAGGCTGGCTTTGAACTCGCGATCCTCCTGCCTCAGCCTCCCAAGTACTGGGATTACAGGCGTGCGCCACCGCGCCCGGCTTACTTCTTGACTTTTGATTGACAGCAGGATGACATTAAATTTTTAAGTTGCCACTTCCATGAGGCCAGGAGGACTCTAGGTCACTTCGGCCCAGGTTCTAATTGAAACATTCATTCTTTCTTTTTTTCATTCTTTCTTTTTTCTTCTTCTTCTTCTTCTTCTTCTTTTGGTAATTGTAGATGGACAGAACGCCTTTATTTGTTTATTTTCATGCGGTGCTAAGGATTGAACCCAATGCCTCACATGTGCTAGGCAAGCTCTCTACCACTGAGCCACATCCCAGCCCCACTTGGGTTCTTCTTATCGGCATTTCAGGGTCTGCATTTCTCCTACAGATAACAGGTAGTTTGCTGAGGAATATAACATATTCTGTTGATTTAAGTCAAGCAGGGCTGCAGATAAATTGCTTTTTTTTTTTTTTTTTTTTTTTTTTTTTTTTTTGTGGTACCAGGGATTGAACTCAGGGGCACTTGACCACTGGGCCACATCCCCAGTCCTTTTTTGTACTTTATTAGAGACAGGGTCTCACTGAGTTGCTAAGTGCCTCACCATTGCTGAGGCTGGCTTTGAACTCGCGATCCTCCTGTCTCAGCCTCCCAAGTGCTGGGATTACAGGTGTGCGCCACCGCACCCAGCGATAAATTGCTTTTTAAGTGAAAGTATGTTGGGGTCATGGGGTTCCGTTCTATAGACTCATTCCCTTAACTCATGTTCCTATCACTCACATGTATCTGTCCCTTATCACTCCTGCCTCCAGGCTGGCATCGCTGCACCTGGTCTTTATGGGCCTCTTTAGAAACTGCTCCTCCTAAGATTTTGCCTGTCTTGTTAGTAACTTTCCACTTTTCCTCCCACCCTCTTGATTTAGCATCACTAAAAACTAGCACTGCCTCTTCCCAAAGCTCTGCCAGCCCAAGCTGAACAACTTAATGTAAGTGTCAAAGAAATCATCACAACAGACCGTGTGTAAACATGGTGGGGTCACGAGAGTTCTCTGGACTTTGAACTTGGCTGTTTCCTGGAGCAGGTGCTCTCAGGTCCGATCCTCTCTGAACGTCAGCAGCAGTCAGTCCCGTGATCAGGAGGGGAAACACTGACCCTGCATGCGTTGAATACTGCCCTGAAAGACAAAACCCAAATGGCCATTGCTGTCACACCATTGTGAAGTCAAAAAATTATGTTGATCTATACCAGGTTGAACCATTGTAAGTTGAACCAAGTACTTTACACTCCCAGTGACCAGGGAGACTGAGGCAGGAGGATTGCAAGTTAGAAGCCAGCCTCAGCAATTTAGCAAGACCCTTTCTGAGAACAAAGGGAGAAAGAAAAAAGGAAGAGGAGGAGGAGAAGCAGCAGCAGCAGCTGTGGTGGAAGGGGAGGAGGAGGAGGAAGATGAAGAGGAAGAGAAACAGAAACAGGAGGGGGTTGGGGTGTCTCTCAGTGGTAGAGTGGAGTTAATACCCAGAAGTGAAAAAAAAAAAAAAATCAGTGAATACCAAATGTCATTACTAAAGACTTTGGAATAGCAAAACATGTGACCTATTGGATTTCTTCTCCACCCCCCATTGGACTGCCTTAGCCTGTCTTCGCTACACTGTCTAAAGATGTTTTAAAACTGTCTAAAAATCTCTGCTCACTGCCCTGTGGATTTAAAAATGTGAGTTTATAGCTAAGGATGTAGTTCAGTGGTAAAGTGCTTCCCTACTT
The DNA here is from genome assembly GCA_025594165.1 of Tamias sibiricus. Taxonomy (NCBI): domain Eukaryota; kingdom Metazoa; phylum Chordata; class Mammalia; order Rodentia; family Sciuridae; genus Tamias; species Tamias sibiricus. Next base: position 16,879,497 of record CM046673.1, on the reverse strand, counting down.
AGTATGTGTAAAAACCCACTAAGTTTGCTTCAATCATTAACCTCTGCTTTTTTTTTGTTTTGTTTTGTTTTTGTACCAGGGATTGAACCCATGGGTGCTTAACCACTGAGCCACATCCCCAGCCCTTTTGTATATTTTATTTAGAGACAGGGTCTTGCTGAGTTGCTTTAGCGCCTTGCTAATTTGCTGAGGCTGGCCTTGAATTCTCCATCCTCCTGCCTCAGCCTCCGGAGCTGCTGGGATTACAGGCATGAGGTGTCCCCTGCCTGGCAGTTCTTTTGTTTTGGTAGAAATAATCCTGGTGAAGTTCATGATGGGACTGAGGTGTGGCTCCAGGGTAGAGCGCCTGCCTAGCAGGGTGAGGCCCCGGGTCCAGCCTCGCCACCCCCAGCCCAGCCTGATGGCTCACAGGGTACAGAGCTCTCTGTGAGGTGGTGCCTCCCCCCAGCCACGCCACCTTCCCCTAAAATGACAGCCCTCCAGGTAACCAAACCGAATCTGCTCAGAGTCACTTTCTTCCCATTATCTCTCCTTTTGCAGATCTCATATTTCACAACATTTTTTTTTTCTTTTTGTTTTGAAACCAGCAGGGTCTTGCCAAGAACCACACCCAGCTCCAGGGATCCTCCTGCCTCAGCCTCGGGAGTAGCTGGGACTGCAGGTGGGCACCTCTGTGCCCAGCTCCTACCTGGGGTTTTACAAATGTCATGAAAGTGTCTCATGCTTGATTTGAGCTCATCAAAGGGGAGCGTGGCTGATGCCCTCACGTCTATGTTATCTTTCTTTTGCAGCTCAGGGGACGCAGCCCAGGGCCTTGCACCTGTTGGGCAAGCGCCTCACCACTGAGCTGCTCTGACACTGTTACGTGTCAGAGTCCTGACGGCGCACCAAGCGGTGTTAGGCAATCATAGTCCATTAGCAGCCAGAAATTCAGTTAATCATTAAAATGTTAACTTGGCCAGGGTCCCTCTAGGATGTATTTAGTCATCACATGGCTTCATCCCCAAGTCTGCACAGTGAAAAATCAGAGCCTACAGTTATTAGTAGTATTACATATATATTTTTAATATTTATTTATTTGCTTTAGTTGTACACAATGCATTTATTTTTACGTGGTGCTGAGGATCGAAACCGGGCCTCGTGCGTGCTAGGCGAGCATCTACCACTGAGCCACAATCCCAGCCTAGATTATTAGTATTGTATTTTTTGCAGGGCTGTGGATGGAACCCAGGGCCTCACACAGGTTAGGTAAGAGCGCTCCACCCCTGAGCCACGACCACAGCCCCTGAGATGCTGCTGCTGCTGATTTTTTGGTACTGGGGATTGAACCACTAAGCCACATCCAGCCCGTTTATTTTTTAGAGACAGGGCCTTGCCAAATTGCTGAGGCTGGCCTTGAACTCTCGCTCCTCCTGCCTCAGCCTCCAAAGCCACGGGGATCACAGGTGTGCGCCACCATGCCCAGCTTGACTTTTTTTTTTTTTTTGTGGTACCGGGGATTGAACTCAGGGGCACTCGTCCACTGGGCCACATCCCCAGCCCTTTTTTGTATTTTAGTAGAGACAGGGTCTCACTGAGTTGCTAAGTGCCTCGCCACTGCTGAGGCTGGCTTTGAACTCGCGATCCTCCTGCCTCAGCCTCCCAAAGTGCTGGGATTACAGGCGTGCGCCACTGCGCCCGGCCCCAGCTTGACTTTTCAACTTTTGAAAACTCTCTGAGGGACTGGGGGTAGCTCAGTGGTAGAGCGTTTGCCTCGCCTGCCCAAAGCCCTGGGCTCCATTCCCAGCCCTGCAAAAAATAATGTAAAATAATGCTTTTCATATTTTATTTATTTATTTTTAGTTGTAGTTGGACACAACACCTTTATTTATTGGTGCTGAGGATCGAACCCAGGGCTGCGCATGCACGAGCCAGGCGAGCGCTCCACCGCTGAGCCACAACCCCAGCCCATAAAATAAAATTTAAAACCCATAAAATAAGTCATCACAACCCGAAGAATTTATCATTTATTAGTTGAACTTGAATCCTGCACCATTTTCGGGGAGGCAGAACCCTGGATCATGGGGTGGACTTTTGGGCCTGGGCTTTGTGGAATGTATAGGAGTCCCCCAATTGGTGGGGGGCATCTGCTGAGGGCTGGGGATCCGAAAAAGGGTGGCAGCCCCGCTCTGGCTCTTCCTGTCGGTCCCCTCCTGGGGCACTACCTCGCGGTCACTTGTAACAGACCTCCCTGGGGGCGGTGGCCACCGAGGAGCAGACAGGTGGCTTCTCCTCACCCTGCAGTGGTGGGGGGGGGTCGGTGTGGGCATCCCGGCGGGGCGCCCCCTCCCACCAGCAGGGCCCCAGCTTCCTCCCAGCGTACCTGGTACAGCTGGCAGACGACGCGCAGGAGCTGGCTGGGGTCCTTCAGAGGTTTCTGCACACGGCGAGACAAGAAGCCCCCCCTGGTCCAGCAGCCCCACTATCCTGGCCTGGGCCCCAAAAGGGCTGGCCCCTCCGTCACCCTGAACCCCTCCCAGGTCCAGCCGCAGCTGCGCAGAGTCTTACCCCGTTGACGACGACCCAGGGCACGAACTCGTGGGGTGGCTGCAGCGCGTCTGTCAGCTGGGCATTGGCGTGCATGAGCCGTGTGCCCCGCTCCCCCTGGGCGCAGTCCATGATGGTGTCTGGGGACACTTCAGGGGCATAGAGCTCCAGGCACTGGGGCAGGGGGGCAGCGTGTGGCTCAGCTTCCTCCCTGTTATCTCCCAACCGTCCCCCAGCCCCCACCAGGCTCGCTTCCTCACTCGCAAGTGGGGACAGTTGGTTCCACAGCGATGCAAGGTGCCCACCAACAGCAGGTGCTCATGATGTGCCCAAGTGGCGGCTACTCCTGCCTCCCACCCCTCGGGTTCTCCCTGCTAAGACCAGACCTGCAGCCTCCGCTTCCCCACCCTGGCTGATAGTCAGAGCGTGCACACCCTTCCTCCTCCCCCCTCCTCCGGAGTGCTCCCTCTGACCCTGCAAGGTGGGGAGTGTGTGGGGTGGGGCCTCTTGGGTGTCTGAGATGTTTGATGAATGAATAAATGATCGGGGTGGGTGAATCACCCTTTGGGGAATTATTTTTTTTTACAATCCCCCAGGGAAATAGGTGGGGCCTCTCCTATCTCCTGTCCCCTTATCCTATCATCTATGTCCCTGCACATTCCTGATCTGCCCTCCACGTCCAGCTCAGGGACGCCTCCTCCGGGACGTCTTCCCTGATACACTTGTGCTCCCCAGAGCCCTGTGTCTTCCTGATTCAGAGAAGGAGAGGCTGTATTCCTGGGCCTAAAAGGACAGTGGGGCCGGGCCTTGGACCTGGCTTGGCCAGGGTACAGGCGAGGCCAGGGTCCGCGGGTTGCTCTCCTCTTCCCCGTGGCCAGCCAGGGCTGCTGCTCACCGGTTTCAGGTGTTCTTCCATTTCGTCCAGCTCCTCCAGACAGACGACGGTGAGGAAGGCGGCGTCGGGCTCCAGCGTGTCCAGCAGGCAGGCCTGGGGCGGGGCGGGGGGGGGCAGGGTCAGGAGGGGTCCGGACACCCCGAGGCGTCTGGGAACAGCCACCGCGCGGTGGGACACAGACGGGACGGGGCGGGCGAGGCGAGCGGGAGCCGCGACCTCCTCCCTGCCGGCCCAGGCCGCCCGCTCACCTCCACCGTGTTCAGCAGGCACTCGCGCGGCCCGTGCTGGCACGTGAACTCCCACGAGCCGCTGACGTTGCGCTCCTGCGGGCGGAGACAGCCCGTGAGCGGGGCCCGCTGGGCCCCCGCCCCGCCTCCCGGCGCCCACACACCTGAGCGTTCCCGTAGGGCACCAGGGTGACGTTGAGGATCTCCATGAGCATCAGCCACGTGGGGAAGAGGTCTCTGACCAGGAAGTACCTGCAGCCCCCGCACAGCGACTCGTAGTAGAGGCTCACGTTGACGGGCGGCTCCGGGGACTTCCTGAGGGGCTCCCGCAGGCACAGGTCGGGGACCTGCGAGGAGCGCGGCGGGTGAGCAGGCGCAGCCTCTGCGAGCTCCGCGTGCATTCGAAGGCTCTGGGATTCTCGCAGAAGGGAAGCGGCATGCAATGGGTGCACCTTGAACTTGGGCCAGAGCTTGCCGGTGGGACCCTGCCTCTGAGGCTTTTATTTATTTATTTATTTATTTTCCTTTTTCTTTGCAGCGCTGGGGGTGGAAGCCAGGGTCTCACACAGGCGAGGCGAGTGCTCCACCACTGACCCCCTCCAGCCATCAGGACTTTTACTGTATCCTTAAATGGCCCTCAATCTCAGTTTGTCTACAAGACAGGCAGGACAGTCTTGCAAACAGTAGGCATTCAGTATATGCACAGTCCTTGCTTCCCTCCAAGTGAGGTAAAACCCCCTCACTCAGAAGGGCTGGATACAGCAAAGGGTCAAGGCACATGCATTTCTGCTCACTGTACTGAGGATCCAACTCGGGAGCGCTAACCACTGGACCACACCCACCACCCCTTTTTACTTTTTTTAATTTTGAGACAGGGTTTTGCTAGGTTGTTTAGGTGACCTCAAACTTATGATCCTCCAGCCTCGGCCTCCTAAATTGCTGGGATTACAGGCGTGCACCATCGTGCCCAGCATCAGCTCCACTTTTCTGGAGGTGCATACCATGGGAGCCTAATGCATGCTCATTTCTTATCACTTCACCCCCCAGCCCCCCAGCCTTGGCCCTGAGCTGGGCAAGGATGCACTCCCACGCGGACTTATTTATTCTTCCTCTCTGGGGACACCCGTGAGCCTCACCCATGGCCCACTAAACAGAGGCCGCGCCTAATCTGTGCTGGCTTCCGGCTGCAGCAGAAGGGTGGCGGGCAGGTCTTGTCTCTGGGACCATGAGCAAGTCGCTCGGCCTCGGGGCATCTGCCTGCTCCCTATCAGCAGCGCGCCAGGCCTTCCTTCCCTGGAATGCGCGCCCAAGTGACAGCGGCGTCCGGTCGCTTGGATCATCTGGTCACCCCCTCGCCTTCAGGAGGAGGCCCGGCTTCCCAGCCCAGAAGTATACCGTAGGTGCTTAATGAACTCTTGGAAGGGGCGGGCGAGTGACAGCTGCGGGTCTCAGACACGCGATGGGGAAGCGAAAGGACTCCGCGAGCCAGCGTGTGACCAGGGTGACAAGGGAATGAATGGGGCGGGGGGCGGCGCCGGCTGGGACAGCGTCCCCTCGGGGGCCTGGGGAGAAGAGAGGAGCCGCCTGCCCCGCTGGGGCGCGGTCCCCTCGGCCCACCTGCCAGGTCGCCGTCGGTCCCTACCTTGCAGGCGGCCACTCTCTGGGAGGAGGTTTTCAGCGAGGACGCCCGCGCCACGGCGGGGACTTCCAGCAGCAGCAGCAGCAGCAGCAGCAGCGGTAGGGACGGCAGGAGTGGCGACAGGGCCATACTGGCGGGGCCGAGGCGCAGCGGCTGGAGCGGCCGCCCGCGGGAAGGAGGCGGCTTTAACCCGGCGGTGGCCCCGCCCCCAGGCCGGGGTGCCCACGCCCCTCGGAGCCCACGCCCCTCGGAGCCCAGGCCAAGTGTCGCTGGGATCTTTCCGGCTCTCTCTGGGCGCTTTCCAACCTGCCCACGCCGCCAACCCCGCCAGATGCTGGCCCCAGATCCCGACAGGGCGGTCGGCCCACCTCCTAGCTCCGCTGGGCCAGCCGCACCCGGGCAGGCGGGCCGGGGTCCAGAGCCCTGAAGGCCCGGGTGAGTCAGGGGGCTTCAGTGGCCTCCCCCGAGAGGCTGAGGAACGTGGGGGTCACCACCATGCATGCACACTCTGGGGACCCCCAGGGTAATCCTCCTGGGTCTGGGTCCCGCTCCAGGGCAGCCCCGAGCTCTGATGAGCTTCTCTGCCGGAAGCCAGCAGGGGCTGCGCAGCCTGGTCCCCCTTCTCTGGCCTGGCCTAGGTGACCCCACTCCATGCCTAACCCTTGTGACTGGCCCCTCCCCTCCTGCCTCAGGCCCACCACCACAGCTCAGCCAGAAAGCCCAAGCCAGGACCCAGGGGCGTCCCCACCCCTACTTTGGGGTGGGGGGCAGGAGGGTTCCTTCTTTTCCCCAGCAAGGCTTGGGGTGGGGGAAGTCCCGGCCCTGCTGGAGCAGGGAAGCCCTTTACTATCGCAAGGGGGTGGCCTGGGGGTCCCGCTGGAGTCAGTGTGGCACCGGCTTTGCTCCCAGGACACCACTGATCTCTTAGAGAAAGGGAGCCTCAGTTTCCCCTTCTGTAAAATGGGGAGGAGAGAGGTTCGGGGGATAAAGCCACCACCGATGTCTCAGAGGCAGGAAGAACACTGTCCCAGCTGGGCCCCCGGGGGTGGTACAGCTGGGTCCTGTGAGCTGGGAAGGGACCAGGACGGCCACTCCAGCAGCCCAGCAGGGCAGGCAAAGCTCTGTGAGGGGCTTGGGTGGAGGCCGGAGGGTTTTTTTTTTTTTTTTTTGCAATAACCATGAGGTTCAGATGTTGCCTGCTTTCCAAGGCCTGGCAAGAGACGGAACCCAATCCCACAGGAAGGAACACCAAATCCTACTAGGAGACACAGCTCAGCGTGAAGGTCCTCACCCTGTCCCCTCAGTTCTGGGGAGGTCCCAGCCTCCATGTGCCCACATGAAGCACTAGCTGATTCAGGAGCCGGAGTTCCCCTGGAAAAAAAGTCCCAGAGACAGAGTGATCCCCTGTCCTGACCCTAGGAGGACCAAGCCAGTAACAAAGTCTATTTCCTCCTTTTTATTTTTGTGGTGCTGGGGATGGAACCCACAGCCTCACCCATGCTAAGCACCTGCTCGATCACTGATCCTTACTCGAGCCCTTCTATTTCTTTTTCTTTGTGTGTGATACTGGGGATCAAACCCAGGGGTGCTCTAAAATAGCCACACAGACATACACACACCCCAGCCATTTTTGTTTTGAGACAGGGTCTCGTTAAGTTACACAGGCTGGCCTTGAACTTGTGATCCTCCTGCCTCAGCTTCCCAAGTCAGAATTACAGACCTGTGCCACTGTGCCTGGCTATTTATGTCTTAAGGTCTTCCCAAAATTCAGCACTTCATCTTCAGGACATTACTATGTCCCCAACCTATGCTGGGCAAGACTGAAGAAATAATAAATAAAATTGCTACAGGGGCTGGGGTTGTGGCTCAGCGGCAGAGCGCTCACCTAGCACGTGTGCAGCCCGGGTTCGATCCTCAGCACCACGTAAACATGAATGCATTGCATTGTGTACAACTAAAGCAAATAAATAAATATTAAAAAAAAAATTGCTACAATTTTTCCTGTGGTTCCTAGTTCCCTTCCCTATTTGGAAGAAGTCATGTTAAGTACCCTCATCATTTAACTTGTATGCTTGGTGTCAGGCCCAGGTTGGGGCCACAACTCATTGTATCATTGAACCCTCAGAGGCATCTAGTCGTGGCCAGGGATAGCAACTACAGACACCATCTGGTAAGGAGAAAGCTATTGATCAGAGAGGTCAGGCAACTTTGCCAAGGATGCACAGCAAACTGCATGGTGATTTGAGTGTACAAATCACATAGACTGTTGCCAACCACCTCCTACCCCCAGCTCAGTCTGGCTGGGGTTGTGGGTGGAGGGCCTTTGTCCTGTGACCACCCATGCTACAGGAGACATCATCCAGGCTGGAGTTATTTATGGGACATCTCCAGCTGGGCATGTGACAGGGAAGGTGCTTGGGAAGGCTTGGGGACTCAGAGAAAGCTGTCTTATCCCGAAAGTACAGTAGTAGCCCAGGTGGGGGTTCTGGTTGATTTGCTCCAAGCTGCCCAGGGACGTGGGATTTTTTCTTTTCTTTCTTCTTCATTTTTATACCAGGGATGAACCCAGGTGCACTCAACCACTGGGCCACATATCCAGCCCTACTTTGTATTTAGAGACAGGGTCTCACTGAGTTGCCTAGCGCCTCCCTTTTGCTGAGGCTGGCTTTGAACTCGCCATCCTCCTGACTCAGCCTCCCGAGCTGCTGGGATTACAGGTGTGTGCCACCCAGCAGCATGTGAGGTCTCAGGGGGCGCGAGGGGGGTTCCCTGTCCTCCTGAGAGTGGCGAGGTCCAGGTCCAGGAGGCTGCAGGACCTCCCAGGCCTGCCCTGGATCATGGGCCCCGAGTGTTGGGCAGACATCTAGAGGGGACCAGGAGGGCCTCACAGTAGCCGTGGTGCTGCATCTGAGGACATGGGACACCCAGAGGAGAGTCGGGCCTGTTGGTGCCACTTGACAATGAGGGAGCTGCAGGTCAGAGAAGGGAAGTGACTTCCAAGGGCACAGCTGGTGGCCCAGCAGAGACTCAAACCTGGAAGCAGGACAGGAGCCAGATGGGGCTCTGGGGTGCCCCTGAGTGGAAGCTGGGGGCCGAGTTGGGCGCTCTCCTGTGGGACACCAGGCGGGCCTGGAGTCCTGGACTCAAGTGGCCCAAGGTGGGGGAGAAAAGGCCCTTGGCACTCAGAGGTGGCCTGGAGTTAAACCCACAGTCCTGGTGTGACCCTCCACATGCCAGGGTCCCCCTGCACATGGGGACTGCAGAGAACCCCAGCCCCAAGGACACTCTCAGCCGCCGTGTTCAAGGTTTTATCTCCGTGTCAATGACAACGTACCGTACAAAAGCTGCGCGGCCTAGCCGGCCGCAGCGGTCCCAGGCGTGTAGAAAACCAGGGCTGCCGGCCCAGGGAGGGGGTACCTTAGAGTCGAGGAAAAACAAATCAAAACCCAACATGATCGGGGAGGAGCCCTGAATCTGCGTCAATGGAGGTACTGTGGGCAGTGTCACGCGAAGCCACCCAGTGCCGGGGCAGCCCTTGTGGCCGGTTCCTGGGGGCTGGCCCGCTCCCCAGTTTATTTTTTAATTCTTGTCTTCCTGGGGGGCGGGGGGCGGGGCAGCGGCGACCCGGCGGCAGTTTCACTTCAGTGTCGGGAAGGGAAGTTGGGGTCCGTGGGGCGGGTCCCGCCCGGCCCCGAGTGCAGCGGCCGGGGTTCTTGGAAGCGGCCGAGCGAAGTTCCTTCCTGCCCTGACCCCAGGTCTATGGCTTAAAAATCGGGGCGCCCAGGCTGGGGCCGCGCAGCCCAGGGGCCTCTGTAAACATGGAGGTGCAGCCGGGAGGGGCTCCTGGGGCTCGGGGACTGCGGGATGGGGGCACCGGGGGCTGTCCAGGGACACGGGGTGGGGGCAGGACCCCCAACGTGGAAACACAGAGACGCAGAGGGAGGGGAGCGGGGAAGAGAGGCGGGGCGAGCGGGGCGGGGACCCCGCGGGGCTGGCCTGTCCTGGGCTCAGCGCGCCGCGGGAGGCGGGCCGGGGCCCGGGGCGCGCACGGGGGGTGGGCCAGGGTGACGGTGAGCGCGTCGTTGTGCTGCACCAGGGAGGCGTGCTGGTAGTGCAGGACCAGCTCCTTCAGCGACCCGTACAGGTTGTAGGGCTCTGCGAAGCCGAAGCCGGTGGCGGTGCGGTAGATGACACAGTGCTTGGTGTCGCCGTCCACCCTGGGGGTGACAAGGGCAAGTCAAGGGGCGCTGTGGGCTTTCCCCGGTCTGCCTTGGGGCCCCTCCTCCGTGTCCCCGACCAGCCCTCCACTTTCTGTCCTCTGAGGGCCCGGCGCACAGTAGGTGCTCAATCAGGGCTCCCAAAGGACCGCAGGCCCCGCCGCCCCCGGCTCCCGCCAGGCACTTACACCACGGAGCAGGCGTAGCAGCCGCGCTGGCTGCTCTCGCGGATGAGGAAGGTGCCGTCGCGCTTGCCGCTCAGCATCTCCTCGGCCTGCGTGCGGTTGATCTTGCCCACGTACCACGTGCGCTCCTCGTGGTGGGGGAGGTCCTCCTCGTCCTCCATCAGCGCGTACTGGCTGCGGGGAGGCAGGGAGGCCCGCTCACTCGTCCGCCAGCACCACTGCCTGGCGGTGCTGCCCCGGTGAACTCCTACCCATCCTTCACAACCCGCTCCACACGCCCCTCCTCTTCCAGGCGGTCACTCACTCCTCTGTCTCGTTTTTGATCCCCAACCACTCATTGATCTTCTTCTGCCGGGCGCCTTTTTGGGTAAGCCACCTGAGGACCAAGAAGAAAGGGGAAGGTGGGACTTGCTGTTCTGCAGTGGGACACGGGGAGGCACGGCAGGCCTGTGCAGCCTGCGCAAGGCACGCTGCTAGGCGAGGGTCTGGACTCTACCCCACAAGGAGGTGGCCTTGACCTGGTCAAGGGCAGCTGGAACCCAGGCTGGCTGCCTGAGCTCTGCCCGCTTGCCGCCTCTCCTGTCCACTGGCCTTCACGTTTTGGAGGCCCTGAAAGCCACCAGCTGGGGAAGGCCTTGTCCCCGCCAGAGGCCCAGTCCCGGGGCGGCTGGGCACTGCTGTGGGCCTCTGTCCAGCAAAGCTGTCTGCCCTGTGCCTCGGCTTCCCCAGCTGCGAAGGGCAAGCCTGGCAAAGATCTTGGAAAGGGACCGATGAGCTAATACGCACGCCGGGCGGAACACGCGGGAGAGGTGGGAGCGCGGCTCAGGCTGGGGCTGCCGCCAGGGGGCAGAGCGGAGCTCCTGTCACAGACAGAGGCTGGCGCGGGAGCCCTTCCGGGGCCCAGGAGGGAGCAGCCGGCCTGAAGGAGAGGGAGGAGGCCCAGGGACCAGCGAGGGGTCCTCAGGGAGAGGTGGGGCCGTGTGGTGAGAACGGGCAGGGCCAGGCCGGTGGGGTCCCAGGTGCCCCGCCCTGGCAGCGCCCGCCGCTCACACGAGGTACTGGTCGCGGATCTTGCGCAGCTGCATGAGGTCGGGCTTGAGGCTGTTCATGCGCTTGTCGATCTCGCGGTTGTCCGAGGCCTGTGCCCGCAGGTCCTGCTCCAGCTTGGTGCGACTTTCGTGGATCTCGGCGATGCGGGACTTGAGCCGCTCCGAGTTCAGCAGGATCCTGGGGGGCGGGTTGGGGGGAAAGGCTCAGAGGCCTCAGGTGGCTCCAGGGCGCTCCAGAACCTTCTCTGCGCCTCTAAGCCTGTGCGTGGGCATCCCCCTTACTTCTCTCTCTGGAACTCCTATTCATCCTCCAAAGCCCGTGTCACAGGCCACCCTTCCCGGCTCACCGCTGCATCTCCTTCTCATTGCCCTCGCGCCGGAAGCGCTCCAGGTACTCCTTGCTGCACTTCTCTTGGGTCTGGCCCTGCTCTTCGAAGATCTTGATGGTCTCGTTGAAGGCCTCGATTGCTGTGCGCTTCATCTGTAGCTCCTGGGGAGGGGACAAATCTGAGTACCTCTGGGGACTCCTCAAAAGTCCCTCATGAGGGATGAAGGGCGACCCCGTCTCTGATGGGGAGACTCTGCTCAAACTATTTCCTCTAGCAGGAGCAGCAGTCCTGGAATGATCACTCTAGTGGAAGACAAACCAACTCCTATTCAGCCTTCAAAACCTCACTCCCCAACTTCCCCTTTCCTTTGGGCACCTTACAAATTCCTGGACTTTTTTTCTTTTTAAATATATATATTTTTAGCTGTAGATAGACACAATATCTTTACTTTATTCATTTATTTGTATGTGGTGCTGAGGGTCCACCCAGTGCCTCACACATGCTAGGCAAGCGCTCCACCACTGAGCCCCAGCCCCAGCCCCAAACCCCTGGACTTTTAGTATTGCTGAGAATTATCCATAGTTCATGGGGTTGCTTCTTGGGGTAGATGCTATGCTAAGCATTTTCTATGCTTTTAGGAACTCTCAAAGCCCCCCCCAAAAAACTAGAATTGTTATTGGGGAAACAGGTTCAGGGGACCTGGATCACTTCTGAGATCACAATGTTCTTAGCTAATCCTGGACAGACAACTTGTCCACTTAGATCCTCAGGTGCCCCATTACTGAAAGAGGGACAGTAAGATAACCTTTGGGTACTACTACTCAGGGTGTGTGTGTGTGTGTGTGAGAGCAATCTGCAGAGACAGGACATTCTATCTGAATCTTTTGTCTCTCAACTTGCAGAAAGAGGCGTATTAATTCAGTCCTTGAGCCGGGCACAGTGGTACACACCTGTAACCCTACCAACTTGGGAAGCTGAGGTAGGAGGATTGCAAGTTCGAGGCCAGCCTCAGCAACTTAGCAATACTCTATGCAACTCAGTGAGACCCTGTCTCAAAAAAGAAAGAAATAAAAAGAGCTGGGGATGTGGCTCCATGGTAAAGTGCCCCTGGGTTCAATCTCTAGTATCCCCCCCACCAATACTGTCCTTGAGTGACAAATCCTTCTTTTAAAAAAATACCACCATTCCTGTGACCTCCTGGCCCCCTGGCCCAGCCAAGTTTTTTTTTTTTTTTTTTTTGGTACCAGGGATTGACCACTGGCCACATCCCCAGCCCTTTATGTATTTTATTTAGAGACAGGGTCCCACTGAGTTGCTAAGTGCCTCGCCATTGCTGAGGCTGGCTTTGAACTTGCGATCCTCCTGCCTCAGCCTCCCAAGTGCTGGGATCACAGGTGTGGGCCACTGTGCCCGGCCGTTTTTTAATTTCTTAAAGCCATATGCACTAGGCTATCTGTCCTTGCAGCCTCAGGGCTGCTCCTCTTGCTCCTGGCCTCCCCACAGCCCTCCGTGCCTTGGTTTCCCCGTGTGCGGGCAGGAGTACCTGCGAGGTGCGCGTGTACTCCTCGTAGAGCTGGTCATACTCGCGGCTCTTGTCCTGGTACTGCTGGTGGTAGACCTTGAGCTGGGCGCCCACCGCCTCCACGCTGTCCTCCTTGACGACCTGGTCCTGGAGGTACGGTGGGGTCAGGGGAGCCCCGGGGCTTGGTCAGGCTATTCCGGGAGTGGGAGGCCCTGGCACCAGCCAGGCGCTGCCCACCCCGCCCCGCCCAGCACAGACCTGCTGGTACTTGGACACCGGGTAGAGGAGCCGAGTGTCCAGCTTGGCGTTGTACTGGGCCAGGGACTCGTGGCGGTAGTGGGTGATGAGGTCTACCACTGAGCAGAAGGTGAGTGGCTCGGAGAAGCCGTAGTGGCCGTCGCGGTGGAACACCTTGATCAGCTTGTTGTTGCCGCCCTTCCTGCAGCAGGAGGACAAGCCGTGCACCCTGGGACCCCAGCCCAAGCCCCCGCCCTCCAGCCGACACCCTGCGTGTCCCAGCCCTGTGCAGCCATGGAGAGCCCCGAGGGGACGGCACACCTGAGGGTGAGCGTGTACTCCCCCCTGGATCTTGCTGGATGCATCTCGAACCAGGAAGGTTCCATCTGGGGTGTCCCGGAGCTTCTCATTCACCTCCTCCCTGTGGGGACACCCAGGGTTGGAGCCACCAACCTGGACACCCTGACGTCCAAGTGGCAGCTCCTGGGTCCCCGGCCCCACCCCAGAGACCCTACCTGGAGATGTCCCCCCAGTACCACTCAGCGTCCTGCAGGGAAGGTGGGCTCCCCCCATTGGCCAGGCCTGTGGGGGCTGGCTTTGCCTTGGAGGGTTTAGGTGGCAGTGCTGGGGGACAGGAAAACAAATGCACAGTAAGCACCAACTGTATACTGCAGCCACCTCCCATTGCAACGGGGCCTGTGCATATGCAAACTGGCAGGACCCCAGAATCAGCCATCATGGTCCCCCAGAAGGAAGAGCTGATCATCATTTTTGACGGGGGAGGGGGGATACAGGGTGTCACCTGGAGGTGCGACCTCCTGCTCTTCCAGATGTTCCTGTAGCAGCTTCTCCACCAGCAGCGCAGGGAAGTTGGGGCTGGACTCACTCCTGGGGGAACAGGAGCACAGTGAGGGCAGGGGAGGGCGGGTCCTGTCCGCACACGGATGTGCGCACACTCCCTCTCGTGCTCGCACACTCGGGGATCATTATACACAGAAATATGTACAGGGAAGAGGGGTAGGTGACACACGCAGGTAGCGAGGCCAAGTCCTGCTTAGTGTGGTCCCCAGCCACACACGAGAAGACCAAGAGGCAGCCCCTGGGGAGCGGAGGCGAGGGTGCAGGCCCACCCACACGCAGGCCCCTCACCCTCTGCCCCCGCCCCGTCTTTCCTGGCTCCCTCCCTGCACACTCGGGCGCAGCCACGCCCACCAACCCCGCCCCTTCTGCTCCAGAGCCCCGCCCCTACGGCGTTGCTGCTCACCCGTCAGGCGCGCCCCCCATGGCTGCGGCGAGGGTGGCTGCGTGCGCAGCAGCAGCGGCCCAAAGGTGGCCCCCAGGGCACGGATGGCAGGGCCTGGGGCCGGGGCGTGACGGGCCACCCGGCCCAGGTGCTGGAGCAGGAAGCGCAGCGTGAGAGCATGGTGCAGGGGCAGTGTCGGGGGTTCCAGCACCGGCCCCACGGGCCCCGCAGCCTCTGAGAACAGACGGCCAAGGCTGGGTGAGCCGGGGCAGGTGGCCACCCCCCAGCCCCGCCGCCCCCGCTTCCCGCTCCCCGTCAGGCTCACCCCGCAGAGCCCGGCTGGCTTCGGCCGAGGCCTCAGGTGTCACGAGGGGCGTGGGCAAGGCCAGCAGGAAGCCCTTAATGCCGTCTGACAAGGCAGCAGCGTCCCACTGATCCACGTCGCTCAGGGACCAGTCTGCAGGTGCAGGGGGACATGGCCGGCTGCTGTGCACTGGGGCCCCTGCAGGGCTGCCCAGGCCGCCCCCACCCCACCCCCGCCCATGGAGGCTGCCCTCACCTGTGCGCGGAGCGGGCAGCTCAGGCCTGCAGTGGGGTTCGCTGTCCAGCCCTGGAGGTCAGGGGACAGGTGAGTCAGCTCTTAAATGCTGCCTGACCCCACAGAAGTATCGGGTGGCCATTCAACCCCCGCAGTCTCACTTTGGAGCCCAGAGTCAGCGTTAAGAGGAGGAGGGGAGGAGGGAAACCGGGCCGGGCACTGCACGGGCACCCCTGGTCCAGCCGCCCTCGACCCCAGGAGCCCCCACCCATCTTCAGCAGGCCCAGCCCCCCCAGGGCAGTGGCCAGGCAGCCCTGTGTGGGGCGAGCTGCCCCACTGGAGGTGAGCAAGCAGGGCCCCCGGGGCCAGGCCAGGCCGAGGCTCACCTGTCTGTTCAATGGCCTCCACAAGCTTCACCAGAATGGGGGGCGCCGCCTCCGGTGGGGAGAACTGCTCGGGCAGGTCGGGGAGTGCGAGGCCTGGTAGGAGAGGCAGGTTGGTGAGCCCTGGGAGGACCCCAGGCCTCGGTTCGAATGGCTGCAGGCAGGACGCGGCTCAGACAAGCACCCAGCACCTGGACCACCCTGGGGAGGACCGGGGCCGGCAGGAGGGGCTGGGAGGGCTGAACCGAGGGGAAGCAATTTTCTGGAGTAAGACATCGAGATGTCACACAGCTTCAGAGGCCAGGCTGAACAGTGACCATGCACAAATATGTCCCAGTCCTGACCCCCAGGACCTGCAGCTCTTTGGAAACAGTCTTTGCAGGTAGAGTAAAGGCAAGGCTAGTCCAGAGGACATCGTCCTGGATCTAGAGTGGCCCTAAGCCAACAGCTGGTTCCTCCCTAGAGAAGGCCACATGAAGACAGCTGCAGAGGCTGGAGTGATCCCTCTCCAAGCCCAGGAATGCCCGAGACACCGGAAGGTGGCAGAGCAAGAAGAGATTACCCCCGACTTCCTTCAGAGGGAGCAGGCTCTGATTTTGGATTCCTGGATTTTAGAAACATGACAGAATGAATTTCTTTTTTTTTTTTTTTTTTTTTTTTTTTTTTTGGGTACTGGGGATTGAACTCAGGGGCACTCGACCACTGGATCACATCCCCAGCCCTTTTTTTGTATTTTATTAGAGACAGGGTCTCACTGAGTTACTAAGTGCCTCGCCATTGCTGAGGCTGGCTTTGAACTCGCGATCCTCCTGCCTCAGCCTCCCAAAGTGCTGGGATTTACAGACCGCGCCCGGCTAGAATGAATTTCTACTGTTCAAAGCCACCTGCTTTGTGGTGCTTTCTTAAGGCAGCCACCACCGAGACTCATACAGCAGGTTTTGGGCTCTGCCATAGTTGCTGTGCAACTTTGGGTATCTGACCTGCCTTCTCTGGTGCTCAATTTCTTCAAAGGATAAACAGGCAGATGGTGTGGTCTCTTGTTTTTCTTTTTCTTTCCTTTGAGGTACTGGGGATGGAACCCAGGACCTCACACATGCTAGGAAAGTTCTCTACCACTGAGCCATACCCCCCAACCTGGTCTCTCCTTTCTCAATGTAAATGGGGGAAAAAAAGAAAAAAGAAAAAAGAAAAAAGAAAAAAAAAAAGTGATTGGGAAAGAACAAAAGAAAAATCACCCCCATGAGTCTGAACTGCTTATTTCAGGGACCCTTCCTCATCTTCTAAGTCATTCTGCTTCTAAATTCTCCCTTCCCTTTCTGAAAGGCTGAAACCCCTCCCAGTGGGCGCCAGGGTCTGGGGCCAGTCCCCATCCAGCCCTGTGTTCCCGCTGGGGCCCTGTGTGTGGCATCCTGCCTCGGCGGGGCTCTGCTGCTGCGCCACCATTTGCTACGGCTCTGGCCCTCGGCAGGACGCCCTGGCACAGGGCAGGGGCAAGCTGGGGCCTGTGGGGACTCTGAGTGATGGGCCAGGTGGCTCCTGGAGCTGGCAGAGGCCCAGCTGCATGGAACGTGCCAAAAAAGAAAGAAAAGGAAAAAAAAAAAAAAAAAAAAAAAGCAGGCGAGGAGTGGGCACTGGCCGGGCCGCGGGGCTTGGTTGTGCAAATCCAACCCAGAGACCACCAGGGACCCCTATGGAAAATGGAGAGGGAGGCTGAGATCAGCCCCGCCCCATTTTACAGATGAGGAACCTGGGCTCAGAGAGGGCCGGCCTCCCAGTGGAAGCTGGCCAGGTGGCCCAGGAGGCCCTGGGACTGTGCCTGCAGTGCCCTGCTTGGGCTGATGGCGGAAACGTGGCCCCCACTCGCTCTGGGGGACCCACCATCCCAGAGCAGCAAGGCCCCAGGGCACAGGGACCAACGCCACCATTTCCTGATGGGAAGCCAGGCCCCGCAGAGGGCAGGCCTGGCCGAGGTCATGGCTGGGAGTTCGGAGGGCGAGACCAGGCAGCTGCCCCAAGTGGAGATGCGTGTGGGGGCTGGAGCGCGGCCAGGCAGAGGGAGGCGGCTGTTACCAGGGGGAGAGGCAGAGTCTGGCCTGGAGCCCGGACGGGGCCTCCTCCTGCTCCTTCAGGCCGAGGCGGGACAGGCCTGGGCCCGGAGACGCCAGATGCTGCGAGGCCCAAGCCAAGCCATGCAACCTCAGTGTCCCCGTTCTGCCCCCTGCTGTGGGACTCGGGCCTGAGCATCTGGGGACAGCACAGAGCAGCCTGGCGCCCCCCTGGGGACGGGCCCTGAGTGAGTGGCTGTCCCCTGGCACTTTGGTCTCAACCTGCCCAGGGGGCTTCCCGGGGCTGCCGGGAGGGCCGGATCAGCCCAGGATGGTCCTCCGCACCCCGCAGCCCCTCCCCGCAACTGGGGCCACAGTTTCCTGGCCGGAGCCCACAGCCCCTGCCTGCCCCGCAGACGCTCAGTGCCCGGGCTCACAGCTCTGGGCACCCTCCTGGGCAGTGGGGATGGCTCCCTTGATTTTAGAAGCCAGGTGAAATCAGGGTTAACAAAGGGGTCCTACCAGGAAGCCATCTGCAAGCTGCAGGATGAAGCTCGATCGGGCCTCCGAATCCTACGGGGCACTCCACTGTCCCGCCCGGTGAGCCACCTTCCTCAGCACTCCTCACTCTGCTGTGCCTGCCAGCGTCCCCTGAACCTGCCATTGCTTCATCACCACCCTCGCCCTTGCTGTGCCCACTGCCTGGGTCCCTCCACCCCCAGCTCCTCCTGCGAGCCTTCGTCCTCACAGCTTCTGCCACCAATTATCACCTTCCCATCACGTTTTGAATTAGAAGTCCTGTGAGGACAGGGCCAGGCTTTGTGTCAGTGCTGAGGTGACAGCAGTGCCCTATACAGACATCTAACAAATGATCAATATCCTTATTCCTCCGACCCCCCCAGACCCCACTGCCTCCTTGCAGAGAAGAAAAGACTGAGGGTCCAAGTGGACATCCTCTTTCTAAGGCTTCTGCCTGCTGCTCACCTGGCTCGGGGGGCCCATCACGGGGCCTGGCAGGCAGTGGGCGGGGGCCTCGTGGTCGAGGGCCTGGCCGGGCGAGAGCCACAGGCCCTAGGAACTCCACGTAGGTGCCAGGGAAGTCACCTCGCTGCCGGGTGCGCTCATTGAGGCCAGGCATCCAGCCCACGCTCTGTGGGCAGCGCTCGCCTCCCTCCGCCACGCCCAGTGCCTGCAGCGCAGCCCGGCTCACCACCAGCACGTCGCCGGGCAGCAGCTCCAGGTCCTCTGGCCGCTCCCGGCGGAACGGGTACAGCGCGCGGTACTGGAAGCCCTCGGCCCCCGCCATGGCTGGGTGCGGTGCGGAGGATGATGGTCAGGCAGCTGCTCGGGGCCCTGACGGCCCCATGCACTGGGTCGGCTTGGGGTGCTCAGGCCTCGATTCCCAGCAGAAGTCACAGGCGACCCTGCGGGCCGCTCATGCCTGGCTCTGCACCATCATCCCACGACCCTGGTGACGGCCACTTGTTGCTGTGTCCACCATGCGTCAGCTGCAGGGCGGGGGTTGGGGCAGTGATCGCAGTTCACTTGGCTACTGGGTTCCCCATGGGAGAGGGGCGCCGCGCAGGCAGGTCACTCCCTCAGGAGAGGGGCCATCGGCGCCCGAGGCTGGCAGCTCCTCCAGCTGTGCCAGATGAGGGAGCCGGCGGAGCCAAGGGCACAGGTTGCCACCATGCTTGGCCAGGGTCGCTGACCTAGAGGCAGGGGGACAGGGCAGTGATAGTCAGATGACGCGTCCCCCCGACATAGAGATGGGCCCAAATCCTGGGCCAGAATCCCCTGAATGGCTAGGTGGCCCTGGTGTGCCTCCTGTCCTCAGTTTCTCAGTTTGTATAATGGGTGCATCCGCAGCCCTCCCGGGGCTGTCGGGAGTGGAGCTGGACAAACGCCATGCTCAGTCTCGTCAGAGGTGGGAACCAGGCCCAGGGCAGGGGGTCTCTGAACGGCCACTCAGTGGGCCAGGGAGAAGCGAGGACTGCACCCAGGCCCAGATGGAGCTGAGGAGGTGGCTGTCACATGGCCAGCGGTACTCAGAGCAAGTGGGGGTGAAATGGGGGCCACTCAAAACTACACAGGGACCTGCGGAGCAGAGGAGGAGGCAGCAGAGGGTGCACAGGGGTAGGGCGGGAGGGCCAGGGAAGCCCTTGGCACCCGCAGAGTTAAGTCCAAGCACAGGGACCTCCAGTCTCTGCAGAGGGGAGCAGCAGGGGGTGTCTGCAGGCAGGCTCAATCTGGGGCCCACAGTAGGTGCAAAAAGTAGAGGGGGAGGTGCGGCAAAGAGCCAGCCAGACCTTAGCTGCAGGGCAGGACAGGAAGCCAGGAGAGGCTGGACAGGAGGAGGGCACTGTGGCTGCCAAGGGAGGTAGGTGCCAGGTGCTGAGTGCTGACTGCCCCCCAGGAGCCCAGGCCTGGAGGAGGCAGAGATGGGGCCTCCACGTTCCCAGCCCCAGCCCTGCAGATCTGGTTCTCTGGTGAGGCCGGGCCGGGGCGGGGGTGTGCAGTCTGGAGAACCTGCCTCAGAGCTAAGAGGGCCACCAGGCCCCTCCCAGCCTCTGCAAAGGTGCATGCGAAGGCCTGGCAGGAGCAAGTCGCTTGCCAAGAGTTCAGGTGGCTAGAAGAAAAGGCGCCATCCAACAGTGGCCTCCTGCCAAGGGTCTGAGGTTTACCCCCAGGCCACGGAGACTGTCAGGAGGTGTCTGAGCACAGAGCAGGGCTCCACGTTCTCAGGTGCCCCAGTTAACCAGCTCTCTGACCCTTGTCACCCACATTCTACAGGTGGGGAAACTGAGGCTCAGATATGAAATGTCTAGGAAACCTCCTGGATCCGCCTGCCTGCCGCCCCCGCGCCCCGGTGTGCACACGCTGGGAAAACGGCGCTCCCCGAATTCAAGAGGCGAGGGAGCCAGAGCTGGGCTGGGGGCTCCGCGGGTGGACGCACTGCCTGCGTGCTCACGCAGACGCACACTCGGGCCTGCGTGGAACCCGGAGCCCAGCCAGGAGACCGGAAGTGGGATCGACCCCAGACCCTCCTGCACCCCATTGTGCCCCAGTGTCTGGGCGCCCCTCGGTACTGCTCGAGGCCCCACTCCAGACAGGGCCTTCTTGCACGGGCGACCGCGGCTCCAGCCCCGAATCTGCCGCAGAGTCCCCCGCTCCGCCCCGACCGTCCCGGGCAGGCTGCACGGCTGCGGAGCGAGCCCGAGGCCTCCCCTTCCCTGCGGCCCCCTGATTCCCGCGGGGCCCGACGCAGCCCGCGCCCGTGGTCTGGCTTCCACAGGGGCCCTGTAATCTGCCTAGGCGCCCCGCATTCACTGCGCTTCGAGCCCCTCCTGCCACGACGGCCAGTAGGGACTCACCTGGTCGCGGCCGCCACCACCGCCGCTGCGGCCGCCGTCACGTTGAGCCGAGTCCGCCCCGTGGCTCCACCGCGGCCGCCGTCGCCGCAGCCGCGGGATCCCCTCGTCAGCCGCCGCGGTTCCGAGCGGCCGGGCCCGCCCCCGGCGGAAATGGACGAGCGCATTCGGCCCGGCGAGTTCACCGAGACCTAGGCGGAGTCGGGGCGGGGAGAGCGCCTGAATGATTCCGGAAAAAGCCGAATGTAGTCCCGCGGGACTGGCCGGCTGGAGGTTACAGCGAGACAGCCGAACACTTACGGAAGTAGCCGAACAAGATCGGGTCGGTCGAAGCCGACTCGGCAGGAGGCAGAGACGCCCGAGCGGGTCCGGAAATAGCCGAACACGCTCCAGCTGGTCTGGTGGAACAGAGGTTGAGCTCAGAGACCCGCGGGGAGTTGCTGGAAAGAACCGAGCGTGCTCAGTCCCAAATGGAGACCCTGGGAATTTAGGCCCAGAGGCTACGGTCAGATTCCGGAAGTTGCCGAAGCATGGACGGTTCCAGATGGCGGGTGAGGGGGACTCAGTTTCAGGAAAGAGGGCAGCGGAACGGTGAAAGGGCTTGCCACCGAAAACAGCCGAACCACCTCCGAGAAAGGCGGAGTTGGAGGCGTTTCCATGGCAACCCGGAGCGTCCGGAAACAGCCGAAAGATCTCGTGGCCCGGCAGGCGCGAGAACGTGTTGGACTTGGGCACGTATCCACGATTGTTTCCGGAAACAGCTGAAGACACTCGGAACTGGGGGCGTGACCAAGGATGTTTCTCAGACGGCCCAGAGCTCCGGAAATAGCCGATAGCACTCGGGCTGGGTTCGAGGTGCGGCACGTAGTGCATGGCACAGCCCAAGCAAAGATCAGAATAGAAAGGACACGACGATGGCTTGTCCTTATTAACATAGCTCAGGACTCTACACGAGTGTCCAAATTTGGGTTTTGTTTGTTTTTGGAGGTGGGGGGGCGGGTCTCATTGTGTCGTTCAGGCTGGTTTTCGAACTCCTGCGCTCAAGGGGTCCTTCCGCCCCAGCCCCTTGAGCAGGGACTACGTACGCGCACCTGGCTGGCTGAAGACTTTAAGGGTAGTGCCCATGATGGGTACTCCTAGGGAAAGGGCAGCAGGAGGCCAGGGTCAGAGAAGATGCCAGGGAGAATCAAGGGCAAACTTCAGCCTCCATAACCCATTTCTCATGACTCTGAACCAGGAGTCAGTTTTCACCCCATTCCCGTCTCGTCTCTTGCCCCCTTTGCAGTCCCTCACAAATCCAGACACGAGACCGCCTCTTTGTAAATGTGGCTTTTATTCACTGCCAGCTCCAGGATGGACGGAGGGCAAGTCATGCACAGCTGAGGTCTGCCTTCAGCACCAGGCAGCGCTGAGGGGGCTCAGGGAGGAATGCAGAGCGGGCTGCAGCGCTGGGAATCTCCCTCACCAGGGGGTACAGAGCAGTCTCACCAGCTGCCTCCGAGATGCCCAGCCGGTCATGCGCCGCAGCATCATTGGGAAAGAAGTGAGGCTAGGGTAGGCTGTCTCTGACACTGTTCACGCTCCCTTGATGATACTGCCTGCAACGAGGATGCTCCCTTCTACCAGGACTCTCCCTGGGCCATCCCGGGCCATCCTCTGCCCCTTGCTGGGCCTCAGCTGCTCGGACTGTACAGTGGAGATAACAATACCCCCTCCAGCCTTCTCAAGGCCGGCAGAGGGAGAAGCCATGAGTAAAAGCGCTTGGCACACAGTAGGTGCTTAATAAATAGTCATTGGATTAGTCTTGTAAACACAAGGAAACTCAGGCACAGAGTGGGAAAGCCATTTTCCCAGAGCCACACAGTGAAGCTGAAATTCAAACCTGGATCTTGTTGCCCTCAGCTGGCCTTCCTCATCTGAACCTCATCCCAGGGAGGCTCTGACACTGGAGGACCTGCTGACGGATGTTTCAGACATATCATGGTCAAAGGCTCACTCTGGTGGACCTCAAACACATGGGAGTTTGTCCAGAGTAGACACTCTGCTCCCACCTTGGCGGTACCCTTTGAGGCCTGTGCCTCCCAGGGCATCAGGGATACCTGCCAAGGGAGGAGGAGGCCTGTCTAGATCTGGTGGGCTCCTACTCATCCATCAAAGCCCCAGCTCCCACGCCTACCACCTCCTCCAGACTAGAGCCTTCGGGGACTGGAGGTGGACTCAAGCAAGGATTGATTGGGGATGTGACAGTGGGAAGTGACCCTCAGAATCCAGTCCATCATTGAGATTAGATTGTTTTGGGGGAAGCACAAGTTTGTGGACCCTCCAGTTCATATCCAAAACTGGGCCTGGACCAGTGAGCTTGGTTGCATCCTCTCAAATCAATCTTGGGTTGGAAATGGGACCAGGAGAGAGAGAGACACACACACACACACACACACAGACTTTGAAAGTACAAACTAGAAAACACAAACACACACAATTTGTCCAAAGTGCTTCCTTCTCTGCCCAGAGGACAGGGTCTGCAGGTGGGGTCTCAGGTGCCTGGGGCAAGACCTGGCAGCCGCCTTCATAGAAAGGCGCAGTCTGACTATTGCTTATAAAAAGTAATAAATTAGTTGCAAGGACTTGCTGCTATTTACAACGTCGCCCGCAGCCCCCATTCCTGCTCCTCCTGCCCCAGGGACACCAGAATGCCAGGGAGGCGCTGTCTCCACCTTCTCGCAAGGACTGAGATGGCTCTTGCCTTCTAGTGCCACAGGCTGACGTGCTCCGTCTCCCACCCAGGCGTGACTTTACGGGGAAAAAACAGCACGAAAAAACGCGTGGCTTCAAGGCCAGGGAGAGACCGGATGGGGGGTCAGTCTTTTCCAGCTGGGGCTCCCGGGGTGCTCTCCGCGCCTTCCACTGCGATCTGTGGCACCGAGGCGAGCAGCACAGCGCCCTCTTCAGGTGGCTCGTCGAAGCTCACCTCTTGCACAGCCTCCTGCTTCTTGAAGGAGTCTCGGCGCTCGGACAGGTGCAGCCGCCGCATGACCACCAGCTCCGAGTCCGGCCCGCGGCCGCGGCGCCCAGACTCCGCATCCAGCCGCTCACCTGTGCCCAGCTTGTCGGCTGACTGGCCCCGGCGCAGCCGCGGGGATCGGGGTGTGGCGGTGTGCCCTGGCAGGGGCGAGGGTGAGCGGGGTGGGGGTGCAGCCACGGGTGGGCAGGCCAGCGGGGAGGGAGGAATACTGCTCGTGGACTTGCGGCGGCCAGTCTTGTGGCGCGGTGGCCCCAGCTTGGCAGCCAGGCCATGCAGGGAGCTGGGGCGGGTGTGGCCAGCAGCAGCTGGGGAGGCAGGGCTGCTGGAGCTCGGGGATACGCTGGGTGGGGATGCAGTATCTGTGGGTGACAGGTGCAGGTCAGAGCTACCAGCCTCAATGTCCCCAGCCTGCAGGTGGGGCCCTGGGACTGACCAAACCTGTTAAAGCCCATATCTTTCACCGTTGCCACCCATCTGCACAGGGCTCGTCCCTTGGCTTAGATTGGGTGAACTCCTACTCATCCATCAAAGCCCTAGTTCCCTCACCCCTTACTCCAAGAAGCCTTCCCTGCCTCCCCTCGGAATTGCCTCAGCCTTTCCCTCCTTCAGGTCTGATCCTTTCCCAGTGTGTGTCTTTCTGTGTCTTTTTTTGCAGGGGTGAGGTGGGGAGGGGTACTGGGGATTGAACCAGTGGTATTATACCACTGAGCCACATCCCCAGCCCTTTTTTTATTTTTTGAGACAGGGTTTCACAAAGTTGCTTATGGCTTTACTAAATTGCTGATGCTGGCCTCTAACTTGTGATCCTCCTGTTCCAGCCTCCAGAGCCTCTGAGATTACAGGTGTGTGCTACCACACCGGCTTTTTTAAAACATGGTAGTGGGGACGGAACCCAGGGGTTTTTCACATGCTAGGGAAATGATGTACCACTGGGCTATATATCCCCAGCCCCCCCCCCCCCTTTTTTTTTGGTGCTGGGGATTGAACCCAGGGGCACTCGACCACTGGGCCACATCCCCAGTCCTTTTTCGTATTTTATTAGAGACAGGGTCTCACTGAATTGCTAAGTGCCTCGCCATTGCTAAGGCTGGCTTTGAACTCGCGATCCTCCTGCCTCAGCCTCCCAAAGTGCTGGGATTACAGGCGTGCGCCACCGCACCCCCGGCTTCCCCCCCCCCCTTTTTTTTTTTAAATATTTATTTACTTTAGTTGTACACAATGTGTTTATTTTTATGTGGTGCTGAGGATTGAACCCGGGCCGCGCACATGCTAGGCAAGTGCTCTACCGCTGAGCCACAATTCCAGCCCCCCAGCCCTTTTTAATTTTATTTTGAGACAGGGTCTTGCTAGATTGCCTAGGCTGGCCTTGAACTTGAACCTCAGCCCTCCCGAGTAGCTGGGAATACAGGTGTAGTCCACTTAGCCCAGATCTCGCTACCTTTTGATGACCTGGGGCTTTCAAGGTCAGGTCCAATCACCATCTTTTTCTGTTCCAGAACAATCTTTCCAACACTCAGACCGGCCCTCCCAGTTCAGTCTCCAGGGCCCCTTATCAGCCCCCATTTTAAACCCAGCTCTTTGGCGGGGTCTGCTCCTTAACCGGCCAGAAGCCTCCTCCTGCTTGCACTTCCGCCCTGTCTGGCCCCACGGCTCACGATGTTCCTCTGCTGGGCACCGCCTTCCCTGCCCCCCACATCTGTCTCTAGACACCCACATTGGCTTTTAGACCCTAGGAGGCGGGAGGGCTCCCGGGGGTCACCCCTTTCCCCACACGTCCTACTGCCTCCTTCCTGGGGACCAGCGGCCTCCCGGCGGCGCTGGGTGTGCACTTACCTGCTGGGGCGTCGGGGGCGGGGCTGCGGCAGGGCGTGGTGGGGCTGGGGGACAGGCTGTGCGTGGGCGAGCCCGGGAGGCTCTCGCTGGAGGACAGCGAGTGGTGGAGGCCGGAGGAGAAGCTGCGGCTGGTGTGCAGCACGGAGGAGGGCTGCTTGGAGATCTTCTTGAAGAGCGACTTTCGCCTGGGGACCACGGGGACGACAGGGATGAGGAACGCGAGGGAAGTGGGCGCCTGGGGCTACCGGCCTCCGCAGCCCGCCCGCTCACCCGGTCCTGGGTCTCCCGCCTGCGGCTCCGCTTGCTCCTGCGCGCCATGCGGCCCTTGGCCACGTTCTTCCGGGCGGGGCCCACCTTGATGGACGTGTTCTCCAGGGCTGTGGTCCGCAGGGAGATCTTGTTCCCGCTCTGTGGGGCAGAGGCCAGGGGTCGCCTGCGGGGCCTCTGTGCTCAGGCCGGCGGGGATCCGCCATGCCATCCAGTGCAGAGGCCCGGGCCCAGCCCCTTCCCCAGCGCAAGGCCCGCCAGCTCCACCTCCACCTCCCGGGACCTGGGGTCCAGCCACTGGGAGGAGCCCGGGCCGTGCTCGCCACACAAGCCATCGACTACTGAGCCTCCCTGTCCGTTCCTTTGCCCAGTGTCCCCACTTCCCTGTCCACACACCCCTCACCCCATGGCCTGCCACCCGCTGGGTCAAAGCCCAGCCCACCGTCTCCACCCAGCCACCTGGAGCCATCCGCGGCCCCCAGCCAGCGCCCGCCTCTGTCCAGAGGAGCCCGGGCCCAGGGGGCTGGGGCGAGCCGCACAGGGCAGCCAGGAGGCGGATGGCTTCTGGCCATTTGGTCACTAGGCATCTGGTCACTAGGGGACTCAGAGTGACATGCTGGAGGCAGGGGAGGGGCCCGCTGATGGGGCAGGTGGCGGGCAGCACCCGGGCACCTTCAGCAGCAGCTCGACCACGTCCATGTGCACCAGCCCCAGCACCGACTCCCCGTTGACGTGCGTGAGCAGGTCGCCGGCGCGCAGGCCCGCCTCCTGGGCGGGGCTCCCGTCCTCCACGCTCTGGGGGGTAGGGGGGGTCAGGCTCGCCCCAGGTCCCCGCCCCGCTGCGGCTGCTGCCTCTGGCAGGCCTCGCTGGGCCGTGGGGAGCAGCCCCCCCCCCCCCCCCCCCCCCCGTGGCACCTGAGCCCATGCCACCAGGGGCGGGGCGGAGACCACTGGTGGGAGGCAGGCTCGCAGGACGCCCGCTGTCCCCACCCACCCCGGGTGTCCCGCCCCCCCACTCACCCAGACAACGTGGTGCACGGTGTAGACGTCGCTGTCGCCCATGTAGACGCGGATGGCCCGCAGGCTGAAGCCGTACTTCTTGCCCGAGCTGTGGATGACGACGGGGGGCCGCAGGCTGCCGCACACGGGCGACGGGTCCCGGCTGGGTGAGGAGTCTCGGGAGGACGGGTTCGAGGACAGCGAGCGCGGGGACAGGGGCTCATGAGGGGGCCGCCACTGCCGTCATCTGCAGGCATCGAGGGGTCACTCCCTGTGGGTCCCCGCCGGGCAGCTCCCTCCCCCACGGTGGGCACTGTGGCCACCTGGCAGCTGCCACCACGTCCCCAGCACAGAATCCCCCAGCTGCGGGGACGCTGGTCCCAGGCATCAGCGCTTGCTCCTCTCCTAGGGCTCAGCCCGAGGTGACCAGCCAGGGACCCCCTCCCAGCTCCCAGTCCCTGGCCAAAGCTGTCCCCGGCCTGGTGGTTCCAGAGACCTGAGCCAAGACGGAGCCGCAGCCGTTACCTGCCGTGATGATGAGGGACAGGGCAGAGACGGACGCCGACTTGGGCACACGTCCCCCGCTGCCCCCGCCACCGCTGGGGGAGGCCCTGGACTTCTCAGGGGCGGGGTCTTTCGGGGCCCCGAGGCGGCGGCCGCGGCCGGCATCCAGGGGCCTTGGCGTGGAGTGCCGCGCTCCGGTGCTGTTGCTGCGCAGGCGCGCGTGGCTCAGGGCAGCTGCGTCCGCTGAGGGGGTCGGTGAGGTCACCTGGCGCCCCTCCATCTCGCGGTTCCCTCTGCCCCTGGGAGCCGGGCCCTTCCTTCCCGGTTGGCATACACATCCCGGCTCCTGGCTTCTGTTCAGCCGTCCCCTCCTCCTGCACACCCTTCCTGAATCGTGCCCTGGGGAAAACTCCACTCTTCTGGGTCCCCTCCCTTTCCTGGAGGAGCCTTCTCTCCCACCCAGCGGGACCCCTATCTCCTTCTCTTGGGGCTCCCCAAACCCATCTTGACCCTATAACACTGGGGGTGTTGCCCTCTAGACTACAGGCTCAGTGGGGGCGCGAGGCCTCTCCTGTTGTGCAGTGTTTGTTGGCGCTGGAGAACTCCTACTCATTCTTAAAAGCCCATCTCAAATAGCCCTCTTCTGGGAAAACTTCATGACCCCCTGTCCCCCTGAGCCCCACTTACCAGAAAGGCTTGAGGGTTTAGGCGTCACTGGGGTGGTTGGTGGAGGGGGGTCGGGCTCCCCCAGAATGAAGACGGGTTTCTTCGGGTCCACAGAGGCTGGGCCTGCTCCCTCATCCTCTGAGGAGAAGGCGAACTTGGGCATCGTGTCTAGGCTGATGGTGCTCAGGAGGGATGGGCTGGGGCCCCGCTCAGGCTGCGACGAAGATGAGTGACAGGAGGAACCGGAGGGTGTCCAGGACCTTAGCCTGCAGGAGGAGGAGCCCGCGTCACTCGGCCAGGTGCCTGCACCTCAGCGGACGTGGCCCCTCCCGGCCGCATCTTATCTCTCAGCCTGGAGGCTGAGGCAATACTGGGTGCAAATACAGGGGGGTGCTCTCTGTAGCTGCCTGGAGAACTACTTGACCTTTAAAACCCAGCCCCCAACTCCCATTCCCAGCAGACACTGAGTGTCTCTGTTGGGTCTGAGTTTTGAAGAATGAATAGGAGTTTGTTAACAAAGGACATTCAGAAGGAACAGTGTAAGCAAAAGTCTAGCAGTGTGATGGTGCACAGCTGCTTTAATTTTTGGTGCGAGGAATGCAGAGCCAAAGGGAGTGAGGTTGTGAGGGGTCTCATAATCTGGCCAATGTGTTTGACTCTTTTCTACTGGGCCACTGGGAAGCTCCTTCAACATCAGCAGG
The DNA here is from genome assembly GCA_025594165.1 of Tamias sibiricus. Taxonomy (NCBI): domain Eukaryota; kingdom Metazoa; phylum Chordata; class Mammalia; order Rodentia; family Sciuridae; genus Tamias; species Tamias sibiricus. Next base: position 16,851,099 of record CM046673.1, on the reverse strand, counting down.
CTGGGAGGTTGGATCTGCCTACACCCCTGGCCCACCTACCGGACTTCAGTGCTCGGCCGACGGCCATTCTCCCCTTCACTGCTGCGCTCCCACCCTTCCTCCCGGTCCTCACTGTAGCTCCTTTCAGTGAAGGAAGGCGTGGGCTGGACGGCCAGGAACTCAGAACTGCTGTAGACCTGAGAGGCGGTGAAAGACAACAGGAATGACGATGGCGAGGGCAGCCACAGCCACACCGCGGAGCTGGCCAGGCCGCGCACCTCCTGTGCACCACCAGGTGCTTCCATTTAACTCCCTCCGTCACCGCATCCCTGGAGAGATGGGTCTTTAGCCTGATGTACAGATGAGGAAACCGAGGCTCAGAGTGGCCTGGCCACTGAGGTCCAAGGTGGGGCTTCCATTTGTGACCACAAAGTCCCACCCAGGGCCCAGACCCAAAGCAGATCAGAGGGATTTTTTTTGGGGGGGGGTACCAGGGATTGAACTCAGGGGCACTCGACCACTGGGCCACATCCCCAGCCCTTTTTTGTATTTTATTAGAGACAGGATCTCACTGAGTTGCTAAGTGCCTCGCCATTGCTGAGGCTGGCTTTGAACTCGCGATCCTCCTGCCTCAGCCTCCCAAAGTGCTGGGATTACAGGTGTGCGCCACCGCGCCCGGCTCAGAGGGATTTTTGATCAAATTTTAAACAAAGGGAGGAATTTAACTCAAGTTTGTGGGGGTGAAGGGTAACACCCAGCAGAGCACCCAGCACCCAGCACTGTCACCACAGGAGGGAGCACCCCAAGTGTCCACAGCAGACGGCTGATCAACAGGACGAGGTCCTGCCACACAGCGGAACCCCCTGGGCCGTAAAGGGCGGAAGCACCGACACAGGCCACAATGTGGATGGACGCTGAGTGACAGAAGCCAGCAGAAGGACACATGGTGTGGGATGTCCAGAACAGGCGCGACCGTGAGGACAGGAAGCAGAACAAGCTGCAGGCGCCGGCGGGGTGGGCGCTGGGTCTCCCTTAGGGGTGGAGCCCAGGCTCTGGAGCTGGACAGGGCTGGGGCTGTGCCAAGCACCAGTAACGGTGCGCTTCAGAGTGGCCGAGATGGCGAGCTGTGTCGTGCGCACTTTACCACAATTAGAAGAATTCCAGCAGCCCGGGAGGCTGAGGCAGGAGGAGCACGAGGTCAAAGCAACCTCAGCAAAAGGAAGGCTGCTAAGCAGCTCAGCGAGACCCTGTCTCTAAATAAAATACAAACTAGGGCCGGGGATGTGGTTCAGTGGCCGGGTGCCCCTGAGTTCAATCCCTGGTACACAAACAACCCCCCCGAAACGCCAGCAGTCACACCCTACAACCCTGCCTGTGCGGCCCCCGCCCGCCCACCTTACTGAACCGGTGGGAGCAGGAGGAGAACTGGGGGATCTCCGTGGAGGACTCCTCGTCGTTGGTCTCCTCGTCCTCGGAGCCCAGGTGGCGGTACCGCTCTGAACGCGCTGTGGGAGGGAGAGGCACATGCAGCCACCGATGATGGCCCAGGGGTGTCCCCAAGGGCTGGGAAGCCATGCAGGGTGGGCACAGCAGGGCAAAGGCCCCGTGGCAGAGCCCTGCCGAGTGGGACTGGGGACCATGGACAGGAATTCTTGTCTCCGAGCCTCAGAGTCCTCACCCCTGAAACGGGTCATCCAGAATCAGGTAAAATTGTGTCCTTCAAATGCAAAGAATTTTCCCCATTTCACCAAAGAGGAAACAGATGCTCAGAGGAGACCTCTGACACGCAGCAAGCTCTGGGAAGGTACGGGAAACTGAGGGCATTTGCTCTGTGTCTGGCTCAAGTAGGGAGAGAGGGAGATGTCCCAGCCCTCAGGCAGTGTCCCGAGGGGTCCCTCCATGAACACCCAGCCCATGCCTGGTCAAGGCTGGACACCCAGCCGGGCGTGGTGGCGCACGCCTGTAATCCCAGCACTTTGGGAGGCTGAGGCAGGAGGATCGCGAGTTCAAAGCCAGCCTCAGCAATGGGAGGCACTTAGCAACTCAGTGAGACCCTGTCTCTAAATAAAATACAAAAAAGGTCTGGGGATGTGACCCAGTGGTCGAGTGCCCCTGAGTTCAATCCCCAGTATCACAAAAAAAAAAAAGGCTGGACACCCAGGAGGCTGAGCCTGCTGGGGACACCAGAGAGAGTCTGTCTCGCTAAGTGCCTCGGTTTTCCCTCCTGGAACTTGCAGAGGCCCTGAGCCCGGTGGGGGACAGCTTGGCCAGCCCAGGAAGTTGGAAGCCCTGTCCAGGCTCAGGGGCCACGCTGAGGCCCACGGCCATGCACCAGCCTGGGCGAGGGGACCACAGACTGCAGCTCCACCCCCGCCTGCCCCGCCCGCCCCACATACTGTCGAAGTAGCTGGTGTCGTCCTCGGCTTCCAGCTGGGGGACGAACTCCGCCTTGTGTCGCAGGAGCCCTGCCCAGTCCAGTGCCAGGAAGAAGGGGTGCTGCTTCACCTCGTGGGTGCCGCCTGCGGACAGGCCGGCTGAGCCCCGGGGGTCCCGCCACGCCCGCAGCCCTCCCCAGCCACACACCCCACGGGGTCACCCAGAGACGGGGCAGGAGCCCATCCTCCACGTGGGAGGGAGCCCTGGGCGGGGCCTCTGAGCACGGCAGGACTCAGCCCTGCAACAGCCAGGCTTGAACACCTCAGCCTCAGTGTCCCTGTGGTCCCAGACCAAGCGGCCCGCACACTCCCGCCTGCGGCAGACCCCAGCCCCGCCCTGTCCTCCAGGCAGCGCCCCCCAGGCCTCGTCCCCACCCACCCCACCCGAGTCCTGGGGGCACCCCGCTGACCTCCCGCCCACATACCCGTGCCCAGGCGGTCCAGGGGGCTCTGCCGCAGCAGCCTGGTGATGAGGTCCTGGGCGTCGGCGGGAAGGGCCTCGTCCCCCTCGGGCCAGATGATCTCATCTAAAATGAGAGGAGGGGTGAGGACAGCCTTTTCCAGAACCTTCCACCACCTCCCCTCTCACTGCGCCCCTGGCCCTGGGTTTCCCTTGTGTCCCTGGGTACCCCCACAGGCTCTGCCGCTGTGCCCTCCCCCTGGAGCCCCCGGGCTCCTCCAGGCCAGGGCTCACCTGACCCCTCAGGGAGGCCTCTGCGACCCCTGATTTAGAACAGCCACCCCTCCCCTCACGCCTCCAGCTCCCCTTCCTGTTCCTCCTCTCTCTGGCTCTCGAGCTGGCTTTTTCTTTTCTTTTTCTTCCTTTCTTTCTTTTTTTGGTACCGGGGATTGAACTCAGGGGCACTCAGCCACTGGGCCACACCCCCAGCCCTTTTTTGTATTTTATTTAGAGACAGGGTCTCACTGAGTTGCTAAGTGCCTCACCATCGCTGAGGCTGGCTTTGAACTCACGATCCTCCTGCCTCAGCCTCCCAAGTGCTGGGATTACAGGCGTGTGCCACTGCGCCCCCACCGTGCCCGGCTTAGAGTTGGCTTTTCTTTCTTTGCAGTGCTGGGTGGAGCACGTGCCTCTCATGCTGAGCAGGGGCTCTACCACTGAGCCACGCCCCAGCCTGTTTTATTTTTTTGACACAAGATCTTGCTAAGTTGCTGAGGCTGGCCTTGAACTTGTGATCCTCCTGCCTCAGCCTCCAGAGCTTTTGGGATTAGAAGAGTGCGCCCCGAGCCGGGCGCGGTGGCGCACGCCTGTAATCCCAGCACTTTGGGAGGCTGAGGCAGGAGGATCGCGAGTTCAAAGCCAAGCAATGGCGAGGCACTTAGTAACTCAGTGAGACCCTGTCTCTAATAAAATACAAAAAAAAAAAGGGCTGTGATCCAGTGGTCGAGTGCCCCTGAGTTCAATCCCCAGTACCAAAAAAAAAAAAAAAAAAAAAAGAAGAGTGCGCCCGGTGCCTGGCTCCTCTCTCTCTGATTGTCCATCTACCCGCTGCACAGGGAGCACCGTGATGGTGAGGCCATCTGTCCCTCTCACCCTGGACCACGTCCCCAGGGCACGCTGTCAGTGGTCAGTCCTCAGGCAGGGCCATTACCTCCCGCCACCGAAGGGGGAACCCAGGAGGGCAGACTGGGGCCGAGAGGACGCACCGCTGACCACCTGGCCGAAGAGTTCTTCAGGGGTGTCTCCAAAGAAGGGCACGCAGCCCACCAGGAACTCGTAGAGGATGATGCCCATGGCCCACCAGTCCACCGGCTTCCCGTAGCCCTGGCGGAAGATGACCTCGGGGGCGATGTACTCGGGCGTCCCGCACACCTGGGCAGGCAGGGTGGGGGCTGAGTCTGGCCCAGCCGGGGGGGACCCCAGGAGGGGCGGGGAGCCAGGAGGGCACAGGGCTGGGTGAGCTGTAGGGGTCGGTTTTCTCCACTTTCCTGCAGACGCTGGGTGTCGCTGGAGCTGGCTCCCGCCAGGGCCGCCGCTGGCCGCTCACCTGCTTGTCCACGAACTCCCGGGCGTCCTTCTCGATGTGGCCCTCGTACAGGTTGGTGGCCATGCTCATGAGGCCGATTTTGGACAGGCCGAAATCCGTCAGCTTGATGTGGCCGAGGGAGGTGATGAGCAGGCTGTGGGCAGGTGGCAGAGCGCTCAGGGGGGGACAGGCGGAGTCACCGCCGCCCTGTCACCCCATCGCGGCTCCCAGCCGGGCCCGGCTCTGCCAGCGCTGCGGACCCCGGGGACCCCCACGGCCAGGTCGCTGAGCGCGCGTGGGTCTCAGGCCGCCTCCCCACGCTCTCTGCGCCCCTGCTGGGTGTGTCTGGTGTCACTGCTGAACACCAACTGTATACCTACTGTATACAGTTGGCCCTCTGTACCCATGATTCCGCATCCATAGATTCAACCAACTGTGGATTGAAAGATATTTGAAAAAAACGTGTCTGCACTGGACACGCACAGACAGGCCCGGTCCCTTGTCCCGGCAGGGCGGCATCTGCTGACCCCGCATGTACCTGGCAGGGGTGGTGAGCCCCAGAGATGACCGGGGCAGACGGGGCATGCGTGTTGGGTATTTTGAAAATGCTGCCATTTTATAAAAGGGAGCTGAGAATCTGCAGATTTTGGTATCTGTAGGGACCCTGGACTCAAGCCCCAGGGGACTCCAGGCCTGCCGCACCCCGCTGGTCAGAACAGAGTTTCCTGGAGCTGCGCATGGTGGTGCACACCTGTAGGCCCAGCTACTCAGGAGGCTGAGGTAGGAGGATTTCTAGAGCCCAGGAGTTCAAGGCCAGCCTGGGCAACACAGCGAGACCTGCTCTCAAAAAAAAAAAAAAAAAAAAAAAAAGGGCTGGGGCTGGGGCTCAGCGGTAGAGCACTTGCCTGGCACGTGTGAGACACTGGGTTCGATTCTCAGCACCACATATAAATAAAGAAAATAAATAAATAAAGATCTATCAACGCCGGGCGCGGTGGCGCACGCCTATAATCCCAGCACTTGGGGGCCTGAGGCAGGAGGATCGCGAGTTCAAAGCCAGCCTCAGCAGTGGCGAGGCACTTAGCAACTCAGTGAGACCCTGTCTCTAATAAAACACAAAAAAGGGCTGGGGATGTGGCCCAGTGGTTGAGTGCCCCTGAGTTCAATCCTAGGTACCAAAGGAAAAAAAAAAAAGATCTATCATCAACTAAAAAAATATTAAAGCCGGGCAAGGTGGCGCACGCCTGTAATCCCAGCACTTTGGGAGGCTGAGGCAGGAGGATGGCGAGTTCAAAGCCAGCCTCAGCAATGGCGAGGCACTTAGCAACTCAGTGAGACCCTGTCTCTAAATAAAATACAAAAAAGGGCTGGGGATGTGGCCCAGTGGTCGAGTGCCCCTGAGTTCAATCTCCGGTACCACAAAAAAAAAAAAAAAAAAAAAAAAAAAAAAAAAAAAATTCTGGGGCTGTGGGGCTGGGGAGGCAGCTCAGTGGTGGAGCACCTGCGAAGCATGAGCGAGGTGCTGGGTCCCACCCCAAGACTGCAAAAGAACATCAACCTTATAAAATAAATTTTCTAAGCATCGCATCTCTGTGTTAAAACACCCCAGCACCCCCAGGGCTATCTATGCATAGTTTGCACCCACATCACTGTCGAAACAAGTTAAACCCTTTGCTAGCACCTAATGTTCACATCCCCAGTTGAAAAATGAACACATATCATGCACCTTCTGTATACAAAACGATTTCTGTGCACCTTGTGCATGCACCCATTTTCTAAAAACCTGCACACTCGCCGAGTATACAGCTGAGCTTTACTTTGAACTTGACTGTTCTGCTTAGTGACAGACTCACGCGCACCTTCCACATAGTCACATTTTCATGCACCTTCTGGGCACACGTGCCACTTAAAAAATAAATTTCTGGAAAGTTCATTTTGTATGTTCATCCTTTAGTAAAGCAATTATTTGGTACCAACTGTGTACCCTGGCTCTATAAAGCAATTGTGTGCACCTACTATGAGCACCACTGTTGCTCTCCTTTTCTTTTTTTTCAGGTGGGTACTGGAGATTGAACTCAGGGGCACTTGACCACTGGGCCACATCCCCAGCCCTTTTTGTATTTTATTAGAGACAGGGTCTCACTGAGTTGCTAAGTGCCTCTCCATTGCGGAGGCTGGCTTTTTTTTTTTTTAATATTTATTTATTTACTTTAGTTGTACCCAATGCAGTGCATTTATGTTTACATGGTGCTGAGGATCGAACCCGGGCCGCGCATGTGCAAGGCGAGCGCTCCGCCGCTGAGCCACAACCCCAGCCCCGAGGCTGGCTTTGAACTCGTGATCCTCCTGCCTCAGCCTCCCGAGCTGCTGGGATTACAGTCGTGGGCCACCGCACCTGGTGCCTTTTCTTTTCTTTCTAGTGCTGGGGATGGAGCCAGGGCTTGTACATACTAGGCAAGTGCTCCACTAATGACACCCCCAGCCCTGAAAACTGTGCTTCATAACCCAACATCAGTGTGTGCAGAATTCTTCCTACTTTGGTTTGGGTTCCTTAGAGCACAGAGGTCAGGCCAATTACAGAGCAGATGTCAAATCACATTTGCTTTGTTTTCTAAGCCACTTACAAACTGCGATGGCTGAAAACACACCGTGCTCTCAACACCCACATCTGCACATGGCAAGTGTCTGAGAAGCACGTGATTCTTGCCTCACATACAGAAAGCGCTCAATATGTAGGTGGCTCTCTCCTCTGTATGCAGCAGATGCTCAATAAATGCAAGGGTGCTCAATACATGCTTTAAAAGTCATACAGGGGTTCCAAAGAAGGTAGTCCTAGGGCCTGGGGTTGTGGCCCAGTGATAGAGCGCTTGCCTGGCACGTGTGAGGCATTGGGTTGAATCCTCAGCACCACATAAAAAATAAATAAAGAAATAAACAAATAAGATAAAGGTATTTGGCCCATCTACAACTTTAAAAATATTAAAAGAGGGCTGGGTTGTGGCTCAGCAGCAGAGCGCTCGCCTCGCACGTGCGCGGCCCGGGTTCGATCCTCAGCACCACGTAAACATAAACGCATTGCATTGTGTACAACTAAAGTAAATAAATAAATATTAAAAAAAAATTAAAAGAAAAAAGAAAAGAGAAGGTAGTCCTGTGTCTCCCACTCATGGAGGATCTGGTATGCAGTAGGTGCCTACTAGACACCAGAATGAAATAAATATCCTAAGGAACATGCTCCCTCTCTCCCCTAGACTAACCCACCTGGTCACTTGCTTTACACTTAAAGTCTTGCAAAGTGCACGTCCTTGTTCCCTGTACATAGCTGGCGCCTCATAAGTGTACATTCTCTCCTTTTGTGTGGCTGCCGCTCTGAGTGCACGGTCTCTCCCACCACACCCAGTTTGTGCATCCTAAGTGCATATCCCCTCTCCCTGAGTGGCAGCATGTCCATAGGCACACAGGCCTTCCCCTGCATACAACTGGTGCCTATTAAGTGCCTGTCCTCTCCTGTACACAATTGGCACTCCATCTGTGCAGGTTCTCTGCCTTCCTGCCAGGAGGGGCCCTGTGATGCCTGCATAGTTGAGAGGCGGAGCCTACACCCCACTGACACCGCCCATGGCAGCTACAAACTCCGCCCCAGAACATCAGGCCCCGCCCCCAGCACAGGGAAGGTCGGGGCCACCCTGGGGCCCCTGGTAGGCGCTCACTTGTCCGGCTTGAGGTCGCGGTGCACGATGCCATAGTTGTGCAGGTACTCAAGCGCCAGCACGGTCTCCGCGAAGTACATGCGGGCCATGTCCACGGGCAGCGGGCCCATGTTCTTCAGGAGTGTGGCGCAGTCACCGCCTGGGGAGGGGTGCACATACACACTGCAGGTGCCAATTAAGTGCCGGTTCTCTCCTCTACACGCCAGGTACTCAACACGCGCACACTCCCTACCTGTGGGTCCCGAGGCCCTGCGATGCCGGTTCCGATAGGCGGAGCTCCCGAGCAAGGCAGAGACATGCGCAGTAGCTGCGTGCCACCCCTCACTGCTCTCCCGACACCCCCACCTCCACCCGCAGCATGGGGTTCCCGAGAATTTCCCAAGGCAGGCCGAGCCCGACAGGGGTCAGAGCGGACCTCAGTCTGCTCCCACAAGTAATTTTCTCCCAGGCGGGCGTGGCGGGAGCGCCCCCTGCCCGAGGCCCGCGAGACCCCTGACCGCACCTTCCACGTACTCCATGACCATGCAGAGGTGGCGCCGGGTCTCGAAGGAGCAGAACATGCTGACCACAAAGGGGTTCTCGGCGAAGGTGAGGATGTCGCGCTCCACGAAGACCTGCTGGATCTGGTTGCGCAGGATCAGGTTCTGCTTGTTGATCTTCTTGATGGCGAAGCGCTGCCGCGTGTCGCGGTGCCGCACCAGGTAGACGGCCCTGGGGGTGGGGCCGGCCGGCTGAGACCCAGGCCCCGCGGGTGCTGGGCCCCAGCCCTGACCCAGACCCCGGGCTGCGCCTTCCTGGATCCGCCCTTTCTCTCCACCAGCCCCTCCTAAAGCAGCCACTGTGGGTTCAGGCCACCCTCCGCTGCTGTCATGCAAACGAGCCAAAGATGGCTTCTGTGTACTGGCCCCGGAATTGTTTATTTCATTTTTTATTATTAATTGACACGTAAATGTACTTATTTTCCGGGGCACAGTGTGATCATTGGATACAGGTACACCACGTGTAACAATGGAGGCACTTCTGCCTCCTTTAACAGCCATCATGTCTTTTTTTACTTTTTGATTTTTATGTATGTGGTGCTGGGGTTGAACCCAGGGCTGTTTACTACCGAGCTCCATCCCCAGCCCTTTTTTATTTTTTATTTTAAGATAGGGTCTCGCTACATTGCTGAGGCTGGCCTCAAACTTGCGATCCTCCTGCCTCAGCCTCCCAAGTCGCTGAGATTACAGACATGAGCCATCACACTTGGGCACATTGATCATTTCTTTGTGTTTGGAGCCTCAGAACTCTTCTCTTAAAAAAATAAACATGTAAATGTAAACTCATCTGTCTTTAGATGTATATGAAATATATAATAAACTGTTTTGAGCTGCCCCACCCACAGTGCTGCAGAGCCCTGGAGGTCACTGCTCCTATCCAACTGGCACCGGCCGCCCGGCCTCCCTCAGCCTCCGCTCTCCCTGTTGGCTCTGTTTTCACACCAGGCCTAGACCTTCCCGCAAGCCCGCTCGGGGGCATCCAGCTCAGACCTTGTCCACATCTGAGTGATTAGAACAAGCCCAAACAAGAGCCAGGGCCACCGAGAGCCACTGAGCACCACGAGGCTGCCGGGCTCCCAACCACAGATCGGATAAAGGCACAGCAGCCTTGTTGCCGCCTGAAGCGCTTGGAGCAACGGAGCCCAAGAACTTCAGAAGCAAACTGGGACAAACAGCTTTTTATTCTGATAACTTTTCTCTCTGGTTCTAACAACTAACTGCCAAACACCACTAAAGACCCGATCTGCAATTTCGGCCAAGTCTCGAGATCCCGCAACAAGTCTCGTGAGACTAAAGACAATGCCCAAATCTCCAGCTCATAGTCAACTGCAATTCAAGCCAATCCCCAAACAGGGCTCCTGCACAGCCTCAGTCGTGGGCGCCCTCTGCACCTCTGACCTACAGTGCCAGCGGACACACAGGCCCTGCTCCAGCACCCCCTCCCTGGTAGTCCCCTGCCCCCCCGCCCCTTCTCCGTGGTAACATCCTAAACTGTCACGTCCAGCTGGGCATGGTATCTGTCACCAGCAACTCAGGAGGCTGAGGCAGGAGGATTGCAAGTTCAGAGGCCAGCCTGGGCAACTTAGGCAGACTCTGTCTCAAAATAAAAAAACTATAAATGGCTGGGGGTGTGGCTCAGCGGTACAGTGTCCCTGGGTTCAACCCCTAGTAGGAAGGAAGTAAACCGCAGGGCCCAGGGGTCTGATGCTGCGAGGGACCCGGCTCTGTGCGGAGCTGTCCCGGCGCCCACATGACCTTCACCGCATGCTGTGTGCACGGGGCATCTTTTCCTCAATCAGCCTCCCAAGGCCCTAGAGTCCTCTGGCCCGGGGCGGGTGAAGGCTGCTCAGCTCCTCCAAGGCAGTCACTGGCGTGAGAGTGTCTCCAGGTCTCTCCGGCCCTCAGCTTCCCCGCCTGCACCTCCAGGTAGGAGGGCGAGAGTCCTGCTGACAAGGGACAGGGGCTTCCTGGCCTCAGCCATCCCCCTGCCCATGAGAAATGGGTCAGGGACCTGGGGACTCACCCGTAGGCCCCATTGCTGATGAGCTTGATGGTCTCGAAGTCACTCTCACACACGGCTTCCTCCGGGATGGGCCACCCAGGACACGGCTCTAGGGGACAGGAGGGGTTCAGGACCCTGCTCCCCCTCCCCACCAGAGCTGGTCCCCTCCCCAGGGAAACTCCTACACCTCCTTCTAGGCTCACCTGAGCAGTGGCCCCCAGCCCAGCCTGTCCTGCCCCAGCTCCCCGGTGGGGCAGGCTCTCTTCTGCCCCCTCTCCCCAGAGGCACAGGTGTTTATTAAGCACCTACTACACGCAAGACCCCAGCAAGTCCAGCCCTCCCCCGTCTGCCTAGCCTACTCTGGAAACAGCAGATAGGAGGGGACCCTGGTGCTGCATGACTCACCTCTGGGGACTCGGGTGCTGGGGGCTGTCCTCCGTCGAGGTGACTCAGAGGCTCGATCTCTGTAGGTGGAGAGAAGAGGCTGGAACAGGCCTTCACGCCCTGCCCTTCCCTCAGCATCTCCAGAGAACTGGGGGGCTGGTCCTTGGCTGGGGACTTCCTGACCAGGCTCCTGATGCCGTCATCGAGACAAACCCAGAGGCTGGACCAAGCAATGACCGAGGAACCTTCTAGAAGGGTCAGTGGGCAGCCCAGGCTCCAGATGGCTCAGGACTCTTGAGCCTCAGGCTGAGACCCCCTCCCTCCACTCGGGCACTGCTCACGGGGAGCACTTGTGACTTCCAGCCCCAGGGCTTGGCCGGGACAGCCCCTGCTGAGCCACGACAGTGGCAATGCAGACACTGTCTGTGGTCACACAGCAAGGCTGGGACCGGGCAGCAGAGGCTCCGGGAGGAGGCCTGGGTTCCGGCCCAGCCCCTTTCTATTCTTGGTGCCCTTCACTCCAGGGTGCTCAGTGGACAAGCCTGGGCCACTCGCTGCCACCCCCAGGGGGGCAGACCCCCACTGCCACCTCAGCATCTCCATCCCACAGAGAGAACACCCAAGGCCCAGCGGGACAGCCGCGGCCAGGCTACGCGTGGTCTGGTCTCAGGCACGCCTGGGCCTGACGCCCTGCCCGAGCCCATCTTCCCGAGCCTCAGTGTCCCCAGCTTTAAATGGAAACAACGACAAGGTTACCATAGCAACGATGCCGTGAATGCCGGCCACTGTCATGCCCATGTCAGCCCCTGCCAGCACCTTCACCTCCGTCCACTCCCGCCCAACCCTGGGCCTTTGCCTGTGCTGCCCTCGCAGCCTGCAGCGGGCCACCCCCCAGGCCCCAGCCTTCAGCTTCCACACCTTCACCTCCTCGCGGTCTCCCCTGACCGCCCGGCCGGGGCAGGCCCAGTCCCATGCTCTCCGGGCACTAGAGCTCAGTGCCCACCCCGCGCAGCTGGGACTCCAGTGCCCGCCGCCGCATCGGCCTAAATAGAACTGTTTCCCCTAGTGCTGGGATGGAACCCAGGGCCTCCCACGTGCCAGGCAAGCTGCTGCCGCTCAGGGGCCACCAGGTCTGCTTAGTGGCACTCAGCCACGCCCCCTGCCCTTGGCTCAGCTGATGCTGCATCCAAAGACACGGAGGTGAGGGGCTGGGCTGTGGCTCAGCGGCAGAGCACTTGCTGGCGTGCGTGAGGCCCTGGCTTCGATCCTCAGCACCACATATAAATAAATAAATAAAAATAAATGTCCATTGCCAACTAAATAAACAAAAAAAAGACACGGAGGTGAACTGACCCCAGAATCTGGGCACTTGCCCGGACATAAAGGGACGGACGGCGGTGGTCTAGAGGTCACTCCGACCCGCCTCCCTAGGCCAGTGTCCTCTCCTTGCCCGCCCCCACGGGCTCACCCTCCAGCGGGTCCTTGGCCAGGCCCAGCTGCCCGATGATGTACTGCGGCAGGTCTGTCTTGATGCCCTGGCCCTCCCGGGCCTGGCCCTCGGCCGCCTCCAGCAAATGGTAGAACTCCTCGGGATCAAACTCCTGGGGTGTGGGGAGCGGGGTCAGCGGGGTCCCCACACTTGGCTCCCGCAGCTCCCGGCCCCAGATCCGGACCCCTCCCCAGGTCGCCCACCCGAGCAGGGTGGCGCCCTGTGTCCCCTTCAAGTCCTGCACGACGGGCGCCGTCTCTGGTACCCCTACAGGACCGTCGCGACCGACCGAGACCTTGCCTTTGCTGGGCAAAAGGGGACGCACCAGGCACTCGAGGAGCCGGGCCGGCCGCGAGATGATGATGAGCAGCTTCCGGACGAGCTGCACTATGAAGCCCACCTCCTCGCTGTCGGAGCGCTCGTGCGCCTGGGGAGGGGCGTGGCGTCAGCCGCAGGCCACGCCCCTCCTCCATGCCCCGCCCCCGAGACACCCGCAGGCGCCCTCCCAGGGCACCCACGTCCTGCAGCAGCCGCTCCAGCTTCTCCTGCATCTCCATGAAGTAGCGGGAGGTGACCAGGGCCTCGCCAGACTTGGCCAGGCAGTCCCGGGCCAGCTCGACGATCTGGTGGTGGATGAAGCCCAGGACGCCATCCGCCAGGGCCAGCCGCGCTCCGGGCGCGTAGGCCGCCAGGAACTCCTGCAGGCGGCCCTCCATCTGTGCCGTGGCCTGGATGACAGGGGGACCTGGTCAGGGGGCGCAGCTGGGGAATGACACGTGCCCGTGGTACAGGACAGGCGCAGAGCGGGAGCCATGTAGCGGTGGGGGTGGTGGGCAGAGAGGCGGTGTCTGCAGGAGGGGGGTCTGAGGCAGAGGGACAGCAAGGACATGTGACACCCATAAAGACTGTGCATGGACAGCAGCATGGAGGGGACTGGGCCACCCAGCCACCAAGCACCGCTCACCTTGGGAAACCTCTCCCGGTACACATGATTCATCATGACGATCTCATTGTCAAAGGTCCCTGATGTGCGCCCAGGGCTGAAAGGGGGACGGGTGGGCAGTTTGTGACATGGGACACAAGACCCAGTGCAGAGGACGAGGCAAGGGGGCTGGCTCTGGGCCAAAAGGGGGGGCCAGAGGCGGAGGAGAGTGACAGTGTGGGTCCCCACACCAGCCCAGGAAAGAGCTGGGCCTGGGGCCAGAGGTCAGGGCCGACCTGAGGCTGCGGGAGCGGGGACGCAGGCGGGGCGAGCGGTGGCCCTCCTCGTCAGCCACGCTCTCGGAGCTGCGGAAGTGCTTGGACAGGAAGCAGAGCTCGTCGGGCGTGGGCTGGAAGGGAAGCTGGTGGAGACGCTCCCGGGAGGATGAGCTGGACTGTGGGGGGAGGTCAGGGTCATGCCAGGACCAGCACCTCGGCTGCAGGACAGCACTCCTACCTGCCTCCTAGCCATCCCTCAAAACCCCACCCGGCGCCCCCTCCTTCAGGAAGCCCTCCCTGCCTACGTCCCCAAATCTCCCTCTGGTCAGACGCCGAGCCCACAGGCCTGGAATCTCTGTGTCCCCCAGACTCGGGGCTAACTGGGGCCAACGTTGGGTCTGTTCAGAGGCCCCTCTGCTGACGGAGGGGGCGACCAGGAGGGCTGCTCACTGAATAACTGACACCTTGAAAAAATACCAAAGACGTGTCCCCGGCCCCCGCCCCCCCCTGTCCACCCGCCAAGGTGGAGCCCTGGGTACCGAGACAGTGGAGCTGGGCGTGTTGGTTCCATAGCCGGAGGACGGGAGAGACGCAAGGGACCATCTTCTGCCGTCTGCCCTGGAAAGGGGAACACGAATAGATGGCAGCATGGCCCAGTCCTCGTAGGCTACCGGGAGGGACTCAAGCAGATACTGGGCTGGCAGAACATAGCTCCATTGGAAGAAGGACCTCGAGAAGGCCGAGAAGCGGGACACGGCTGGCCAATCCCCTGCGTGTGCTTTCTTCCTGACCTCAGGCGTCTCCTCCAGGAAGCCTTCCCTGACTGCAGCTGCCAGTGTGCCCCCAATCTGAGCCTTGACCTCTAAGTTGTAGCTGCTAGGGGACACGCTGGCTGCCCCTGCCAGATCAAAGACTCCTCGAGGGCCACCAGAGTCCAGCCTGCCATTCACGCAGGAAGGCGCCACACACAGCAGGTGCTCAATAAATGTTGAATGAATAAGGGCAATTCAAGTCCCTGACATGTTACAAGTGCTCAGTCAGCTCTTGATGAGCGAGTTGGTGACTTCTTGGTGCCTTACTGATTCTTGGGTCAGGCCGGTGCCCCTCCTCCTCCCGGGGCTCAGTGCAATTACCTGTCCGCGCGCGCTGGATGTGGCTGCGGAGCGCAGATTGTTTGCCGGGGGCAGGAGCCAGGGGAGACACCACCACCATGCAGGGGTCAGGGGAGGGGAAAAGAGGAATGAGGAGGCAGATCCAGCCACCCAGCACGGGCCCCTGCCTGGCACTGTCCCCTGCAGCCAGCGACCACTCACCTCCGGGCAAAGGGGAAATTAAGGGCAGAGGCGGCCGAGAAGTTCCGGGGACTGTCCAGGGGGCTGCTGCCTGCTGGGGGGTGGGGGACTGAGTCAGGGGGGTGGAGGCAGGTCCGAGGCCCCTGCCCCTGGCTCCCTGTCCCACACTCACCCGTTGGGACAGACAATGGTGACAGGGGCCGGGAAAGAGTCGGTGAGGGTGTTCCCACGACCAGGCTTTTGCGGTTCCCACTGCGGCAGCTGTCAGGAGCGAGGGACAGGTCAGGTGGCGGCCCAGGCCCACGGGCTCCGGCACCACATGCCCAGCTGGGAGCACAAGTGCGGCCAGTTTGGCGGCAGGACGGAAGTGAGGCCCCGCCACTCCCGCTGCACCCGCCAACCAGGTGCTTTCCCCACGGTCCTGAGCCTGGACTTCCGGCCTCGCGGCGGACACTGCACGCGGCCAGGAGACCCCCGCCTCGCCTCGGGGTCTGCGTCTGCAGCTGTCCCCCCATGCTGTCACGATAGGGCAGGGGGATCGCAGCCTGGAGCCCCTACTCCATCCTGCGCCCCGCCTTCAGGCCACTGTTGGCCAGCCCCCTCCTCCCCAGGATCCCCCTAAAATGCCAATCTCACGTGACAGAGAACCAGAGACGTCGACCTGGTCTCGTGTCAGCAGGCCTCACTTGGTCCACCGCCCGCTCTCCTCCCTTCACCCCGAGTCCCTTTTGGCCACCAGACTCCTGGCACAGGCCTCTTTCACCTTGCCTGGCCTTCCTCCACCCACCTGGGCCCGGGCCCAGCCCCCGCCTCGGCAGAGGGAAGTTGGGAGTGACAAGTTCCCTGCCCCCCACCCCCAGCAGTCGCCCAGCAACGGCGGCGCTGCTCTGCTCCCATGTGCCCCACGCAGCCACCAACGCAGCTCAGCAGGAGAACTGCGGGAGGCAGCAGGCTCGGAGCCGCTCAGAGGGACGGGAATGGTGTCCCAGGCAGGAGGGACAGCCCTTGCAGGCCAAGACGTGAGACACATGATCAGTAAACACAGGCGACAACCAGGCAGGGAAGAGGGGCCCACGTGTGGCTCCTTCCGGAGCCGTTTCCCATCTGTGTACCTCGAAGGCGCGGGGAAGATCCATGAGACCCACACGCGGGTGCTCAGCTTTGGGCCCGAGGCGGGTGGGTGCCCATGGTGTGGCCTTTCTCTGGACCCTGACTCATAGTGGGCACACAGGCCAGGCCTCCAAAGCGAATCAAGACACGGACGCGTACCAATCCCGCCATTTGCAAGAGGTGGGACAGATTAGCTGCACCCATTCCCAGACCGGGAAAACTGAGGCCCACAGATGTCAACAGCCACAGGGATGGTCCCCTAGCCCAAGAGGCAGAGAGACAAAAGTGAAACCGGTAGGTTCCTGCCAGACTTCCTGCCAACCCCCCATGCACACATACACACCCCGCCAGACACCACGTCCTGGCCACCCCAGGACCCCGTCCCCGCGGCCCAGGTGCTTGCTGCGGCCATCTGCTGCCCCCAGGGGCATTTGGAAAATGCGGTTGGCCTCCCTCTGGCTCCCAGGCGAGGCCTTGACAACCCAGCCACATCCGAGGCCTCAAAGGAGCACTAGGCATCATCCACTCACTTCCTGAGCATGTATCGAAAGCCAACTGTTTACACAACCCTCCCTGGAGGAGGGAGGCTTAGGACCAGTATTTATCCTATGGAGCCCAGGGCACAGCACAGAATAAGGATTTGGCAGGAAACAGGGCCTTGAGGCCACTTTCCCGTGCCCCGTCTCTGCGATGCACAGACACACTCCATGGTGCCCCAGGGGTCTCAGAGGAGAGCCCAAGTAAGCCTTGGACTCAGGACCGTCAGCAGCTGGTCCCCTGCCCAGACTCTGCCTCGCTGGGCAAAGGGAAACACCAGTGAGAAACCCCAGCACAGAGGGGTTAAGGATCGTCATGAGATCACACAGCCAGGCAATGGCTAAGTTGAAACTTGAACTCAGGTCCTCAGAGTCCACAGCTCCCTCCAAGAGAGACCCAGTCTTGCCTGGGGTTAACCCCAGCTATTTGGTCCTGACATCCCACCCACACGCTAGCCTCCTGCAGTAAATATTTGCTTCTGAGCCAACATTTCCGTTGAATGGGTCTTTGGGACAGAGCAGCTTCAGTCTTTCCGAGCTCCTCTTCAGTTCTGCCCACACCTAGAGACCAGGGTTCAAATCCTGACTTGGTCCCAACTTGCCCCTGCCTTTGTCACCACCCCAGCTGCGACCCCGGCGGGCAGGTACCCAGGGACAGACAACGAAGGGAAGGCGCCTGGGACTCCAGGGGATACGTCGATCTCAAAACGTCCTCTTCCTTCCCGCCCCCCCACGATGGCCCTCCGTGGCCCCTGCCATGCCGCCGGGTCACACGTCTGGCAACTCATACTTGCTCGGTGCCCGCCGCGCCTTGGCCGGCGCGGTGCCCCCTACCTCTTGGAGCGCTGCAGCAGCGCGCCCTTGGCCAGGCGGCTCCGATGGCCCGGAGCCGCCACCGCCGTCCAGTAGCTGGGGTCGGACATGCTGCTTCCCTTTGTGCTGCCGCCGCCGCCCGAGGTTGGGGAGGCGCCGGGGCGCAGGCGGCGACGGCTGGGCGCGCACCTCGGCGGCGGGATGAGCCCCGGGAGCCCCGCGGAGCCGGGCCGGGCAGGGGGCGCCGCGGGGCTGCGGGCGGGGGGCGGGCGAGGAGGAAGCGCGCGCCCCGGTGCGCGGCGGGAACCCCGCCCAGGCGAGTGCGGGGGCGGGGCCTGGCCCGGAGGGGCGGGGCGAACGACGCGGAAGCAAAGCCGGCGGACCCGCGTGTCGGCGGGCGGGCGGGGCGTTGCTATGGTTGAGGGTGGCAGGGCGGGGCGTTTCCAGGGGCGCGGGCGGCGGGGGCGGGGCGTTGTTGGGGCCCCAGGAGGCGAGGGCGGGGCGTTGCTAGGGCCCCAGGCGTCGGGGGCGGGGCGTTGGCGGCACTTAGACAGTGAGCCGGGGATCTTGCCTCTTTGCCCCCAAGGTGAATCCCGTCGCCGTCCCCGTCCTCTCTCCCCGCGCGCTAAGCCCTTCAGCGTGCGGCACTCAAGACCCACCCAAGCGTCCTGGCCCGGCTCTTGCTTCTACTCCCACTCTGGCTCCCCTGCTTGGAATCCAGCGTGGCAGCATCCAGCTTTCCCCCTCCAGGCAGCCCTGTCTGGGGTTTAGTCTTCTCCTGGCCTGGGGCTCCTGGGAGTCCCAGCATCTCCCATCCCTGGGCTCCCAGCGGGAGGGTCTGGCAGCTTGAATCAGAGCACCTGGCCTCCTGTGCCTGTGTGTAATGGGAAAGGGCCTCGGTCCAGCTGCAGTCACGAGTCAGCAGAGCAGCAGAGGTAACTTCTACAGCCTCGGTCTCCTCGACTGTACAATGGAAGAAAAACTGGGCTGACACCAGGATTTCAAGAGGCAGGTGTCAGGTGGCGCCTGCGATGCTTCCCATTCACCCGTGCCACAGATGTTCCATAAATGTTAGCATCACACTAACTTCCGGGCCTCTGTTTCCGCGTCTATCACATGCCCCTTCTGGAACCCAGAGTTGCACTGGAGACGCAGGGAGGGCTGGCCTGGGGCTGGGGATTCTGTGTGTGTTCACTATGGATGCCACTGCAGATGGAGAAATGTGTCCTTCCTCCTCTCAGGACAGTCCCAGGAAGCCAGGTGTTGAGAGCCAGGAAGCCACTCTGAGGGCTGTCTCTTTCTCGGCCAGGACAATTTGGAACTCAGCTTAGGCCTGACGCTGAAGCCAGACTCCATATCTGAGAAGAGGAGACTGAGGCAGAAGTGGGGGCTGATGCCCTGTGTACAGTCCCGACTCATCCCTCTTCCCAAGTCACTCCCCACCCCTCTGCCATGGCCCCTCTATCCCCAGTGCCACTCCTAGGTGCCCCACCCTATTGGGTGTTTCCTGAGGCTCCCCAGACCAGGAGTTAGAACACCCATATCTGGTCATTCATTCACTCAACAAACATTTACTGAGCACCTATTCTACGCCTACTCCTGTGCTGAACTCTGGAGACCCGGCCATGCAATTTCCTTGCCCTCAGAGGCCCCCTGTCTGGGGTGACAGAGAACAAACAGGAAACGATGAAATGAACAAGATTATGTCAAACACCAAAGTGGAGAAGGGAAAAGAGCCAGGGTGGCACTCTGGCAAATGGTGGCTTTAGCTGGGACATCTCTCAGAGAGGGTCACACTGAGGCCAGCAGACACTGAGAAGGAAGAGCAGCCAGCCACAGAGAAAGGGTGTCCCACACAGGAGCGAGGGAAGGGGCTGGCAGGCTGCTCACGCCAGCCTGCGTCCGTGGGA
Organism: Tamias sibiricus; assembly: GCA_025594165.1. Taxonomy (NCBI): domain Eukaryota; kingdom Metazoa; phylum Chordata; class Mammalia; order Rodentia; family Sciuridae; genus Tamias; species Tamias sibiricus. The sequence continues at coordinate 16,831,715 of CM046673.1, read as the reverse complement.
GGAGGAGAAAGGCAGGGGAGGGCCGCGGGGGGCGCCGGAGCAGAGAAGGGCACCATCTGGGCTGCAGTTTGTAAATCTACCACGTGCGCCATGGGCAGCAGGACTGTGGGGGGACAGGACAGGAAAGAACAGGAGGCCAGCAGGGGACTTGGGCAGCATCTGGGAGGGGACCACTGGGGTCTAGATTACAGTGGGGCCAGGAAGAGAAGTCCACCTGTTTTGAGAGCAAGAGGTGTGGCCTGCGGGACTCCAGGTGGAGATGAGGGGTGGGCGTGGCCCCCAAACTCCCAGGCCAGCTTCTGGCCTGAGCCTGGTACAGGGAACAGAGCCTCCGGATTCTCGGGATGGAGCCACAGACTCCACATGTTGTCACCGCATCTGAGCCACCCCGCTCCACCCATGTGTGCCGGCCACACCTCTGCACACACTCAGTGCACAGACACTCCTTCCTTGTCACCAGCCACAGGTGCACCCAGCAACCCCCACACCCTCATCACGCTTGCCCACTGCCCTGGCCTCCCCAGCAGCGGCCTCTCCCACGCCCATCTGGCCTCAGTTCTGGCACAGGGCCTGCTGCCACGGAGAAGGCCATCCTTGAAAGGCTGACTCTGGCCACATGCAGCAGCGTGCACCCGTCATCCCAGCCACCCAGGAGGCTGAGGCAGGAGGATCGCGAGTTCAAGGCCAGCCTGAGCAACTTAGCAAGCTTCTGTCTCAAAAAAAAAAAAAAAAAAAAAAAAAAAAAAGGGCTGGGGATGTGGCTCAGTGGTAGAGAGCCCCAGGTTCCAGCCCCAGTCCTGCAGTAAATAAATGGCTATTAAAACAGAAGGGCTGCCAGGTGCTGGAGGCTGAGGCAGGAGGATCGTGAGTTCAAAGCCAGCCTTAGCAAAAGCGAGGCGCTAAGCAACTCAGTGAGACCCTGTCTCTAATAAAATACAAAATAGGGCTGAGGATGTGGCTCAGTGGTCAAGTGCCCTGAGTTCAATCCCCAGTAGCCACCCCCGACAAAAACAAAACCAGAAGAGCTGACCTCTGGTGCAGCTGGCTGCCCACCAGACTGTGCCCCCTGTGCCCACACCCCCGCGGCTCCTCGCTGCTCCACACAACTGAATGCATCCCTCTGAAGGCTCAGATCTCAAGCATGTCCCTTGTCCACTCTGCGACCTTGGCCTTTGCCTCTCTCCACTTGTGCTAGGGACTGTGTAAGTGGCAGAGCCCCAGGGGGGTCTTCAGGCCTCCCTCCCGGACTGGCTGTTAGTCCAGCCACCCCAGCCCTTCTGCCCTCCCCACTGGCCCATGCCCTGTCCGTGCCTCTCCTGAGCCCGCATCCTGCAGGGCTCCCAGTGCCCCAGGTAGAAAAGCCACGTTCTCCCTGCCCTCGGCCTCTGAGGTCCCGGGCGTCCCTCTCCCAATGCTGTTCCTGCCTGGAACAGCCTCTTTGTCCACAGGGTCCAGCTCCTATCTTTTCAACACCACCTCCTGACTACCACCATCACAGGTAGACACACTTCCAGCTGTCTCCCGTTCACCCCCGTGCCACAAGCATTAGCCAAGCACCTGCTGTATACCAGGCCCTGCCCTGAGGATACAGCACAACGCAGCAGATTCAGGTCCTGATCTTGAGGGGCTCCCAAACCTCTGAGTGAGAAAAACGACTTGATTGCACAAGAAGAGGTGCACATCCTGCTCCTGGAAGGTCAGGGGGGGACACAACACAGCCCACGTAGCAGGATCTGGAGGGAAGGGGGCAGTTGGCACAGTTTTCCCATTTGAGGGCTTGATGGAGACCTGGCAGTCAAAGAAGGAGGGACTGGAGCTCTGGGCAGAGGGGAAGGGAGTGCAAAGGTCCTGGGGCCTGACCAGCTTGCATTCGGGATGATCAGCTCCCCTAAACTCTTTACAGCAGAGTGAGCGATGGGGAGCCGTATGGGCAGGAAGTGGGGTCAGGGACACAGGGACCATGGCCTCTAGAGCCTTGGGGACTAAGGGGACAAATGAAGGCCTGTTCCTAGGGTGCTTGGAGCACAGGAGGCAGGGACCCTTTTGCTTGCGTGGCCCAAGGTGGTTTGGCTCTGCTGCCCCCTGGTGGTGAATGAGGCGTCCCGGTGGCCTCCCCTCTGGCCCAAACTCCGGCTCCATTTCCTCCTGTGAACCTGTTCAGCCACGCCCAGCACAGGGCTCCTCCCCTCCCATCCTGTCCTCCCTGGGGTTGAGGCCAAGGACTCAGAGTCAGGCCTGGGCTCTCCCAGGGCATCCCCGGGCATTACATTCTGAGGTTCTGTGCTTGTTTTCTCCTCTACTCTATGGGGGTGACAGCAGTCCCTGCCTCTCAACTTGCTCCAGGCCCTACTCTCTTTAGTCCAAATGTTGCCCTAGCTCGCTCTCTGTCTCTGCCACATCCATTCCTGTCTCCTGAAGACCTTTCCCCGCCCAAGGCAGTGACAGAGGCTTTAAAAATTTTCATCCTGCCTCAGGACCTTTGCATATCCAGTTCCCACTGCCTTGTGCCAATTTCTGCCTAGATCGGTCCGTGCCTGGGTTCAAACAGCAACTCCCCATGAGTTCCCCCTTGAACGTGTCTTGTCTATCCACCTGTTTGCTTTTTGCCTCCTCCTCCCGCTGGCTGAGAGCTCCCTGGAGGAAAGAATTTGTTCCTCTTGTTCACATTTATGCCTTTAGCACCAGGCATGCAGTAGGTGTCTAATAAGCACTTGCTGATTGAATGACAGTAACTTGCCTACTGCAGCGCACCCAGTGTGGGCTCCGTGTTGTTCTCTCTTATTAAAAACTTGTGGAAAGGGGTTGGGGCTGTGGCTCAGCGGTGGAGTGCTCGCCCAGCACGTGCGCGACCCGGGGTTCAATCCTCAGCACCACATAAACATAAAGGCATTGTGTACAACTAAAGCAAATAAATAAATATTTAAAAAAAAAAAAGCTTGTGGAAAGGCTGGATGCAGTGGCGCATGCCTGTAATCCCAGCAGCTCAGGGGGCTGAAGCAGGAGCATCGTGAGTTCAAAGCGAGCCTCAGCAACTTAGCAAGGCCCTAAGCAACTTAATGAGACCCTGTCTCTAAAGAAATAAATAAGGTCTGGGGATGTGGCTCAGTGGTTAAGCACCCCTGGGTTCTAGTCTGTAACATTCCTTTCAGTACATGGGCAAGACCCTGAGACCTGCCCAGTCACAGAGAGTGACTCAAGACTCAAACCCTTGACCGACTCTGGTGGCATATCTGGCCATGATTCTTGGTCCCCAGATATACCAAGTCAGAAGAATAGGATTCTCCTCTGGGTCTCAGTTTCCTCATCTGGGAAATGGGGTTAGACAGGGTACCTCCTGCCAGGGTTAGGGAGGGAATGCAGGGCCTGGGCAGGACTGACACTGGGGGAGGCTGGTTATTCCGGGTTCAGCTTGGTGCCTGGGCTCCATGCCTGGGCTCCAGTGGCGGGTTCTGGGGCTTGGGCGTGTGTATGCTGAGAGGGAGGAGATGTCCACATAGGTCCCCGAGGTCACTGCCCAGAGCAGCCCTGAACAGCCTGGGAATCCAGCACCTGTCTGGGGGAAGTCCTTGGGCAACAGCTCAAGTTCTGGCCTCGCCTGGCCACCTGTCAGACGCAGGACCTGCTGGCCAGGCCTGTGAATGGAATTTCCCCATCACGGCCCCAGTGTGCACGGCCGCGCCATTAGAAAGAGGGGTAAACTGAGGTCCTGAGGAGGTGAGGTCACCAGCTTCCAGTACCTTGGGGAGAGAACTGGGTCTGGAGCCTTCTGAGGCTCTGGGGCGCCCGCGGCGCGGTCACTTACCTCCAGGGGTGCAGGCCCAGGGAGGGGCTGCAGGGGCTGCAGGGGCTGCTGGGGCTCAGCAGCGACGGGCTCTGGCTGCTCGGAGACAGACTGCAAAGAAAGAGGCCAGGGACGGTGAACCTGGCGGCTGCCCCTGAGCGTGGCCAGATCCGGAGACCAGGCCAGGGCTGTGGCTCTCTCGGAGAAGGGGCCGAGGCCGGGGATTCTGGGTTTCAGCGCAGGCCGCGAGGGAGGGGCCGTGCCGATGACCCGGGATGGCTCCCCGGAGGCGGCGACAGCAACCGAGACGCGGGGTGGCTGGGAGCGTGGTTGTCATCGTGTCCTCGCCGACCCCCTCCCCGCCCCGCTCGGCACTCACTCGAGGGTCAGCGCCGGGATGTGCAGCTTGTCCCTGCGGGACTTCATGGCGAGGCTGGGGCCGCGCCTACGCGGCCGGTACCGACGCCCTGCTGGCGGCCCCCCAGCCCCGACCGTGGCGCGATCGGACGCACGGACAGACACAGACCGAGGGGCGGCGCGCCTGGCGGGTGCGGCGGGCCGGGCGCGGGGGCTGGGCCGCGGGGGGCGCGGGGGGCGGTTCTCTCCGCCCCGGGGCGGGGCTCGGAGCGCGGCACCTGCGCGCAAGCCGGGCGGCAGGAGGGGTCGCGGCGGGGAGAAGGAAGCGGTGGGCGCCGCCCCCTTCTCCGGAGGGCTCCGAGGCCGCGGAGTCCCCGGGTCCCCAGCTGCGCGGCCCCAGAGGAAGGGCGGTCACCGCCGCCTCGGCGGGCGCGATTGCCCCATCGCCGACCGCGCCCCTCCTCCGCGGCCGGGCCCCGCCCTCGCCCGGCCCCAGGGACTCCGGCACCCCGATCCCCGCGCGCTCCGCCCAGCCCCCGCCCCGCGCCCCGGCTCGCAGCCTCGGCGCGCAGACCAGAGGCCGGACGCGCCTCCAGGCCTTCGCTTGGCGCTGCTGCCTCCGCTAGAACCGTCGCTCCTGGCATCCACAGCCGAGTTCGGAACCACTGTCCCCTCCTCCGCGAAGCTGTCCCCGCACCGCCCCGCTGTGGTTCTCCCAGCCCAGCTGCCCCTTCCTCTCAGCCCTGATCGCCCAGATGTGAGGAGGGGTGTCCCGCCCCGCGACCCCTTGAGCCCAAGGTGGACCTTGTCAGACAGGGGACAGGTGGCAGAGAGGGGGAAACTCCTCAGGAGTCTGTTGCCCCGTCCTGCGCTTAGGGCCCCGGACTTTGCCCTCCGCGGTCGATTCACTGCCCACTACCCTGCCCCCAGCTTGGGCAAAGGCCAGGGACAGTGCCCGCCCTCCGGGCAATGTCCGAGTCCCTCCCCTAATGGGCCCCTGAGACCCCTCCCCACCAGCTGCGCCATCCCCACCCCAACAAGAGCAGATGGCCTGGCCTAGGGAGCCACTCTGACCCCATCCTCAGAACCTCCCCCTTGTCTCCCTCCACCCCCTCGCTCACTCCTTCAGCCCGCCCAGTCCCAGGCTCTTCTTCCAACGCCAGCTGCGCTGTACCTCAGGACCTTTGCCCGTGCTGTTAGCCTCTATCCGGTTTGCTAGTCCCCCCAGACTCCCAGGGGCCGCTCTTTCCTCCTCTTCCCTATCTAGGCCGAAGGTCACCTCCTCCTAAAAGCCCCCAGATCGCAGGCTAAGCTGCCGCCAGCCCCGCCGCCTCTCTCTGTCTCTTTCTCTGTTTACTGGCTCCCCTGCACAAGGCACTTTTCCTGTTCCCTCCCCAAGCACACTAGCGCCATGGGCTTGGCCTGCGACTCCCGTGTTTCTGGGTCCCCTGTGCCTCAAACAGGACCCAGCACACAGTAGGTGCCCCACAAATGTTTGTTGAGCGATTCCCACCCTCAACGAAGGCCGCTGCCAAGAGGTGTGCCCAGGCTCACCTACTTTCAGACTAGAGCACGAGGTACCCCCTCTCCCCTCCGGGCTCTGGGTTCTCCCACCTTAAATAGGGCAAGACTTTGGACAAAACGCTCTTGAGTTTTGGGGATCCCAAACTGCCAATCTACAGGAAAGTCGATGTGACCCTTAGAAAGACAATTTTCGACTTGCATCCCTGAAAAAAGGTGAGCTGCCCACCGCGGGGGACGTGCAGGTTGGTCTCGGTGGGGCTGAGGAGGGTATCGCGTTCTGAGCTCGGCGCCTTCAGCCCAGTGATCAAGCTCCTCCCCGCTTCAGGCTCCTCATTTGCATAAAGGCATTTTGCATACAGGCTGGGCTTCCAGGCTGCTGGCCAGCCTCCCACAGGCTCCTGCAGCACTCCACCAACACCAGGGCAGGGTGGAGGTGAGGAGCGGTGTAGTGATTATTACCTAAGCTCACCATTCTGTACCCAGGACTACAAGGCCCACTCAGACCACATGCCCCAGATGAACTCACCCACGTCCCCGGCGTGGCAGGCTCAGCTCCTTCTGAAATGACAAAAAAAAGGGGAGGAGCTCATCCCTAGGAAGGCAAGCCCATTGAACCCTGGCCCTTGATCCACCGACACCCCCAAATCATCCCTTTAATTTTCCCACTCAGCCAATGCCTCCTTTCTATTCACTCCGTATACTGGGCTCAGACTTCTGCCTCAGGGCCTTTACACCAGCTGCACCTTCTCTTTTAGAGCTCAACAAACTGGCATACACCAACTCTGGGTGCCTTTACCACAGGCATGTAGAAAGCTTGGGGTCCACTGTGACTCCAGGGTACACCTTCAGAGGGATCCTACCTAAGAGGGTGTGTGTGTGTGTGTGTGTGTGTGTGTGTGTGTGTGTTTTAATTCTGAAAGGCTGAATGGCACAAATTGAGAATCTCGGGACATTCAGACCTGCCTCCTGTTCTGTTTCCTTCTGATGGTGCGTGTGTTTTGTGATGATGTGCCTCAGATTAACATCAGGAGGATTCTGGGCTCACACGATCAACCATTATTTTTGTTGTGTGTCATGTGTTGAGCTCAGCAAGGGCCTACACAGAAGCTATCACAACCCTGGTAAATCTGACTCCCATTTATTGAGCATCTACTATGCACCAGGTGCAGGGGCCATTTCACAGGTTGGGAAACTGAGGGAAGCCAGGTGCCCACGTCTCTCGGTCGAGGGGGAGGTGGGAAACTGGGTCTCGGGACACCCCCCACAAAACACACACATTGGGGCGGCTGCTTGGGGACACACGACTATTTTTACCTCGGTGGGCTCCAGGCTGCCCACGTCCTGATACGGGTGTTCGCCATGGCAACCAATGACGTCATCAGCCCCCGCAGCCAATGGGGGGGCGGAAATTGCCAGGGGCTGGACGAGCGGGCAGGGAGGGGTTGGCAGGGTCTCCCGCGCGGGGGACAGGAGAAGGAGTGGCGGGGTTTCCGTGGTCCCCCTCAGGCCTGCTCCCAGCTACACTGCTCTCACAAAACCGAACCTTTCAGAACCGGAGAATGAGCTCGCCCTTGGAGGTATCCCCCAACACCTCAGGACAGAGCTCACCACCGTCAGGGCAAGCAGTCCCAGATCCAGGAGCCATGGCCACCCCTGTGCCACTAGGACCTCCTTTCTGTCTCCTCCAATCGCTGCAGGACCTCAAGCCACCTCGCCCCCACCTCCTGGAGTGAAGCTGAAGGATTTGAACCCAGGGCTCCCAGCTGCCTGCCACCCCCATCTCAGCCTTTTCCTTCCAAAGTGCTGACAGTTGTGGCTCCAGCCGCCTCACTCCTGCCCTGTGACCCCGCCAAGCCACTCAACCCCTCTGCAGTGCCTCGGTGTCCTCATCTGGAAGAGAACCGGGGCATCGCTTTGTAAAGTCTGGGGAGCCACTTCAGGGTCTGGCGCTGGGAGGGGAGACGGATACAGCAGCTCCGAGAGGATGCCTTCGCGACGTTCCTAATAATCATCATCGCAGTGCCATCCCCATACAGAAAGACAGGAAGTGGCAGAGAGGAAGGAGGGAATGTCGGCAGCCCCTGGAAGGCTCCGCAGGAAGCTGGACCCACACAGCGCTCTGCTGGCGCCGCCCCCGGACCCTCGCTCCCGCTCCATCTGCTTCCCGGCAGCCCCCTCCTAGCCGGCTGTTCCCCGACCGAATGGCTCCTGACAAATGTGGTTCCCACCGCGACCCTGGAACTGCCCTGTAAACATATTATTCAGGGTGTCTGCTGGGCTGGGTGATGCTGCTTCCCCAAACCTCACCACCGGAGAATCCCCCAATTTGGAGGAGACGGAGCAGGGCGTGGGCTTCCATGCTGGAGGGACTGGGAGGGGCCAGAGGGAGAGGAGGGTGTGGAGGCATCCAGAGAGGGACCCTAGGGGCTTCCTGGAGCAGGGTGATCTTGGATGAGGCTGGGTGAGCTAACAGCATGTGCAAAGGGTGACGGTGGGAGCCGGAGCCGGGGCGCTGGCGCACACCTGCAATCCCAGCAGCTGGGGAGGCTGAGGCAGGAGGATCACGAGTTCAAGCAACTCAGTGAGACCCTGTCCCTAAATAAAATACAAAACAGGGCTGGGGATGTGGCTCAGTGGTCGAGTGCCCCTGAGTCCAATCCCCAGTACCCCCCCCCCAAAAAAAAAAAAAGGTGGCTGTGGGGATGGAGTGAAGGAATGCAAAATCAGCAAGGCTCAGATCCCTCCAGCCGGAGGGCTTCCTGGAGGAGGAGAGCCAGTGGAAGTGGGCCGAGGGAAGCAGAGTCGCCTTGAAGGATGGACCTTCCAGGGAGCCTCCCCAGCAGCAAGGGAGACAAAGTCCAGTTACAGGTCCCGGCCACCTTTTCGTCCTGGGGATGCTCCATTTGGGGATCTGGTGTTTTGAAATTCTGTCGTGTGTGATGCAAAGGAGCCGGCGAAATAATAATAGAAGCAGCAGCAATACAGCTGAGGTTCATCAGCTGAGCTGAACCCATACCAAGAAGGACCCGTCCCCACCCCCTGCCCTGACCCATGCTCCCGCGGGCCAGGACCACTTCTGCCCCCGCTTGGCCACCGTCTAACTGGACAGGATGTCCACCGCCATTGTCTGATCTGGCCAGCCAGCGCCTGACTTGAGTCCTCAGGGCTTCCCGGAGTTTTTATGAATCGATTCTTTGACCTTCTGCAATGTTTGGCCTCCTGGAAATCTGATTGGTCGCATCAGCAGCCTGCCGCCTGATTGGCTGAGACGTTACCCTGGCCCTTAAGAGGGGCTCCAGGTAAGGAGGGAGATTGACAGGATCAAAGACCAAAGCCTCCGGAGCTCCTGCACTATCACGGACAGATGGGTTAGAATTCCACCTCTTTGGCCACCTAGCTGTCACTTTCCCTCTTAGAGTCTCAGTTTCCCCTTTTGAAAAATGCGACGATAATAGCACCAACCACTCCAGCTCTTGAGAGAATTAAAGGCATGAGCCGGGCGCGGTGGCGCACGCCTGTAATCCCAGCACTTGGGAGGCTGAGGCAGGAGGATCACGAGTTCAAAGCCAGCCTCAGCAATGGCGAGGCACTTAGCAACTCAGTGAGACCCTGTCTCTAATAAAATACAAAAAGGGCTGGGGATGTGGCCCAGTGGTGGTCGAGTGCCCGAGTTCAATCCCTGGTACCACAAAAAAAAAAAAAAAAAAAAAAAAAAAAAAAGGCATGACCAGTGCTTAGTCTGTTAATATGAGCAGTCATTACTATTTTATAACTATTTTTATTTTCTCCCACTTTGGCCAGACTCCTTCCCGGCTGCCCCCCCCCCCTTTTGCCCCCCATTGGCTCCAGAGGAGTCTTTTCAGACCCTAGATGTGTTGTGTCCTCCCCTGCTCCAGCGCCTCCCGAGCTCCCTATTCCTAGGGAGAAAGTTTAACCTCTCAAAAATCAGTACTGCTATCAGTCACCCCTCTCCAACCTCTGGTTCTAGTGCTAAGAAATGACTTCTAGTTCATCTCCCCACACAACAGCACTGGATTCCTACCTCTGGGCCTTTGCATGTGCTGTGCCCTCTGTCTGGAATGCCCTCACCGTGCACCCAGGCCATCCTTCCTCCCCCCCCACCCCCCATGCAGGAATGCTGGGTTGCCCTGTAGGGGGAGCAGACCTGCCTGGGTTCCAATCCTGACTGTCACCTACACTGGGAGACTGGGATGGCAGCTACTCTTCTCGAAGCCTCAGTTTCTCCTTTGGGAACTGCAGGACTCCTGCAGGGATGTCTACCCCCCATGGAACAGGTCCCGCTTCCTGACGTCAGCAGCGCCCCCATTCTCTTACCCGGAGGCGGTTTCTCTATTTTAAGAGGCCGAGGGCGGGGCTGGCATCTAACTGATGCTCCAGGCAGGGCCTGCCCCACCCCCACAACACCCCACTGCCGGCCAGTCCCACCCCACCCCTCCTTTCTGTCCAGGTCCCCGGGGCCTGTCTCTGGCCTCCTCCCTTCCCGTTCTGCACCCTCCTCGCCATGCCCCGGAGGGCAGTGTTTTGGCCCCCCAGCTCTGCTTCCTCCCTCCTTGCCCACCCCCCACGTGGCTTCTGGTTCCTTCTGCCAAGTTCACAGTCCTGCAGCCTGGAGGACGGGGGACCTGCCTCTGCTCCCACCCTGGCCTCAGCCCTCGCCACTCACTTGCCCTGTCCTCGCTTGGTTCCAGCTTTCCTCAGCCTTTTTCATTTCCCCAAACACCCACCCACACCCTGCCACCCACACCCTGCCAGCTGCCTCTGCTGCCCCGAGGTCACCCCACAACCCCAGAATCAGCCTAGAAGTCCCCCACCAGAGCTGACCACTCTGTGGGGTCAGAGCTGCTCAGGCGTCTACCTCCCCTGGCAGTTTGCCTGGCCCAGGAGGCTAGCTCTGGAGGCTGCGGAACACGCTGCTGCCTTTCCAGAGCTGGGCACACCGTAGGTGCTCAATAAACGTTGCTCTGATGAATGATGACTGCCAGATCCTCACCTGCAAACCTGTGGCTTCTTCAAGTTTTGGTCTGAGCCCAGAGGGAAACAGCCAGATCTGAATTCCCATTTTACAGATGGTATAAATGGGGAAACCGAGGCTCAGAAAGGTCAATGGAGTTGCCACTTGGGGTCATGCACCCTCAGGGTGGGTTCGAACTTAGGGCTCTGCTGTCCCAACAGCCGTGTCCTTACCACCTGGTGACACATCCACCCAACACAAACACGGTGCCAAAGGCTGGGAAAGCAGGGCTCTTACAGTGAACAGGAAAACTGAGGCCTGGAGAATCGGGGTGTCCCCCTCTAACTCTCCAGGTCACACCAAGTATCTGGACTGTGCCCAGAGAGAGCTGTTTAGGGGCACCGGATGGAACCCCGGCTGGGCGAACTCCATTAGTGACTTTCCCAGGCTAGAAGCTCAGTTTCCTTATCTGATAAATGGCAGCCTGGACAGCCCCACCTCCCCACCCGGCTCTGGAAGTGACCTAAGTCTGGGGTACAGTGGCACAGCCACGACCCAGGCAGGTACTGATATATGCTAATGACAGTAGTATGTCAGTAGTAATGGGATTGATACACGATGAACATATGGTGAGCGCTCGGCTCCCGGGCTGCTGTGGAGCCTATTATTATTAGTGCATCTGGTGGGGAGGGGAGAACCCTCAGGCCCTTCCTCCCACGCCATCTCCTGGAGCCTCAGTTTCCCCATATATCAAATGGGGACAGCCCCTTCCCATCACGCAAAAATGCACTTTGAGATGCAAGCGGGGAGGGGGCGCGACCTGACAGCGCCCCGCCCTCTGCCTCAGTTTCCCCACGACCTGCGGAGGCCCCGCCCCCGGCACCCCACCCGCGGCCGCACCACCTCGCCCTCTCCGCCCGCCCGCGCAAAGGCCTCACCTGGAGCCCGCGGCGCCGCAGGAGGCTCGACTCGTCCATGGCCAGCGAGTCCGAGCCGCGGGGCCCGCCCCCGGCCCCGCCCCGGCCTGCCAGGCCCCGCCCCCGGACGCTATTGGCCAGACCGGTCAGCTGATGCGGCCTGACCCCACCCCTCCCCGGGAAGCCCATCTGGAAGGGCCCCGCCCCCATCGGGCGAGCGGGCCCCGCCCCTCCAGGCCCAGCCCAGCCGCAAAGCATCCAAGTGAATGTTTTGTAATGAATCCTCCTAGAAGTAAGACAGCATTATTCATCCCCATTTTGCAGATAGGAAACTAAGGCTCAGAGAGGTTAATCAGTGTGCCCAGAGCACACAGCAAGACTGGCACGCGCAAAAGTTAAACCTTCCCCCCAAACTCATCAATAATATTCGGAATTGGGGCTAGGGTCAAGGAGCTGGGTTCGAGGCGCTGGGTTCGATCCTCAGCAGCACATAAAAATAAATGAATAAAATAAAGATATTGTGTCCATCTACAACTAAAAATATTTTAAATAATACTTGAAATAATATTTTGGGATAAATTTTTAAAAATCGAAATGAAGCCGGGCGCGGTGTTGCACGCCTGTAATCCCAGCACTTGGGAGGCTGAGGCAGGAGGATCGCGAGTTCAAAGTCAGCCTCAGCAATGGTGAGGCACTTAGCAACTCAGTGAGACCCTGTCGCTAATAAAATACAAAAAAAAGGGCTGGGGATGTGGCCCAGTGGTCGAGTGCCCCTGAGTTCAATCCCCGGTACCAAAAAAAAAAAAAAAAAAAAAAAAAAAAAAAAAAAAAATCGAAATGAAGATATTCGGGATAGGGGCGGGGTTGTGGCTCAGCGGCAGAACGCTCGCCTTGCACGTGCGCGGCCCGGGTTCGATCCTCAGCACCACGTAAACATAAATGCATTGCATTGTGTACATCTAAAGTAAATAAATAAATTAAAAAAAAAAGATATTCGGGATGAACAAATCATCGACAGGTGTTCTTGTACCACCCTGTGTCCCTTACCTTGACTAGCCCTAGCCCCGCCCAGTGCCAACAAAACTATGGCCACTGTGATTGCCAGCTTCTTTTTGAGGCTGGCTGCCTTAGTGAAGCTCCTGCCTCCTGAGCATCAGCCCTCACAGGCACTTGAGGGAAAGTCTCCACTTTGCAGAAGCAGACAGGGAGGCTGGAATCAACCACATGTCCCCAGAGAACCCCTGCAGTCTCTTTCCCTGGGACCACGTCTCTGCCTCCCTGCGTCCCCCATTCAAACTGGACATTGGAATATATTTTCAGGCTGTAGGGGATCCTAGGAAGTGTCATTGGACCCAGGTGTCTTAAGGGTGCTATAAAATTCCACCAATTTATGGTGGCCTGATCAAGTACATAAAAATACAGCATGCCTGGGAAGACTGAGCTTTCCCATACAATTTCAAAATTGGAATGATTGGGCTGTGGGTGTGTCTCAGTGGTAGAGTGGGACAATTCACCGGGCAATGCAGTCACTTTTCGCATATTCATAGAGTTGCACAACTGCCACAACCATCTCATCCAGGAGGCTGTCCCCATCTGCAGAAGAAACTCTGTCCTCAGTAGCTGCCACGCCCCATGCCCTTCCCCCAGCCCTGGCTACAGCTATCAATCAGCCCCACCCCCTCTCTCTCCTTTTTTTTTTTTGTACTGAGGATTGAAACCATGGGCACTGAACCGCTGAGCCACAGAGCCACATCCCCAGCTTTTTTTTTTTTTTTTTTTTTTTTGGGGTCTCTGATAAGTTGCTGAGGCTGGCTTTGAACTCAAAATCCTCCTGCCTCAGCCTCCCGACCCACTGGAACCCCAATCAGCTTTCTATTCTGTAGACTGGCAGTTTCTAGACCTTCATATGGATGCAGGCATAGAACCTGTGATCCTCTCTGTCTGGTTTCTTCCACTGGGTGTCATGTTTTTGAAATTCATCCACATTGTAGCGAATACCAGCACTTCATTCCTTTTTTTTTTTTTTTGGTACCAGAGATTGAACTCAGGGGCACTTGACCACTGGGCCACATCCCCAGCCCTTTTTTGTATTTTTATTAGAGACAGGGTCTCGCTGAGTTGCTAAGTGCCTCGCCATTGCTGAGGCTGGCTTTGAACTCGCAATCCTCCTGCCTCAGCCTCCCAAGTGCTGGCATTACAGGCGTGCGCCACCACACCCGGCTAGCACTTCATTCCTTTTTATGATCAAATACTATTTTGTGGTGTGGTCAGAGCACATTTTGTTTATCTGCTCATCTCTTGACAGTCATCAGGGTTTCTTCATTTTCTGGCTATTTTTTAAAATATATTTTTTTTAGTTGTAGGTGGACACAGTGCCTTTATTTTTGTTTATATTTATTTATTTGTTTGTTTGTTTGTTTGTTTTTTGGTACCAGGGATTGAACTCAGGGGCACTCGACCACTGGGCCACATCCCCAGCCCTTTTTTTTGTATTTTATTAGAGACGGGGTCTCACTGAGTTGCTAAGTGCCTCGCCATTGCTGAGGCTGGCTGTGAACTCGCGATCCTCCTGCCTCAGCCTCCAAGTGCTGGGATCACAGGCGTGCGCCACCGCGCCCTGCTAGTTTTGTTTATTTTTATGTATTGCTGGGATCGAACCCATTGCTTCACGCATGCTCGGCAAGCGCTCTGCCACTGAGCCACAGCCTCGGCCCTTCTGGCTGTTTTGAATAGAGCCGCTGTCTATGTGAAGGTTTTGTGAGGATGTATGTTTTAATTCTCTTGGGCACATACCTCGTGGTGGACTTTCTGGGCCATATGTTGATTCTGTGTTTTAAACTTGTGACAAGTTTGAAACAGACTGTTTTCCAAAGCGGCCACCCAGTTAAACTTGAATTTCAACAAACAGTGTATAATTTTTCAGTATAAATACGTCCCCTGCAATAGCTGGGACATAGTTATGCTAAAAAATTGTGTTTTGAAATTCTAGTTCAACTGGCTGTCCCATGTCCCATGTAGCAACCGTAGATAAGTGAAGTTCAGGTTGTAGCTTGCTTACCTCAAGTGACGGGAAGCTCATGTCCTCTAATGGACAACTGCTTTGACTCTGGCTAGTTCTGTCTCCAGGTTCCCCTTTAGTTCAGGCTAGGACCCACACCTGACCCCGAGCCTTCAATCTTTTATCAGTCACTGTGATTGGTTCAAGGTAGGCTTGTGACCCACACTCTCAACCAATCACAGCCTTTCTTGGGACTTTGGTTGGAATCCTGGGGAAAGAGGTTGGAATCCTGGGGACCTGCTGGGGGAGCCACCAGAGAGGTCCTGAATGCCCCTGCTTCATCTGGAGAATTCCTACCCAGTACTCTCTTCCAAATGACTTCTCAGGGGCAGCAGGGAGTGTTCATTGATGGACTGATCGACTGAATGTGATTTTTCCACAGTGAACATCTACGAGTTCTTCAAAATCCACTCCAAATTCTCTAGGTCTTCAAATTCTCTAGAGGGCATTTATTGAATGACAAGTTCATTTTCCTTGTGAGTTTGTACACATCCATCTCTTGGCATTCCATGACTGTGACAAAAGACCTAAGATAATCTACCTGAAAAGAGGAAAGGTGTACTTTGGCTCACAGCTTGAGAGATTTCAGTCCGTGGTTGCTAGGCCCTGGGACTCTGCGCTGGTGGCAGCGAATTCCATGATGGCGGGAGGAGACGGCAGGGGAGGCCTGTTCTCCTCATGGTGGCCAGGAAGCCAAGGAGAGTGCCAATATCGGGGGCTCCCATGATTCCCTTCAAGGGTATGCACCCACACACCTCTCCTCCCCCAGGTCCTGCTTCCTGTGGACTGAGAATCAAGCCTTTAACACGCAGACCCTGGGGACACTCCAGATCCAAACCAGCGCGTCATCAAGACTCTCCTCAAAGCTGGTCACAGTGGCGCGTGCCTGTGATCCCAGCACTCGGGAGGCTGAAGCAGGAGGATTGCGAGTTCAAAGCCAGCCTCAGCAACAGTGAGGCCCTGAGCAACTCAGTGAGACCTTGTCTCTACATAAAATACAAAACAGGGCTGGGGACGTGGCTCAGTGGTTAAGCACCCTGGATTTAATTCCCCAGTACCCAAACAAAAAACTCTCTTCAACTATTTCCGTTTGGAGCCTCAGGAAGTGTGGTTGTTGAGTGAATACTTTTCTGGTAAACTTCTGTGGGATTTTTTTTTTTTTTTTTGGCACCAGGGATTGAACTCAGGGGCACTCGACCACTGGCCACATCCCCAGCCCTTTTTTGTATTTTATTAGAGACAGGGTCTCACTGAGTTGCTAAGTGCCTCGCCAGTGCTGAGGCTGGCTTTGAACTCGCAATCCTCCTGCCTCAGCCTCCCAAGAGCTGGGATTACAGGCGTGCGCCACCACGCCCGGCTGTTTTTTTTTTTTTTTTTTTTTTTTTTTTTTTTTTATTTTTTGGTGGTGCTGGGGATTGAACGCAAGGCCTGGTGCACGTGAGGCCAGCGCTCTGCCAGCTGAGCTGACCCCCAGCCTCTGCTGCGTGTTCTTCATGACACCCCCCCCCCCCGTGACCCTCTGGAGGCATTAGAGGTGCTGGCTGAACTGTCAGCGCTGCCCCTGTGGATGAAGGACGCCTAGAAATGTGTTCGTTAATGGATGAATAGATTCTTTCCTTGTGAACTCCTACTCATCCCTCAACGCCCTCTTTAACTGCCCCTGAGGGACCTCGGGGTCTCTTGGCCACAGGGAGGGACACTCTGCCCCTCTTTGGGTTTAAGGTCACTTTCCCCAGGAAGGCAGAAGCTGAGGAGGTGGGGAGGTGTTGTGGTTCCTCTTGTCACGATTTCCGGCCCCTGTGACCTTTTCTTTCCTGCTCCCCCTCCCCCAGTCAGTGGGGCATCTGAAAGTGGGGCGACCCTGGGAGCTGGTTTCACACAAGCATCTCTGGCAGCTGGAAGGGGCCCCTGGGGAGGAAGAGAGGGTGTGCCCAGAGGTGGCACTGGGAAGGTGACAGCGAGCTCAATGAGGGTAGAAATGCCACCTCACGTGGGCAAGGCAAGCCCCCTCCACCTGGCCCTCCAGGCCCCTGCCGCCCTCCAGTGTCACCTCCCCGCCCAAAGCCCCAGACCCACTGTGACGGTCCTACTGTTCCTCAAAGCGTCTCCTCCAGAGGAGACCTCGGCCATGGCCTCTGCCAGGAGGGCCGTCGACCTCCAGAGACCCCTCCAAGCCCCTTCTCGCCGCGCGCGGTGGCGCAGCCTGTGATCCCAGCACTCGGGAGGCTGAGGCAGGAGGATCGCGAGTTCAAAGCCAGCCTCAGCAATGGCGAGGCCCTTAGCAACTCAGCGAGACCCTGTCTCTAATAAAAATACAAAAAGGGCTGGGGATGTGGCCCAGTATTCGAGTGCCCCTGAGTTCAATCCCCTCTTCCGGCAGCCCTTCCTCCCCACCTTACAACACTCTGCTGTCCCCGACCCCGGGGACTGGGGACCCTGTGGCCAGTTCTCTCCCTCTCTCTCCAGTGGCCGTACTGACCTTGGGGTGAGAAGGAGGTGTTAACAGGACCGAGGCCACTGGGGGGCACCAGTGGCTAGTGTCCTGGCTGGCAGCGGGCACGGTCCCCAGGAGCCGCCCCCTTCTCCTCACACCTGGCTCTGCAGGGTGGGGGCACCAGGCCTGGGAGCCGCCCTGGCCCCTGCTGGGACCCCTCTGTCGCCGCCAGCCAGAGCCTCGGTGTGCCAGCGCCTCTGGCCTCAGGTTCCGCCCGTGACCGGGGACAGGCCAGGGGTCCCTGGTCTCTGTCTCTGCCCCCGCCCATCCCCCCTTGGCCCTGGCTGGGCCCCGTGGCCGGTGCAGGCTGCTCTGTGCGGGTCACGGGTCTCGTCCCCGCCGTGTCAGGAGCAGGACACTGCGTCTTTGTCTCCGAGGCGCTGAGCTCACTGTCTGGGACGCCTGACCCTGGCCTGCCGTGGCCCCGGGGACCAGCTCCTCCTCCTCCGAGGGGCCTCCTAGCCCAGCCGAGCTGCAGGGGCAGCCCCTCGCCGGCCTCGCTTCCCCAGACGCCCTGCCAGGAAGGCCCCTCCCCCAGTGCCCGGGACCCTGAGAACAGGCCCCTCCAGGGCGAGGGCACACGGCCCGGATCCACCACGTGGAGGGGAAGGTGCCGCAACGGGGGCTCATTTTCTGGGTCACACAAACGCCAGCTCCACCTGGTTCTAGAACATTCCCATCCCCCGAAGGAAACTGCCCACGTCAGCTTCACTCCCTGCCCCACAGCCCCACGGCCGTGGACGCAGGTTCCGACACTTCTCAGCCCCAGAGCCGCATCCCCAGACTTTGTTTGTTTGTTTGTTTTGAGACAGGGTCTCACTAAGTTGCTGAGGCTGGCCTCCAACTTGCCATCCTCCTGCCTCAGCCTCCCAAGCTGCTGGGATTACAGGTGTGTGCCACCATGCTTGGCCAAAGATGAAGGACATAGGTGACCTTTCAGGAGCTGGGACCCAGGACACCCAAGGCTGGAATCTGGACACGGGGAGTGGGGCACCACGAGTGCTTCACAACAACTTGTTGGAAGAAAGAATTCAAGATGTCCAAGGACTGAGGAGGCTGAGGCAGGAGGATGGCAAGCTGGAGGCCAGTTGGGGCAACTTAGTGAGACCCTGTCTCTAAATAAAAATAAAAGAAGCCGGGCGCGGTGGCGCACACCTGTCATCCCAGCACTTTGGGAGGCTGAGGCAGGAGGATCGCGAGTTCAAAGCCAGCCTCAGCAATGGCGAGGCACTTAGCAACTCAGTGAGACCCTGTCTCTAATAAACTACAAAAAAGGGCTGGGGATGTGGCCCAGTGGTCGAGTGCCCCTGAGTTCAATCCCCAGTACCAATAAATAAATAAATAAATAAATAAATAAATGGACCGAGGACGAAGCTCACTGATAAAGTGCTCCTGGGTTTTTACCCCAGAACTTCAAAGAAAAGAAAGAGAAAACCAGTCCCAGGACACTGTGCCCCCGCAGTCAGCCCTGGAGTCTTAGACATGGCTAGAGAGGACTCTGGGGACGGGGCTCAGGGTACGGAGCTGCAGGTGGCCTGCAGGGCTGCCACCTGGGTGTCCAGCTGGGGTCCAGGCCAGCGGGGCAGGCCCCGAGCCCCAGCGCCCAACGCGCCCCATGGTGGACCTGTGCAGGGAGGCCGCCCCCGCCAGCCTGACTTCCTGGGTTTCTCTTTCAGTCTGAGGCGCCTGTGCCGGCGGGGCCAGGCGGGGCGCCTTTTTTTCCCCCTTTTCTTTCTTTACGGCTCTGCTCAGCGAGTTCCGGGGCGGGGACAGGGTGGAGGCTGGAGGCCAGCCTCGTTGGTGGTGAGGAGCTCCCTAGAGCCAGAGGCTCCCCGTGGACCCGATGTGGCGGCTGGTGACGGTGCTGTGCGTCCTCCTCCTCCTCCTGGCCTCCAGGCTGTCCGGTGAGTCACGTCCCCCACCCGCCACCACGGCACCTCCTGGTCGGGAGCGGTGGCTGGAGGCTGTGGACCTGGGTTCGAGGTCGGCTCCGTCTCTCTGGGCCTTTCCCTCCCGGACATCTGCTCCCCCAGGCCCTGCTCTCCTCTGCTGTGGAAGGGACCCTTCCAGCTCCCAGAGGTCAGGGAGGGAACGCCCCAGGGCATGGCAGGAGCAGGCACGTGTGTGACACTGTGTGGGAGCGGTCACTGGGGACGGCTAGGTTTGGACTCTGAGCCCAGCTCTGCTCCTGCTGCTGTGTGACTTTGGGCAGATTCTTTGCCTCTCTGTGCTTTGGTTTTCTCCTCTGTACACTGGGGATCGCCGGGGTGCACACTCACCTCTCAAGGCCCCAGGGACTTCAGAAGCCAGACGTGGGTGGAGGACAGGGGACAGCAGGGCACCGGGGGCGGGATTCCTTGGGGACAGTGGATGGTCAGCCCTGGGGAGGGGCCGGGTGGAGGGTCTGCATCATCACAGAGGGAATGCGAGCCCCGTGTCCTGCCGTACTGCCCTTGAGGCCGGGTCCCTGGGGACGTGTCCTAGGTGCCAGCTCTCCCCGGGGCTCCTGGGCTGCCCGCGGGGTGTGGGGGTGCCGGGCTCCGCCCGACTGGCCCAGGCTCCACGTCTGGCAGACGGGGGGCGCTGTGTGGCCCAGAGGCCACCTCCTCCAGGACAGCACGGCCCTCCCCGCACCAGCTCTGGGCTCTGGCGGCACCGCCTGCGCCACACGCCGCCCCCAGGTTCCGGGTCTCACTGCTCTTTCCTGCCGGGGGGCCCGGGAGGGAGCCCCGCTAGGCGCCTAGTGTCCACTGTGAGGTCTCCACCCGCCTCCAAGAGCTGAGGGGTGGTGGGCGGAGGGACGGGAGGCCGGGCAGGTGGCGAGGCCAGAGGACGGAGCGGCCAGGCCAGCACGCCGTGGATGGGGGTCCACTAGGGCCCCCGGCTCAGCATCGACAGGTGGGGGGTGGACAGTTGAGATCACTGGGCTCAGACCCCACGCTGAGCCCCTGTCTCCAGACAGAGCAAGGCCAGGGGCGTCATCCTCTCTCTCTCGCCTCCCAGGTGCCTGCAGACTCGTCCCGTGCGGCTTTCAGGACCCCCCAGAGGCGGACGCCGACTCAGGTCCGAGGCTGGTCCCTGTGGACTGAGTGGCCTGGGCTCCGCCCCCGCGGGCCCGTCCTGTGTCCCGGGACCCCGACCACCCCCACCAGCCCAGCCTCACGCTCTCAGCCTTCTCTTCCCCCTGGCCGGGTGGCAGGGCTGGAGTCCGTGTCCTCAGGCTGGTCACTGTGTGTCCCAGTGTGTGGGCCACAGCCCAGGTGACTCTGCTGCAGTGTCCCTGGGACAGTCCTTCCCACTGTACCCCAGAGGCTCTGGAGCTGAGCAGGCACGCCGTCCATCCACTGTCCAAGATCATTTGCTAATCTGGCCGTGGTGACACCCTCCAGAGTCTCAGCTCCTCAGGAGGCTGAGGCAGGAGGATCGTTGGAGCCCAGGAGTTTGAGGCCAGTCTGGGTGACATAGCAAGACTCCACCTCAAAAAAAATTTTTTTTTAATGAGCATTTACTATGTGCAGACATAATTCCAGATGTAGGGAATCAGTTGTGAGCCCCACAGTCCTCCCAGGACAGCCTCGTGGAGGACAGAACACAGATGAACAAATGCTTGTACTGCACAGGATGACATACTATGGAAAAACAGAGGAGGCTGCTGGGGTTGGCTGGTGGTCAAGAAAGTGACATGAATGAGGAATTGGAACGTTGAGATCTGGGGAAGGAATGGGGTGTGGCTCAGCGGTAGAGCATTTGCTTGGCATGTGTGAGGGGCTGAGTTCCATCCATACCCACCAGTGGGGGGGGGGGAATCTGGGGGAAGGGCTTTCCAGGTAGAGGGCACAACATGTGCAAAGGTCCTGAGGTGGGAACAGACCTGGCATGTTGGAGGCCCAGAAAGGAGGCTGGTGGGGTGGAACAGGTTGAGATGGGGAGATGGGAAGGCCTCAGGGAGGGCGTTGGGAGC